>JBANSL010000007.1:67172037-68534537 GCA_037127255.1 Persicaria tinctoria
GAATAACTGCCTTACTCCAAATTGATTCAAAACTTGCATACATACTCCTACAGATTTCGATAACCAACACATAACTTCTACCCACTACTTTGCCCACTAACATAACTCCTAAAAATTGTAATGCAATTGTCCACACAACACAACTTAAATACTTAAAACTTAACTAACATAAACTGACTTTACTTGACAGCAAGCTAACTATCTTAGCTCCTGTAGGACTTAGGAATTCTAGATTACAAACTCAACACCACCCCTTAATTTAGAATTCTTTCATGCCAATCTTCTCCATAAAAAAGAAATGCTTTGCACTGCTTAGAGCCTTAGTGCACAGATCAGCATCCTGGCTATTGGTTCCACATAACATCAATGTCACCTTCTCCTCTGCTACTAGCCTTCGAATAAAGTGGTGCTGCACATCTATGTGCTTAGTCCTAGCATGGAAAGCTGGATTTTTTGTCATTGCTATAGCAGATTTGTTGTCACACCACAATTCAATTGCCTCTGAATGATCACATCCTAGATCAATTAGCAATTTCTTCAACCACATTGCTTGCTTAGCAGCCGAGCCTGCTACTACATACTCAGCTTCAGACGATGAGAGTGCCACTGTCTCTTATTTCTTTGAACTCCAAGTGACTGCATCTGAGCCTAGACTAAACACATATCCAGATGTGCTTCTTTTGTCATCAAGACAGCCTGCCCAATCACTATTTGTATATCCCCTGAGCTTGAACTCATCCACACATTCATACCAGATACCATACCTCAAAGTTCCTGCTATGTACTTCAAGATTCTCCTGGCTGCACCAAGATGCTGCTTTGTTGGACCAAGCAAATATCTTGAAATCACACTCACACTATAGGCAATGTCAGGCCTAGTGTGTGTGAGGTAATTCAAGCCACCAACCATGCTTCTGTATAGTCTCTCGTCTGCAACTGGAGTTCCATATTCCCTTCTCAATTTCTCATTAGTGTTCATTGGTGTCTTAGCAACATCACCTTGATCTATGTTGAATTTCTTCAACATGTCTCTGTTATAGTTCTCTTGATATACAAAAATTCCTTCCTTGCATTGATTCACTTCTAATCCAAGAAAATATTGCAGTAGGTGCAGATCTGTCATCTCAAACTTGCTCATCATGGATTGCTTGAATTCCTTGAGCATATGTGATGAGGAGCTGAAGTAAATTATATCATCTACATACAAACATACCACAATGAACTCACCCTTTTTCTTCTTCACATACAGTGTAGGTTCATTCATGCTCTTCTCAAATTCATTCCTTAGAAAGAATGAATCAATCTTGCTGTACCAAGCCCTTGGGGCTTGCTTCAAACCATACAAAGCCTTGTGTAATCTATACACCTTGTGCTCTTCATCTCTCTTCTCAAATCCCACATGCTGCTCAACATACACTTCTTCTTGCAACTCTCCATTTAGAAAAGCTGATTTCACATCCAGTTGAAACACTTGCAACTTCCACTGAGCTGCTAATGCCAACACAACTCTCACTGTTTCCATTCTTGCTACAGGTGAGAAGGTTTCTTCATAGTCAATTCCTTCCTATTGAGCATAACCCTTTACTACCAGCCTGGCCTTATGCTTGTGCACTCTTCCATCTGTATTGAACTTTGTTCTATACACCCACTTCGGGCCTATTGCTTTCTTTCCCTGAGGTAGTTCCATCAACTCCCAGGTTTCATTCTTCCTGATGCACCTCATCTCCTCTTCCATAGCTGCTTGCCACTTCTTCGCATTCTTTGCCTCATCAAAACTCTCAGGATCAATTGCAATCAATGCAAATCCACACCTCACACTCCTATCATACACATCTGCAAGTAATCTGCTCTTTCTAGGAGGTGATTCACCTGATGAGCGTGAGGATGGAGATTCTTCACTGCTTGATGGGCTTCTTGGAGTTGAGGGAGTTAAAGGAGAGTTCGAGTTCAGTTCATTGATGTCAGCTTCATCTTCTGTATCAATTTCCTTAGAGGAACTCTCCACAATGATCATCTCTTTTGTCATTGTGCCACACTTCTCCTTCATCCAGTCCCACTCTACTTCCTCATCAAACACTACATTTCTACTTATGATTGTCCTTCCTCTCACTGGATCAAACAGCTTGTATGCCTTAGATTGAGATGCATAACCAATGAACACACATTTCTCTGTCTTCTCATCTAACTTTGATCTCAAATTGATCATAGCATAGGCAACACACCCGAACACTCTCAAGTGTTGCACTGAGGGATTCTTTCCTCTCCACACCTCAAAAGGTGTTTTGTCTTGTACAGCTCTTGTAGGTGATCTGTTTAGAACATACACAGCAGTAGCAACTGCTTCACACCAAAATTTCTTTGGAACATTCCTTGCTTTAAGCATACTCCTTGCCATCTCAACAACTGTTCTATTTTTCCTCTCAGCTACCCCATTCTGCTCTGGGGTGTATGGTGTTGTGAGCTCCCTTCTAATTCCATTCTCATCACAAAACTCTGCAAACTCATTTGACATGAACTCTCCTCCTCTGTCTGTCCTCAAAGCCTTCACCATTTTCCCAGATTGCTTCTCAATTAGAGCCTTGAACTTTATGAAATTCTCAAATGCTTCAGACTTGTACCTTATAGAAAGTACACCCAGCTCATCCTACTGAAGTCATCAGTGATAAGGAAGAAGTACTTACTTCCCCCTAAGGAATCTGTCTGCATAGGGCCACACAGGTCTGCATGAAGCAGCTCCAAGCAATCACCAACTGTCCAGGCTTCTCTAACTGCAAATGAACCTCTACTTTGCTTTCCATACAGACATCCTTCACACAGATCAAGCTCTCCCATCTTTGGCAATCCCAACACCATGGTTCTAGACTCTAACATCTTCAAACTTTGCAAGTTTAGATGTCCAAATCTCATGTTCCATAACATTGTATTGTCTACCTTTTTTACAAACATGGCTCTTCCCACATTCTTGGACAAATCTAGAGGAAACATCATGTTCTTTGTCATGGTCACTTTAACAACAATCTGATTTGTTCCTTTCTCCCTTATTGTGCACATGTCATCATCAAACAAAAGAGAATAACCAATGTCTTGCAGTTGTCCAACACTCAACAAGTTATGTGCAAGCTCAGGTAGAAATTGAACATCATGAAAGAGTTTCTCACCACCTTCCACACTCCTGATTCCAATAGTACCTCTCCCCTCTACCTGCAACAGCTTGTTATCACCAAGTCTAACCTTCCCTTTCTTAGACTCATCAAGGTTCCTAAACAAACTCCTTGAGCTAGACATGTGATTTGAACAACCACTATCCAGAAACCACACCTCATTTGCAGACTCTGTGACAGACATCAAAGCCATAAACAATATATCCTCCTTCTCTGGATTTTCTGAATAGTGTGCACTCTTTTTGATGCAGATCAAGATGGCCTTTTGGGGGTCAAACAATGATCTTGATCCAGGCGAGCTCTCGAGACCGATTCGAGGGCCATTGATGGAGAAGAGTGTCATCCTCAAAAGGAGGAAGAAGGCTCCACCATGGAACAAGGTTCAAAGGAGCAAGGTGATCTAATGTTCAAGTTTAAGTTCGTTCTTAATGGGTTGTCAGCATATCGACGTCTCAGTAAAATGGGTCTTTCGGAGTCCATATTTATCGGATGAGGTCGTACCATATCTTGTTGGAACGAGGACGAAAAGATCTACAACTTTGCTGTTGAAGGTTTCTCCAGAATCGACCTCGAGAATGGCCTAAATTCATCATCTTTACAGCTGTCACTGTTTGGACGAATTTCCAAATATTTATTTAGTTAATTTTGAATTTAATTAATTAGATATATTTATTTTATGCAATTAGGAAATAATAACGTGGAAGGAAAATATCTCATCTATGTAATTCCTTTTCCACCAAGTTGTTATTTATCTATCTTTATTAAGTTTGATTTATCTTAGGAAAGAATTAGCTATCTTTAGATATTTTATTTATCTTTATCTAACCAAAGCTCTATCTTTTGCAAAGATAGAATTGGTATGTTTTTCTATTTAAACAACATTGTAAGCTTTGAATTATTCAGATTGGAATTATAATTGAGGAACCCTTTTAAGGATTAAAAGGTTCCCTCGATTCCCAATCCAAAAGCCTTCGCAATCAATTTATGTTCTTGTTCGTCCGATACCAAACCAAGATCTAAACTATAATCCCAAATACAAAACCAAACACAAGAAAGAAGAGAAAAGCTGAGAAACTGTCGCCATAAGGAACCCAGAATCCGTCGCTGCAGAACCCACCCGTCGCTGGCAGCGGCCGCAGCAGGCTTGCTGTGCCCGCAGCATCCGTCGCCACCACTGTGCCGTCGCTGTTGCTGTTTCCTTGATTGCCTTTTACTTAATTTTATTTACTTGTTTTTCTTTTCTTTCATAATAGTTCAAAGTCTTTATTGTAATTAATTGTAAACATCGAGAATAACAAGGATAATTGCAAGATCGGGCCATCAACAGTTTGGGGTTCTTGATCTTGAGCCCACAGGCGAAGGATCGGGGATCTTAAACGTATCAAGTAAATAAAACTATCCTTGTTATTCTCGATGTTTACAATTAATTACAATAAAGACTTTGAACTATTATGAAAGAAAAGAAAAACAAGTAAATAAAACTAAGTAAAAGGCAATCAAGGAAATAGCAACAGCGACGACACAGTGGTGGCGACGGATGCCGCGGGCGCAGCAAGCCTACTGCGGCCGCTGCCAGCGATGGGTGGGTTCTGCAGCGACGGATTCTGGGTTCCTTATGGCGACAGTTTCTCAGCTTTTCTCTTCTTTCTTGTGTTTGGTTTTGTATTTGGGATTATGGTTTAGATCTTGGTTTGGTATCGGACGAACAAGAACATAAATTGATTGCGAAGGCTTTTGGATTGGGAATCGAGGGAACCTTTTAATCCTTAAAAGGGTTCCTCAATTATAATTCCAATCTGAATAATTCAAAGCTTACAATGTTGTTTAAATAGAAAAACATATCAATTCTATCTTTGCAAAAGATAGAGCTTTGGTTAGATAAAGATAAATAAAATATCTAAAGATAGCTAATTCTTTCCTAAGATAAATCAAACCTAATAAAGATAGATAAATAACAACTTGGTGGAAAAGAAATTACCTAGATGAGATATTTTCCTTCCACGTTATTATTTCCTAATTGCATAAAATAAATATATCTAATTAATTAAATTCGAAATTAACTAAATAAATATGTGGAAATTCGTCCAAACAGTGACAGTTGTAAAGATGATGAATTTAGGCCATTCTCGAGGTCGATTATGGAGAAACCTTCAACTGCAAAGTTGTAGATCTTTTCGTCTTAGTTCCAACAAGGTATGGTACGACCTCATCCGATAAATATGGGCTCCGAACGACCCATTTTACTGAGACGTCGATATGTTGACAACCCATTAAGAACGAACTCAAACTTGAACATTAGATCACCTTGCTCCTTTGAACCTTGTTCCATGGTGGAGCCTTCTTCCTCCTTTTGAGGATGACACTCTTCACCATCAATGGCCCTCGAATCGGTCCCGAGAGCTCGCCTGGATCAAGATCATTGTTTGACCCACAAAAGGCCATCTTGATCTGCATCACTTTTTCTCATTCTCTTGCTTCTCCCAGCAGAAAGCTTTTCTGTGACCATATTTCTTGCAATAATAACACTTGATCCTACTTTTATGTTGTTTGGAATCACCACTTTGATTCCTATTGGAATCCTTCCACTGATCATCACCATTGCTTTTCCCTTGTCCACCAGATTGTCCTCTTCCTCGGCCTCTGTAGCTACCTCTACAGCCACCTCTACCCCTGTGACTCCCTCTATAGCCACCCCTGCTTGAAGAGCCTTCTGGCTCGGACCTTGAAGAATCACCCTTCACCTGAAACACCTTCTCCTCCTTTACCTCTGTTGTCCTGCTAAGCCTCTCTTCATGAGCTTGCAAAGAGCTTGTCAACTTCTCAAACTTGTAGGTTGACAAATCTCTTGATTCTTCAATTGCAGCAACATCATGTTCGAATTTCTTGGTAAGACTTCTCAAAACTTTTCTCACCACACTCTCAGTGTTCACCACCTCTCCATAGGACTTCATGTGATTCACAATTCCTGACACTCTTGATAGGAAGGTCTGCACAGACTCCTTCTCTTGCATCACCAAGGTCGCAAACTCCCTTCTAAGTGACTACAACTTCACTGTGATCACCCTTCTGTCCCCCATGTACTCTTGCCTTAGGATCTCCCAGGCTTCATGAGAGGTTGTTGCAGCAGCAATTCTCGAAAATATCTCATCATCCAAGGCAGACTGTATCATGAAAAGAGCCTTTGAATCTTTCTTCCTTTTCTCCCTTAGTTGCTGGTATGGCTCCCCAACTGCATTGTCTTCGAACCCTTGATCCACCAAGCTCCAGATCTCTTGAGACTTGAAGAGAGTGGACATCTTCCAGCTCCAAAAATGGTAATTAATTCATTTGAATATAGGCAACTGAGGGTTGCTGGAATTTCCATTACATATGTTATGCATCTTGAGCAAGAACTTTCACTCTTGTGTTTCCCTTTGTGTTTTAAATCTCTCTTCACTCAAACCCGAATCTAACCCAGCAACACACACTTGTGTTTACTCTGAGACCAAATGTTGGAATGGGAGGTGGATCAACACACAAATTCACACTCAACCTGATCACTCTCCAAGACAGAACACACAGGTTCTTCTGTGTTACAGAAGAGAACCTTTGATCACGGAATTGAATAACTGCCTTACTCCAAATTGATTCAAAACTTGCATACATATACTCCTACTGATTTCGATAACCAACACATAACTTCTACCCACTACTTTGCCCACTAACATGACTCCTAAAAACTGTAATGCAACTATCCACACAACACAACTTACATACTTAAAACTTAACTAACATAAACTGACTTTACTTGACAGCAAGCTAACTATCTTAGCTCCTGTAGAACTTAGGAATTCTAGATTACAAACTCAACACCTCATTGCTATGATCCACCAAAGCCAGCACAAGGCTCCTTACAGGGGCCAGAAGACATAGATTCTATGAATGCTTAACAAAACCTGGGTGCTAGTTATAAAACCGAAAAATGCTAGGTGAATTGATTGCAAATGGATCTATAAGTTGAAGTACAGTGTAAATCCTAATGAACCTATATTTAAATCTAGATTAGTTGCTAAAGGGTTTACCCAAAGAGAAAGAGAAGATTATAATGACATTTTGCTCCTGTTGTCAAGTATAAAACCTTGAGATTACTTTTAGGCATGACTGCAATGTATGATCTTGAGTTAGAACAGAAGTATGTTAAGACTGATTTTCTTATTGGTGAGCTAAATGAAACCATTTATATGAAGCAACCAAAAAGGGTTTACTGACAGCTTTAAATCTAGCCATTCTTGCTTGCTTAAGAAGTGTATTTATGAGCTCAAACAATCACCTAGACAATGGAACATAAAATTTGGCTCTTGTATGAATGGCTTAGGTTTTAAAAGGAGTAGCTATGACACTTGCCTCTATATCAGTAGAGTAAGAGGAAAGATCTCTTGTTTGTGATTCTATATATGGATGATTTGTTGCCAATCTACAAAATCATAGATAGAATATCACGGCTTATGAGGGATCTTAGCAAACATTTTGACATGAAAGACTTAGGAGCTCAAAGGATTCTAGGGATTCAAATAATCAAAGATAGATAAAAAAAAAAAAAACTTATTTGCTTAAGGCGCTTGATAGGTTTCTTGGGAATTTTGAAAAAACCAACTCCTATTCCGTTTCATGTGAAATATGAAAAAAGTAACTCCTATTCCCTTAGGTGGGCACTTTGACTTAACAAAGGTTAATACGCCCTTATCTGCAAAAGAATCTGAGCACATGAAAAACATGCATTATGATGCATTTGTTGGTTTTGCAATATATGCAATCATATGCTCTAGACGTGATTTATCCTTTGCTATTAGTTCTTTAAGTCATTTAATGTTTGAACTCGGAGAAAAGCATTGAACGATCATGAAGTATCTCTTGAGATACTTATGTGGCAATATCAATATTTGCTTGAAATACACTAACCACCTCTCCAATTATGATCTGTCTTAATATGTTGATTCAGATTATGTAGGTACGTAACAAGGACAATAGGAAGTCTACTACTTTATATGTGTTCACTTGGGCAGGCAACTGTATCTCATGAAAATCGTAACTTCAACCCATAAAATCTATATCCTCTTCTGAGGCTGAGTACATAGCCGCTACAAAAGCTTGCAAAGAAGCCATTTGGTTGCAATCCCACACACGTACCATGAGAGAACAAAGCATATAGTTTTTCGTTTCCCTTTCATTGGAAATAAGGTGGACAAGAGTGTGGATAGGTTAAGAAGATTGATGGAAACAACCCTGCTGATTTTGGAACCAAGTTTGTCACTATAGAGAAGTTCATCATCTTCTACAGGGATTTCCTCCATGTGGAAGATATCATCACTTCACGCTTTGACTATTTGAGGTAATGACTGACCCAAAGTGCCCTAAATCTTTTTAAAATTATTGTATGATTGTATCTGTTTACTACAGTTGTAAACTTAGAGAAATAGATGGGCAATTGTTAGAGTTATATTTTCATAAGTCTACATGTAAACACAAGACTATAGCTGATGATTTGGTTCAAAGGGGGTTGGGCTCGAGCTCTTTCATGGGCCATTGCTTAAACCCGAATCCACTAAGGTCTAACTGAATTGGGTCAAGCATCCAAGTCTATAGCCCAGTCGAGTTAACTAGTTGTTTTAGCTAGCTACCCCATGTATTTGCTTACTCTGAAGCCCAATCCCCCACAACTAACCCTAAAAGCTTCGCCTATGTTGTATATAAGCTCACAATGGTCCCGGAAGGAGGACCCATTTGGTGATACACGAGAAGGATCCTCCTTCCGGGAAGTGATGCATTTTGGGGAAGTGTGATTCAACGTCACGTAAATGAAGAATTTTAAGAAACCACAAACACTACAAACGGAAAAAGAAGAACAGGTCAATCAAGATCAAGTATTCAAGTTCATGCAAAACAAATTAAACTCATGTCTACTCAAGAACAACTCCGCATGGTTAAAAGAGATCGAACCATATGAAAAAGAACGGGTGAATCAAGATCAAGTTCAGATGGCACAGTTCCTATCCTTGTGACAAAGACAAACCACAATTCTAGTTATTTTTTTGGCTCGACTAATTCCGATTGCTTTGGTCAAAAATTAAAAAGATCCACTTACAAACCTTAATTCGTAAAACATCAACCATATACTATTGGACGGGTAACTATTCATTCATCAAAGTACTTGATGAATGGATCAATGGAAAAGGGTGATGTTGTAGCCAACAATGGCATCTCCGGTGTTGAAGTCAACCCAAAAGGTATGAGCGAGTGCGTAACCCCTCGCCATGCGAAACAGCCCCGTGCCCCCAACCACCGCCAGCTCCCTGTCGGTGTGCGTCGCCGGGTTCCTCCCGTTTATGCTAATGGTGCTCCCGTTGTACGACCCCTCGGTGAAGCCGAAGCTCATGGCCATTATAAACGACACCTCCTCCTGGGACGCCGACCCGTACAGGCCCTGAGCCCGCCCGATCAGCTTGGAGGCGGGGTCGGCCCCCACAGTCAGCTTGTCGTCGGCCATGAAGAGAGTCCCGAAGCCGGTGATGGAGTTGGTGGAGTTGGCGCCGCGGGCTATCGGGACCGCGGAGGGAGTCTTGCCGCTTTGGGTGTCGTGGAAGTAGAACTCGAGAGTGGTTTTGTACTCTCTGCTCGTATCGACCGTCTTTGCCCACTGCTTCGCCCCGGCGACGCTAACGACAACGGCCAGCTGCAGGAAGAGGAGGAACACGGTCGATTTTGACATCGCTTTCGACATACGTACAGGATCTTAGACTAAAGTTTTTATATGAATTGATTGGGGGGAAGGGTTTGAATGTTACTTCTTTAACCAAACATCGCCCAAGATACCCTTTATATATATAGGAGTGAAATGTCAATCACGTAGCTCCTTATTTATCGTAAGGGTAACGTCTCCAATTATTTAAATTATCATGTTAGTTTTATAACCTAATTGACTTTCTAATGCAACCCAACCAAGCAATTGTATCAAAAAAATAATGTAACCTATACAAGCCATTGTTTAAAATATAAATATAATTTTTGAAAAAAAATTATTGTAAATTTATAAAATAAATGTTTTCTTGTCACATAAGGTAAAATATGTATAAATTTATATTACGAGAATAAAGTACTGCCTTCGTTAAAATTAACAAAAAGGAAAAAATGGATATTCAAACGTAAACCATTAATGTAACTAATGTAACTAATATGCTCAAAAAAAAAAAAATTAATGTAACTAATACTGCATAGTTTAACAAACCCACAATAAACTAGTTTTAGGTGCATTTGCATTGTATTATAGCCCTCATTATAGTAATTTTCATATTCTATACTCTTTTTGGAAGAAGTCAAAATCTACGTGTTTTTAGTGTTTACATGCAGTATTGATCTAAGCTTTGAATGGTGGAGGAATCATGGATCAAATGAAGCTAAGGAGAACTAGGACAAGCCATGAAAGAGCCAAGACATACTGAGGAGCAACGGAGTAAGGAATCAAGGTCTAAGAGCTGAAACGACAACAGACCGCAAAAGATGTCCGTGCGGCGAGCTAAACTTAAAACATGATTTCCCATGGTCTCGGATGTCTGATCGACTGTTATGACAATGTGTTGGAAAGCTCTCGACGAGCTCTATGTTACCTAGACCTGTCAAAACACAACCCGACCCGGCCGACCCGAAAAATTCCCGACCCGAACCCGAATATTTTGACCCGAATTTTTTTTTTACCCGAACCCGAAAAACCCGAAATTTTCCGGGTAATCTGGGTTTCGACCCGGTGACCCGATTGACCCGGTAATTTTGACCCGATTTACCCGATTGACCCGGTGACCCGATTGACCCGGTTGATTTATAATTATATATAATTAATTTTTTATATATATAATTAAAATTTATCACAAAATTATCAAATAATGATTTTTTAATTTAAAAAAGAAAAAATTGACAAACCCGAAATCGACCCGAAACCGACCCGAAACCCGGTCAAACCCGAGTTCGAGTCAACCCGAAAAACCCGGAACCCGTTTTACCCGAGACCCGTTTTACCCGAAACCCAAAGTGACCCGACCTGAACCCGACCCGAATGACCCGTTTGACAGGTCTAATGTTACCAATGAAGTCAAAAAATATAGGCAACACTGACCTTGTGTTGAGGGAGTTTTGCTATGCAATAAATAAATATTCCCTCCGTTTGATATTATTTGTCATTTATCTGTGCACGTTTTTAAGGAGATAAAAACTATATGAAATATATTTTTTAATTAAATTTTTTATATAAATTCATACATATAAGTAGTAAGTATAAGATTATGAAAAAAAATTAATTAAAAAAATTATATTTTATAGAGTTTTTAGCTTTTTAAAAAGTGTGCCGAAAAGTCAAACGACAAATAATATCAAACGGAGGGAGTATAAGATAGGCACGCAAGTTAAGCAACTCGGTCACGAAAAAATAAATTACAAGACTCCCCCGCTGTAGTACATAGGAATCAGGATCGATCCACGGGGAAGTGTGCCAGCGCTCACCAAAGTAGTCAGCAAAATCGTTGATGTCGACCAAGGTGTGATCAATGTAGACCAGGGTAGTCGATCTCCTCAGCAGCAACACGTCCAAAGTGGTCGACGTCAATCAGAACACCTCGATGTCGAGTGATAACCTGCACAACACAAAAACAGCAAACACAAGCAGTGGACGTCGACTAGGGAGCAGTCGATGTCAAGTACAGAAACAGAAAAAAAAAACTTGTCGACAGAGAAAGTCGAAGAACAAAAGGATGCAATGATCAGAAATATCAAGGGGTTTCGTTGGGTTTCTCAAACACAACACGGGGCTCAAAGTAGGGTTTCAAACAATATAACTAAAGGCTTCCAAGGTAAAGGATAACCAAGTCAATAAATATGATTTCCCATGGTCTCGGATGTCTGATCGACTGTTATGACAATGTGTTGGAAAGCTCTCGATGAGCTCTATGTCACCAATGAAGTCAAAAAATATAGGCAACACTGACCTTGTGTTGAGGGAGTTTTGCTATGCAATAAATAAATATTCCCTCCGTTTGATATTATTTGTCATTTATCTGTGCACGTTTTTAAGGAGATAAAAACTATATGAAATATATTTTTTAATTAAATTTTTTATATAAATTCATACATATAAGTAGTAAGTATAAGATTATGAAAAAAAATTAATTAAAAAAATTATATTTTATAGAGTTTTTAGCTTTTTAAAAAGTGTGCCGAAAAGTCAAACGACAAATAATATCAAACGGAGGGAGTATAAGATAGGCACGCAAGTTAAGCAACTCGGTCACGAAAAAATAAATTACAAGACTCCCCCGCTGTAGTACATAGGAATCAGGATCGATCCACGGGGAAGTGTGCCAGCGCTCACCAAAGTAGTCAGCAAAATCGTTGATGTCGACCAAGGTGTGATCAATGTAGACCAGGGTAGTCGATCTCCTCAGCAGCAACACGTCCAAAGTGGTCGACGTCAATCAGAACACCTCGATGTCGAGTGATAACCTGCACAACACAAAAACAGCAAACACAAGCAGTGGACGTCGACTAGGGAGCAGTCGATGTCAAGTACAGAAACAGAAAAAAAAAACTTGTCGACAGAGAAAGTCGAAGAACAAAAGGATGCAATGATCAGAAATATCAAGGGGTTTCGTTGGGTTTCTCAAACACAACACGGGGCTCAAAGTAGGGTTTCAAACAATATAACTAAAGGCTTCCAAGGTAAAGGATAACCAAGTCAATAACCATGCATGCAACACACAAGAATCATAGAAAGATCACGCTTTTATCATCACAAGATAGCTTTCGCAATCAACAAATAGAATCATAAAGGCTATCGCATAAAAACCTATTTGTTTCTACCTTTTCATAATTAGGGTTTAATCAACTTTCGCAAATCAATCATAATTACTATCCAAATTCACAATTAATTCACTTTCACTTCATAAATCGCAAACAAGGAATTTCCTCTATTTGTGCAAAGGATTACGCATGAGATAGAAGATGACAATCACATAAAAACATCATAGATTCAAATATACACATATAGTTATTGCCGAGCTCACCTCGACCCTAGAAGTTGGACGACTACTCACATATCATCGCAATGCAAAACATCATCATAATTATGAAAAACATAAACTTGAATTAAGAATAAAACATACAACCAAACCGTCTCCAATCTCTTCCTTCTCCACTCCTCTTGGCCTTCCTCTTCTTTCACTACAACAGAAATGGCTATTAGCAGGGACATTTTTCATCGCCAAAATTTGAGTTTTTGTCGCTAAAGAGATTTGGCAAGGAAATAGATTTTGTTGTCAGTTCATCGCAAAAGCTCGTCAAGGAAAGGTTAATTGAGGGAAAAAAAATTCCTCACTAAAACTATTAACGATGAAATAATTTTTTCTCGCGGTAACTATTAGTGACTTTCGTCGTTAAAGATGACGTCAAATGAATGTGTTTGGCGTCAAATGGAATTTCTTCGCTAACAGTTTCTTTCGTCGTTAAAGATGACGTCAAATTGTGTCCATTTTATTGGCGACTAAAATTTTCATCACAAAAAAGACATACATTTTGTCGCAAAAATAGTTGAAGGATTCGAGAATGGTCGCTGAATATATATTTATCAATAAAAGGGATTTTCTTTCTAAAATATTTATTTCCTCATTAATGATAAATAGTAATTTTTTTTCAAATATTATAGTAGCCTATGCAGGATTTGAACCTACATCTTTGTGATTAAGCACATCACTCTATCATTTGAGCTAATAGGCTTAAATAAAATAATATTATCTTTCCCCGCCCTACTATTTTCATTCTTTATGTTTAGAAACATTAAGACATATCTCATTCACTCCCCCTCTTGAACAACCATACCATAACTTCAGTTTTGCAACCATTAAGAATATATACAAGACTTAAAAATAAAAAAGAGTCTAGGCATACAGTTAATTGTAAAGGAATAAGATATCATCATCACATAATTAACCAAATACTAAATTCTATAGAGAACAGACTTGACATAAAAAACAAGTCAGAATAAATGGTTGAAACCTGCTCCCAAGTAATCCATAAGAACGAGGTTGCCTATCAACGACATCAGCAAAATCATCATCTAGAACACCATAATCTAGTAGCCATATCTGCAAAGGGAATATATAAATATAAGGCAAATATTAATGTAAACCAGTCCGTGTTAAGATCATGTCAAGCATTTTGATTAAAAACACTTAGGACTTCCAACTTACTCTATGAGAGGATCTTTGTCATAAGGAGTTGAACTGTCAAAGTGCTACCAGTAAAGGTATCTGCAAAGGGCATATATAAAAAGGTAAAGTACGGATTCTGTCATAATGACAGTAATGATCATAACACATAGTATGATGAGAACCCTTCAATTAATCACAAGTTTTAATGATCAAATACACACTGCAGTCACAATCACCTAGACACACGATTATCAAAGCACTCCAAAATTACTACAAGACCTAGTAGAAACAATGCAAAAGATTGAATTGAATCACATTCATACCCCAAGCATAAGCGAACTCAGCTGTGTTACTGCGTATGTCAGTAAACAGAGCACAAAGAGATCAACTACCAAGCAACAAAGAAACAATGCAGTACAAACTAACATCAAAATACAAACTAGATATTAAAACAAAAATGCTGAAACATAAACTTAAAAAGCAATCAATATATAACTATTTAGATCACCAGTACAGTTCAAAGCAGAAAATGATGTCTCGGAAAAAAAATATATAGTTATCTATAATTAGAAGACTTTTAGGTACAACTAATTAAAGATCACATTTTGAAGACATTAATGCATATCAGTTTTTGTTAAAAAAAACTTAGTAGTGGAGTAATAAATATGCTAAATGTTCAGAAGAGAGCTTTTATATCATCTATTTCAGCTTGGCAGAAGATTGTGTATAAGAAAAAGGAATATGATGGTTTCAATAAGAAGATTGCAAGTTTGCAACTAGAAGATCAGATTGTAGTGCTTGCTTTTAATGGTTTAGAGGAGCAACCAATTAAGCAACCATGAGACTATTGATATTGCTCCCACTCACCCGTATCAAGTAGATTTATCAAGCATTATTAGATTTCAGTAGCATTGTTAGATTTATCAATTGATAAATATGGTTACCTCTACAAACCTGCAAGATCAGCCCCAAAAACAACCCTCAAATATCTCATAAAGCGGCCCAAATCACATATTAAAATGATGGAAAAAACAATTAGCAATATCAACTTTGAAAGCATCCTAAATTTCCTAATCAGCATAAACCTCTTCTAATTGCAGTATTGCTTAACTAAAGACTAAAGCAAAAAATCTTCCAATCTCGGTTCCATTATAATTCAAACAAATCAATAGCCCAAAGACTAAAACCTAGTTTACACTAAAGGATTCGAGTATCTGAAATGTAAGGAAAGAAAAATGGAAACAATTAAACAAAAACCCTTACCTGGATGAACATAAATCGGCCAACACCAAGAAGCAGAAGAGGAAGAAATAGGAAGTAACCCTATTCCTAAAAATGAAACGAACATCAAGTCGCTTTGTGAATTGGAATAACATTGCATAATTTAAAGGGATAACATTGCGCAATTCTTTGAAAACTACATTATTTTTTTTAAAACAACAACATTGTTCCTTCATACCCTTATTAAGCAAATAAGTCCTTTTTGGGTATCTGAACCACATTCTTCCCCTCACGAAACATTTTACCAGCCCGAAATTTTATCAAAACATGATGTCATCAAAGCAAACACATCTTAGAAAAGTCGTACACTTTTCCCCTATAAGGTACTTCTATTTTTCAATAAAACCATTTCAAGAAAAGTCAAAGCCCTTACCTGACTATCTTTAGAAGTCTGTGCAATATAGATTTTGTTAAACCAAAAAATATAGATTTACCAGAGAGTTTCCTACTCCAGGCCAAGGGATGAACGGTTGGAAGCCATATGTATTAAAATCACGAGATTACTACAAAAGCACATTTAAAGACTGGTTTGACAACTTTACCAAATTTCTACTGATTCACCATTAGCAACTTACAGTAATAAGCCTTAAAACCTCCCCTTTATCAATTCTATAATCTCTAATGAATAAAATACCATTGCAAATCTAGTCCTCCCCCAGTCTACACCTAATAAATTGGTTTCCCCAACCCTCATCCCTACAAGGCCATACCGGCAGTAGAGAAAGATAGCACTCCAACGTATAAACTGTACGTTCAAAAGGCAAGTCATAGTAGTTCAAAGACAACATATGCAACATTCGTTGTGTGATTTAACCTTCTAATTCAATATACCTAACCCCTGTGCTACAACAGAAAAATAACATAAATTCGATCACAACATCACCAGGCCTTAACTAAAAAGAAAACGTTCAAACAAAATTCATCAACCATATCCCCAATTTCTTAAACCACCAAACCATAATCCAACAAAAAAATGTAATAGGAATATATAGTGGTATGGGACACCTTATATCCCACATCAAGAAGTCATGAACCCCGATGTGGGTATATAAGTGGGAGGCCCACTACCCCTAATGACTGGCTTTTAGAGGTGGGAACAGGATCCCGCTTGTATACTCATTACATTGGTATCAGAGATGGAATTGGCCTCTCAGCAACTAAATACCCATTTCAAACGTAAGAGTTAAAAGAGAAACCCAATTCTTGCGAGGTGTCGGGTGACGGTCATCGGGATGTAAGAGGCAAAACAAATAGTCTAATCCTCTTGTTCGGAGCCGCCGAGACGTCGACTTTCAAGGATGGTGCTCTGTAACAGGAATATATATAGTGGTATGGGACACCTTATATCTCACATCGGAAAGTCATGAACCCTGATGTGGGTATATAAGTGGGAGCCCCACTACCCATAATGGCTAGCTTTTAGGGGTGTGAATGAGATCCAGCTTGTATACCCGTTACAAAAAATCACCAGCCCAAATTCGAACCATATTTAAGTTAAAAGCAAGATTGGAAAAACAATGTTTAGTAACTTAGACCCGTGTAAATCGATAAGTTAAGATAATCTAACCTCGTGTGACGATTGCATGCGAGGGATGAAAGGATGAGGATTGTCGAGTTCCGAGGACTAGGGAGGAAGCAGAGCGCCTGTTGGAGTAGGAGACATGAGTAGCGAATTCGTGAATCGCGGAGTATTTCGATGGACGTCTGAACGGAAATCGGCGAAGGGTGGTGGCAATAGCGATGGTTTGGGGGAGGAGCCGGAGGGGGCGAATGAGGTATAAGGGGTTGATATGAAACGAGCACTACAAGAAAAGTGTGTTTTTTTGGACGTCTTATTTGCGACGCTTTTTAAAGACGTCGATAATTTTCGACACTATAAGTTGTCGAAAATTTTCGACGTTTTTAGCCGTCTATATTAACATGTTCTCGACGTTGTAGGGCGTCGACAATGGTTTTAGTAAAAAATAAATTTAATTTCGCCCGATACTAGTCTCTCCCGAACCAAACCCTTTCAAGTTTCAGAGAGCGCTTCGCCATCTCGCTTCAACTTGGCCAGAGCTTCAACTGGCGATTCAGAGTGTGGAGTCTCTCCTGCTTTGCCAGAGCTTCAACTTCGCCATCTCGCTTCGCCATCTCGCTTCGCCATCTCAACATCGTCTCGACAGTCGCTAGATTGTAGATTTGTTTTCGCAGTAGAGGTTGATACCGAAGTCGGAATTTCAAATCAGGTATTCTCATTCTTCTCTTTCTAGATTTTTGGAGCGTGGATCTGTCATCGCTGACGTCGAGTTAGAATTGATCTAAAATTTGAATCAATGAGATCTGGATGTGATTTTGTAAAGAGCACATTTCTAGGGTTTTTTCCCTTGCGGATTATGTTGAAGTGTTCATGGTCTGAAAGACCTACCTTTGATTTGTACTAGAGAAGCGTGTGAATTCCGACGGATTGGAGAGAAGAGGTTCATTTTCTCAGTTGTAGTTTTGAGTCAGGTTTCTCCTCTTCTTCTGTCTTTGGATTTTTTTGAGTTCGTATCACTTCTGGTGTCCCTTTCTATGATTTTAATCACTTAAGGAGCTTTTCTTTGCCGAATCAGGTTGCTACAGAAAGTTCCTGGGAATTCAGAAGTTCGAATCATCACCATAAGTTGGAATCAGGTGATAACCTTACTAATTTTGTATCTTCTGTTGTACTGTATTTGAATATGAATTGCTAGCATATATTGCTACTGCTTGTTATCACCATAGGAGAAACCTTACATAGAAAATTTGCAAAATATGCGGAAAGGCCGAACATGATGAATACTTCCCCTTATCATTTTTTTAATGAGAGAAACCCAAAATGCATAATTCCCTAGAGCCACTTAGCCTTGCTCTTTACAGTACTTAAATAGTTAGTGCTTACCTTACCTTGATTTTGGGTTCTTATTTCATTTAGTTATTCTTAATTATCAAAGATGATTATGCATACATTATTCATTTTGCTGACTGTGTTATACACTAACTGAACTCACATGGAATAGAAGGATAGATTCACAGAGAGAGGATAAGGGCTTGAGATTAATGTCTAGCTCATCCAATGCTCAAGTTTACCTTCTGTTTGCCCTGTCTTGCCCTTCTATTATATCGAGGTTAAACTAACAAGCTAGCAATAAGAACCCATTCTGGTCATCATTCTAGTCATCGGGGAATGGTTCAAGTAAGTTTCGAGACAGGTAAATTTGTCTCCATTCTGGTCAACAGGGAATGGTTATATACTTAAACTTGTTTTGGAAGCAGAACAGTCATTATCAGCTTCATTTCTAGCAGAATGAATATGATGCCAAATACAAATGCAAATCATTCATTCCAGTTGAAGTTCAACTTATAGGTTGCTTCTAATTTTATCTCATTTCTTACAAAAGTTTGGTTGGTTTATGCCATGTCTTTAATTGTCAAATAAATCGGAGAGGGACCTTTTGCATGTTCTAGTGTTTGCTTCAGCATTTTTCTTTATGCTGCATTGCTAGCTCTTATTCCATCTACCAACAAGAGGAAACTTTGAATGTACAATTTTGATTCATAGTGATCAGACGACCCTGGGACATCAGTTTATCAAAAATGAATTTGGACAAATCCCAAGAGTTGGTTGGCAGATTGACCCATTTGGACATTCTGCTATTCAAGCTTACTTGCTTGGTGCAGAGGTGATTAATTACATTATTTGTTCTATGAGCACTTCAATAATTTACAAGCCAATAGATTTCATCCATTAAGAAGATTACAAGTATGTCAACTATTATCTGTTTTATGTGCTAACTAAAATGGAAAATGCATGAAAAGCTCCAAGACTGTTTCTGAGATGTTCATACATGGAAATTGAACTGAATTCTTAATACTATTTTGGAACTCAAAAGACATCTGAAAACGTTCTTATACCTGTTACATTGTTAGTGATGAAGCTTGGAAGATTAACAACATTGTGTTTCGGAGTATCATTGTAGAAGGAAATATGGCTATAATTTCTTCATGTCTTCAAGGTAATATATATCTATATGGAATTAAGGTAGTTTTGACTATCATTCAGGACATTTCTGGCTTCATTTGATTATATAAGTCATCGTGGAGCCTTCACTTTGATGCTATTTAGGATATCTGCTTCTGATTAGTTTTCCTGGTTATACTTTTTTGCTTGTTACTGAGAGACAGAGGTAAATATTTTTGCTTTTGAATTGAGATTTAAAAGATTTGGTGCTTGGTTGTGATGTTGCTGCTAGGATTTGATTCTCTGTATTTTGCCCGGATTGATTATCAAGACAGATCTAGGCGTAAAGATGAAAAGACTCTTGAAGTCATATGGCGTGGTTCTAACTCACTTGGTTCAACATCGCAGGTTTTGTGATTTTGACTGTTTAAAGTCCCTGCAATGATTTAGGCTTCCATTTGCACTTGCAAACAATCTTCTATTAAGGAATAAGTGGGAAGCATGCACACACTCAGGGATTTGTTGTTCTTTAGCACTTTCCATTCTGCTTTCTACCCAACTTCTGAAGCAATGCCTCCATTGTAAACGTTGATTTTGCCCACCTGAAATTTAGTTGTCCTCTGTCCAACAGCACTTGAAAGGCATCCCAATGAAGTCAAGTTATGTGTCATTTTAGAGCTCCCCGGTCTAGTAATTCTTTGTCTTTGCAAATGGATAGGTAATTTATACTTTTGTGATCATTGAAGTGTTCTTCCTGTATTTAACACTTGCACATTAACTATAATTTTATGTTCTGTTCTTAATAATATACTTTAATTGCTGATATAACAGGCCTGATGGGCATCCATGTCCTGAAACTGAAGAGTTTTTCCTTGTACGGAACATGTTGATTGCTGCTTTTGAGGAGCGTTATTCAAATGCAGGTAGTATTTAACTCATTACATCTTCACTCGTAAAATAGACATTGTATAAATGTCTTTGAACCTTCAGCATGACGACGACGCGTGATGAGACTAGAAAAGGTTGAGATATTTTGCAAAGACTAGTGTTATTTAAGCCAAACTGTAATATGTAAATAGGAAATTGCGACTAAAATTCCTCGAGAGTCAAGACCAAACTGACTTAACTGAGTTAGTAGATGGCCTTCTCCCTTCTTATGAGTTTATTTGTTCAATATCATGATGACGATTTTTATTATACCGGTGTTTCATGGTAATACTAATCGTTGGTGATGATTGGTCTGATTTCTATACATGCATCAGAATTGAATCAATTGATCCTAGAATGCAAATTTCCCATAATAGAGTACATTGTCGAAATAGTTAGAAGCTTATTTGTTTTCATGTAGAAAAGTTTGTCAAGGTCTAACCCTGGTCACTTAATGCAGCTCAATGGAAGGATATGCTAAATCACTTCAGGTCCAAGAGACGAGAGTCGCTGTAAAATGGGTCTAATGTGAGAAGCTGGAATGACAAGCAATGTAAATTATGCATCTCCTCGTGTATGAGGATAACGAAGGCGACATGATGCTCGCAGGGGATGTCCCATGGCAGTAAGCATCTCCTTGAACTACTTTCCCTTGCCCCCTCTTCGGATCTTGATCCGTCTAAGCTTATGTAATGTCATCTCAATTGGTCATTTCTCTTAATCTTAACTTATCCGTCTTTGTTAAATGTCGCCGGTATCGTCTCCCTTCCTTTTATAGGATGTTTGTGTCGAATGTGAAGAGGTTGTGCGTGTTGAAGAGCTCCGAACTCTCCACACTAAGAAGTGAGTCATCAGAGTCTACACTCTTGAACGATTCTTGTTGATCCTCTTTTTTGTAATGTATTCAAGAATTGCTTGCTGCAACATACTAAATATTGCGTTGCTTGCTCTTCGGATTCGCCTGCCAGGGGTTCGGGGAAAGGGAGGAATGCTGTTGAACGAGTAGCAATCGAACTTCGGAAGATGAAGCTATTTGATATGGATAGAGATTAGAGAGAGATGCTTGCTTGAATGTATGGTTACCTAATTTTGTCAGCTTGAAACTGTATGGCTTAAGCCTAAAGCACAAGTGTTTTTGTGTTACTATCCACTCTTTTTCTTGGGTCTGTTTTAAGTCTAATGAAAGATCACCGTTTTGAAAGCAATATTTCTCCCATGTTTTATTTTTTTTTTCACCTTCTGGATTGATCTAGGTAAATATGTAAAAAAGAAAGTGTACAGATCGGATCAAGGATGACAATATATTATTCATTACTAGAAATATAAGCCATTTTCGACACCTTAGGGCGTCGAAAAAGGCTGGTAGATTAAGCAGTGACACAAGCCATTTTCGACACCCTAGGGTGTCGGAAATGGTATGCCGATCTCGACGCTTTTAGGCGTCGAAATGGGTCCCGACACAATTTAACGTCGAAAATGACAGATTGTCATTCGTGACGCAAAAAATATCGACGCTTTTTTAAAGCATCGAAATTGATTTTTCCGACGTTTTAGAGCGTCGAGAATGGCTTTTAAAAGTGTCGAAATTGGCCCTGTTTTCCTGTAGTGGCGCCAAAGAGTGTGTGTGTGTGGGGGGGGGGGGGGGCGCTATTCGTAGACGATCGATAGAGGTGGCAATCGGTCGGGTCGGGTCGGGTTTGAGTTCGGTTAGTCGGGTTTCGAGTAATGTCTAATAATTGGGTCAATCGGTTGGGTCGGGTTCGGGTTTCGGTTATTCGGGTTTCTCGGGTTTTCATTATTTCAATATTCATTTAAAAACATTTACTAGATTGTAGCTTAAAGTTCGGGTTATTTCGGGTTTCGGTTATAACGGGTTCGGGTCTTAATGGGTTTCGGGTTAATCGAGTTCCGTTCATTCGGATTTCGGGTCCAAAATGGACGGGTTGTATCGGTGTTCAGAATAATCGGTTTCGAGTCGACTAGACCACCAAATATGGTCCATCCCGATTATGAATCTAAGTTTGTAACTTGGTCTAGCCGAAAAGGTTGATTTTTTTGTTGTTTTGCAGGATGTCACTAAGATCAAAGAGCATAAATGGATCGAAACAGTCGCTTTTGGTGATAAATGATTTGTTTTTATGAATTTTTTATATGATACTAATTATTATCTTTGCTTAGTATTTCTCTTTGGAGCTTGATATGTTGAACAGGGAAGCACTATCGTAGGGGGAGGGAGCAATGACTGTTGAATTGAAATTCTTATAATGCTGTCTCCTAAACATCTCAAGGCCTTGAGATCAGTTTCAAGGTCTAGACTATAAGAGATTATTTGGTTGTTATCTTTTTAAACTCGATTTCTTCCCTTGCTTATTGGAAGACAAAAAGGGGGAGAAATGTTATATGATGCTTATGCTTATACTCGTTATATGATGCTTCGCATGTGTTATTTATTTGCATAATTGATATTGATTTTGTGTTGTTTTGTCTTCCATCAAGGGGGAGATTGTTGACTCCACTTTGATGATTATATGTGATATATTTTTGTAGGTATGATGGAAGACAAATAAGGTAGTATTTTATGCAAATATCAATTATATTTAGTGGTTGTTTTATTTGATTCATTATTCTCGGAATGTATTTATTTGGCTCACAAAATTATATGTGCTATATATTTTATTTAGGCCAATTTTCTAGAAGAATTGTTTTTAACTATATGTTTTTTTTACGTGCTTTATTTAGAAGATTTGGAATATCAATTATATGGAAGATTTGATTTTAATTGTTTAGATTTGGTCAAAGTTGATTTGGATTCAAATTAGTTACGTGAGTTACGTGAGATTTGGATTCAAATGATATATTTTTGTGGTCAAGTAGTTATGTGAGTTATTCTTATTTATTCCTTCCATATATATATATATATATATATATATATATATATATATATATATATATATATATATATATATATATATATTTTCGGATTAGTTGGAAGAATTGGTTTAATTTCTATCCATATCTTTTATAGAATATTGGTTAAGGATATTATTTGGTTAAAGATTTTGTGTTGGGATAGAATTTACATTGCAGGATTAATTTGAAACTTAAATTGGAGAAGAGCGTAATTTAAATTGAAGAAAGCGTGGAGCGGTCAGTAGTTTTCTCCAACAGCAAATCTCGGCCAGAAGGTTTTTAACGCAGCAATTCAAATTCGAAAGAGCCAGGAAGATTTCACCAGCACCAATCTCGGATATCTCTCCAGAAATTCAACGTTCAAATAGTTGTTACAACTAATCAAGATTTGGGAGATAAAAATCAGCAAAACATCAAAGGCTCTCGGCTATAAAGGAAGAAGGAGAAGAACGATGAAAAGACATCTTCCACCAAGCCGTCTCTGCGCATCAAAGAGCTCTCGAGTCTACAGACGCCATTGCTGATTTTATTTGCTTCCTTTCTCTCTCTATTTTGTATTTGATTTATCATCTTTGAGAGTTAGGAAGTCTTGACCTTTATAGTTTATATTCAATCCCTGTTATACTAAGAGTATCATATACTCAAACGTATCACACTTAGGTGTGACGAAGGGGACTTTTATTTCTCTGTATCTTGGGTTGTACTAGATAGCTGAGAGAGGTGGGGGCTCTTCTAGATTGGTCTAGGACTCTAAGGGATCTGAGTTGTACTAGATTGCAATTGTATAGGAGAGAGGCTTCTCGGTGAGCTATTAGGATCCATAAGGAAAGAGGAATAAAAGTTGTTGAATCCTACGGGTTGGATAACCCTAGGCGGGGACGTAGGCTGGTTTAGAGTCGAACCTCGTTAACAAGTCCTGTGTTATTTTATTTCTCTGCTATTATTATTACGTCTGATTACTTTGCAGAACTATCAAGGCACGAAAAAATTGTTCAAGATCTTGAGACTGAGTTCAAGGCCTTGAAACCCATTATTCAGCCCTTGAAGTTACTTGCTCTACACAAGTTTGCGAAAAGCGTCTATACTCTATTCAACCCCCTTCTAGAGTATTTGTCTCTTACTTTTATTTAACTTAAGTACTCAATTCTTCAGATCTCCTCTCCAAGTTACACCATACTCTTGTGGCAGCTCGATGCATTCTTTTTCCTAACTCTGCCTATCATTAAAGGCAAATCTGTAGAGACACTAGACAACAAACACATGGGATTTTGCGAGCAGGAGAGGACCTTGATGTCCTTCAAGATCTACAACAGGAGCATTCTTCAAGTGGAGATTGTGTTGATGGGATGCCGGTATTAGAGGAGTGGTCATCATAAGTTGAGATTGATGACGAATCTGAGTAGGGAGAGTCAACACAGATTAAATAAGCTGCCAGAAAATTAGATGAGAGGGTCATGCATCCACTAGGAAAGCCACCTTCAAGTATCGGAGAGTTATGGAGGAGGGAGTGTTTGAGAATGGTTAAGACGTATATGAAGCATCAATTTCATGCGTTCATGGTAGAGCAAGATTCTGATGCAATTGAAACTAGGACGAGCAAACGTGTCTTTTACTTAGGATGAAGGGGGAAATTGTCGGGTTTTAGGCCTATAAGTCCGGCCCAAATCAATACTGAGAGGAATCTAACCTGTGTGGTTAAATGAAAATTGAAGTAATTGTGTTTAGGTCCAAGGAGGACATCCAATAGTAGAGAGAGAGTAAAGCATGGATCTTCGTCTATTTCTTTTGGTCACTTATCTCTCGACTTTGGGAATCCAACCACTGGTGTTTGATAGTATATTAGTATGTATATTTTCTCCCTAAAATACAATTTGATAGTGTTTAACTAGTTAGGCCATGTTTATCAAGTGATACTAGCGATAATAGGAATACTAATATTTTATTATTCTCTTTCCGCCATATCATCCTAGCATCCAGTTCTCATTTTTCCCACATTATCAATAGATCCCTAGTATCGCAAAACTCGTCTTTTTATACCAACTCAATTTAAAATATATCCCTCTCCAACAATTATTTTTATTCTCGATTATATTATTATATTCATTTATTATTATTAAAATATTATTATTAAATTAATACTGTATTATTTAATAATTAATTATTCCATTTTTTACATTATTTATTGGGTGATTTAGGTAAGTAGGCTATTTAGAACCTTCAATTAGCTATTTAGACAATAAACTTATTTAATTAGGTTAGATAGTCCATTCCCCAAATGGGGTAGCACTACTAAAAAAACAGGATTTAGCCACGGAAAATAGCAACGAATTCGGCAACGAATTACCGTGGCTAACTGGTTTAGCCACGGACTCAGCAACGGTCGGGCCATCCGTAGCCATATGCCTCGTGACTAAATTTGGGCCGACATAGCGACCGAAAATAGCAACGAACTCATATAGTCGTGGCTAATTCCGTGGCTAATAGTAGATGACATATGCCGTGGCTGTGGCTACGAACCCGGTTTGAAAACAGCCTCGAAATTGAAGCCGTGGCTAAGTTCGTTGCTGAGTTCGTGGCTGCAAACTGGTGATGAGCTTAATCGGATCCGTTGCTATGGTCGTTGCTAACGTTGTTAATCGTTTCATTGGTAATGTTGTTGGTAGGGTTGTTGCCAAGGTCGTTGGTAACACCAATATTTGCTATTGTTGTTGCTCATTTCATTGGTAATGTTTTGTATACTTTAAAAATATACAAAACTTTTATAGATACATCCAAAGCAATATCAAATCCAAACATACATAAATGGAGTACAAAAATAAAGAACATATTATACATACAAAAGAAACAAACTACAAAAAAAAAAGGAAATTAAACATCCAATTTCTTGCTAACACTTCATGTTGCATAGCATCCTTGAACCAACCTGGGACATCAAAATTGTAAGATTATAAAGAGTTAAGACTTGTTAGATTATAAAAAGTTATGAAGATGCGACTTTATAGAAAAGAAATTGCATAAGTAATTTGCAAATAAATAATCCTAAACTCCCCTAATAGTATTTCATACATCACAATTTCTCTTTTAAAACCCAAATCAGATTTTTTAATGAATAGGCCCAAATCGGATTTTCCAAAACAAACAGGCCCAACAATCCCAACCCGTTGCATTGTTCACTCTTTTCCTCAAGAGACCCGTTCGATGGTCAGGGAAAGGAAGGGGAAGGGCCACTCCGGCCTCTCCGACTACTACCAACCTGGAAGGATTTCAACGAGAGAAGAAAGTAGAAGAAAGAGCATGCTCACCGAGTGCCTTCGTAGACAGTTTCTGGGGTGCTCAAGGACGGATCTGGGCTTCCTCGGAGTGGATTCGACCTCGTCGAAGGCTCAAGTGCGTTGGCTCAGCCTGGGTCGAAGGTGGGAGGTCAAAAGGTGGAACCTTACAACGTTTAATAGTGAAATGAAGTGAAGAAGGGGGCCTTACCGTTCGGATTTGAGGGAAACGGAGGAAAGGGGATGCGTGGCTGTCGGCTCCAGTTCTCGTGGTGTGCTGCTGCTACTGCTGCCCGGAGGAGACAAGGAAGAGGATGGAAGAGGCGGCTACAACTGGCTAGGGGCGGATCTGATGAGAGGAAAAGGCTGGATCTGGGAGCGAAAATCGCGTTCTGAGCATTAACCCATCAGATCTGGGGAGGTGAAGGCTGGATCTGGGAGCTTGGGGGCCAGGGAGGCGAACGGTGGTGGAGGAACCTCCGGCCACCGCCTAGGGGTGGATCTGATGAGAGGAGGAGCGGCGGGTCCGGGCGGATCTGGTGGCTTTGCGGACAGGAGAGGGCGGCGACCAGTGGTGGCTCCTGCGGGCTGGTGACTTTGGGGAGGCTTCGGGTTCGCCGCTAGCAGGAGGAGGAGACGTCTGGTGGCTCCTGCGACCAGTGGTGGCTCCTGCGGGCTGGTGACTCTGGTGACTTTGGGGAGGCTTCGACTTTGGAGAGAAAACGTCTGGCGGTGGTTGAATATGTGAAGAAGGAGAGGCGGTGTGAAGAAGGAGAAGCGGTAGACCGAAGAGGCCATTAGGGTTATAAAGTGAAAAGTACCCCTTTATACGCATCCACACATCTAAAATTTCAAAGCCGGAAAGTTTCCCCCTCAAAATTATATTATACCGCCCAAAAATATTTCGATTGAGCGCCAATTTCGCCAAATGACCATAAAATATTTTCAACATATATTCACTTTTTCTATATATATTGGATTTTTCTATTTTGAATCATATTATTCTAATATAAAACATTAATATAATAAAATATAAATAAAAGTTGAGATATCTTTTAAAGTAACAACAAAGTCAAATACTTTTTAAAATTTTATCTGAAATTTTAAAAATAAAATTACTTGTATATTATTCTCATAAGAATTTATCAATTAACATAAGATTTTATTCAACACTTGTTAGTTACTTATATAAATTTCTCTAAAAATTTACTTTTACAGTATTTTCATACAAATTTATTATTAATATATGATTTTGTTAAACAGTTATTAGTTAATTATATAAGTTTTCCACAAACCTTACTTTTATAATATTCTCATTAAAATTTATTAGTAAATTTAAGGATTTATTGAACAATTATTAGTTACTTATATGAGTTTTCCACAAACCTTACTTTTATAACATTCTCATTAAAATTTATTAGTAAATTTAAGGATTTATTGAATAATTATTAGTTACTTATATGAGTTTTCCTCAAAACATACTCTTATAGTATTCTAATTAGAATTTATTAGTTAATATAAGGTTTTATTCAAAAGTTATTAGTCACTTAAACGAGGTTTCCTCAAAACAAACTCCTATAATATTCAAATAAGAGTTTATTAGTTAATAGAAGGTTTTATTTAAAACTTATTAGCTACTTATATGAGTTTTCCTCAAAACATAACCTAATAGTATTATAATAAGAATTTATTACTTAGTGTAAGGTTTTATTAGCTACTTATATGAGTTTTCCACAAAACAAAACATTATAGTATTAGAATAAGAATTTATTACTTAATATAAGGTTTTATTAGGTACTTATATGAGTTTTACTCAAAACATAACCTTATAGAGTTATAGTATTAGAATAAGAATTTATTACTTAGTATAAGGTTTTATTAGTTACTTATATGAGTTTTCCTCAAAACATAACCTTATAGTATTATAATAAGAACTTATTACTTAGTATAAGGTTTTATTAGCCACTTATATGAGTTTTACTCAAAACATAACCTTATAGTATCATAATAAGAATTTATTACTTAGTATAAGGTTTTATTAGGTACTTATATGAGTTTTCCTCAAAACATAACCTTATAGTATTATAATAAGAATTTATTACTTAGTATAAGGTTTTATTAGCCACTTATATGAGTTTTACTCAAAACATAACCTTATAGTATTATAATAAGAACTTATTACTTATTATAAGGTTTTATTAGTCACTTATATGAGTTTTACTCAAAACATAACCTTATAGTATTATAATAAGAATTTATTGCTTAGTATAAGGTTTTATTAGGTACTTATATGAGTTTTCCTCAAAACATAACCTTATAGTATTATAATAAGAATTTATTACTTAGTATAAGGTTTTATTAGCCACTTATATGAGTTTTACTCAAAACATAACCTTATAGTATTATAATAAGAATTTATTACTTAGTATAAGGTTTTATTAGCTACTTATATGAGTTTTCCACAAAACATAACATTATAGTATTAGAATAAGAATTTATTACTTAATATAAGGTTTTATTAGGTACTTATATGAGTTTTACTCAAAACATAACCTTATAGTATTAGAATAAGAATTTATTACTTAGTATAAGGTTTTATTAGTTACTTATATGAGTTTTCCTCAAAACATAACCTTATAGTATTATAATAAGAACTTATTACTTAGTATAAGGTTTTATTAGCTACTTATATGAGTTTTCCTCAAATTATAACATTCTAGTATTAGAATAAGAATTTATTACTTAATATAAGGTTTTATTAGCTACTTATATGAGTTTTACTCAAAACATAACCTTGTAGTATTAGAATAAGAATTTATTACTTAGTATAAGGTTTTATTAGCTACTTATATGAGTTTTCCACAAAACATAACATTATAGTATTAGAATAAGAATTTATTACTTAATATAAGGTTTTATTAGGTACTTATATGAGTTTTACTCAAAACATAACCTTATAGTATTAGAATAAGAATTTATTACTTAGTATAAGGTTTTATTAGTTACTTATATGAGTTTTCCTCAAAACATAACCTTATAGTATTATAATAAGAACTTATTACTTAGTATAAGGTTTTATTAGCTACTTATATGAGTTTTCCTCAAATTATAACATTCTAGTATTAGAATAAGAATTTATTACTTAATATAAGGTTTTATTAGCTACTTCTATGAGTTTTACTCAAAACATAACCTTATAGTATTAGAATAAGAATTTATTACTTAGTATAAGGTTTTATTAGCTACTTATATGAGTTTTCCTCAAATTATAACATTCTAGTATTAGAATAAGAATTTATTACTTAATATAAGGTTTTATTAGCTACTTATATGAGTTTTACTCAAAACATAACCTTATAGTATTAGAATAAGAATTTATTACTTAGTATAAGGTTTTATTAGTTACTTATATGAGTTTTCCTCAAAACATAACCTTATAGTATTATAATAAGAATTTATTACTTAGTATAAGATTTTATTAGTCACTTATATGAGTTTTCCTCAAAACATACTCTTATAGTATTCTAATAAGAATTTACTAGTCAATATAAGGTTTTATTCAACATTTATTAGTCACTTATATGAGTTTTCCTCAAAATATACTCTTATAGTATTCTAATAAGTTAATATAAAAGTTTTATTGAACATTTATTAGTCACTTATATGAGTTTTCCTCAAAATATACCCTTATAGTATTCTAATAAGAATTTAGTATTCTAATAAGAATTTACTAATCAATATAAGGTTTTATTCAACATTTATTAGTCACTTACCCTTATAGTAAAAGTCCATGTATTTTTGGACGGAGGGAGTATAAAGTTTTATTGAACATTTATTAGTCATTTATATGAGTTTTCCTCAGAACATACCCTTATAGTATTCTAATAAGAGTTTATTACTTACTATAATGTTTTATTAAACATTTATTAGACACTTACATTAGTTTTCCTCAAAACACCTTTATAATATTCTAATAAGAATTTATTACTTAATATAAGATTTTATTAAACCGTTATTAGTCACTTATATGAGTTTTTCTCAAAAAATACCCTTATAATATTCTCATAAGAATTTATTAATTAGTTAATATATATTTTTCAACACTTGTTAATTTATATGTAAAAAAATTCATAGGTGTATTTGGGCCCATCAATGGGCCAATCGGATCAATGGGCCAATCCGGAAAGACATGGTCATATTTGGGCTAATATAGCCACGGATTTAGCCACGGATTCAATCGTCGCTAAATCACCACTTAGTTTAATGGGCTGAGATAGGACAATTGGGCTTTCACTAACTTCTAATGGGCCGAGCCCAGAAATTTTGGGAGAGTTTGTAACCGGATTTAGATACGGATCAAGGGTCATTGGATAGCCCATTCATGATATTAATCCGGCCCGCCTACAATTAGTGATTCAAGGCCCACTCACCACATTTGTTCACTCAATTGCCGATAATTAATAGCCACAGATTTAGCAACGGATATTGTGTTGTGGCCATATCAGCGTCGAAAACAGCCACGACAATCCTATTCGTGGCTACGTTCGTGGCTATTTACTGACACTGACACATATCGAGCCACGAAATCAGCTACGGACATTTGGGTCGTTGCTAATAGCCACGAATGTTTTGTCATGTCATACCAGGATGAGTATTAACCACGAATATAGCCACGGTCAGGAACAGTCGTGGCCAATGTCATCGTTAATGGTCACGAATATAGGGTCGTCTATAATCTGTGGCTAACCATCCGTTGCTAAATCATGTTTTTTTTGTAGTGGTATTAAAGTCAATGGTCAACTGTTTGACCATCGACTGGTCAAGCAGTTGACCGTTGATCGGTTGACGTTGACCAACTCATGTGAATTTTTTTTTAGTGATGACATTTTTGTGATGACTTTTTTTTACCGTTTTTATTCCATTTTTATTACATTTTATTTTCGCTTTGATGCCACTTTTTTAATGACATTTTTTCAAACCTTGATGACATTTTTTGCTTACTGTGATGTCAAGTTGAGCGTTGATACCATTTTTTTTTTTACTATTGACTATTGATGACACTTTTTTATGTCAATTTTTGATGATATTTTTTATTGCGGTGCCATATTTTTTTAAAAGTAGTGTTTGGATGATAATTTTTTTCTTTAATGTGATGCCACTTTTTCAAAGTAGTGTTTTGATGCCATTTTTCTAATGTAATTATTTGATGCAACTTTTTTAATCAAAGCGTTTGATGCCATTGTTTTTAATTTAATGAATTGTATATCGATATATTTTCATCGATTCTACTTTTATTTACTAATGACACGTTTGTGATGACACTTCGTTGATGCTATTATTTACCGATGAAAATTTTCTATATATACTTTATTGATGCTATTTTCATTGATTCCACTTTTCTACATTTGATGAAAATTTTCATTGATAAAAAAGTAGGAATCAAAATAAAGGAGTGGTTGTCTCAAACTGTGTGATCATTGATATAAAAAAATTAGGAATAAAAATTACACTTCATTGATGCTATTATAATTCACTAATGAATGATGACACAATTGTGATAAAACTTCGTTAATCTCAGTCATTTAAGATGACATTGATAACACAATTGTGATTACATTTCGTTGATCTCAATCATTTGTGATTACATTATTTGTTGATGATATTTTTATACAATTGGTGACATATGAGCTTAATACGTAATTATACTTCAATATTGATGACATTTTTTATGAAATTATTTAGCAAAATGTCCATTTTAATAAACCTCTTTTGCTAAATGTCCACCTAAAATCCTCTTTTGCTAAATGTCCAAAAACTTTATGTAATCCCCGTTTTACCCTTACTTTAATTTTAACATATCTATTCACAGATCACCATCCCTCGTATCTGAGAGCTTGAAGTCTGGATCCATGGCTTCCTCACCTTCAAGCTCGCAGAGAACTCCTACCGTTCCTACCTCTGTCTTCTTCATCTCTTTGGTAAACCTCTATGCGATTCCTCCCTCCGATTCTCTGCGATTCCGCCTACAGAGGTAGGAAACAGATCACAGAGGTAGGAAACGGGATCTATGTTAAACCTCGAATTGGCCATGATTGCATCGAATTGGATGGGATATGATGGTCGGATTCGATGGGATGTGATGGTCTTCAACCTAGAATTTGGCCATGATTGCATCGAATTGGACTGTGATGATCATCCTCTTCAGTCGTCTGTCGTTCTCATATCTGGCCGCCGCTCATCCTCAGGATGCCACCACTGCTGCTGTTGTGTGTCGATCTCGAGTCTCTCCGTCTTCGCACCTCTCGATCTGATGACAGCGCTCGCCACTCGCGATCTGACGACGCCAATCTCCCGTGGAAATTCTGATCGACGACGACGGATATGCGATTGTAGACGCCGACAAGGAAGATGGATGAGGATCTATTTTCGAATCGCTCTCAGGTACGCCGACAGGGAAGATGGATGAGGATCTGCTTCGTAGTCTTGTTTATCTGATTGAATTGGCTAAAATTTAATCAATTTCGACGGAATTGATTGATGAAGTCTGGACTAGATCGATCGTTTAGCCATGGGAATCTGGACTGATCGATCGATCGATTATTCAGCAAGCTCCGATTTTTGCACTTGCATTTCCATTATCAAATTGTCTGAAATCTCGTGATTCCGGATTTAAGAGCAAGCTCGTGCTGAATTTGTGCGATGGTGATTTCAATATTTCATATACATGTTCTACAAGGTGAGCTGATTGGTTGCCTTAAGCAGTGTACCAGCTGAAGTGATCTTTGTCTGTCTTCAATCACTGTACATTGTTTACAGCCTTACAGGTTAGAAGCACATTCAATTGATTTACGTTGCCTTTGATCTATTTAAGCTCTACTTGATATTGCCCCTTTTATGTAGTTGATATAAGTGAAATTTGCACTATCATCAAATTTTCTGCCGATGTTGAACTGCTGGAATCTTAGGAGTCATGTTGGCATCAATTTGAAATGAGATGTGTACATCCATTGACATGGAGGTGTGAATTTGTACTATTGTCAAATTTTCTATAGGGGACTCACCTGTTAGAGATTCTATCAATTGTATGTCCTCATCGGTTTCTTTAGGGATCTCTATCCCCTCCCTGATCTCCTCTCTTCCAGGTTCGCATCTGTTGGTGAGTCTCTTTCTTCATGGTCGCAGGGCTCTAAATTCCCTTGATTCGGCTCAATCTGTGTAACTTTGTGCAGATCGACATGCTCAGAGGAGCTAGCGCCAGGCTTTCGGTCCGAACGGAGACCATCGGAGGCGAGAGAGGAGAATCGCCATGGATGAGAGCTCCCATCAGATCTGAGGAATGAAAGGGGATTTGGGGAAGTAGAACGGGGTACAACAGACCTATTAAATTTCAAAAGAGTCTAGAACGCCTAATAAAACATTAAAAGTGGCTAATCACCTAGTTAAAAGGTTAAAAAGGTATAAAACACCAAATTTTCTCTTATTTATTTCCAATTCTTCCATAATTATAATTCAATTTTCCGGATCATATTTTGCATATTTACAATTAAAGAGAAATATTTTTTAAAAAATATCGTCAAACATATTCGAAATTGATGTCTATAGGTAGATAAAAATAAATCTAGTATTGTGGTAATTTTTAAAATTTTTAATTTTTATTACCAAAATATCGATTTTAATAAGTAAAAACATCTTTATTTTATTTTTCGGAAATTACGCCAGGTACCCCTAGGGTATTGCAAATTTCGCGGGGCATACAACTTTTTTACATATTTCGCGTGGTACCCCTGAGGTTTGAATCCATTTCGTCTCATGCCCTTTTCCGTTAACTTTAACTTTTTTGGGTGAATCCCGTTAGTTTGCTAAAAAAAAAGAAAATAAAAAAGAAAGGCCGGACGCGAAAATCAGATGCGCGAGCGATACAAAGAGCGAGGAGAGAGCGAAGCGAAGAGAGAGCACTCGAGGAGGGAGACCAGACGCGATACAGCTCGGACCTGGGCTCGGCTCGGACCTGCGTCAGCTCGAACCTGCGTCAGCTCGAACCTGCGTCAGCTCGAACCTGCGTCGACTCGGACCTGCTGCTGCAACCTCTGCTCGAACATGCGTCGGCTCGGACATAGGCGATAGGGGAGAAAGCGGAGAGACGCAGCAGGCGGAGGAGAGGTACAACAAGAAGGCGACCACCATGGAGAAGGAGGCCACACTGCGCTGCACCCCACCGAGCCGAATCCATCGGAAGAGGGTGGTGCAAGGCCGACAGGTATGTGAGACTTGAAACCCCTTTCAAAAATTAGGGTTTAGTGTGAAATTGGATTGCAATTCGAGTTTGGAGTTGCTAGTTTTGTTACTTTTAGTTTGGAATTTGGGGTTTAGATTCCTTGATAGCCTTGTTATAGACTGGTTAGTTTCGAATTTGAGTTTAGATTTGCTAATTTTGTGAGTTTTAGTTTGGAATTCAAATTGTCAGTCTTATTGTTTTACTTGGATCGTATAGGACCTTTGTGGCAACTTTGCTAGTAAAAAACTGAAGCTAACCAAGCAGCTTTAATTAACATGTTGTACCTACTTCTCATACACATCATTGAAGATAAATTTCGTTGCAATTTTGTTTGATTTACGCTCTCTTAATTTTCTTATCAGCAAGTCAGCAGTTTGTTTCCATATAAGAGATTATATTAACATGTTGTACCTACTGTCAAACTCATAGGTTGTCTACTGTCATAATGTCCTCATTGTTATAGCCATGGGATTAGATATGTTGAAAGTTTTCTCTTTCTCACAAACTGGCTTAATCTTTCTATGATTAGATTTCATTTTAATTCCTTACTAGTGGATCATATAGCCCAACTCACACGCCTTTGTAGCAAGCCCAAACAATTGTGGTTGTTGACATCTCGTTGTGTCTGTCATTCATTTGTATATATATGATGTACACACACAATGTAAAAGTGAGGAGAATGGAAATGAAATGAAGGAATTCCCAAATCTGATCGTTGTCTTTAGCACTTACAAATGGTTAATGGGTTTCCTTCAATCAATAGTATTCATGAAAAAGTTGAATTCGAGGAACATGGATGCATTTTACTTGAGACATAAATAGGAGATTAAGTTATATACTGTTGAGATTTTGCAATGGGAGATTAATCTGAAATCTTCTTGTGGGATGCTAAATGTCCCTGAGCCCTTGCAGCTGGGTATGTGCATTCCCACAAACAAACAAAAACCTATGTTTTGTTAGTCAAGGATTTAAAAATGAAGGTTTTATATTAGCCTATTAGCTCAGTTGGTAGAGCAATGTGTTTTACACATCGATGTGGGTTCAAATCCCACATAGGCTACAAATCTTTGCTTTCGTTTATACATGCTAATATTTTTCAAGTACATTAATGCATTTAACATTAGCATTCCGATTTAGAGATGCAAATAGCTCACTTAACGATTAATAAGTACAATAAGCCTATGTGGGATTCGAACCCACATTTTTGTGTAAAAGCACATTGCTCTCCCGTTTGAGCTAATAGGCTAAAACACCACCTTTTATTAATTTTCCAACGGCAAAAAAAGAAAAGAAAACACACACAAATCAACTACATTCTTCCCAACGGCAAAAAAAAAGAAAACACAGCCTTTTTTATTGGAAATTTTAAAGTGTTTTCCATCTCCATGGATTGTAATGTGTATATCTTCTATCATAACGAAGGAGAAGCTGCTTTTAAATACTATACATGAATGAATGAAAGATTGGATGTGTTCTTGAGGTGCTTCAAATCCATGACAAACAACTTTGCCTCCTCACAAAAACAAGCCAGATCAAAGCATCTATATCAATCAAGCACACACTACAAAAAAATTGGAATTCGCTTCGGCAAAAAGCCGTGGCAAAAGACACTTAAGGGTTGGCAAAACGCATTTAGCTTCGGCTTAGCTACGGCAAATGGAGGGGTGGGGAATTGTGGGGTGGCAAAATTTTATAGCTTCGGCAAATAGCCGTAGCAAAAAATTTAGCTACGGCTCAGCTACGGCAAGCAAATCTTCACTAAAAAACTGCCGTAGCTAAAGTGGGGTAGAAAATATAAAAAAAAACCTGCTTTTTAGCCCGGATTCTTCGTACCCGAGCTAAAAAGTCCAATATTTAAAAAAAAATAAAATAATACACACAATTTCCATATATATATATATAACATAATTTCATTAATTATACAAAATTTACATATATAATAAAATGTCAAAAACTACATAATTTATATACAATAAATATACATAATTATAAAATTTACATGTACAATAAAATGTCCAAAGCTACATTTTAACCAAAAATAAAATGTGTGAAAAAACACCAAAATATGTGTTAACCTGATCAACAGTAAGCCTTACAAAGAAAATATAGAGCAGTCTCCACCAATAGCTCTTCTTTCTGTTAATATATCTGTAGAAATAAAAAAATAATTTAGAGCCGGAAAAGTAAACTAGAAACAGAAACCTAATAACTCACTCAGTCACTCAAGGTCAAGATGAAAATGCTACACAGAACTAGTGATTAAAAAGACTCAAGGTAAGATGAAAATTATTAGATTGTTTATATATGCAAGCATCAAACATTTCCCAACATTAATATTATGGATGCAAGGTGATTTTTCCATTTAGGTTTTATACATGGTTATCAATTCAAATCAAGACTAGTAAATCGAAGACAAAATTTATCCAAAACATTAGCAAGCCACAACAACCAGTATCTAATGCTCAAGTATTTGACATATAGAACTGCCAGCATAATGTACACAAGGCAACACATTTATATTCAATAAGATATTACCATCATCAACTGTAAACAAAACATATCAATTACATTTTCTAGGGATCTCAACTAAAAAGCAAGACATACATTCTTGTTGCTGCAACAGCTTACAGCTGCTGACAAATTGAACCTAGTGACAAAACTAGGGCTAGCAAATGGTACGGAAATTACCATACCAACCACGTACGAACCACAAACCGACTATGTTGGTAACCACACTTGTGGTAACCAACATGGTGGTAACCATCTTGGCGGTAACCACATTAAGATGGTACGGTAATGGTAATGAAATCTGAATACCATGGTTACCATGGTTATCAAGTATATATATTTATATTTTTTATTTAATGTTTTATTGTTATTACCTTTAAGTTTTAAGTTTTTAATTTATATTTCGTGTTTTGATTTTGACCTAAATTGGTCTTTTCTATTTTTTCTACTAGAAACAGTATGAACATTTTGAATGTTTGAAGACTTTGACCTTGTTTTGTTTGAACTTGCACGAACATTTTGAATGTTTGAACAATTGAACTTGGTTTGTTTCAAGACTTTGAACTTGGTTGGTTTGTACTTTAGGTAGTGAACCTGATTTATTTGAACTTATAATAGGCGGTAACCATATTATTTTTGGTAATCATATTTTTCATTCGATAACTTTGAAGATTACCGGAAGGTAGCCAAGGGGTTTCAAAAAAATACAAACAGAATCACAGCTTGGTAACCATGGTAATGTACCGATGGTAACCACAAGTCGTGGTTACCACATATGCGGTAACCACGACTTGTGGTTGGTACGTGGTATGAAAATTTACGTACCACCAGTTTGTGGTTGGTACGTGGTAATCACCATTTTTTGGTGGTTACCGAACCATGCCAACCCTAGACAAAACCTATAATGAAACGCAGCTCCTATGAACACCCAAGTCACAATAACTAAAACAAATCTTCACTCAAAACCAACTCAAAGATATTAACAATGTGCATACCTTGTGTAACAGGTTGGAATATAGAATCACAAAAGTTAACACATGAAGGAAGTATGGCCAAATCCTCCTATCGAGTAGTAGCCCAACTTGTGAAGGGGTAACATATCATGGCCAATGACTAGAAGAAAAATCTAAACCATAAATGAGGATATCCAACAATCTCAAGTAGATGCAGGGTTCAGTCATTAATCTTCTATCTTTAATAGGTAAATCATAGTCTGATTTTTTCAGGTAGCAATATCCTTTAATTTAGTAAAATTGCAAAGAATTTGATGTCCTTCTCAACCAAGAGATAAAACTAGTTCCCGAGAAAGTCAAAAGCTTGAAAAATGTGGCTGTTAAAAAAAATTGATGTGAAAGCTGAAAAATGAAACTCCAAAGAGAAATCAACGTCATTCAAATATTGGCTCAGATCGAACTTCCTAGAGATTTAACAGCATAGATATGAATCAAAGTTCTTCCAATTCCAAGTGAATATTATATGAAGAATTTAGCAGAAAATAAATAAAAATTGATATGGATACAAGAATAGAAATATCATAAGGTTCAAAGCACCAAATAGGTGGAATTACCAGCCTATGGAAATATAGCAGTAGGTAAGCTGTAATTGATGGCTTTCATCAATGAAACAGATCTTGTCTGCAGATCAACATATAAAAAGAGAAGTTAGAACAATGAGGGATTTATGCTAATGAATCCAAGAACTGCTAAAGGTCAAAGAATGAAACACAATAACTCGTGAAAGAATGAATGTAAAAAGGAACATTGACCGTAAGATGAAATTATTAGCTAACACTTCAGTTCCAACTATAGAACTTACGCTCGGAAAGAAGCATCTAGATATAGGGATCTATGCATCTAAATATAAGGATCTAATGCATATTTAAATTGTAAATTTCTGTCATGTAGACTCGTAAGAAGTCAAGAAAACAAGAAGTTTATAAATTTATACACATAAAGCTATCAACATTTTCAAATTCTTTTACGTTCAAAAGGTAGCAACATTTTCAACTTACTAGCAAAAGCTCAAGGCCAATAGGTTTTGCCGTTTTGGTTATCAGTTTCTTCTCATAAATGGTAACACTCAGGCCATTCTACAACATTGACCAAGTATTAAGATAGTACAAAAATACACAAGCAGGCAACAAAAGATCAATTAAAGTGCCATTAAAGAACAAGATGACTTAAATTTAAATTGTAATTAATTAATTTAAATCCTTAGAGGAACCACAGGGAAGATTTAGATCCTTCAATCTATATATTAGCTTCATTTAAGTACACTCCAATTCATTGCACAACAAGCGATTCTGCATGTTATAAATTAATAAGCTAAAGAAAACAACAGACTCATTTGAGTAATTTCAACCATGATCAAACTAAAAAAGCATGAGACAGCCTTGTTTAAGCTCTAGTAAAAACTCAAACACGAGAACTGAAGCATGTATATATTAGCTTAATTCTCACTCTCTTAGAGAGAGAAGATAGACTGAGAGAAGATAGACTGAGAGTACAGACATCCATTTGAGATCAAAAACCATTTAGTCGTAAAAAGATCTGTATTAAACATCTATACTTAAGGTAAATCCAACACATTGGAATAGAGCTTCTAGCAAAGAAAGGAGCAATCTAAACAAACACCCTCAAATAATTACACAATATACTGATAAAGGTTGCCACAAACTACTCGTAAATACACCTTTGCGAGGGATAAAACCTGAAACGTCAATAACATTGAAATTTTGCTGCAATAGTTCGAGAAGGCAATAACATTGAACAAGCAAGTCTGATTCCTAATGTCTATCAGAGATGGGAGAAGCACCAAGTGAAAACCCTAGCCAAAAAACCCTGATATTGAACAATTAAAGGTCGGGCTGAAGTCGGCGGCAAGAATCACTGGTTCGGACAAACAAGGAGGTGCGACACCAATCTATTGACTGGATCTGAAAGAGGAAAGAGGGAGAGAAACTCACCAAAACCAAGAAAGGAAGAGAGAGTTGTGATTTCGGGTTCATGGCAGTAGATCTGGAGTGGAATCGTGTCGCCCCCTATATGTGGTAGTTTGTCATCAAAAGGGAGAAGCACAAAAATGTCAGTCTCATCGCAGATCCGAGACTGGGAGAAGAGGAACGAGAGAAAGAAGCTTACCAGTGGCGAAGGTAGCAGACAACGGTCGAGCATCACCATGAGTTGAGAGATAGGGTTGGGAACTTGGAAGGCGAAGAACGAATGAGAGATAGGGTTGGGTTGGGAACGGCGTAGCTGAGAGCCTGAGAGGGGAAGAATGAATGAGAGAGAATGTATGGCTAATTTTTTTATTTTTTTTTAGCGACACAAGCCGTAGAGTGAAAGATGAGTCAATAGCCACGGCAAATTTATACCGTTGCTATCAGGGGTGGCAAAATCGACACAATAGCTACGAAAATCCTTGCTGAAGCTACCATCGGTGGCAAAAGGTATCAATTGCTACGGCAACCCCCTGCCGAAGCTAGACAGCGTAGCAAATTTCTTTATTTTTTATAGTGACAATAGATTGTACCAAGACTAGTTCAACAGAGCAACGCTAGTTTTTGAAGTACTTCTAAAAACTAACTAGTTCAGTAGGAAACCCATTCATGATCTCAAGGGACACATATAGACTCATATCAAGAATAATACTTACAAATGGCAACCAGAGCAAAGCATCTATATCATTCAAGCGCGACAGCCAAAAAAACTGAAAATTCCATTCTGTAAAAACTGCATAAAACTTTCATTCTGCAAGCTGCAAGCAGCCAAAAAAAATTCAGAATCTATAAAAACTGAAAGCTAGCAGCCGTGTAATTTTGGTAAAACTTCCATTTTGTAAGCTGCAAACAACCAAAAAAAAAGTCAGAATCTATAAAAACTGATATCAGCAAAAAAAAGTTAGGATATGTAAAAATTCAGTCAAAATTGCTAAACCTTAACCCTAACACGCAAAACTGCAACTTGATTGAAATTGAAACCTAAACCCTAACATGATAGCAATTTCATTCAAATAGAACCTTCTCTCTGTCGGCGCGTTCATCTTCCCCTTTCCACCCCCAGGAGGAGTCCGGCTTCCACTGTCGGCGTCGACGTTTGGAGTATTCATCTTCCCCGATAATTCATCTTCCCCTTTCCTCCTCCTTTGTATCGCCTTACGCGATAATCAAACCTTCCTGCCTTTGCAGCAGGTCCGAGCAGAGGTTGCAGCAGCATGTCCGAGCCGAGCCCAGGTCCGAGTTGTATCGCGTCTGGTCTCCCTCCTCGAGTGCTCTCTCTTCGCTTCGCTCTCTCCTCGCTCTCTGTATCGCGCGTCTGATTTTCGCGTCCGGCCTTTTTTTTTTTTTTTTTTTTGAGCAAACTAACGGGATTCACCCAAAAAAGTTAAAGTTAACCGAGAAGGGCACGAGACGAAATGGATTAAAACCTCAGGGGTACCACGCGAAATAGGTAAAAAAGTTGTATACCCCGCGAAATTTGCAATATCACAGGAGTACCTGGCGAAACTTCCGTTTATTTTTTTTTGGTCGAAAGTAAAAACATCTTTATTCCGGCTCCAATTGTTGCCCAGCCTACAACCCAATCATGTGGAGACATGTGTCCCACTTTATTTATGAAATCTGCGGAAGGGCATGCTATCCTATGCTACGTTTTGGTCTAATTCCATGAAATGCGACGTCGTTTGGAGTTGATTCATCCGAAAAATTGCAATTCCAACTGCAACCCTGACACAATTAAATTTGAAATGGCCAAGTATCGATACTTGTATGGCATCCCTATAGTATCGCATATACCACTATTTGAATATTTTAACATTAAAATCTCTAGTATTCCTACTTAGTATTCATGCCGTTAAATATGCTTAGAGAGGAATTTCTGTAGATCAGAATATATTTAGTGCATGATTTGATATCTCCATCATTGTCTCATGAAAGAGACTTGTATGTTGGATACTTCTACCAGCTTGGTTTTAGTGGATTTAGTACTCATGGTGGTTGGAAAGTGGATTTTTGTTCCTCCACTTTGGTTTTTGCTATGTGTATATCTTGTGTTGAATATTTGTGCTTGTTTAGTTGGTTTATTTTAGGTTTTATTCTTGATCTGTATAGTGTTGTTGAATTGCTGGTGGATTATCATAGACTTCCAGGTTACCCCGGACAAGCTTTCGTGGCCACCAGGTGATGTCGCGATGATGTATGTTATCGAGAGATGAGTTACAGAAGTTGATGAAGCAGCATAAGTTGGATGGATGCTTAGGAGACTCCTTATTACAGTGCTACTTATCATGTGTTCAAGAAGAAGACTATTCGTTCCGTGGGTTCAAATCCATGAGCTTTCCCGAAGGACATGATAGCAATTGGACAATGTTACTACAATAAGTTAATAATGAAGGCATACACTTCTTTCTACAGTTCTGACCTTTAGTTCAAAGTTCAAACAGATCAGCTAATTAAGAACCTTTTCTGTACAGTCCAATAGTTAAAGACAAATTTTCAATCCATCTAGAGTTGTACATTGTAGGGTTTCGACGGATTCATCACAACAAGCATACAAATTAACTTAGCAGTAGAGAAACATTAGGCATTATGGCCGCAGCCAAGGATCACATTTGCAACATCAAGATTCAGCGATTAGCTCCCACTCTGGTGAATCAAAGACTGGAGGCTTTCTAGCCAGTGTTGCCTGTTCAAATCCAAACGCGCTCTCGATAAGCTTAACCTCAGATCCCCTGAGCCCTGAAAACAGCATCCCGAACGGTTTCCCTTCCTCGTCATACCCTGCAGGAACGGTGATCCCTGGGTACCCTCCTATGGCCATCACTGGGATAGCCTTTGTCCCAGGCGTCACCATTGCATCCAGATTATTTTCAATCATCATTTTCTCAAACCCATCCTGACAGAGCTTGTCTAACGACTCCTTTATCTTGTCTATTTCCTCCTCGTTCCCGCTCATATTCTCCGCCTCAATTAGGCCATCTTGACCGTATTCCTTCAACTTCTCCTGAAGAAGAAATTAAAGATAAGCTTCGCCAATTATAGGTAGATTCATGAAAGGAAAGTGAACTCTTTACCAGCTCCGGATTCTTCTCGTTGAAGGCAATAATATCAGCGATTGACCGAACTGGAGAAGTGACCAACTCCTTCAGATATTTGCTTATTGTAAACTTGAAGTCAGCAATCATTGCTGTTATTTCACCGCTAGTGTGAGGATTTAGGATCGTATCAATGTGATTGATTTCCAGATTGTCCACCAAAATCGCTCCTCTTTGCCTCAATGTTCTAAGATGATGCTCAAACGAATGAGCAATAGCAGAACCGTTAAGAGCAGTGAAAAAGGGATGCCTGACAACTCCCAATCTCTTTCCCAGTAGTCCATCAATGTTAAGGAACTGCTTATATCCTCCTTCAGGTATGAACTTGGAGGATACCGCTGTTGCCTCATGGTCTCTTGGATCGTAACCGACAATGGAATCAAGCACATGGACTGCATCAGACACCGTTCGGCATATAGGCCTACAATCAAATCAGGAGTTAGGGCAGTTTGATTGAACAACATAGAGAAGTGTTAGGGATTAAAGATGAAGAATACCCAACGGTGTCTTGGCGGGGAGAGATAGGAATAACACCAGCACGACTGACAAGCCCGACTGTGGGTCTGATCCCTACAGCTGAATTGTGATCAGAGGGGCAGATGATGGAGCTGTGAGTATCGGTTCCTAACGATACAGCAACCAAGTTGGCTGCCACAGCTATAGCTGATCCGCTGCTCGACCCACACGGGTCCGCTGATTTCACATATGGATTCTGCACACATTCACACATTGCTTTCCTTGTCATATATCATCTTCATCAAACATGGCCAGCTTGTTTTCATTCATTTCTCAACTGTTTGAATGTCATGAAGAAAACTGAAATTAAACTTGATATGGAAATAAATGTAATCAACTAAAAATCTCAAATAGGGGATTCAACACAAGCCCAACATGGACCAATGCATAACAGAAGTTTATAATCTGGATTAATGGTATAATCTCAAACATCAATCAATCTAAGCCCCCGTTTGGTTGAAGATTATGGAAATGGAAATCATAAGGAAACTAAACCTAGCCCACCTATGATTTATGACTCATCAATCATAATTTTAGCCTCAAATCATATTCTCTGCTTTTCCATTCAAAAGTTTACATCTTTCCCCTAATTTCATTCCTCGTGATGGACATATGTTTCAAAATGAACTAGATTTGTGAAATCAAAATGAACTATAATGTAACTACAAATCCCAAAGGGGGTAAATTAAGGAGAAGCTCCGACTATTGATCAGCAATCTCAATCAGACATTGATTACTCTTGAGTCTTGAAATATGGATAGATGAATTCAGTCAAACAGTAAGTAGTAAAAAAAAAAAAAAAGAGCAAAAATGAAAATAAATACCACTCCTTGACCAGATCGAGCACACCAACCGTTGGGGAGACCATCGATCGACCTAATCTTGTACCACTCTGACATGCTCGCCTTTCCGATTACAACCGCCCCCTGTTTTCTGAGCATCGCCACCACCGTGGCATCACGCGCCACCTCCGCTCCGACAAGCGCGTAAGACCCCGCAGTGGTCCCCATTCCGTCCCGCGTGCCAATGGTGTCCTTGAGCAGCACTGGAACCCCGTGCAACCGCCCCAGCACTCGGAGGTCCCCTGCACACGCATACCACTGGCTATCGGCCTCGTCGGCGAGATGGAGGGCGTCAGGGTTGACCTCCACGACGGCGCGTAGGAGGGGGTTTAGGGAGTCGATGCGGCGGAGGTAGTGGTCAACTAGCTGCCTGCAGGTGAGGTTTTTGGAGCTGTAGGCCACGTGGATTTGCTCGATGGTGAGATCTTCCATGTTCAAAGTAGCCATCGCGTGACTGTGATAGTTGACGACGGCGATTGGAGACTCAATCTGAGCATTTAGGTTTCACCGTATGTTGCTGTGATTTCGCTTTCTTGCCTTGCAATCGACTCTTAAGTCGATCTCTAATCACTTTGTCCCCAAACGCAGAAAGCCAGAAATGCTTTGTTTATTATTCACTCAGTTAATCAAAAAACTTTCACAAAAACTATACTCCCTCCGTTCGGCAAAACTTGTCATTTTAGAGTTTTGTTTTTGTTCGGAAAAAACTTGTCAAGTAGAAAGTAGAGTAATAATTGAGGGCAAATTAGTAAAAAAGAAGTGTAATTATTAGTTTTATTAAAAGTTGTGTGGAGAGTTAAAATGACAAGTTTTGCCGAACGGAGGGAGTATAAAATATTAACATTTTTTTAGATTTCAAATTATTAAAAAAATTAATATTTTATACTCCCTCCGTCTAGAATTACATGTCTTTGTAGCTCATTTCACGCTAATTAAGGAGTAATTATTAGTAACAATTTTAACTCACTTTATTCTCATCATTATAATTGGAGGTTAAAAGTTAAAACGCTTAGTTATCCAAATTGAGGGTTAATTTGGGTTTGAAGTTGGGGTAAATTTTAGAGTGAAATGTACAATTTTTATTGTCATGGTACGATCAGATTTGGAGTAAAAAACACATTTGGAGAGCACCAATAGTCTCCCTAGGAATGTTATTCCTACTAACAACGAACATTTCTTCGATTTAAATGAGTTACCATTGGAGTACTTTCGGGAAATCGAAGAACATATCTTTCATAATGGAGAGGTCGAAGGAGAACATGAAGACTCGATTATTGATCTAACTGTCAATCAAGTTGATGACAGAAATGAAAGGCAGGAAACTACTGTCCTTGGTAAGTCATTTGCCCTTATAACCTCAACCTTTGTTTAGCTAAAATACACATTCGTATACTAGTGGTGTTTGTAGCGCCTAATTTTGTTCTCTTGCTTTTTTCAACAGAAATTCCGAACAATTATGAGCAGCAACCAATCAAGAAGAGGTGCTTATCAAATGATCAAAGGAAAACAGTCTATAGTGAGTTACTTGCGAGAAGTACAAATAGAAAGTTAAAGCGCACTACAACAAAAGAGGTATCTTCTTTATTATCCGTGCCTATCAAAACTGTTCAACGGATCTGGAAACAAGCAAAAGATACTCCACCTGGAGTTGAAGTTGATGTAAGCCATAGGAAAACGAAAAATTCTGGTCGAAAGCGATTAGAAGTGGACTTCAATCAAGTGCTGAATATACCTCTTAGGCGAAGAAGAACATTGAGATCACTAGCTGAAGCACTTCAGGTATCTCGTGCCACTTTACATGGGCGCTTTAAGGAAGGTCTCCTCCGACGTCACTCAAACGCCATCAGACCTTGTTTGAAAGAGGAGAACAAGATAGCACGACTTCGGTTTTGCCCATTGATGCTTGAAGAAGGAAGTGTTCCGCATGAAACAAAATTTCAGGGCATGTACAATGTTGTGCACATCGATGAAAAGTGGTTTTACATGACAAAGAAATCAAATTCATACTACATGCTACCCCAAGAAGAAGAACCTCTGCGTGTTTGTCAAAGCAAAAATTGCATTGGGAAAGTCATGTTCCTCGCGGCTATTGCTAGACCAAGGTTTGATCGTGAAGGTAATGAGGTATTTTCTGGAAAAATAGGACTCTTTCCCCTTGTGACTAAGCAGCCAGCCATGAGAAGGAGTCGGAATTGGGAAGCCGGGACCTTGGAAACCAAACCGATCACATCGGTGACGAAAGAGGTTATTCAGGCTTTTTTAGTTGACAAGGTTGTTCCAGCCATTCAGACTATTTGGCCAATCGAGGATTCAAGGGAGACAATTTTCATTCAACAAGACAACGCAAGAACTCATTTTCTTCCTCATGATGAGGAATTTCAACGAGCTGCTTCTCAAAACGGCTTTGACATTAAATTGAGATGTCAACCAGCGAACTCGCCAGATTTGAATGTTCTTGATCTTGGCTTTTTCAATGCTATTCAGTTCTTGCAAGATAAACAGTGCTCGAAGATTGTGGATGAGCTCATTCATGTTGTGGAGACTGCTTTTGCAGAATACCCAACGTCGAAGATCAACCATGTGTTCTTGTCTCTTCAGTTATGTATGCGGGAAATCATGAAGCATGAGGGGGGAAATAATTTCAAAATTCCACATATAAACAAGTTTGGGTTAGAAAGAAGTGGTCGTCTTCCAAAACAAATCACATGTGACTATGAGACGGTTGAGAAAGTAATGAATCACTTAGCAACAAGGAACGAAGGATGAACTTTCTCTTAGATTTTGGAACTTTATTTTTCTGAATGCTCTAAGTTAATGGTTTTTGCTAGTCGTCTATGACAGTAAATTATGTAATTATATGTTACCTTTTGCTACTTTTCTATTGTAGTAACTGATTGTGCACATTCTGTTGGATTTTGCATGTTTTACTTGTTTTTATTAGTCTTCTATGACAATGAATTCAACTACTGTATTTTAGATTTTGCTACTTTTTTGTTAGATGGAGACTATATTATACCATGGCTAGGAATCAGGAACTCGTGTCCTGTTTGTTGTCATGAATTGCCAATCAGTGTCACTTGTTGAATCTATAGAGTTATGGACACTTGGAGGTGAGGAACCTAGACAGAGGCTTGAGAGTTTTTCCCTTTTTGCTTCTTACCTTTTGAATTTGGAGCCTGTGTGAGAGGAACTGAGGCTGATGCACCAACATCAGTATGCTTCTTACCTTTTTGAACATGACAGGAGGATTAACATCAGCTTGTGCAATTCTTTTTATCATTATCCATAGAAGGTAAACTATGTAGAGTTGTCCAATCACTTTCTGTCTGCCTATCAGTTGCTGAATCAATAGTGTGATCACTAAATTTATGTGATAACCTTGGACTTGGAGGAACAAATGATGCAACAGAAACATCAATACGGTTAGTTATAGGCAACGAGATGGAAGGATTAGAATCTCTACTTGATGGGTTAATTTATTGCAAAACTTAGTGATCAAAGGCAACAGAAACATCAGTACTGTTAGTTAGTTATAGACAACGAGATAGCAAGATTAGAATCTCTACTTGATGGATTAGAATATCTACTTGATGGGTTAATTTATTGCAACAGAAACATTAGTACGACCAGAGGCAGAGCTTGTTGCCCGCTTAATCTAAGTACTTCTCTCAGGGATACTAGGTTTGGTTCCAACACATATTGTTGTATGGCTTGTGATACTGTTGTACACGGACAGCTGGGGTGTGGCATTGGGGTGGTGGCGAGAGATGATGCTGGGGAGGTTGTCTTTGCAGGGGCAAGGTCGGTTCAAGAGTCGAGTGATCCGGAGCTTGTAGAGGCAGAGACACTGTTGTGGGGACTTCGAATCTGCAGGGACAGGGGGCTGCAATCGGTGATTATGGAGACAGACTGTCAATGTTAATTGGCTTCAAATTTATTAATGTTAATTGATAAATTTATCAATGTCCATTACGACCACGTTGAATGTCTAACCTCTCCCCTTTTTTTGCTTGTTTACTTGCCCAAATAGTTATCTTAATTAAGCTTCCACGAGGGAAACATACTTCTAAAAGTGCTAAGACCCCCACTTACATAGATACAAACACTAACAGAAATTTAACATTTGTTTTATGCATTTGAAAATGAAGATGGTAGTGTATCTTTAATTTGATGTCGATCAGCATCATCTTGAGCTGCTGCCCGAATAGACAATTGGATACAGTCACAAACGAAAATTTTACAAACCAAAAGGTCAACACATGTAGCCAAATTGGTTGATGCATATAAGAAGATACAAACACTAACAAAAAGTTCGATCTAGATAAGTTACATTAGTATATAGGCTTACGAACCAAAGACAACAAAGAGGCATCAAAATGAGGCACGACAAGTGCTTGATACACAATCGAAAGCACAACCAGTACATTTACTAGTGGAAGAAAGTTCCAAAAAGGATCAAAACATGATGCAAACAGCCATATGAAGGTTGAAGTGCGCAATATTAGTATCTAGCTCGGTTTTGTCCATGTCCAGTGGATTGATGGGAAGACAATATTCAGCATGGACACCATAAAATCATTGATTTTATCATTTGGATCGAGATTTTCGAGCTCCATAGGGATCTTGTTCAAATCGAGGTCACGAGCGCCAACCTTGTCGTTCTCAGCAGATGAGTTCAACTTAAAATTGCGATTGGCATCCACCCCATCCTTGTTGTTCTTCATATCTCCAGGTTGATGTTCTTCGTCCAACATATCGTTGAGTAGTCTTCAATTTCACCTACAAAGATTGAAAAAAGAGAGAGAGTTTGATGTTTGATTTACCTCAAGTCTCAAAAAGAGATTGCAGATCTTGTTGCCAACTCTAATGATGAACAATAATGTCACCTATATAAATTAAGAAGGCATGGAAAAAAAATTCAAGTTGTTGAATTTACCTCTATCAACAATGGCTACTGGTCATGAATAACAGAGAAATTAAGTACAAGAAGAACGTATCTCATATTCTGATTGGAATACTCCGGTAAATTAAATAGAGATGGAAGGTGAAAAGTTTTGCTTTAATTTTTCTTTAATTTTAGGGCAATAGGTTGTACTCTGACTACTACTCTGTACTTAGGCAATAATTACCCTAAAGGGTAAAAAGACACTTATTTTCGACAAAATAACTAAGCCTAAAACCCCATGTAATTCTAGACGGAGGGAGTATAGTTTTTAACACTGATAGGGTTAAATTAAACCCGTATGGAACTTGATAAGACAATTGTCTTTTACCAAGTAGCATTTAATTCAACCATAATTTTCATTATATATAATATGAGTGATGAGCTAAGGTTTAGGGGCTTCTAGGGCAGCCGACAAACCCTGACATGAGCGTTGGAGGGTTATTCGGGGGAGATTAGCAAGTTCTAGCTCAATCGATGTTCTTGAAGAAGCTTGATGCGGATTTTATGCATCACATGTGGCGTCGTCCATGGGGATTCGGTCAAAAGGTTACGTGATCAAAGTTGTTGGTGAAGGTGAATCATGGACTGACCACCGGATCAGATCTGGTTTTAAGCACGACATTCGAAGAAAAGCCACTGGAGTTATCGTCGGCATCGCCCTTCCCCGCCAACGTCTTCATATCCTCACCACCGTCGTTGACCCTCCATGGTGCTCTCCTACTGACGTCACGCTTAAAGCCCAGTCACTACCCGACTTCATCCCCTGGGGCCTAAGGGATACGCCGGATTCTTTCCCAGCTTGCTGCTCCATTTGGGGATTCTTCGCCGTGATCAAGGTAGAAGCCAGATAGGGAGGCATCTGTTGAGGTGGGGGCGCATGGGAGGGGATTGAGAGTTGTCCTTAAATATCGCTTCTCTTCGCCGCTAATTACCGTCAGTACGTACCTCGCCAAGTGTCGTCGGCACTGTCAATGGTCCTCCCTCACTCGAAGTCACCTAGTATGTCGCCGCCCGCCACCCTCTTACCATCCCTACGAAGAAAATGCACCGGTTTAAAACATTGGATTAATTACAAAAGCAACCTAGAGTTCTAAAATATTGCAGCTTGGTTAGTACGTTTAAGATCATTTCACCTGTAATTCTCTGACAATGGTTGAGATTCATGGTCGTATTATTGATTCATTAATTACTCATAAGCATATGCCTACTTGACTAAAATTGAAGGATCCGCAGGGATACAATCACCTTATTCAATATCACTAAATAATAGCATTAAGGAATAAGGACTCACGTAATTAGACCAATTGACATATTGATTCAGTGCAATTAAGACACAATCAGAATAACCCTAAATCGGCCCTAATCGACACCTGTCAATATAGATCAATCGAAATCATCCACTACAAAGACAAAGAAATATCACTAATTCAATACCTTCGTTTGCTATCAAGAACACAACAATGAATTCATAGCTAAGATGCAATTCCTAACATGGTGATCAATCATAGAAAGGAACACAAATATAATAAATAGACACAAGATGATAAATATACTTATAAATACCTAAATAGAATCAAAGCCTCACAATCTATTCAGCCATGTCTTCGAATCACATGCGAAACTATGAGTTTAGCAGCTCATAGGCCGAAAACCTCTCTTCTATCTAATTATGTTCATAGTCTCACAATAACTCTCTCCAACAATAGCCACACACGGCTGAAACAATCCAATAAAACCTAATAAAGAGTCCTGCAAACCCTAGAAATATAATAATAATAATAATAATAATAATAATAATAATATAATAGGAAATAGAATCTTCGGATCCAAATCGTGTTTGCTTAACACGGCACCACGACGGGCGCCGCCTAAGGCATGGCGGGCGCCAACCTATGCAGTGACGGTTTTCCTTCTTTTCTTCAATGTTGTGCTTCCTTGCTCCTCCATAGCCTCTTTCTCAGCCTTTCATATGCTCCAAAATATGTAGCTTAAGCTCTTCCAAGATCCCATCCAAGGTCGGAATGTAACTCTGCAGAATAAACACTAAAAAGCCTTAGATTCCGAACTCGAATACTTCACAAGCAAGATATGAAACTAGACTAAAACACATGCAAAACTCCTGTATAAATGCAATAAGAAATACTTATAATGCCTATATGAAATATGCATTATCAAATCCCCACACACTTAAGTCTTGCTTGTCCTCAAACAACCATCAGACAAAAACACCATCTATGCATCCACATGAGATCCTTTCACAATTTTACTCATGAAAAGCAACATCATCAATAGTGCAAATATAATCAAGGCATATAAATGTCATAACATGTATATATGGGATCAAGTTGCTTGCATGCTCAAAAATCCAACCTCACTAAGGAATAAGGATAATGTGTATCTCTCACTCTCATTTGTTTAGGCTTTAAGCATCCACTCGCCTCAATTCCATATATAAGCATCAAATCAATTATTGACATTTATATCACAAAATCTCTACCGGATACATCAAAGCAAAAATAAGGACATCAAGGGGACTTTCGCTCAATGGAAACCTTCATAAAAGATTCCATTCGGCGGGGTTATAATGGGGCTTGGTAAGAAACATAAGGGCAAGGAATTGTATTTGGTCATGTGATGCTATAAATTCTGGGAAAATAAGATTCGAACAACTTCCAACATAACTCAAACCAACTCAATAGTACATCAAGCTCTAATAAACACAACATCTGTTAATATATAATAATAAAGCTCAAAATCCTCATAAATCACAACTCTAAAAATATATCAACAAACTCAGAACTATCATCAATCTCATAATCATCTCATACTCATGCTCATAATCATTCTCATGCATCTACAACACCTTACAAATCTAACTTTCAACCCACATATTTCCAATTCTTCCTCATTATACAAAATATAAATAAACTTGGCTCTTATATTCTTTTTTTTTCTTTTCTCTTACATTTTGTGTTAAAAATGAGGGAACTAATTTCAGTCTCACTAAATATTCATTCATTTTCCTTCCATATACTAAATATTCATTAACATAATCTCTTTATATTGATATATAATGTCTGGTTGTATTAAGTTACACTACAGATTTAATTTAATATTTATTATATCAAAATACCGTCATGGGTAGATGGGTGATTGATCCATGATTTTACATGATTATATCGTTCCTAATTTAAATCAGTACCATATAACTGCTTAATTAACGTGATTTGAGCATTTTAATTTTAGTGCCATTATATACACCGCAAATCCGGATTAAGGATTTGCATGTCCTTAAGGACGTGCTTGCACGTTCTTAAGGACGTGCAAGTCTGGGACTGTGCACGTCCACTATTTCAGTCTTGCACGTCCTTAACAACGTGCAAGCACGTCCTTAAGGACGTGCAATACTTGCACGTTGTTAAGGACGTGCAAACCCTAGTTAGGGTTTTGCGTTTAGGGTTTAGGGTTTAGGGTTAGGGTTAGGGTTTAGGTTTTCCGACGGTTTTGTAATGTTAATGATGAAATTGAAGTGTTTAGCTAGTGGATTTGAAGTATATGTCAAAAAAATGTCTTGCAGTATGTTCCACAAAGTATGGCAAGAAGCCATTTCCTTGGAAAGGAAAACATTGGGATTCACCTTAATCTTGGCGAAGATGGAAGATCTTGGAAAGTGAAACACTTACACAATGATAACATTTATTTCAGTAATATTTTAGGGTTGCACTTGCATATTAGTTTACATTCATAAGTTTAATAAAGTTGTGGAATACAATCTAGGAAAATAGTAAAGGACGGCCGGCATCGGCACGCAAGGCTCTAAATCTCTCAATCTGAGCTTGAAACGGAGCATCCCATCCTTCGACGCTCGGATGATGATGTTCGACCCATTCTAGTGGAGGCGGCGGAAGAGGAGCGTTAGGACGCAACCAGATCTATGAGAACAAAAATCTAGAGTTAGAGTATTGACATATGTATGAAAAGCAGGAATAGGAAATAAAAAAGACGTTTGAAGTCGTACCGCGGTAAAATGGTCTTGGTTTCCGATGCAGGCTACACCAAGAGTTGCTGATTGGGGAGGGTTGTTAGCAGATGTCGGCGAGATCATGGGGAGACATGTGAACGGATGATGCCAAGCTAGGACGACGAGAGGAATCTGATATACCGTCGCAAATACTAAACCCATGATGGGTAGCTCTATCCACCGTCTCCTATCACCATGTGTGGCTCCGGCCCATCTCTGGTAGCCGCCAAAGCACGGTAGCCACAATGACCATCTCCAACAGTGTCCCTCACCATCTCAATATGACCGAACATGAAGGGATCAACGTTGTTTTGACCCCAGTTGAACCCTCCGAACACATCATCACGTCCACGTCGAGCTGAGGTCGCTTGTGGACGAGGTCGAGCAACATTTCGAGCAGCACGCGCTTCTTCTCTCTCAAACCTTTCCCTTACCTCCTCGTATGGCAACGGGTTGGTTCTGCAGGCATTTCTCGACCCCCGAGGCCTCCCCTTCCTTCGGACGCTTGCTGATGAGGGTGGGTGCAGCTCATCCTCGCATACATCGTTGGAAGCCGTATATGAAGATGACAGCTCATACGGCAGTGGGGTGTCGTCGAGGTCAGTCCATGTCAAATCCATCCAGAATGGGTGGATGTCCTCGGCGGGTATCGGAGTGCCGGAGTTGACGTGCCCTAATGCACGTCCTTAAGGACGTGTAAGCCTGTCCCCAAGGACGTGCATGCACGTCCGGGTTTGGAAAAAAAAAAGATACACCCCACTTGCACGTCCTTAAGGACGTGGGGATTTGTGGTGTATATAGCCGAAACGTTTATTTATTATTGCCTTTTATTTCTCTAATCCCATGCAACTTAACCATTATAACTATTATGGGACAATCACAAACTCTAATTTCCTAGATTGATTTCTCAAATCAAAACTCAAAACAAATTCTCATATATCCTATCCACAAATTCAATTTGCAACATTCGAGAGTCGAAACTAAGGAATTGAAAATCAAATAAGGAATTGAAGAAAACACATAACCAAAAGAGAGTGAAAATCAAATAAGGAATTGAAGCAGACACATTATCGAAAGGGTGGAGACACATTACCAAAAGGGCGGAGAGAGATATGCGGTCTTCAGAATCCAAGACATTCCCGAGTATATTTTGATTTTCATTAATGTGATTTTATTTTAGAGGATGCCTATAAACAAGAAATTTGTCCTACATATTCTTGTGATGAATCTTTGCATATTCTAACAAAATCCAAAGCTGTAAATTAAAGGCAGAACTTTATCAATCTGAAAGAACAAAAAATTTTCATTCTTACAGTGTGTAATTGGTGAAGAATGGACAAGAGAAGGCAAACCCTCCTGCAAACAGAAGAGCAAGTCAGTGAAGCTTCAAGCATAATTGATCATATATTATAGATGTCTATTGAGAAGGCCATGTCTTTACCTTCAACAACTTGTTAACAAAATCAACAACATCACTCGACCTAGGCGCCTTGAGGGTCACATTCGCCAGCCCAACCTCATTAGCCAAATCCGCCAGACCAAACGTCGTCAACTGTCCCGGATCGATGATAGGAAGATAGAGTGAAGAGGAAGAAGACGAGGATACCTGGATTCGAGTTGCTTGTTTGCCTGTCGCTTCCAATTTCCGAGAGAGCACAACGGAGAGGAAAGAAGATGAGGCGACTGCTGGGCGAGAGCGAAGGGAAGAAGTGGGAAGAGTAGGCGACTGCTCGAGCCCTCCCTCCGAGCCCGGAGACCTTTCTCGCCCGCCTACGATCACATTCCTTCTCCCTTCCCCTTCTCTCTCGCGGTGGCTCGAGCCCTCCCACTGAGCCCGGAGTCGGGAGCCTCCCACTGAGACCGGAGCCTCCGCCTGCCCCGCGCCTCGATCCCCTTCCTTCTCCCTTCTTTCTTGCCCGCCTCCAATCCCCTTCTCTTCCCTTTCTTTCCTTTGCAACAGGCTACCGGTTGGAACTTGAAATCGGATATCCGATTTTGTGCAAATCTTTTCAGATTGGGTTAGGCATGCAAAGATTTCTCCAAAATGGGTTATTTTTGCAAATTGCCCTTAAAAGAATATCGATAATGCCGATATTATATTTTAGCATCATAGATTAGTATTTTCAATATGGATCCAAACAAACATTAAATTGTATATTATAGATATTAAAAAAAAAAAAATTTCTACTTTACCACTTATCATGCCAAATAATGGCATTTTTCCTTCAAATTGTATACACACGATAAGAAACAAAAATGTTAAAAAATCACTCACAAACTTTAAACGTTACCTGAGTATATTATCAATGGAATATATATATATATATATATATATATATATATATATATATATATATATATATATATATATATTATATGCAAAGTTTCAAATATAAAATTGTCATAGGGTGTAAAATGCTTAAAATGTAAAATTTCTAAATTAGGACATGCTAATCCCAAAATTAGCAATTGTTGAATGGACGGCTTGTTCAACTACGCGCTTTTTGCTTTCCTCTCTCATGTTTCTCTCAATCCATGGCGAATAAAAGCCCATCGGCATCCATTGCTACCTCCCTAAATTCCCGATCCCATCTGACGGAAGGGAAACGTCTTTAGATTTCACCTCGCCAAAGAAATAACCTAAACTAACAAACTAACTAGCAACCTAGTATAACGGATAAATAAAGGATCGAACCCACAAAGAAACAAGTACTTCAATGCAATGTGTATTTACCAAATATGACAATAACGATAGAATAGAAATACGAATGAAGATAGATAATGCAAATAAACTAAGATAAAGATATGAATGGGAACAAAGAAAAGATAAAAGACAAGCATGTGGTTTGCCTACAATTCGCAACATTGATTGATTTACTAAAGTTGAAGTGTTTATGGATGATTTCACTGTGCATGAGAATGATTTTGATTCTTGTCTGCATCATTTGTCATTAGTGCTTAAGAGGTGTGTTGAGACTAATTTGGTTTTAAACTCTGAAAAGTGCAATTTTATGGGTGAACAAGGGATTGTTCTTGGTCACATTGTGTCCAAGAAAGGCATTGAGGTAGATAAAGCTAAGACAATTTTTATTCAGTCTTTACCTTATCATACTAATGTGCGTGAGATTCGCTCTTTCTTAGGCCATGCAGGATTTTATAGGAGATTTATTAAGGATTTTTCTAAGATAACCTCCCTATTATGTGAACTCCTTAAGAAAGATGTGCCCTTTGTGTTTGATGATGATTGTAAGAAAGCTTTTCATGAGTTGAGGAATCAGTTGACTTCAGCATCTATTATTCATGCTCTTATTTGGACCTTGCCTTTGGAGTTGATGTGTGATGCTAGTGATTATGCCGTTGGGGCTGTTTTGGGACAAAAAGTTAAGAAAGCTTCTCATGTGATCTATTATGCTTCTATGATGTTGAATACGGTTCAGCGTAATTACACTACTACTACTGAGAAAGAGTTGCTAGCTATGGTTTTTGCTTTGGAGAAGTTTCGTCCTTATTTATTGGGTGCCAAGGTAGTGGTTTATAGTGATCATGCAGCACTCCGTTACTTGATGACAAAGAAGGATGCAAAGCCTCGTTTGATTCGATGGATTATGCTTCTGATGGAATTCAATTTGGAAATCAGAGATAAGAAGAGAGTAGAGAACTTGGTAACTGATCACCTAAGTAGGATTTACAGAACTGATGGTGGGGGAGAGCAACCAGGGAGACTGGGAGAGTTTCCTGACGAAGGATTGATGAGAATTTTGACCTGTCGCCACTGCATGGACGGCGCACGCCGCACTTTGAACGACGCCCGTCGTCCTGACCTCTTGATCTTCGAGTTGCTTGATGATGATGGGAATGAGTCGCCTTCTTTGCTATTGGGTCTTCAAACTAAGCAACCTTGGGATGCTGCTATTTTCAATTATTTGGTAGCTGGAATCTTCCCTTCCAATTGTCCGGAAGCTAAGAAGGAAAAAATTCGGCACGATGCTCGCAACTATGTTTGGGATGACCCTTTCTTGTGGAAGCATTGTGCTGATAGAATTGTTCGTTGATGTCTTCCAGACAATGAGGTAACTTCTGTTTTGAGATTTTGTCATTCACATCCAAGTGGAGGACATTTTAGACCACAACGGATAGCTAGAAAAGTCATTGAAGCTGGATTCTGGTGGTCTCACATATTTTGCGACACTCATGCTTTCTGCAAAACTTGTGATAGATGTCAGCGCACAGGAAATATTTCAAGCAGAAATGAGATGCCATCATCGTCGATCATGGTGTGTGAGATCTTTGATGTCTGGGGTATCGATTTCATGGGACCCTTCCCTAGTTCATTTAGAATATTTACATCTGGCTTGCAGTTGATTATGTGTCTAAGTGGGTTGAGGCAAATGCGACAAAGACTAACGATGCTCAAATAGTAATATAATCCAAACTCAAACACAAAACCAATAGATTAGTCAATCAATCACTTGATAAACCAAAGAACTACTAGTATAGAAATTAAGCCCAGAGTCGAACCCACAGAGAGAAGTGATTTCCTATTCAATAACTCTTAACAAAGACTCTTATGACAAAGCACTGATTTGTAGTAAATAACTAAGAAGTAAAAGTAACCAACTTTTTGATTGCAAAGTATATTGATAACAAGATAGAAAGAATACTTCACATGTAATTCTCTTACAATTATTGGAATTCATGGTCCTAGGATTGATCTATCAATTATTCATAAACATATGTCTACTTGACTAAAGTTGTGAGATTCGTAGGGATACAATCATCTTATTCAATATCACTAAAGAATAGCATTAAGGACTCGAGTAATTAGACCAATTGACATATTGATTCAATGCAATTAAGACAAATCGGAACAACCCTAATCAACCTTAATCAACACATCCGCAATATAGATCAATTGAAATCATCCACTACAAAGACAAAGAAATATCACTACATCAATACCTTCGTTTGCTATCTAGAACACAATAACGAATTCATAGCTAAGATGCAATTCCGTTAAGTTTCTGTTAAATACCAATAGTTACAGTATAATCTTTATTTTATACATCAAATTTAACTGAGAAGAAAATAATTAAAAATTAAATTAAAGGTCCAAAATGTGAAAAGTGAAAACACTGCTTTCTTCCTTTTTGTTGTAAGAGACAATTAATCATCTTAGGTAAATAGATAAATTGGATTGGGGCCCAAGTCAATTTATCTATAGCAAGTTTTATCTATATATGGTTTTATATATAGGTGGTTTATTATAGATGGTTTTATCTATAATAGGTCTAGATAAGGTAGGTTTTATCTATATCTAGGTTTATCTATAGGAGGTTCTACATATAGGATCTATTATAAATAGAGGAAGTAGGGTTGAATTATGATATGCCCGTGTATCCATCAAAGCATCACAATAATAAGAAACCCTAGCTGTAGAGAGGTTTTTCTCTACAGGGTGTTCTGCGCGGTTCTTGCTAGAACACGGAAATCCTTTGTGTCCTATTGTTCATTCTCCTTCTTTTTAACGGTATTCACTCGGGGAAATTCACAACAATTGGTATCAGAGCCAGGTTAGATGATGGTATTCAGTGCAGAATTCGAGGCCCCCCAATTTGTTGGCACTAGAGATTTCAGTCTTTGGCAATGGCGAGTGAAGAGTCTCCTGACATGGAAGGCGATGCTAAAGAAGATGAAAGAGACACAACTTGTTTCGTTGAAAGATGATGAATGGGAGAAGATATAAGAGAAGACATCATCGGGTATTCGACTTTGTCAAGCGGATAAAGTGATATACCACATGATTGACATGGAGTCTTTGAAGAAAATTCGGATTCAATCGGAGAAAAGGTATATGTCAAAGTCTTTGTCCAACAAGTTGTATCAACTGCAAAGGTTGTCAAGATGGAAGATGGTGGAGGGTACCGGACTGGTGATGCATGCCACCAGGAAGAAGTTCAAGGAGCACTACTTGGACTTGATCAACATCACTTTATGATATTCAAGAAAGGGGCCCCAGAGAGCGGAGCAAGGGAGGACCTGGAGCAGACAAGGTCCTAAAGATGTCTCTGTTCGTTGTTATAGATAGATTATTTGTCTAGGTGGAGATTGTTGTAAAAGACAATTAATCATCCTAGGTAAATAGATAAATTCGATTGGGGCCCAAGTCAATTTATCTATAGCAAGTTTTATCTATTTGTGGTTTTATATATAGGTGGTTTATTATAGATGGTTTTAACTATAATAGGTCTAGATAAGATAGGTTTTATCTATATCTAGGTTTATGTATATGAGGTTCTACATATAGGATCTATTATAAATAGAGGGAGTAGGGTTGAATTATGATGTGCCCGTGTATCCATCAAAGCATCACAATAATAAGAAACCCTAGTTGTAGAGAGGTTTTTCTCTGCAGGGTGTTCTGCGCGGTTCTTGCCAAAACAAGGAAATCATTTGTGTCCTATTGTTCATTCTCCTTCTTTTTAACGGTATTCACTCGGGGAAATTCACAACACTTTTCCTCCTCATTCTCTCTCCTATAAACTCACAATGACCACTTTCTTCCATTAATCCTTTTCCTTTGAAAACATTTATGGACTAAATGTGCATTATCCATTTACAATTACATGTAATCAAAGATTATGTTGAATATTAATGAAAATTCCTAACCCTCCCTCCTAATTCACAACATCTCCTCTTTCTCTAAACTTCATCACATCTCTCATCATCTTATGTCTCTTAATCTCTAAAATTCTACTTCTTCCCCTCAAATTTTGTCATGGATAGGTATCGATGAATGCTTGTGATGTTGTTTGGCTGTTAGATTTAACACTCAAAACCTTCAGATCTTACCACATGTTCATATCGAATTCATCCATATGTGAGTTTCTACCGTTGCTATGATATTTTTCTTTTGGGGGTTGTTCATACTTCAACTGGATCTGGTTTGAATCTAAGGAAAATAGCACTCAAATTACTCAAGCCCAAATATTTTCTAGATCTGGACTATCTTCATTTGCCCATAGGAACCTAATTTTTCAAAGTTGTTTTTTCTCAGTTAAATTTGATTTATAAAATAAAGGGTTTAATGGTAATTTTTGGTATTTAACAGAAAGAAATATTGATTGGGGTGTGACTTTGCTAATGGAAGAGCTTTAACGAGCGGTTTACCGCAAATATTGATTTAAAGGGTGATTTTATGCAAAGGGGCAGGTTTTAAGGGTGGTTTTCTACAATTTTCCCTTTTTTGAATTGTGTTTTAATTTTTGAGGGAAATTAAACGCTAAAATCCCTAAATACGTAATGTCGTCTGTTTTCTCAAGTATGAAGCGGTGAAGCCTGAACTCTCAAAACAATCCGGCGACAACAGTATACTTCGGCGGTGGCGACTCTTGGTGACAGCCGACGACGAGCATCCTGGTCCTGGTCGTGCGGCGGCGAGCAGGCAGCAGTTGTTGCTTGATTCAGCACGAACGAACTGAGTGTCTGGCTTGAGACTTGACATCTTGACGAGGTGAGTCTGTGTGAATGTGTTTAAATCCGTTTTGGTTAGTGGTTACTGACTTCTCTCTTTGCTTGACGAGGTGAGTCTGTGTGAAGTGTGAACGATCTGTTCAAACCCAAACACAACCTTAACGCTCCACACCAAACCACTTGAATCATGTTCTTTTGTTGCTGTGTCAGAATCGTGATTAAATAGGCTGACTGAGATTGGTTTTTACCTGGTGCTTGCAACTCTATTTGTTTAATAAGCAAGTGTACTAGATTGTTTATTCTTTGATGTGCAATATTGCCTCTGATTCAAATTGCTACAACTCATAATAATGATAGAACATGAATCTTGTAAAATGTGTTGTGTTTTGGTTACTACTTTACTGCCTAATTCATATTCTGATTTCCCTCGTTTATACTAGTTTCATATATTTATGTTTTCCTTATTTGAATTTGCATAGGTGAAAATGGTGAAAGTGGCACCGATGAATCAACACATGGAAGTGGTATTTGTGGTGGTAATGGTGAACCTATAATAACTTGTAGTGAAGATGAAGCTATTGGGATAAATGATGGTGAAGATGGTGATGATGTTGATGATTTCCTTGAGAGGGATGCTGAAATTGTTTATGATGACATTATAAACCAGAGATGGGAGGAGGAATTTTTAATGTCTAATAGTGTTAGCACCTATCACATATGACATACCAGAACAATCATGTGATGTGTGGTTTTATTTTTTTGTTAATATTGTTTCTTAGACCATTTTTAGTTTGGTTTATGGATGTTAAGTGACTTATTTAAACATTTTAAGTATCATATTATACATTTTGACATAGTATCATATTATACCTTTTGACATATTATCCTTAAACATTTTAAGTGAGTTATTATTGGCATATGTTAGTTACTTAGTTTATTTAAAGGAGGAAATGGCTAGTTTTGTTTAAAACTTAAGGTATTTGTTTGGTATGACTTCTTTAATTATATTTGATTTTCACTTTTTGCTAGGATCTTACGATTCTACGATCCTATCCTAGATCCTTGCATCGATCTTACATTAGGATCTCGATCCTAAAAACCGAGCCTGGAATTATTGTTGGAGATTGATCGCAGGATGAAGATGATTGTATATGAAAATTTAATGAGTAAAAGAAAATCCGGCCACCAAGGATTACGGATGATCGACCTTGCTTGCTTGAGATGTTAGTTTGAGTGAGATATGACGTCAAGGTGAGGAGTCCGAAGCACTATGTATCCAGGGTCCTTCATGACACATATGTTTGCGACTCGCAAGAAGGCGGTGCTAAGGTTAGAGAGGTAAAAACAAATTAGTGAAAAGAACAATGAGCGAAGAGTGAAAGGTGAGGAAAATCAAAGGAAGAAGGAATGTGGTAAGAAAGTTATTGGAAAGATACTCCATTTACCCGGATTATTAGCACCACACGGCCAAAAGTATCCCACCTTAATGCCTTTTACCCTTAACTTCTCTATGAGCCTACAAAGTCTTCTTGATTATTGTTGCATTTATCTTAGAAAGTTGTGCTTTTATTTAACCCTCCCTTTGTCTTAAAGGTTCGAAGAAAAAGTAATGGTTGATGGCGAAGTACGATTGCAAGGATGGCATCAAGTTGTTAGTGATAATATAAAAACAAGGTCTATGATGTTAAGAGTGTTTTGGATTAATCTATGTGACGATTTAAGGGTATTGCTTGAGGATAAGCAAGCCTAAGTATGGGGTGTTTCGATGTTTGCATTTTTAGTCTTATTTTGCATCATATTTTCATCCCATTTGAGTCTTTTTTTATTAGCTTTTGTATTGGGAAAGTATGGAAATTGTGTAGTTGTTGATAAATTACATGATATGGAGTCTACACAAAGTTTGGTGTGATTTTCTGGGGTTTTAGAGATGATTTGGCGGAGTTTGAACCATAAAGGCAACGAAAATGCTAAGGAAGAGCAAAAGAGGAGAAGGATGTAGAAAAGCCTTATTTTCACCATTCATAACTCCGAGTCAAGTTCTAGCGCCTTCATGAGAGTTATAGTCCTCAACAAGAGTCTTCCAACGCATATTCATATGCGTCAATTGGATAAACGATGACTCAGGAAAGTGTGTTTTAAGATGAAGAAGGAAGAAGTGCATAGGATGAGCATTAACGTCAACCCTTTCCTCCTCGACGTCGACACCTGAGGAACAAGCAAAGTTATTCCATGTGTAAAGTTGCCTCGACATAGACCCCTCCTACCTCGATGTCGACCGTGAAGTCCAAGAGGAAAAGAGTTGACGGTGATTTCTGAGTTGCGTCAATCTTGCCTACCTCGACGTCAACATCGCCACGAAGCAGCTGCGTGAATTTGCTGGACAAATGATGGGCTGATTTTTGGGCTGTTTTAACTAGGGTTTTTATTTAAGTATTTTATGATATTTATGAGATATGGTAAGTTAGATAGAGTTAGATATATTTTATTTCTTAAGATAGATTTAGATAGCACTATATTTTCCAAAGATGAAATCTCTTTCTATGGAGATTAACTCTTTGTTTTCTATCTATGAATATAGCCTATTAAAAGCTGATTTAAGGGGAGACTGACACAAGACGGGCTGCGCGCAGCAGCTGTAGGAGAAGGTTGTAGGGTTTTATTTAGGGCGTTTGGACGAAAGCTTGGACGTTGTTTGTGCGATTAAACGCTGAATTTCCAGATTTTGTTTAGTTTAATTTTAGTTTATGTTTCTTTCCTTGAAATTCATGTTTTCCATTACCATGGTTGGGTAGTTCTCCTCTTCTAGGGTTGGGGTGAGCCCAATAATGGGCATGTGTGTTTGCTTTATGAATCCATGACTTTTTGTGTCTTTATCGCCATCTACCTCTATGCTTAATCCTATGGTGAGAATCTATGGAATCTTGGTTGCAATTGTGAAGCGAAAGTGAATGTATTGTAAACAAGATAGTATTTAGGGTTTATTTGCGAAAGCCAACTAATCCTAATTAAGAAAAGGTAAAAAAAAAAAATTTGATGGGGTGGGGGCGAATACAAACATTTATGATGAATGTACCCGGTTATTAAGTGTCTCGACCTCCTTACTTTGCACTTCTTCCTCCTTGTGTGAACTTTTATTCTCCACAAGCAGGATCGGTTACTAACCGTACGTATTTTTTCTTTTTTTGACTTTTGCACAAGAGTGAATTTTATCCTCCTCTTATCCCAAGACTTTTTCTCTTTCTCTCTCTTTTGTTCTTTTTCTTTTTCTTCTTTCAATCACAATCAAGAGAAATCATCCCATACTTGAAGCACATCCACACAACAAAATACACTACCATGACCCAAAATCCCGGATTAGGGAAAGGCAAATAGCAGGCTATGAAAATTTTGTGGAGCTACCAAATAAACAGACTTCTAAGGCTCAAAAGTCTTCAAGCAGATGATCAAATGCAAGGGTAGGCAAGGATAAATGGGTTGACAAAACTGCCTCAATCATATTTCAATTTGTGCATACAAACCCAATAATGCGGTATCAAGTCAAGCTCGAGTATCCAAGTATAAGGCGAGAAACATAAATAATCAAGCAAGAGGGTAAACAATATAGCTAGTCAAACAAGGCAATGGCTCAAGGCTCAAGCAATCATCAAAACCCGCAAAAATTGTGAAGTATTCACCCCCACCTCATACTTAGACAAAGCATTGTCCTCAATGTGCAAACCAATCAAGGAAGAGATGTGAATACTCACAATTTCAACATGTAGAACGGGTGTCTTAAAGGTGGCCAAGCCAAAGTCATCCATTTCAAAACTGAACCAAGGCAAACACCAACAAACAACAAAACTAGGCAAGACGGGGGTTAGTAGATAGGTGCCAAACACCTTCAATTCAGCTCAAAACACAAACAATTCGATATTCTCAATATAGCGCACTCTCCACCCTCATACTTGCATTTTTACAAATCAGCTAAAAAAACAAAAAAAAAAAAAACTAAAAACTAAAAATAAAGAAAACATACCTCGGGTTGCCTTTCAAGAAGTGCTAGTTTAAGGTCTGAAGCCGACCATTATTACCTTCGAGAAGCTTAAATCAACCCGAATGAATGGTCCATAGCTCGTCCCATCCTTCCAGCAGAGTCTTCTTGGAGCTAAATGATTTAGATTGCTTTTCGCTCAAGCTCCATAGACATGTGCTCCCCCTCTTCTTAGCCCATCGGCCCTTTGTGTCTTCATTGTCAACACCGTCTTCAAATAATAAGATCACCTCTTGAGACTTGATGGGAGGCGGTATGTTGGAAGGAACTTTAATTGATATGTCATCCTTGTGCCATTTTGTAAGCATTCCTGCAAATGCCCCAAATTGTTGATCAACATTCTCTTGAACCATCGCTTTAGAAAACAGTGATGGCACCATGTATGCTTGGTGAAAAAACAATCAGGGCTCTTTTTAAGGCTCATCCTCCTCAAAATAAATCTCTGGCTTTATCAACTCATGCACATGCTCTTCCAAACTTTCCTCAATCTCAAAAGAAACACCAGTGCAATTTTTATTATCACTGACATATGTTAGGCTTGGGAGACTTTCCAGAATAGCTAGAGCATTCAATGTGTGTTGCGCTAATTGGGCTTTGAGCTCCGCTATCCTAGCGACTAGCTCATCAATGAACATATGTGAATAAGGCTATGGATCAAGAGGAGGTTGCGAAGGTTGGCACTAAAGATTGAGAGAATCCCTTTCATAAGTGCGCTCTCACTCGTAATGTCCATCAGGATAGCAAAATTGGTACATGAAATCCGCATCTTGAGAGGTGGGAGCTAGGAAAACTGGGCATTCAGTAATTATGTGTCCAAAACCTCCACAAAACTCGCAATAGGCATATGTCTCATAAATAGAGAACTGATGTTCACAAGTGGCATGACCAAAGGGTGCACCAAGATCACAGAACGGAACATGACTCATCTTCAAAAGAGCACATCTGAAATAAAAAACAAAAGCAAAAAAAAAAAAATCAAAGCAACAAAAAGAACTTAGTGAACTAGTCGTCAAAAAGACGATCGATACTAGCACTGGTCCCCGGTAAGGACGCCATAAACTTGATAGGCTAAAAACGTACACCCACAAGTGTATGGGGTTCAGTTGTAGTAATCAAGTGTTGCATCCACAAGGACCGGAGGAATATCGAATGTCAATTTCAAAATCGTTCGACTAAGCCCAAAAGTAACGAACAAATTGAGGGAAAATATGTGTGTAAAAAAATAGCAAACACCGATAAAAGAGATGAGAAATATATGTATGGAAGATATTCTAGGGCTAGGGATTCACCGACAATGCGTCGTCAATAGATCAAAATATATTCTCGTTTGAATGATTTCTAACTCAAAAGTACGTGAAGGCAGATTGTCTAAGGTAATCGCAAAGCTCCTTTCAGAATTGAAGTGAATGTGTCTAAATTGGTTAACGATCTCCTTTCGCCTTTCAAGCAACCAATTTAGAACCCTTAAGCGCTTAGAATTCTAAATGAAAATCACATCAACTTCACCTTTCGGTCTCAATTGATATAACGATCATCTAGAATATCTATAACAATCCATAAATCCTCAAGAAGTTCAATTTCACTTTCGATCAACTAAACTTCGGGTTTAATCCTATGGTTCCAATGGATCAAATAGCCTTTCTTCCTAAATTCACCATCTAAATTCCAATTTAGGGCCTTAGTCTTTCGATTTCAAACCCAAAATCAGTTCTAGGAATTCTCATCGATTAGGGCTGGCACAATAGGATTAAATCACTAAACAAAATCAGAAATAAATAAGAATGAGTCTATTTCTGCATCGTTGGGATCACCCCAACCCTAGACCAAGAGATCTAGCAACTCATGGAGAATTTCATGCTCAATTCATTCAAATTCGACAAAGCAAACATGAATCTACAAGAAGATAGAGAGAGATTTACCGAAAACGAAGAATTCAACAAGTTTTCGATTAGAATCCCCAAGAACCTCCCAATAGGTCTCCACGATTTTCGATTTTCGTCTCCAAACTGATCTCCTCCCCAAACCTCCCGACTCCCCCCGTTTTTAGATCGAAAGAAAAACAAATTAAATTCGGAACACAGGAAACACTCGGTCGAGTGGCTTCTGCACTTGGTCGAGTGAACTCTATGAGGCCTTCTCTATAATGTACTAGACCAGAGTGAGTCTCAAGTGGTTTCTCCACTCGGTGGAGTGGCTTCTGGCTTGTTTACCCCGACTTCACTCTTGCACCACTCTGGAACCACTCGGTTGAGTGGTTTCTGGGGGTTAAGTTTGGTCAAGCATGCTTCGCTTCTTTTGGTACGTCTCCTCGATTCCATCCATGTAGCTCGTCTTTGACAACTTCTAGGCTTACCAAAGAGCCTTGAATAATCTCTTTCTCCTTAAGCTCTTGAATCGATACCAAAACCACTCCGCAACACCTGAAATTGTAATATACCCGCGGTAGACACCGATTCCACAAAATTAAACAAAAAAGGCCAAAACAAAATAAAAAAAATACTTAACTTAAATGCTCTAAACCCGACGCAAACATGTCCTATAATCATCCCCAAATACACGCTATCAATAGTAATTAGGGTTTATTTGCGAAAGCCAACTAACCCTAATAAAGGAAAGGTAGAAAAAATTAAGTTTATTTACGAGAGTCAATTTGTCTAAATTGTTGGAATTTGCAAAAGTTGATTCTTTGATGAAAAGCATGCTCTTTTATGTGATTCATGATCTACAAATGTGTTTATTGTTGTGGTGATCCCTTGCCTCGGAGGTTTGCACTTTTATTATTTTATTTCGTTGTTTAAATTCTCCACAGATTGTACCCAACACCGACCACCATTCCCTCTCCAACCCTCGACGTTGACCAAGTCTTAGTCAATATCGACCTCACCGCTTGACGTACCGATCTCTTCATCCTTGTCGACATCACCTTTTCCCACTATTCTCCGAACCCTAAAACACTAAACTAGAAACCCTAACTTCTCTCCCGTGGATGATCCTGACTCCCTACACTATAGTGTGGTTATGACTACAAGTATATTTGGTCGAGAAACCTTCTCATCAAACAACCATCCACTAAAGTTCACGCCTTTGAGAAATAGAGGTAAAACATTTTTCCTTACAACTGCAAAAATTTCAACATCTCGAAAACAAAATAGTAATAGGGGTGTCAAGGACCCGATGTCCGAAGATAGGTCCACGATAAGGGTCAACAATGAAAACACACAAAATTCGAACCCCCCGCAACGACGCCTGATGAAAGGGTTTATCGACCAAATAAATTTGTTGTTAAGACCACACTATAGTATAGGATGTCAAGATCGTCCGCAAGAGAGAAGTCAGCGGTTCTAGTTTAGTGTTTCAGGAATAGATGAAAAAGGGTGGTTGTCAACAAAGAACAGAGAGGTCCATGTCAAGTGGTGAGGTCGATGTCGAGGAGAATTGGTCGACATCAAAAGATGGAGAAGGGAGTGGTGGTTGGTGTCGGGAAATTGTGCAGAATGAAAATAATGGAATAGAACAAATAAAATTGCAAACTTCCAAGATAAGAGATCACCACAACAATAAACATATGTGTAAATCGCAAATCACATAAAGAACCATGCTTTACATCAAAGAATCAACTTTCGCTAATTCTAACAATTTAGGCAAATCAACTCTCGAAAATAAAGCTAATTGTTTCTACCTTTTCTTAATTAAGATTAATAATAAACTCGCGAATAAAAACCCTAACTACTATCCAAGTTTGCCACATTAATTCCTTGAATTCTAATCCAACCCTAGAAGAGTAGAACTAGAAACAAAACATGATGAAAGAAAGCAACTTTAAAATAAACCAAAAAAATTTAAACTTACAAAAACCTTCCAATCGTCTGCTCTCTCTCTCTCTCTCTCTCTCTCTCTCTCTCTCTCTCTCTCTCTCTCTCTCTCTCTCTCTCTCTCTCTCTCTCTCTCTCTCTCTCTCTCTCTCTCTCTCTCCCCCCCCCTTTCTAACTACTTGCGTTCGGAGACGACTTAGCTTCAATGAATAAAACCTAGGCCTAGGGCCTTTATTTATAGTAGAGTAATCATTACTAGCCAAGGAAAACTAACAATAAAATAACAAAAATATCTCTATCTTTTATCTAAATCCTATCTATCTAAGAAGTCTATCTAAATCATAAGAAAAGATAGATAAAAGATGGAAATATAGATAAAAGATCTAGTGCTTAATAATCCTTGATAGATTCGGCACAATCCGCATCCACATCTGTTGCGTGTCAGATCCAGTCGTCGTCGAGTAGAGTGGTCGACGTCAAGCACTCATCAGTTGTGGTCTCGATAAGTGGCTGACATCGAGTAAAAAGTGGTCGACATCGAGTGGAGTGGTCGACGTCGAGTGAAGATATGTCGATGTCAACCTCTTTTCAGCTTTTTCAGCATTCAGCTCCATATTGAAATGCACTTTTCCGAGTCCCCGTTCGTCTGATTGACGCATATTAATATGATTTGAAAAGATCTTTTCGAGAACTACAACTCACATGAAGGAATAAGAACTTAATTAAAAATGATGAATGGAAAAAAGTGGGTTTTTCTCTAGCTGCACCATCATGCACTCTTCCTTAGCTTCTCCATTGTCTTTATGGTTTTCCTTTAAACTCTAAAGTTGCGTCCAAACCTATCCAAATCAGCTATATATACCTGAAAATCACACCAAACATTGTGTAGACTCCATATCTTTTAATTAATCAACAACTACACAATTTTCATACTTTCCCAATATCAATGCCAAATTTGACAAGCGTAAAACTGTTGTTGAATTTCGCTAAAGAAATATCTACTCTCATAAGCTTAGTATAGCGGTTAAGTATAGGTGTCGATCCCATAGAGACCGTGTGTTTCATACATTTCACTGTTAACAAGAGAGAGAAAGAAAGAGACTTGGGGGGAAAAGAGCAGTAGTTGAGAATCGAAAGCAATTGTGAGGTGAAGAGAGATCTATAGAGCAGAATAGCAAAAGTAACCAAACAAAGGAATAAAGAATTGTGAACAATACTAAGATAAATAGATTCATTCGCTTTTCGCAACAATGGTTGGTTTCTCGATCATTGTGTCTCTAGATCTGAATCAAAGTGATGTGCGCTCAATTTACCATGTTTTCCATCAACTTTTACTTCGATTTCTGTCCATATTTTATACTTTTGGCTTGAGAAAGTATAGGATTTGTGTAGTTTATATTTATTTGAAATATATGGAGATCTACACAGGTTTTATTTTAATTTCGCAGAAATCGTACGCACTCTGGGGCTTAAAGGAAATTCATGAAGACATTGGAGAAGCTAAGGAAGAGCACATGATGGTGCAGCTGGAGAAAACATCAATTTTCACCATTTATCATTTTGAATCAAGTTCTGTTATCTTCATAAGAGTTGTATCCCTCGAAAATATCTTTCCAACGCATATTCATATGCATCAATCGGACGAACGATGACTTGGAAAAGTGTGTTTCGAGACGAAGCAGAATGCTGAAAGCTGACACAAGACTCGATGTCGAGTGAGATATGACTCGACATCGACCCAACCACTCGATATCGAGTGAACCTCCACTCGAAACCTACCACAAGACTCGATGTCGAGTGAGCTATGACTCGACGTCGACCCAGCCATGACTCGATATCGACCATTCCACTCGATATCGAATGAATCCACAGAACAATCCAACGCGTTTTTGGAAGTCGTAGTTCGAAGAGGAACTTATCTATTTTATCCATTTAGATTTATTTCCTTTTATCTATAATTTTATCTTTAGATAGATATAGATAGATGACAGATGGCCCTTCTTTGGAAAAAGATTAATGTTAAAGTACTAAAAAACCCCTTTTTGGGTAAGATATTCTCCGATTTGAAACAAAACATGTCCTTTGTTCCTGGGTCGAGTCTCTTTGAGCCCAAATCCAGCCCTAAACCAAGTCACCCAAGTAGAGCTTCGGCGTTTGGGGTAATGCTTGCCTTTTCCCTGCCCCTCGAGCAAAATAATCCTCAGATTTCCACAAAGAATGCCAAAGAAAAGGGTTCGTATTTGCTCTGGATGACTTCCAGTTGTAAAATGGAATTGATGAAGTCGGGTTGGAGAGCTAGAGAGCCAGTGGGGAGAAATTACAGAAAAAGAAGGAAGAAGTTGTGGTTTGGGGGGCGATGGAGGTGCTATGTGCGGGCTGGTTTGGGGCTCCATTGCTGGAGTCCGCCCCTTGATGGCTTCAATCACATCTGTAGAACAAGAAAGAAGAACCCTCGAATTTTGAGGCGGTGGTGCTGGTCTTCAAGTTCCTGGAGAGATTCAAGTTGTTGCCCTTGTTATTGGGGTCGGAAGGGGCGAACTGTGCTTGCTTGGATGGTGCGTCTTAGCCGTGTTCTAGTTGCAAATAGTCGCTGTTTGTTTCGTTGTTGGGTGTTGTTGGAGGGTAAATTTTCACAACTTTGGAATAATGATGATCTCATATTAAATTAATCAAGTATCAAATTACGATTAATTTAATTGACATTCATTATTAAAATGGAAGAATGAGCTAGAAAACTTGACATATAAAAAGATACAGATGCAAGTTTTCCCAAAGGCCCAAGAAATCAAGGCCCAATTCAAATATAGGCAGTTACAACAAAATGAAACTGCTGTAGCCAGAAGGGAAGTTACACGGAAGAAAACTGTACAAGAGAGAGTGGGGGCAATAATAACTGTGAGGTAACTACTCCTATTCCTCCCTATAAAAGACAAAAGAAATAGGGGCTGCTGGATTTTTTTCTTTGCTGCCTCCCATCATCAACGGAGCAGTTAACACATTTTCCCCCTCCTGCTAGTTTTCTTATGCCTCCTGGAGAAACACCTGCAAACACCCACAAAACAAAAACTCGGTAAGAAAATACAAAGAAAACCAAATAGAGCTTTCTCCCATCAATCTCCCAAAAGAGAGAAGGTAGAAATCAAAATTCTCCCATGGTCAGTCCATTGTTTTTCTTGCAGGTAAATACAATGAAGACCGGTGGGGCGTTGTAGGTTCGAAATTGAGAGTTTCACCTAGCGCCAAAATTGTAGTTGGTTTGAAATTTAGAGTTTCGCCGCTACATTCGATCCCGACCTGGATCGGTTTATAGTAGAGAAGTGCTGCCGGATTTTAATCGGAATTCATAAACAAGAAAAGGTCGAATTCTATAAACTGTCAAAAATAAAATGGATATAGGACAAATGTCGGACAGTGGCACGAAATCAGGCAAATTAACACTTCACCTCTTCAGACAAAAATTTCAGCAAGTAGAAGGACCCAAAACAAGCCACAAAGGCAAAGCATACATGAATTGGGGAACTAAAAAATTCCATCAAAACATCAGGAAAAAAAACGCAGGCATGAATTGGGCATGAATTGGGCTTATAAAAAATCAATCAGAATCTACAAAGGACAAACTGATGATTTCAAATTTCTACCTAAATTAAATTCAGCCTATCCACTGCAAACTGATGTTTCCCGTTTTTTCAATTCGGTGAAATCAAAGAAAAGAGGTGAAATTGACATACCTAAGCCAAGGAACCGAGACATGCACGAGCTTGCTGCGCTCCTCCTCCTCCAATGGCTCAAATTCGTAGGAGCTTGGCTCTTACCAGATTTCTGAAAGCCTTGGATTCACTTGCCCTTGTATCAATTGATGGGAACAAAAATCCCCAAATCAGCCCTAATTTTCTCAAAACCCAAATCACCTAAATTAGGAGCAAGCTGCAAAAAAAAAAAAAAAAAGGGAAGAGAACAAACCTGAGTCTGCAAAAAAAAAGGGGGAAATTAAGACTCGAGGGAGCTTCTTCTTCATGAGAGCCGACCCTCATCTTCTTCTTCAAGGAGCGCCTCGCTACCCAGCTGCCCAGTTCTTCTTCAGCTCGCCGAAGAGCCGGATGTTCACGGGTCGGGATATGCTCCGGTTGGCCACCTCCGCCTTTTTGCTCGGGATCACGCTCACCCTGTTGCTCACATCATCGTCCCATGCTACACCGCTACTCCTTCAGAGGTCCATGGCTATTTGTCGGAGCCGCTGAACACAAAACAAAAAGTGAAAGTGAAAGCAGTAGAGGAAGAAGCTAACCTAATTGATCTGGGCTAAGGGCTGTGTTAATTAAAAGAAAACCATGGGCCAAATTATTTTGTCTACCGAAAATGGGCTAGTGCAAAATAAAAAGAGGCCTCAATTGCAAGTTGTAATCACACATATACATGTATGTATTGTACACGGTCTAAGGTTGTGAAAAAAAAAAAACAATTTGTTTAATTACAAAACTAACCCACTAAAATATACGAATTATAATTGGCACAAATTAAGAATTCGAGTTTGATAAAAAAAATATAAAATTAAACTCGTCAAAAAATTCTTTGCCGATTAATTCGAGTGGGTCAATCTCAAGTCGACTCCTAAATAAAATCGAAGTCAAAATCTCAAATCGAGTTTCACCAAATATAAACTCGGTTCTTTTAGAACTACGTAAAGACTTGATGCCTCCTATCGGCTACGTAGGTAACCCGGTATTAAATTCTAAAAATATATCGGGTACAGTCGTCGATCTCTAAATTCCCTTTAAATGAACATGAGGTCAAAATCAAACAAATTCAAATTGTCCATGTCGACTCGATACAAAGCTTCTGCTAGTCAAGTTCAATCATCACCCTCAAATAATCTCACGGCCAACCCAAATACAAAGTTCATCTTTGTCCCGAACTACGGTGACTTGATTCCACTAAGCAAGTGGATACGCAGGAAACCCGGTGTAAATCAAATTCTCACCGAGTCTAGTCACACCCAAACTTTCAAACAAATCTTTCCAAATTCATTTGTCGACTCTAGTCGTCTCAAATGTCAAATTTTCCATCAAAATCAAAGTGCCCACTCTAACTCGATACAAGGCTTCCGCTCGTCGAGTTTGGTCACGATCGACAATCAAAATCAAATTCCACCATCCTCAAATTGACCTTTAAGTCAAAACAAGTCAAATCAAATTAAACTCTGCATCAAACCGTTTTCTATGCAAATGATAGGCGGGTGCTTGAGTTACCCTTCGGAGAAGGTGGGCTCGGGTTACTCGGGTGGAGTGTCGTTCAAGCTACCCTTCCGAGAAGGTGGGCTTGAGCTTCATCCTATGATGCATATAAGAAAACGAAACCAAATCCAAACCAAACAAACCAAAACCACTCGGAACTACGTGAGGCTTGATTCTCTTCCAAGAGATACGTAGGCAACCCGTTAAAATTCGGGTGCAGCCCAAATCATCAAAACCAACAAAATCTTGGTATCGATACGACTTCAAATCAAGAGGATAACCAAGAGGGGTCGAACTCAAATATTAAAAATCAAATAAAATGTGTTGTACGATTATATCGCGCATTTTTGTCCAACAGGTGTCAAAGTTGTTACTCCTTCCGAAGTATCCTAAAACTCCAAAACTTAAAGCTAATTGCAAAAACATTAATGGCTTGTTTTATAGAAAAAGGTTTGAGGAGAACCTATCTTATTGTCTTTCTTAAAACCAATTTGTTAAGGATATTAATTGTCTTTCAAATTCATCAAAAACAGTGACTTCTAATCATAACCAAATCCCTTTAAAGGGCTCAAAAAATGGAGTCAGGCAAATAACCAGTGTCTCTCATTGGTGCTTTGTTTGCTTGCCTTTGTGTAACAACATACTCACACATGGCTTTTGTGGGTACGTGTTTTATTATCTTGATATCAACACAAAATCTCATCACTCACGAAAGGGCCTCGAACACAAAATCTCATCACTCACGAAAATATGGTGTTGGAGGTGATTGTCTCTCCATCCCCTACCCCTCGAAAGGGCCTCGAACATACTTTTGTCAATCTTACCCGGTTTAGATTTCGACTTGTATGCTACTGTCATTCCGATATGTTTGTATCGGTGCTAAGAACTCTATCTCATCCTATTTATTATCAACAATGCACATATGGCATGCATCATAAGATCCCGTTGACGGTCTCTGCATCTTGTTTATTTAGTTACTGTTGTGGGTTGGTTCCGCTAAATATAATTAAGTTTTCACAAAACATTGGCTCATCAAATTGGGTTGTAGTCTTCTGGGTTAAGTTTTGCCCCATTATCCATGAATGGCTTGGATTTGGTGAAAAGAATATTACTTTACACCTAATTCTTTTCATAATAGTTTTGCTATTGATAAATTACATCTGGCTTGCTAGTGTTGGTTTGCTAATATCACAAAACCCCTATACGAATTATATATGTAAAAAGTGGTTGTATAAGTGTTTTAGGAACATTTTCGCACCCGCCTATTGAATAACATCCGTTCATTGATCAATAAAAAGCGCTTACAAAGGGTAGTTTTTTTCCTGCTTAAGAATTGCAGTTTATGTCCAGCTCGTAAAACAAGTGTTAGTTGCTAGAATTAACTTCATTTTTCTGCTGCCCACTCTTAAAACTTATCACTCCTATCTCTCTTCTTGGGTCTTTGATCTCGTGAATATTCTCTAGCCTTTGGGACTTGTGGTCTTATGTATTATTGATTATGTTGGTCATGGGTTCTCAATTCACACCTAGTATGGGGGAAAACTAGACTCCTTAAGGCCTTGCGGCTTTGTTGAGGTTGAATACTCTTTCAAACATGATGTGGAGCAGGTGTATCCCAAGGTGGATGCACCTTTGTTTCACCTCATCCTTAAAAAATTATTGGTTTTGTCAAATCAGCCTTCTCGATAGCTGTTATTGTTTTCAGTTTTATGACTGAAATTCATCTACTTGATGTACACACAGTTGGTCTGCTGACCTTCGTCCTTGATAAATGCGAGAGTGGTGTCTTTAAAGTGGTTTTGGATTCTCCCGGGTGGTTTGATGGGCAAAACAGTAGGAGGTCACATGGGAATTGTCATGCTTGCTACCTTATCTTGTCTTTTGGACTTTCTAATGAATAAACACTAACCTTTTTAAGCTTAAATGAACTCATCGTATGGTTGGAAAAAATATTAAGTGAATTTTACAACACATTTGGAAAATATTTCACAAAAAAGTCTTATTCCTAAAGTCGATTTGAAAATGCAATTTGGGGTTGTTGTACTAAGGCTTGGCGCCCCTCACAACTCCCCATCTCTGATGTTGGTTTGCATCCACCATGGTTAATTAGGATTGTCTCTTACTTTGGGTACCTTCCCCTCCAAATCCATTTTGAAAAACTTTGTGATATGAGGAATTTTACCTTTTCTCCCCATATCTTATTTGGTTTCTCATGAAAATAAGTTATTGGAACTATAGAGGCGTTCGAAAGAAAACATTCTAGATTGAAGTTAATGCTTTGTGTAGAAATGAACACATACAATTGTTAGCTCTCGCCGAAACAAAATCAGAATCCTTGCCTAATGACAAATTATTGAAAAATGTAGGATTCGATATGGCTATTTGGTCTCCTAGCATTGGTCGTTCGGGTTGCCTAGGTGTTTTATGGAAAACCCACCAACTCTCAAAAGAAACCTTATCAATTTCGTTTCATTTGCCTAGAATCATTGGAATACGTTATGAAAATATTAGTGACAATGTTTTGATCCTTTTTTTGTTTGTACACGCTCCTCCTGATCCTAGGCATAAGGACCCATTCTGGACCGAGTTAACAACAATTGTAACCGATTCTCCCATATTGTGCATCTTCATGGGGGATCTAAACGAAATTCTGTGTAAGGAGGATAAACTTGGCGGCGCTAACACTCATCCAACCAAGTTCACACGTCTGCTTCATTTCAAGAATACCCGTTCTCTGTTGGATTTGCCAACCTTCGGAAACCCTTTCACATGGAGAAAGTTTCCTGAGGCCACGGAAAACATCCACGAAAAACTGGATCGTGTACTTATTCATCACCAAATTCTTCACAAACTACCCAATCTCATCACTAAAAAGGGTGCATTTTTTTCTTCAGACCATTGCACTATAACAATTACACTGAATTGTAGTTCCACCTTTAAAGCACCTCCCTTCAAATTTGAGAACACTTGGCTTCAGCGCAAGGACTTCCGTAATATTGTTAAACAATCCTGGCGCGCTTCTTGTCCAGGTTCTGCTATGTTTCAACAAATTTTCAAGCAAAATATCCTAAAGAGAAATGCTAACGTTTGGAACAAAAACTCATTCGGGAACATCTTTCGTCAACTTCAAGAGGTGGAGAATGACTTGCTACAAATCCAATTGGTTGTTCCTGTTAGTAACTATCCTGCTAACAACAGTAAAGAAAGTCGCCTATTACAGAAAAGGGAAAAATGTTACTTTTTCAAAAAAACATTTTGGAATCAAAGAGCTAAAACAAAACATCTTAAGCTTACAGATTCTAACGCATCCTACTTCCATCGTGTCGCTTCTGGCCGAAGACACATGAAAAAAATTCGTAACATTACTACTACAGAAGGTTCCCTGATAATTGGAGAAGAAAATGTTAGGCAAGAAATTAAAAATGATTTTAAAAAACGCTTTCATAAGGAAACGATTGACAATAGACTTCTTAATGAAATGACTAACATAATTCACCCTTCAATCTCCCTTGCTGAAAATGAATTCCTTATACGAGTCCTAACAAATGGTGAAATTAAGTCCGCTGTTTTCAGCCTTGGGAAAAATAAATCACCAGATCCCGATGGGATGACGGCCGAATTCTACAAGCATTATTGGGATATTCTAGGGAATTCGATTATCAAAGTCATCAAAGGTTTCTTCAACTCCAGAAAAATCCTTAAACAAATAAATCATACATTTATTTCCCTACTACCACAGGAAGATAACCCCTCGACTACTAACCATTACCGACCTATAAGTTTGTGTTCCAACTGTTGTAAGCAGGAGGATGGTCAAGTATGAAATAAATATGAAATAAAGTTCAGACTGACTTCCCTGTCTCAGCAAATAAATACAAGACTTCCTCCCGTTGTAGTAAGAGAATAGTCAGGATCGAATCCACGAGGAAGCACGTCAACAGTTCTTAGGTAGCTGTAAATTCTCACAGGCAAAGCAGCAGAAAGACAGAAATTTTACTCGACTAAGACAAACCTCTACTCGAGATCGACCACGGGCTACTCGATCTCGACCAAGCTTCGTCTAGGTCGACAAGAAACAGAAAATATAAAATTGCAGATTTTCGACAGAACTCAGAATTTTGACAGAAATAAATTCAATATATTAAAAGACTTCCAAAGCCAGGGTATCAACACCACAACGATAACCATGCAAAGTAACACATAAAGGCATAAAAGATCATGCTTTCCATCAAATAACTTTCGTCATTAACAAATAGGCATAGAAGATGAATTTGCACAAAAGATCTGACCTTTATCGCATCGCCTCACATGGCCACCGTCGGGCTCACCCCAGCCCCAGAAGTGGGTGGACTACTCACACCTCATCGCAATCGCAGACATTGAATGAAAAGAAATAACTTGCATAAAACTATATTCAAAAAAGCCTTTACAGTCCTGGCAATCAACTTTCGCAGAAAGCCAAAACCCTAAAAACCTTAGAACCCCTAAACTCTATATGTAATTGTGTCTCTGAATTGGAATTGTGATATGGAATTGGAATCAATAAAACTGAGCCCCCTAGGGCCTTATTTATAGTCTTCTTTCCCTAGCTAATCTAGGAAAGAAATATCTATCTCTATCTAAAATTATATCTAAAACATGAAAGGATAAATAAATTGTTTTATGGAAATAAATCTAAAAGGAAAAGATAAAACTAAATAGGGTAAGTCTTCATGTCTTGATAGATTGCGTCTTCCATAGATAGACTTGATGAAATCGGATAGAATCTTCCTCCTTCGGCCCCAAGGAATCCCAAGTCTACTCGGACAGGTCTTCGTCGAGAAGTTTCTGGAAACGGCTCTACTCGACCTCGACCACGGCTCGTCGACCTCGACAAGGATGGTTCGTCGACTGGACTCCTCGGCTAGGTCTTGCTCGATGTGGCTCGGACTTGGCTCACATGGCTCGTCGACCTCGACAAAGCCTTGTCGATCTCGAGTAGGATGGCTCTGTCGACTAGGCTTCCTCGGGTTGCTCTACTCGACAAGCTCGGATCTGGACTCAGGCGCTTCGTCGACCTCGACAAGGCTCATCGAGGTCGAGTTGCATTCTTCCTTTCCGCTTCCGCGAGTTGCCTCTTCCGCTGCAGCGAGTTAGCTTCTCCGTCGGCTTGGTGCATCCCGCTCGCAGCGAGTTTTTCCGCGGCAGCGAGCGGTCCGCTGCAGCGAGTCGAGTCGCTGGCAGCGAGTGTCGCCTGGTCGTCCTCGGCTTCGTCCTCGGCTTGTCGACCAACTCTTCTTCTCGTCAACCCCGGGCGTGGCGCTGAGGCTTCGTCGATCTCGACTAGTGGTCCTCGAGATCGAGTAGGGCTCCGGAGCTGGGGTTGGTTTGGCTCTCGATCAGGCTCTGTCGGCCAAGGTTGCTCGGACATGCTCGTCTAGGTCGAGTAAGGCCTACTGTTGTGAGCCTAATTTGCCATGTTTTACATTTACTTTTATATCGATTTTTGCATACATTGCATGCATTTGGGTTAGAATAATATAGAATATGTGTAGTTTACACTTATTTGCAATATATGGAGGTCTACACAAGTTTTGGTTATATTTCGCAGAAATCGGACGCACTTTGGAGCTTAAAGGAAACTCATGGAGAAGCTAAGAATGGTGCAGCTGGAGAAAAGGCCATTTGTCACCATTCTTCGTTCTGAATCAAGCTTTGATGTCTTCATGAGAGTTGTAGCCCTTGGAAAGAGCTTTCCAACGCATGGTCATATGCGTCAATCCGACAAACGAGGACTCGGGAAAATGCGTTTTAAGAACAGAGCAGAAAGCTGAGAGGAACTCTACTCGAGATCGACTAGCCTCTACTCGATCTCGACGAGGCTGGTCGACCACACCTTGTCGAGCAGAGCTGATCGAGGACACTGAGTCAGAGACAACCCGATCCCGGAACCCTACTCGATCTCGAGGAGGCCTTGTCGAGATCGACGAGCCCGGAGTCCAGATCCGAGCCGGTCGAGCAGAGCCACCCGGGAAGACCTAGTCGATGAGCCAATCCTACTCGATACAGAGTAGGGCTACTCGAGATCGACTAGACCTCCGAGCCATGTCAGAGCCTTGTCGAGCACCAGTCACCCGAGACAGACGAGGCCTACTCGAGACAGAGGAGGGCTACTCGAGACAGAGGAGGGCTACTCGAGATCGACTAGACCCTTGTCGAGATCGAGTAGACTTCCAGAAAACGCGTTACTCGGTTGTGACGAATCCTACTCGACTTGGAGTTACTTGGTTATTAAGGAAGTCGAGATGGCCGAAGATCTATCCAAATTTGATCTATCAACATGAAGAAGACTTACCTAGTTTAGATTTATCTTTTCCTTTTTGATTTTATTCCTTTAAGCAATTAATTTATCTTTTAAGCTTTAAGTAGATATAGATAGATGATTATTTCCTTGATTAGCGGGGTTTGATCACTATAAATAAAGCCTTAGGGGGTTGATTTTCATTCAATTCAATTCAAGCAAAGTTGTCTTAGGACGCAAGGAGAGAGAGAGAGAGCGAGAGAGAGAGAGAGAGAGAGAGAGAGAGAGAGAGGAGGCGAGAGAGGAGAGAGAGGAGGAACGTTTGGAAGGTTTTGTAAGTTTTAGTTTATTTTATGTTAAAGTTAATTTCTTTCATCATGTTTGCTTTCTAATTCTCCTTCTTCTAGGGTTGGGGTGATCTCAACATAGATATGTGTGTTTGATTTATAAATCCATGAGTTTATATGTCTTTATCATCGTCTACCTATGTGCTTTATCCTTTGCGAGAGTTGAGGAAATTCCTTATTCATGATATTGAAGCGAAAGTGATCTTATTATGAATTGGATCGTAATTAGGGTTTATTTGCAAGAGTCGACTAATCCTAATTAAGAAAAGGTAGAAACAAATTAGGTTTTTATGCGAGAGCCTCTATCACCTAAATTGTTGGAATTTGCGAAAGTCGATTCCTTGATATAAAGCATGCATATTTATGTGATTTATGATCTACACATATGTTTATTGTTGTGGTGATCCCTAACCTTGGAACTTTGCATCTTTATTTATTTTATTTCATTATTTTTATCCTGCAAAGTTACCCGACACCGACCACCTCTTCTTCTATCATTCCCTCGACATCGACCAAGTCTTAGTCGACATCGACAACAACCTCCCCACCTTTTCCCGCTATCCCTGAACCCCAAAACACACTAAACCTAGAACCGCTGACTTCTCTCCTGAGGACGAACCTGACTCCCCTATACTATAGCGGGGGTCTTGACTATAAATTTATTTGGTCGAGAAACCCTCTCGTCAAATTGGTGCCGTTGCCGGGGAGATATCAATCGCGCCTAGTTTAATTGTGTTTAAGGTTCAGAAAAGCCCATCCCTTTTTCTTACCCTATCACATACCCTACCACCACCTACCTCACCGGTACCAACTGGGTGCCAAGCTTTTGCCACTAATTTGTGTTCTTGATTGTGATTTCAAAAGCTTAGGTACAAAGATGGAAGACTTTGTCGAAGGGAATCCTACATGGGAAGAATGGTATCAAGATTTGAGACGGAGAAATAGGATCGCAGTGGAGGAGTCACGATTAAGGGAAATAGCTCGGCTGGAAGACGAAATCCGAAGGCTTGAGGCTTCCATTCAGTCTAAAGGACCATGCCCTCCTCTCGACGAGCCAATTGACCCACTCAATGTCGACAATCAGGTATGTCCTTCCTCGAATTTCATTCCTACTTTGCTACCTATTGTTGATGAATCATATGAAGGATCCCACGACGAAATAACACTAGAAGAGAAGAAGTTGGACATTGTTGACCAGGGCATTCCAAGATCTCTTTTACCTTACAAGGTGAAGGCTATCCCCGATGATTTTGAGCAACCGATGTTCATATTCAAGTATGGGGTCCTAGCAAAGTGGCATGAAGCTCCGCATGATGAGGTGGAAATATCTCTTCCCATTCCACCGTTTTGCTGTGCTGGAGACGCGCAACCAAGTCAACCTATGAATCGGAAGAGGTATGATGATGAGGTATGTATATTTTCTTTATATCTTCCTTTATGCATGCCAATTGGAGCCCAGGAAGATGAATGGGTGAAGCCATGGAGCGTTCACTCGGGGAGGTTTAAGCTTCTTCACATGATGCCTCTGGATGACATCCCACGCTTTCCACCACCGGAGGAACCGCCAGATCCACCTATACTTCCGGACAAAGATGAGCCAGGCTAATGCTTAATGGAGAAGTCGGCCTAGCGACTATAAAATCTAGAGCTTGTACATAGACATTTATTTTTGGACTTTTGAGACTTTGTTGCTTTTGTTTGTTTTTGTTTTTGGAACTTTTAGTTTTTCTATTGTGGGTATATGTCTTTTACACTTTTCAGGTCCATGGATAGATGCAAGCTAAAAACGGACTCGGCTCAGGCATTTTAACTCGATATTATGAAGCGCTGCACATCTGTCTAGTGAGTTTCTTTCTTTACCCTTGTTTTTATACAGTGAGGACACTGTAATGTTTAAGTATGAGGTGGGGGAAGGACTTACTTTATGCATATTTGCCATATTTGACATTATGTGTGCATATTTAAAGTTTATTTCTTATACATGGCTATTTTGGAATGCATTATAGATTTATGTGCTTATATATGCATGTTTTCCAAAATTTAGAAAAATGACCCCCATTGAAAATTTTGATTAATGTCATGGAAGCTTATATTGAACACGACGATGCAAAACTAGATTCATTAGAGATATAACATGAAATTGCCTAGTAAAGGGAAGTCACAATGAAGTGCATTATTTCTTGAAAACCATGAAATGATGTAAAATTTGAAATTGCTTTTGACATGTTGCATGATAAGATGATAGAGGACTTTATATTTCCATATAATGCTCATTGTTTATAATCCTAGCCTTACCCATGCTTATGCATTACACAAAAGCCATAATATGCCTTATTTCAATTATTGCTCCACATGACCTAAATATTTCCATTCTTTACCTTATCCGGGGATTATGTTGAGAATGATGTTACATTATGGACATTGTTATATGGTTGCTGTGTTTATCATTATTGGAGTTTGGAAGGAAATTGTTTGAATTATATGGAAAATTTAATGAGTGAAAGAAAATCCAATCAGCTCAGGAGATAAAGGTAGATTGACCCTGCTCTCTGAGATAATAGTTTGGAGAGATGGGACACATTGTGAGGAGTCCAAAGCACTAAGTATCCGGGGCCATTCATGACACCCATGTTTGCGACTCGCGAGAAGGCAGTGCTGAGGTTAAAGAGGTAAAAGCAATATTATTGATAAAAGCATTATGAAAGGTGATGAATCTAATGAGAAAGAATGTGGTATGAAAGTTTGGAACGCACTCCATTTCCCCGGATCAAAAGCACCACATTGCCAAAAATTGCCCACATTTTAGCCTTTTACCAATCTACTCCTTATTTGAGCTTAAATTAACGTCCTCTTGATTATTAATGCTTTGTCACATAAAAAATTGTTTTTGCATAACCCTCCTTTTGTGAGTAGATGTTGCTTTTGTATAATTGCACATGCATGGATTTGTGACATAAGTACCTTTTCGAGGATGGTAATTAATTGCAGGGTTATATGGCAATGAATCTAATATGTTGAGAGTTTTGATTTCTTCCCCTGAATGACAAATAAAAGTATTGCTTGAGGACAAGCAAGCTTAAGTATGGGGTGTTTGTTGTGAGCCTAATTTGCCATGTTTTACATTTACTTTTATATCGATTTCTGCATACATTGCATGCATTTGGGTTAGAATAATACAGAATATGTGTAGTTTACACTTATTTGCAATATATGGAGGTCTACACAAGTTTTGGTTATATTTCGCAGAAATCGGACGCACTTTGGAGCTTAAAGGAAACTCATGTAGAAGCTAAGAATGGTGCAGCTGGAGAAAAGACCATTTTTCACCATTCTTCGTTCTGAATCAAGCTTTGATGTATTCATGAGAGTTGTAGCCCTCGGAAAGAGCTTTCCAACGCATGGTCATATGCGTCAATCCGACAAACGAGGACTCGGGAAAGTGCGTTTTAAGAACAGAGCAGAAAGCTGAGAGGAACTCTACTCGAGATCCACTAGCCTCTACTCGATCTCGACAAGGGCTGGTCGACCACACCTTGTCGAGCAGAGCTGATCGAGGACACTGAGTTAGAGACAACCCGATCCCGGAACCCTACTCGATCTCGGGGAGGCCTTGTCGAGATCGACGAGCCCGGAGTCCAGATCCGAGCCGGTCGAGCAGAGCCACCCGGGAAGACCTAGTCGATGAGCCAATCCTACTCGATACAGAGTAGGTCTACTCGAGATCGACTAGACCTCCGAGCCATGTCAGAGCCTTGTCGAGCACCAGTCACCCGAGACAGACGAGGCCTACTCGAGACAGACGAGGGCTACTCGAGACAGAGGAGGGCTACTCGAGATCGACTAGACCCTTGTCGAGATCGAGTAGACTTCCAGAAAACGCGTTACTCGGTTGTGACGAATCCTACTCGACTTGGAGTTACTTGGGCATTAAGGAAGTCGAGATGGCCGAAGATCTATCCAAATTTGATCAAGTCTACCTATGGAAGGGAGATCTATCAACATGAAGAAGACTTACCTAGTTTAGATTTATCTTTTCCTTTTTGATTTAATTCCTTTAAGCAATTAATTTATCTTTTAAGCTTTAAGTAGATATAGATAGATGATTATTTCCTTGATTAGCGGGGTTTGATCACTATAAATAAAGCCTTAGGGGGCTGATTTTCATTCAATTCAATTCAAGCAAAGTCGTCTTAGGACGCAAGGAGAGAGAGAGAGAGAGAGAGAGAGAGAGAGAGAGAGAGAGAGAGAGAGGAGGAGAGAGAGGAGAGAGAGGAGGAACGTTTGGAAGGTTTTGTAAGTTTTAATTTATTTTATGTTAAAGTTAATTTCTTTCATCATGTTTGCTTTCTAATTCTTCTTCTTCTAGGGTTGGGGTGATCCCAACATAGATATGTGTGTTTGATTTATAAATCCATGAATTTATATGTCTTTATCATCGTCTACCTATGTGCTTAATCCTTTGCGAGAGTTGAGGAAATTCCTTATTCATGATATTGAAGCGAAAGTGATCTTATTATGAATTGGATCGTAATTAGGGTTTATTTGCGAGAGCCGACTAATCCTAATTAAGAAAAGGTAGAAACAAATTAGGTTTTTATGCGAGAGCCTCTATCACCTAAATTGTTGGAATTTGCGAAAGTCGATTCCTTGATATAAAGCATGCATATTTATGTGATTTATGATCTACACATATGTTTATTGTTGTGGTGATCCCTAACCTTGAAAGTTTGCATCTTTATTTATTTTATTTCATTATTTTTATCCTGCAAAGTTACCCGACACCGACCACCTCTTCTTCTATCATTCCCTCGACATCGACCAAGTCTTAGTCGACATCGAAAACAACCTCCCCACCTTTTCCCGCTATCCCTGAACCCCAAAACACACTAAACCTAGAACCGCTGACTTCTCTCCTGAGGACGAACCTGACTCCCCTATACTAGAGCGGGGGTCTTGACTATAAATTTATTTGGTCGAGAAACCCTCTCGTCACCTACTCGAGATCGAGTAGCCTTGACTCTCAGACTGGTTCCGCTGCTTTGACCTTGGACTTCTGTAGTGGTTTTCCGAGCTTTTCCGACCTTCTGTAGAATTCCTGTAAAATGCCTCGATTTCTGCGAATTAAACAGAAACTGGTGTAGATTCTATAATTTGGCAAATAAACATAAACTACATAGGTTCTGTACTATCTAAGCCCAAATGAATGCAATGTATACAGAAATCGATATAAAAGTTACTGTAAAACATGGCAGATTCAGCTCACAACAAACACCCCATACTTAAGCTTGCTTGTCCTCAAGCAATACTTTCATTTGTCATTCAGGGGAAGAATTCAAACTCTCAACATCTTAGATTCATTCTTTTATGTCCCTGCAATAAATTACCATCCTCGAAAAGGTACTAGTGTCACAGATTCATGCACGTGCAAATATGTAAAAGCAACATCTACTCACAAAAGGAGGGTTACGCATAAACAATTTATATGAAAAAGCATTGATAATCAAGAAGACTTTAATTTAAGCTCATGAAGGAGTAGATTGGTAAAAGGCTAAAGGTGGGCAGATTTTGGCAATTGGTGTTTTTTGATCCGGGGAAATGGAGTACTTTCCAAATTGAATTTCCACATTCCTTCTTCCATTTGATTAATCACCTTTCAAAATGCTTTTCTCAATAATAATGCTTTTACCTCTCTAACCTCAGCACTGCCTTCTCGCGAGTCGCAAACATGGGTGTCATGAATGGCCCCGGATACTTAGTGCTTTGGACTGCTCACAATGTGTCCCATCTCTCCAAACTATTATCTCAGAGAGCAGGGTCAATCTACCTTTATCTCCTGAGGTGATTGTATTTTCTTTCACTCATTAAATTTTCCATATATTTCAAACAATTTGCTTCCAAACTCCAATAATGATAAACACAACAACCATATAACATCTCCATAATGTAACATCATTCTCAACATAATCCCCGAATAAGGTAATGAATGGCAAATATTTTAGATCATGTGGAGCAATAATTGAAATAAGGCATATTATGGCTTTTGTGATGCATAAGCATAGGTAAGGCTAGGAATTATAACAATATGAGCATTGTATGGAAATATAAAGTCCTCCATCATCTTATCATGCGATATGTCAAAAGCAACTTCAAATTTTACCTCCTTTCATGGTTTTCAAGAAATAATGCACTTCATTGTGACTTCCCTTTACTAGGCAATTTCATGCTATATCTCTAATGAATCCAAATTTGCATCGTCGAGTTCAATATAAGCTTCCATGACACTAATCAAAATTTTCAATGGGGGTCATTTTTCAAAACTTTGGAAAACATGCATATAAGCACATAAATAAATAATGCATTCCAAAATAGCCATGTAGCAATTCAAAGAAATAATGCACACATAATGTCAAATATGCATAATGTAAGCTCTTCCCCCACCCCATACTTAAATATTACAGTGTCCTCACTGTATAAAAACAAGGGTAAAGAAAGAAACTCACAAGACAGGTGTGCAGGGCCTCAAAATTTCGAATGGAGCACCTCCTAGGCCGAGTTTGAATATAGCTTGGTTCTATCCATGGACCTGAAAAGTAGAAGACATATACCCACAATAGCAAAACTAAAAGTGTTCAAAACCAAAAACAAAAAACAAAGTCTCAAATGTCCTAAAAAGTCTATGTACATGCTCTAGATTTTATAGTCGCTAGGCCGACTTTCCATTAATGCTCAAGGTGGCATCTGCAGGGCCCATGTAGCTTGGGCTTCAAATAGGACTCCATTTTTGTCCATCAGCTGCAATCCTCCAGAATGGATCTTGTTCACTACGAACGGTCACATCCGCTTCTTGTTGAATTTGTTAGGAAACCAATGATCTTTTGATTTGGAGACATAGAGCCTGTCTCCAACTTCATATTCCTTAGGCTCATGATTGGATATCCTGCATAATCGCACATACCAAGGCAGACCTCTCCCATGTATAGATAAATCTTTAATGGAAATAGGAGAAGAAAGATCCATACCTTGACTTACCTTTGCAGAGACGGAATCGGGGACCACTGTATTTGGTCGATCTCGACTAGGGCTAGTCGATCTCGACAAGACTGCTGGTCCTGATGGTGGTCGGCTTGCAGATTCAGAAGTCGATGAAGGCAGGGGCTGGTCGACATCGACAAGACTACTCGATCTCGAGTAGCCTTCTGCTCCTGGTGGCTTGCTCATCGACGAAGGCAGATCTGGTGGAGCCGAGTGGTGGTCGACCTTGACAAGACTAGTCGAGATCGACGAGGGCTCTCCTCCTGGTTGCTGCATCGTCGATGAAGCAGGCTCTGGTGGCGCCGGGTGGTGGTCGATCTCGACAAGCTTAGTCGAGATCGACGAGGCTGGTTCGTCAGGCGGCTTCTGTGTCGAGGAGGATGGAGTCGAGTTAGGGCACTGGTGGTCGACCTCGAGTAGTCTACTCAAGATCGAGTAGGGTGGCTCCTCTGGTTTGCTTCTCGACGATGCTGGCTCTGGTGGAGACTCCTTGATCTGGTCGAGATCGACTAGGGCTCTACTCGATGTCGAGGAGCCTTGGTCGATCTTGACCCCATACTTAGTCCCTGTCAAGGCATCCGAAAAATAATGAATCCACAACGACTTACCTTGGTTTGTGTCGATTGGATTCTCTGTGTTTTCCTTGAGGATTGCCATGATCTCCTCCACCTGGGCTTCCATGTCCCTCTTTTCCAGCTCCTCAGGGGTTATATTTCTGACCTTGGGTTCCCCGCAGGTGATGTAGCCAGCTGAGATAGATTTGACCTCTTCCATTAGACCTGTATGCCTTTCAGTTTTATTAAAGGAATACTCAATTACCTCATCGCTGATGTTGAAGGTGAGCACTCCTTTCCTTACGCTTATGTTGGCATCCACCGTCGCCAAGAATGGTCTTCCTAAGATAATTGGACAAGCAAGATCTTCTTGCATATCAACTATTAAGAAATCAGCAGGGACGAAGAATTTACCTACTTGTACTGGGACATTTTCCACCATGTCTGTGGGGATGACCACCGTGTTGTTGGCCATGTAAAGTCTAGCATCCACAAGCTCCAAGGCACCTATCTTAATCTTGGACCAAATTGTTAAAGGCATTATACTCACACTAGCTCCAAGATCACATAGAGCATTAATTTTGTATGGACCAAATCCAATAGTTATAGCAAACTTACCTGGATCCGGCCTCTTCTCCAATATGTCCAGATGGCTGCACTCCTCCGTGATTTCAGCCATCGATCGCTTTTTGCTCAGAATCTCTTTCAGGAACTTGACATAAGATGGCATTTCATTGAGAGCTTTTGTGAAGGGGATGGTGACGTTGAGCTTCTGAAGCATCTTGATGAAGCGTTGAAACGTTTTCTCCGCCGGGTCCTTTAGAGATTTTGTGGGGAAAGGCAGCTTCTTTTTCTGATTCGGAGCCAGAACAGACGTCGGAGGTGCTGCAGACTTCTCTATGTCGACCAGGGGCTCCTCGACATCGACAAGGCCTTTGTCGACATCGACCAGATTGGGCCCAATCGAGTTGCTGTGTGGTGCAGACGAAGATTCTGGAAGTTTCTCCTCGAGGTCGACGAGGCTCTTATCGAGGTCGACCACAGCTTTGTCGAGATCGACTTGCTGTTCCTCGTCGTTCTGCTGCTTTCCGACCTCTGACTCTTGCAGTTGATGGCCGCTTCTGAGTTTTATAGCAGCGATGTGTCCAGTCTTTCCCTTAGGATTTGGTTCTGAAGATCCTGGAAGTGTCCCTGGCTGTCTGGGGATTCCTGCTGCTAGCTGACCAATCTGTGTATCAACTGATTTCCGCCAGATATCAATTTCCCCAAGCCTAGAGTTGACACCTTGCATCTGAGTATAAACGGAGTTGAAAGATTGCCTAGTTTTTGAGTGGTTCCTCCGTATTTCCTCCAGGACTGTCTGTATATCATCCTTTTTCTGCTCCCTTTCCGGATGTCCTGGAGCTCTGTAGGGCGGTGGATTCCTAGGGACACCTTGGTTCCATTGTGGTTGCTGAAACCTTTGGTCCCCCATATAGCGACTGGGACCCCCTGCGTAAGCTACATCCTCATGATGCTCTGCCATCCTGACTTGTTCTGCGTGTGGGCACTCAGGAGTGGTGTGCCTTTGCGATCCGCATTCTATGCAAGGCTGGTTGACAGAGAGATACTTTACTTGCTTGATGAGCTTCTTATTCTGGTCTCTATAGTACTGCTCTCTTACATCAGGATCAATCTCCTTAGATGGCTCATAGAGGGGCGTGGATGGTGCTGGCCTGGCGTATGGGTTCTCTTCATAAGTTGCAGTAGACCCATACTTGTTGTCGTAGTTGGTGAGCTTCTCTAGCACACCCCATGCGTCACTTGGCGGCATTGTTAGATACTCATAGCGAGTATAATGGTTGATTCTGTCCTTTGTGACTTGATCTAGAGAGTTGAAGAAGATCTCCTGAATGACGTAGGGTGGCTGTCCATGAGTAGGGCAAGATCGCAGAAGTTCCTTGTAGCGCTCCCATGCCTTTGCCAGCGGATCCCCTTGCTTCTGTTTGAAGGCGGTGATTATCTGGCGGAGATGTGCTGTTTTGGCAGGTGTGAAGAATTTGTTCAGAAACTCTTGCTCTACTTGAGCCCAGGTTGTGAGTGATCTTGCTTTCAGCCCTTCCAGCCATTTCAGTGCAGGCCCAGCGAGAGACCAGCGAAAAGATTTCATCTTGACATATTCCAGAGTTGTACCTTCAGCAAGAGTACGGCACATGTAAGAAAAGTTTGTAATACATTCAAGAGGACACTCATTAAATCTACCATAGAAGGCATTATTTTTAAGCTCTATAAGAAATTGAGTGCGAATTTCAAAAGAGTTATCAGGGATTAGAATCGCCGATTCAGGCACGACTAGAGTTGGGTGCATGTAGTCCTCTGCCGTGGTTGGATATTGGGCAAGCTCAGCCTGTGCTTGTTCCCTTGCTGCTCTCTCAGCGGTGATAGCAGCATCTTTAGCGGCGATAGCAGCATCCTTTGCTGCCAATTCCCTGGTAAGCCTAGCGACCAGCTGTTCCTGTGTCTCAGCGGCCGCCATGATCCTTTTGAGTTTGGAGTGGATGTGTAGGTAGCGCTCCGGTTCGTCTAAGCTGTCAAACTCAGGTGTTTGACCAGAACGACGCATACACCTGAAAAGTAACTAAAAAAAACAGTGAGAACTGACTACCTAAGGCGCGAATGATTGCTTCCCCAGCAACGGCGCCAATTTGTTGTAAGCAGGAGGATGGTCAAGTATGAAATAAATATGAAATAAAGTTCAGACTGACTTCCCTGTCTCAGCAAATAAATACAAGACTTCCTCCCGTTGTAGTAAGAGAATAGTCAGGATCGAATCCACGAGGAAGCACGTCAGCAGTTCTCAGGTAACTGTAAATTCTCACAGGCAAAGCAGCAGAAAGACAGAAATTTTACTCGACTAAGACAAACCCCTACTCGAGATCGACCACGGGCTACTCCATCTCGACCAAGCTTCGTCTAGGTCGACAAGAAACAGAAAATATAAAATTGCAGATTTTCGACAGAACTCAGAATTTTGACAGAAATAAATTCAATATATTAAAAGACTTCCAAAGCCAGGGTATCAACACCACAACGATAACCATGCAAAGTAACACATAAAGGCATAAAAGATCATGCTTTCCATCAAATAACTTTCCTCATGAACAAATAGGCATATAGAGGCTTTCGCATAAACCCTAATTGTTACTAACCCTTTTTCACATAATTAATCCAAGTTGCATTAAGATCAATTTCGCTTCAATAATACAAACAAGGATCACCTTCAACTCTCGCAAAAGAATCATGCTCATAGGGATAGAAGATGAATTTGCACAAAAGATCTGACCTTTATCGCATCGCCTCACATGGCCACCGTCGGGCTCACCCCAGCCCCAGAAGTGGGTGGACTACTCACGCCTCATCGCAATCGCAGACATTGAATGAAAAGAAATAACTTGCATAAAACTATATTCAAAAGCCTTTACAATCCTGGCAATCAACTTTCGCAGAAAGCCAAAACCCTAAAAACCTTAGAACCCCTAAACTCTATATGTAATTGTGTCTCTGAATTGGAATTGTGATATGGAATTGGAATCAATAAAACTGAGCCCCCTAGGGCCTTATTTATAGTCTTCTTTCCCTAGCTAATCTAGGAAAGAAATATCTATCTCTATCTAAAATTATATCTAAGACTTGAAAGGATAAATAAATTGTTTTATGGAAATAAATCTAAAAGGAAAAGATAAAACTAAATAGGGTAAGTCTTCATGTCTTGATAGATTGCGTCTTCCATAGATAGACTTGATGAAATCGGATAGAATCTTCCTCCTTCGGCCCCAAGGAATCCCAAGTCTACTCGGACAGGTCTTCGTTGAGAAGTTTCTGGAAACAGCTCTACTCGACCTCGACCACGGCTCGTCGACTTCGACAAGGATGGCTCCTCGGCTAGGTCTTGCTCGATGTGGCTCGGACTTGGCTCACAGGGCTCGTCGACCTCGACAAAGCCTTGTGGATCTCGAGTAGGATGGCTTTGTCGACTAGGCTTCCTCGGGTTGCTCTACTCGACAAGCTCAGATCTGGACTTAGGCGCTTCGTCGACCTCGACAAGGCTCATCGAGGTCGAGTTGGGTTCTTCCTTTCCGCTTCCGCGAGTTGCCTCTTCCGCTGCAGCGAGTTGGCTTCTCCTTCGGCTTGGTGCATCCCGTTGGCAGCGAGTTTTTCCGCGGCAGCGAGCGGTCCGCTGCAGCGAGTCGAGTCGCTGGCAGCGAGTGTCGCCTGGTCGTCCTCGGCTTCGTCCTCGGCTTGTCGACCAGCTCTTCTTCTCGTCAACCCCGGGCGTGGCGCTGAGGCTTCGTCGATCTCGACTAGTGGTCCTCGAGATCGAGTAGGGCTCCGGAGCTGGGGTTGGTCTGGCTCTCGATCAGGCTCTGTCGACCAAGGTTGCTCGGACATGCTCATCTAGGTCGAGTAAGGCCTACTCAAGATCGAGTAGCCTTGACTCTCAGACTGGTTCCGCTGCTTTGACCTTGGACTTCTGTAGTGGTTTTCCAAGCTTTTCCGACCTTCTGTAGAATTGCTGTAAAATGCCTTGATTTCTGCGAATTAAACAAAAACTGGTGTAGATTCCATAATTTGGCAAATAAACATAAACTACATAGGTTCTGTACTATCTAAGCCCAAATGAATGCAATGTATATAGAAATCGATATAAAAGTTACTGTAAAACATGGTAGATTCAGCTCACAACACCAACCTATATAAAACCATTTCAAAAATTCTAACAAAAAAGACTTAAAGTAGTAATTGGTAAGCTCATTCACCCATTACAGGGGGCGTTTGTGTCAGATAGCTCAATTCAAGATAATGTCCTAATAGCTCACAAAATCTTCCATTCCTTTCGATCGCGTTTGGGTCGTGAAGGATGACTGGCAATCAAATTGGACATGGAAAAAGCACATGACAGGGTTAATTGGAACTTCACCAAAAAGATTCTTGACAAATTTGGGTTCCACCCTATCTTCATTTCTTGGGTAAGTTATGGAATGTGTAACAACGGTCTCGTATTCTATACTTGTGAATAACAGCCCTACAGATATGTTCTTCCCTTCTACGGGCCTTCGTCAAGGGGATCCCCTTTCCCCGTTTCTATTTATCCTAGTTGCAGAAATATTGGCACGCCACCTGTCTGCTGAGGAAAATAGTGATAGAAGCCCAATTGGTTTCACATTTGCGAGGAATGGACCAAGAATTCCATTTCTATCATTTGTTGATGATATTATCATCTTCTCGAAAGGCAACTTGGATACATGTAGAAGAGTCAAAACAATTATTGACTCATATTGTAAAGTCTTGGGCCAAAAAGTAAACTACCAAAAATCATGCTTCCAAGCTACTAAAGGAATCACACAGTCTAGACTTCTAGAACTCAATAGTTGCCTAACTATTTCCAACATCAGCTCCCTAGAAAAATATCTTGAATGTCTAGTTATCAACGGTAGAGTAACCAAAGAAACCTTTGAAGATATTGTTTGTAAATCTAGAGAACACCCAAGGAAATGGCGTGTTAACTCTCTATCTCAACAAGGTCGAGCTATTCTTATAAACTCCAATTTATCAGCCAAACCCCTACATACGATGCAGAGTTTCTTACTACCATCTTCAATTCATAAAGAACTTGATCAGATTAATAGAATATTTTTCTGGAATAAAGATCTGCAACACTGCTCGTTGATTAGATGGGATAGAGTTTGTAAAATAAAGAAATGCAGGGGCGCGGGGATTAGAAAATCCAAAAAAATGAATAAAGCACTACAAATGAAACTGCTATGGAAAACGGTAGTAGAGCCGGATAATGTTTGGCAGCAAATAATCAAATATAAATATCTTTGTGCGGATGATATTCTCCATTATAAGAAGAGTGGTGCCGCCTCATGGCAATGGCCGAACCTTACAACTCTAATTGATAAGTTAAAAAAAGAGCTTATTTGGTCGGTTGGCATCGGGACCGATATCAAATTCTGGTCTAATAACTGGATTACAACATATTATATTCATACAAGGGATGATTGCCCTAAAATTTATAACATCAATGATAAAGTCCTTGATTATATCCTGGGAGGTAAATGGTGGGAGGAGAAACTCTCTATTGTTCTCCCACACAGCAATGTGGAGGAAATCCTTGACGTTCCGCTCCCAGTCTCAAATTTTATGGATAGATTATACTGGTGATCGGAACGAGATGGCTGGTTCACTACGTCAAGCACGTATAAATTGGTTTCCGCCGGATCCTCAATTCCCTCAGACAACAATTCCTGGATCTGGCGTCTCGGCATCCCACCTAAGATCAAGAATTTCTTGTGGAAAATCTGTCAAAATGGCCTTCCCACGGCTGCTAGGCTCGCCAAACGAGGGGTCCCTATCCCCCCTACATGTAACTTTTGTAATTGCTCTGTGGAAGATGATGTTCATCTTCTGTTCGAATGTCAATATTCAAGATCTCTCGTTCAATTCCAAGGGCACATAAACTCCACAATAGTCAGCCAAATCACACTATGAAGAGATATAAACACAATCATGACATTCATTGTTAATAGCCTACCAAAGGTTGCTCTAGGTAAACTTGCTTTCACTTGGTCGACGACATGGTATATTCGAAACCAACATGTGTTTAGGCAGGTTCCAGTCCCTCCTAGGGACGCCGTATTGAAACTTATTACTACACACGAGATAGATTCGACTAACACTCACCAATATGAGTGTACATTAGATGATAACACCACCCCTCATTCACAAAGTGTTAGACAACCCGTAAAGAGGAACAAAGCCCATCATATCAAGTGGCGCAAACCACATAAATGTACATTCAAAATCATATTTGACGGATCGACTCTCGCTGATAACCGTAATACCGCTTGTGTGGTTATCAGGGACTGGAATGGACACCCAACACACATAGGCTATAAACAATTATGTATTAAAAGTGCGCTTCAAGATGAAGCCCTAACACTCAAACTTGGGGTACAACTGACCCTACAACTACATATTGACAAAATCCATATTGAAGGAGATTCTAGCATAATCATTAACTATCTCAACAACAAGTCCAGATGCCCATGGGAAATCGAACTAATCTTGTCTGACGTACAATTTCTTCTATCGACTATGAAAGAAATTTCTTTCATTCATGTACCCCGTCTTGGCAATAGAGTGGCTGATAAGGTTACACACCTTAGCCACTCTGCCAGGGGTATTGATATTTGTAGCAATTCTGGTCTTATAGACCTCATCCGCAAGGATGCTTTCGGGTAGAGCGTGCTCACCCAAATTTTTTCCTAATAAAAAAAAATAGATAGATTGCTCTCCTTGGGTAGAAAGGATTGAGCCCTATAAATAATGCCTTAGGGGCTGGTTTTTCATTAATTGAAGTCAAGTCGTCTTCGGACGCAAATAGGTAGAAGGAAGAGAGGAGGGAGGCGAGAGAGAGGAGGAGGAAGAAAGGAACGGTTGTAAGTTTTAGTTTTATTTTACGATAAAGTTATTTTCTTTTATTATGTCTTGTTTCTAATTTCCTTCTTCTAAGGTTGGGGTGATCCCAACATAGATATGTATGTTCGTTTTATGAATTTATGAATTTGTATGTCTTCATCATCTTCTATGAGGGTAGTAGGTGATCCTTATTTGTGATATTGAAGCAAAAGTGATCTTATTATGAATTTGTATTAATTATCAAAAAGGGATAGTAACACGTAGGGTTTATGCGTGAGCCTCTATATTCCTATTTGTTAATAACGAAAGTTATTGGATATAAAGCATGGATCTTTATGTGATTTATAATCTACACATATGTTTATTGTTGCGGTGATCCCTAACCTTGGAACTTTGTATCTTTATTTTTATTTATTTTTACTATTTTTATTCGGCACTTGACACCAACCACCATTCCCTCTCCATCCCTAGACATCGACCAATTCTTAGCCGACGTCGCCAGCAACCTTACACCTTTTCCCGCTATTCCTAAACCCCGAAACCAACTAAACTTAGAACCGATGACTTCTCTCCTGAGGACGAGAAATCCTCTTGTCACAAAAGACTCAAATCCTTACATGAAACAAACTCAAACCAAGCAGTCCCATGAACAATCAACTAGTCGAGCGCAATTCGGGACCAGGATGTACGGTCTAGGGGGTCAGGATGTACGCACTCTTTCCCCGAATAAATCGAGAGGGTGTTTCCGATAGACCCAAAATAATAAGGCACATGAATCACATAGTACCATGCTAAAAAGTAGGAAAAGGAGGCAATAAGAAGCATAAACGAAAGGACCCAGCACCCAGCCTTGAACTTTTAAACATCAGAAGCCCGAATGCACTTCCTCCACTGGTCTCTATCCAATGTCATATCTTCCGAAAGGTTCAGCAGCTTGAGATCCTATCGGATAATCTCCATCTAGCTCTTCTTCGGTCTACCTCTCCCCCTACAAATATAGCTCCAAGCTCTCACTCCTACGAACATGCGCTGAAATAGGTTTCCTTCGAACGTGCCCAAACCACCGTAATTTGGATTTAGGGCCTGCAACAAAAACGACGAACAACGTCATCGAGAGCCCCAAATCGAACAAAGGACTTTTGTGTAATTTTATATAAATTATTTTGTCAATAGTTGTTTCAACGTCTTGACAAGAGGCTCACTCTTTTTATTTTTGAAAATTTATAATTTTAATATGTTTATTTCAATTAAAAAAAATGCTAATGTCGGAATAATTTTATAAAAAATATGTCTAATTAGGCATCCTTACAATTTGGTAAAAATAAATTTACTTTTGTAAACCTCTTTTGGATAAGATATATATGCAAAGTAGCCTTTTTTTTTTTGTCAAATTCCACTAGAATCGGGACTAGATTGAAACCAGAATTCTGGGTTTTGTTTGAAATTACCAACGAAAAAATATAGCGTACACGCTTTTTGTGTTGTGATAGTAATAAACTCAACTTGTACAACTTGCCCTTCACATACATTTATGGAGTAGATTGACCGGTTCTGGCCCAAATCCACCGTCGGCACATAGATAAGATTTTTTTACTAGAGTTGTGTAGGATTCGGTCCAAATTGAATTTTTAGGCTGAATCGATACAAACCGGACCTAAACAAAGATTTTTGGTTTGGTTTTTGGTCAGATAATTTTTTTATTTTTCGGTTTCGATCGGTTTATGTTCAATTGATTTTTTTCGGATGGAAAGTATATAATACGCATTTAAGAATGAGTAAATATTGATTAAATTTACTATTACAAACAAATTTAAGTTGATCAGATCATAGTTTAATTAGAACAAACTATTAATAATTATAAATTATAGGGTTTTTTTTGTGATTATCCATAATTTGGGCAAAAATTAAGCCCTATGACAAAAGAGGGGATAAATTAGGAGAGTGTCCAAAATTTCCAATTTTGCCCTGGTGTTATAATTTTTTTTTTTTCATCTTCTTCCTGGAATTTGCTCTAACAATTGCCGATCAACTGCATCGCTCCTCCGGCACTCTTCCTCTCAGCCTCTCCTCTGGCATCCGCCCCGACCAATCCTCAGTGTTTCTCCTCCGGCATCCGCCGCCGCCGTTGCTTGACCTCCTCTCCGTTCGATCTCATCCGCAAGTAGTCGTAGATCTCGCCGAAGAGCATCTCGGCATCAACCACCAGATCCAGCGCCTTCATCTTCATCGGATCCATCTTTGGCATCGTGCTCTCCCTCTTCTCCACCCGCGCCTTCATCATCTCTACATCAACTTCCATATCTATTCATTGGCTTTCCCTATATATAAGGGTTTCGGTTCGTTTCGAAAATCATTCACCCCGTTCAACCCTAAATCCAAGCCTTCTACCCGCTCAATCACGTTCTACATCTCTCCAGGATGGTTTTCGTGCAAAACCCCTCTCAAATTTATACAAAATCGCTAACCGCCATTGGCGGACACCTTAGAGCTTCGTGAAACAACCGCTTAGAAGCCATTGTTCAAGAACGTACTCGTCTCGGTGTGTCAGATCATTATTTGACAAAATCAACACAACGATGCTTAAGTAGAGATTGCACTCGTCGGTTTGATAGGTCATACGCATCAAATGGAGCTCTGTGTAAGGAGAACAAGCCGTCGGAAGATCGCCGAAAATCACTATTGAAGCTGCTCGAGTTGCTGCCGAGATGGGGGAAGAAGAAGAGTAATTACGCCAAACCTCCCAGACTTTATGTTTTTATAAAATATGTCCCTGCGTTAGTTTCTAAAATTTCAGAAATTATCCCGCAGTTTTAGATGTTGTTCTAACTCGTGTAATCTCCGTTAAAAAATTAAAAATATAGCTACTGTTGTCACCATGATAAAAATAAAGTCATAGATATTGTCACCACTACAAAAACATGGTCATAGACACTGTAATCAAAGGGAAATCATATGATAAGGGAAGCACAACCCCTATAGGGGCTAATGAGAAGCCAAAATAAATGTTGTGACAATTCTCCTCTAATATATGAATGGGTAAGAGGGTCATAGACGCTATAAGAAAAATAAAAATAGGGTCATAGACACTGTCATCACTTTTAAAACAAGGTCATAGACACTGTCACCACTATTAAAACAGGGTCATAGACATTGTAATCAAAAGGAAAACCTTATAGACGTTGTCACCAAAATAAAAACAGGGTTATAGACACTGTAATCAAAGGAAAACCCTATAGACCCCGTAACCAAAATAAAAATAGGGTAATAGACAATGTCACCACTATAAAAACAAGGACATATACATTGTCACCAATATATAAACAGATCATAGACACTGTAATCAAAGGAAAACCCTAGGACAAGGGAAGCGCAACCCCTAAAGAGGCTAATGGGAAGCCAAAATACATGTGGTTGCAATTCTCCTCTAATATATGAATGGGTAAGAGGATCATAAACGTTGTAATCAAAATAAAAACAAGGTCATGACACTATAACCAAAGAAAAACCCTAGGACAAAGGAAGCACAAATCCTGTAGGGGCTAATGAGAAGCCAAAATAAATATTGTGACAGTTCTCCTCTAATATATGAACAGGTAAGACGGCCATAGATTATGTAAGCAAGATAAACATAGGGTTATAGACACTGTCACAACTATAAAAACATGGTCATAGACAATGTAATCAAAAGGAAAATATTATAGATGTTGTAACCAAAATAAAAACAGCTTTATAGACATTGTCATCACTATGAAAAAAGGGTCATAGACACTGTAATCAAAGGAAACCTTAGGAAAAGGGAAGCACAAATCCTATAGGGGCTAATGAGAAGCCGATATTCATATGGTGACAGTTCTCCTCTAATATATGAATGGATAAGATGGACATAGACGTTGTAACCACTATTAAAACAGGGTCATAGACCCTGTAATCACTATAAAAAAAGGGACAAAAACATTGTAAACACTATTAAAATAAGGTCATAAACACTTGTAACCAAAAGGAAAACCCTATGATTAGAGAAGCACAAACCTTAAAGGTGCTAATGAGAAGTCAAAAGAACATGTGATGTACAGTATAGTTTAGGGTTTAGGGTTTATGATTTAGGGTTTATGGCCAAGCCCTAATTGTTAATTGATTTGGTAGGAAATGATGGAAATAATTATGGGAGATGGGTATAATTGTAAATTAAATTGATAGGAAAAGATAGGTTTTGGGATGCTTGTGATACTATTGATAAAGTGAGAAAAGTGAGAATGAGATGCTAGGATGATGTGGCAGAAAGAGAAGAATAAAATATTAGTATTTCTACTATTCCTAGTATCCCTTGATAGACATGGTCTTAACATCTTAAAGCTTATATATATATACACACACATGGGAAATAAATATGACATTCGCATACATATAGGCGGAGCTAGGGAGGTAATGGAGAGCATTCGTTATTTCTTTCACCCGACAAGTCATCTTTATTTGTTCTTTTCATCGATAGTTTCATTTTGATATACATAATAAATCTCAATTCGATGACTATTAAAAAGTAATTATGAATGTTGAAGGTTAAATACAAATTAAATCTTATAAATGTCTTTTAATAAATCACGATGCTATTATATTTTGTTTAATTTTATATTTTGATAATATAATTATGCCCAGTGGTTTCACAATAAGAGGTTATATTACTAAATTTGACAATTAGAAAAGAACAAGTACATATTAACTTTTTAGATTTAAAATGATGTTATTTTAGAAAAAAAAACAATCCTATTATAGATTAAAACTATATCATTTTGTTCATTTAACGAGAAAAAATATATAACAACTAATGACATAGTTTTAAATTACGAGGAAAGCAACAGACATCAAATAAGTCTGTAGAAAGGAGAAAAAACCCTCTCGATGAAAACCCCCCTCCAAGATAACCCTAATACAAAACCTAGCCGCCGCACCTCTTAATCTCAGCCAAATTCTACTTCGTGAATCAGCCTGTAGTCCCAATTTAATCGAAATCACAAGATCTATAATCCTTATTCCAAGAGAGGGATAGGTTATTTGATATTCAACTCAAACAAAATTAAAAAAAGAAGCTTGAAAAAAAGGCAAAAAATGGATGATGAGATGGAAATCTGGGCTGCACTTCTTCACCTCCCTCATGCGCCTCATGCGCAGGCCTTACGTCGGCCGCTGTTGGTCGAAGCGTCGAGTTCCTGCTGATTCATGGTGTGTTACATATTTAAGTATTCAACCGACTCAAAATCATTTATTTTAAGTAAGTTACATATTTAAGTATTCAACCGAGTAAAAATCAACCTAATTATCCAAATGGGTCGAATATGATTCGACCGAAAACTCAAACAAACTATACCCACTTTGATTCGAAACTCAAATGAGACCGACCCGCCTCTTGACCTGAAACCCGAACGAGCCCGCCCCGCTTTGACCTGAACCCGAATGGGTATGGCCCGATTTAACCCGAAACCCCACCAATCTAAAATTCATTATGACCGAACCCGACCCGACTAGTACCCAGCCATAAATTTTACCCGAACTAACCTGACCCGTCAGTGACCCGACCCGAGCAAGTCTAACCCGAACCCGACCCTAACGACCGACTTACCAGCTCTAGCCATGGCTGATAAGGAGCCCTCCCGGACACCAGTCGGCCTTTCCAATCTTTCAATCTAAACATCAGGCCTCTCCTAGGTCTCTCCAAACTTTAAAAACAAACTTTTACAAACCTAAATCTTCAAACTCAAAATCTCAGTTCAAACCCTTTAAATCAATTTCTAATTTTAAAGCTTTTGATCTAAATCCCCCATTCCTGCAGGCTTGGATCCTTGTATGCAATTGGATTTTTCAGCATATCAATCCAATGATAGCACCCTTTCCACAAATTGATGTCAAGGAGGGTGATTTTAGTGGGGAGATATCAGCCTCTCATCCCTCTCCTAGATATAAAAGAATCCAAGGCCCCTAGACAGATAAGTTTAATTATAAACCCCTCCTCGCTCTAAATTTTAACTTATATATATATATATATATATATATATATATATATATATATATATATATATATATATATATATATGCATATGATTTTATCTTTCGCCTGAATTTGATTCTTCCATATGATTCTTTATAACCCCAAAATTTCCATCTCTATGCTTATTTTAAATGCGTTTGTTGCTTCAAACAGAATCATTATTTTCAAACCTCCATGAATATTTCTCGTATTGGTAGTGTTATTAGATAGCTGCCTACTATTTATGCTATCCTAGCTCCTTGCAGATTACTCCCCCATTCAATTTCTATGACTAGGCTGCAAGTCTTGTCATCTGCATGTCTATCTTGCTATTATCTATGTAATTGCAAATGTTGTCCTCTTCTCACTTCTCCCTTTTAGGAACTTTCCTTTGTCTCAACTATATTTATTTATTGTGAATTTGTGACGCTACTTCTTATTCTCCTTCTGTGATACAGAAGTGTTATAATGATTATATGAATTGGCTAGTCTTGAACATGGAGTGTAAAAACAAAAACTGATTCAGAGTTGTCAGATCAAATTTAATGGTGGCCGTAATCCACTTATTGGAGTTAAAAGCTTATGCGAAACTTCATATACGAGCACACCGTCACCGTCAGATCCAAAAGGAGGAATTCAGAGGATCAATGAATCTAACCTACACATCGGATGCAATCAAAGAGTCGTGCGTTGCTCTCCAAAACAGGGGGAAGATGTCACACTAACACAATATAGGTATCTAGTGGAAAGCACATAAAAGAGCTAGGGTGCAACTCAAGGTATGTCAATCTTCAAAACTCTCACCAAAAAACTTAAGCCAATCCCCACTGGTGGCTTTGGTCACCTAGTGATGGTAAGCTGCCCCAACCTTACAATCAAACCCTTACAAAAAAAAAAATTCTGCAAAACTTGCTCCCACAAATCTCAAACATACGGTGAGTGTTGTTGCGGGAGGATGTGTCAAGTATGAAATAAATATGAAATAAAGTTCAGACTGACTTCCCTGTCTCAGCAAATGATACAAGAGTTCCTCCCGTTGTAGTAAGAGAATAGTCAGGATCGAATCCACGAGGAAGCACGTCAGCAGTTCTCAGGTAGCTGTAAATTCTCACAGAAGCAGCAGAAAGACAGAAACACAGAAACAAGGAAAGAAACAAATAAACCCGGAAAGGGCAACTAAAACAAAAGCAAAGAACAAAGCAAGAAATAAAGCAAAGCAAAGCAAAAACGAAAAGCAAAGCAAAGTCGTACTCGATCTCGATAACAGTTCCTCGAGATCGACAACAGTTACTCGACAACAGAAACTGAAAATCACCGCAGACAAGCAAACCCGGCGAGGGAAACTCGATCTCGACAACCCCTACTCGAGGTCGACAAGAGCATGCAAAGACAGAAACTTTAAAAGGCAAATTTTCGAACCAAAACTCAGAATTTCCGATGAAATAAATCAATATGCTAAAAGACTTCCAAAGCCAGGGTTTCAACACCACAACGATAACCATGCAAAGTAACACATAAAGGCACAAAAGATCATGCTTTCCATCAAATAACTTTCGTCATTAACAAATAGGCATATAGAGGCTTTCGCATAAACCCTAATTGTTACTAACCCTTTTTCACATAATTAATCCAAGTTGCATTAAGATCACTTTCGCTTCAATAACACAAACAAGGATCACCTTCAACTCTCGCAAAAGAATCATGCTCATAGGGATAGAAGATGAATCGCACAAAAAGATCTGACCTTTATCGCATCGCCTCACATGGCCACCGTCGGGCTCACCCCAGCCCCAGACGTGGGTGGACTACTCACGCCTCATTGCAATAACAGACATTGAATGAAAAGAAATAACTTGCATTAAAACTAAATTCAAAGCCTTTTACAATCCTGGCAATCAACTTTCGCAGAAAGCCAAAACCCTAAAAACCTTAGAACTCCTAAACTTCTCTGTGGAACTAACTAATTGTGTGTGAAATTGAATGATTAAAACTGAGCCCCATGGGCTTTATTTATAGGCTTCATTCCCTAGCTATTCTAGGAAAGAAGATATCTATTTCTATCTAAAATTATATCTAAAACTTGAACGGATAAATAAATTGTTTTAAGGAAATAAATCTAAAAGGAAAAGATAAAACTAAATAGGGTAAGTCTTCATGATGTTGCTAGATCTTGTCTCATTGGATAGAACTTGATGGATTAGGATAGAATCGACTTCCTTCGCGCCCAAGGAATCCCAATTCTAGTCGGACAGGTCTTCGTCGAGAAGCTGCTGGAAACTGGTCTACTCGAGATCGACCACGGCTCGTCGTCCTCGAGTAGGGTTTGGTCGTCGACTGGACTCCTCGGCTAGATCTGCTCGATGTGGCTCGGACTTGTTTCACAGTGCTTGTCGACCTCGACAAAGCCTTGTCGATCTTGAGTAGGATGGCTCTGTCGACTAGGCTTCCTCGGGTTGCTTTACTCGGCAAGCTCGGATATGGACTCAGGCGCTCGTTGACCTCGACAAAGGGTCCTCGAGATCGACTAGAGCGGTGTTCTTCCTTTCCGCTTCCGCGAGTTGCCTCTTCCGCTGCAGCGAGTTGGCTTCTCCGTCGGCTTGGTGAATCCCGCTGGCAGCGAGCGGTCCGCTGCAGCGAGTCGAGTCGCTGGCAGCGAGTGCCGCCTGGTCGTCCTCGGCTTCGTCCTCGGCTTGCCGACCAGCTCTTCTTCTCGTCAACCCCGGGCGTGGCGCTGAGGCTTCGTCGATCTCGACTAGTGGTCCTCGAGATCGAGTAGGGCTCCGGAGCTGGGTTGGTCTGGCTCTCGATCAGGCTCTGTCGACAAGGCGGTGCTCGGACAGGCTCGTCTATATCGAGTAAGGCCTACTCGAGATCGAGTAGCCCTGATTCTCAGACTGGTTCTGCTGCTTTGACATTGGACTTCTGTAGCGGTTTTCCCGAGCTTTTCCGACCTTCTGTAGAATTGCTGTAAAATGCCTCGATTTCTGCGAATTAAACAAAAACTGGTGTAGATTCCATAATTTGGCAAATAAACATAAACTACATAGATTCTGTACTATTTAAACCCAAATGAATGCAATGTATATAGAAATCGATATAAAAGTTACTGTAAAACATGGCAGATTCAGCTCACAACAAACACCCCATACTTAAGCTTGCTTGTCCTCAAGCAATACTTTCATTTGTCATTCAGGGGAAGAATTCAAAAACTCTCAACATCTTAGATTCATTCTTATATGTCCCTACAATCAATTACCATCCTCGAAAAGGTACTAGTGTCACAGATTCATGCACGTGCAAATATGTAAAAGCAACATCTACTCACAAAAGGAGGGTTATGCAAAACATAATTCATTCGTGACAAAGCGATTATAATCAAGAAGACTTTAATTAAGCTCATGAAGGAGTAGATTGGTAAAAGGCTAAAGGTGGGCAATATTTGGCAATGTGGTGCTTTTGATCCGGGGAAATTGAGTACTTTCCAAATTGAATTTCAACATTATTTCTTCCATTTGATTCATCATCTTTCATAATGCTTTTCTCAATAATAATGCTTTTACCTCTCTAACCTTAGCACTGCCTTCTCGCGAGTCGCAAACATGGGTGTCATGAATGGCCCCGGATACTTACTGCTTTGGACAACTCACAATGTGTCCCATCTCTCCAAACTATTATCTCAGAGAGCAGGGTCAATCTACCTTTATCTCCTGAGGTGATTGGATTTTCTTTCACTCATTAAATTTTCCATATAATTCAAACAATTTCCTTCCAAACTCCAATAATGATAAACACAACAACCATATAACAATCTCCATAATGTAACATCATTCTCAACATAATCCCCGGATAAGGTAAAGAATGGAAAATATTTAGGTCATGTGGAGCAATATATGAACTAAGGCATATTATGGCTTTTGTGATGCATAAGCATGGGTAAGGCTAGGATTATAACAAATGAGCATTATATGGAAATATAAAGTCCTCCATCATCTTATCATGCAATATGTCAAAAGCAACTTCAAATTTTACCTCCTTTCATGGTTTTCAAGAAATAATGCACTTCATTGTGACTTCCCTTTACTAGGCAATTTCATGCTATATCTCTAATGAATCCAATTTTGCATCGTCGAGTTCAATATAAGCTTCCATGACAATTATCAAAAAAATTTCAAATGGGGGTCATTTTTTTCAAACTTTGGAAAACATGCATATAAGCACATAAATCAATAATGCATTCCAAAATAGCCATGTAGCAATTCCAAGAAATAATGCACAAGTCATGTCAAATAAATCAAATATGCATAAAGTAAGCCCTTCCCCCACCCCATATTTAAATATTACAGTGTCTTCACTGTATAAAAAATAAGGTATGGGTAAAGAAAGAAACTCACAAGACAGGTGTGCAGGGCCTCAAAATTACGAATGGAGCACCTCCTGGCCGAGTAAGACTTGGTTCTATTCATTGCAGTGTTCTAAAAATCGCGCCTAGGCACCGCCTGGGCGGCGCCTAGGCGCTAGGCGGTGAGTCACCTAGGAATTTTTAAGCCTAGGCGGGCCTCTAGGCGGTAATCCGCCTAGACACCACCTAGTCTTGCCTAGGCGCGACCTAGACCCCGCATAGGCCCGCTTAATCCCGCCTAGGCGACGCCTAGTCCCGCCTAACCCGACGATTATTCAATTTTAGCTTTTAGGCATGTGATTAATCAACTTAGGGTTTTTTTATCCCCATGTTGGAATATATTTGTTTTTGAGTCAAACATATGGTTTTGGATATGTTTTGGATTTTAGAAGGTTTAAAGTCGCTAATCGGACGCCTACTTTTGCATTTATTTACTTTAATGTTAGTTATACACGATAAATTTGGGTTTATGAGTGATATTATGGATTATTATTACATTATATGAATTATTTACATGTGTCATGCTTCAAAATATAAGGAAATAATTAAGTTTGTTCCAAGTCCGCCTAGGCGCCGCCTGGGCACCCGCCTAGGCGCTAGGCGGCCACCCACCGCCTAGCGGCCGCCTAGCGGCCGCCTAGCGCCTTTTAGAACATTGATTCATTGACCTGAAAAGTAGAAGACATATACCCATAATAGCAAAACTAAAAGTGTTCAAAACCAAAAACAAAAAACAAAGTCTCAAATGTCCTAAAAAGTCTATGTACATGCTCTAGATTTTATAGTCGCTAGGCCGACTTTCCATTAATGCTCAAGGTGGCAACTGCAGGGCCCATGTAGCTTGGGCTTCAAATAGGACTCCATTTTTGTCCATCAGCTGCAATCCTCCAGAATGGATCTTGTTCACCACGAACGGTCCCATCCGCTTCTTGTTGAATTTGTTAGGAAACCAATGATCTTTTGATTTAGAGATATAGAGCTTGTGTCCAACTTCATACTCCTTAGGCTTATCATTGGAAATCCTGCACAATCGCACATACCAAGGCAGACTTGTCCCATGTATAGATAAATCTTTAATGGAAATAGGAGAAGAAAGATCCATACCTTGACTTACCTTCGCAGAGACGGAATCGGGGACCACTGTGTTTGGTCGATCTCGACTAGGGCTAGTCGATCTCGACAAGACTGCTGGTCCTGGTGGTGGTCGGCTTGCAGATTCAGAAGTCGATGAAGGAAGGGGCTGGTCGACATCGACAAGGCTACTCGATCTCGAGTAGCCTTCTGCTCCTGGTGGCTCGCTCATCGATGAAGGCGGATCTGGTGGAGCCGACTGGTGGTCGACCTCGAGTAGTCTACTCGAGATCGAGTAGGGTGGCTCCTCTGGTTTGCTGCTCGACGATGCTGGCGCTGGTGGAGACTCCTTGATCTGGTCGAGATCGACTAGGGCTCTACTCGATGTCGAGGAGCCTTGGTCGATCTTGACCCCATACTTAGTCCCTGTCAAGGCATCCGAAAAATAATGAATCCACAACGACTTACCTTGGTTTGTGTCGATTGGATTCTCTGTGTTCTCCTTGAGGATTGTCATGATCTCCTCCACCTGGGCCTCCATGTCCCTCTTTTCCAGCTCCTCAGGGGTCATATTTCTGACCTTGGGTTCCCCGCAGGTGATGTAGCCAGCTGAGATAGATTTGACCTCTTCCATCGGACCTGTATGCCTTTCAGTTTTATTAAAGGAATACTCAATTACCTCATCGCTGATGTTGAAGGTGAGCACTCCTTTCCTTACGCTTATGTTGGCATGCACCGTCGCCAAGAATGGTCTTCCTAAGATAATTGGACAAGCAGGATCTTCTTGCATATCAACTATTAAGAAATCAGCAGGGACGAAGAATTTACCTACTTGTACTGGGACATTTTCCACCATGCCTGTGGGAATGACCACCGTGTTGTTGGCCATGTAAAGTCTAGCATCCACAGGCTCCAAGGCACCTATCTTAATCTTGGACCAAATCGTTAAAGGCATTATACTCATACTAGCTCCAAGATCACATAGGGCATTAATTTTGTATGGACCAAATCCAATGGTTATAGCAAACTTACCTGGATCCGGCCTCTTCTCCAATATGTCCAGATGGATGCACTCCTCTGTGATTTCAGCCATTGACCGCTTTTTGCTCAGAATCTCCTTCAGGAACTTGACATAAGATGTCATTTCATTGAGGGCTTCTGTAAAGGGGATGGTGACGTTGAGCTTTTGAAACATCTTGATGAAGCGCTGAAACTTTTTCTCCGCCGGGTCCTTTAGAGATTTTGTGGGGAAAGGCAGCTTCTTTTTCTGATTCGGAGCCAGAACAGACGTCGGATGTGCTGCAGACTTCTCTATGTCGACCAGGGGCTCCTCGACATCGACAAGGCCTTTGTCGACATCGACCAGATTGGGCCCAGTCGAGTTGCTGTGTGGTGCAGACGAATATTCTAGAAGTGTCTCATCGAGGTCGACGAGGGTCTTGTCGAGGTCGACCACGGCTTTGTGGAGATCGACTTGTTGTTCCTCGTCGTTCTGCTGCTTTCCGACCTCTGGCTCTTGCAGTTGATGGCCGCTTCTGAGTTTTATAGCAGCGATGTGTCCAGTCTTTCCCTTAGGATTTGGTTCTGAAGATCCTGGAAGTGACCCTGACTGTCTGGGGATTCCTGCTGCTAGCTGACCAATCTGTGTATCAACTGATTTCCACCAGATATCAATTTCCCCAAGCCTAGAGTTGACACCTTGCATCTGAGTATAGACGGAGTTGAAAGATTGCCTAGTTTCTGAGTGGTTTCTCCGTATTTCCTCCAGGACTATCTCTATATCATCCTTTTTCTGCTCCCTTTCCGGATGTCCTGGAGCTCTGTAGGGCGAAGGATTCCTAGGGACACCTTGGTTCCATTGTGGTTGCTGAAACCTTTGGTCCCCCATGTAACGATTGGGACCCCCTGCGTAAGCTGCATCCTCATGGTGCTCTGCCAGCCTGACTTGCTCTGTGTGTGGGCACTCAGGAGTGGTGTGCCTTTGTGATCCGCATTCTATGCAAGGCTGGTTGACAGAGAGATACTTTACTCGCTTGATGAGCTTCTTATTCTGGTCTCTGTAGTATTGCTCCCTAACATCAGGATCAATCTCCTTAGGTGGCTCATATAGGGGCATGGATGGTGCTGGCCTGGCGTATGGGTTCTCTTCATAGGTTGCAGTAGACCCATACTTGTTGTCGTAGTTGGTGAGCTTCTCTAGCACACCCCATGCGTCACTTGGCGGCATTGTCAGATACTCATAGCGAGTATAATGGTTGATTCTGTCCTTGGTGACATGATCAAGAGAGTTGAAGAAGATCTCCTGAATGACATAGGGTGGCTGTCCATGAGTAGAGCAAGATCGTAGAAGTTCCTTGTAGTGCTCCCATGCCTTTGCCAGCGGTTCCCCTTGCTTCTGTTTGAAGGCGGTGATTCTCTGGCGGAGATGTGCTGTTTTGGCAGGTGGGAAGAATTTGTTCAGAAACTCTTGCTCTACTTGGGCCCAGGTTGTGAGTGATCTTGCTTTCAACCCTTCCAGCCATTTCAGTGCAGGCCCAGCGAGAGACCAGCGAAAAGATTTCATCTTGACATATTCCAGGGTTGTACCTTCAGCAATAGTACGGCACATGTCAGAAAAGTTTGTAATATGTTCAAGAGGACACTCATTAAATCTACCATAAAAGGCATTATTTTTAAGTTCTATAAGAAATTGAGTGCGAATTTCAAAAGAGTTATCAGGGATAAGAATCGCCGATTCAAGCACGACGAGAGTTGGGTGCATGTAGTCCTCTGCCGTGGTTGGATATTGGGCAAGCTCAGCCTGTGCTTGTTCCCTTGCTGCTCTCTCAGCGGTGATAGCAGCATCTTTAGCGGCGATAGCAGCATCCTTTGCGGCCAATTCCCTGGTAAGCCTAGCGACTAGCTGTTCCTGTGTCTCAGCGGCCGCCATGATCCTTTTGAGTTTGGAGTGGATGTGTAGGTAGCGTTTCGGTTCGTCTAAGCTGTCAAACTCAGGTGTTTGACCAGAACGACGCATACACCTGAAAAGTAACTCAAAGATACAGTGAGAACTGACTACCTAAGGCGCGAATGATTGCTTCCCCGGCAACGGCGCCAATTTGTTGTTGTAGGAGGATGTGTCAAGTATGAAATAAATATGAAATAAAGTTCAGACTAACTTCCCTGTCTCAGCAAATGATACAAGACTTCCTCCCGTTGTAGTAAGAGAATAGTCAGGATCGAATCCACGAGGAAGCACGTCAGCAGTTCTCAGGTAGCTGTAAATTCTCACAGAAGCAGCAGAAAGACAGAAACACAAAAACAAGGAAAGAAACAAATAAACCTGGCAAGGGCAACTAAAACAAAAGCAAAGAACAAAGCAAGAAATAAAGCAAAGCAAAGCAAAAACGAAAAGCAAAGCAAAGTCGTACTCGATCTCGACAACAGTTCCTCGAGATCGACAACAGTTACTCGACAACAGAAACTGAAAATCACAGCAGACAAGCAAACCCGGCGAGGGCAACTCGATCTCGACAACCCCTACTCGAGGTCGACAAGAGCATGCAAAGACAGAAACTTTAAAAGGCAAATTTTCGAACCAAAACTCAGAATTTCCGATGAAATAAATCAATATGCTAAAAGACTTCCAAAGCCAGGGTTTCAACACCACAACGATAACCATGCAAAGTAACACATAAACGCACAAAAGATCATGCTTTCCATCAAATAACTTTCTGTTGTAAGGAGAAATCGAGTATGAAATATAACGAAATAGATCAAACCAGACTTAGGCCCCAGCAAATAAATACAAGACTCCTCCAATGCAGTAAGAGAAAGTCAGGATCGAATCCACGAGGAAGCACGTCAGCAGTTCTTAGATAGCTGTAAATTCTCACAGAAGCAGAGCAGAACAGACAGAATCGCAGAAACAGAAAGAAAGAAACAAATAACCCGGCAAGGGCAACTAAAACAAAAGCAAAGAAACTAAAGACAGAAAGTAAAGTAAAATAGAAAATAAAGAACAAAGCGAAGCAAGAAATAAAACAAAGCAGCAGGACGTACTCGATCTCGACTTAGCCTACTCGAGATCGACTATCAGCAAAAGACAGAAACTTCACAGTCGACAACAGAAGCAAAACACCAACTCGACTAAGACAAACCCAACTCGAGATCGACAAGATGGTACTCGATCTCGACCAAGGCTCCTCTATGTCGACAAGAAACAGAAAACACAAACTTTCAGATTTTCGACAGAATTCAGAAATTTGACAGAAATAAAGTTCAATATATTAAAAGACCTCCAAGGCCAGGGTTTCAACACCACAACGATAACCATGCAAAGTAACACATAAAGGCATAAAAGATCATGCTTTCCATCAAATAACTTTCGTCATTAACAAATAGGAATATAGAGGCTTTCACATAAACCCTAATTGTTACTAACCCCTTTTTTACATAATTAATCCAAGTTGCATTAAGATCACTTTCGCTTCAATAACACAAACAAGGATCACCTTCAACTCTCGCAAAAGAATCATGCTCATAGGGATAGAAGATGAATTGCACAAAAGATCTGACCTTTATCGCATCGCCTCACATGGCCACCGTCGGGCTCACCCCAGCCCCAGAAGTGGGTGGACTACTCACCCCTCATTGCAATCGCAGACATTGATTGATGAAAAGAAACTTGCATTAAAACTAAATTCAAAGCCTTTACAATCCTGACAATCAACTTTCGATGTAAGCCAAAACCCTAAAAACCTTAGAACTCCTAAACTTCTCTTTGGAACTAACTAAATGTCCTGAATTGAATCAATAAAACTGAGCCCCTAGGACCTTATTTATAGCCTTCATTCCCTAGCTATTCTAGGAAAGAAGATATCTATCTATATCTAAATCTATATCTAAAACTTTAAAAGATAAATAAATGTTTTAATGAATTAAATCAACTAGGAAAAGATAAAACTAATTAAGGTAGGTCTTCATGTCTTGATAGATCTTGTCTCCTTGGATAGAACTTGATGTATTCGGATAGATCTTCGATGGATTTGGATAGAATCTTCCGCCTTCGCGCCCAAGGAACTCCAATTCTACTCGGATAGGCCACGTCGAGAAGTTTCTGGAAGCTGGGTCTACTCGACCTCGACTAGGTCTCGTCGACCTCGAGTAGGGTCTTCGTCGGCTGGACTCCTCGGGTGGGTTCTGCTCGATGTGGCTCGTCATGGCTTCCTGGGCTCGTGTCGACCTCGACCACCCCTCGTCGATGTCGAGTAGGAGGGGCTTGTCGACTGGGTTTGCTCGGGTAGGTCTAGTCGACTGGCTCGGACATGCTCGGACCTGGACTCAAGGTGCTCGTCGACCTCGACAAAGGGTCCTCGAGGTCGAGTTGAGTTCTCCCTTTCCGCTCCCGCTCCCGCGAGTTGCTTCATCCGCTGGCAGCGAGTGGCCTCTTCCGCGGCAGCGAGTGGTCCGCTGCAGCGAGTGGAGTCGCTGGCAGCGAGTCTCGCCTGGTCGTCCTCGGCTTCGTCCTCGGCTTCTCGGGGACCTCTCCTCGTCGACTCCGGGCATGACTTTGGGCTTCGTCGATCTCGAACAGGGCTTCGTCAAGATCGAGTAGAGTCCCGGAGCTGGGTGGTCTGGCTCTCTCAATCAGGCTCTGTCGACAAGGTTGCTCGGACATGGCTTGTCGAGGTCGAGTAAGCCTACTCGAGGCCGAGTAGCCTTGGCTCGTAGACTTGTTCCGCTGCTTTGACCTTGGACTTCTGTAGTGGTTTTCCGAGCTTTTCCGACCTTCTGTAGAATCGCTGTAGAACGCCTCGATTTCTGCGAATTAAACAAAAACTGGTGTAGATTCCATAATTTTGCAAATAAACATAAACTACATAGATTCTGTACTATCTAAACCCAAATGAATGCAATGTATACAGAAATTGATATAAAAGTTACTGTAAAACATGGCAGATTCAGCTCACAACACTTTCGTCATTAACAAATAGGCATATAGAGGCTTTCGCATAAACCCTAATTGTTACTAACCCTTTTTCACATAATTAATCCAAGTTGCATTAAGATCACTTTCGCTTCAATAACACAAACAAGGATCACCTTCAACTCTCGCAAAAGAATCATGCTCATAGGGATAGAAGATGAATCGCACAAAAAGATCTGACCTTTATCGCATCGCCTCACATGGCCACCGTCGGGCTCACCCCAGCCCCAGAAGTGGGTGGACTACTCATGCCTCATTGCAATAACAGACATTGAATGAAAAGAAATAACTTGCATTAAAACTAAATTCAAAGCCGTTTACAATCCTGGCAATCAACTTTCGCAGAAAGCCAAAACCCTAAAAACCTTAGAACTCCTAAACTTCTCTGTGGAACTAACTAATTGTGTGTGAAATTGAATGATTAAAACTGAGCCACATGGGCTTTATTTATAGGCTTCATTCCCTAGCTATTCTAGGAAAGAAGATACCTATCTCTATCTAAAATTATATCTAAAACTTGAACGGATAAATAAATTGTTTTAAGGAAATAAATCTAAAAGGAAAAGATAAAACTAAATAGGGTAAGTCTTCATGATGTTGATAGATCTTGTCTCATTGGATAGAACTTGATGGATTAGGATAGAATCGACTTCCTTCGCGCCCAAGGAATCCCAATTCTAGTCGGACAGGTCTTCGTCGAGAAGCTGCTGGAAACTGGTCTACTCGAGATCGACCACGGCTCGTCGACCTCGAGTAGGGTTTGGTCGTCGACTGGACTCCTCGGCTAGATCTGCTCGATGTGGCTCGGACTTGGTTCACAGTGCTTGTCGACCTCGACAAAGCCTTGTCGATCTTGAGTAGGATCGCTCTGTCGACTAGGCTTCCTCGGGTTGCTTTACTCGGCAAGCTTGGATATGGACTCAGGCGCTCGTTGACCTCGACAAAGGGTCCTCGAGATCGACTAGAGCGGTGTTCTTCCTTTCCGCTTCCGCGAGTTGTCTCTTCCGCTGCAGCGAGTTGGCTTCTCCGTTTGCTTGGTGAATCCCGCTGGCAGCGAGTTTTTCCGCGGCAGCGAGCGGTCCGCTGCAGCGAGTCGAGTCGCTGGCAGCGAGTGCCGCCTGGTCGTCCTCGGCTTCGTCCTCGGCTTGTCGACCAGCTCTTCTTCTCGTCAACCCCGGGCGTGGCGCTGAGGCTTCGTCGATCTCGACTAGTGGTCCTCGAGATCGAGTAGGGCTCCGGAGCTGGGTTGGTCTGGCTCTCGATCAGGCTCTGTCGACAAGGCGGTGCTCGGACAGGCTCGTCTATGTCGAGTAAGGCCTACTCGAGATCGAGTAGCCCTGATTCTCAGACTGGTTCTGTTGCTTTGACCTTGGACTTCTGTAGCGGTTTTCCCGAGCTTTTCCGACCTTCTGTAGAATTGCTGTAAAATGCCTCGATTTCTGCGAATTAAACAAAAACTGGTGTAGATTCCATAATTTGGCAAATAAATATAAACTACATATATTCTGTACTATTTAAACCCAAATGAATGCAATGTATACAGAAATCGATATAAAAGTTACTGTAAAACATGGCAGATTCAGCTCACAACAGTGAGTTCAAGAGAAACTCAACAAGAGCAACTGTCACCCTGTCTGAAGCAGATGCCACACAAATCTAATGAAAGAAGAAACTCAACCATAGCCAATGAAGATAAGAATAAAGCAAAAGCTGGGAAGAAAAATTCTAGTATGATTTCTTCAAGGCAAAGTCCTGATCATTGTAAACATACAAAGTTTGTTTAGCACATTGTAAAAACTGCAAATCCTATGGCAGAAAGAAAATTCAAACGTATTACTATATCAAGTTATTATATGATTAATATCGCATATTGGAATGTAAGAGGCACCAAGAGGCCACTTCTGTGGCAAGAAATCAATCAGTTTCACTTTACACATAATCTTGACATGCTTGCTCTCTCAGAAACGAAAACAGAGACAACCCCTCTAGAATCACAAGTGAGAAGCACTGGATTTGATAAAGCTTTTTGCATCAAATCAAATGGAAGGAAGGGTGGCATCTGGCTACTCCAAAAATCAAACATTGAGGAGGTAAGTGAAGTACTAGAACAAAATCAAAGATTTATTTTGATAAAGATTAACATAGAAAATCACGATCTAATGCTTTTATTTGTATATGCCCCGTCTATAGAAAATGAAAAAGATCAGTTCTGGCATCAATTATACTATTCTATGAGTAAGTATAACCTTCCAATTCTCATTATCGGAGGCTTAAATGATATAGAGAATGACACAAAAAGATAGGGGGTATCCCTCCCAACATCAACATATTTAGACGCTTAAGAAGTGTTAAAGATGAATTAGAACTTCACACTCTGCCATTTAGTGGTTCACCTTTTACTTGGAGAAAAAGCATAACCTCTCAAAATCTATATCTATATAAACTCTTAATTTAGTAGAGTTTAGGATGATGTATCAATCTTAGTGTTGTAAGGAGGAAATCAAGTATTGAAATAAATATGAAATCAAGATCAGACTGACTCCCCTGTCTCAGCAAATGAATACAAGACTTCCTCCCGTTGTAGTAAGAGAAAATCAGGATCGAATCCTCGAGGAAGCACGTCAGCAGTTCTCAGGTAGCTGTAAATTCTCATAACAGCAGCAGAAAGACAGAATCGCAGAAACAGAAAAGAAACAAACTAAAGACAGAAAGCAAGAAAGCAAAGTAAAGCAACAAAATAAAAGCAAAGCAAAAACGAAAAGGCAAAGGCAAAGGCTGGTCGATCTCGACGAGAAGGTACTCGAGATCGACAAATCACAGAAAACAGAAATTGCAGAAATCGACAACAGAACAGAACTCAACTCGACCTAGATGAAGCTTACTCGAGATCGAGTACAACCAACTCGAGATCGACAAAATCTCCTCTGTATCGACAAGAACAGAAACTTAAAAGAACGTAAATTGCAATTGCTCAAACCCAAACTCAGCTTTTTGACAGAAAATAAACTCAATATATAAAAAGACTCCCAAGGCCAGGTTTTCGACACCGCAATGATAATCATGCAAAGTAACACGTAAAGGCATAAAAGATCATGCTTTCCATCAAATAACTTTCGTCATTAACAAATAGGAATATAGAGGCTTTCGCATAAACCATAATTGTTACTAACCCTTTTTCACATAATTAATCCAAGTTGCATTAAGATCACTTTCGCTTTAATAACACAAACAAGGATCACCTTCAACTCTCGCAAAAGAATCATGCTCATAGGGAAAGAAGATAAATTGCACAAAAAGATCTGACCTCTATCGCATCGCCTCACATGGCCACCGTCGGGCTCACCCCAGCCCCAGAAGTGGGTGGACTACTCACGCCTCATCGCAATAACAGACATTGATGTAAAAGAAGAAACTTGCATAAAACTATATTCAAAGCTTTTTACAATCCTGGCAATCAACCTTCGCTGTAAGCCAAAACCCTAAAAACCATAGAACTCCTAAACTTCTCTGTGTGGAACTAACTAATTGTCTCTGAAATTGAATGTGTTCTGGAATTAGATGCCTAATGCTCAGCCCCAAGGGCTTTATTTATAGCCTTCATTCCCTAACTATTCTAGGAAAGAAGATATCTATCTTTATCTAAAACTATATCTAAAAGCATAAAAGATAAATGAATGTTTTAAGGGAATAAATCTTAAAAGGAAAGATAAAACTAATTATGGTAGGTCTTCATGATGTTGATAGATCTTGTCTCCTTGGATAGAACTTGATGAAATCGGATAGATCTTCGATGGATTTGGATAGAATCTTCCGCCTCCGCGCCCAAGGAAAGCCAATTCTAGTCGGATAGGCCAAGTCGAGAAGCTTCAGGAACGCGGCTCTACTCGAGATCGACCACGACTCGTCGACCTCGACAAGGATGGCTCGTCGACTGGGCTTCCTCGGGTTGGTGTGCTCGATGTGCTCGGACTGGGGCTCAGGTGCTCGTCGATCTCGACAAGCCCTAGTCGACTTCGAGTAAGGTGGCTTGCCGACTAGGTCTTCTCGAGTGACTCTCCTCGATGGGCTCCGGATCTGGCGTCAGGATCTTGTCGACCTCGACAAAGGCTCCTCGAGGTCGAGTTGGGTTCCTCCTTTCCGCTTCAGCGAGCTGTCCGCTGCAGCGAGTCGAGTCGCTGGCAGCGAGTGCTCCTGGTCGTCCTCGGCTTCGTCCTCGGCTTCTCGGGCAGCTTCTCCTTGTCGACTCCGGGCATGACTTTGGGCTTCGTCGATCTCGACCAGGGCTTCGTCGAGATCGAGTACAGTCCCGGAGCTGGGTGGTCTGGCTCTCTCGATCAGGCTCTGTCGACAAGGTTGCTCGGACATGGCTTGTCGAGGTCGAGTAGGCCTACTCGAGGTCGAGTAGCCTTGGCTCGGAGACTTGTTCCGCTGCTTTGACCTTGGACTTCTGTAGTGGTTTTCCGAGCTTTTCCGACCTTCTGTAGAATTGCTGTAAAACGCCTCGATTTCTGCGAATTAAACAGAAACTGGTGTAGATTCCATAATTTGGCAAATAAACATAAACTACATAGATTATGTACTATCTTAGCCCAAATGCATGTAATGTATACAGAAATCGATATAAAAGTTAGTGTAAAACATGGCAGATTCAGCTCACAACACTTAGAGACATTTTAGGGGTCTTGACCAATCTTTTTTTTTTTGCCATTTTTCTTTGATTTTCTTTAATTCTCTTTTTTTCTACTTTTTTCCTTTAATTCTCTTTTTTCTTTAATTTTACTAACTATTGGTCTTAATTCAAAACATCGAATTCAAATTAATATAACTATAAACTCTTAATTTAGAAAAGTTTAAGATGATGTGTCAATCTTAGAGGCATTTTAGGGGTCTTGACCAATCTTTTTTTTTTTTTGCCATTTTTGTTTGATTTTCTTTAATTCTCCTTTTTCTACTTTTTCCTTTAATTCTATTTTTTCTTTAATTTTACTAACTATTTATATCTATATAAACTCTTAATTTAGAAGAGTTTAGGATGATGTGTCAATCTTAGAGGCATTTTTGGGGTCCTGACCAATCTTTTTTTTTTTGTCATTTTTCTTTGATTTTCTTTAATTCTCTTTTTTTTTCTACTTTTTCTTTTAATTCTCTTTTTTCTTTAATTTTGCTAACTATTGGGCATAATTCAAAACATCGAATTCAAATTAATATAACTATTGGGCTTAATTCAAATTTATTTACTAACTATTGGGCTTAATTCAAAACGTTGAATATAACTATTGATTATAACACATCGCATTTAAACAATGTTAGAAGGATATTGATATTATTATTACTAAGTAATTTAAAATATCTATATTTATGTATTATACTTTACATAAGATTTAAAAAAAAATCTGAGATAATTATACAGTACATTTGTTCTAAAGTTTTTTTTATGATTTTAATCTTAGCATTTATTATATTTTATATAATATATATACATAATATTTTAGTTTTAAAAAAACGCGTCATGGCGCGGGAATCATACTAGTAATACTTATTAAAGACTGGATAGGATTCTGGCTCACCAACAGATTCTAAGTTGGTTTCCTAATCTTTGCACAAAACATCACCCTTTTTCTAAATCTGATCATAGTCCAATCTCTCTAGAAATAGGTTCCCAAAATAAAAAGAAAGGCTCTCTGTTTAGATTTGAAATGGCTTGGTCCTCTAATGAAGTAGTGAAATCCATCATCAAGAAAATCTGGAGCTACAAAATGAAAGGATCTAATGGCTAGACTCTTATGCAGAAACAGAAGCTATTAAAAAGGAAAATCAAGTATTGGTGCAAATTTAACCCAAACAACATCACTAGACAACTCACTAAAGTAGAGCTACAAATTCAAACTATCCAAGATCAATTACCGTGGGGCAACACCTCGGCCAAAGATGAACTCAAGTTAGCTAGGCTTGAGCACAAAAGGCACGGTTTATTAGAATTTAATTATAAATTTTGGAAGCAAAGAGCAAAGACCAATCATTTGCAGCTAGGAGGCAGGAATACCAAATATTTCAAAGTCACAGCCAAAATTAGGAACTTTAGAAAGGCTACCAGATCCTTCACCACGAAACAAAATGTTATTCTAACAAATCAAAACCTCATCTCCGACCACATAACAAAAGAGATGTATGAGAGATTCATAGGTCATAACCAAAAACAAACTAGCCAAAATGAAGAGTGAAAAATCCAGCATTAGGTATCTCCATTAGAAAATAACAATCTTATAGCCCAAAAATCGAATGCGGAGATAAAACAAACCCTATTTAGTATGGCTGAAGACAAAACGCCAGGTCTTGAAGGATACCCCCCTGAATTCTATAAACAATATTGGAATATCATTGGTCCCTCTTGTTGTAAGACTGTCAAATCCTTCTTCCATTCTGGTCAATTACTTTCTGAAATTAACCAACCCTTTATAGCTCTTATCCTGAAGACGGGCAACCCAACAACAATTAATCATTATAGGCCAATTAGCCTTTGTAAAACTATTTACAAAATAATATCGAAAATCATAGCAAATAGATTAAAGCCAATCCTCCATAAACTCATCAACCCTTTCCAAGGAGCTTTTGTAGAAGGAAGATCAATACAAGATAACACCTTGATAGCTCATGAAATTTTTCATACCTTCCACAAACAAAAGGGTAAGAAAGAATGGATGGCTCTAAAATTTTATATGGTAAAAGCCTATGATAAAATTAACTAGAGTTACATCAAGGCGGTACTAAAAACATTTGGCTTACACCCAACTTGGATAAATTGGGTTATGAAGTGTATTACTACCACTTCTTTCTCTGTTCTTGTCAACAACACTCCCGGAACCCAATTTAAACCTAACAGAGGCATCAGACAAGGAGACCCCCTTTCCCCTTACATTTTTGTGCTTGCAATGGAAGGTCTCTCTAGAGAAATACATAAAAAAGCTCAATTAGAAGATGCACTGATTGGCATTAGTTTAAAAAATAATGGCACACCTATTCATTTCTTAACTTTTGCTGATGACACAATCATTTTCGCAAGAGCGGCCCATACCAGCTTAAACACAATTTAAAATATTATAAAGAACTTTTCAAATATCTCGGGTCTTACGATTAATTACAACAAAAGCTCGCTTTAATGCTTGAAAAACGTGAACCCCAACTTGGTTAAAGATTTATCCACCCATATGGGCATCCTGTTGTAGGAGACGTGTAGCAGAAGAATCGATTCCGTCCCTTGCAAATAATTACTAGACTTCCTCCCGATGTAGCACTGGGAAGTCACGATCGATCCACGAGGAAACGTGTCAGCGGATCCTAGGCAGCAGAAGAATCTCACGAGGGGTCGACCACAGTGTACTCGATCTCGACTAGGGTTAGTCGATAGAAGATCGGACAAGTCGAACAGAGCAGGAGCAGCTCCCGGCAGTTGGTCGATATCGAGGAGTTTTACTCGATATCGAGTAAAAGTTTCGTCAGCGTCGGGTACCTGCACACCAGAAGCTTCAGCGACCTAGGCGATCGAATGTCAGAAGTCGATGTCGACCAGTTTTGGTCGATATCGAGTAGAACAGAAACTAAAACGAATGCAAAACTTTGAATCGGAATTAACTCAATAAACTAGAAGACTTCCAAGATCAGGGTTTCAACACCACAACGATAACCATGCAAAATAACACCTAAAGGCATAAAAGATCATGCTTTCCATCAAATAACTTTCGTTATTAACAAATAGGAATATAGAGGTTTTCGCATAAACCCTAATTGTTACCAACCCTTTTTACATAATTAACCCATGTTGTATTAAGATCACTTTCGCTTCAATAACACAAACAAGGATCACCTTCAACTTTCGATAAAGAATAATGATCATAGGGATAGAAGACGAATTGCATAAAAAGATCGTACCTTTACCGCATCATCTTACATGGCTACCGTCGGGCTCACCCCGACCCTAGAAGTGGGTGGACTACTCGCTCTTCATTGCAATCACATACATCTTTGATGAAAAAGAACTAACTTGCATTAATAAACTTAACCAAACTTACAACCTCTTCTCCTTCTCTCTCTATGTGACTAATTGTCTCCGAAACTGAATTGCTAAAATCCAACCCCTAGGGCTGTATTTATAGGCATCCAACCCTTGCTAATCAAGGTAAGAAAGTCTATCTATATCTATATCTATCTACTTACTTAAAGATTAAATAATGGAATAAAAGATTTAAATCCAAAAAGGAAATATATCTAAAGTAAGTAAATCCTCCATGGAGTTGATAGATCTTGATAAGTCTTGATAGAAGTGGATAGACTCGGACAGACTCGGACTCCTTCGCTCCCAAGCAAGCCCAAATCGACTCGGACAACCCACAGCGTAACGCGGCCCAGGAGAGTTTTGCTCGATATCAAGTAGTTTACTCGATATCGAGGAACGTTGTTCGTCGACTCTGGGTTGCTGGCTTACTCGAGTAACTCTTTTTGACTTGGATCGGTCATGTGTCTCTAGTCTTGTCGATATCGAGCAGTTTCGTCGATATCGAGGAAGTGTTGTCGACTTTGGCTGGCCTGGCTTTCTCAAGCAACATCTCCCCGATCTGGATCAGACATGTGGTTCTGTTTTACTCGACATCGACTAATTTTGTCGATATCGAGTAACAATGTTGCTCAGGTTGCCTTCTTCTCGACTTATCGACTTAGCATCCTTCCTCGACCAGGCTTAGGTGCACATTTTTGTCGATATCGAGTAAAGCTTCTCGATATCGAGTAACACTTGACTTCAGCTTGATTTGTCTTGGTTCCGCCGCTCTTCGACCTTGGACTTCTGCAGTTGACTTCCGAGTTTTTCTTCCCTTCTCAGAACTGTTGTAAATTGCTTCGATTTCTGTGAATTTAAACAGAAACTGGTGTAGATTCCATAATTTGGCAAATAAACATAAACTACATAGATTCTGTACTATTCTAGCCCAAATGCATGAAATGCATGCAGAAATCGATATAAAAGTAAGTATAAAACATGGCGAATTAGGCTCACATCAAACACCCCATACTTAAACTTGCTTGTCCTCAAGCAATACTTTTATTTGTCATTCAGGGGAATGAATCAAAACTCTCAACATATTAGATTCATTCTGATATAACCTTGCAATCAATTACCATCCTCGAAAAGGTACTTGTGTAAAAAATCCACGCATGTGCAATTAAAAGCAATATCTACTCACAAAAGGAGGGTTATGCAAAAACTTTAATAAGTGACAAAGCATTAATAATCAAGAGGACTTTAATTTAAGCTCAATAAGGAGTAGATTGGTAATAGGCTAAAGATGGGCAATTTTTTTGCAATGTGGTGCTAAAGATCCGGGGAAATGGAGTACTTTCCAAACTTTCATACCACATCCGTTTTCCATCACATTCATCACCTTTCATAATCTCTTATTGCTTTTTTCAATATTAATGCTTTTACCTCTCTAACATCAGCACTGCCTTCTCGCGAGTCGCAAACATGGGCTTCATGAGTGGCCCCGGATACTTAGTGCTTTGGACTCCTCACATTGTGTGTCCCATCTCACTGAACTATTATCTCAGTAAGCAGAGTCGATCTACCTTTATCTCCTAGGGTGATCGGATTTTCTTTCACTCATTAAATTTTCCATAAAATATCAATTCCCTACCAAACTCCAATAATGATAACAACACAATAACCATATAACATCTCCATAATGTAACATCATTCTCAACATAATCCCCGGATAGGAAATAAGGTAAAGAATGGAAAATATTTAGATCATGTGGAGTAATATATGAAATACGGCATAATATGACTTTTGGTATACATGAGCATAGGTAAGGCTAGAATTATAAACAATATGAGCATTTATGGAAATATAAAGTCCTCCATCCTCTTATCATGCAACATGTTAAAAGCACTTTCAAATTTTACCTCCTTTCATGGTTTTCAAGAAAAAATGCACTTCATTGTGACTTCCCTTTACTAGGAAAGTTCATGCTATATCTCTAACGAATCCTATTTTGCATCGTCGAGTTCAATTAAAGCTTCCATGACATTTATAAAAAAATTCAATGGGGGTCATTTTTTTCAAACTTTTGGAAAACATGCATATAAGCCCATAAATCAATAATGAATTCCAAAATAGCCATGTATAAGCATTTCAAGAAATAATGCACAAATAATGTCAAATATGGCAAATATGCACAAAGTAAGCCCTTCCCCCACCCCATACTTAAACATTACAGTGTCATCACTGTATAAAAACAAGGGTAAAGAAAGAAACTCACTAGACATGTGTGCAGGGCTTCAAAATATCGATTGAAAATGTTGCTGGGCCTAGTCCGAATTTAGCTTGATTTTATCCCCATGGACCTGAAAAATGTAGAAGAGAAATACCCATAATAGAAAAACTAAAAGTTCAAAAAAACAAAAACAAACAAAAACAATGTCCAAAAGTCCCAAAATAAATGTCTATTTACAAGCTCTAGATTTTATAGTCGCTAGGCCGACTTTTTCCTTTAAGCTCAAGGTGGCATTTGCAGGGCCCATGTAGCCTGGGCTTCAAATAGAACTCCATTCTTGTCCATCAGCTGCAGTTCTCCAGAATGGATCTTGTTCACCACGATGGGCCCCATCTTCTTCTTGTTGAATTTGTTAGGAAACAAATGATCTTTTGATTTGGAAACATAGAGCTTGTCTCCAACTTCATACTCCTTGGGCTCATCATTGGAAATCCTACATAATCGCACATACCAAGGCAAACCTCTCCCATGTATAGATAGATCTTTAATGGAAATAGGAGAGGAAAACCTTGGCTTACCTTCACAGAATCGGATTCGGGGATCTCCTGTTTTGGTCAATCTCGAGCAACAATACTCGATATCGAGTTGGTTTCTTCAAGGGGTGGGCTGCTGCTCGAGGATGGTGGAGTCGAGGAAGGCAAGTTTTGGTCGATATCGACTACATTTATCGATATCGAGGAGGTTTTCTCGGCTTCCAGTGGCTCGCTTGTCAATGAAGGCGAAGTCAAGGCAGCAGGATTTTGGTCGATATCGACCAATTTCCTCGATATCGAAGAGTCCTTGTCCTTCACTAGTTTGCTCGACGAAGCTGCTGCTGGTAGAGGGTTCTGATTTTGGTCGATGTCGACTAAATTCGTCGATATCGAGGAATTTTGTCCGACTTCGACCCCATACTTGTATCCTGTCAAGGCATCCGAAAAATAGTTAGTCGACGTCGACTTACCTTGGTCGATGTTGAGCAGATCCTTTGTGCCGTCGTTTAGGATGGCCATGATCTTCTCCACCTGGGCTTCCATATCCCTCTTTTTCAGCTCTTTAGGAGTCATATTTCTTACCTTAGGTTCCCCGCATGTAATGTAACTAGCTGATATAGATTTTACCTCTTCCATTGGACCTGTATGCCTTTCAGTTTTATTAAAAGAATACTCAATTACCTCATCGCTGATGTTGAAAGTGAAGACTCCCTTCCTTACGCTTATGTTGGCATCCACTGTCGCCAAGAAGGGCCTTCCCAGAATAAGTGGACAAGCAAGGTCCTCCGCCATATCAATAACTAGAAAATCAGCAGGGACAAAGAACTTACCTACTTGTACTGGCACATTGTCCACCATGCCTGTTGGAATGACCACCGTGTTGTTTTCCATATAAAGCTTGGCATCCACATGCTCTAGGGCACCTATCTTAATCTTGGACCATATTGTTAAAGGCATGATACTCACACTAGCTCCAAGATCACATAATGCATTAAATTTATATTGACCAAATCCAATGGTTATAGCAAACTTACCTGGATCTGGCCTTTTCTCAAGTATATCCATATGGTTGCACTCCTCTGTAATCTCAGCCATTGACCGCTTCTTGCTTAGGATTTCTTTGAGGAATTTGACGTAGGATGACATTTCATTAAGAGCCTCTGTGAAGGGTATGGTGACATTGAGCTTCTGAAACATCTTGATGAAGCTCTGAAACTTCCTCTCTGCTGGATCCTTTGGAGATTTTATTTGGAAGGGCAGCTTCTTTTTCTGGTTCGGAGCCAGAACAGATGTCGGAGGTGTTGCAGCTTTTTCGACGTCGACTTTGTTCTCCTCGACATCGACCAGATGTTCCTCGATATCGACTATGTTCCTTGATGTCGAGTTGCTGTGTTGTGCAGACGAAGGGTGGTCCAGTTCTTCCTCGACGTCGAGTTGGCCTTCCTCAATATCGACCAAATTCTGGTCGATATCGACTTGCTGCTCGTCGATATCGAGTTGATGTTCAGCTCTGTCCTGCTGCTTTCCGACCTCTGGCTTGCGTAGTTGGTGGCCGCTCCTGAGTTTTATAGCAGTGATGTGCCCGGTCTTCCCCTTGGGATTTGGTTCTGAAGATCCAAGGAGCGAACCTGATTGTCTGGGGACGCCTGCTGCTAGCTGGCCAATCTTTGTCTCCATTGATTTCCGCCATATATCAATCTCCCCAAGTCTAGAGTTGACACCTTGTATCTAAGTGTAGACTGAGTTGAAGGACTTCTTGGTGTCTGAATGGTTCCTTCGCATTTCCTCAAGGATGGTCTGTAGGTCATCCTTCTTCTGGTCCTTTTCCGGATGTCCTGGAGCTCTGTATGGCGGGGGGTTCCTAGGGGCACCTTGGTTCCATTGTGGATGTTGGAACCTTTGGTCCCCCATATAGCGATTAGGACCCCCTGCGTAAGCTGCCTCTTCGTGGTTGTCTGCCAGCCTGACTTGCTCTGTGTGGGCACTCGGTAGTGGTGTGTCGATGTGATCCGCATTCGATGTAGGGCTTGTTGACAAAAAGATATTGGACTTGCTTGAGTAGCTTGCGATTCTGATCTCTGTAGTATTGCTCCTTGACATCTGGGTCAATCTCTTTAGAGGGCTCATAGAGAGGCATGGATGGGGCTGGCCTGGCATAGGAGTTCTCATCATAGTTTGTAGTAGCCCCATACTTATTATCGTAGTGGGTGAGCTTGTCGAGCGCACCCCATGCGTCATTTGGTGGCATCATCAGATATTCATATCGAGTATACTGATTGATCCTATCCTTAGTGGTCTGGTCAAGAGAATTGAAGAAGATCTCCTTAATGACATAGGGTGGCTATCCATGAGTATGGCAAGATCGCAGTAGTTCCTTATATCGTTCCCATGCTTTTGTCAGCGGTTCCCCATGCTTCTGTTTGAAAGCTGTAATCTTCTAGCGGAGGAGTGCTGTCTTGGCAGAGGAAAGAATTTGTTGAGAAATTCTTGCTCTACTTGAGCCCATGTTTTGAGGGATCGTGGTTTCAGTCCTTCAAGCCACTTTAATGCAGGAGCGACGAGAGACCATCGGAAAGCCTTCATCTTGACATATTCCAGAGTAGTACCTTCAGCAAGAGTATGACACATGTCAGAAAAATTGGTAATATATTCAAGAGGGCATTCATTAAATCTTCCATAAAAAGCATTATTTTTAAGTTCAATAAGGAAGTGAGTGCGAATTTCAAAATTATTTTGAGGGATTAGAATGGCCGATTCAGGCACGACGAGAGTCAGATGCATGTAATCCTCTGCAGTGGTAGGGTATTGGGCAAGCTCAGCTTCTGCTTTCCTCCTTCGCTCAGCTTCCTGTTCTCTGCCTGCTCTCTCAGTGGTGAGAGCAGTATCTTTGGCGGCTAGTTCCCTCTGAAGCCTCTGTATCAACTGCTCCTGTGTTTCTGCGGCCGACATGGCTCTTTTTAGTTAAGCGTGGACGTGTAGAAGGCGTTTCGGTTCGTCTAAGCCATCAAACTCAGGTGGTTGACCAGAACGGCACATACACCTGCGAAGTAACTCAAAAGAAAAAGTGAGATCGGACTACCTAAGGCGCGAATGATTGCTTACCCGGCAACGACGCCAATTTGTTGTAGGAGGAAATCGAGAATGCAAATAAAATACGAATAAAGCAAAGCAAACCAGATTTCATCCCTTGCAAATAATTACAAGACTTCCTCCCGATGTAGCAGTGGGAAGTCAGGATCGATCCACGAGTAAGCGTGTCAAAGGATCCTAGGGAGCAGAAGAATCTCACGAGGGGTTGATGATGAAGGGTTTATTTTCAAACAAATAAATTTATAAGATCGAAACACCGCTATAGTATAGTAGGGTCAAGTTCGTCCGCAGGGAGAAAGTCAGTGACTCAATTCTAGTTACCAAAGAGCAAGAAATAGCAAGAAGAGATGACAAATGTAGAGATTTTTTTTTTGGTTTTAAAGTTGCTGAATTTTTGAAAGAAAATCAATAATATGAAAGATCTAGGGCATAGGGATCACCACAACGATAATCATACAAGCATTGCAATGGATCATATAAAAAATCATGTTTTTATCTATTAAATAGGTCAACTTGCATCAACCCAAGCAAAGCTATCAATTTATTTTCACAAATTAATAAACCTTACTAACAATCTTAATTAGGTTATCAAACTTTCGTTTCAAAATCCTAATTACTATCCAATTCACAATTCAGTCTTTCAATTCAATTGCAAAAGGAATTTCCCCCAATTTTCATTGAGATCTTAAGCACATAAAATAGATAAAATCAATCAATTCATCAATTCATAGCACAATTGCAAGCATAACTATCGTTGGGATCACCCCAACCCTAGAAAAGGCGACTACTCACGCATAAACATGGTAGACATTGCGAAATTGATGAAATAAATAAAAATCAGAAATTTAAATTGCATAAAAACCTGATAATAACGTCAACAAAGCGTCCCAAAAGCTTCACAAAACGTTCCCCAACTTTCGCCGAAGAAATCGCTTCAAAAAGCTCTCAATTCCGCTCACAAACGCTCTCTAAACGTGTGTTCTAAATTCTAACGTGTGCTGAAAAAGTCGTGCTGGGAGGAAGAAGAAGATCCTCCAAACCCTAAAAATCCTATTTATACTTAATATCCCATAAACTAAATTAGGAAATAACAAATATATGAATTTTATCTAAAGTCTATCTAAGGAAAAGGGGTAAAAATAATTAAATTCGGGTAAATAAGCTCCGCTGGAGCCCATACCGAGGCTGTGAGGGTCGGTACCGACCCCCCTTAGGGTCGGTATGACCACTGTTGGCTTTTCTTGTCTCGTCCTTCCAGATTGAGCCTCGGTACCGACCCCCCCTGAGGTCGTTATGGGGTCGGTATGACGGTAGTCCGTCTCGGACTTAAAGAAACGCCCGTATCTCCTTCGTTATAACTCCGATTGCTTCCGTTCTTTTTCCTATGCGCTCTAAATTCTCTTCCGCATCTTTTCTCTCTTGAAAATATCTTCAAAAACAGCTTCCAAAAATCTGTAAAACACACAAAAGCTAGTGAAGACATTTATTTCTCATGAAATATGAAAACTTATACAAAAGACACTAAACCCAATGCAAAACCTATGAAAATGACTCAAATTGACATTAAAACATATGAAAAAATATAACTAAAAACATGCACATCAGTTGACCACATTGTACTCTATCTCAACTAGGGTTAGTCGACAAAAGATCGGACAAGTTGAACAGAGCATCAGCAGCTCCCGGCAGTTGGTCGATATCGAGGAGTTTTACTCGATATCGAGTAAAAGTTTCGTCGACGTCGGGTACCTGCACACGAGAAGCTACATCGACCTAGGCGATCGAATGTCAGAATTCGTTGTCGACCAGTTTTGGTCGATATCGAGTACAACAGAAACTAAAACGAGCGCAAAACTTTAAATCAGTGTTGACTCAATAAACTAGAAGACTTCCAAGATCAGGGTTTCAACACCACAACGATAACCATGCAAAATAAAACCTAAAGGCATAAAAGATCATACTTTCCATCAAATAACTTTCGTTATTAACAAATAGGAATATAGAGGCTTTCGCATAAAACCTAATTATTACTAACCCTTTTCACATAATTAACCCAAGTTGTATTAAGATCACTTTCGCTTCAATAACACAAACAAGGATCACCTTCAACTTTCGCAAAAGAATCATGCTCATAGGGATAGAAGACGAATTGCATAAAAAGATCTTACCTTTACCGCATCACCTTACATGGCTACCGACGGGCTCACCCCGACCCTAGAAGTGGGTGGACTACTCGCTCTTCATTGCAATCGCAGACATCTTTGATGAAAAAGAACTAACTTGCATTAATAAACTTAACCAAACTTACAACCTCTTCTCCTTCTCTCTCTATGTGACTAATTGTCTCCAACCCTTGCTAATCAAGGTAAGAAAGTCTATCTATATCTATATCTATCTATCTACTTACTTAAAGATTAAATAATGGAATAAAAGAATTAAATCCAAAAAGGAAATATATCTAAAGTAGGTAAATCCTCCATGGAGTTGATAGATCTTGATAAGTCTTGATAGATGTGGATAGACTCGGACATACTCGGACTCCTTCGCTCCCAAGCAAGCCCAACTCGACTCGGACAGCCCACAGCGTAACGCGGCCCAAGAGAGTTTTACTCGATATTGAGTAGTTTACTCGATATCGAGGAACGTTGTTTGTCGACTCTGGGTTGCTGACTTGCTCGAGTAACTCTTCTCGACTTGGCTTGGACATGTGTCTCTAGTCTTGTCGATATCGAGCAATTTCGTCGATATCGAGGAAGTGTTGTCGACTTTGGCTGGCCTGGCTTTCTCGAGCAACCTCTCCCCGATCTGGCTCGGACATGTGGTTCTGTTTTACTCGACATCGACTAATTTTGTCGATATCGAGTAACAATGTTGCTCAGGTTGCCTTCTTCTCGGCTTCTCGACTTAGCATCCTTCCTCGAAGAGGCTTGGTGCACATTTTTGTCGATATCGAGTAAAGCTTCTCGATATCGAGTAACACTTGACTTCAGCTTGATTTGTCTTGGTTCTGTCGCTCTTCGACCTTGGACTTCTGTAGTTGACTTTCGAGCTTTTCTTCCTATCTCAAAACTGCTGTAAATTGCTTCAATTTCTGCGAATTTAAACAGAAACTGGTGTAGATTCCATAATTTGGCGAATAAACATAAACTACATAGATTATGTACTATTCTAGCCCAAAAGCATGAAATGCATGAAGAAATCGATATAAAAGTAAGTATAAAACATGGCGAATTAGGCTCACATCACATCCACGTATCCAAAACCCTTGAAAAATACTTATAAATACCTCTAGTCAATGGTTGAGTTAAGAACTGTGTCTTTGATGATGCTATAGATAACCTAAGAAAACAACTAGCAAAATGGAAAGTGTCAAACCTGTCTCAAGCTAGGAGAGTGATGTTCATCCAATCAAACCCGAGCTCGAAAACTGATGTGTGTCTATTTTGCCATGTTTTGCATTAACTTTTATATCGATTTCTTCATGTATTTCATATCATTGGGTTAGAATTATACAAAATCTATGTAGTTTATGCTTAATTGCCAATTATGGAAGTCTACACTAGTTTCTGTTTAGTTTTGCAGAAATCGTGACACTTTATAAGCAATTCGGAGAAGGAAGAAAATCATGAAATAGCTCGAGGTCAACTACAGAAAGTCCAACATCAAACAGAAGATGAACCATGACACATCGAGCAGAAAACAAGGAAGAAGGTACTCGATAGAACTAGTCGACGTCGACCAGACTGGTCGATGTCGAGTATCTCCTGGGCGAAATCATCTCCTCGAGCACTAGTCAAAGCACAACACCACTCGAGAAGCACATATCTAGTCAACGTCGAGCACTTTACTCGATGTCGAGTACTTGGCGAGTGCAAAATCTTAGCCGAGATCGAGCACAATCCGAGGACCAGAAGAATTCTACTCGACGTTGAGTACTTTACTCGATGTCGAGTACACCTTGGCACCAGTTCGAGTCGATGTCAAGAGGAAATCTGAGTGAGGAGCTTGCTTACAAGTGAAGTCACGAGATAGTTAGATATATCCACTTTAGTAATTCCCCTATTTACTTTAGGGAATTTTATTTGCTTTATTAGTTTTATTTATCAATGTTATATCTTAGGAAAGAGGATAGTTAGATATAAATGTAGATATAGATAGAATTGTTCTCTCCTTGATTAGCAAGGAATTGAGCACTATAAATAAGGCCATAGGGGCTGGTTCTTAGGCATTCTATTCTCAAGCAATAGAGCAAACACTAGTTACGCAATTTAGAGTTTTATTTGGAGCTTTGGCCGACTGGAGTTGAAGAGGCGAGAGCGGAATTGGCTTCGTTTGGTTGTAAGCTTTGTTTCAATTCAATGCAAGTTAGTTTCTTTATGTTATATATTGATGTGTGTTTTGATGATGAAGAACGAGTAGTCACCCAACTTCTAGGGTCAGGGTGAACCCGACGGTAGCCATGTAAGGTAATGCATCAAAGGTACAATATTTATTACGATTTCATCTTCTATCCCTAATTGCATGATTCTTCTGCGACAGTCGAAGGTGATCCTTATTTGTGTTATATATTGAAGCGAAATTGATCTTAATCCAAACTTGGATTAATTATGTAAAAATGTGATATGGTCTATTTTAGTCATGTTTTAGGTATAGATTTGCATATTAATTTATATCATTTTTACATGTTTTTATAGCTTATTTGTTATTATTTAGTTTTCGGAGTCTAAACCTGTGTTTTATTTAATTCAGGTATTTTGGAAGAAAATCGAAAATGTTTGAAGTTACCATAGTCGTGAGGACAAGGAACAACTGATCAAATTCAAAATCTATTTTATAATGAGGATTGGACCGAATTACAAGAGGTTAATTTTGAAGCCGGACTAAACTTTTCTATTCACAAGGCCGAGCTGGACTTGGAACGTGGGAGGAGCCCACACGGCTTGCAAGAACTTGTTTTGCCGTTATTTCATATGTAGTCTAGTTGGAATGTTGAATAATATAGAATTAGATGAATTAGATATTTTATATTATTATATTTTACGATAGATAGATTAGGTTTTTCATATTATATACTTCATCTGTTAATTAAAACTTGTCGTTTACTATTCATGCACGTTTTTTAGAATGATAAAAACTATATGAAATAATAACTTTTTTTTAAATTTGTTTTTATAAATTCATAATTAATAGTACCAAGTATGAAATTATTTAAAAAATTTATTTAAAAAGTTAATATTTTATATAGTTTTTAACACCTCAAAAAGCATGCGTGAATAGTAAAACGTCAAGTTTTAATTAACGGAGGGAGTATAATACATTCATTCATAGGGTAGAAAAAAACGAACAGTGGAAGCCAACTAACGGTGACCGACTAACTTTTCAACTCTAAACCCTAGTTGTCTTTTGTTTTATTTTTATGGAGATCTAAACTCTCTTCAATCTATCTACGATTTGAAGCTTTGTTTGATTGAGTTGTGAGTTTCTGAATCTTGTTCGTTATTTCCTATATTGAATGTTTTGACTTCTTTGTGCTTGAATGTTTGATTGTTTTATTCTATCTTGCATGATCAACTTGGTAGAATCAATTCAATTGCTAGAATTTTGTAGATTCCTGATTGCGAACCTTAACCCAAGTAGCAAACTTATCCCTTTAGGGCTTATTGACCTAATTGGATAAGTAGGAAGTTGGACGTGTTGTTAAATCCCTCTTTAGGGAATGCAAATACCTTGGTTAATCTCTGAACTTAAAGCTATCAATTGGGTTAAATCCTTCTTTAGAGACTGTTCAATTGATAAGGGTTTCTAGGACTGATTGGACTAGTAATTAACTATATTAGGTTAGGATATGGGCATTCATAGGAAGACTAAAAGGACAAGAGAAAGTTACAATATCAATTCAACCAAATAAAGTGGATAGTTGTAGGTAGAGTGATCTTCTTTAAACTATTTTGCATCAACTTGTTTATAGTTTATTTTGTTTTCTTTCTTATTTCAATCAATCAAAAACCCTCGTTTCATAATAATTGGTAAATTAACATAACTTAGGAATACCTTGATTCTATGTCGGATCGACTCGTGCTTACCACACTACATGAGTTAGGTAGGTTCGAATTTATTTTGATACGGTTTACGCGACTAAAAACCGTTCATCAAAAGGGTTAGTAATCATTAGGGTTTATGTGAAAACCTCTATCTTCCTATTTGTTAATGACGAAAGTTATTTGATGAAAAGGCATGATATTTTATACCTTTAGCATTGTTCTTATATGGTTATCGTTGTGGCGTTGAAACCCCGATCCTTGAAGCTTTTAGTTTATTGAATTCAATCCCACCAATTTCGTGTTGTTTTTGTCTTTCTTTCTTGTGAAAAGTTACGTTTTAAATCTGCACAGAGTCCTCAAGATCGACCAATTCTAGTCGACGTCGAGTACATCCCACTCGACATCGGCTTCTTTTCATCTTCTATTGTCGAGCTGTAGGTTAGGTCGATGGCAGTAGTTGATATCGAGTACTTTACTCGACATCGAGTACTCTTTTGGTCGATTTCGAGAGCAATTTGGAACGAGAAAGGCGAGCGCTGACACGCTTCCTTGTGGATACGATCCTGAATAACCTACCACTACAACGGGAGGGTTTCTTGTATTTTATTTGCTTGGATAGGGAGTTTGTTTGCTTTCATATAGTTTTATATTTGCATACTTGATTTCCCTCCACAACAAATCTTGGCGCCGTTGCTAGGGAAGGAATCAATCCTGCCCTTTTTAGTTCCTTTTTAATCTTTCTTTTTTGTTTTTGCTTTACAGGTGCATGCGAATAACTGATCGCACGCCTATCGATCCTATTCTCGAACCCGAATGATTCTTCCATCTTCAGCAAAGGCTAAGAAGAAGACTCGTGTCGACCACCAACAACGAAAATGAGGTTCAGCTCACACCAGCGTAGGAGCTTGAGCAACTCCGTAGGCAAGCAGAGAAGTTCACCGCCAGACGAACTGAATACGCCCAACGAGCGGCGGAATATCAAAGAAATAAACAAAGGTGGGAAGCAAGGGTTGATCGCGAGGTCAACGCCAGAAGAGAGCTTGAAGAACAGATTCAGTATATCCCTGTAAACGCAAAGGAGTACCTGCACCCTACTCTGGAAGTTCCAGAATCACCAATTGTCCTCCTACGCGTTAACTTTGAAATTCGTCCTTCCTTTATTTCTAAAATTAGGAGGAATCAGTGTTAGGAGAAACCTTCTTAATGCCTTTTATAACATGTTACAGTCTTTCTAGATTTATGATAGGCTATTGCAGATGATGCAAATCTAGAATATCTTAAACTAAAGGCTTTCCGTTGGTCTATTGTAGGAATAGTTTCACAATCCATTCGCATATGGAACAAACTAAGGAACTTGTTTTTTAACAAGTTCTTTCCTCCAGCCAAGACGGCGCAGCTCAGGCGGCAGATCACGGCTTTCAAGCAGAAGCCAGGGGAACCACTTGCTAAGGTTTGGGAACGCTACAAGAGACTACTGAAATCCTGTCCTACGCATTGACAGTCCCCTTATGTGATCCAGGAGATCATCTTCAACTGCCTGGATATGCCAATTAAGAAACGGATCAATGACTACACTTCTTACAAGTATCTCGAGTACACCCCACAGCGTGCTTGGGAAACCTTTGAGACGCTGGCCAACTATGACAACACATATGGGACTTATGCGGCCTTTGAAGAACGGTATGAAAGGCCTGCCACATCTATGCCCCTATATGTGCTACCTAAGGAAGTTGATCCGGACATTAGGGACCAGTTCCACAATAATCAGGTACGCCGTCTCACCAAACAAGTTAAATTTCTTAACCATGATAAACCTTGTTTGGAGTGTGGGTCTGTGAGGCACAACACTATTGTGTGCGCACACGCCGACCAAGTACATCTTGCAGCAACCCACGAAGAGGCACGTTATGCGAGAGGGAACTATTAAAGGCACCCTCAGCAATAAAGTTGGAGCCAATATCGCCATCCCTAGTACCAAAGAGACCCCCCGCCCTACAGAGCTCCTGGTCCCCCTGACAAGGAAGGTAAGAAAGATGACCTGCAAGTTATTCTTGAAGAGATGCGGAGGAATGATACAAGAAGCAAACAGTCTATCAATTCCATCCACACTCAACTGCACGACATCAATTCCAGACTTGGGGAGATTGACATCTGGCGGAAGGCTATGGAGACCCAGATTGGTCAATTGGCTACATCCGTCCCCAAAAAATCAGCTACGCTCCCTGGATCCTCACAACCTAACCCTAAAGGTAAATTTACATGACAGGTAGCCGCCACGAACCTAAGGAGTGGACGTCATCTGCAAACGCCCGAACAAAACAAGGAGGAAGAAGTTGTAGAGGAGTAATCGACATCGACCAAACCAGTCGACATCGACCAGAATCTAGTCGATATCGAGGACCCTGTAGTTGGCGTCGACCAGAACCTTGCACCTACCTTGAAGTCGACCAATGTAGTCGATGTCGACCAACCCCTAGTCAACGTAGATCAACCTGTAATCGATGTCGACCACACTCCAGCACCTCCGAAGAAGAAAACGTTGTCATTGCCAACCAAGACTTTGAAGGATCCAATAGAGAAGAAGTTTCAGCGTTTCGTGAAGATGCTTTAAAGACTCAATGTTACCATCCCCTTTACAGAAGCACTTCACGAGATGCTATCCTATGTTAAGTTCCTCAAAGACATCCTGAGCAAAAAGCGATCGATGGCTGAGATCGCAGAGAAATGCAGCAAAATGGACCTACTATAGAAACGACCAGATCCAGGTAAGTTTTCAATAACTATTGGATTTAGTCAATACAAATTCAATGCTTTATGTGACTTAGGAGCTAGCGTCAGCATCATGTCTTCATCAATCTGGTCCAAAGTCAAGATAGGAGCTTTAGAGCCTGTGGCTGCCCGACTCTATATGGAGAACAACACTGTAGTCATCCCAACATGCATGGTAGATGAAGTACCAGTGCAAGTAGGTAAGTTCTTTGTCCCTGCTGATTTCTTAGTTATTAATATGGAAAAGAACCCTGCTTGTCCAATCATTTGATGAAGACCTTTCTTAGCAATTGTTGATGCCAACATAAGCGTAAGGAAGGAAGTGCTCACTTTCAACATCAGTGATGAGGTAATTGAGTACTCTTTCAATAAAACTAAAAGGCATACAATTCCTATGGAGTTCAAATCAATCTCAGCTAGGTACATCACCTGCGGGTAGCCCAAGGTAAGAAATATGACTCCCAAAGAGCTGGAGAAGAGAGATATGGAAGCCCAGGTGGAGGAGATTATGACAATTCGGAACGAGGAGACCGAGGATCTACTCGACATCACCCAAAGTAAGTCGACGTCGACTACTTTCTTTTCAGAATCTTTTCTAGGTCAAAAGTATGGGGTCGAGGTCGACCAGAAGTACTCGACGTCGAGTACTCTAGTCGACATCGACCAGATCCAGCAACCTCCATCAACTACACCCTCATCGAGCAACCACCAGACGTCGAGTAGTACTCGACGTCGACCAGATTTCCAGCAATTCGACTTCTTCTTCTTTGTCGAGCAAGCCACCAGACAAACAAAACTACTCGAAGTCGACTAGAATCTGAGGTCCTGAATGATGCGAATTCTACGAAAGTAAGCCGAGATAAGGACATCTCTTCCCCGATTTCCATTAAAGATTTAGATATACATGGAAGAGGTTTGCCTTGGTATGTGCGCTTATGCAGGGATACCAATGACGATCCGAAGAAATATGAAGTAGAAGACAAGGTCTATGTCTCCAAATTAAAGAATCATTGGTTCCTAAACAAGTTCAATCACAAAAAAAGATGGGACTTCTCACGGTGCATAAGATCCATTCCGGAGGGCTACAGATGATGGACAAGAATGGAGTCTTATTCGAGGCTCAATCCACATGGGTGCTGTAGATGCCACCCTGAGTAAAAACGGAAGAAGTCGGCCTAGCAACTATAAAATCTAGAGCTTGTAACAAAACAATTTATTTTTGGCTTTTAGACACTGTTGGTTTCTGTTTTTTTTTTTAACATTATTTTGGGTTTTGCTATTGTGGATTTTGTCTGTCTAACACATTGTAGGTACCAAAAGCTGCAGAGAAGTACTCCGCGTCGAGTACTTTACTCGACGTCAACCAACCATGTCGAGCATAGGAGCATGTGGTCTACTCAAGATCACCATGAGGAAACTGTACACTCGATGTCGAGTAAAAAGTAGTCGATGTCGACTACTCTACCCAATGTCGACCACTCTGTAGAGAACTTTCAGCACTCGATTCCAAGCTTCTGCACATCTGTCTAGTGAGTCTCTTTTTTTACCTTTGTTTTTATACAATGAGGACACTGTAATGTTTAAGTATGGGGTATGGGAAGTGATATGTTTGAGATCCCCGATCCTTCACCTGTGGGCTCAAGATCAAGAACCCCAAACTGTTAATGGCCCGATCTTGAAATTATCCTTGTTAATCTCGATGTTTACAATCAATTACAATAAAGACTTTGAATTTATCATGGCGGAAGCAAGTAAGAAAAACAAAACAAAAGACAAAGGTAAAAACAATGAACAGCGACGGCTAACACTTGGTATGGACTTTTATGTTAAATTACAAAAATCACCCTATGAATATTAGATATTAAAAAGCTATCTATATTTTATTATGTGATCCATAATCTACTATATTTTTATTTTTATTTTTGCACAAAAAAATGTTATATTTGCACAAGCACAACATATGGTTATATTTGCACGCCAAAATGTATCGATGCGGAAAAAAAACTAGACTTGGGTCATATTTGCACAACTTACGGTTATATTTGCACATGTACAACGTACTCTTATATTTGCACGATAAATAAATAAATAAATAACTAGACTTGGGTCATATTTGCACAACTTACAGTTTTATTTGCACAACGTACTCTTATATTTGCACGACAAAATATTAAAAAAAAAACTAGACGTGGTTCATATTTGCACAACTTACGGTTATATTTGCACAACGTACTCTTATATTTGCACGACAAAATGTTAAATTGTTTTTTAAAAAAACTAGACTTGGGTCATATTTGCACAACTTACGGTTAAATTTGCACAACATACTCTTATATTTGAACGACAAAATGTTTAAAAAAAACTAGACTTGGGTCATATTTGCACAACTTACGGTTATATTTGCATAACGTACTCTTATATTTGCACGACAAAATGTAAAAAAAAAAACTAGACTTGGATCATATTTGCACAACTTACGGTTATATTTACACATCGTACTCTTATATTTGGAAGGAAAAAAAAAAACTAGACTTGGGTCATATTTGTACAACATACGGTTATATTTACACATGCACAACATACTCTTAATTTTGCACGACAAAATGTAAAAAAAAAAAAAGACTAGACTTGGGTTATATTTGCTCAACATACGGTTAATTTTGCATATGCACAACATACTCTTATTTTTTCACGACAAAATGTTGAATAAAAAAGAAAAAAAAAGAGTGAGGCTATAGGCAAGATGATAAAATTGTTATTGGCAAGATGGACACTCCACCAATTTGTCCCAAAATGTGGACATTTCACCAATTAGAACAACTTTTTTGGACATTTCACAAATTTCCCCTTAAAGTATTCCTTGAGGACAAGCAAACTTAAGTATGTGGTGTTTGACGTGTGCCTATTTTGTCATGTTTTGCATTACCTTTTATATCGATTTCTACATGCATTTCATATCATTGGATTAGAATTTTACAAAATCTATTTAGTTTATGCTTATTTGCCAATTATGGAAGTCTACACTATTTTCTGTTTAATTTTGCAGAAATCGAGACACTTTAAAAGCAATTCGAAGAAGGAAGAAAACAATGGAATAGCTGGAGGTCAACTATAGAAAGTCCAAGGCCAAACAGAAGCTGAACCAGGACACATCGAGCATAAAACAAGGAAGAAGGTACTCGACAGAACTAGTCGACATCGATCAGACTTGTCGATGTCGAGTACCTCCTGGTCGAAATCATCTCCTCGAGCACCAGTCGAAGCACAACACCACTCGAGAAGAACATATCTAGTTGACGTCGAGCACTTTACTCGGTGTCGAGTACTTGTCGAGTGCAAAATCTTAGCCGAGATCGAGCACAATCCGATAAGCAGAAGAGGCGAGAGCGGAATTGGCTTCGTTTGGTTGTAAGCTTTGTTTCAATTCAATCCAAGTTAGTTTCTTTATGTTATTGATGTGTGTTTTGATGATGAAGAGCGAGTATTCACCCAACTTATAGGGTCGGGGTGAGCCCGACGGTAGCCATGTAAAGTAATGCATCAAACGTACAATCTTTATTGCGATTTCATCTTCTATCCCTAATTGCATGATTCTTCTGCGACAGTCGAAGGTGATCCTTATTTGTGTTATTGAAGCGAAAGTGATCTTAAATGCAAACTTGGATTATTTATGTAAAAATGGTTAGTAACAATTAAGGTTTATGTGAAAGCCTCTATCTTCCTATTTGTTAATGACGAAAGTTATTTGATGAAAAGGCATGATATTTTATACCTTTAGCATTGTTCTTATATGGTTATCGTTGTGGCATTGAAACCCCGATTCTGGAGGCTTTTAGTTTATTGAATTCAATCCCACCAATTTCGGGTGGTTTCTGTCTTTCTTTCTTGCGAAAAGTTACATTTTTAATCTGCACAGAGTTCTCGAGATCGACCAATTCTAGTCGACGTCGAGTACCGCTTAGTTGACGCCGAGTACTTTCTACTCAACATCGGCTTCTTTTCGTCTTTTGTTGTGTAGCTGCAGGTTAGGTCGATGGCAGCAGTCGATATCGAGTACTTTACTCGAAATCGAGAACTTTACTCGACATCGAGTACTCTTCTGTTCGATTTCGAGAGCAGTTTTGAACGAGAAAGGTGAGTGCTGACACGCTTCCTCGTGGATATGATCCTGAATACCCTACCACTACAACGAGAGGGTTTCTTGTATTTTATTTGCTTGGACATGGAGTTGGTTTGCTTTCATATAGTTTTATATTTGCATACTTGATTTCTCTCCACAACAAAAACTAACTATCTTATGCAAAACTTCCTGCTACCAAAAGGTATCTTAAATAAGATTGATCAAGCTAGTTAATAGAAATTTCTTCTGGAATAAATCCCAACTGGATAGGTACTCTCCTCTTATAAATTGGGATCAATTTTGTAAACGTAAATCTCAAGGAGGTCTAGGCATCAGGAAAGCAGGAGACCTCAACATCTGTCTACAAATGAAACTTCTATGGAAAATTTACAATAATGAAGAAAGTACATGGGTCAAACTTATTAAAGAAAAATACCTCCAACAAGACAATATAAGAAATTTCACAAGCAAGGATACCTCCTGGCAATTTGGTAGACTCTTCTCGCTCGAACAAAAATTTGGATGTGGGCTTCATTGGCTTGTTCGAGATGGCTCAAGTATCCAAGTGTAGCATGATCTGTTGATCCCTTATGTCAACCTAAAATACTACATGGGTTCCCATGACCCTTCTATGAAAGTCATGGACCTTATCATGGATGGTAAGGCTTGGAATCAAAATCTCCTTAACCAAATGTTCCCCCGCGAGATTATTCAAAACATTCTCGCTATCAAAATTCCCTCTTACCAGACTCGGGATAAGATGATCTGGAAGCCAGATCCATAAGAATTCTTCACAAGTAGATCAGCTAGGAACGTTATAGCCCCGACTACGCATGAGCAGGATCTGCACTCTTGGATTTGGAGACTAAAGTTGCCGCCACAGATCAAGAATTTACTGTGGAAGATCAAAATATATGGCCTCCCGACAGCTGCCAGACTAAACAGGTATATAAATAGAGTACCCATTCATGCTCTCTCTGTAATCAAGTAGATGAAGATGCAACTCACTTGTTCACAAGATGCCAGTAATAGCCCAATATATACAAACAAAAAACAAGTACGTATTTTCATGGTATTAACAACCCGGGTCTAATCCATAAAAACTTAGATAATATTGGCAAAGCTAATAATAAGTTTGAAGAACTTGTATGGATTTAGCAAACTATTTGGGAAATTAGAAATGAACTGATTTTCGGTCAAAAGAAACCAAATGGTGTCGCTCAAATGGTCAAAAAAATAGACAATCTCTTCTCGACTGGTCTCTTGGAGACTGCAATGTCGATGAAGGCCAAAAGAATAGGAAAAGATGGGCTACTGCTAAGTGGAGCAGACCACCTAGAACTATCTACAAACTTAATGTAGATGGTTCTGTTAACCAATCTGGCAAATGCTGGATTGGATGAATCATCAGAGATTCCGAAGGTCAGATTGTTGATATGCTTCATCATGAAATTATGGAAGGTTCAATTATTCAGACAGAGGCCTCAACTATGATAACAGGAATGAAACGAGCAAAATATATGGGACTTCGGAAGATCATCATTGAAAGCGATAACCAAACTCTGGTTAGATCTGTTAACAAACAACAACCGCCAAGATGGGAAGTAATGCGTCACCTAGAAGAAATCATCATGTTGCAATCGGATTTTGAGATGGTAGAAGTTTGTCATATCTATCGAGAATTAAATATGGAAGCAGACTATATAGCTACGAAAGGAATTATCTGTAATTTGCAGTCTATTCCCAACCATTGGGATTTTTGTAAATTCATTCTTCAGGATGATCCAGGAGCTAAGTTATTGTATAGGTAACAACTCTTAATGTTTTCCTACTGTAAAAAAAACTAATGGCAATTAAAACAACACTATTCTGAATAAAAGCACTGCAGTTTGAACTAAAAAAACATTGTTTTAACCTAAAACATTGGTTGGTCGGTTAAACTTAAGAAAAAATATATTAATAAGTGTCTCATTAACTTGTTTAAAATTCCACCCCATTTAATAAGACTTTTTCTTCGTCAGTATATACAAACCTGCAGTATCAAGAGACCAACATTCAATCAATAGTTGGATAATGATGTGCCTATTTTATACCATGTTTTGTGCTTACTTTTATTCCAATTTATGTCTATATTGTATATTTCAGGTTGGGAATATTGAGAATTTGTATAGAATATGATTATTTGCAAGATATGGAGGTCTACACAAGTTTTGGTGCAATTTCGCAAGATTTAGAACATTTTTTAAGCAAATTGCAAGAGAAGAGGACAAGCTGGAAGAGCCCTCGATGTCGACTGGATGCTCTCGACGTCGACTACAAATCTTAAAGAATTTGGCTAAGTATTGAGAAAAGGAGTTACTGGAATCGAGTTAGGACTAGTCGATATTCATCCTTCATATCGACTAAGCACCCGAGGTCGGCCAACGTTGGAGAGCACTTGACGTTGACTAGTAGTACTCGATGTCGAATGGAAGGAAGCATCAGACGAGGATACGTCAGGATCTTCTAAGGATTGCTATGGAACGTTTTGATATATCTTTTTCTCCTTAGATTGATGTTTCTTTAAGGGTAATTTCCACTTTACCCAAAGGATTTTTATTTATTTTAGATAGAGATTTTATATTTCCAAATTGGATAGAATTTACTTTCCAAGAGAGCAAGATTAGGGTTTTATAAATAAAGACTTTAGGGCTATAGTTTTAATCATCCATTAATCCTGCAGTTGAGTGATCAAGTTATAGCGCAGAGAGAGAGAGAGAGAGAGAGAGAGAGAGAGAGAGAGAGAGAGAGAGAGAGAGGGGCAGCCGAGTGGAGAAAGGAAGAGATTGGAGACGAACAATTGTAAGTTTAGTTTATTTTCAATTCAAGTTTATGTCTTTTATTTTTATGATGATGTTTGCCATGATGATGAGGGAGTAGTCGTCCTACTTCTAGGTTCGGGGTGAGCCCGACAATATCCATATTTGTATGCTTGGATCTATGATGTTTTTATGAGTTTATCATCGTCTATCTCGTGCTGAATCCGATGCCAAAGTGAGGACAATTCTTTCTTTGCGTTTTTTGAAGCGAAAGTGAATTAATTGTAAATTTGGATATTAATTAGGATTGATTTGCGAAAGTTGATTAAACCCTAATTATGAAAATGATAGAAACAAATAGTTTTTTGTGCGAGAGCCTCTATGATTTTATTTGTTCATTGCGAAAGCTATCTTATGATGATAAGATCATAATCTTTCTATGACTCTTATGTGTTGCATGCATGGATATCCAACCTTAGAAGCTTTTTTTTATATTGTTGAATCCTTAGATTTCGTGTCTTGATTGTTGAGTGTGAACAAAAACCATTTTGATATTTCTGGCCATTGCTCCATCATCCATCCTTACATTCTTCGATTTTTCTATGTCAACAAAGTTACTGTTTCTGTGCTACTTTTTGTTAAGTCGACGGTTTTCTGAGTCAACTGCTTTTGTTACTTACTCGACATCAACTGATCTAGCCGACATCGATTGCTTGTTTGTGTTTCTACAAGTTGTACTGAGCTAGGAATCGACTGCCCTGGTCGAAATCGATGGCTTCTAGTCGATATCGACATCTTTTGGTCGATTGCCGAGAGTGTTTTTAACTACTTAGGCGAGCGCTGACATGCTTCCTCGTGGATCGATCCTGATTCCCTTCTACTACAAACAAGGGGGGTCTTGTAATTTATTTCCTAAGATACGAATTGGTTTACTTGTGTTTATGTTCTTTATATTTATTTACATAGCAAGAAACTTCCCCCTAACAAATGTTGGCCCTTTTGTCATGGAAGCCATCAATCGCGCCCTTAGTAGTCTTTCTCACATTATTTGGTAGTTTTGTTTTATAGGTGCATGCGACACACTTATTGCACACTAGAGTTTGGGCCTATGGATGAATCGGAACGCTTTCTTCATCTGCATGAAAGGTTAAAGAGAATCATGTCTGATCAAGACACTGTGAATCAGACCCACGAATAGGAGCTTGAGAGGCTTTGTAAGAAGATAGAGGAGCTTACTACAAGAGAGACTGAACGCATTCAGGTCCAACAAAGATTGGAGGCAATGACTGATCGTGAAACCCAAGCTAGGAGAGAAGCCCAAAAGCAGCTAAAGAGTACTTGCACCATATGCTAGCGGTGCTAGAATATTCTATAATACTCCTTGCAGTTTCTTTTGAAATTAAAACTGGTTTTAGTGTTGAGATTAGGAGACATGCTTTTCAGGGAAATGCCACTAATGTCCAATGGCACATATATCTACTTATGTTGATCTCTGTGATACTATTGCTGATGGTGCTAACCTTGAATATGTGCGTTTGAAGGCATTTAGGTGGCCGCTTGCAAGAAAGAATCTACAATGGTTGGAGAGCTTAACCCCACAATCCATCCACACGTGGGGTGAGCTCAGGAACTTGTTTCTTAACAAGTTCTTCCCACCATCAAAGATGGCGCAGATAAGATAAAAGATTATGCCTTTTAAGCAGATGCTAGGGGAGGCGCTAGCTCAGGTTTGGGAGAGGTACAAAGACTTGCTGGGATCATGCCATACTCATGGGCAACCACCGTATGTCATCCAGGAGATCATCTACAACGCTTTGGATGTGGCGACAAAGGAAAGGATCAATACCCACATCTCTTATAGGTATCTAGACCTCACACCATAGAGGACTTGAGATACCATTTAGAGGCTTGTGGAGTTTGACAACACCTATGTGACTCCTCTGGCTTCAGACACGTTGTCCCATCTATGCCACTCTACGAGCCATCCAAATAGATTGATCCTAATATAAGGGAGCAATTCACAAAGGATCAAGTACGACGGCTCTAAAAGCAAGTGAAGTTTCTGACTACTAACCAGGCTTGCCTAGAGTGTGGGTCTGAGAGGCACAACACCACCTCTTGCCCACACACCGAGCGAATGCAACTCGCTGAGACCCACGAAGAACAACGCTTTGTGAGGGGTCCCAATTATGGCGGCTATCAAGGAAATTGGGACTATCACCAACCCCAACAACACCAAAGGGACCCCACACTATAGAGCACATGGACACCCTGAGAGACAGCAAATGAAGGATGATCTGTAGCTCACCCTTGAAGAGATGAGGAGGAACCCTGTTGAGTACAAAAAAATCCAAGAACTCCATTCATACTCAGCTGCATGGCATCAACTCAAGTCTTGGAGAGATTGATGTAGGGAAGAAGAATGTGGAGACTCAACAACTGGATCAATTAGCTGCACACATCCCTAGACAATTTGGATCGCTCCCTGGGAAAACTGAAGCGAATCCTAAAGGGCAATCATTTGGACATATTATTGATGTCCACTTGAGGAGTGGGAGTGAATTGCAAGAGCCCGAGAACAAGGCAGAAGAGAAGAATGAGGAGGCTGAGAATGTATTTGATGTCGACCAATCCTAGGTCGACGTCGACCATGAACTCAATGTCAGAGAAGTGAAGTGATCCAAGGAAGATGGACTTCCTTAAGGATATATTGAGCAAGATGGACTTCCCAGAGAAGAGAAGTGATCCAAGGAATGAGCCGAATAAGAATGAAGAAGAGGTAGAAGAAGAAGAAGTCTTTGTTGATGACGTTGGTCCTGTGTATGCTACTTTGGATGATCTTGAGCGTCGATTTGCTGAGTTTGTGGCGCAGACAAGCTCGTTGGTATTGCTGATAAGCTTTATGGTCTTTAGACTGCGCTATTGTGTGCCTTGGATAGTATCCACCAGCGGTCTGGATTCCAGACCCCACATTCACAGTAATTGTTTAGTTATTTGCTTCCTTCAACCCTCTATTATAACTTTCATTGTTCTTTTTGTTCATATTTATGCATTGAGGACAATGCAACATTTAAGTGTGTGTGTGTGTGGGGGGGGGGGGGGGAGGAGTGAAGTAAATTGTTTAGGTAGTTCATGTTTATTTTTTGTTTCATATTTAGATTTTCGGTTATTTATTTTTATTTATTTCTAAATTTTATTGTAATTCATGCATCATGTTTAGTTATTTGTTATATAAAATGTCAAAAATGAAAACAAAAATAGAAAATGTCGAAAATAATGAAAAAAAGAGTCACATGCATTGCATATATGTTTTTATCAAAGATACCCATCTAGTTTGAGTTTGTCGTATTAACTTTACTAGCATGATCTTATATATCCAATGGAATTCTGGAATGATTTGACCATGTCTTTAAAATTGGGTTTTATGTGAAATATAATTTGGCATAGGTAATTGAGTATGTATGATCTAAGTTTGCGAGCATGCTTGATATTCGATAAAAATTTGTCCTGGTGAGATATTTTTGGTCTTATAAGGGATTACATCTATATTCATTTTGCTTTTATTGTGTGATTTACTCTTCCTATCCATTTATATTTGAGTATTGACGTGGTTATCTATTTTCAAGACCGATTATATACATGATCATTGCTTGATGAGTTCAAACGTCATAACATGTATATATGGGATCATTGCTTAATAGTTCCCTCATTTTTATTTATGTTATTTTTGGCTCAACTGAAAAAAAAACAGTTCGAAAAAAAAATTAAGAATAAAGAGCCAAGTTTATTCATTTTTTACATAATGAGGAAGATTGGATTTATGTTGGTTGAAAGAGAGATTGGTTGGGTGATGAATATGCATATGTGTGCATGAGTATGATTTGGAGAGTTATGAAATTTGGAGTTCATTTATATATATTTTGAGAGTTGAGATTTATGGAGGATTTTGGGCTTATTTCTATATTTATGAGATGTTGTGTCATTGAGAGCTTCATGTTTTGTTGTTGGTTTGTGTTATGTTGGAAGTTTTGGAATCTTATTTTCCCGGAATTAATAGCACCACATGACCAAATACAATTCCTTACCCTTATGTTTCTTACCAAGCCCCATTACAACCCCGCCGAATGGAATCTTTTATGAAGGTTTACATTGAGCGAAAGTCCTCTTGATATTCTTATTTTTGCTTTGATGTATCCAGTGGAGATTTTGTGATATAAATGTCAATAATTGATTCGATGCTTGTATGTGGAATTGAGGTGATGCTTAAAGCCTAAACACATGAGAGTGAGAGATACACATTATCCTTGGTGAGGTTGGATTTTTGAGCATGCAAGCAACTTGATCCCATATATACATGTTATGACGTTTATATGCCTTGTTTATATTTGCACTATTATTGATGTTGCTTTTAATGAGTAAAATTGTGAAAGAATTTCCTATGGGATGCATAGATGATGTCTTTATTTTATGGTTGCTTGAGGACAAGCAACAGTTAAGTGTGGGGGGATTTGATACATGTTATGACATTTTTATGTCTTTGTAGTGGATGATTTCGATTGATCTATGTTGTTAGATGTTGATTATGGTCGATTAGAGTTGTTCCAATTGTGTCTTAATTGCATTGAATCGATATGTCAATTGGTCTTAGAACTTGAGTGTTTAATGCTATTCTTTAGTGATATTGAATAAAGTGATTGTATCCCTACGGATCTATCAACTTTAGTCAAGTCGACATGTGTTTAGCAATAACTATTGAATCAATCCTATGATCTTGAACCTCAACCATGGTATGAGAATTACAGGTAAAATATTTTTCTTTACTTTGCTATCAATATTTTGCAATCATATTTCTCTTTATTTTACTTTGTCATTAATTTGCTACAAATCATTGTTTTTGTCATAAGAATCATTGTTAAAAACATTGCATAACAACCGTTCTTCTCTTTGGGTTCGACTTCGACTTCATCGTTGTACTAGTTGTTGGTTTATCAATTCATTGATTTACTAATATATTGGTTTGAGCTTTGAGTTAGGATATTATTACTATTTGGCAAAGGGCAAAATTGCCAACGACGTCCGTCCCGCACCAGAGCCCACTACTAGAATTATGTTAATAGACATCACGTCATTTACATTAGTAAGAAAGACGCATGATGCTAAATAGCTTTTTAACATCGGTTTATAAATTTATGATATTGAAATAAAAAAAAAAGACAATAGCCTATGTTATTGAACGATGTTAAAAAAAGTATGGAAATTTTTTCAAGTGCGCGAAATTGAAATTTGAAGGGCTTAAAAGTCGTGCAATGAATTTTTCACTAAATTCCCAACACATAGAAAATTTTCACATTCTAAAATAAAAATAAAACCGAAACCTCTCTCTTTAGCTCACTCTTAAAATCCGCGCAATGAATTATGCATGCTTTCTTTTTTTCTGTATGTTGTTGTAGGTGCTTAATCAATTGCATAGTAGGACTTGAGCTTTTACTTACAAATTAGATCAAGAAGTTGTAGATCCTTAATCCCCATTTATCTTCCAATTGCATTATTATACCTAGAGACAGCATGTTCTATGGACATGTGGTGAAGATGAGTAATATGAATTCATGTCGTGCTCAATTTTACCCATTTTAGGTTAGACCCTACATCTTTGGTTTGTTTTGCTTCTTTTATTGAACTTGCATTCTTATGACATCCTTCTTGTAAATGTTCTACTTAGAGCTTAAAGCTGAATGATGGTGAAGTTGAGATCAGCTAAGCCTATCCCGCAGTTACTTATTGAGCTTGCATGACCTCAACTTTTCATATTGCTTGCGTAATGTGTATTAATAGGGATTTTTCATTGCATAACTTTAACAAATTAATAACTTCCCTTTTTAATGCCTAAAAGCCTTACTTTTGTAAATTTGTCGCCTTAAGTTAGTTTGGTGTTGCTTTTTGAAAAACAGTGTGAAATCCTTAATCCAATGGGTACCTTAGTTATGATTGCGTACATTTTTTTTCATTCAGTTGCATTGTGTTTTTTTTAGAAAGTCTATTGGATATATCTTATTAACCATCAATCATTGGGAAACTACTCATATTGCATATAAGTGCTATTCTTTGATTCTTCATGACCATCTAGATAAAGTAGGACTTAGATCACCATATGAGATCCTAGGTGTCGAAGTTGCTGCTTGCCATGTTAGTGAAGACAACAATTTTATATATTTTTCATCATGTCAAGCATGCAAAGAGCTACACTCGTTCAGCAAATGCAGAGGTGCCTTTTCATAATCATTCCCTCATAGTTCGAACGACGTTGTGAATATGGTGAATGTGTGTTGGATGTGTGTTGCCTTTTTGTAGCGTACCAGATGTGGGTGAATGTATGGTGGATATATTGAATATGGTGAATATATTATGGTGAATGATATTTTAGCTGCAACATGTGTCTCAACGTATGACATAGCTATGAAAATACGCCTAATAACCAAAAAACATCGGAAATTCGAGCTAAAAAATGATGTCTATTTTTGACTATGTAGCACGGAAACGGAAACGGACACAGGACACGGACACGGGAAGACACGGGGAAACGACGATTTCAAAAAACATATGACACGGACACGGCAAAGATATATGATATATATATATATATATATATATATATATATATATATATATATATATATATATATATATATATATATATATATATATATATATCATTTTAAAGGTCTTGCAAAGATGTATATATTTATACTAATAAGAGCCACCTAGATGTTAAGACCAATGAGATATAAATAAATAATTATATAACATTTCAAATCAAAATAATAATATATACAAATAAACATTGCTAAGTCTAAAAATAAATCAAAGTATAGAGAGGAGGTGGTCCACCATCATGTCTTGTTACTCCCCTCCCGCTGTTCTGCCAACTATATCAAGTTATCAACATAATCCCAAAGTGGTCCACTCCACCTCCACGTTTTGTTTCAAAGAAACACAGCCCCTCTGCTACCTTCATTAGTTTGTGAGCCTGAACGATCATCAATTTCTAGATCCTACTCCTAAATCTCATATAAATTGAAATCAAACATCACTCAATCAAAGTAACCCTAAATCTGAAAATAAATCAAGGTATAGAGAGGGAGTAAGATAAGGAGAGAAGATTTGAAGGAAGATTGACAGGAACAACACTCGTTTGTGTTCAGAAAGCCCTGCGATCGACGGTGGCTGGTGCAGATCAAAGAACGGCAGTGGCTAGTGTAGAACAGCGCTCGGCGGTGGCTAGTGCTAAAGGACGCCCAAGAAGAAAAGGGCAAAGGTTGATAGCCGGGTTTGCTTTTTTATTTTTTATTTTAATTATGAACCAGGTTTTTTTTAATTCCAAACCGTGTCCATTATTTGTGAACCGTGTCCAAGGCGTTTCCGTAGCGTTTCCATACGTGTCCGAAGTTTGACCGTTTCTTGACTGTATCTTGACCGTGTCCAGGTGTTTCCGAGGTGTTTCGTGTCGTGTCCGTGTTTCCGACACGACACTGTGCCCTACATAGGCGTTTCCGTGCTACATAGATTTTTGTACATACATCGATCGCAAAGATAAAAAATGATTTATGAAAGCTCGAATATATCAAAATTGCATTGTTACCTGATGTCAATAGAAAACACTTACATCATTAAAAACATCGTTTTTTAATTGAAAAATAATTTGCAAATATACTAATGACATCGACTTCAAAATATTTAATATGACACATTATATCTATATAAATTAATATTATAAACTAACAAAGGAATAAAGAGGGGACGCAACTTGAGTAATGTATAACCGATGTGTATTTGAATGTAAAACATCTCTTATTAAAAATATAGCGATGATAATGTCAAATTTTGTATTTCCCTATATTGTTTCAAACATATAGAAATGCATCGTAACAATGATTGAACATTAGGTTCATCAACCAAAACGTAACTATATCAATGTATTTAAATCATTATCAAACATGAAAACGATGTTATAAATTATTAGAGACATCGTTTAAAAACCGATGTGGTAAAATTGAGATCTTTAACGTCACCCACTAACACGTCGAATTTGTTTTTGTTTAACATCAGTTTTTAACCGATGTCTATGGACAAAATTCTAGTAGTGGTCTTACATTGTATTTGCTCCACATATGCTACATATTGCCTATTTTCTACCTTATGACCTATCCGGGGAGTTTGGAAGAGAATGGAAGTCATTTTTAGAGATGATTATATGGTTGTTTTGTGTTGGTATTCTTTATTGAGTTTGATGGCAGAACGAAGATTTTATAATGAAAAATTTAATGAGTGGTTTTTTTTGTCATGATCGAAGGATTAATGGTAGATCGACCCTGCTTGCGGAGGATAAAGTTCATGCGAGATGGGACACTAAGGTGAGGAGTCCGAAACACTAAGTATTTGGGGTTATTCATGACATCCATGTTTGTGACTCGCGAGAAGGCGGTGGTAAGGTTAGAGAGGTAAAAACATTATAGTGAAAAGAGAAAATAGTGAAATAAAGAGACGATGAGGGATCTGGAAATATCATATGAAGTTGGGAGAAAATACATAAAACAATTAAAAAAGTTTGAGAAACTTCTCCCTAGATTTAGCATCACATTTCCCAAAATAGCCCACCAATATGCCTTTTACCTTTCTCTTCACCATGTGCATAAAATTCATCTTGATTATCGGTTGTTATGTTACATGAAAATTGTTTTTTGCATAACCTCCTTTTGTGTGAGATGTTACTTTTGTTCACATGCATGGATTTGAAGACTTCATTAACTTTGCAAGGATGGCAAGTGATTGTTAGTGGTAATATGAGAATAGATCTACAATGTTGAGAGTTTAATTGTTCTCTCACTATGCCGTTTCTCCATCTTTTCGTTCAGTGCTGCAACTTTTTGTGGTTCCGTTCACGCTTGACCAGCGGGTCTTATTCCTCCTATCTTTGTCGAACTGGACTTGCCCATACCAGCGGTAAACCAGGAATACGCAATTGAGAACGGGAATTCGAGCAAAACTCCTAAATCGCCCTAATCGCCGATTTTTTCTTAATTCAATTGATATTTTTTTTTAATTTTTAACTAACGGGGAACGGTTAAAAAATAAGGATAGGGGCACGAGGTGAAATGATTTATAACCTCAGGGGCACTACGTGAAAAATGTAAAATAATTGGTCACCACGTGAATTAAGTAATACCTAGGTACCTCATAAAATTTCAAAAAAACGAAAAAAACTCAATCCATTAACGGCCAACAATCTTATCCAAAGTCGAGTTCGCTTTGATTTTCTACTTGGAATAAATTTAAAAAAAAAGGGAAAAGAATAAAAATGAAGAAAAATTGCGTGGGAAAAAGGAGAGCCGAAAAGCTGAATTGATATTTGATGTGTACGCTCCACCTTGCTTCCCTCCCATCTGCTGACTGCTGTCAATGGAGCCACCGATCCTCCTCCCCGTCCTTATCAATCTGTCTCCCCATTTAATTCCTCCTTTAAATTTAGGGTTTTCAGACCTTCAATCGTTCGTCGCACATCCCCATGGATTCCTTCCCATTTCACGACGCCAATCTCCCCCGACTCATCCACCACCGCTCCATCGACTCTCTCTATGTACGCTTACTCTCCCTTTACTGCTAATCTTCTGCGGTTACTTTTCCATTTCGAAGTTCGCGTACTGATTCTCCACTTGCTTTCAAAATTCAAACCAGTCGCCGATGATCGCTTTTCACTCGCTGTAATCTTGTTTTTGATGTTCTCCTATGTGCTGTGACTTCGATTCCAAAGTTAGGCTTAGAACATCTAGACTCGAACACAGTTGGCGTTGCTTCTAGTGGTGAAGTGTTGTTTCTTCGATGAAGTCAAATTTCATAGCTGAGTTTGAAAGTGCAGATGTCAGTATGATTGCAAGTAGTATAGAAGATTGAGTGGTTTCTTTGTCTAGAAAGGCGCAGGATTAGTGATTTTGCATCTTAATCTGCTTTCTTCGCGTGACTAAGAGTGTAGTATGATTTTAAGCTCAGTCAGCGTTGATGACTGTCTGATAAAAAAGAGTACAGAAGATGAAAATATGTGAGCTGCTTTTAACACTTCCAAGTTACTCTGTCGAGTGTTTGCTATAGATTTTTGGAATTCCATTCCTTCATGGTTCATACGACCAACAGTTCTACTTCACTTCCTTATGGGTGGATTTCTTGGTTTTCAGGATGATAAACGCAGTTTGCAGATGCACTCTTCCTTGATACAGAGATTATCCTTGGAAAGAAAACTTGAGGTTTGTGAGTTTCTCATGTATATTCTTCTCAACTTTTCGTTTGGATTGGGGTAATGCTGTAATCTTTGTTGAGATATATGGACTTATAATTGATCAAGTGTATTTGAGGTGAGGCTACATAGTAGTTAAGTGGACCATCATGTATAGGATTAATACTCTTATAACCGTCACTTGTATATAAGCTTTGAGCTGCAATGTAACAGTACACAATTCAGAATGATCATCACAATTCATCAATTCAATCCATCTCTTTGTGCTCTCGACACTCGCTTCTTCCTCCTCTAGATCTGGCCATCTTCAATTGTTTGTTCTAGCATTTTGACAATCTTCAGTAAACGTGGATGAGATTTTTTTAAAATTTTCTTTAAATGAAATTCTGATTGATTAGCTCAATCTCGTGATGTTAACAAAATAATGGAAAAATAGTTCGTTTATGATATGCCACCTAGAGCTAATATGAGTTTGTTGGGTATACCGAAGAAGATTTAGTTGGAGAGTCGCCGGCTTGTTCGATTCTTTTGTAGGTTTTTCTATGTGAACCTTGATTGTTCTACCATTGGAATCGCACATCTGCTACTGCCTTCTCTTTTGGAAAATGAAAAGTATCTTGGGTGTTTTTGGTTTTTGCTTGTAGTGTCTACTTCTTTTTCATTACCTAGTGAAAAAGCTTATTTAACTTTTATCTAATAATGAGGATAAATGATATCAGAGCAGATATGTCAAAATGTGACATGAGTATATGACTGAAAAAGCCCAGTCTCCCTACTTTAGAATTTTGGGGTGAAGGATGAGAACCTTTTCAATGTATAACTTGAAACTATCTATTTAAAAATTGAGAAGTAACCTGACACGAGATAGTTTGAAACTGAAAATGACCGAAAACCTTAAAATTTCTAAACCCACATAATTCATAACCATCCCGTGAGAATGTCATGGTTAGGACTGCGTGCCTTTCAACCTCTAATTTGGTCCCAGTAGGCTGAAACTACTTTAACCAAAATCACAGGAGGTGCAATCCAAAACCACTTGATATGTAGACGAAAATTACTAGTATAAAGGAACTGAATCAAGTACTACTTAATCCTATCCTAAATTTTCCCTATATGATTGAAAAGTCTATAAAGCAATAGGAGAAACACCAACACTCCTCTACAAACATTACCTGTGTGTGACACTCTGTCAGGCAGTGATTTCATGATTCCTTAAATAGTTTCTTTTGTCTTCTCTTATTGAATCATTTAAATTTCTGAAATATTCTTGTTGGTACCTTTTTGTTTGATTTTCTTCTTCCAACAGGGACATATTGGCTGTGTAAACACTGTTGCTTGGAATTCACAAGGTTCTCTTTTAATATCCGGCTCAGATGACCAACGGGTAAATTAATCCATTAGCAATACTTCAAGTAGTACAAAGTACAGGAGAAAATTGTTAAGATGAGCACTGTATTAAAGATTTAAAAAAATCATGTTATCAGATTAATGATGCTAGTAATAGAACCTGGAATCATTGATCCTTCTTATTCTACTGCTGTCATAGTATCATTCACTAAGATGGTCAATGTTGATTGTTGTAAATCAAACTGCTCAAGCATTTAATTACCTGTAAACTGATTTGTATGGTGCTCTTACTGTTCTCACAAATGCAGATCAACATATGGAGATATTCTACCCACAAACTTTTACATTGCATAGAGACAGGCCATACCACTAATATATTTTGTGCCAATTTTATCCCTGAGACATCTGATGAACTTGTGGCATCTGGAGCAGGGGACTGTGAGGTAAATATTATCATCAAGTTTTTTGTATTTGAGACTTTTGACTAGGAGAGAACGTTATAAATAATGCCGAGTCCTTTTATTTTCAGGTTCGTGCATTTAACATTTCTCATCTGAGTGGGAGGCAAGCTGATGCGACTGCTGTTACTCCATATGCTCACTTTCAGTGTCATACTAAGAGAGTTAAAAAATTATCGGTAAGACTTAACTCGTTTGTTTTTCCATAAAAGGTGAAAGCGGATGTGGGTTAAGAATCTGCAGCTTGCTGTCGTCTATGTTACAGACTATCAATTTTTTAATCATTTCTACTAAGCAACCAAGCCCTTGTGTTTTCACAGGTTGAAGTTGGAAATCCTAATGTGGTGTGGAGTGCTAGTGAAGATGGGACATTGAGGCAGCATGACTTTCGTGAAGTTTGTCGTTGCCCTCCTAATGGAGTTTCTGAACCAGAATGTCGCAGTGTTCTTGTAGTCTTACATCATCCCCCTCCTATTTTTAATGTAGTATTCATTGATGTCTTTATGTTGAGTTTTGATATATTGTGTTTCTATGGAAGCTTGATTTGCGTTGTGGGAAGAAAAGGTCATTGTCTGATCCCCCTAACGGAACTCTTAATTTAAAATCCTGTGATATCAGTCTCACAAGGCCCCATCTGCTCCTGGTTGGGGGGAGGTAAATTCGACAATGTTGCTGCATTCCCTGTTCCTTATTTGGTTATTACAAGGTCATTATCCATGTAAATGGGTTCTCAGTCTAACTTACTAACATTGTTTCTTTCTAAATGCTTGCAGTGATGCATTTGCCCGTTTATATGACAGAAGGATGCTTCCACCACTGTCTTCATGCCGCAGAAGTTTATCCCATCCTCCTTGTGTTAACTATTTCTGCCCAATGCATCTCTCTGAATCTGTGAGTGCTTCATGCCATGTGCATATCATCTGTAGGTTGCAACTCTTGAATTTCCTTTTGTTGGGAATGTTGAAATCCCCTTGGCAGTAAATTCAGTCTCAAGATAAAACACAATGAAATTAAATCAATAACTAAATAGCTAAAAGGAGACTTACTCCATTTGTTTCTCAATGGCATCTACAATATTTGATGGGTGGTGGTTCAGCCCTGCTGACCCCACCCAAATCATTACCTTATAAAAAAAAGCTACAACATTTGATATTATATATTTCTTTTGATATTAAAAATGAATTCCACCAAATAGAATATTAACTACCCTTTTGAGATTGGGAAGCCATACAGTGAGGGTGCTTGTGAATATTACGGTTTCTATAAACTTTGGGTCCATGTCTTCAGATCCCCTTTTTTGGTAGCCAGCAGTTGGTTATTTTTCTTCTGGATAAATTTTGGTATGGTTATTTTTCACTTGACAGAAACTTATTTGAATTACATCTCTAATAACAAAAGAAAAGAGGCTAGTCATTAACACAGAATATTAAGATCAAAGTATGCTTAAGTAAACAGTAGGGTTTTTTTTATCTTTTTTTATCAAATGTTAGCAGATGCCATTGGAGGGCTTGCCATTGTGTACATGGGATTTTGAAGTCCTTATTGCAGTCTTTTAGTCTTGCGAAAACTATCATCATCACAACCTGTCACATTCCTATAATCCAATCTTTCTTCTCTTACCCAAATAGGCAAGAGTTCCCGTGAAACGGAAAATACAATTCAATTTTGAAACAAATAAATTTACGTTACATGGAATATGGATATGAATTTATTGTTTGTGAATATGAATATGTTGTTATTCGTTTTATGTCGTGTGAATATGACTAATAGCACCCATGTTTACATTATATTCATATGAATGTAACTCAATATTCATTTATGATTGCTCTGCTTCACTCAATTGCATCCTCCTCAGAATCTCTTCTTCTTGCATTCTAAGCCACTTGTATTGCTCATCCAGCAACTCATCTGTGGTGCCGTCACTATCAATTTTTCCTTTAAAAGGCAATGTGCCTATCCTTTCAAGTTCACATATTGCCTTTTTTCTTCAATTTCAATTTTCTACATAAATTGGGCTTGATGAAGCAATTGAAGCTTGCCTTGTTTTTTTTTTTTATGTCTTTTCGGAAGCCAGTGGGGAGCTTATTATCTTAATTTTACTTTCTGGTTCTCATCCATTCTCTCAAGTTGCTAAATATCCTTTCTCTAGTTTCAGAAGTGCATGAATTGAAGTTATTCAGTTACTTGCACTAATGGGTAATAACGAATAGTCCTTTGTAACTTCTTTCTTATATATTTGCAGTCAGGACGAGCTAATGTGCATCTTACTCATGTCACATTTAGTCCTAATGGAGAAGAGGTTCTTATTAGCTATAATGGAGAGCATGTATACCTTTTTGATGTCAACCAAGGTATATTATCCATCATATTTTTTTCAGTGTCTTCTTAAGGGTTTCTGTTAAGCTGCCTAGAGAGGCAATTAGTGAATTAGACTTGGTCTAAATATCACTTGGTGTGATTACTATTTCCATCAATGGACCCCCTTCTTTCATAATGGGATTGAAAATGAGGAAATACAACTCAATTTCATTATCATGTTTCAACCACAATTCATCCATCATTAGAGCAATTATATGCTTTACGAACTCTATTTCTTTTCTACTTCCTGTTGAATCACTCCATACTGAATGCCACTTTTGTTTAAGCCCATTGTTGGTTTGGTTATTGGTCCATAAAAATTTGAAAACTTTTTTTTTTTTTATCTCAACACATCATAATTTTGTAATTTTATCTTTACTTCCCATTTTCATAAACTTCAAAAGTTTGGTAGACAACATGCAAAATTTGAAATTTCGATATAATGGTTTAAAACCCCAAGTTTGATGCACCAAGATTTAAATTTATTAACTTATTATCATCTTTGATGCTTAGAAAATGTTTTGCGTTGAGGAAGGGTCTGCTTGAACTTTCAGAATATATTGGTATCTATGTTGCTAGATTGTTGCATTGCTTGAAGCATGGGATGCTTAAGTGAGTGCTTACTTAGTAAAGTAAGATACCTGGATGGAAACATGAAATGACCACTTGAGCATAGCATGAAATTGATTATCCCTAGTTGTCGTGTGATGACAAAACAAATAAAGATGTTGCCTTTTTTGAGAGCCACAATAAAAAGAATGAAGATTAAATTAAATATATATGAAAAAAATGATAACTTACGTGAAGTGTGGAGTGCCATCAGTGGTTTGTTTAACTTTGGTGGACTTATTGGCTGTGGATAGCTTCAGGCTAGCTGATTTTGATAAGCTGTTTGTGTCAACTAATAGATAGTTGATTTTCTTTAGTTGTATCATGTTTCTTATAAACTATTCAAACTCTTTTCCATACCATAATTCATCAGCAAGCATCTCTGTCTAGGCCACATTCTCACCCAAATCAAATATATTATAAGGCATTACTAGTTACCGAATCTGTAATATTTACAAGTAGGTTTTCCAAACTGACCCTTATCATCTCAGCTGCTTCTGGGTTTGGCAAGCCTAATTTATATTCTTGTTTGCTTTTAGTTATCAGTAGTGTTTTGACTTTCAAGTAATTAAATTTTAATGTTATCTGTATAAAGATCCACATTGCCAATATTATTGTGCTTGGGCAATGAAGGTGCTTACCTTTTGAGGTAAGGCACTCTTACCATTCCCCATTATGCCCGAGCTCTTAGGTGAGTGAGTTCTTGCCTTTGATACCTTGGGTTACATGATTACAATATTGAACAATATTTTCTTTCTTCTGGATTTGTGTTTGGGTGTATGCTAGAAGAAAGTAGTGAACTTTGGCGTTTTAAGTGTTTTTCTGTGAAATTCATATAGGGGCTAGCAGTGGTGTGAAGTATACATCAGGAGATTTTGCTAAGCAATGGAGTTTTTCTTCCATTATTAATGGAACCCAGTTGCAAACAATTGAGAATATTGGAAAAACTAATTCAATGAGGAGCAAAACCACCTGCAAAAGCACTCAGCAGGTATTACTTTCTGATTAAATCTATACTGTGTATCATATGAGATCTGTGATTTTCCTTTTTAATCAACCAGTTCGAATCTATTCCTAAACTGTGTTGCAATTTTTCAGCAAGATAGGTGCAGGAAATTGCTCCAAACAGCAGAGAGGTGCTTGAAGGAAGGGAGCAATTATCATCAGGGAGTTGAGTTGTGCAATGAAATTTTAGACGGACATGATTGCAGCACTGATCCAATCCTTAAGCATGATTGCCTCTGCGCACGCTCTGCTTTGCTTCTTAAGGTAACAGAGGTCCTTTTTTAGCAGTAACTATTTTGCACTTATCATGATCTGTGGTTCTTATATGCTTCCATTTTCTTTTATCAATAAATAATTTTCAGCGGAAGTGGAAAAATGACGTTCATATGGCTTTAAGAGATTTGAATCAAGCTCTCAGAATTGATTCCTCTTCATATAGGGCAGTTTACTACATGTGTGATGCTTTGGTGGAGGTGAGACTTGTGTTGGCTATAGCTTAATGGAAAATAATGTACTCTTAGAAGATTCAGCTTTGTTTGATCTGCTGAATATTTCTGATATCACCATCATCATCCTTTTGCTAATAGTCACAATGCATACATGATACACATACAAGTATGCAATTATCTTTTAAATTTCTTTTAGCTTAGTTCTTTTCCTCATCAAGTCATGAGAACCATAAGCAATTCTGGGCGTAATGTTTATTTGACCTAGAACATGCCTAAGAGGGTCATAGGCGAAAAGGTGGGCTTTGATACATTTTAAAAGTCTGCTAAAGCCGAATGCAGATGATCCCTCAAGCCAAGTATGCTTGACAAGACAGATTTTATCTATTTGGTTGATTTCAGTTTCTTTTAGAGATTTGTTAGTTGATGTATTTTGGGTCATCTATAGCTTTTAGCATCTCTCTTTCTTACTAGTATGTATATATGCAAATGTATATTACTCATCTAATCTATCGTGCCTTGGATGGATCAACTTTTAATATATATAAATACATTGGAAGTAGTTTTAATAGTCTACTAGATTAGAAATCTTGCCTTGGATGGATCAACTTTTAATATATATAAATATATGAAAAATACACAACAGAATCTATTTCTAATCTTTAAAAAAATTATAAAATTTATCATTAAGTTTGAATATTATAACTAATAATGTGATATTGTGATAATTTGGATTAGATAGAACTATTAAACGAAATAGTAAGTTTACATAAGTCACAACATTTTTCAAGAAAAAGAATCTTGATTGGGTTAGTTAACCAGTAATGTGATATTTTGGAGGGAAATTTTAATTACTCCTCACAAAATTTGAGTGGTTTAAGGAGAGATTGTGGCCTTAGCATCTTTAATTTTTAGTGTGTATATATATATACATACATACATACATATATATATATATATATATATGTATATATATATATGTAAATGGATAAATATATTTGAGTGCTCTAAGAAGAGACTGCCAAATGGGCCTTAGCAGCTTCTTTTTTCGTTGATTAGTTTCTACAAGACTTTAACTGCCATGTCTTCTTCAAGGGTTATAAGAAAAATGAGTTAAGAATGGTAAAAAGAGTAAATACATTCGTGTTTCATCCATTTGCATTTTAAGTAATTTACTTCTGTCATGAAATTATGGACACTTGCACAACAATTTTTTTTTTTACAGAAAAAAACATTTAAATCATAAACGTACAAGTTATAACTTGAAATAAATCAAAAAGTAATTGACATGGTTAAACCAGCCATTTTTTGGTGTTCATGCAGTTATTAGTTTCTTATATTGAGGAGCAGAAGAAGAAAAGCTTTATTATTATTTTTTTGGCAGAAGTAAAAGCTTTAGTGTTGCTTTTTGATAATTCACCATTCTTCCTTATTTACTTGAAATGTTGTTGCAAGCAAAATATTAATTTATCATGTTATTCTTTTGTAAATCTTTGTTCCACACAGGTCCTTTTGGTTTTAATGCTTGAGTTTGTGCCCATAACTCTCAAAATTGTTCATCAACGAAAATACCCTGAACATTGAAAAGTGAAAACTCTAGATATGCAATAAGTGATTGGTTTGAGAGTACTGTTGTTTTATAGCCAGCATTTATTAAACTTTTCCTTAATTGTGGAACTCGAGGTGGTTTGGTAGTGTATGGTTTCCTTTATATTCTTTTGTTGCAGTTGGGCAAGCATAAAGCGGCTCTGGACTTTGCTCTTGCTGCTCAACTTTTGGTTCCCTCCTATGAAGTTGCAGAAAGGGTCAAAACTATAAGAAAGCATCTTGCAACAGGTTTTTTTAAAGTATCATTTTCCCTTTTAACACTTGGCTTTAGGATGCATGTTGACCCTATGTTGGTCTGTGATACTCCATTGCTTAGAACCTTGGGCCAATAAACTGGGAGCACAAGTGCGGTCCCACATGAGCATTATGTTCAAGATCCACCTTCAATCACAAAATCTTAGTGTTTATGTAGGGGCTTCAACGTCCCTTATATGTTGTTACTTTTATCTTTCTTTACATTTGATGTGGGATACATATCCCTTTCTCAACACAACTCAACCTCGTCCAACCACACACAAGCTTTTGTCATTAGGTGATGAGAAAAGTTTCATCCAACGTATCAACAAAAGATTTGGTTCTTCTAGGTTTGCGGTCAGGGTCATTGGGTTACCTAAAATTGTGTACGTACCAAATTAGTCATAATATAGATTCTTTTGTTTTATTGTCTACCATCCACAAAGGTGTCATAAATTATTGGAGGGATACATTTTTTCTTTCATGGGCTTGTGTTCTGGCTTATTTAAGAAAGAGATCTTGCTGGGTACAGTTTACACACAAACAAATCCTTTGTCGTGTCACTATTATCACAGTGCTTATTTCTGCTTACAGATGAAGAAAAAGACAACATTGCAAGAGAGAGAGCACCAAGGTATGAGTGACGAGTTGGGCAAATGATATCCTTTACTTGCCTTCTGGATCTGTTGTAAAAAGTGATTTTAATAAGACACGGTCATTGTATTATTAAACTTTGAAACTTAAATCTCTAGTGATGAAGAAGGTGATGCTGATTCCAATCTTCATTACAGAAATTTAAATCTGCGAATCCATAAAAGAGCTGATTTGGCTGGAGAGGCTGACAGTTCAAATTGTCGGTGTGCTTCTTCAACTATGCAAAATGAAAAAGCAGTCTACAAGGTTCTGCTATTTAGTGATATCCATTTTTTTTTTTCCAAAGATAAGTGCTGAAATTTTATGTTTTATGTTTCTCTTATATGGCATTTGCTTTGGAGGAATCAGTTTCAAAATGAAAAGCTGTCTCATTTTTTTGTTGCTTATTCATTTGTTCATGATCATGGTCACAGACACAGGCTTGCCTATTGATGTTCTTGATTTCATGACTACATGCTTTATTTATTTGAGTTCGGGCTTTATGCTATGCTGCAGCCTGAAGCGACTGTTGATATGAAGCAGAGATTCGTTGGCCACTGCAATACAGGAACCGACATAAAACAAGCTACTTTCTTGGGTCAAAAGGGTATGCTGTTCTATTTAGACATACGGTCCTGGAGCAATTATATCATTTGTTTTTGCTGTCAATAAAGTTCTTCCTACTATTTAATATGAGGTCACAAGTTTATCCGTGTGTTCGTTGTTCTTTTTAACTCTCAATTATATCCATCTGAATGTTTTTCTAAATGTTTTACATGCTGCTTCTAAAGTGAGGCATAAACAAGTTTAATTTGGGAAAACTTTATTATAAAAAAAAATATAACCTGAGAATTTGCTGCTGTGGTTGCTCTGCTGAAATTGCAAATCGTTTCACTTTCTCCCTCTTAATTTGTAAGCATGTTAGCTGGATAATCATTTGTATCATTGTCTTTCAATCCTTCCACTAGGATTAAGTGATAACGAAGTTCGGTGCCCTTTGATCTAGGATTCATGGCTAAGGCAATAGCTGGCATATCATCACAAATAGTGTCATGTGCCATTTTCCTTTTGTTTAAGTTCAACTAGTGTTCTCCTTGGCTAAACTGCCTTTCTAGCTGTTGCATACTGGTAGTCAATACAGCTGTTAGATGAATCCCTAGGTTAATTAATTACTGATGCATTTATTCACTCACATTAGCTGTATCTATTTATTGTTTTCTGATAGTTTCTAGGAGTATGTTGAAGGGTCACTCTCTTCTTTGTAATTATAAATATCAGGCTTAAGCCTGAGAATAGGCTAATATATAATGCTTCTGTTTATTATGCTGCATTATTGAGGTCCATTATAACTTCTGAACCCATGCAAAAAACACTGATTGATACGCTATTTTCTGGCATCTACTGAACCAAGTCCGTCAATGGATGGAAAACTCAGTTGCACTTTGTTCTGTGTCTTCATAATTTTTACTCAATGGCATCTCTGCTGGTTTCACTATGATAATTACGAGCTTTTGCCACTGCAAATTAAAGTTTGCTGGTGGTGTTATCATTTGTATACCTGAACAATTGAGTCTTGCCTTGTGTCACATACAATGATACAACCCATTGCTGACATGATTGCCTCTATGTTTATTGTACCATTTTCTTGCCTCAACTTCCCATTTGCCGGCAGCAAGGTTCTGGCTGGCAGAATACAATTGCTTATACAGATCTCCTATCCTGAACATGTCCTGAATATACTTTTTCTGAGAGGAAAATCCTCCTTTAGCTTTCTTGATTTCCAAAAATATGCCAATGAGTTCTCAGCCCGTCACACCCAGTTCCTGAACCATGCACCTTTTGAATTCCAACAGTTATTTTGGAATCTCTCCTTGTGTAAGGATGGCCTGAAAAAATGTTATCATGCCCCTACGGACCTACTATATATATGTGTTTTCACTCTCCGTGCATTCTTAGGAAATGAAAAGTAATGCACCTTGCCATATACACTGCCTTCAAACACCGGTTACTATCTGCCCTTTTCTTGGATCTTCCTTGAGTTGATGCTTTTTGGCATACTATCATGTGGTATGCTGTGTGTGTGTTTCATTTTCTGGAATCAGTTGCTTTAGTTTGCTTGTCTTCTGTAAAGAATGTGCATGCTTGTGATTTTTTTTTTTTTTTAGGTTTGGGCAATACCAAATTGCATTAACTATATTTATTGGGTTACACTGTTGGTGAAATAGATGAAACCGGTTAATTGCTGCTTTGTCTGACCGAGGAAGCATTTTGCATTGAGAGAACATTCTTGTAGAATTGGTGATACCGGCTTGTTTTCGAGCTTAGAAAGAGGAAGGAGCGATCTCAACTAAGTTATAGTGCAGGAAAGAAAATAAGGGCATTGATTTGAGTTAACATCTCTCTACTTTTAGGGGACTATATGTCTACTTTTCATATGCAAGATTCTGTTCTTCCATTCTTACTGGAATAGTAATTGATCAGTTTGTTCTTTCAGAAATGAACAATCTCATATATCATTAAGTATATATCTTTACAGTTCTTTGGTCTCTTAATATGTACTTTTGTGCTGGTTAGTAATCTCAGTGAGAGGTGATGAATTATGCTTTTGAACTTGAAAAAAAATTGTTACTACTTGTGACTATATCTATTGATAGTTCCATTATTTTTTTTTGAAGGTGAATATATAGCGAGCGGGAGTGATGATGGTGGATGTTTCATCTGGGAAAAGAAAACAGGAAGATTGATAAAAATGCTCCTTGGTGATGAAGCTGGTAATACCATGTAATCTATATATTAAGATCTTGGTATCTAGTTTTTCTGCATCTTGAATCCTATTCCTTGAATTCTTTGCAGTTGTAAATTGTATACAATCTCATCCTTTTGACAGTGTTATTGCTACAAGTGGGATAGATAATACAATAAAGGTAAGGGAATCTATCACATTATTCCACTAAGAGACATAAAAGGAACTGTCAAAGGATTAAATGATGTTTTAAATATGGCTGCAAGATATGGAGTCCTGCAGCTTCTATGCCATCAATGATAGCTGGTAGATCCTGTGGACCAGATAATGCTGAGGTGTTGGAAGCTATGGAGGGCAATCAACATAGTCTGTCCTATGTGCTGGGCCCTCTTGTGTACGTATAACAATACTTTGAACCCATTCTTCCCTAGTTTCCTTCCTCCCTTCCCCTGGGAAAGCAGAGTTAATGTTTATATGATTGCATTATTTTGGATTGCATTTATCAGATTCATTTGACCTTTAGCTCAAATTGGCTTGAGGTAGATGACATTTTCGAAACTTATCAACTTGTGTACAGTTGATTTTGTTCTGATGTACATTGACTGACGTATTTGTTCCCATTAGGGATGAACACCCCAATCCTTTACTCCTAACATTTTTTTTTTGAACGACTTCCTAACTAAAGAAATCCAAGATGTCAGTTTGAAAATATTACATGTTTACAACTAGAAGGTCACTGAGCATTGGTACCCATTCAGATTTCATGGGCAAGTATTTATGCATTTACATTTTTCCTTATAGCCATGACATTTTGTGCACATTGTCTATTATTTTTTAGGCCATTAGATATTCTGGAACGGCTTGGCATACCTACTTCTGGAGGCTCATTCGAAGAGATCCAGTGTACTCAAAGTTGATCTGCTCCTTTGAACACAAAGGTTATTGACACTTCTCATGAACTTTGTGTAATGTCACTTAGATTTCTTCACAAGTAATGAAGGTTTTAATTGGCATTTTCTTTTCGTTAATATCTTATAATGTTAAAGAGTTATTAAAATGTCTTTTGTTGCAAACCACCTTTTATAATTTCTTTAAACAAACTACGTGGTGCAATGCATTTTTACCAAATGTGAACACCTTAAATATTTATATTATAGAACATTGGTGTTATTGCACAAAAACATATGATATATAATGTACTTTTCATGTAAGTTATTTCTTTTTGCCATAGTACTCATAACTGCAAACTGTTTATAGTTTGCCATCATTTCAGTCATTTTCTTAAATAATTTGAATCTTGCTTGCCTTCCCTCATTATTTTTTTTTGCTTGTTTGAAATGCCATCTAATGATGGCATTTTGTAGTTGATACTTTCAGTAAGGACTTCAATTTTGCAACTGAAGCAGCTATAACACATTTAGAATATCTAATTTCTTAATAATAGAATCTTTAATGTTGAACATTTGTAGAAATGAATGGATCCTAAATAAATATCACGAGTTTTTTTTTTTTTGAATCTGTACTAGGCTAACAAATTATTGAAAAATTAAGCACAGAGTAGGCTTTTTTTTCATTTTCTTTTTTGACAAATCACAGAATAGGTTAATGAATAGCGAAAGGTCATATTAATCAAATCCCATGAAAGGTAGTTTTAACACTTCTACTTGACAAAATTGTGCAAGGTGTTTTGCCGTTTTGGTAAAGTATTATCAATTTAATGGTGGTTTTGGAGATCAAAGAGGGAAAAAAATCCTTATTTTATCTTGGTATTCCAGGATTTAAAAGGGCTAACTTTATCTTACCTCTGAGAAAAATCTGCCAAGTTATGAAGATTGAATTATGTAGGCATTGAAGTTTTGGACGGAGTTTTCATTTGTTGAAGGCAGTCGCAGTAGTCTTTCGGTTAGCTCACCTCTCTCTGAGAAGGATGATACTGATTTCTTGGATCTGTTTGCTTGCAGGCTGCTAATACTCCTAGTACATGTCCCTCTGTTCGCGTTTTCCTTTTGTTTTACATGCAGCCAGCTAGAGTACACCCCAGCTTAGATTCTATCGCAAGACTACGGAATCTGAATGTTTAATGAAAGGGGAAATACTTCTTGCCAGGCTTACCTGAATGTTAAATGGAAGGTGAAAGACTCGTCACATGTACAAAGGTCACTCTGCAGAACTTGATCATGGTTGGACAAGTGCCAAATATCCAGTCTCCAGTTTACCTTGGTAAGTTTCGAGTTCCAAGGGGTTCTTATTGAATAGCTAAATAAAATCAAGCTCCGAGGTTCATCAGTAGTATAATCGCTTTTGAAGTTCTCTCTTTATCAACCGAATCAACCACCCACCTTGTTCATATCTGTCTGCTTGCTGTGAATCCTGCATCTGTATAAACTCAAAAGTTTCTGTACAGATTATATTCCCATAAACTTACTTTATATCCTACAAAGATATAATTGGGATTCCCTCATGTCTTTAAAAAGTGGCAATATCCTACAAAGATGTTTGCACTATATATGGCTTTATCTGCTCATAAATTTCCAGTTCTATGGTTGGAGTTGGAGCTTTATATCTTTTTTTTCCCTTGTTAGTTTCGGCTTTCTGCACTCTTTTAGATTCATACGTTCAAATCTGTACTCACGAGTGGGAATATGTTCTTTATTGAGATTGAGATGGATGAAAATTTTCAGATTCCCTTTATAGATTGGATATTTATCCAGGATGTGTTTATTTTATGTGACTTTGAGGTCCATTTCTCTTCTTGAAATTGTATTTGCGGTGCGGGAAATTGTCTGTTGAATTCACAGTTTTGTGACGAAAACAAACTTGCTTCATTTTCATTTTTTTTTATTGGAATTACAAGAGCTGCCCAGGAAACATGTTATGGTTTCTCATGTTACCTCTGAGCTTGGATCCCATAAGAGTTTGAATTGGTGGGTATCCGTATCCGAGTCCTCTTAGTAGGCCCGACTAATCCCATGGGTCTGGAGTTTTGAGTCTCGCCGCATACCATGCGAGTGACCCAAAGGGGAGACTGAGTTGATCCTCAATTTCTACTTAATTGGGATTGGATTATAATGAAAATGCATCCAAAGCCTAACCTAAAGTTACTTGGTAGTCATCCTCAATTTCTACTCGATTGGGATCGGAAGTCATCCAAAGTCACATTATCCACACCCCGCTGAAGTTTTCGTGGAATCCTAGACCCCTCAAACTTATTTCCCTTACCAATTAGTTTAGGAAAGTCTATGCGTTAACCACAAATCTTTGTGAAATATGTACAACAACCATAATTCCAGTTTTGTTGGAAAAAAATAAGGTCATTGCATATTGGAATTATGCCATAAAAACACCACAAAATATAAGGGATGATAAATCTCCTAGTTTTAAACGTAGCCTGAGACGTCATAATCAAAAATAAAATAAATTCAGCATGACTTTTGAAAAGCTGTTTTTGATTAACTAAGATGTGTCGTAAAAACACTATCCAAATAAACACAAACCACCACGAACAAGCAACAAATAAATGATACAAAAAACCCCAAACACACGAGCAATGAAGACGTCAAAGGATACACTCTCAGGCTCCATTACGCGCTCTGCACAAACTAGTCCTCTATGTGCTTCTAATTTTTTTTACCCACGTAAAATTGTGAATAGATTATTATGGATCCACTCTATAAAATTTGCAAAAAATTGTGGCTACCACGCAAAATTCCTTATTCTTTTCGGTACCAATGTTTACTTTGTAATCTGACTAGCCAAGTAGCCATATACAAAATTTAAAAGTACAGATAAGTCCAATTTAAATAAATAAATAATGTATCCGGAGTATATAATAAGTTGAGGTTTTGCTAAATGAAACAATAACAGTAGAAATTCATCTGTCCAGAATCATTGGTGTAAAATATTCAAATGTTAGTAATAATTTTAACGGAATGATTTTCTTTGTCTATGGACCCTCAAACACAGCAGAAAAGGCGGAATTCTGGAATGAGTTAACTAACATTATCGCCCAACAAACCCTACCTTCCATCGTTATAGGAGATCTAAACGATATTGGAAATAATAATGAGAAGATGGGAGGTACCATATACAATTTTACTAGATTTCAAAGATTGAATGATTTCAAAAACCAGACTGGACTTCTAGAGATCCCTGCAGTCGGAAACCCCTTTACATGGAGAAAAATGGTGGATGGTGAGGACAGTATTAAAGAGAAACTTGATCGCGTGCTCGTACAACACCAAATTTTAGAAACCTATCCAGATATTGTAGCTACAAATGGAGCCTTCTCCACATCCGATCATTGCCCTATCACTATCATACTCAATAATCAATCTCAATTCAAGCCACCACCTTTTAAATTTGAGAATATGTGGTTAAAGAGAAGAGATTTTCGTAATGTAGTTAAGCAAGCTTGGAGAACAAGATATAATGGGTCAGCCATGTTCCGATTAGTCTCAAAACTAAGAATAGTTAAGCAGAATGCTAAGCTATGGAATAAGCTTACATTCGGGAATGTTTTTAGACAGATCGACATTGTGGAAAAGGATCTGGTAATATTACAATCAGCAAATGTCTCTAACACATCTAGTGGCAATAAAACCAAAGAAGCAATGCTCATTAAGAAAAAAGAAGCGCTATTACGATATCAAAAAGAGTACTGGGGTCAAAGGGCAAAATCTAAACACATTAAAATGACGGACTATAACTCAGCATATTTCCACAGAATAGCTACAGGAAGGAGAAATAGGAAAATCATTAGGCAAATCACAACAGCAGAAGGAACACTAGTCTTTGGAGAAGAAAATATACGCAACGAGATTAGACAAGATTTTGTGACGAGGTTTTCTAAAGAACAAATAAATAAAAGAATGTTACAAGATTATTTAGAGTCAATTCCCTCATCGATTACTGAGGATGAGAATAACTATCTTATCGCTCAACCATCTAATAGGGAAATAAAGGATACGGTCTTATTGTTAGGACAGAACAAATCCCCAGGTCCAGATGGTATGACAGCTGAATTTTTTAAAGAATACTGGGACATAGTCGGGTTAGATGTCACTCGTGCGGTTAAGGCATTCTTCCATTCGGGCAAGCTCTTTCGACAAATAAACCACACTTTCATTACACTATTACCTAAATGTGATAACCCCGCAAAAACAAGTGATTACAGACCTATAAGTCTATGCTCAACCCTTTATAAAATAATTTCCAAAATCCTCACAGAAAGACTAAAAAGGGTAATTGGAAAACTAATCCATCCTCTGCAAGGAGCATTCATATCGGATAGGGCAATCCAAGATAATGTATTAATTGCACACGAAATTTTTCATTCCTTCAAAAATCGAAAGGGTGCGGATGGTTGGGTAGCTATTAAACTCGATATGGAGAAAGCCTATGATCGAGTCGATTGGGATTTTACATCTGCCGTCTTACAAAAGTTTGGTTTTCATACAAAGTTTATCGACCTTATAATGGAATGTGTAACCACGGTTTCCTTCTCGGTCCTTGTTAATAATGGTCCAACTGAAGTATTCAAAGCAAAGAGAGGGCTCCGTCAGGGGGATCCGCTTTCCCCTTTTTTGTTTATCCTTGGTGCTGAAGTATTAGCCAGGAAACTGTCGGCTGAAGCTCTTAAGCCGAAATCGGGTATAGGATTCAAATTTAATCGTGCTACAGTGAGAATCCCGTTCCTCTCATTTGCAGATGATATCATTATATTCTCAAAAGGAAATATGGAGTCATGCAATAGGGTCAAAACAATTATGACCGAATATTGTCAAATATCAGGGCAAAAGATCAATTACACAAAATCCGCATTTCAATGCTCTCCGGGCATAGCGTCTACCAGGGTCCCAAGCATCGACAACACCCTCAATATACCCAATCAGACAAAATTGGATAAATATCTCGGTTGTCCAATAATTAACGGGCGTGTCAACAAAACGACATTTGAAGAAATCATCAACAAGACAAATTCTCAGTTATCCAAGTGGAAAGCTAATACTTTATCACAACAGGGATGCTCGATCCTTATTAACTCAAACCTGTCAGCAAAACCATTGTACGCTATGCAAAGTTTTATGCTACCAACATCAATGCACTCCAACCTGGATAAAATAAATAGATCTTTTTTCTGGAATAAGGACTTACAATACAAACCTTTGATTAGTTGGGATAAAATCTGTAAATCTAAAAATGCAGGGGGCTTAGGTCTAAGGAAAACCAAAGACATGAATATTGCCTTACAATTAAAGTTACTATGGAAAATTTTGGCGGAACCGGATAACATATGGGTCAAAATTATCACTGCAAAATATTTAAAGGACACCCATATTCTAAGGTATCAGAATAATGGAAACGCATCATGGCAATGGTCACAGTTAAGGAAATTAATCGATCCATTCCGAAAAGGTTTACGCTGGTCTGTAGGCAACGGAAAATCTATTAAGTTTTGGGAGGATAATTGGGGCCCACCCAACCCATTAAAACTACACTGTACAGATATAGATAATATTGACCTAAATAGCACGGTAGATGAATTTATAGCCAATAATGCTTGGAGCATACAGAAACTCAAACAGGTTCTACCAGATGATTTAGTACTACAGATATGTGTAATCCCTCTGTCGGCATGCCCCATTGAGGACAGGTTGTATTGGTGGCCGGACAAGAAAGGTTGGTTTACAACAGCTAGCGCCTACAACCTAGTCACGAATGCTCTTGAACCAGTAGTTAATGACAATGCGTGGATTTGGAAAATAGATGCCCCGCCCAAGATAAAAAAATTTCTATGGAAAGTATGCAATGATGGATTACCCACTGCTGGGAAATTGGCTAATAGAGGATTATCAATCCCACCATACTGCGAACTATGTAATCATCATCATGAAGATGTTGTCCACCTACTTTTTGAATGTAAATTCTATTCTATAATTCAGAGTCTAGATAATGCCGGGAAATCTGTAATTGAAAATGAAATTCAATCATCAAGAAATATCAAAATCATAATGGGTAAGATTGGGCAAATTTTGACCAAGGAGGAGAAACAAAGATGGGCCTTCAACTGGTGGACGATATGGTTAACCAGGAATCTCCTGATTTTCCAGCAGGAGAAACTGCCTACCCAAATAGGTTTTCAACAAAAAGTGGAGGTGAACCGACAGAATTGGATTAGAGCGAATATGATTGATCAGGAAAATCATTCTGTGAGCAGGCAAGAGAAGAGCCCAATGGGTAAAAGAAGGACAAAGAATAGAGTAAGGTGGAAAAAGCCGCCACCAAGTTGGATGAAACTCAATTTCGATGGTTCTTCAACTCAGAATCAACAAAGTTCCATTGGTTTTGTCATACGAAATGAGAATGGTACAGTGTTAGCAATAGAAGGAGATAAAATTGGAAAACAAACACCTCTTATGGCTGAAGCGCTCGCTTTGAGAAAAGGAATTGTGTGCGCTAAGCAATTAAACATTAGCAAACTCATTGTTGAAGGTGATTCCCTTATCATCATTGATTACTTCAAAAAGGGTACAAAATGTCCATGGGAAATTGAACTAGTGTTATCTGACATTAGTTCCTTACTAATTGGGATTAACGAAGTCTTGTTTACACATGTTCTTCGTGCTGGTAATTGCGTGGCTGATCGGGTTGCACACCTTGTCCACGCAACTAACAATCCCAACCTTCACAGCGATTCTGATCTTTATGATCTCATCCAAATGGATGCTATCGGGTGACGACTTTGTCACACCCGAATTTTTACCGAATCAAAAAAAAAAATTAAAAAAATAGGTTGAGGTTGAAAATGGAGTATGGAAAGAGGGGGGAGACAGTGAGTATAAAATCAAAGATTGAGCGTAACCTCAGCAACCTCAAACTATTAATAAAGTTTTGTCGGCCAATTTGGCAATTTCCGATACTGCTATACGCCTATTGATGGTTTTTTTTTTCTTCGGGAATGAAGTGTTGAGTGTGACTTTGGATGCTATATATGCCATCACTTTGATGTGACACCGTGTGCTTTGAATTGGTTGCTTCACCTTTGTGACTTTGTCACCTATCTTATTCCATTTCCCACCACCTCTTATTTTCTACTCCATTTAAAATATAGGTAGAAGTTCCTATGATGATACCATTTTCCATTATTTACTATCGAAATAATACTCTAATTAAGGTGCTTCGCTTTCAAGTTTCTTCCCTTATTTCAACATTTGTCTTTATTTTGGTATAGAAAAATAGAGGTCAAATCGATCTGATGTGTATTGTCTTCACGTAAAGGAAATCATGGATATCCTTATGCCGGTCAATCCATTTCTGAACAGGTTATACTGGTGGTCAAATAGAAAAGGATGATTTACTATGCGTAGTGCAATGAAAATCATAACAAACCCAGATAAAATTGTAGACCCAAACATATGAATATTGAAGTTGAATACAATCCTAAAAATAAAAAACTTTTTATGAAAAATTAGCCAAAGGGGAATGCCCACAAAAAAAGAGACTAGCTGATCCCCACAAGTTTTTCTCTCTGTGATGGACCTATACAAGATGAGGAACATTTATTCATTGATGTGAATTTATAAAAGGATCTTGCTTACGAATCGAACAAATATTTTTATATATCTATATACATATACTAAAACCGATGCACAAAGTCCCATGTGACATGTTGTGGTTGATTATAAGAAAAAAAATATTAAAATAATAAATTGTCATAGTTTATAGAAAGTTATCAAGTCACAACATATATATACATATTATTTTATTGATAAAAAAATATATATCAAAAACTATTTCATAGTCATACTTACCAAAAATATTAATAGATAAATATATAATATTTGATAGGTGCTATTTTATTCATATCTAGATTATTTTATGGTATAAAATAATTATTTATATTAAAACTAGTTATTTAATAATTGTTATTTTTATTTATATCTATATTATTTTTTGGAAGCAAAATAAATTATTAAAATATTATACATCCACAATGCATATGTGCACAGATATTTTAGAAAACTAACGCAATAAAGATATACTATATATTTAATAAAAAAATAATTTTAAAGTATTTATAAAAAACAGCCATCTATTAAATTATAATAATATTAAAAAATAATGTCATATGGCGTGTTGTGCTTAATTCTAAAAAATATTATTAAAATAATATGTTTGCCATATTTTATGGAAATTATCAACACACAATCTATATAAAGGATAGACTCAAAATGGGCAGTTTTTGACACTTTATAAACTAGATTTTTTTTGGGATTGCACAGTTTTTGTACGTGAATTGATAATTGTGCAGGTTTTAGGTGAAATATCTAAGATATGGTGAATTGGTATGTGAACTTGGTCTACAAATTGAATTATTGTGCGTGTTTTTGTGTGCATTTCGTATACAGTTTGTGTTTGGTATACAATTTTTTGTATGCAATTTATATGTCCAAGTTTTGTTTGGCATAGCATTGGTTGTGCAGGTTTGGTTTCCGTATACGTTGTGTTTAGTATAAAACAAGAGGTAGGGACCATTGCAAATATATTTTTTATATAAAAATTTATTGAAGCAACGAAGAAAGAGGATAATTTGTTTCTTCAAGTCTTTTAAAATAGGTCTGATTACCTCGATGTCCTAATTTTTGGCCTTTATTAGGAAAATGTCTCCTATCTCTTTCAAATTAGCTAAATGTCCACCGTCCCCTGTGTCCTTGTGCCCCCCTCCCGTGCCCCATATGGCCCCCCCCCCCGTCTCATCAGATTTTTATTTATTTAATTTTTTTTTCTTCGCGTTTCCAGAGTTGCTGAAACGGAATTGCTGAAACGTCTGTTTCAGCACATACGGTTTTAGCAACCCCTTTTTCAGTTTTTTTTTTTTGTTTTTTTTTCCAATTATTTTTTCGTGTTGTTGAAACCGCATGTGCTGATGCAATCAGCACATGCGGTTTCAGCAACCCCTGTTTCAATTTTTTTATTTTACCACATTGCTAAAACAGGGGTTTCAGCACATACGATTTCAACAACCCCTGTTTCAATGTTTTTTTTACCGCGTTGTTGACCGAAACGCAGTTGCTGAAACCCCTGTTTCAGCACATTCGGTTTCAGCAACCCCTGTTTCCAAAATGGGGTTTTTTTTACCGCGTTGCTGAAACAAAGGTTGTTGATGCTGAAAACCATGCTGAAACCCCGGTTTTAGATGCTGAAATTGTTGATGAAACCGGAGTTAATTTTTTTTTTCCTTTTTGCTGAAATCAGAGTCGCTGAAACCGTGTTGCTGAAACTAGAGTTTTTTTTATCGTCACCACTTTGACACCGGAGTTGATGAAACTGTATTGCTGAAACCGAAGTTGCTTTTATTTTTTGAAAGACTATTGAAATACTGAAATACTGAAATGTTGAAAGACTTTATACAATTTTATACAGTAATAATTAATTTCAGCAAAAATCAAGAAGCCAATAAGCTCTCCAAAAGATTCAGCAAGACAATTTGCTTAAATTACACAATACATATTTGTATCCATAGAAAATACACCAGTACACTAATCAAATATATGCTTGTAACATATAGTAGCTCATACAATTTCATAAGAATTAATTTCAGCATTTCAGGATATCGAATTTTACTAATAAAAATTAATTTCAGCATTAAAAAAAAATGAGACTACCCACAAAATATGCAACCAAAATTTTTTCATTCCAATCAACCAAACGATAATAATCAATCCAAACAAAATTAAACAATAAATTTAAATTATCTAAGGTGAAACATTAGTGCTGAAATTGAAATCATCCAATCGAAGTTGAAATCAATCCGAACAATATAAAATTTCAGTATTTCAGCATTGTACATACTTAAGTCTAAAAACCACAAACACAAAATCCAACTTGCTAACTTAATTAGCCATTAGCTACCTTTTCACATTCTGCCGGAATGAAACAATTTCAGCACACAAAATCCCATCCTCTAAACGATGTTTGACCTCATAGACATTAAACTAATTCATGTAAGCATCAGGAAACGATTTACAGACAGTTCTCCAATGCATAAATTGGAGGATTTAAACAAAATCATCAGAACAACCAAGCCATCATCTCAAGAATTTTACACAAACAATGAAACAAAAGGCAGTCAACAGAAGCACTGGACACAATCTAGAACAAAAATAGGCAAATTTAGACTACAATTGACACAACTGCATACAAAAGTAACAGATTAATACCTCGAATTCAAAAAACAAATTTTCCGGGGATATCCGCGGCGGCGAGCGTACACAAAAATGGGGCAAATCAGACAAACAAAGCCAAACGTGAGAATCAAGATCTGCTGAAACGCCGGAATCGCAGAGACGGAGCCATGAGGGATGAGATCTGTCGGATCTCCTTGTTAATGTTTGGAGAACTGAGTCCTTACCGGATCGCAGAGGCCTACTCCTGTATATATATCAATGGGTGAAAACCCGAGGGTACAATGGTAACTGTACACGTATAAATAATATAATGCTAACATACTCCCTCAGTCGCAGCTAGAGGTGAGCGAATAGCAAGACTGGAACGAAAAGAAGTAAAAAGAGGAGTAGGTAATCCTTTTGTGAAAATGTCCGCATACTGATGTGCAGAAGGGACATGGAGAACGCGGACCTGGCCTAGGGCGACCTTTTCTCTGACGAAATGGATGTCAATCTCGATATGCTTCGTCCGTTGGTGCTGAACCGGGTTCGACGATAGGTAGACAGCGGAGACATTATCGCAGTAAACCAGTGTAGCCGATCGAAGGGGAACCCGGAGTTCGCAGAGAAGGTTGCGGAGCCAGCAGGTCTCAGCGACGGCGTTGGCAACACCACGGTACTCAGCCTCGGCACTTGAGCGGGAGATGGTGGCCTGACGCTTGGAAGACCATGAGACCAGGTTGTCGCCTAGGTACACTGCGAAGCCAGATGTAGAGCGGCGAGTTTCCGGACAACCCGCCCAGTTAGCGTCAGAATAGGCGGTGAGGGAGTCAAACCGGCTGCGAGCGAGATGTAAACCCATGTCAGAAGTGCCCTTGATGTACCGGATTATCCTCTTGAGCGCCTGAAGATGGTGCTCGCGGGGATCATGCATGTATAAGCAGATTTGCTGTACGGCAAAGGCAATGTCTGGTCTAGTGAATGTCAAATACTGGAGGGCACCGGCCAGACTGCGATATGCGGTGGGATCCTCAACCTTAGGACTGGAGGTAGCGTCGAGCTTGGACTTGCAGTCGACAGGGGTGGTGGCGGGTGTGCAGGACGACATGCCGGCTTTGTCGACGATCTCAAGAGCGTACTTCTGCTGATGAAGAAACAGTGTAGTAGGTGTGCGAGACACAGAGATCCCAAGGAAGTAGCTCAGGGGACCGAGATCAGTCATGGCGAACTCAGATCGCAGTAGGGCCATCAGTCGTGACAGGAGCGATGTGGACGACGCGGTAAGCACGATGTCATCAACGTACAGGAGAAGATAGGCAGTGTCAGACCCTGAGTGGAACACAAAAAGGGAGTGATCAGACTGACTGCCCTGAAACCCAATGCCAGTGAGGTATGTGGCGAACCGCTGGTACCAGGCGCGAGGCGCCTGTTTCAACCCATAGAGAGATTTCCGGAGAAGGCAGACGTGAGATGGGCGAGTGCGATCGTAGAAACCTGGTGGTTGATGCATATACACAGTCTCCTGAAGGTTGCCGTGAAGGAAGGCATTCTTGACGTCCAGCTGATGGATAGGCCAATCCTTAGTAAGGGCGATGCTCAGAACTGTGCGGATGGTAGCCGGTTTGACGACCGGGCTGAAAGTCTCATCACAGTCAACCCCGACCTCTTGGGACTTGCCGTTGACGACTAGTCGGGCCTTGTGTCGCTCTAGAGTACCGTCGGACCTGTACTTATGCTTGAACAACCACATGCAGTTAATGATGTTAGTGTCCCGAGGCCTTGGAACGAGGTCCCACGTGCCGTTTTTAATAAGAGCACTAAACTCATCCATCATGGCGGCGTGCCAGTTCGGGTCCTGTAAGGCCTTGTGGGGGGATTTGGGGAGAGGGGATATATCGGGAGACGTAGTGAGAAGGTTGTATTTGGGGTTAGGTTTGAAGATGCCGGACTGCGACCGGGTCTGCATGGAATGGGCGGGGGTGGCGGTCGGAGGTTGGTGGGGAAGAGGGGTCGCCGGCGGAGGGGGAAAAAGAGGGGCGATGGGGTGCGGCGGGGGTGCGGCGGGCGCCGCCAGAGGGGGTGTGCCCGCCGCATGGGGGGGGGGGGGTATGGGCTGCGGCGGGGGTGCGGCGGCCGCCGCCGGGGGGGTGTGCCCGCCGCATGTGGCGCGGCGCCCGCCGCACGCTGCAGCGCCCGCCGCCCGTCAAAGTGTGGGGAATAGGGATTTTGGGCGGGGGTTTGGGGCGAGGGGTTGGTTCCAGATGATGCTTGATGGAATATGTGGCGTAGGAGGGGTGGGAACTCGTCGGAATGGAGGGATGAGGGTGGGTTGGGGACAACAGGGGTGGGTGGTGTGGCGAAGGGGAAGGTCTGTTCGTCGAAAATCACATGGCGCGAGGTGACAACCCGATTAGTATCCAAGCGAAGACAACGGTAGCCTCGGTGGTGTGGGGAGATGCCCAAGAAGACACATTTAGTGGATCGTGAGGATAGCTTGTGAGGGGCAGTGGCACTCATGTTGGGAAAACAGAGACATCCAAACACTCTAATGTGATCGTAAGAGGGGTAGCGCTTATAGAGTGCCAAGGTTGGGATGGAGTTGTCAATGGCTTTGGATGGAAGTATATTGTGGAGATAGGTGGCCATGTGAAGCGCCTGAACCTAAAAGGAGAGTGGGAGAGAGGCGTGATGGAGGAGGGTCCTGGTTTTGTCATTGAGGGTGCGGAGAATGCGTTCCGCTTTGCCATTTTGTGGAGAGGTTTGAGGACAAGAGAAGCGGAGGGCTATCCCCTGTTGTTGGCAAAAGGAGCGAACGACAGTATTGTCAAACTCGCCTCCCATGTCGCACTGAATAGCCTTGATAGGCAAATTGAATTGGGTGCGGACAAATGTGTGAAAGTGTACAATATAACCCTGTGTTTCCGATTTGTGGCGTAGGGGAAAAACCCAAACAAAGTTGGTGAAATCATCAAGGACAACCAAATAGTAACGAAATCCACTAGCACTCGGAATAGGAGATGTCCACAAGTCACAATGTATAATATCAAATGGTGCAAAAGTACTGGAATGAGACAAGCTAAAGGGGAGACGCTTGCTCTTGGCGATTTCACAGGAATTGCAAACGCCAGAGGCTTTATTACAAGAAATTAAATGACTAGTGCGGAGACTTTGGAGCACGTGGTCGCCGGGATGGCCAAGACGAGCGTGCCACAAGTCAGCACGATGGACGACGAAGGTGGTGGGGGCGGTGGGAGACTGTGGGCGATCTTTGGTGATGGGGTAGAGGTCGCCAGAACTATTGCAGCGCATGATTGGGGTCCCCGTACGAAGATCCTTCACAAGAAAACCAAACGGGTCAAATTGGACAGCCACATGATTATCGACGGTAAATTGACGAACAGAGATGAGGTTTTTAACAAGGTCAGGGGCAAGCAGGACTTTGTTGAGGCGTAGGGGTGGGGCATTGGGAAGGGTTGTGTGACCCGAACCGACAATTTTAAGAGACTCACCGTTTCCGACATAAACAGACGGTAAAGTGCTCGAATTAAAAACAGTGTGTAGGTTACCTGGTGCGTTCGTCATGTGAGAGGAGGCCCCGGTATCCATGTACCAATTGTCGTCCGGCTGCTGAAGTCCCATGGCGGAGAAAGCGGCGGAGAGGTTGGTGTGCATGGGATGCGCTGGTGGCTGTTGTGAAGCGTACATTGCCGGGGATATGGCTCGCTGATGTGCCGGACGCTGCGTCCAGGCCAACTCCGGCGGGGGGTATCCTGCCCACGTCGGATAAGGGGGCGGCGGCGGGGCGGGGGACCACTGCTGCTGCGGGTACCATTGCCCTGGCGGCGGTCGCTGCATGTTGGTGCGACCGCGGCCGCGACGGCCGCTGCCGTTGCCGCCTCTGTCGCGTCCTCCGCGATGTTGGGGTTGTCTGGGTTGGGTTTGGGGAAGGGGGTCCGGGGCTATGAAGTCTTTGGAGGAAACAAGGACATGGGAAGGGCCCTGGGGGCGTCCCTGACGGCTCTCCTCCCTGGAGAGCATGCTGCGAGCCACCATGAAGGTCGGGAGTGGTGATGTGTTGCTAATCATGCCACCGACGACATCGAATTTGGTGGAAAGGCCGTTGATAAGTTGAAGAACGAGGCGTTCTTCGCTAACTTTGTGACCAACATCACCTAGTTGATCAGCGATGGCTTTGATGGCAAGGCAGTAGTCAGAGACGGTGGAGAAGCTTTCCTGACGGGTGTTGATGAACTTGCCCTCAAGATCCGCTGCCCTAGCGGATTGATTGTCATGGAAGAGGCCCTTTATGCGGAGCCAGACATCACGGGCGGTAGAGTTTGGTTGGAGGACGGTAATTAGGACGTCCTCAGAGATGGTGGCATAGATCCATCCAAGGACGATGGAGTCAAGGCGGTTCCAGAGGGGCTCAGGGACATCATTCGGACGATCAGAGCCGTCGATGTGGGTGATGACGTCGTGAGCCTTACATGTGGTTTGGAAGAGCTCCGCCCATGTGTGGTATTGGACCTTTTTGAGATCAAGGGTTAGGGGAATTTGATTTTTGATGTTGGTGACGGATTGAGCGGAGTGAAAGGGGTTTTGTGGTGGTGGTGGAGGGTTAGGGTTAGGGTTAGGGTTAGGATTGATAATCTCGTCGGTAGACATTGAGAAAAGATGGGAGATTTGCGGCGGAAGGGATAAAAAGGGGCGGCGGCGGCGGCTGAAGGGAGCGGCGGCGGCGGCTTGGGGGTGTGGGGCGGCGGCAGCAGGGGGCGGAGGTGGCTGGCTGGCGGCGACGGCTGGTGGGCGGCGGCGGCTAGGGCGTAGCGGCGGCGTGGATCGGTATGTGTGAAACAAAAAATTAGGGTTTCACAATTAGGCTTGATACCATGTTAATGTTTGGAGAACTGAGTCCTTACCGGATCGCAGAGGCCTACTCCTGTATATATATCAATGGGTGAAAACCCGAGGGTACAATGGTAACTGTACACGTATAAATAATATAATGCTAACACTGCTCGGATCTAAGCGACGAGCAGGGGAGCGCAATCGCCAGGCTCCAAGGTGAAGATGCAACGAAGCCAGGGAGGAGCGAGACCGGGATTCACCTTTAATGGCGAGGACCGATACAGAGGACGACAGAGATCCGATACAGATTTACAGAGGCCTCGAATTTACCTTCAATGGCGCTGGTGTTGCAGAGGCGACGACCATGGCTGCAATCGGAAAATTGATCCTCGGCGGCAATTGAATTCCTCCGACGACCAGAAAACACGAGAAGAGGCCGACCACCTCTGAATTCGCCATTGTTGCAGATCTGGCATGCCGATTTCGATTGGGGAGAGGATAAAGAGGACGGCTATGGTGCGGATCTGTGTTGGGGGAGGGCAGCCATGAAAATCTCTCAGTCGGTGTAGATGTAGAAGAAGTGGCGGCGTCGCTAAGGAGGAAGAGAGCGTTCCGCCTGTGTTGCTCGGGCTCGATGAAATCAGAATCAGGGAGGGAGGCAGAGCAAGAGAGCGAGACTGCGAGAGATAGACAGAACGGAGGATCTTCCATCGATGGAGGGGGGGCACGAATTTAGGTCGTGGCCTTTTAGCCAATTTGGAAGGGGTGGGAGACAATTAATTAATTTGAAAGGCGCAAATTTTCTCTTTAAACAAAAACAAAGGAATCCACTCAGACGACGAACATTTAATGCAAATTAATTTATCGCATGAAGCACGAAGCTATGAACATAACCTATAAAAATGGTTGTCCAAGTACTCAAGCTGTAACACAAAGAAACAACATCCATCCCTTCTTCCTCACTTAGATTATAGGGCGATTGTTTTTGTAGTCTTCGAACTATTCAAACTACGAATATAACCCCTGAAATTGGTCGCCTGATCACTCATGCTACGAACATAACCAATAAATTTGGTCGCCTCGCTATTTAATTATGTTCCAATGAAAATGGTCCATAATCCCAAGCAACCACCCTAAAACCCGTTGCTTGAATAGTTTGATCATATCTTATGATATGCGAATACCGAATAGATTCAAAGTTTGAGATGCGAGTTCGAATAGTTTAAGCAACATCAAACGACGTAGAGACATAAACGACACACCAGATTTTACGAGGTTTGGATCTAAGATCCTAGGTCCTCAGGGCCTCAAGAGTTAGCCTTAATCCACTATATCAAGAAGATTACAAAACAGGGGCGAGTCGGAGTAGAAGACCTTCACCGGAGGAAGCGACGAACACAACTCGGAAGGAGCATGAGGAGCAAAGCCTAGATCTCCCTGAGCTCTTTCTTTCTTTCTTTGGTTTACCTGGAGGCGTACATCAGACGACTAAAGGCTTCACTGGTGAACAAGATCCCTTTTATAGGCACACAAGGGAACCCTAGGTGAAGCTCTCCGTTTTGGAGCAAGAGGAGAGCTTCTACTCCAGCTGGGTCAAGCTCTGCCGTCCATGGGCCAGTGGACTCACAATAGGTTGGGCCGAGCATCTTGGCATCAGGCTTGGTTAGGAGATCAAGTCCAATGAGCTCAATCCGATCCAGTCCAAACCTGTTACATTCCCAAGTACCTCAAGCCCCAAACCATATTATATGTCCACTTACATACTATACTATATATGAAACGTTACACTTATACACATAAAAGACATAGGAGAAATATACATATTCTCAACAATTGCCCTTGTAGTTCTCTAAGTATGAACTAGGCAAACACAACCTAACTGCGGATCAGGGGACTGCGTCCATCGTCGGCCCAAGCAGCTACAACATGAACAACTATCAAGTGATTTCCTCCATGTGGAGGAAATTCATGCAAAAAAAAGAACTTGTCAACAGTAACAATTTTTGTTCCAAAATCTACAGGATTATGAGTACCATCTATCTTCCTTATATGGATAACATTATCATAAAACCTTTTCACGAATAAAATGGTACCTAACATCTATATGCTTGGTACGTTCGTGATACATAAGGTCCATGCACAAGTATAATGCACTCTGGCTATCTATATGTAGTAAGGATGTATAATGTTTCCTTTATATCTCCTTCAGGAGACCTTGGAGCCAAATGGCTTCCTTGCAGGCCTCAGTGGATGCTATATACTTAGTCTTAGTGGAGGATAGAGCAACAATAGGTTGCTGTTGGGATTTCCATGAAATATAGTTACCTGCCCAAGTATAGACAAAAGCAGTAGTAGACTTTCTATTGTCCTTATATGAGGCATAATCTGCATATACATACCCAAATAGCTCATGTGTTGAGACTTGACCAGCAACATATTTCAAACACAGATTAACAGTACTGTTGTTAGGAGGAAATCGAGTATGCAAAATAGAATGTAAATAAAATAAGGCAAACCAGATTCCGTCCCTTGCAAATAATTATAAGACTTCCTCCCGATGCAGTAGTGGGAAGTCAGGATCGATCCACGAGGAAGCGTGTCAGCGGATCCTAGGCAGCGGTGGAATCTCACAGACAGAAGTCGACAACAGGTGCTAGATCTCGACTAGGGTAAGTCGATAGGAGATCAGGCAAGTCGAACAGCGCAGCAGTCACAGGCACTGGGTGTAGTCGATCTCGACCAGAGGCTACTCGAGATCGAGTAAGGCCCTTGTCGACGTCGGCTTGGCTTGTCGAGTACCTGCACACAGAAGCTACAACGACCTGGGTCGAAGATCAGTAGTCGAGATCGAGGAGTGCTATTCGATCTCGAGGAAAACAGAGAATAAAAACGAAATAAAGTAAATGCAAAGGCTTTGGGGATTCGAACTAAACTGTATGAAAAGCACTTCCAAGATCAGGGTTTGCAACAACGATAACCAAGCATGCAGAAGGCAGAAATAAAACAGATAATCATGTGAATCGCATCAAAAGACAAGCTTTCGCCTTTTCCAACAATTAGACAACTCTTTCAAGAAACCCTAATTGTCTCTACTGATTTTATGTTTACAATCCAAGTTGTTAGCATGAACCTCCATTAGATGGGTAATAAAGACATAACAAGTAGTAGATGCTCAAACATGATAAAAGTCGGATCTTTACCTCAAACACCCATGGCTATCGTCGGGCTCGCCCCAACCCTAGAAGTGGGTGGACTACTCGCGCTTCATTGCAACCTCAGACATTGATTGAAAGGAAATAACAACTTGCATTAAACTAAATTCAAAGACTTTACAATCCCGACGATCCAACTCTCGTTGAACGCCAAAACCCTAAAACCTTCGAACTCCTAAAACTTCTATGTGAAACTACTTCTCTAACTGAAATTGAATGACTAGAAATCAGCCCCATGGGCTTTATTTATAGGCTTCTAATTCTTGCTATTCAAGGATAGAAACATCTATATATATCTAAAACTATATCTAAAAGGCTTAATGATAAATAAAAGCAACAACATAATTAAATCTAAATAAGGGAAATTATATCTAAAAGGTCTTCAAGTGGATAGATCTCTCTTCATGATGTAACTTGATAGAATCGGATAGAGTTCGGCAATCTTCGGCCCCAAGGAATCCCAATCCGAGTAGGATAGATCAAAACGCGTTACGCGGCTTCTGGAGGCTTCCTCGATCTCGAGTAAGGCTACTCGATCTCGAGTAGAATTGTCGTCGACTGGGCTTGGCTCGGTGTCTCGGGTTGCTGGTCCTCGACATGCTCGGATAGGGCTCTTGGGTGTCGGCGATCTCGAGTACCCTTACTCGATATCGAGTTGGGTGGCTCATCGACTAGGTCTTCTCGGCAGCGTCGGGTAGATCTTCTCGACATGCTCGAACAGGTCTTCAACGTCGTCGACATCGAGGACGGTCCTCGACATCGAGTTGGGTGTCCGGGCACCAGGTCGGGTAGTCTCTCCTCGGCATGCTCGGACATGCTTTCCTCGACTCCGGGCATGGGCTGTGGTGCTTCGTCGACATCGAGTTGGGTTACTCGATCTCGAGTAGGGTGTGGAGTCGGGTTGCTTTGTCCTTGGCTTCTCGACATAGGCTCCTCGACTAGGGTGTGTCCAGACATGTTCGTCGAGATCGACTAAGGGCTTTGTCGATGTCGAGTACTCTTGAGCTCCGGTTCTTGCTTCTTGATTTTCCCCCGAAATGGTTCCATATTCTGCAATATTAACCAGAAACTTATGCATACCTCCATTTCTGACAAATAAGCATATATTACATAAATTCGACATATTCCCAACCCGAAATATGCAAAAAGGTAAAGAATATGGAACTAAAATATGCATAAAGACATGGCTACTTTGGAGACATCAAATCACCCCATACTTAGACTTGCTTGTCCTCAAGCAATAAGCAATCAATAACCAAGACCTACAACATATCCTTCAAGTCTTCGCCTTTGTCAAAAGCAACATTTCAAATAGTAGCAATGTAAGACAAATGAATTTAACGTCATCACACATATATGAGCGATCCATAGGCATATGCAATATAAATCCAACCTCACAGAATAATGTGTTTATACTCAGCTCTCAATGTTTTTAGGCTATGTAGATCATCTCTCAACTCAATTCCGTACACAATCTCATAAACATTGCAATTTAAATATAAATTCACTTCGCAACCAATTATGAAAATGCAACAAGAATTATCAGGAGGACTTCGCTCAATAGAAGTCTTCGAAGAAGATTCCATTCGGCGGGGTTGTAATGGGGCTTGGTAAGAAATATAAGGTTATGAAATTATTTGGTCATGTGGTGCTTAATACAATTCGAGAATCAAGACTCCTAATTCTCCAACACAACTCAACCAAACCATAACTTCTCATTCATATGCATCAACCAAACTCTCCAATTTATCTCAATGAAGTATGTAACCTTTCAAACTTTCTCAACCTCTCCAAAGTATGTATCTTGCAAATAATAAGGTAAATTTGGCTCATGCACTTTATTCACAAACATATGTATTCTCTTCTTTCGATTTTTCTCTCTTTTTTTTAACGAAAATAAAATAAAACTAATGGTGCATTTATAAGGTGAGCGAAAAATCCTTTTACATAGTGTGCATAGCAAGATAAAAATATAATACCAACCCATATCTTAATAATTTCAACAATCCTTCCTACTTGATATGAAACATAAGCTCATCTCTTCCGCCAACCAACTCTAAGTCTTAATTCCCAAATAGGGGTCAGGCTCAAATTGGCTAAGGATAATTTTGCGGAGTTTTTAATAAAAGTCTCAGGCTAATGTCCTGGCTTCAAGCAGGGATAATGCAGGGTAGGTAAAGAGAGGATAAAATTGGCTTAAAAGGTGCCTCCATCACTTAATTCTCATCAACATAAACATATAAATGCATTGGCTTTGAATAACCATCACAACATTTAGAGATGCATAGGAAGAGTAAATACACTCAAGAAAGCAGAGGGATTTTTTTTATTTTCTCCCTATAAGGCCAAAATTCTCACTGGGACAATTTTTGTTGGATTTTAACCTTTAGCTTAGGATCATATGTGCTCAATTTGATCACAAGTTCACAATCCACATAAAAACAATTTCGAGGACTTAGGCTAAACCTTCTAAACATGCCATAGGATTTACATGATCAAGTCAGTCATTATTTATCATCATAGGACATCTAAGTTAGGGTATAAAAACTAAAAATAGTGCAAAAAATTTTAAACATGCATTTTTTTCTTTTTCGACATTTTCTATTTTTTATTTTGTAATAAAAAACACGACTAAAGTATGACAAAAGACTAAGTGCATAAAATTTAAACATGAATGCATAACATAAAAATTTAAAATTTCACCATGTAAAACCAAGAACAAGACTAAAACATATAATAATGATAATGAGCCCTTCCCCCACCCCATACTTAAAATTTACAGTGTCCCCACTGTATAAAATAAAAACAAGATTAAAGGAAGGAACTCACAGGATAACACATCGAGGATGGCAGATCAGTGCATGTCGAGTAGATATGCTTGTCGATCTCGAGTACAGTGTACTCGATCTCGAGGAGCTTCGCCTGCGTCCAGTGGTTTATGAAGTCGAGGAGCTTCTGGGCTTGTCGATATCGGGTTGGCCAACTCGATATCGACGAGTGTCTGGGCTGCTCCTCCTGGTCGTCGTCAACTTGGCCTTCGTCAATTCTGACTGCTTTTCAGGGACTTTTTTATTCCACTTTTCGCGATCCTTATATGCTTGCCGACCTAAAAGTGTTAGATTGCACATAAAAACAAGACTATCCACATGAAGTATTCTAAAAGACATAAAACAAAACCAAAAACCAAAAACAAAAACCTAAAAAGTTTAAAAGTCCCAAAATTCATAAAGTCTTATATACATGCTTTAGATTTTAGAGTCGCTAGGCCGACTTCTCTATTTGCGCTCAAGGACCATTAGTATGGGGCCTGCTCATGGTTGGCCCTTCACCTGGATCATCTAGGTCCTGATGGTAGTATGCAAGCTCAGCTGACAGGTGGTCGCTGGCATCATCTCCCTTCTCTTTCTTCTTTTTCCTTCTAGCTCTTAGTTTCCGCAGATTCTCTCTCCACAGGGCCTTACCTCCCTTTAAATTATTGAAAATTTTCTTTATGGACTGAGGGAGAGTAGAATTCACACCTGAACTTACCTTTTCGGACCCAAAACAGAAATCTTTGGGGTTGGGGCTTGCCGATGTCGAGTACTGCTGGTCGACCTCGAGTACAGGGACCCCATACTTAGGCTCTGCGCAAGTCAGTGGCTCAGTAGAGGTTGTTGATGTCGACAAATCATGGTCGAGATCGAGTAGAAGACTAGTCGAGATCGAGTTGGCTTGGTCGACCTCGAGTACAATGCTGTTGCTTTCCTCCGCTGTTTGCTGGGTCCCGTGGTTGCTGATGCTTTTCACCTCCAGCCATGAAATTTCCTCTTTTGCAGGGCCAAAAGAGAAATCTAAAACCTCATCGCCTATGGTGAAGGTGAGCGAGCGATTCTTAACACTAATTATGGCATCTGCAGTAGCTAAGAATGGTCTACCAAGAATAATAGGGCTAGTAGGATCTTCAGCGCAATCTATAATAAAGAAATCTGCTGGAACAAAGAATTTACCAACCTGGACGGGGACATTCTCCACTATACCTGTTGGGATGACCACTGTATTGTTTGCCATGTATAGCTTGGCATCCACAGGTTCTATGCATCCTATCTTTACCTCTTATGATCTCAATGCCCAAGACCCTTTTTGCAAGACCTAAGTCCTTCATATCAAAGTGCTTCTTTACCTGCTGCTTAATCATGTTGATTTTATCAGAAGATTTAGCAATAAGCAAGATATCATCAACATACCACAACACATAGAGAGGATTATGCTTTCTAGTATCTTTGAAATATAAGCAAGTGTCAAATTTACTTCTTCTAAATCCTAGGCTCCTCCTCATACACGTATCAAACTTTATATATATTCCATTGCCAAGGAGACTGTTTTAAGCCATATATGGATTTAATAAGGAAACAAGCATAGTCAGGATGAGCAGTGTCAATAAAGCCATTGGGCTGCTTCATATAAATGGTTTCATTAAGATCACCATGCAAAACAGCTGTCTTGACATCAATTTGTTCCAATTCATAGTTATACACAACAGACATAGTGATAATGCATATTTCATATAGGCATTATGGATGTTTCTTATTGCTATTAGGTAGTGGTTTTGTTATGTTTTGAGTCTAGTTCCGTATATTACTTGTGGAGCATTCGAGTTTGGAATCTATGCGTTTTTAGTGTTTATTCTATCGATTTACATTCCGATCTTGAATGTACTTTGGGAAGATCTTAAGAAGCATGTTTTGGAGCATATGGAGGCTAAGAATGAGCTAAGGAAGAGCAAGGAGGCACGACATTGGAATCCGTTGAAGGAAATTGAGGAATGTCGAGCACTGCAGAGACGACGCCCGCCACCCCTTGCACGGCGCCCGTTGTGGCCCCGATCTTGGAAACGCGTTTTGTATCCGAAGACTATTATTTTATATTATTTTCTAGTATTTCCTACTAGTGTTTTGCCGACCCTTGTGAGACTTATTTAGGTTATTTTCAATTTATTTCGCCTTGTGGTGTGTGGCTATTGTGTAGGATACTTACCTGAAAATGCCGAACAACAAAAAGACAACGCAAGCGAAAACCCAAGCAAGTCAACAATCACCTAGTGCAATAAGTAATAAAGGCGCCATGAGTTTAACTTTCTAACTAACCACTAACAAACAGAACACATCCCAAATAATTTTCGAAGAAAATCAACCGATAAGTCAAAATGTTTCAAAACACGTGAAAACCTCCGAAAGCCTAGATGCCCACAAGATTAATCATTATACTCCATTAATTCAAATCCGTTATTCCGTTAAGTGCCCTATTTCAGTCCATCTCATCTCAGTCCAAGAAAGTCCGTTAAAAAGGTCCAAGGTCCAATGAATTATAATAGTCCGTTAAAAATGGGTCTGAAAGGTTAGATCAGCTCGTTAAACAAGATCCGTGAAATCCATTTATACAAGGTCGTTAACAAATAATCAAATCCAGTTAGATTGGTAAAAGTTATCGTTAAAGGAATCCCGGCATCTTGGTTTTCGAAACAATAAAAGCTTTTTAAGGATTATTTTCCAGAAACTTGAAAACCCTTTAAATAAATTACTGAACAATACTTCGCTTAAATAAACTTCCAAAATTAGATCATCTTCAGAATCATATTTATAATTTAAAGCCAATAAATCATTCCCAAATTTCTAAACCACAATTATAACCAAAGTTCAATAACTCCCTTCCAAACCACATTATAAAGCATTTCCAAATAATATTACCTCTAAAACGATTTTATAATATATAATATTTTCAAAAACTATATTTGTTCCGTTTCTCTTGACTCGGATCTGGCCCAATCCCCTAGCCCAACCACAAAGAAAGAAAGAAGGGATGCCTTCTTCAACTTCGGAACAGGGCACCCGTAACGAAGGAGAAGAAGGGAGAAGAGGAGGGGCTCCTCGCCGGCGTTTCTTACCCGATTCAACCCACACAACCTCTCCACGGTACCCAGCAACACAACCCATCAAAACGACACAGAAGGAGAGGAGGAAAGAGAGCTCACCAAGGGGTTGAAAAGCTCACCGAAAAACAGTCTGTTGGGCACGATTCGGCGATGGTGGAAGGGACTCCGACAGACTTGGGGTGGATGAAGGGAGGTTAAAGGTGGCGTTTTGTGACATCTAGTATCTAGGAGCGAAAGAAAGGAAGGAGTATCTCACCGTGTGTCTTCGAGACTTCACCGGACGTCGAAGGCGTTATTGAGCTTCGTCAGAGTCGGAAGAAGGAGGTCTCGGCCTAGGACGATAAAAGAGGGCTTAAGGATGCGATTTTATAAGGCTTCGAAGCAAAGGAAAGAGTGGAATAAAAGTTACCGCGAGTTATAATGGCGGCTCCGGCGACCTCCTTGGTATCTCTGGGTGTTTGATGTGTGCCTATTTTGCCATGTTTTACACTAACTTTTATATCGATTTCTGCATGCATTTCATATCATTGGGTTAGAATTATACAGAATCTATGTAGTTTATGCTTATTTGCCAAATATAGAGGTCTACACTAGTTTCTGTTTAATTTCGCAGAAATAGATGCATTTTACAGCAGTTCGGAGAAGGAAAGAAATCATGAGAGAACTCGAGGTCGAATATAGAAAGTCCAAGGTCGAGTAGCAGCTGAACTAGAACACATCGAGCAAAGAAGAAGGAAGAAAGCACTTGACGGGATTAGTTGACGTCGACTACCCCTAGTCGATGTCGAGCACTTTGGTCGACCATAGCTTCATCCCACGAGATCGAGCACAAGCCGAGCACAAAAACCACTCGAGTAGTACAAATCTACTCGACGTCGAGGACTTTAATAGATGTCGAGTACCCATCGAGTATCCGAATCCTAGTCGAGCTTGATCAAAATCCGAGGAGAAGAAGACACCTACTCGACATCGACTACATTACCCGATGTCGAGTACTTTCCAACATCAATCCGAGTCGAAATCGAGGGGAATCCGAGTTGTTGAGATTGCTTCTACACCAAGGCACGTGGGAAATCTATCAACAAGATTGAAGATCTGTCAAGTTGAAGATATTTATCAAGTTTAGTCTTACTCTCCTTAGAGATTTATTTGTTTTATTTCCATGTTTTATCATAAAGCTTTAGATAGATAGTTTTAGATATTGTTAGATTATTCTTTCCTTGTATAGCGAGGATTGAATACTATAAATAAGGCCCTAGGGGCTGGTTCGTAGGCATTCAATTTCAATCCCAATTTACACCATAGATAGCGAGATAGAGAGTAGGAGTTTTTCGAGAGAACTTGGAGCCGAGAGAGGTGTTTGTTTGCGAGAGCGGATTTGGCTTCGATCGATTGTAAGCTTTGTTTTGATTTAATGCAATATAGTTTCTTGAAATTATTGATGTGTGTTTTGATGATGAAGAGTGAGTAGTCACCCAACTTCTAGGGTCGGGGTGAGCTCGACGGTAGCCATGTAAGGTAATGCGACAAAGGTACAACTTTTAATGCAATTTCGTCTTCTATCCCTATGAGCATGATTCTTCTGCGACAGTCAAGGGTGATCCTTTTTTGTGTTATTGAAGCGAAAGTGATATTAATACAACTTGAATTAATTATGTGAAAAAAGTTAGTAACAATTAGGGTTTATGCGAAAGACTCTATCTTCCTACTTGTTAATGACGACAGTTATTTGATGAAAAGACATGATCTTTTATACCTTTAGCATGATTCTTATATGGTTATCGTTGTGGCATTGATACCCCAATTCTGGAAGTCTTTTATATTATTGAATTCCCACAAATTTTGTGTTGCTTTCGTTTTATTTTCTCCATAAAGCTACGGTTTTTACTCTGCGAAACTGCTCGAGATCGACGACACTGGTCGACGTCGAGGAGTTTGGTCGACGTCGAGGACTGTTCTACTCGACATAAGTGATGTCTCCAAAGTAGTCATGTCTTAATGCATATTTTAGTTCCATATTCTTTACATTTTGCATATTTCGGGTTGGGAATATGTCGAATTTATGTAGTTTATGCTTATTTGTCAGAAATGGAGATCTACATAAGTTTCTGTTTAATATCGCAGAATATGGAACCATTTCGGAAGAAAATCAAGAAGCGAGAACCGGAGCTCAAAGCTACTCGACATCGACAAGCCTTAGTCGATCTCGACAAGCCATGTCTAGACACCTGCCAAGATCGAGGAGCCTATGTCGAGAAGCTAAAGACGAAGAACCTGACTTCTGAACCTTTGCCGAGATCGAGTTAGTCTACTCGAGATCGATAAGACCTCGGAGACAACCCGGAGTCGAGGAGAGCATGTCCGAGGAGACTGAGAGATTACCCGACCAGCCAAGACAAACCTAGTTGACGAGCCTTGCTACTCGAGATCGAGTAAGGGTCCTCGATATCGACGAACGTCAGGAGCCATGACCGAGCCACATCAAGGACCTGCTAGCCGAGACGCCGAGCCACGCCCAATCGACAACACTCCTAGTCGAGATCGAGTAAGCTCTACTCGAGATCGACGAGGACTCCAGAAGCCGCGTGGCGCGTCGACACAATTCTACTCGGATTGGGATTCCTTGGGCTCGAAGTTTGCCGATTTTATCCGATCTATCAAGATACATCATGGAAGGAGAAGATTTATCCACTTGAAACACTTTAGATATTATTTCCCTTTAGATTTAATTTCTTTGTTGCTTTTATTTATCATTAAGCTTTTTAGATATAGTTTTAGATATAGATAAAGATTTCTATCCTTGAGTAGCAAGGTTAAGAAGCCTATAAATAAAGCCCTTGGGGCTGATTTCTATTCATTCAATTCCAGAGAGAAGTAAGTAGGACAAGTAGAGAGAGAGTGAGCGGCCGATTGGGGTTGTGAAGCGAGAGCGGAATTGGCTTCAAGCGGTTGTAAACTTTGGTTTATTTTAATGCAATTAGTTTTCTTTTAATCGATGATGTCTGAGTTTGCAATGAAGCGCGAGTAGTCCACCCACTTCTAGGGTTGGGGCGAGCCCGACGATAGCCATGCACGCTTGAGGTAAAGATCCGACTTTTATCATGTTTTGATCATCTACTACTTGTTTATGTGTTTATTACCCATCTAATGGAGATCCATGTTAACAACTTGGATTGTAAACATAAAATCAGTAGAGACAATTAGGGTTTCTTGAAAGAGTTGTCTAATTGTTGGAAAAGGCGAAAGCTTGTCCTTTGATGCAATTCACATGATTATCTGTTTATCTCTGCCTTATGCATGCTTGGTTATCGTTGTTGCAAACCCCAATCTTGGAAGCCTTTTACATTAAGTTTAGTTCGAAATCCAAAAGCAATTGTTTTTACTTTCTTTCGTTTCGTTTTAGTTTCTGTCTCCTCGATATCGAATAGCACTCGTCGATATCGAGTACTGATTCTCGATCTAGCATCGATGTAGCTTCTGTGTGCAGGTGCTCGACAAGGCCCAACTCGACGTCGACGAAGCCTAATCGATCTCGAGTACCCTCTAGTCGAGATCGACTACAACATGTGCTTGCTGCTGCGCTGTGCTCGACTGTCCGATCTTCTGTCGAGTTGCTGTACTCGAGATCGAGGACATCTGTGGTCGACTTCCGTGAGATTTCTTCGCTGCCTAGGATCCGCTGACATGCTTCCTCGTGGATCGATCCTGACTTCCCGCTGCTGCATCAGGAGGAGGTCTTGTAATTATTTGAAAGGGACGGAATCTGGTTTGCAGTGATTTATTTATATTTAATTTTGCTTACTCGAATTTCCTCATACAACAATAAGTTGTTTTTGTCCTCTGTTGTTCTATTTTGCAGGTTTTAGTCGACATGTCTAGTCGATATCAAGTACGTTACTCGACATCGAGGAGCCTTTTGGTCCATTTCGAGAGGATTTAGGAACGAGAAAGGCGAGTGCTGACACGCTTCCTCATGGAAACGATCCTGATTCCCTTCCTTTACAATGGGAGAAAGTCTTATAATTTTATTAGTGTGGTTCAGGGAGTCAATTTGAGATTCATTTATTTGATACTTGATTTTCCTCCTAACAAAAATTGGTGTCGTTGCCGGGGAGATATCAATCGCGTCTAGCTTAGCTGTGTTTAAGGTTTAGGATAGCCCATCCCTTTTTCTTGTTACTATCACATACTCTATCACCACCTACCTCATCGACACCAATTAGGTGTCGAGCTTTTCGTACTGATTCGTGCTTTATTTTGATTTCGAAGCTTAGGTAGAAAGATGGAAGACTTTTGCGAAGGGAATCCCGAATGGGAAAGATGGGTCCGAGATATGATGCGGTGAAATAGGATCGCAGTGGAGGAGGCACGATTAAGGGAAATAGCTCGACTGAAAGACAAAATCCGAAGGCTTGAGGCTTCCATTCAGTCTAAAGGACCATGTCCTCCCCCCGATGAGCTAATTGACCCACTCGATGTCGACAGCCAAGTATGTCCTTCCTTGAATTTTATTCCTACTTTGCTACCTCTTGTTGATGAATCACATGAAGGATCCCAAAACAAAATAGCACTAGAAGAGAAGAAGTTGGACATTGTTGCCCAGGGCATTCCAAGGTCGCTTTTAACTTACAAGCTAGGTGAAGGCTATCCCCGATGATTTTGAGCAACCAATGTTCATATTCAAGTATGGGGTTCATGCAAATTGGCATGAAGCTCCGCGTAATGAGGTGGAAGTATCTCTTCCCACTCCACCGTTTTGTTGTGGTGGAGATGTGCAAATAAACCAACCTATGAAGCGGAAGGGATACAATGATGAGGTGTGTAGATTTGCTTTATATCTTCCTTTATGCATGCTAACTGGAGCCTGGGAAGATGAATGGGTGGAGCCATGGAGCGTTCACTCGGGGAGGTTTAAGCTTCTTCATACGATGCCCCCGGATGACATCCCATGCTTCCCACCACCAGATCCCCCTATACCTCCAGAAAAGGATGAGCCAGGCTAATGCTTAAAGGGAAGTAGGTCGAGCTAGCGACTTAAACCCTAGCGCTTACGGGAGGCAACCCGCTATTATTTCCCCCTTCCCCCCCTTTAATAAATTTATTTTTGTTTTATTTTCTTCACCTCGTGCTAGGTTTTCTTTCCCTTTAATGACTTTAGGTAAATCAGACAACTGGAAGCCCACTCGACGTCGACCACCATCACAAGCAACGAAGCATGTGGTCGAGGAAGGATCAACCTAAGGCTTCATTGTACTCGAGATCGAGTAGATCTAGTCGATGTCGACTACTCTCCTCGAGACTGACTACTCCTGCAGCAACCTCTGCACTCGATTCCGACGTTCTGCACATTTGTCTAGTGAGTTTCTTTCTTTACCTTTGTTGTTATACAGTGAGGACACTGTAATGTTTAAGTATGGGGTGGGGGAAGGGCTTACTTCATGCATACTTAACTATATTGGACATTATTTGTGCATATTTTCGGAATTGTTCACACATGGCTATCTTTGGAATTGTTATTCATCTAGATGCTTACATGTTATTTTCCAAAGTTTATTTTCATCACCACCATCAAAATTTTGATTAGTGTCATGGAAGATAAATTGAACTCGACGATGCAAAATTGGATTCATTAAAGATATAACATAAAATTGCCTAGTAAAGGGAAGTCACAATGAAGTGCATTATTTTCTTGAAAACCATGATAGGAGGTAAACTTGAAATTGCTTTTGACATGTTTCATGATAAGAGGATAGAGGACTTTATATTTTCCATATAATGCTCATGTGTTTATATTCCCTAGCCTTACCTACGATTAAGCATCACAAAAGACATATATTGAGCCTTATTTCATAAATTGCTCCACATGTTCTAAATATTGCCCATTCTTTACCTTATTTCCTTATCTGGGGATTATGTTGAGAATGAAAGTATATTATGGAGTTTATTATATGGTGTTTGTGTTGTTATCATATTTGGAGTTTGGCGGGAAAGTTTCAAAGTGATAACTTCCTCCCTTGATGAAAATCGGAATAAATGTTTCAAAGGCTTTGACATGATATTTGTGTCAAAGGCCTTGGAGCATTAACAGTTGATGAAATACAAAACCTATTTTATAAGTCCGTATATTATTTAATCTTATTATATACTTCCTTTATATTATATATATATGTATGACTAATCTTTCAGGAAGTATTTTCGAGATTATATCTTTCCTTATGGTGCATATCGAGGAGATCCAATTCAAAGAAGATCATGTCTTCAAAGTGTCCTAAAATAGAAGATCCGGGCGCGCCATAATCTTTACTAGCCGTTGTTGAAGATCTGGTGTTGAAGAACCTCATGCTCCACATTATTTCTATAAAGGAAAGGAAGAAGAAGGCAGAACATACAAGTGCTACACGAGCTTTCATTCATTCAAGCAAGATCTGTCTTCCAAAGTGTCTCTCTGCTAAGCGCTCAAGAGTTTGTTGTTTATTTCAAAGCCTTTGAGAGTCACTGTGAGCTTATAGGATATATTCATTTATAGTGTTACTCGAGAGTTTATAACTCGGGAAGTTGCACTAGGCTATTGATTTGTGAGAGTAAGAGGATTGTACTAGATAGCTGAGAGAGGTGGGGCTCTTCTAGATTGGTCTAGGACTCAAAGGGAACGTGAGTTGACTAGATTGCAATTGTATAGGAGAGAGGCTTCTCGGTGAGCTATTAGGATCCTAAGCTAAGCGAATCAATAAAGCCTTTTGAATCATAGGGTTGTGGAAGAACCCTAGGCGGGGACGTAGGCCAAGTTCGTGCTGAACCTCGTAAACAATTACTTGTGTTCTTTACTTATTGCTTTACCTTATTTCCGCACTTGGTTCGATTGTCTAACTTTGTGATTCAGGTTAATCTCAAAGGGTTTGGTACAAGCTCCAAAAGTTTTGAGACTTTCTGCGAAAAACGGGCATACTCTATTCAACCCCCCTTCTAGAGTATTTCTATATTACTTTGTTTTATATTATCGAACCTTCAATTGGTATCAGAGCTTTACTCACTGTTTTTTATCTAACAATCTTGTGAATTTTCGATCATGTCTGGTGAAGCAAGCGGAGGATTTGCACAGGGAAGGTCCACAAGCAGACCGCCACTCTTTGTAGGAAACAACTTTGTCCACTGGAGATCTTTGATGAAGATGTTCATCATAGACCAAGATCTAGAGCTTTGGAACATTATAGAGAATGGTCTGAAGATTCCAGAGAAAGATGGACCAAATGATACCAAAGTTGTAAAGGAGTCTGAATACAACCAAGCAGATCTTGAAACCATCTCCAAAAACTACAGGGTTATTAACTTACTTTATTGTGGTCTTAGCACTGATGAGTTTAACCGTATTTCATCTTGTAGGTCAGCTAAAGAGATTTGGGACAAATTGGTCGTCACCTATGAAGGAACGAGCCATGTGAGAGACACCAAGATCAGCATCTTCCTTCGAAAGTATGAGCTCTTCAAGATGAAGTCTGATGAGTCAATCAAGGCCATGTTCACACGATTCACAGAAATCACCAACAACCTTGACTCTCTCGGCAAGAGCTTTACCAACGTTGAGAAAGTGAGGAAGATACTGAGATGCCTTCCAAAGGAGAAATGGGGTCCAAAAGTAACAGCTATAGAGGAAGCTCAGGACCTCACCACTCTACCCCTTGATGACCTTCTTGGGAAGCTGATCACGCATGAGATGATCCTTAATGAAGACGATGGAGAACTTCCAGCTAGCACTAAGAACTTGGCACTCAAGTCTAAGAAGGATGAGCCAAAGGATAGATCTGATTTCGAAGATGAGGATGGCGATGAGGATGATCCTTTTGCTCTTATCACAAGAGGCCTTGCTAGAATTCTCAAAATGAAGAAGCAATTCAACAACAAGGATGGATCAGAGTCTTCAAAATTTCGAGGTAAGCCTCAATACAACAAGTATGAAAAGAAGACTAAACCGTTGTCCTGTTTTGAATGTGGTGAAACAGATCATCTTGTGAAGGACTGCCCTCAAAAGACAAAGAGCCAGCCCAAGAAAGGTGACAAATGGAAGAAGAAAGCCATGGTGGCAACTTGGAGTGATTCCGACTCTAACTCCGATGATGAGAAGGCCAAAATTTGTCTTATGGCCTCAGAAGATGAATCCCACGATGAAAAGCTTGAAGCTACTGTAAGAGAACTTATGGAAAGTCCAAAAGAGGTATTATCGGAATTCCTTTCCAATATGATTGCCAATGAAGAGAAGCTTATTGCCCAAACTAACATTCTTATTAAGAGAACTGTGGACCTGGAAAGAACTATTGAGGATCTGTCTATGAGGGTCAAAGGTCTTAAAGCTTCTTATTCAGGTCTTGACATTAAAGTCAAGATGTTTGACTCGGAGAAATCTGAACTCAAGCAAGATCTCTCCTCTCTAAGAAATGAGCATCATGACTTAGAGAACGAGAAGATCTCCCTGAATAATAAGATTCAAGACCAACAGACAGCCCTCATAAGTTTTACCAAATCCAAAGGTACTCTCGATAGGATGTTGGGTGAGCAACAAAGCTCTCTAAACAAAAGTGGTATTGGTTACAATCCAAAGTTTTTAAAGAAGCAACACATTACCACTTTTGTAAAGGCAAAAGGAAGCAGAACCTCTCCTATATGTCACCATTGTGCTAGAAAGGGACATGTAAAAGAGACCTGCCCTTATAGAAGAAAGGATCCATATATTATTCGCAATACATTTCCTGTTCATTTGAGAAAAGAACGGATAACACAAGTTTGGGTCCCAAAAGGCACTATTTTACCAAATATGGTTTACCCCAACAATGGATCCAAATTTGCTTATTGGTCTAGCCACAAAGGTTGATGTTTGTCTTGTAGGAGATCACCAAGGTGAAAGAACACAAATGGATTATTGATAGTGGATGCTCGAGGCATATGAGTAGGAAGAGTTCTCTCTTTCATGATCTAAAGGAGCAATCCACGAGAACAATCACTCTTGGTGACAAAGGGAAATGCGACATCGTTGGTATTGGTAGTGTTGGAAGTGATTTCGGCCAAAGTATTAAAAATGTCTATCTTGTTAATGGTTTGAAGTATAATCTGCTTAGTGTCTCTCAATTATGTGATAGTGGTAACAATGTCAGATTTAACAAGAAAAGATGTATAGTGTGCAGAGAAGATACAGGTGAAGTTATATTGACTGCATACCGTTACAACAATATATACGCCGTAAATGCTGATCAAGTGGCACAAGGAAGCTTAACTTGTCTAAATGCTTTGACGGATGATCCAAAGCTTTGGCACAGGAGACTCGGTCATGTGAGTCCACATACACTACATAAGCTTGTGTCCAAAGGGCTTGTAAGAGGGCTACCTGAGATGGACTTCAAAGGTATTGACATGTGCAATGCATGCACACGAGGTAAACAAACACGTTGCTCTTTCAAACCCAAAAAGGTTTGTTGCAGATATAGATCTTAACATCCATGAAGAGAACGAGGAAGGTGATGATACTGCTGCAAAGAACACATAGAAGAGGAACATGCAGGAACCGATTCTTAACACTGAAGAATTGGCCCAAGGTGTTGAAGATTCGTCCAAAGCCCTTGGTGTCCAATCCAACAGTGTTGAGATATCAGAAACTGCTGTAACTGAACCTAACAGGTCCACGGAGTCAGATGTACTACAAGTCAATCCTACTAGTGTGACGAATCAAGGAGCGGAGACTAGCAAAAGGAAATTCAAATACTCTTCATCACACTCTTTAAAGGATATCATTTCTGACCCTACTTCTAGTGTTCAAACTCGTTCTAAACTTAAAGATCTTTGTGCTTTTCACGCGTTTGTTTCTCTTATTGAACCAAAGAAGGTAGATGAGGCACTTCAGGAGCCATAATGGATCATTGCTATGCAAAGTGAGCTTAACGAATTTGAAAGAAACAAAGTCTGGACCTTGAAGCCTAGGCCAAAGCATCAATCAGTCATTGGCACACGATGGGTATTTCGAAACAAGCTAGATGAGAATGGTAAGATTGTGAGGAACAAGGCAAGGCTTGTTGCTCAAGGCTACAATCAAGAGGAAGGTATTGACTACGAGGAGACCTTTGCTCCCATAGCCAGGCTTGAAGCTATTCGTATTCTATTAGCATTTGCATCTTTTATGAGCATAAAGTTATATCAAATGGATGTCAAGTGTGCTTTCCTTAATGGTTTCTTAGAGGAAGAAGTATATGTGGCTCAACCCCCAGGTTTTGAAAGTTCAGAATTTCCTAATCACGTTTATAAACTTGACAAAGCACTTTATGGTTTGAACCAAGCCCCAAGAGCTTGGTACGAGCGCTTGTCAAAATATCTTTTAGAAAATGATTTTAAAAGGGGGTTGATCGACAAGACTCTTTTTATCAAAACCAAAGGAAAGGACATTTTGGTTATACAAATTTATGTTGATGATATATTATTTGGTGCTACTAACACATCTTTGTGCAAGGAATTTTCTGACATCATGTGCAGCGAATTTGAGATGAGCTTGATGGGTGAACTCAACTTCTTTTTGGGATTACAAGTTCATCAATCCAAGAAAGGGATCTTTGTCAACCAAAACAAGTACACTAAGGATCTCTTGAAGAAGTTCAAGATGGATCAATCCAAGGCAGCCAAGACTCCCATGAGCTCAACATTGTCTCTAGATCAAGACAAGATTGGAACAAGTGTCAATCAAAAGGAGTATCGAGGAATGATTGGATCTTTATTATATCTCACGGCTAGTAGACCTGACATCATGTTTAGTGTTTGCATGTGTGCTAGGTTTCAAGCCGATCCTAAAGAATCTCACCTTGTGACTGTGAAGAGGATCTTTCGATATCTCAATGGCACTAAGGATCTTGGACTATGGTACCCAAAGCAAAAGGATTTCACTTTAATTGGATATTCTGATGCAGATTTTGCAAGCTATAAGGTGGATAGGAAGAACACATTAGGATGTTGCCAATTCTTAGGAGCATCTTTGATCAGTTGGCACTCGAAGAAGCAAAACTCAGTTGCTCTATCCACTGCAGAAGCCGAATACATTGTAGCTGGAGCCTGTTGCTCCCAAATCCTTTGGATAGCTCAACAAATGCGAGATCTTGGCATCAACCTCAAAGGTATTCCAATTAAGTGTGACAATACAAGTGCCATCTCCATCACTAAGAATCATGTTCAGCATTCAAGGACCAAACATATTGATGTAAGGCATCATTTCATTAGAGATCATGTTGAAAAATGTGATGTGTCCATATCTTTTATTTCTACTGATGATCAATGGGCTGACATTTTTACTAAGCCTTTGGCAGAGGACAGGTTCACCTTCATAAGACGAGAGATTGGGATGCTTAACAAGGATGCACTTTCGTAGGGGGAGCTTTCCCTTTACGAAAGATAAATTCTACTTAGTGTCAAGACCCTTGAGAACTATGTCAAGGTGTGTGAACTAAATGGTGGATTACATATATCGCATCATATATTTTCGGTTAATATCTTTTTAGATATTTAATCAATTATATTTGTTTTAATCGGATTTCAAAAATTGCCCTTTTTAGTGATTTTCTTAACCGTTAAAGATATTTTATTTTTGGAACTAGATATTTTGGTTATTCAGTCCGATTTTAATGGAAAATTTGAATTTTGAATTAGAAACCTTTCAAATTGGCAATGTGATGATTTATTTCCTTGGAACTCTAAACCCGTCCCATCACTCCCTCTACTTAAACCCAATCCTGTACCCGATTACATCACAAACTCAGAACTAATCTAAACCCCTTCACCTTCACCTTCTTCAACCTCTCAATCTGTTCTAAGAAAACCCTAGCCAATTTCCTCCATGGCACCCAAAACCAAGAAAGCTGTCACACCCAAAAGACTTGGCGCCACCCCCAAGGGACGTCAGGCCACTGCTACCTCTCCCACACCTGAACCCGCTCCTCAAGCCATTGTCCCAACTGTCGTCCAGAGCACCATCGCTGAGGGCACGCCCATTGTTCCCAAGAGCTCTCAAAAGCGCTCTGCTAAGAAGCCTCTCCTTGCTAAACAGAAAGGGAAGAGCAAGATTTTGGATGAGGAAGTGGATGAGGAAGAGGAGAAAGATGACCTAGACGCCCTCCTGGAAAGAGATGCTGCCAAGGAAGCCGAGGAGGAGGCCTTGAGGAAGAAAAAGGCCGATAAGGAGGCCGAGATTGCTAAGAAACTGGCCGAGGAAGAAGCTGAGCAGATTCGGAAGGAAGCCGAAGCCGAGGAGGTTCCATCCGAGGAGGAGCCTAAGGAAGAAGAAGAAGAGCAAGAGGGATCTGGAGATGACGAGGAAGCTGAAGGAGATGAAGCGGGGTCCGGTGAGGACTCGGGGTCTGAGGAAGAGGAGGAAGAATCTCCCTCTCCTTCTCCTCCTCCTCCCCCGTCTCCAAAGAAGCGGAAAGCCCTTCCTGCTGTCAAGCCTCCATCTCCCAAGCGTACCAGGAAGGGCACTATCAAGAGTCTTGTAGCGCCTGTCAAGAGAGCTGCTCCGACAGCCGCTCGCAGAAAGAATGCAGACCCCCGGCCTATATCCAGGTAAATCAATCCTTACCCTCCTCTTGGTTTCAAGACGCTGAGACTGCTGGTAAGTGGGTAGATGAGTTTCGAACTCGTAAGATTAGTTGTTCTGATTTTTTGGATTTTGAGTTCTTCGAAGCTTTGAAGTTACCTTGCATTGATCTTCTTAAAAAATCCCCAGCCTGGACCCTTCTTAACCTTGAAACTGTCTACTACCCCCAGCTTACCCGTCTGTTTTACATTAACCTAAAAGCCAAAAACGACACCACTGGTTGGTCTTTGGAGTCTGTTGTCAAAGGGGTTAGAATCTCTCTCAACTCCAATGATTTTGCAGATTTCCTTGGCTTACCTATCCCAGTTCCACCCTCTGAAATACACCCCTCAAAAGAGAATTGCATCATCCTTGCCCGAGCCAAGTACCTCATACCCGAAACATCCAACAGCTCATCAAAGCAACTCACTCACTCATCCCTAACCCTTGAGGCAAAAATAATTTTCAACATCATTGTTCGATGCCTCTTACCCTGTCTTAAGTCTGGCTCACTCCTTACTGACAATGCCATGGTCCTGCTCTACCACATCTTAAATGGCCTTGACCCTGATCTGGCCAATACTATCCTTGGAACCATGGCACATGCCAGAAAAGCTAGAAAAGGCTCTCCCCTCCCCTTTGCTACCCTTTTGACACCTATCTTCAAAGCTTCTGGAATTGATGTCAAAATGAAGAACAACTGCGTCATATGGGTAAGTTCGACTCTAAAGGCCTTGAAAAGATTGGCATCACTTGGTCTCCCCAAGGGACCTTGAGTCTTGCCACTCCTTCAAAACCCTTTCCCACTGCTCTAGCTTTCGATGAACACATGGACAACCTAGAGTTGGGCTTGGAGGAAGTTCGCCTGGATATCAAGGAGCTGCAAAAGGAGTTTATGACGGAGATGAGCGGGATTTCCAAGAAGCCAAAAGGAATGTGGACGAGGCTCACTGATGATGCTCTGGATGACGAAGCTTAAACCCTACCCTACCCTATCCCACCCACTTGATACATTGCTGGTTTGTTGGAAACGTTTTCAAAACTTTTGATGACTATTTTGGGTGACTGTTTTTACCTCCGCCCTTTGTTGAAAGACAAAAAGGGGGAGATGCTCTGTGGTGTTTAGACTTTGAAAGCATCTGATTAACGGTCTTGGAAGACCTTGGTTTTTGATTTGTGGTTTTCGGTTGGATGGTTTTTGCATGCTTTAAAAATTTGATCCAACATTTGTCTAACCCTTGCAGGTAATTAGTCTGATTTCTATTTTATTATATATGCTTGACTAAGTTGCAGGGATGCACGGGTTTTGTCTTTCATCAAGGGGGAGATTGATAACTCCCTCCCTTGATGAAAATCGGAATAAATGTTTCAAAGGCTTTGACAGGATGTTTGTGTCAAAGGCCTTGGAGCATTAACAGTTGATGAAATACAAAACCTATTTTATAAGTCCGTATATTATTTAATCTTATTATATACTTCCTTTATATTATATATATATGTGTGACTAATCTTTCAGGAAGTATTTTCGAGATTATATCTTTCCTTGTGGTGCATATCGAGGAGATCCAATTCAAAGAAGATCATGTCTTCAAAGTGTCCTAAAATAGAAGATCCGGGCGCGCCATAATCTTTACTAGCCGTTGTTGAAGATCTGGTGTTGAAGAACCTCATGCTCCACATTATTTCTATAAAGGAAAGGAAGAAGAAGACAGAACATACAAGTGCTACACGAGCTTTCATTCATTCAAGCAAGATCTGTCTTCCAAAGTGTCTCTCTGCTAAGCGCTCAAGAGTTTGTTGTTTATTTCAAAGCCTTTGAGAGTCACTGTGAGCTTATAGGATATATTCATTTATAGTGTTACTCGAGAGTTTATAACTCGGAAAGTTGCACTAGGCTATTGATTTGTGAGAGTAAGAGGATTGTACTAGATAGCTGAGAGGGGTGGGGCTCTTCTAGATTGGTCTAGGACTCAAAGGGAACGTGAGTTGACTAGATTGCAATTGTATAGGAGAGAGGCTTCTCGGTGAGCTATTAGGATCCTAAGCTAAGTGAATCAATAAAGCCTTTTGAATCCTAGGGTTGTGGAAGAACCCTAGGCGGGGACGTAGGCCAAGTTCGTGTTGAACCTCGTAAACAATTACTCGTATTCTTTACTTATTGCTTTACCTTATTTCCGCACTTGGTTCGATTGTCTAACTTTGTGATTCAGGTTAATCTCAAAGGTTTTGGTACAAGCGCTAAAAGTTTTGAGACTTTCTGCGAGAAACGAGCATACTCTATTCAACCCCCCTTCTAGAGTATTTCTATATTACTTTGTTTTATATTATCGAACCTTCACAAAGTTTATGGAAAAGTTAACGAGAGAAAGAAAATTCGGTCACCTCAGGAGATAAAGGTAGATCGACCATGCTTGTGTTGAGATAATAGTTCCGTAGGATGGGACACCAAGGTGAGGAGTCCGAAGCACTAAGTATCCGGGGCCATTCATGACACCCATGTTTGCGACTCGTGAAAAGGCAATGTTGATGTTAGAGAGGTATAAGCAATATAAGTGAAAAAAGCCAAGAGTGAATTATGAGAGGATGAGTGATGTGGAATATCATATGAAGGGAGAAAGTGCATCAAAGCAAGAAAGCAAGTTTGAAGAATTCTCCCCGGATTTAGCACCACATTTCCCAAATATGGCCCACCACTTTACCTTTTACCTTTTCTTCACCATGAGCTTAAATAAAGTCCTTTTGATTATTAATGCTTTGTCACATATGAATTGTTTTTTCATAACCATCCTTTTGTGTGCGAAGTTGCTTTTATTCACAGGCGTGGATTTGTGACATTAGTACCTTTTCGAGGATGGTAATTGATTGCAGGGACATATGACAATGAATCCAAGATGTTAAGAGTTTGAATTCTTCCCCTGTATGACCATTAAAAATATGTTTGAGGACAAGCAAGCTTAAGTATGGGGTGTTTGATGTGCACCTATTTTGCCATGTTTTACACTAACTTTTGTATCGGTTTCTGCAAGCATTTCATATCATTGGGTTAGAATTATACAGAATCTATGTAGTTTATCCTTATTTGCCAAATATAGATGTCTACACTAGTTTCTGTTTAATTTCGTAGAAATATAGGCGTTTCACAGCAGTTCGGAGAAGGAAGAAAATCATGAGAGAACTCGAGGTCGAATATAGAAAGTCCAAGGTCGAGTAGTAGTTGAACCAGAAAACATCGAGAAAAGAAGAAGGAAGAAAGCACTCGACGGAATTAGTCGACGTCGACTACACCTAGTCAATGTCGAGCACTTTGGTCGACCTCAGCTTCATCACACGAGATAAAGCACAAGTCTAGCACAGAAACCACTTGAGTAGTACAAATCTACTCAACGTCGAGGACTTTACTCGATGTCGAGTACTGATAATGCATGTTTTATATAGGCATTATAGGTAGGTCTTAGGTGCATTAGAGAGTCCTATTGCGTGTTTAATAATCTTCTTCATATTCTTGGTCATTTGGTATTCAAAGTGCGGAATCTACAATTTCTAGTGTTTATTTGTAGGTTATAAGATCTGGCCTCGAAAAGTGGAGAAAGAATGGAGTAAATGGACAAAGAAGAGCTAAGGAACAAGAGCAGAAATGGAGAACATCGAGAAATCCCATCTTTAAGGTTCTTAGAAGTTGGAATTAGCTTCTGAAGTCTTCATGAGAATCGTAGTTCTTGGAAAGAGCTGCCAGCACTTAGGATGACTCCAGAAAGTGTGTTACAAGTTTAATCTGCCGAAGCTGTCAGCACTTAGGAACGGTGCCCGCCGCCATTTCCAAGGCGCCCGCTGCCTCGTCAGATCCCGGATTTGCGATACGCGACCCAATCCATCGTTATGGAAACTTTTATATATCTTCCCTAGGGTTTTGGCCGACGTCTTGGAGGTCTATATTAGTCATATTTCCAGCATTCATTCAATCAACTAACAGAACTAATAGAGTCTATTCCTCATAAACTCATTACAATGAGAGGATTTAAGTTTAGGGATTCGAGGTTTGTTATGCTTGCCTAGAATTCTTGTGGTTTTGCTATGATTCAAGACTTGGTTTATTGATTGTGAGACTTGGTTTCTATATTATTAATGAGTTTATTTATCATCTTTTTCTTCATGTTATATTTGTGTTCCTTTCCGTGACTGGCCATCTAGTTATGAATTGCATCTATGCTATGAATCCGTTGTTGGTTTCTCGATAGCAAACGGAGTCATTGATTTAGTGATATTTCTATGCCTTTCTAGTGGATGATAACAATTGATCTATGTTCTGTAGATTCAATTAGGGCTGAGTTCGGTATGCGCATATCTATCTTAATTGCATTGAATCAATGTGCCAATTGGTCTAAGTACTTGAGTTCTTAATGCTATTCTTTAGTGATATTGAATAAGGTGATTGTATCTCTACAGATCCTTCAACTTTAGTGAAGTCGACATAGGATTAGGAATAATATTGCAATCATCTCAAGGATCAATAAATCAACCAATGTTGTGAATTGTAGGCAAACCACACTCTTATCTTTTGTCTTCTATTTTTTCCTATCCATATCTTTATCTTAGTCTATTTGTGTTGCCTTTCTTCATTCATATTCATGTTCTTTTGTTAGTGTCATATTTGATAAACACATATTGCATTGAAGTACATGTTCCTCTGTGAGTTCGACCCCTTACTTATCTGATATACAAGTTTACTAGTTAGTTTATTTGTGTGTGTTATTTCTTTGGCGAGCTGAAATTTAACGACGTTTCCCTTCCCTCAAAAGTGGCGCCATTGCCGGGGAAACAACTTTATTTCTTTGTTTTGTGTGTTTATTGATTTTTGAGGTTATATCAAAATCAGGGAGAATCTTTTCACCATTACTTCAAAAGAGTGCAAGAATTAGTGAGTGAGCGTCAAACACGGGATATCAATGATGATGAGCGAGATATGGTTCTTTGCGTTTATTAAGGCGTAAGTCCTGAAATGCGAGAACTTATCGATGACATGGGTGACAATGGTTTGTGCAACCCCGGACTGTCAGGATTGTGGGATCTTTTCCACGACTTAGCTGATAAAGAATTGAAGGAAGAACACAAGCAAGTGGCCATGCAAAACAAGAAGGATGATGGTTCTGTAGAAGCAGCGCCCGCGACCCCACCATCGGCGTTGTAGACATCTCAGACGCATGTGAAGAAGAAGTGGAAGAGCCTATCGACGGTGACGCCGCTTTGCCTCCTGCTACATCTGATGCACCATTATGTTTTGATGATCCATCTATCGTAGTGCCAATGAAGTTATCCCAGCTACCCGATGAGAGTTTCTTCCGATAAGTTTCAAAGGTACTAGCATGTGTGGAAAACAAGCCATCAAAAAGCGTCGAAGACGCCACTATTGAGATGATACATTGCGTCCTAGGGGGTGCACATTTGATGATAGTAAAGTATTTGATATGTGCATATGAGAAAGGATTGTGTGAACCAGGACCATTAGGATTTTGGGACCTTATAGGCGATATGGACAATGATGCGATGACTAAAGAAGACATCTATGAAGAAGAATTTGGTCCAAGAACCAAGGTCCTATCATTGATTGACAACCCCCTCTTGAGTGACGAGGAAATATCCGTGGGTGAAGAGGAAAGCCCAACGCTTATTGCAATGGAATCTCATGAGTGCACACATGAGGATCTATATGTTTTGGCTCCTTATTCACCCGAAGAGCTCATCTCGATTGCGCTAGTCAACGAACAAATTCCAGAGCTGATTTATGTGGCTCTTGAGCAAGGTAATGAAATTTCTAACACCTTTGAGATTTATGGTGAATATCTGGATCCCTGTGAGCATTACTTCTACAAGACGCCAGCGGAACTGTGTTGGTGGTCGTACATTCCCTCTGGAAAAGATCAACCTTAGGTAAGTAGAGAATTCTCAAAGCTTCACTACAAGGTATCCTTAATTGCAAAGTTTTTCATGTTTAGCGTTCATTCAAATTTTGGTTGGGCACAAGAATTTGATTTGCTTTTAAGGGCCTTAACAATGTATGAATGAGTCTTAAGGTAAGGATACAATAAACCGTCGAGTCTATGCCGTTAACCAAGGACGCTTCTTGGGAGGCAACCCATGATTCGTTTTCTAGTTTGGAAGTTTTTCAATTCCTAGTTAGGTAGTTAGTTTTTCAAATTCAATAAAATGATAGAGTTCCATTTAGATATATGTTTTTGAAGGAGTCTTGAGTTAACCATGAAATTTGCTTGATTGAATGATGGAGTTGGCGTTCTGTATGACCGGCACCCGTCGCCCCTTACACGGCGCTCGCCGCCACTGTTCACAGACACGTTTCAGAATTTTGGTAACATTGGAAGGGAGTATTTTCTATCCTTTTATTATTTTCTATTTTTAGGTTAGTTTATATTTTCTATCTTATTTAGGATTAGATGTTTTCTATTTTCTATTTTAGGAGTAGATTTTATTCTATCTATCTTTAGGATTAGATTTATTTTTATTTTAGGTTAGTTTTATTTATCTTCTTTCTACTTTATCTATCTTAGGGTTAGATTGTTCCATCTAGGATTAGTTTCCATTTATCTTAGGTCTAGATTTTATATTTTTAGTTATTTTATTTTATTTTATTATTTCTATCTATATCTAATATTTCTTTTTCTTTTTGATAGATGATCCTTCCCTTTCGAATTAGGCAAATTTGCTAAAATGACCCTCATATCCGGAAGGTTTGCATGAGTAACCCAATCCGGAAAAAATTTGCACAAAAGCGGATATCCGCTTACCAAGTGAAGCCGGTAGCCCGTTGCAAAGGAGAGAGAGAAAGGGAAGCGAGAAAGGAGGGAGAAGGAAGGGGATCGAGGCGCGCAGGCGGAGGCGGAGGCTCCGGGCTCCGTGGGAGGGCTCGAGTGCAGTCGAAAGGAAGGGGGTCGGGGCCGCGAGAGGAGAGGAGGGAGAAAGGGAGAGCTGTTAGGGTTTCGGCTTTGTTGCTTTCGCCATCATCTTCCTCCTCTTCCTCAACGATATCCGATGAGAAGTTAAGCAGGTCGTCCATGAACCCCGTCGGCGCGTCGAGGGATTTTCATTTGTTGGTCAATTTGGTTTCAATTTACCGCGAGCTGCGAGATCTGTGTTATCTTGGTAAGAGAGATTTAGATTTTGGATGAAAATTAGTAAAAAATTAGTGCAGAGATGGAGGTGGAAGGGAGCCCCGAGGAAATTTGGGGATTTTGTTTGAGCGTCTATTTGCAAACCCTCGTCCTGAATTTCTGATCTTCTCTATCAAGCGGAAGCCAGATATATAAGAAACCCTTGTCGCTCTTCGATTGTTCTCTGTAAGTCGTTACTTCGGCTTTGCTTGTAGTCTACTCTAGATTTAACATTGTTTGCTCTGCTCCTTTTGAAGAAACTTTGCTGTCTTTGAGACCATGAACCTCTCTTTTACAACATATTTTGTGTACAACAAATAAGCATGAATACATTCTGATACTTCTTCTGTTGCAGACAAGGGCATCTTTTACTCCAGAGAAAATTAATGAAGCCTGTTTTGTCGATGTAAAAGGAAACAAAGCTGTCTTTGATAGTCTAAAGAATAACCTGAAAGTACATTACGATGGGAAGCAATTCAGGTACAAGGTAAAGCTTCTCACTCTACTACTGCAAGTCAGTTTTTGCAAGTTAATTCTGAATTAGTTAACCGATCATTGAACCATGATCCTCATTTCTTTACTTGCTAATATCTCATCTCAATTTTTTTGTGCTATTATAGGTGAATCGACCTTGATTTTATCCTATATTTTCTTAGTTTTATGCATGATTTTATTTTAAGTGATGTACAGACTAGCACTCTAGATCTTATGGTTAATTTTGTGACTTCAGCTTACACATAAAGCTCTTGAAACCTCTTTTTGATAGAGTTGAATAGAACTCCCTTGAAGAATTTGAAGAAGAAGATCGAACATAGGAATTGCTTGGGCTAGTATTGTCACTGAAACCTTATCCGAACTCATCCAAAAGAAGCTCTGGCTTGAAGCTCTTGAGGTATCTCATCTCCCTGTCTCTCACATGCATCCTGCAATTGTCCATTCAATATGTAGCTCAATTGAATGATTAGGGTTCTCCATTTGATTTTTATCTCAATTTATTGATTAGGAATTTAGAGAAAAGGTATATGACTTGTGTGTTGGCTGTGAATTAGCTTATAAATCTGTGTTGATAAGGAGCTTGTAATGTATAATGATGAGGGATATGTTGTTAAAACCCATTATATATTACAAGACGAACCCAAGGACTATGGTCAAGTATGTGGAAGCCTGAGATTTCTTTTTGTGTTCAAACGTAAATGTGTTCATTGAGGACTATGGCCAAGAATGTGGAAGCCAAGTATTGCTTTAACACCCTGCCTAGAAATAGCTGGTTTATAGAATTTTAAACTAAAAGTGAGATGAATTGCAGCCTCCAAATATATGGGAGTGTTACTAGAGTAACAGAGTTGAGTGAGATGTGAAGGGACTGAACTAAGTTAGGTGTTGTCAACTAGGATTATACTTGTGACTTCAGATCTTCTATCATCATGGTATCATTGAGTTTGGAGTTGCCTGGCTACCACTGATTTTGTCATTTGATAAATCTTGGCTTCTGTTTGTTTTTGGAGAGAGTCATTTTCTATTTTTGTTGTGTTTTTTTTTAAATGTAAATGACACCTTGTGTATTCCAACAGGGAGAAGAGGATGACGAAAGTGACGAAGAAAGTTGCTACTGGGGTGCTTTTTGGAGTTGTTAAGGTCTCTGGATATGTTACAAGCTTAGTTGTAAACTCCAAAGTGGGACATAAATTTTTCAGCAAGATACATGGGAAATTCTCCTGGCTTCCTTGGATGGATTCAGTATGCTTTTTAATTCTCATGTTGTGTTGTAATAAGTTTTGTCTTGTAGAGTCGTAGTTGTTATTCATTAACACTTCTCATTGTAATAAGTTTTGTCTTGCATCACCTGTCATGTTAAAGGTTATAACCTGTCATGTTAAAGGGTGTGATTTGTCATGTTAATAACAATACATGTCATGCTATTTTCTTTCATTAAGGAGAAGATAATCGAATTGAATAAGTGTAGGGTTGTAAATTGTGAGCTTTCCCTTCCTCTTTTAAAGCAGTGTATTGAATTGAATAAGTTGATATCACTGGTTGATGGTTATGTCATTTTTGCTTGAATTGGAAAAAACCTAATCCATGTAATTTACTCATAAATCCTGCCTCTAAGGGTTATGTAATTTTCTTTCATTAAGGAGAAGATGATCGATTCGCTGTTTTACAGAGCACTGTAGACAAATATTTCAAAGTAGACAAATATTTCAAATCCATTGTCTGCAAATTTTAAAGTTTAAATAACATATTTACAGTATGGGTTATGAGTGACATGTAAATCCAGTATGGGTTATGAGTTATTTTTGGTGCTGCTATCACATAATTTAATGGCATAAGTGCTTGGATTTGCATGTTTCTTTGTTTGAGTTTTCGTAAACGAAACTCTTTGTAGTCATTGAATGAAAATCATTACGGCAACTATGTACAAACTGAATTGCTACAACTTTGTTGTCTGTCATGTCTAAATGAACAGGTGACTTGTTGATCTGTGTATGTGTCTTGTAGTAAATGAACCCACGCCAACTATTGCTGAACAGAACCAAGACATCTTTATTCCAAACATTACTAGCGTTTTTGGCAGCTAAAGAGATAGAACCAAGAACCATTTCAGTAAATCCGTTAGTTGTGAGCTAGGCTAGGAAAATGATTTTGAACATACAAGAATGAGAAATCAAGGTGAACAAAAGAATTGTAAGCAAAACCTCAAAGGATGACACTATATAATAGAGTAGTGCTCACTCATCGTATGATCATATAGATGAGCTGAAGCCTCAAACTATTGTCAGTCATTTACGAAAAGCTTGCCTTAATGAAAGAAAATAACATGATAGGTTATACGCTTTAACATGACATGTAATGCGAATAACATGACATGTAGTGCGAATAACATGACATGTAATGCGAATAACATGACAGGTGATGCGAATCAATCATCTTCTCCTTAATGAAAGAAAATAACATGACAGGTAATGCTATTAACATGACAGGTAATGCTATTAACATGACGATGTGTTGTATTGCCACCAACTTCATATGTTTACCTGCCACCCGTCTATGTTCTAAAAAAACGCTCGGCGGATGCTTGAAGCAATTGAATGAGATGGAAGTGATTTTTGGGTTTATGCAGATCCGATCCAATCAAATTGACCAGCATCAACCCCTGTCATGTTAATAGCATTACCTGTCATGTTATTTTCTTTCATTAAGGCAAGCTTTTCACAAATGACTGGCAATAGTTTGAGGCTTTAGCTGATCTATGATCATACAATGAGTGCAGATCCATTTGCATTCAGGCACAGATGCTCCCTTAAATGTTAATTGCCTTAATGAAAGAAAATAACATGACATGTTATACGCGGTAACATGACATGTAATGCGAATAACATGACAAGTAAAGAGAGGAATCAACCTTTTTCTTCATGAAAATTTGGCCAAACGTGAGGTATGTATTATAGCTCTATAACTCCCTATTACCTGTCATGTGAAGTGACGTAGGTGATATGTCAAACCTATTACATGTCATGTTAAAACCTCATGTGTGTGATCATGTTAAAACCTATTTTGTATGGAAATGAGGGAATTAGCCTCCGCGATGATGCACTGTCTCTCTGCTCTTCCGTCTCCTCCATCCTAAGTTCTCCCTTGCTCTCAATTTGTGAAATCTTGTAGCTATAGTTCTGCTTTTAATCTTGATTTAAGATTTAGTTTTGGAATTGTGGTCAAACTTTGCTAATCCAGTAATCCCTCATGTTGGGCAGTATCATCTTAACTGAAAAATCCAATCTCTATTTAGTTTGTTCGGATATGTTTGATTTACTATGATTATTACAATCATCCCAATGGTTTGTGCTATGTCTTTATGTTGTAAGTGTAACAGAATCCCTCATGGCATGAACTAAATTCAAAATCAGATTTCCGATTGGGTGTTATTAAAGACTGATTAAATATCTGTGTATGTTATTCATGAAACTGCCTTGGATATATGTGCCATTAGATACTTTTTTCTTTTGCTTCTGATGGCTGCTTGTTAATATTTGAGAATGATATGTGGGCAACTCTGCATTAGTGATAGGATTAAACAAGAATGAATATTAAATTCCCGGGGGAAGGTCTTTTATTTCTTGTTCTCTTTTCTGAAACCGCACGCCATTTCTTTGACATTGATATATGTGGGTGCTATTACAGGCAATACATTGCTATCTCTTTCTTCACAGATGAACAGAGAGAAACAATTGAGCTTGTCCTTATTGAATGTTTCCAGAATTTGCTAATTCCTATAACTATTCATTAATTATTACTGATGCATATATAGCATTGGCTTCACATCATTGTATTTGTGGAACTGGATGGATATTTATGTTAGGTAGAATGTAAATACAATTCAAAGTTTTCTAGAACAACTATATCAATTTGGATTTAATCCTTGTGGATTTCACAAATCTGTGCAAAATACAGATGTGGTGGACAAGGCTCAGGTGGAACTTGGAGACACGAATGCTGCTATGACAGATGCACTGTCTGAAGAGAGAAAGAGAGAGTCAGGGCCCTGTGATGTGGTGGCTGGCAGGCAGTTGCAGTGGCTCGAAGAGCAATCCAAACATGGAAAATCATAATGATCTTGCGCTTGTAGGCCTGCTGGAAACAAAAATGGTGGCAAAAGAAGTGGATATAGTGAGGAAAACATTGATGTTTGGATGGGAAGTAGAAGCAAACAGTTGTTGTGGAGATAAAAGGTGAATATGGATTACCTGGAATTCGACCCTTCTGACAGTTAGGGTGCTAGAGAGACAGAGGCAATTTATGCACTGTGTGGTTGACTCGAATGATGGCAAGTATCGATTTTCTGCAACGTTTGTTTATGCTGAGAACTACAAGAGAGACAGAGTGGTGCTTTGGGCTGATATGAACAGAATTGCTGGACAAATATGACCTCCCTTGGGTTGTCTTGGGCGACTTCAATTGCATTTTGGAGGTCGATGACAAATGGCCCACAACTGCTGTTGACCACGACGATTTAGAGGAGATGGAAAATCTGATGACTCAATGTGGCCTTGGTTACAGAGCTTGATTTGGTGCTCTGTGGACAAATTTACACAATTTTCTATCGAAACCGAGCATTTTTTACTCTCTTTTATATGACAGCAGCACCAAAAAAAAAAAAGCATACCTCATTTTGGCCAAATTTCCATGAAGAAAATGGTTGGTTATATCTCTAGAAAGCTATAGGAAATTACAGAACTCAATTTGGTGCTCTGTGGACAAATGTACACAATTTTCTATTGAAACCGAGCATTTTTTACCCTCTTTTATATGACAGCAGCCCCCCAAAAAAAGCATGCCTCATTTTGGCCAAATTTCCATGAAGAAAAAGGTTGGTTATATCTCTAGAAAGCTATAGGAAGTTACAGAACTCAATTTGGTGCTCTGTTGACAAATTTACACAATTTTCTATCGAAACCGAGCACTTTTTACTCTCTTTTATATGACAGCAGCCCCCCAAAAAAAAAGCATACCTCATTTTGGCCAAATTTCCATGAAGAAAAAGGTTGGTTATATCTCTAGAAAGCTATAGGAAGTTACAGAACTCGATTTGGTGCTATGTGGACAAATTTACACAATTTTCTATCGAAACTGATCACTTTTTCCTCTCTTTTCTATGACAGCAGCACCAAAAATAATCCATACCTTATTTTTGGCCAAATTTTCATGAAGAAAAAGGTTGCTTACCTCTTTAGAAAGCTTGTTCTCCATACTGGATATACCTCTTTATGAATGCCTAAAACAAGAACACTACCATGTCTTACAACACTTTGTTTTATGAAAAAAAATAAAGTTTTGAAAGAAAATAACATGACAGGTAATGCTATTAACATGACAAGTTATACTATTTAACATGACAGGTAATGCGAATCGATCCTCTTCTCCTTACTGAAAGAAAATAACATGACATGTAATGTTATTAACATGACAGGTTATACCCTTTAACATGACATGTTAAATACAAAACCAAATTCTTTTAAGGACCCTATCTAGGAACGATCCTTTAGGCCTTCATCTTATCTATCCAAATTGATTTCGTTGTTATTTAAAGAAGTATGAGTTTTTCTATCATCCTTCCTTGGTTACTTCTATTGTTGAAATTTAAACAATTCTGAAAGGTGCTTCTGTTTCCATGGCACTAACAATTCTGAAAGGATATAGTTTTTAAATAATTATTAATAAAACACCACTCAACAAGTGAAGGTAGAAACAAATAGAGAGAACGAGGTCACAAAATAAGGGCAAAAATTGAACAACACGTAAGACAACAACAAATAACCAAAATGTGTTCAGTAAACAACCATAGGGTGTCCAGTGGGAAATTATAGGTGGGCAGTTAATTTTTACAGTTGTCATGTTAGGTCAATTTCATACAAATCAAATTGACCTGTCACCCATCTATTTCATCATTCCAGCATCAACGTTTGTACATGACACCGGTTAATATTTACATGACGTTGGATTAACATGTTTTTTTGTTTGAGTTTTCGCAAACGGAACTCTTTGTAGTCACTAAATGAAAATCATTACGGCAACCGTGATACAAGAATTGCTTTACATGACACGGGAGTTGCTTTAACATGACGGTTATACCCTTTAACATGCCAGGTAATGCGAATCGATCCTCTTCTCCTTAATGAAAGAAAATAACATGACAGGTAATACTTTTAACATGACAGGTTCTACCCGTTAACATGACAGGTTATTTGTTGATATGCAATATATAAGCTTATTCGGTAAAAGAGAGACATTGTTCGAGTTAAAGTAAGCAATGACTAAGATGGAAAGCAAGCCTCATTCAGTAAAAGAGAAACTTTCTTACAATAATTCACCATTTTATACAAATTAAACTTGGAAGCAAGAAAAACTTAAATATAGTAAAATCAACCAATTACACAGTCAATAAACCAATTCAACTGAATCGTTTCAGTGGAAGGTCGTACATTATGTTACAAAAGAGATTTATAGCATCTCAATCATGCCTCTCCAATTAGAACATGTAGGACTTTTGTATGTCCCTTCTTAGTGATTTCTCCTGCACGATGAGGTTCAATGGTCGTACGTTATCTTTTTTTTAATAACGATTTTCTGAGTAAGAACTCGATTTACTTTTCCAACAGTGCCTACCAAGATCTTGCTACTCAAATGCGGCCTCCCTTAGTGCATCTGCTTTACTTTCAGGCCAGTCAAAGCTACTCAAATGCGGCCTCCCTTAGTGCATCTGCTTTACTTTCAGGCCAGTCAAAGTGTTTCAGAACTGCACGCTTGTCAACCTAAACGAGAAACAAGTAAACTGCTACATGTTAGATTTAGACAATACGGGATAGGAGATGCTATTAGAAATAAAAACACACCATCATTTGTTTAGATCAATTTAACATTTTGGTGAGAATAAAAAGCAAGTACATGACATGAACTTATATTAACATGTCATTCAAATCCTGCATACATGACATGAACTTAGATTAACATAGCTTTGGATATGGAAGGTTCTCGTGAAAGGGAAACTGATCATAGATTTAATAGGAAATGTTAGCTCCTAAACCTGCTTGGTGTCTTTCAAACTTGTATGTCGGAGGAAATCTGGCGATAGCATCTCGCATTCAGAGGAGCCCCAAAAACCAAGGTTGCAGCAACAACAACAACATGTTTAGTACTACACTTTAAATATTTATATATATAGAAGATTCAAATAACAAAGGGTTATAGATATACAAATGACTTGAGATTTTTAGCTGCTAAGCTATGTCAATTGTTAACTAGTCTGAATTTTTCTACAACATGAAAATTATCTACGAAAATTTCTGCAACATGAAAACCTTTTCTGCGATAGAAGTCCACCACAACCAAGGTCTTAGTGTCCTTGGCCTTCTCCAAAATTTTGGTGAACTCCTCATCTGTCTTAAACTCCTTAACACACTCAACAGGACAGATATCATCATCTTCATCTTCATCAGATAACTCTCCTGGACTCTCATCAACAGCACGCTGAATTGCCACTTTTTCTATTATGAATTTACCACCATATCTCAAGAACTCCAATCCAACAGCTTTAGAAATGGAAGGAATCCTGATTCTGGCCTTTTCGACACTAGTTGAATGGCAACCTTTAGCAATGGAGGAGATAAGATGATCGAATCTATGAGAGGCTTTAACAGTCCTAGGGATCATGGACACGAGGATCACCATCCACAGCAGCTCTACATGAAGTAATCCAGATTCCAATTCGACAGAGTACAACTTCTGCAGAATTTGACGAATTCAAATTATCTGGAAAATTGAAGTCATGCAAAGCAAGCTAAATTCCTTCATGTTCAGATTGAACGGTAAATAACAAAAAAGAAAGAAAGAAATTCGCAATTTGAAAGATCTGAAAAATTGCAGGAAAAACAAACATTTTAACATTTGATCAAGATAAGCAACTTGATCAAGATAAGCAACTGAAACCTAGATCTAATCGATATTGAGTGAAGTTGATTTTAAAACAAAAAGAGGGAAAATCGAAGAAGTAGGAATGCTCCAGCAATTAGCTCCTCACAGCAGGCATCAACATGATGTACTGATTTATAGAACTGAGAGCCAGCAATCGGAGAAGAGAAGGCAAACAATTGTGTGATTTGATTATTTAATCAACCTGATGTCCTGATCACGGGACAACCGACCACATTAGAAATTTGGCTTCTACTTCCAAGTGTTCTTTCTACATGGCGCTTACTTTAGTTTTACATGAGACTTACTTTAGTTTTACATGACGCCCAAATCCCCTTTCATACGCCCAAATCTCCTTTCACATCTAAGTAGAGACATGGCAACATACTAAATACTAATCTATCAACATATGGATTATCACCTAAATTCGATCAAGCAATCCAAGAACTAAAGGGATATATCATTTGTGCAGTACCTCTTTGATTCTTCTCTGCAAGTATTCGAGGCCTTCTGGTGAGAGGCTCTGATAGGTTCCTCCAATTTCGATCCACAGACTCCGGGGTCACATTCCTTGCTTCACCTGCTCTGAAGTACCCAATAGACACCACCTATAAAGAATTACGATTAATGTTCTGAAGCAACCCTCTTAATCCAGAAACTTGGACATATGATGGTGATGAACTAAAAATATTATTTGATTCAATAATTCAATAAGTTGTGCTTGCAAAAAGCTGATTTACGAGGTGAAATCTTCAACATCCAGAACTTCCCCAACAAAAAGCATTTTCAGAAATTGTATCCTGCAACTTTAGTTTTGAAATAAACACAACACAAACCCGAAAACTATAATCTCAACCAAAAAAATCCTTCGCATCTCATACATACAGGTGATCATACTTATAATTGGAAACTTTATCTGTAATGGATTGAATATAAACATCTTACCCCATACTCAAGGGGATTTAGTCTCCCTGGAAACAATTTGTTGGATAGCAAGAGTAGTTGAGGAAGCGGCCAACGACAATTGGATCCCTGCTCAGATGAGGCTGTGCGCCATGTGCTCCTACTCAACTAATTTAGTCAATAGAAGTGGAGAACAGAAATTTCAAGAGGTAATTCAGTCCCTAACCTGAAACCCTAAAGGGATATATGAATCAAAATCTGAATTAGCATATAGATGGCCTGACCTCTCCGCCAACAAAGAGTGCTACTGCTGAGCATGGTCGATGTCGGATTCGAGCAGCAACTGCCTTCAATTTCGTCGGGATGATGTACACCAACCTCGAAATCGGCCTTCAATCCGGCGCCTCCGCCACCGCCGCTCCCCTTGACTCCTCCGATCCGGCGGCTGTCACCCGCCTCCGCCCTCCGCCCCCGTCTCTCTCTGATTCCGCCTACGATCCCTCAATCTCTCTCTCTGAGTTTTCTGCCATCGATGGGCAGGAGAGAGGCAAACAAAGAGACCGGCTACTCAAGGTAAGAAATTACCGGTTGGGTGCAATTTTTTCAAAGGGGAGGGTCAACCCTTGCAAATTGAAATGGATAGTGGGTTAGGCGTGCAAACCAAACCGGGGCAAAGGTCATTTGTTTTAATTCCCTCTTCGAATTAACCATATCCCAATTCCCAAATTTGATCATTCAAGCCTTTGTGTCCGAGAAAATGCAAGAACCCTACTTTCCCTACTTGAATCTAAAGTCCAAAACCTAAGCCTTGAGTTTCAATCAAAAGCCTTTCTTTTTTCTATCATCCACATCCATCAATACACTTCATCATCAAATTCGACTCTTTATATACCATCACCATCTCTACCACAAAAGAAAGACTTTGAAACCAAGTCCTGATCTTCAAAGAGCAATTTGGAAGGAGTTTGGACGCTGAAACATCAATGTTGCTACTCGGATTCACGAGTCTGCACAGGCGGCGGCGCCACCCCATACCCGGCGCCCGCCGCCACCCCAGGGCTCCAATGCTTGTTGTCCGACAATTGTAGCCACCACTACCATGATCAAGTAGGTCCCATTTTCCCCCACTTGTGCTTTTATTTTAAATTTCGTTGTCTTTATTTGATTTTTATTTAAAGATGATGAAAAGTTTAAGTGGGGGGGGGGGGGGGGGAGGGAAGTGAAGTGAATTAGTTAGGTTAGGTTAGGTTAGGTCATGTTTGAATTTTTGTTATTTCTTTTATGTTATATAAAATGTCAAAAATGAAAAAAAAAATTGAAAAATGTCCAAAATCCAAAAATATCATGCATTGTATAAATATGTGTTATTCAACTACCTATCTTGCAATGTTTGTCCTCTATTATGTATTGTGGCATGATCATATAAATTCCATAGCATGTTTGGATTGTTTAGCCTTGTCCTATAAAATTTGGTTTTCGTGTGAAACATGTTAGGTGGATTTAATTGAGCATGTACGAATTATGTTCCTAGGCATGATTGACATCCAACAATTTTTTTTCTTAGTGAGATATATTTGGCCTTTTAGGGATCACATCTATATTCCCTCTTCTTTTGTTGTGTGATTTACTCATCTTATGCAATTACCTCTTAGTATTGACATGGTTATCTATTTTTTAGACCTATTATATACATTGTTCATTGCTTATAATTTTCAAGTGATAGAGGCACCTTTTAGCCACATTTTATCAATATCTACCCTACATCATATCTTTGCTTGAAGTCAATTTGAGCCTTTACCATTTTTCTATGAAGCTCCACAAAATTCATGTTTCCTAGCCTATGATAAGCCTGACCCATCCGGGAATTAGGAATTGAGTTGGTTATGGATGTTATTTTGAGTTGAGAGAGAAAAGCTATGGTTTCTGCTTATGTTGAGAGGCTTTGAGAGAGATGTAATGTTATGTGCTTATTTTCCTCATATTGTATTTCATGCATTTTCGCTCAAAAAAAAAGAATAAAAAGCTTGGACCTAGGGAGGATAAAATTCACCTAGGGGCTAAAGTAAGCTAAAAAAAATTGCCGAAAAAAAAGAAAAAAAAAGCATTCGAAAAAAAAAGCCTTGTTATTTATTATGAGAGTTGGATAAATGTTTAGTTGGAAGTTTGATATTGAGAGTTATCATCTTTTGAGTGTTTTGAGAGTCTTATTTTATTTTGAGAGATGATACTTATGTTATGAGAGTTTATTGTTATATTGCTTATTTTCTTTGACGTATTTGGTGGAGAATTTGTGATATAAATGTCAACGCTTATGTAGCTTTTTGTATATTGAATGAGTTGAGAGTTGTTCTTTAAATCCTAAACACATGAGAGCAAGAGAAACACATTTATCCCTGTGAGGTTGGATGGATAGGCATGCGGGCTACTTGGTCATTTATATACATGCTAGGATGTCTACCTTGTTCATGTTTGCACACACTTGGATGTTGCTTTTGATGAGGCCAATACATGATGAATATGTTTGTGGGATATTTGGCCATTGCTATGTTTTTCATTGCTTGAGGACAAGCAAAGGCTTAAGTGTGGGGGAGTTGGAGTCGTGACAAGTTGTTTGCTTCTTTCATGTTTAATTTTCACTTGTTATGATATATAAAATATTTTCATTTAGACACGAAGAAGTCTCCATCTCTATGCTATAATCTAGTTCGCTAGAGGACTAGTGAAGCTTAAGTATGGGGAAGTTTGATAATGTATATTTTATATAGGCATTATAGGTAAGTCTTAGGTGCATTAGAGAGTCGTATTGCGTGTTTAATAAGCTTATTCATATTCTTGGTCATTTGGTATTCGAAGTGCGGAATCTACGGTTTCTATTGCTTATTTGTAGGTTTTAAGATCCGGCCTTGATAGGTGGAGAAAGAATGGAGAAAATGGACAAAGAAAAGCTAAGGAACAAGAGCGGAAATGGAAAACATGGAGAAATCTCATCTTTAAGGTTTTGAGAAGTTGGAATTAGCTTCTGAAGTCCTCATGAGAATCGTATTGCTTGGAAAGAGCTTTCCAACGCATATTCATATGCGTCAATCGGACAAAGGATGACTCCAGAAAGTGCGTTACAAGTTCAGTCTTCCGAAGTTGTCAACACTTAGGAACGGCGCCTGCCGCCATTTCCACGGCGGCTGCTGCCTCGTCAGATCCCGAATTTGCGATACGTGGCCCAGTTCATCTTTATGAGAACTTTTATCTATCTTCCCTAGGGTTTTGGCCGACGTCTTGGAGGTCTATATTAGTCATATTTTCAGCATTCATTCAATCAACTAACACAACTAATAAAGTCTATTCCCCATAAAGTCATTACAATGAGAGGATTTAAGTTTAGGGATTCGAGGTTTGTTATGCTTGCCTAGAATTCTTGTGGGGTTTCTATAATTCAAGACTTGGTTGATTGATTATGAGACTTGATTTCTATATTATTCATGTCTTCTCTTTGTTCCTATCCATATTTTTTGTCTATTCCCCATAAACTCTTATCTTCTGTCTTCTCTTTGTTTCTATCCATATCTTTATCTTAGTCTATTTGTGTTGCCTTTCTTCATTCGTATTCCTATTCTTTTGTTAGTGTCATAATTGATAAACAGATATTGCATTGAAGTACTTGTTTCTTTGTGGGTTCGACCCCTTACTTATCCACTATACTAGTTTACTAGTTAGTTTATTTGTGTGGATATTTCTTTGGCTCTAACGACATTTCCCTTCCGTTAAGTACCCATCGAGTATCTGTATCCTAGTCGAGCTCGATTAGAATCCGAGGAGAAGAAGACACCTACTCGACGTCGAGTACTTTCCAGCATCAATCCGAGTTGAAATCGATGGGAATCCGAGTTGTTGAGCTTGCTTTTACACCAAGGCACGTAGGAAATCTATCAAGAAGGTTGAAGATCTATCAAGTTGAAGATATTTATCCACTTTATCCTTACTCTCCTTAGAGATTTATTTGTTTTATTTCCAAGTTTTATCATAAAGCTTTAGATAGATAGCTTTAGATAGATAGTTTTTGATATAGATAGATTATTACTATAAATAAGGCCCTATGGGCTGGTTCTTAAGCATTCAATTTCAATCCCAATTTACACCATAGATAGCAAGATAGACAGTAGGAGTTTTTCGAGAGAGCTTGGAGCCGAGAGAGGTGTTTGTTTGCGAGAGCGGATTTGGCTTCGATCGATTGTAAGCTTTGTTTTGATTTATTACAATTTAGTTTCTTGAAATTATTGATGTGTGTTTTGATGATGAAGAGCGAGTAGTCACCCAACTTCTAAGGTCGGGGTGAGCCTGACAGTAGCTATGTAAGGTAATGCGACAAAGGTACAACTTTTAATGCGATTTTGTCTTCTATCCCTATGAGCATGATTCTTCTACGACAGTCGAGGGTGATCCTTGTTTGTGTTATTGAACCTAAAGTGATCTTAATACAACTTAGATTAATTATGTGAAAAGGGTTAGTAAAAATTAGGGTTTATGCAAAAGCCTCTATCTTCCTACTTGTTAATGACGACAGTTATTTGATGAAAATACATGATGTTTTATACCTTTAGCATGATTCTTATATGGATATCGTTGTGGCATTGATACCCCGATCCTAGAAGTCTTTTATATTATTGAATTCCCACAAATTTCATGTTGCTTTTGTTTTATTTTCATCACAAAACTACGATTTTTACTCTGTGAAACTGCTCGAGATCGACGACACAAGTCGATGTCGAGAAGTCTGTTCAACGTTGAGGACTGTTCTACTCGACATAGGTTTTTTTCGTCCTCTGTTTTTTCTGTTTTGCAGGTTTTAGTCGAGAGGACTAATCGATATCGAGTACCTTACTCGACATCGAGGAGCCTTATGGTCGATTTCAAGAGGATTTAGGAATGAGAAAGGCGAGCGCTGACATGCTTCATCGTGGACACGATCCTGATTTCCTTCCACTACAACGGGAGGATGACTTGTAATTTTATTTGCGTGGTTCAGGAAGTCAATTTGAGATTCATTTATTTCATACTTGATTTTCCTCCTATCAGTGTTCTTGGATAGGCAGCGATGTTGCTGTGCAGTTGGTGGCGGTGGTAACGTCGGAAACAGTAGGTAAGGGGGTGGTGGTTTGGCGATGGAAATCAGTGAAAGGGGGAAGCTTTTCTTCCTGGGTTTGAATGGGGAAATTCAAAGAGAGAGAGAGGAAGAGAGAGATGTAATGGGAACAAAAGACCAAAATGGGTGAGAGAACGGGGATTGTGTATGCTTATCTAGGCACCAATTCCAATTAAAATGAGAGGCAGCAAGGGGCTTTGATTCTCCTCCAGTTTGTCATAGTGGGAGTCTGATGGAATCGGCGTGGGTGTGTTTGGTACTTTTCCAAATAGAGGGAGGCATGGAGCGATGAGGGAGGGAGAGGAGGTGAGGTTGTTTAGCTTATTTGGGGGTTCTGTGAGGGAGTTCTGCAAATCAGACCGAGAGGGAGGGAGGGAGGGAGGGAGGAGAGAGAGAGAGAGAGAGAGAGAGAGAGAGAGAGAGAGAGAGAGAGAGAGAGAGAGAGAGAGAGAGAGAGAAGAAGAAGAAGAAGAAAAAAAGGAAAGAAAATAAGAGGAAAGTGGTCCTCACACAAGCCCCAAATTTGAATAATACCCGGATAGCCATGCATGTCTAAGGTAAAGATTCCAAATCTCGAAGTAAGAAGGCGGAAATAAAATCCGTCGGAATCAAATTTTCAAGACGATGTCGGAATCGTTCATAGTGAATGTGGAATTGGGGACCTTGGGGAGAATTAGGTGAAATGATATACAAACCCTAACCTTATTGGTGTTGGGCGGTTTGAGATATAGTTGAGAAATCACCATTGATGGAAAGTTGATGATGAAATTGAAGGTCCAAATAGGATAGAAAGGAATTGAAAACCTTCGTTACTACTTCGAATCTGGATTCGAAAAACTTGAAAACCCACATTACTGTTTCGAATCTGGATTCAGGAAACTTGAAAAGGGTAGGCAGATTCGTTCGTCTGGCTTAGTGAACGGTTGGGTGGCTAGATTTAGTAATCTGTGTTTTACTTTTTGAATTAGGGAAGTTGGGAAGAGTTGGGTTTTAAATGATGTTGGATATGGTAAAGGGGAATTTGGGGAGAATGTGGAATTTGTGCTTATGAGTTTGGAAATTGGGAACTTTGGGAGAATTTGGAGATTGGGGTTGATTTGTAAATAGTGGCATCTAAATATAATGTTCACATTTGGTGATAGTTGTACATCATTGTAAGTTTTTACTATGTGTTGAAATATGTTGTGATTCAAATTGTGCAAAAATACACAATACCACTCCGATGTCATTTGAGAGTATTGCAAGTTTGTGATATGTGTATTACATAAGGTTGTGATATTTGAGACTATTGTATAGTTGTGTCATTTGTTGCATTCTTTATTCACGTGAGTTGAGCATTTGAGCATTTGTTGAATTCTTTGTACATCGTTGTAAGTTTGTTCTATGTGTTGAAGTATGTTGTGATTGAAACCATTAATATTACATTGGACGATGTCATTTGAGAGTAATGTAGGTTTGTTTCTAGGGTTGTCATATGTGTATTACATAAGTTTTTGATAGTTGACACTATTGTGTAGTTCTGTACACGTGGTGTTTGTTTCATTCTTTACTTGTGTCCATTACCATTATGAGATTATTTGAACTTGTGTATTTGTGGGACATATGAATATGTGAACATTTGTATTCGTGACATTTGTGTAGTTGTGTCATTTGTGTAATATTATATGTTTTGGCAGAAAAATTATTTTGACTGGCTAGACATATGTATATATTGGCAAGGATTATTGCTAAGATGGGTATTATTTGAACACATGTATGACAGATTAAGGAGACAATGAGAAAAATGAAAGGAAAAAAAGTCGCGACGCCATCGAACAACAAGGTATTAACTATAATCACTTCTCAAACAAATTAAGGGCCTTCTTTTTTGTCTCGATGATGTTAACCGTGTCGTGTGATATTTATGCAGTTGACACACTAACCCTTCATTCAGAAAAGTATTTCAGAAGGAGGTCTAACCACTTCTCGAAAATGGGTCTCCTGGATTGCATGGACCAAACCCTCGCTGCTCAAAGATGTTGAAGGAAAGCAGTCGACATTAGCTTTAGTACTTCGTTGTGTTTGTTTTAGGTCTAAAATGTTTCCTCCCTTTTAATGAGTGATCTCTTATGTTCTGGATTTATGTATGGATGGTTTTATGGTTGGTTGTTCTGACTGCTTTAGTTTTTGCTTAATATTGTTCATCCTGCTATTGGGAAGTTTTTGAGATTGACAAGATCTGACAGGGATTAGTCTTATATTGGCTAAGACATCGTTTTTAATGGCAAGACAAAAGTATTTACTGGCTAGTAAGCATAAATCACAATCATTCGTGTTGCACATCTTAGGGAAACAAAACGGACAACCCCATAGTGTCAATTGTGTACATACAAAATAACAAAAACCATCCTTTGCCTACACAAAAGAAGAGATGTTCTTAAGACGAGCGCCATATATATGCTTTTTATGGTTCCTTTTGCATGGTGTTCGAGACTGACTCGATCAATCTTCGGGGGAATTTGTGGACCTTCGGTTGTAGTTGGTATGGCATAATATTGGAAAATTGAGTCGGGGGCATGAAGAGATCATCGTCGGATGCTCAAGGAGCGCACAAAAATGTCATGTTGTGCAAGAATCACCTAAATGGCATGACAAAGGCTTGAGAACTTAGGTCGTGGGCAAGCCAGGTTCATTGGTGTGCGATCGAGACGTGCCGAAAGATGCATTGACCACCATACCATTCCATAATTACCCATTATCGTTGATGTATATTGTACGCAATTGCCACGTGTGTCCCTGTGTATGTCGATATATATTCTGTTGATGACTAGGATTTACCTTTGTCTGGGTAGTAACTGAATTTCTGTGTTTTATTCTTCCAACTTGATGTTAATGCTAACCATGGACGATTGGTTGTTTTTCACTTTTAGGTCCACCGAAGTACACCACTCCATCTCCTTTTATATTCCCTCTACAACCCGGCTATCTCCCCATGTTTTTTCCCTCCAAATTGGCTTGGCGGGAACTTTTCTTTGTGAAAAAGTGAGTGCCTCTCTCTTTCCTCTAGCATTAAATGATGTCATTTCAACCCCTCTCTCTCTCCCTCTCCATAGGTAGCGGTATCTCAGCCTCGATCTGCAACTCCTTAATTTTTTATTTTTATTTTTTTTTGCCCAAATTGTATCCCATTCCTCCACTATAATGTTGACAGCTGTCCTACCCATGTCCCACATTTTTCCTATTGAAGATTAGTTGCAACCTGCAATCGGATGGACCAAATTGGCAAATCTGACATTTTGTCACCTCATTGCAAATTATTTGATTTATGGCTATATTTGCAAATATCAATTTTTTTTTTGGTATATTGGTGCAAATTGGCCAAAAAATATATAAATAAGGGCGAAAGATATATTTTCCTTCATATATTTTGAAAGAAAGTGACACCAAATATAATTAGAATAACATTCCATCTCTAATTATCCTCGGTATACGAAAGTAATGAAATGTTTACCAAATTAAGAACCTTTAGGGTATCGTTTTAGTTACCCATAGAAAGGGGCGAAAATGTGGGTTGTTGGGGTCAACAAGACCCATGAGGGATGACAGCTTTATTAGGGAGAAGAGGGAATCAGTTACCAAAGGACAAAAGAAACCACGTAACATTGAACGAGTACGTACGAGTTGAAGTCGTTGTGGTGTATTACACTTCACGTGTCTTTACCATCAAGGACTTCATTAATCCAAATTCCAAATCACCTATTCCACTTCACGTAATATTTTATATAATTTTTAACACATTAAAAAGCGTAAATAAATAATAAAATGTCAAGTTTTAATTAACGGAGGGAGTATATACAGTATAATCTTTCCTAATTAGGTGGTTGTATATATCGAATATGATTCTATATAAAAATAATTATCTTTTTAATCTATCCCCCAAGAGGTTCAATTGGAAAAGATTGTCTTATATGTAATAACTTTAAAAAAATATTATTAAAAAAACGGATAATTTAGGTAACTAGTCACTTATGAAAATGTAATTAGTTAATTAACCATCTGAAAAATTAAATTAGGTGGTATAGATCCCATCCAAATAGAGTAGTAATGGTCAATGGTCAACTGTTTGACCGTCAACCAGTCAAATGTTGACCGTTGACCCGTCGAGTATGTGTCCGAGCATGAGGATTACTTGCAAGCCAAGTGATGTGGAATTCTATCAAGATCAAGTGAAGATCTATCAAGTCCAAGAAGGATTTATCCACTTTAGTTCTAGTTTCGTTATAAATTTATTTCTTTTAACATTAATGTTTTATCTTATGTTTTTCGATAGAAAGTTTTAGATAAAGATAGATGTTCCTTCCAAGATTAGCTAGAGGGAACATTATAAATAAGGCTTAAGGGGTTGGATTTTAGAATCATCCAAGACAAGCCATTAGTTACATCGAGGAGAGAGAGAGAGAGAGAGAGAGAGAGAGAGAGAGAGAGAGAGTGTGTGGAGGCCGAGAGAAGTTGGAGAAAGCGAGAGCGGAATTGACTTCGATCGGTTGTAAGCTTTACTTTATTTTATTAATGCAAGTTATTTTTCTTTTATTATTGATGAGTTTCCCTATATGATGAAGAGCGAGTAGTCCACCTACCTCTAGGGTCAGGGTGAGCCCGACGATAGCCATGCATGTCGAAGGTAAAGATTCGACTTTTATTGTGTTTTGATCATCCACTACCTTTTATAAGTTTATTACCTAATTCATAGAGATTCAGGTTACTCACTTGGATTATAAATATAAAATTGATAGATACAATTAGGGTTTCTTGAAAGAGTTGTCTAATTGTTGGAAAAGGAGAAAGCTTGCTCCTTTGATGTGATTGCATGATTATTTCTCTTTATCTTGTCGTATGCATGTTTGGTTATCGTTGTTGCAAACCCCGGTCTTGGAAGTTTTCTTTCATATATTTGTTTATCTCAAAATCTGCGAACTTCGGTTTTCGTTAAGTTACTGCGCACCTACTCAACTTCGACTAATCTAGTCGACGTCGACCACTAATACTCGATCAAGCAAGATCGCTCTCGTTTTTGTCTCTGCGGGAACTCGACCAAGCTACTCGACTACGACTTCTACTCGACGTCGAGGAGAGTTAGTCGACGTCGACTACGCCAGTGACCCTTGCTTGCTCGAATTCGACTGTGCCTGACCCCTGTCGACTACACCTAGTCGAGGTCGAGTACTCTAGAGTCGACTTCTATTCATGAGATTCGCTTGCTACCTGAGATCCGCTGACACGCTTCCTCGAGGATCGATCCTGACTTCCTTTTGCTAGCTACATCGGGAGGAAGTCTTGTAATTATTTGCGTGGGCACGAATCTGGTTTGATTTATATTATTATTTGTTGACAACAACACTCGACATCGACTACTGTAGTCGATGTCGAGGACACCCCAGCCGACGTCGAGGACTCTACATCACCTCCGAAGGCTGATTCCGCTCCAAAGAAGACGCTTCATTTCCCTTCCAAAGCACTGAAAGATCCCACTGCAGGTAGGTTTAAACGCTTTGTTAAGATGCTTCAGGAATTAAATGTTTCAATTCCTTTTACAGAAGCTCTTCAAGAGATACCTGCATATGTCAAGTTCCTTAAGGAGATCCTTAGAAACAAGCGATCAATCACAGAAATCGCCAGCGACTGCAAAAGGATGGATTTCCCAGAGAAGAGGCCTGACCCTGGAAAGTTCTCTATTACTGTGGGATTTGGACAACATAAATATGAGGCACTGTGTGATCTAGGAGCAAGCGTGAGCATCATGCCCTTATCAATCTGGTCAAAGGTAAAGATAGGAGCAATAAAGTCGGTGGATGCCAAGCTATACATGGCGAATAATACGGTGGTCATCCCTACAGGTATGGTTGATAATGTCCCTGTCCAGGTTGGTACGTTCTATATTCCCGCAGATTTCCTTGTTATAGATTGAATGGAAGATCCTACTTGCCCTATTATTCTTGGTAGACCTTTTCTAGCTACTGCAGATGCCAACCTCAGCGTCAAAAAGAGATTGCTCACCTTCAGGATAGGCAACGAGGTCTTAGACTTCTATTTTGGCCCTACAAATAACGAAATTCCATGGCTGGAGGTGAAGAGCATAGGCAACCACGGGGACGCGCACACAACAACGGAGGAATGCACCAAAAAGCTACTCGACTTCGACCAGGTCTACTCGACGTCGACCACATTACTCGACATCGACTACTCCCACACGAAATCGACTTCCTTTGATGAGTTCCAGACCTGCCAAGAGCCTTAGTATGGGATCCCTGTACTCGACGTCGACCACCTCTAATCGACATCGACTGACCCTCTGCCCGAAGATTGTTGTTTTGGGCACGAAAAGGTAACATCATGTACTATCCCTACCTCTCCTCCATCCATTAATGAAAATAAATTTTTTAAAGGAGACAAGGCCCCGCGGTGAGCTAACCTGCGTAGGTTTAGGGTTGGAAAGAAGAAGAAGAAGGGTAGGGACATCCAGGTGAACAACCACCTATCAACAGAGCTGGTATACTACAATCAGGACCTAGATGATCCGGGAGAAGGGCCAGGCATAGAAGGGCCCCACATTAAAAGTTCTTGAGCAACAATGAAGAAGTCGGCCTAGCGACTATAAAATCTAGAGCTTTTAAATAAAACACTTGGTTTTTGAATTTTTGGACACTGGTTTTTGGTTTTTGGACATTATTTTTAAAATTTTCTATTGTGGATTATTGTCTTTTCTAACAAGTCTTGCAGGTAAAAAGAAGTGGCAGAAGTACTCGACGTCGAGTAGGTCTCGACGTCGACCACCATCACGAGCAAGGGACCCGTGGTCGAGGAGAAAAGCCACACTGGGTTCAAAGTTACTCGACATCGAGTAGACCTAGTCGACGTCGACTAGTCTGCTCGAAGTCGACCACTTCTGCGCACATTTAGCACTCGATTTCCGACGTTCTGCATACTTGTCTAGTGAGTTTCTTTCTTTACCCTTGTTTTTATACAGTGAGGACATTATAATGTTTAAGTATGGGGTGGGGGAGGGGCTTAATTCATGCATAATTGACTTTATTTGACATTCGTGTGCATATTTAAAAGTTATTCTCGAATTGCTTATACATGGCTATTGTGGAATTCATATTATCAATCTACGTGCTTATATCAATGTTTTCCAAAGTTCATAAAACATCACCCCCATTAAATTTTTTTTATTAGTGTCATGTAAGTTATATTGAACTCGACGATGCCAAATTGGATTCATTAGGGATATAGCATGAAATTTCCTAGTATTGGGAAGTCACAATGAAGTGCATATTTTTATTGAAAACCATGAAAGGAGGAAAAATTTGATATTTCTTCTGACATATTACATAATAAGAGGATGGAGGACTTTATATTTCCATATAATGCTCATATTTTGATATTCCTAGCCTTATCTATGCTTATGCATCACACAAGCCATATTATAAGCCTTACATTGTCTTTATGTCATTATTGCTCCACGTGATATAAATATTGCCCATTCTTTACCTTATTTCCTATCCGGGGATTATGTTGAGAATGATGTCACATTATGGAGATTACTATATGGTTATTGTGTTGTGATTATCATAATTGGAGTTTGGTAGAAAATTTTCAAATATATGGAAAATTTAATGAGTGAAAGAAAATCCGATCACCTTAGGAGATAAAGGTAGATCGACCCTACCTGCGTTGAGATAATAGTTCCGCAGGATGAGACACCAAGGTGAGGATTCCGAAGCACTAAGTATCCAGGGCCATTCATGACACCCATGTTTGCGACTCACGAGAAGGCAGTGCTGAGATTAGAGAGGTAAAAGCATATAAGTGAAAAAAGCAAAAAAGTGAATTATGAGAGGATGACTGATGTGGAAATTATGATGGGAGAAAGTGCATCAAAGTAAGAAAGCAAGTTTGAGAAATTCTCCCCGGATTATTAGCACCACTTTGCCCAAATATATCCCATCACTTTACTTTTTACCTTTTCTTCACCATGAGCTTAAATTAAAGTCCTCTTGATTATTAATGATTTGTCACTTATGAACTGTTTTGCTTAACCCTCCTTTTGTGAGTAGATGTTGCTTTTATTGCACATGCATGGATTTGTGGCATTAGTACATTTTCGAGGATGGTAATTGACTGTAGGGTTATATAAGAATGAATCTATGATGTTGAGAGTTTTTTATTCTTCCCCTGAATGACAATTAAAATTATTGCTTGAGGACAAGCAAGCTTAAGTATGGGGTGTTTGTTGTGAGCCTAATTTGCCATGTTGTATACTTACTTTTATATCAATTTCAGCATGCATTTTATATCATTGGGTTAGAATAGTACAGATTCTATGTAGTTTATACTTATTTGCCATATTATAGAGTCTACAGTCGTTTCTGTTTAATTTCGCAAAAATCGAGGCATTTGATAGCAATTTGGAGAAAGGATGAAAAACTCGAAGTAAACTACAGAAAGTCCGAGGTCAAGGAGCAGCTGAACCAGGACAAATCAAGCGAGAAACGAGAAAAGATCAACTCGACACAGCTGGTCGATATCGAGTAACACTACTCGATATCGAGTAACTCCCGAGCCCAGAATTACATGAAGTCGAGCAAGATCACTCGAGCAGAACATCTCTACTCGACGTCGAGGAGTCTGGTCGACGTCGAGTACACCCGTCGAGTCAGAATCCTACCCTAGCTTGAGTGCAACCCAGGAGGAGAACACCTACTCGATGTCGACTAACTCTAGTCAATGTTAAGTAGCCCAGTGAAGAATCCGAGTTCGAGTACGAGTGTGTGTCCGAGCATGAGGATTACTTGCAAGCCAAGTGATGTGGAATTCTATCAACATCAAGTGAAGATCTATCAAGTCCAAGAAGGATTTATCCACTTTAGTTCTGGTTTTCTTAGAGATTTATTTCCTTTATCATTAATGTTTTATCTTATGTTTTTAGATAGAAAGTTTTATATAAAGACAGATGTTCCTTCCAAATTAGCTAGAGGGAACATTATAAATAAGGCTTTAGGGGTTGGATTTTAGAATTATCCAAGACAAGCCATTAGTTACATCGAGTAGAGAGAGAGAGAGAGAGAGAGAGAGAGAGAGAAAGAGAGAGAGAGAGAGAGTGGAGGCCGAGAGAAGTTGGAGAAAGCGAGAGCGGAATTGACTTCAATCGGGTGTAAGCTTTACTTTATTTTATTAATGCAAGTTAGTTTTCTTTTATTATTGATGAGTTTCCCTATGATGAAGAGCGAGTAGTCCACCTACCTCTAGGGTCGGGGTGAGCCCGAAGATAGCCATGCATGTCTAAGGTAAAGATTCGACCTTTATTGTGTTTTGATCATCCACTACCTTTTATAAGTTTATTACCTAATTAATAGAGATTCAGGTTACTCACTTGGATTATAAACATAAAATTAGTAGATACAATTAGGGTTTCTTGAAAGAGTTGTCTAATTATTGGAAAAGGAGAAAGCTTGCCTTATGCATGTTTAGTTATCGTTGTTGCAAACCCCGGTCTTGGAAGTTTTCTTTCATGTATTTGTTTATCTCAAAATCTGCGAACTTTGGTTTTCGTTAAGTTACTGCGCACCTACTCGAGTTCGACTAATCTAGTCGACGTCGACTACTAATACTCGATCAAGCAAGATCACTCTCATTTTTGTCTCTTCAGGAACTCGACCAAGCTACTCGACTACGACTTTCACTCGACGTCGAGGAGAGTTAGTCGAAGTCGACTACGCCAGTGACCCTTGCTTGCTCGAATTCGTCTGTGCCTGACCCCTGTCGACTACACCTAGTCGAGTTCGAGTACTCTAGAGTCGACTTCTGTTCGTGAGATTCGCTTGTTACCTGAGATCCGCTGACATGCTTCCTCGGGGATCGATCCTGACTTCCTTTTGCTACATCGGGAGGAAGTCTTGTAATTATTTACGTGGGCACGAATCTGGTTTGATTTATATTATTATTTATTGAACTCGATTTCCTCCTATAACAACTTCATCGCTATACTAGTAGTTATTTGGTTTATCATGTGATTGATTGCATACTCTATTGATTTTTTTGTTTGAGTTTGGATATTATTACTATTTGACAAGGGGAGAAAGTGCCAACGACGTTCTCCACACGTCAAATTCTTGGCGCCGTTGTCGGAGAGAAGAATGGAGTTTTCTTTTCTTTATCTCTTTCAATTACTCTTTACTTTGAGTCTTTTTTGTTCTTGTATGGTTCAAACTAGATCTTCTAATTCATTGCCTTTATCTTTTGATAATGAGATTGAAAGATCTCTTAGGTTGAAAAGGAAGCTCGAGATTGAGACAAACAAGGAGATTGCAGACGAAGTTGTTGATCCGCCAAAAAGGACCCTGAGATTTGAGTATAAGTCGAATTTGAGTGCTCAACCACTTGCAATTAGTCTTCTTAATCTCCTTGAGTGTTCGAGATTTGAGTATAAATCGAATTGGTTGTTGTTGCAGGAGGACGGTCAAGTATGAAATAAATATAAAATCAAGATCAGACTGACTTCCCTGTCTCAGCATCGAATCCACGAGGAAGCACGTCAGCAGTTCAGCATCGAATCCACGAGGAAGCACGTCAAGATCAGACTGACTTCCTCCCGTTGTAGTAAGAGAATAGTCAGGATCGAATCCACGAGGAAGCACGTCAGCAGTTCTCAGGTAGCTGTAAATTCTCACAAAATCAGCAGAAAAGCAGAAACACAGAAAGGAAAGAAATAAATAAACCCGGCAAGGGCAACTAAAACAAAAGCAAAGAACAAGAAAAACAAGAAAAGACAAAGCGAAACAGCAAATAAAAGCAAAGGCAGAGGCTACTCGACCTCGACAAGAGGCTTCCTCGAGATCGATAAGAGTAACTCGACAGAAAACGGAAAATCGACGACAACAGAAGAAAACCAACTCGACTAAGATTGGACCTACTCGAGATCGACTAGATGCAACTCGATCTCGACAAGCTTCTTCTCTATCTCGACAAAGAATACAGAAAACTTAAAATTGCAGAATTAAAGACAAACGCAGATTTTCGACAGAAATAAACTTCAATATATAAAAAGACTTCCAAAGCCAGGGTTTCAACACCACAACGATAACCATGCAAAGTAACACATAAAGGCATAAAAGATCATGCTTTCCATCAAATAACTTTTGTCATTAACAAATAGGCAAATAGAGGCTCTCGCATAAACCCTAATTGTTACTAACCCTTTTCACATAATTAACCCAAGTTGCATTAAGATCACTTTCGCTTCAATAATACAAACAAGGATCACCTTCAACTCTCGCAAAAGAATCATGCTCATAGGGATAGAAGATGAATCGCACAAAAGATCTGACCTTTATCGCATCGCCTCACATGGCCACCGTCGGGCTCACCCCAGCCCCAGAAGTGGGTGGACTACTCACGCCTCATCGCAATCGCAGACATTGATGTATAAAAAGAAACTTGCATTAACTATATTCAAAAGCCTTTACAATTCCGGCAATCAACTTTCGCAGAAAGCCAAAACCCTTAAAACCTTAGAACTCCTAAACTTCTCTGTGGAACTAACTAATTTTGTGTCTTTGAATCTGATATGGAATTAATAAAACTGAGTACCCTAGGGCCTTATTTATAGGCTTCATTCCCTAGCTATTCTAGGAAAGAAGATATCTATCTCTATCTAAAATTATATCTAAAACTTGAAAGGATAAATAAATTGTTTTATGGAAATAAATCTAAAAGGAAAAGATAAAACTAAATAGGTAAGTCTTCATGATGTTGATAGATCTCCTTCCATAGATAGACTTTGATCAACTTTGGATAGATCTTCGGCCATTCTCGGATTCCTTCATGCCCAAGTAAAGCTAAACCGAGTAGGACTCGACTCGCTGCAGCGACTCGACTCGCTGCAGCGGACCACTCGCTGCCGCGGAAGGGACCACTCGCTGCCAGCGGATGAAGCAACTCGCGGGAGCGGAAAGGAAGGGGCACCAACCAACTCGACCTCGAGGAGCCTTTGTCGAGGTCGACGAGCGTCTGAGTCCTTGTCCGAGCCTTGCCGAGCAGACCAACCCGAGGAAGCCTAGTCGACCAAGCCATCCTACTCGAGATCGACTAGGGATACTCGAGGTCGACGAGCCCAGGAACCCAAGTCCGAGCCACATCGAGCATCAGCAAGACGAGACGACGAACCCTGCTACTCGAGGTCGACGAGCCTTACTCGAGGTCGACTAGACCAGTGTCCAGAAGCTTCTCGACGAGCCTTGTCCGACTAGACTTGGGATTCCTTGGGCGCGAAGGCGGAAGATTCTATCCAAATACATCAAGTTCTATCCAAGGAGACGAGATCTATCACATCATGAAGACTTACCCACTTTAGTTTTATCTTTTCCTTTAATATTTATTTCCTTAAAACATTCATTTATCTTTTATGCTTTTAGATATAGTTTTAGATAAAGATAGATATCTTCTTTCCTAGAATAGCTAGGGAATGAAGGCTATAAATAAAGCCCTTGGGGCTGAGCATTCAACATCGAAATATATCACAATTCAATTTAACACACAATTAGTTAGTTTAGGAGTTCTAAGGTTTTTAGGGTTTTGGCTTTCTGCGAAAGTTGATTGCCGGGATTGTAAAAGGCTTTGAATTTAGTTTTAATGCAAGTTTCTTTTTATACATCAATGTCTGTTATTGCGATGAGGCGTGAGTAGTCCACCCACTTCTGGGGCTGGGGTGAGCCCGACGATGGCCATGTGAGGCGATGCGATAAAGGTCAGATCTTTTTGTGCAATTCATCTTCTATCCCTATGAGCATGATTCTTTTGCAAGAGTTGAAGGTGATCCTTGTTTGTGTTATTGAAGCGAAAGTGATCTTAATGCAACTTGGATTAATTATGTGAAAAAGGGTTAGTAACAATTAGGGTTTATGCGAAATCCTCTATATGCCTATTTGTTAATGACGAAAGTTATTTGATGGAAAACATGATCTTTTATGCCTTTATGTGTTACTTTGCATGGTTATCGTTGTGGTGTTGAAACCCTGGCCTTGGAGGTCTTTTAATATATTGAAGTTTATTTCTGTCAAATTTCTGAATTCTGTCGAAAATCTACAAATTTACACTTTCTGTTTCTTATCGATCTAGACGAAGCTTTGTCGACCTCGAGGAGTGTTTTGTCAAGGTCGAGTGGCTCGTTGCCTTTGCTTTTTTTTTTTTTCATTGCTTTGCTTTATTTCTTGCTTTGTTCTTTGCTTTTATTTTGTTTGCCCTTGCCGGGTTTATTTGTTTCTTTTCTTTCTGTGCTTCTGTCTTTCTGCTGCTTCTGTGAGAATTTACAGCTACCTAAGAACTGCTGACGTGCTTCCTCGTGGATTCGATCCTGACTTTTCTCTTACTACAACGGGATGAAGTCTTGTATTTATTTGCCGAGACAGGGAAGTCAATCTGAACTATATTTCATATTTATTTCATACTTGACCATCCTCCTGCAACAACAAATTGGCGCCGTTGCCGGGGATGCAATCAATCGCGCCTTAGGTAGTCAGTTCTCACTGTTTCTTTGAGTTAGTTTGCAGGTGTATGCGTCGTTCTGGTCAAACACCTGAGTTTGACGCCTTAGACGAACCGGAACGCCTTTTTCACATCAGAGCTAAACTACAAAGAGCCATGGCAGCTGCGGAGACACAGGAACAGCTGATCGCTAGGCTTACCAGGGAATTAGCCGCTAAGGATGCTGCTATCGCCGCTGAGAGAGCAGCAAGGGAACAAGCAGCTGAACGCGCGAGGCAAGCGGAAACTGAGCTTGCCCAATATCCAACCACTGCTGAGGATTATATGCATTCGACTCTCATCGTGCCTGAATCGGTGATTCTTATCCCTGAAAACTCTTTTGAAATTTGCACTCAGTTTCTTATAGAGCTTAAAAATAATGCCTTTTATGGTAGATTTAATGAGTGTCCTCTTGAACATATTACTAATTTTCATGATATGTGCCGTACTCTTGCAGAAGGTACAACTCTGGAATATGTCAAGATGAAATCTTTTCGCTGGTCTCTCACTGGGCATGCACTGAAATGGCTGGAAGGGCTGAAAGCAAAATCACTTACAACCTGGGCCCAAGTAGAGCAAGAGTTTCTAAACAAATTCTTCCCACCTGCCAAAACAGCACATCTCCGCCAGAAAATCACCGCCTTCAAACAGCAGAAAGGGGAACCACTGGCAAAGGCATGGGAGCGCTACAAGGAACTTCTGCGATCTTGCCCTACTCATGGACAGCCACCCTACATCATCCAGGAGATCTTCTTCAACTCTCTGGATCAAGTCACTAAGGACAGAATCAACAATTATACTCGCTACGAGTATCTGACGATGTCGCCAAGTGACGCATGGGGTGTGCTAGAGAAGCTCACCAACTACGACAACAAGTATGGGTCTACTGTAACCTATGAAGAGAACCCATACGCCAGGCCAGCACTATCCATGCCCCTATATGAGCCATCTAAAGAGATTGATCCTGATGTTAGGGAGCAATACTACAGAGACCAGAATAAGAAGCTCCTCAAGCAAGTCAAATATCTCTCTGTCAACCAGCCTTGCATAGAATGCGGATCGCAAAGGCACACCACTCCTGAGTGCCCCCACACAGAGCAAGTGAGGCTGGCAGAGCATCATGAGGATGTAGCTTACGCAGGGGGTCCCAGTCGCTACATGGGGGACCAAAGGTTTCAGCAACCACAGTGGAACCAAGGTGTCCCTAGGAATCCCCCGCCCTACAGAGCTCCAGGACATCCAGAAAGGGACCAAAAGAAGGATGATATACAGACAGTCCTGGAGGAGATACGGAGAAACCACTCAGAAACTAGGCAATCCTTCAACTCCGTCTATACTCAGATGCAAGGTGTCAATTCTAGGCTTGGGGAAATTGATATCTGGAGGAAATCAGTTGATACACAGATTGGTCAGCTGGCAGCCGGAATCCCCAAACAGTCAAGGACACTTCCAGGATCTTCAAAACCAAATCCTAAGGGAAAGACTGGACACGTCGCTGCTGTAAAACTCAGAAGCGATCATCAACTGCATGAGCGAGAGGTCGGGAACCAGCAGAACGACGAGGAACAGCAAATCGATCTCGACAAAGCCGTGGTCGATCTCGACAAAGGACTAGTCGACCTCGACAAAGGACTCGTCGACCTCGAGGAGAGCCTGCCAAAATCTTCGTCTGCACCACACAGCCACTCGACTGGGCCCAATCTGGTCGATGTCGACAAAGGCCTTGTCGATGTCGAGGAGCCCCTGGTCGACGTAGAGAAATCTGCAGCAACTCCGACGTCTGTTCTGGCTCCGACGCAGAAAAAGAAGCTGTCTTTCCCCACAAAATCTCTAAAGGACCCGGCGGAGAAAAAGTTTCAGCGCTTCATCAAGATGCTTCAGAAGCTCAACGTCACCATCCCCTTCATAGAAGCTCTCAATGAAATGCCATCCTATGTCAAGTTCCTGAAGGAGATCCTGAGCAAAAAGCGATCGATGGCAGAAATCACAGAGGAGTGCAGCCATCTGGACATATTGGAGAAGAGGCCGGATCCAGGTAAGTTTGCTATAACTATTGGATTTGGTCCATACAAAATTAATGCCCTATGTGATCTTGGAGCTAGTGTTAGTATTATGCCTTTAACAATTTGGTCCAAGATTAAGATAGGTGCCTTGGAGCCCGTGGATGCTAGACTATACATGGCCAACAACACGGTGGTCATTCCAACAGGCATGGTGGAAAATGTCCCAGTACAAGTAGGTAAATTCTTCGTCCCTGCTGATTTCTTAATAGTTGATATGCAAGAAGATCCTGCTTGTCCAATTATTTTAGGAAGACCATTCTTGGCGACGGTGGATGCCAACATAAGCGTAAGGAAAGGAGTGCTCACCTTCAACATCAGCGATGAGGTCATTTAGTATTCCTTTAACAAAACTAAAAGGCATACTGGTCCAATGGAAGAAGTCAAATCTATCTCAGCTGGCTACATCACCTGCGGGGAACCCAAAGTCAGAAATATGACCCCTGAAGAGATAGAAAAGAGGGATATGGAGGCCCAGGTGGAGGAGATCATGGCAATCCTTAAGGAGAACACAGAGAATCCAATCGACACAGACCAAAGTAAGTCGTTATGGATTGATTATTTTTCGGATGCCTTGACAGGGACTAAGTGTGGGGTCAAGATCGACCAGGGCTCCTCGACATCGAGTAGAACCCTAGTCAATCTCGACCAGACCAAGGCGACACCAGCACCGGCCTCGTCGAGCAGCAAACCAGAGGAGCCACCCTACTCGATCTCGAGTAGGCTCGTCGAGGTCGACCACAACTCGGAGCCACCAGTCCCTGCTTCCTCGAGCGCACCACCAGAGCCAGGAGAGCGCTTGTCGATCTCGACCACCCTTGTCGAGATCGACCACCACCCGGCGCCACCAGACCCGCCTTCGTCGACGAGCAAGCCACCAGGAGGAGAAGGCTACTCGATCTCGAGTAGCCTTGTCGAGATCGACAAGACCACATCTTCCTCGACGGCCCCTTCCTCGACGCTGCAGACATCAGGACCAGAGCCCTTGTCGAGGTCGACCAGGCTTGTCGAGATCGACCAAACCCTGTCTTCGTCAACTTCTGAATCTTCGAGCAGACCACCATCAGGACCAGCAGACTTGTCGAGATCGACTAACCCTAGTCGAGATCGACCAAACACCGTTGTCCCCGATTCCGTTTCTGCAAAGGTGAGTCAAGGTATGGATCTTTCTTCTCCTATTTCCATTAAAGATTTATCTATACATGGGAGAGGTCTGCCTTGGTATGTGCGATTGTGCAGGATATCCAATGATGAGCCTAAGGAGTATGAAGTTGGAGACAAACTCTATGTATCTAAATCAAAGGATCATTGGTTTCCCAACAAATTCAACAAGAAGCGGATGGGACCTTTCGGGGTGAACAAGATCCATTCTGGAGGATTACAGCTGATGGACAAGAATGGAGTCCTATTTGAAGCCCAAGCTACATGGGCCCTGCAGATGCCACCTTGAGCATTAATGGAAAGTCGGCCTAGTGACTATAAAATCTAGAGCATGTACATAGACTTTTTAGGACATTTGAGACTTTGTTTTTGTTTTTGGATTTGAACATTTCTTTGGTTTTTGCTGTTTCTGTTATGGGTATATGTCTTCTACTTTTCAGGTCAATGGATGGAACCAAGCTACATTAATACTCGGACTAGGAGGTGCTCCATTCAAAATTTTGCGACTCTGCACTCATGTCTTGTGAGTTTCTTCCTTTATCCCTTACCTTTTTTTATATACAGTGAGGACACTGTAATGTTTAAGTATGGGGTGGGGGAAGGGCTTACTTTATGCATAATTGCCATATCTGACATTACTTTGTGCATTATTTCTTAGAATTGCTACATGGCTATTTTGGAATGCATTATTGATTTATGTGAATTTCCAAAAATTTGAGAAAAATGACCCCCATTGAAATTTTTTTGAATAAAGTCATGGAAGCTTATATTGAACTCGACGATGCAAAATTAGATTCATTAGAGATATAGCATGAAATTGCCTAGTAAAGGGAAGTCACAATGAAGTGCATATTTTATTGAAAACCATGAAAGGAGGTAAAATTTGAAATTGCTTTTGACATATTGCATGATAAGAGGATGGAGGACTTTATATTTCCATATAATGCTCAGATTGTTTAAAATCCTAGCCATACCTATGCTTATGCATCACAAAAGCCATAAATATGCCTTATTTCAAATATTGCTCCACATGATCTAAATATTTGCCATTCTTTACCTTATCCGGGGATTATGTTGAGAATGATGTTACATTATGGAGATTGTTATATGGTTGTTTGTGTTGTTATTATCATTATTGGAGTTTGGAAGGAAATTGTTTGAATATATGGAAAATTTAATGAGTGAAAGAAAATCCAATCACCTCAGGAGATAAAGGTAGATTGACCCTGCTCTCTGAGATTTTGGAGAGATGGGACACATTGTGAGGAGTCCGACGCACTAAGTATCCGGGGCCATTCATGACACCCATGTTTGCGACTCGCGAGAAGGCAGTGCTGAGGTTAGAGAGGTAAAAGCATTATTATTGAGAAAAGCAATATGAAAGGTGATGAATTATATGGAGAAAGAATGTGGAATGAAACACAAGTTTGGAAATAATCCATTTCCCCGGATCATAAACACCACATTGCAAAAATTGCCCACCTTTTAGCCTTTTACCAATCTGCTCCTTCATGAGCTTAAATTAAAGTCTTCTTGATTATCAATGCTTTGTCACTTATATTGTTTTTGCATAACTCTCCTTTTGTGAGTAGATGTTGCTTTTACATATTTGCACATGCATGAATCTGTGACACTAGTACCTTTTCGATGATGGTAATTGATTGCAGGGTTATATGAGAATGAATCTAAGATGTTGAGAGTTTTGAATTTTTCCCCTAAATGACAAATAAAAGTATTGCTTGAGGACAAGCAAGCTTAAGTATGGGGTGTTTGTTGTGAGCTGAATCTGCCATGTTTTACAGTAACTTTTATATCGATTTCTGTATACATTACATGCATTTGGGCTAAGATAGTACAGAATCTATGTAGTTTATGTTTATTTGCCAAATTATGGAATCTACACCAGTTTCTGTTTAATTCGCAGAAATCGAGGCGTTTTACAGCAATTCTACAGAAGGTCGGAAAAGCTCGGAAAACCACTACAGAAGTCCAAGGTCAAAGCAGCGGAACAAGTCTACGAGCCAAGGCTACTCGACCTCGAGTAGGCCTACTCGACCTCGACAAGCCATGTCCGAGCAACCTTGTCGACAGAGCCTGATCGAGAGAGCCAGACCACCCAGCTCCGGGACTCTACTCGATCTCGACGAAGCCCTGGTCGAAATCGACGAAGCCCAAATTCATGCTCGGAGTCGAATGGAGAAGCTGCCCGAGATGCCGAGGACGACCAGGAGCACTCGCTGCCAGCGACTCGACTCGCTGCAATGGACCACTCGCTACCGCGGAAGGGACCACTCGCTGCCAGCGGATGAAGCAACTCGCGGGAGCGGAAAGGAAGGGGTACCACCCAACTCGACCTCGAGGAGCCTTTGTCGAGGTCGACGAGCGTCTGAGTCCTTGTCCGAGCCTTGCCGAGCAGACCAACCCGAGGAAGCCTAGTCGACCAAGCCATCCTACTCGAGATCGACTAGGGATACTCGAGGTCGACGAGCCCAGGAACCCAAGTCCGAGCCACATCGAGCATCAGCAAGACGAGACGACGAACCCTGCTACTCGAGGTCGACTAGACCAGTGTCCAGAAGCTTCTCGACGAGCCTTGTCCGACTAGACTTGGGATTCCTTGGACGCGAAGGCGAAAGATTCTATCCAAATACATCAAGTTCTATCCAAGGAGACGAGATCTATCACATCATGAAGACTTACCCACTTTAGTTTTATCTTTTCCTTTAAGATTTATTTCCTTAAAACATTCATTTATCTTTTATGCTTTTAGATATAGTTTTAGACAAAGATAGATATCTTCTTTCCTAGAATAGCTAGGGAATGAAGGCTATAAATAAAGCCCTTGGGGCTGAGCATTCAACATCGAAATATATCACAATTCAATTCAACACACAATTAGTTAGTTTAGGAGTTCTAAGGTTTTTAGGGTTTTGGCTTTCTGCGAAAGTTGATTGCGGGGATTGTAAAAGGCTTTGAATTTAGTTTTAATGCAAGTTTCTTTTTATACATCAATGTCTGTTATTGCGATGAGGCGTGAGTAGTCCACCCACTTCTGGGGCTGGGGTGAGCCCGACGATGGCCATGTGAGGCGATGCGATAAAGGTCAGATCTTTTTGTGCAATTCATCTTCTATCCCTATGAGCATGATTCTTTTGCAAGAGTTGAAGGTGATCCTTGTTTGTGTTATTGAAGCGAAAGTGATCTTAATGCAACTTGGATTAATTATGTGAAAAAGGGTTAGTAACAATTAGGGTTTATGCGAAAGCCTCTATATGCCTATTTGTTAATGACGAAAGTTATTTGATGGAAAGCATGATCTTTTATGCCTTTATGTGTTACTTTGCATGGTTATCGTTGTGGTGTTGAAACCCTGGCCTTGGAGGTCTTTTAATATATTGAAGTTTATTTCTGTCAAATTTCTGAATTCTGTCGAAAATCTGCAAATTTACATCTTCTGTTTCTTATCGATCTAGACGAAGCTTTGTCGACCTCGAGGAGTGTTTTGTCGAGGTCGAGTGGCTCGCTGCCTTTGCTTTTCGTTTTTTTTCTTTGCTTTGCCTTATTTCTTGCTTTGTTCTTTGCTTTTATTTTGTTTGCCCTTGCCGGGTTTATTTGTTTCTTTCCTTTCTGTGCTTCTGTCTTTCTGCTGCTTCTGTGAGAATTTACAGCTACCCAAGAACTGCTGACGTGCTTCCTCGTGGATTCGATCCTGACTTTTCTCTTACTACAACGGGAGGAAGTCTTGTATTTATTTGCTGAGACAGGGAAGTCAATCTGAACTATATTTCATATTTATTTCATACTTGACCATCCTCCTGCAACAACATTCAGCTCACAACAAACACCCCATACTTAAGATTGCTTGTCCTCAAGCAATACTTTTATTTGTCATTCAGGGGAAAAATTCAAAACTCTCAACATATTAGATTCATTCTTATATAACCCTGCAATCCATTACCATCCTCGAAAAGGTACTAGTGTCACAGATTCATGGATGTGCAAATATGTAAAAGCAACATCTACTCATAAAAGGAGGGTTATGCAAAACATAATTTATATGACAAAGCATTGATAATCAAGAAGACTTTAATTTAAGCTCATGAAGAAGTAGATTGGTAAAAGGCTAAAGGTGGGCAATTTTTGGCAATGTGGTGCTTTTGATCCGGGGAAATGGAGTATTTCCAAATTTGAATTTCCACATTCTTTCTTCCATTTGATTCATCACCTTTCATAATGTTTTTCTCAATAATAATGTTTTTACCTCTCTAACCTTAGCACTGCCTTTTCGCGAGTCGCAAACATGGGTGTCATGAATGGCCCCGGATACTTAGTGCTTTGGACTCCTCACAATGTGTCCCATCTCTCCAAACTATTATCTTAGAGAGCAGGGTCAATCTACCTTTATCTCCTGAGGTGATTGGATTTTCTTTCACTCATTAAATTTTCCATATAATTCAAACAATTTCCTTTCCAAACTCCAATAATAACACAACAACCATATATCATCTCCATAATGTAACATCATTCTCAACATAATCCCCGGATAAGGTAAAGAATGGAAATATTTAGATCATGTGGAGCAATAATTGAAATAAGGCATTTTATGGCTTTTGTGTAATGCATAAGCATAGGTAAGGCTAGGATTATAACAATATGAGCATTATATGGAAATATAAAGTCCTCCATCATCTTATCATGCAACATGTCAAAAGCAACTTCAAATTTTACCTCCTTTCATGGTTTTCATCAAAATATGCATTTCATTGTGACTTCCCTTTACTAGGCAATTTCATGCTATATCTCTAATGAATCCAATTTTGCATCGTCGAGTTCAATATAAGCTTCCATGACATTAACCAAAATTTTATATGGGGGTCATTTTTTCAAACTTTGGAAAACATGCATATAAGCACATAAATCAATAATGCATTCCAAAATAGCCATGTAGCAATTCAAAGCAATAATGCACAAATAATGTCAAATATGTCAAAATATGCATGAAGTAAGTCCTTCCCTCACCCCATACTTAAACATTACAGTGTCCTCACTGTATAAAAACAAGGGTAAAGAAAGAAACTCACTAGACAGGTGTGCAGATCTTCTTAATATCGAATGAAAGAACTGCCTGGGCCAAGTCTGAATATAGCTTGCTTCTATCTATGGACCTGAAAAGTGTAGAAGACATATACCCACAATAGAAAAACTAAAAGTGTTCAAAACAATGTCCAAAAAGTCCTAAAAAGTTTATGTACATGCTCTAGATTTTATAGTCGCTAGGCCGACTTTCTCCATTTAGCTTTAGTCTGGCTCATCTTTGTCCGGAGGTATAGGTGGGTCTGGTGGTTCCTCCGGTGGTGGGAAGTGTGGGATGTCATCCGAAGGCATCGTGTGAAGAAGCTTGAACCTCCCCGAGTGGATGCTCCATGGCTCCTTCCATCCATCTTCCTGGGCTCCAGCTGGCATGCATAAAGGAATATATAAAGGAAATTTGCATACCTCATAATCATACCTCTTTCGCTTCATTGGTTGATTTGTTTGCGCGTCTCCACCACAGCAAAGCGGTGGAGTGGGAAGAGATATTTCCACCTCATCGTGCGGAGCTTCATGCCACTTTGCGAGGACCCCATACTTGAATATGAACATCGGTTGCTCAAAATCGTCGGGGATAGCCTTCACCTTATAAGGCAAATGTGACTTTGAAACAACATGGGCAACGACGTCCAACTTCTTCTTTTCTGGCTCTTCTTCTTCTTCTTGAGGTTCTTCAAATGGTTTTTCAAAGACAGAGGACAAAGTTGGAATTGAGATAGCGGAAGGACATACCTTGGTATCGACTAGAGATAGATCGATATCGATTGGAGATGGGTCGACATCGACTAGGTGTTGGTCAAGGTCGACCTCAGGTTCAGATTCTCCTCCTAGCAGGATTGGGGCTTCTGGCGGTGATTTTGACGAATCCCGGAGCTTCCTAAATGCGCGTACACCCTCAAGCCATGCCTCCCCATCAACGATGTATAGCCATCTCAAATATTCCAATTCTTTTGCATACTGTCTCGCTTTTTCCCTTTCGAAATACTCGAGGGTGTTCTGCATATACCTGTAGAAGAAAACTCAAAGAAAACGTGAGATCTAACTACCTAAGGCGCGAATGATAGCTTCCCCGGCAACGGCGCCAATTTGTTGTATGCAGGAGGATGGTCAAGTATGAAATAAATATAAAATCAAGATCAGACTGACTTCCCTGTCTCGGCAAATAAATACAAGACTTCCTCCCGTTGTAGTAAGAGAATATTCAGGATCGAATCCACGAGGAAGCACGTCACCAGTTCTCAGGTAGCTGTAAATTCTCACAGAAGCAGCAGAAAAGCAGAAACACAGAAAGGAAAGAAATAAATAAACCCGGCAAGGGAAACTAAAACAAAAGCAAAGAACAGGCAAAACAAGAAAAGACAAAGCGAAACAGCAAATAAAAGAAAAGGCAGAGGCTACTCGACCTCGACAAGAGGCTTCCTCGAGATCGACAAGAGTAACTCGACATAAAACAGAAAATCGACGACAACAAAAGAAAACCAACTCGACTAAGATTGGACCTACTCGAGATCGACTAGATGCAACTCGATCTCGATGAGCTTCTTCTCTATCTCGACAAAGAATACAGAAAACTTAAAATTGCATAATTAAAGACAAACGCAGATTTTCGACAGAAATAAACTTCAATATATAAAAAGACTTCCAAAGCCAGGGTTTCAACACTACAACGATAACCATGCAAAGTAACACATAAAGGCATAAAAGATCATGCTTTCCATCAAATAACTTTCGTCATTAACAAATAGGCAAATAGAGGCTCTCGCATAAACCCTAATTGTTACTAACCCTTTTCATATAATTAACCCAAGTTGCATTAAGATCACTTTCGCTTCAATAATACAAACAAGGATCACCTTCAACTCTCGCAAAAGAATCATGCTCATAGGGATAGAAGATGAATCGCACAAAAGATCTGACCTTTATCGCATCGCCCCACATGGCCACCGTCGGGCTCACCCCAGCCCCAGAAGTGGGTGGACTACTCACGCCTCATCGCAATCGCAGACATTGATGTATAAAAAGAAACTTGCATTAACTATATTCAAAAGCCTTTACAATTCCGGCAATCAACTTTCGCAGAATGCCAAAACCCTTAAAACCTTAGAACTCCTAAACTTCTCTGTGGAACTAACTAATTTTGTGTCTTTGAATCTGATCTGGAATTAATAAAACTGAGCCCCCTAGGGCCTTATTTATAGGCTTCATTCCCTGGCTATTCTAGGATAGAAGATATCTATCTCTATCTAAAATTATATCTAAAACTTGAAAGGATAAATAAATTGTTTTATGGAAATAAATCTAAAAGGAAAAGATAAAACTAAATAGGTAAGTCTTCATGATGTTGATAGATCTCCTTCCATAGATAGACTTTGATCAACTTTGGATAGATCTTCGGCCATTCTCGGATTCCTTCGTGCCCAAGTAAAGCTAAACCGAGTAGGACTCGTCACGACGAAGCGATTCTGAAAATTGGGTCTACTCGACCTCGACCACGACTCGTCGACCTCGAGTAGGGTGGTTCGTCGACTGGACTTCCTCGGCTAGATCTACTCGATGTGCTCGGACTTGGCTTCCTGGCGCTCGTCGATCTCGACAAGCCCTAGTCGACGTCGAGTAGGACTGGTCATCGATTAGTTCTCCTCGGGTGGATCTACTCGACAAGGCTCGGACAAGGCTCCTGGGCGTCGTCGATCTCGACAAGCCCTAGTCGACCTCGAGTAGACTGGCTTGCCGACTAGGTCTTCTCGAGTGACTCTGCTCGATGGGCTCCGAATCTGGACTCAGGGTCTCGTCGATCTCGACAAGGCGTAGTCGAGATCGACTAGAGCGGTGTTCTTCCTTTCCTCTTCCGCGAGTTGCCTCTTCCGCTGGCAGCGAGTTTTTCCGCGGCAGCGAGTGGTCCGCTGCAGCGAGTCGAGTCGCTGGCAGCGAGTGCTCCTGGTTGTCCTCGGCTTCGTCCTCGGCTTGTCGACCAGCTCTTCTTCTCGTCAACCCCGGGCGTGGCGCTGAGGCTTCGTCGATCTCGACCAGTGGTCCTCGAGATCGAGTAGGGTCCGGAGCCGGGTTGGTCTGGCTTGCTCGATCAGTCTCTGCTCGACCAAGGTTGCTCGGACATGCTCGTCTAGGTGGAGTAAGGCCTACTCGAGATCGAGTAGCCTTGACTCTTAGACTATTTCCGCTGCTTTGACCTTGGACTTCTGTAGTGGTTTTCCGAGCTTTTTCGACCTTCTGTAGAATTGTTGTAAAATGCCTCGATTTCTGCGAATTAAACAGAAACTGGTGTAGATTCCATAATTTGGCAAATAAACATAAACTACATAGGTTTTGTACTATCTAAGCCCAAATGTATGAAATATGTACAGAAATCGATATAAAAGTTACTGTAACACATGGCAGATTCAGCTCACAACATTGGTCTTCTATTTTACCCTACTTTCATGGATTACTTGGGGAGGAACCAAACAAGCACTTTGCTACCTTTGTGAGTGTGTGCGATAGACTTAGACCCCAAGGCCTTACCGATGACCAATTGATGTTGAGAGTGTTCCCTTTTACCTTGAAAGATTCTGCAAGGGATTGGCTTTATTACTTACCCCTAGAAAGCATTACTACTTAGGTGCAATTGAAGAAAGCTTTCCTGCAAAAGTACTTTCCTGCGACCCGCCTCAACAAACTTAAGAAGGAGCTATCCAATATTGAGCAATCACCTACAGAGAGTCTGCAACTGATTGGCTTTATTACCTACCCCATAAAGCATTACTACTTTGGTGCAATTGAAGAAAGCTTCCTTGAAAAAGTACTTTCCTACACTCGCCTCAACAAACATAAGAAGGAGCTATCCAGTATTGAGAAATCACCTACGGAGAGTCTTTAAGAGTATGTTGAGCGGTTCAAGAAGCTTAAGGGTAGTTGTCCGCAACATGGTATACCCGAGGATGATTTAGTGCTATATCTCTATGAAGGCTTGCTTGACACCGATAGGAGTTTCATCAATGCTACTAGTGGGGGGGGGATATTTTGGATAAAACACCTCAAGAAGCAATGCAGATATTTTAAGGGTTGGCTAATGCATCGCAATAATATGGGAGACATCAAGGAGTCAGAGGAGTTCATAAGTTGGATAGTTCGAGAGATGGTCACAAGGATGACATCAATAGGCTTATATGGAGATAGTGAACAAGATGGTTATGCAAATGGAAAGTAAAATAAAGGGTTTGAAGGAAGCAAATGACTAACCAATCACTTCTCCCCCCCCCCCCACCCCCAGACGTACATGTTGCATTGTCCTCAATGCATAGAAACACAAAAAAGGAACAATGAAAAATAAAATAAAGGGTTTGAAGGAAGGAAATGACTAACCAATTACTCTGAAGACGGGGTTTGGGGTCCAGACCGCTTACTGATGTCCTGAAATATCCACGCCCGTGGCTTCAGAAGACATGTATGTATCTCTTCTATCTTCTTTTCTAGAATCAACTTATGCTCATGTAGTCTACGTAAACTTCTCAGATGCTGATCTTCCATTCTCATCAAGCGACTGTCAAGGATCGCCACAAGCTCAAACAGAGAACTACTCTCAGTGGGGATATCAAAATCATCATCGGCCTCATCTCCTAGAAGAAATCTGCTTGAAGAGAACGGGTCCTCAACCATCCCAACAAGTGTTGGAACATGACGAATACAGAAAGCGGCCAAATTAGGGCCAAAAGGTAAATGCATAGTGAAGGTTCGATAATGTAAAACAAAGTAATATAAAGATACTCTAGAAGGGGGGTTGAATAGAGTATGCCGGTTTTTCGCAGATAGTCTCAAGACTTTTGAAGCTCGTGCAAAATCCTTTGAGATTAGACTTAGTCTTTTCTCTTAAAACCTGAATCACAAAGTTAAACAGTTCGAACCAAGTGCGGAAATAAGGTAAAGCAGTAAGTAAAGGACGCAATGAGTTGTTTACGAGGTTCGGCACGAACTTGGCCTACGTGCCCGCCTAGGGTTCTTCCACAACCCTAGGATTCAACCGGCTTTATTGATTCACAAGACTTAGGATCCTAATAGCTCACCGAGAAGCCTCTCTCCTATACAATTGCAATTTAGTCAACTCACGTTCCCTTGGAGTCCTAGACCAATCTAGAAGAGCCCCACCTCTCTCAGCTATCTAGTACAATCCTCTTACACTTAGTGAATCAATCGCCTAGTGTTCACTTCCTAAGTTACAAAACTCTCGAGTATAACACTCTCTCGAAATATATCCTATAAGCTCACTGTGTAACTCTCAAATGCTTTGAAATGAAATAACAGACTCTTAAGAACTAGCAGAGAGCACACGAAGAAGATAGATTTCACTTGAAGGCTTGAGTGCGAATGAGAGCTTGTGTTCAACGAATGTCTTCCTGTCTTCTCTTCTTCCTTTCCTTTATAGAGAAAAAATCGGCACCTCCAAAGAAGAATCTTCTCTTCAACGGCTAGGCTGATCATGGCCATCTTCGAGATCTTCTATACTTGGAAAGTTTGAAGCCATGATCTCCGATTGTGTCCTTCTCATCTTCATGCTTTAAGGAAGGAGATAATTTTCGAAAAGCTTCCTGAAATGTTAGAATATAATAACTAGAAGTATATAATAATATAAAATAATATTCGAGCATAATTACATCGAGTACAGGTTTTGTGTTTCATCAACACAGCTGTTTCAAGACCTTTGACACAAACTGACTGTCAAAGCCTTTGAAACTTATTCCGATTTTCATCAAAGGAGTGGATTTATCACATAGGAAGATACTGGTGGTGCTCACCCTTCGCGCCAAATAACCAAGGGAAACACTCACTGCTGTCTAGGCGGACTGCCCTTTCAATCAGACGAGCGCTCAGTGGGGAAGACATGTCATAATACAAAGGCGATGTCGAGGGTTGCAAGGAGCTCAAATCCATACCCATATAGCCTGCTATGAGAGTAATCAACCCACAAAAAGTGACAATATGGGCGCTCATATCATCTCTCATTCGAAGTGCGTCTGCGCAAGCATCTAGAAACAACTCTATCCAATCCGGTACATACTCGGCCTCTAGCGTCAAACAGTACAACCACATCCACATCCTTTGGGGAATAACCGTCGGATCAGAAGAACCATAGAATGCATGGGTCAATACACTGTGACATAGCCGAAGGGTAGGGTGCGTAATCAAATAATCATGAAAGTTCTCGGTCCCTCCAGAATGGCCTGAAACTATAGCCCAAGTCTCAGCAGGTGTGGTAGCAGACAAGCTCTGACGCCAAGGATTAGACCAAGCTGGGTATATGCATTCTCAACGCAAGAGATATAAATTCTTTCTAAATCGAGCATTCAGTACCCAATAATATAAAACAGATGTCCTTATCAGATCGCATATCTAGAGTTGACAGAAACTTGCGCACTAACACAGGATAAGTCGGTGCGCCCATCGATATGAAGTTGGATAGTCCTCCCTTATCCAACAACAAAGATACCGGACCACGAAGACCAAGCCTTTGTAATGTCTCCAGATGAAAGAATCGAGTTGACTGGTAACTCACATCCCTTAGCTAGAACCAATGCTCCTTCTCAACTCTAGACAAATAGGTTGGAGCATCCATCTTAGGAGCACGAGAAATAACTCACAGGATTGAAGAAGAAAACCCCAAAAACGACCAAAAGACGGGCTTTCTGCAAAGACTGCGGGCGCCGTGTCTAGGGCGGCGGGCACCGTGTGTGGGGCGACGGGCGTTGTGTACTCAGAACCTCGAATCCGTCTGGCAACGTTGGATAACCGACGTCCTCACCCCTCCAAACTTGAAAATTTCACGAGCAACTTGGTTTCAAAGGGTTCTTAGGTGATAGGTAGGGGAATGGTATGAAAATGGTCGAATTTTGTGGATGTAGGGTAATGGTGGAAATTGTTTTGGTGGACAGAATCAATTGAAACACAAGGCTTTAGGTTTTTGGAATGCATTCAAGTAGGCTTTTGGATTTTGTAGATTTCTTGAGCAAGCTTGGTTGATTCAAAATAAGGGATGGAAATATATGGTGAATTGGAAAGGGAATATCTATCAAAAAGTAAAATAGAAAATATTAGAACTAGATAGATAGAAAATAGAAAAAGATAGAAAATGTAATCCTAGAAATAAGGAAACTAACCTAGAAAGTAAAATAATCTAATCCTAAGATATATGGAAATAAATAAAAGATAAAATAAACTAACCTAAGATAGATAGAAATAATCTAACCCTAAAAATAGAGAGAAAATAATCTAATCCTAAAACAAAATAAAAAGAAAATAAATCTAATCCTAATAATATAGAAAAAAGAAATAAAATTAACCTAAAACGAAAATACCCAAAAATAAAAAGATAGAATACTTTCCTTCCAAGTTTACCAAAATTCGGACTCATCAGGCGAACAGGGGTGGCGGGCGCCGTGTGACGGGCGGTGGGCGCCGTGTCCACAGAACGTGCATCTGTACTCCAAATCAAACAAAACTCAACTTCGACACAGGTTTTAACTTACCATCACTTCCGAAATTCAGCGACATGATTGATCCTACTTTATTGAATTGAAAACTAATTGCAAAATAAAAATAATACTACCTAATTATCTTGGGTTACCTCCCAAGAAGCGCCTTTGTTTCACGTCTTTGGCTCGACATGATGCATTTCTTGATTAAGTTATTCCATCAAGATCCTCCACACTTGTCCTTTTCAAGACAAGAGGGGGAACTTTAGGAATTTCTCCAACATATCCATCAATTGCATCCATCGATTCCGTCTTGAAATGAGTTACTCCTAGAGGTTGTCTTGCAATTGTAAAGACCTCAAAGTTATTAGGAATCGATTTCTCATAGGGAATAGCAATAGAATCATTCGAATTAGACACATTGTCATGTGACTTAAACAAATTCTCAATTTTCCTCTCGGAGTCATCTTTCCCTAATCTAATTTCATCTTTGTTAGAAAACTCAAGATTCATAGATTCAGTTTTAACAGAAGCGTCTAACAAACCCTTTGATTCAATCCTGTGATTACTTTCATTAGAGTAAAAAACATCTACAGAATCATTGGCAGAAGAAACAATATGCTCAAATGTAGAAAACTCAATCTTTCTACCATCTAACTCCATAGTCAGTGAACCTTCAAAACTATCAATCTTAGTCGATCTTGGCCATTCGTAAAAATGGTCTTCCCAAGATAATTGGGATTTCAGGCGTACTTATAATGAAGAAATCAGCCAGAAATATCAAATCATTTACCTTAACCAAAACATCCTCAACAACTCCTTTAGGCTTAATATTAGAATGATAAGCGAGTTGTATAGTCTCACCAGTTTCAGATAATGCATTGAGACCCAAAAACATTTACAAGTTATAAGACATAACATTGATTGAAGCACCTAGGTCTAACATAGCGTTGGTGAAGCTAGCATTACCTATTGCACATGGGATAGTAAACATACCTGGATCTCCGCACTTTTCAAGTAATCTTTTCTGAAGTGAAGCAGAAACATTCTCACTTAAACTTATCTTTTTTTTTCTTTCACATCCTTTACATACATTTCATCGTGCATAGCTCTTTCAGAAATTTCGCATAGCGAGACACAGTTTTACTCGAATTGAAAAGTGGAATATTTACCTCACAATGAGCAAAGGTGTCATAAAGAATTGGTTCATCTTCTCACTTACCATCAGATCTTTAAGGCATGAGGAAAGGATGGTGCAGGTCTTGAAACCTCAGAAGACCACTCTTTAGAAGATTTCTTTGGGGATTGAACAACGTCAGAATTTAGATCCGTAACTGGAGGCGGCGGCAAGCGTCGTGGTGAGGGGCGGCGAACGCTGTCTATGCAGTATGTCACCAATTTCGTCTCGTCCTCTTTTCCCAAATCAACTTCTTCCCTAGGCCTATCTTCAACATTCCTAGTGGGCACATTGACTTGTTTACATCCTCTAAGGATCATGGCACCAACATTCTCCTTCGGATTCACTACCACCTGCGATGGTAACTTTCCCGAATCTTTCGCTTTCAATTCACCAATCTCCTTAGCCATCTGACTCAGCAACTTTTCTTGAGCACTCATCTTGTCCAATAACAACCTCAATGTCTCATCTCTATCTTCTTGTTGAGTATTTCTTGGATGATTCTCAAATTGTCCTTTATGAAAAGGAATTTGTTGCTGCTGACCTCTACCGTTGAATCCACTTTCATAGTTTGAATCCATAGCATTCACATCAACGATGTCCTTCTGAATCAAGGGACACTTATAATTCGGATGAGTTGGATCTCCACAAACACCACATGGTCTAGGCTGATGGGATTGATTCATTTGCATAGCCATCTTGTTCACTATCTCCATAAGCCTATCGATGTCATCCTTGTGACCATCTCTCGAACTATCCAACTTATGAACTCCTCTAACTCCTTGATGTCTCCCATATTGTTGCGATGCATTAGCCAATCCTTCCAAAATCTGCATTGCTTCCTGAGGTGTTTTATCTAAAATATCTCCTCCACTAGAAGCATTGATGAAACTCCTATCGGTGTCAAGCAAACCTTCATAGAGATATAGCACTAAATCATCCTCGGGTATACCATGTTGCGGACAACTACCCTTAAGCTTCTTGAACCGCTCAACATACTCTTAAAGACTCTCCGTAGGTGATTGCTCAATACTGGATAGCTCCTTCTTATGTTTGTTGAGGCGAGTCGTAGGAAAGTACTTTTTCAAGGAAGCTTTCTTCAATTGCACCAAAGTAGTAATGCTTTATGGGGTAGGTAATAAAGCCAATCAGTTGCAGAATCTTTCAAGGTAAAAGGGAACACTCTCAACATCAATTAGTCATCGGTAAGGCCTTGGGGTCTAAGTCTATTGCACACACTCACAAAGGTAGCAAGGTGCTTGTTTGGTTCCTCCCCAGGAAATCCATGAAAGTATGGTAAAATAGAAAACCAATTCCACTTATACTCAAATCTTGAACCCTCAGGGAGATCAGGAAGACTAATTGCAAGTGGTTGAGCACTCAAATTAGGTTCCTTTAGGTTTCTCAGGGTCCTTCTTGGCGGAGCAACAACTTCGTCTGCCATTTCCTTGTTTGTCTCAAACTCGAGATTCCTTTTCCACCTAAGAGATCTTTCAATCTCATAATCAAAAGACAAAGGCAATGAATTAGAAAATCTAGTTTGAACCATATAAGAATAGAAAAGACTCAAAGTAAAGAGTAATTGAAAGAGATGAAGTCGGGTGTCGAACCCACAGGGAGAAGCGATTTCCTATTCAATAACTCTAAGCAAGAACTCTAATGACAAAGCAATGATTTGTAGCAAATAACCAGAATGTAAAAGTAAATAGATTTATGATTGCAAAGTACATTGATATCAAAGTAGAAAGAACATTTCACTTGTAATTCTCTGACAATGGTTGGAATTCATGGTCTTCAGATTGATCTACTAATTATTCATAGGTCTACTTGACTAAATTTGAGAGATATATCCGCAAAGATTCACTCATCTTATTCAATATCACTAAAGAATAGCATTAAAGACTCAAGTAATCAAAACCAATTGGCACATTGACTCAACGCAATTAAGACTAATAGGCGCATACCGAACTCAACCCTAATCGAATATCCTCAACATAGATCAATTGAAATCATCCACTACAAAGACAAAGAAACATCACTATCTCAATACCTTTGTTTGCTATCAAGAAAACAACAAATAATTCATAGCTAAGATGCAATTCCTAACATGGTGATTAATAATATAAATGAACACAAATATAATAAGTAAGCACAAAATGATAACTATAAATATGAATAACTAAATAGAATCAAATCCTCACAATCCAAACAACCATGTCTTCTAATAACAAGCGAACCTATGAGTTTAGCAAATCATAGACCAATTCTCTCTCTCTCTCTCTCTCTCTCTCTCTCTCTCTCTCTCTCTCTCTAATTGTGTTCATAGTCTCACAATACCAACCACACGGAGAATAGAACTAAAATAACCTAATAAAGCCTCTCAAAGAGTCGGCCAAACCCTATTAGGAATAAGAATAAAATAATAGGAAATGATGTTTTCGGATCCAAAATCGCAATTGTTGGAAAACGGCCCACGACGGTCGCAGTGCAAATGGCGGCGGGCGCCGCCTATGAAGTGTCCGACTTTCCTCGATTGACTTCAATAATCTCCAATGTCGTGCTTCCTTTCTCATCTCTATCTTCCTCCTTAGCCTCCATATGCTCCAAAACATGTCTCCTAAGCTCTTCCAAAGCCCATTTAAGATCAGAATGTAATTCTGCAAAATAAACACTAAAAATGCGTAGATTCCAAACTCGAATACTTCACAAGTAATATACGAAACTAGACTCAAACAATAGAAAAACCACTACCTAATTGCAATAAGAAATACCTATAATGCCTATATGAAATATGCATTATAAGTTGCGCCGTCTTAGATGTTGGAAAGAACTTGCTAAGAAAGAAGTCCTGGAGCTCACCCTAGGTGCGGATAGATTGTGGGGTCAAGCTCTCTAACCATTGTAAAGCCTTCGCTGCAAGCGACTAATGAAAAGCTTTTAGTTTTACATACTCAAGATTAGGTCCATCAGCAATAGTTTTGCATAAATCTAAGTATGTAGTAATATGGGCCATGGGACATTCATTAGTTTTGCCCTCATATGTCTCCTAATCTCAGAAATGAAAGTAGGTTTAATTTCAAAAGAAATACGAGGAAGAATAATAAGAGATTCTCGTACTTCCAGAGTAGGGTGTAGATATTCTTTCGCATTCCGAGGGATGTGCTGCAGTTGTTCCTCAAGTTCCCTTCTGGCTTGGGCATCGCGATCAACCCTTTTCTCCCACGTTAGCTGATTTCTAGTGTATTCAGCCTCCTTTTAATTGTAATCAGTCTGCCTAGTGGTGAGCTCCTCCACCTACTTGCGGAGCTTCTCAAGCTTCTACTCCGTCGACAGATTTGCTTCTTGTTGGTTAGACATGATCTTCTTTAACCTTTCTTGTAGACGAAAGAAACGTTCTGGTTCGTCTAATCGCTGAAACACCGATGTGCAATAAGCGTGTCGCATACACCTACAAGTGCCACGGGCTGGCACGCACGAAGCCCGTGCGGTGCCCCTATCCCCGAGGGGCCAGCCTTATGCGACCGACACTACTGGTTTTGCCCTGCTTTAGGCTCATCAGGAGAGCAGCTTCAGCCCCCAACCAGTTGTGTAGCGGGATGGCCAATACACCCTTCATCACCCTCAAGTCCTCGACTACCGATAAGCTCCCCAAACTTAACCGGGTCGGCCTGCCTGGACATCCGAAGGGTCAACACCTTAACTCCCAACACAACACCGTTGAAGCGACTCCTGCCTTTATATCAAGCATCCGCTAGTAGGTGACCGTACACGAGGTCGCATACCGTGTCAAACTCCTCCACCCATTCGAGCGACGCCCTCGTCGCTGCCTCTATCCGGTTGCGACGTCCGACTGCCCCTTCCTCAGCAGCAAGACGCGCACTCTCCCGCGCCAGCACATCCGGAGGCATCGAGTGGTCATGGGAGGTCCTCAAGATCATCCAACAGGCTTCCGTGCCCCTACCTACTTGTCTTAATCATCGAGCGATCGGCGCCTAGGAGTAAACTGGTCCCATCCCTTACACATGGCGCACACAGGCTTCGTGCCCTCCACGGATTTTACGCTCCGCCCTGCCTACTCAACTTTGGGCACAAGCGCTTGGTCACAGTCGATGTCAGATGTGGTTGTCAATTTCTAATGCAACCTATAATCGACGTCAACTATAGGATAGTCGATGTCGGTCAGATCCACTCGATGTCGATCGAAAGTCCAGTCGATCTCGAGTACAAAACGCAGAAAAAACAGAAACTTTGGTTCGGCAAAGAACGGCCAAGAGAATATAGGATGAATACGAAACAATGATCAGAAATATCAAGGGGTTTGTTATTATCAATATAATAAAAGCTTCCAAGGTAGGTGAATTACCATGACAATAAATATGTAAGCGACATACTTGAATGATGAAAGATACATGTTTTTCAACAAAAGGACAACTCTCTTCATCAACAAATAGGAATATAGAGGCTTTCGCATAAAATCCTAATTGTTAATATCCTTTTCATAATTAGGGTTAACTGACTTTCGCAAGCAAAACCTAATTACTATCCAAATTCATAATATATCCACACTCGTTTCAAAATCATAAATAAGGAATTGTCAACTACTCTCGTAGAGGATTTAAGCACATAATATAGAAGATGAAAACCACATAAGAATCACAAACTTTAGCATACTTACATGGCTTTCGTCAGGCTCACCTCGACCCTAGAAGTGGGACGACTACTCACACCTCATCATAGAAAATATCATCATCGACATAAAGGAAATAAACTTTGAATTGAAACTACTTGAAAGAGTACAACCGAATGTCTCAACCTCTCTCTCTTTCCACTCGAACTCCTCTCTCTCTCTCTCTACTCAATAACTTGATTGCTCCAGTGCTAATGGATGAATAAAACCTAGGGTTAATGTCTTTATTTATAATAGATCAATCCTTGCAAGCAAAGGAAAGAAATCTCTATCCTAATCAAACTTGAATTAAAATAAGATCTAAATTGGAAAATCCCCTAGGGTAAAAAGACATTAACCCAGAAGGATACAAGTATCTTTGGAGAATAAAAGATCTTGTCTTCGTGTATAAGCAATCTCTTTCCAATTCGGATTCGCCAAAAACGCATCTCGGCCCACTAGGGTTTCACTCGGCATCGACTAACGTTCAGTTGATATCGAGTGACTCTACTCGATCTCGGGTACTCTTGTGGATTTCGAGTGCTCTTCCTCTTCTCAACTCTAACTGGAAATGTTTGTACTCGATGTCGAGTGACTTCAGTAGACGTCAATTGAAATCTCAGTAGCTTGCTTCATCCAACAATTAGCCAAATTCAGCTTCTTCTTCAGTCGATATCGAGTGACTCTCACTAGACGTCGAGTGCTTCTCCAGAGTGCTCCGAAATGTTTCCAATTCCTGCGAAATCAAATCAAAACTTGTGTAGACCTCTAAATATTGCAAATAAACATAAACTACACAAATTTCACACTTTTCCATCCCAAAAGTAGAAAATATAAACAAGAATCGAAATAAAAGTAAGTACAAAATATGGTAAAAAAGGCGCATATCACTGAACATTGTCTTTGATGTGTATAGGCTAAAATATTTTCATACATTACAAAGACATCGACGCGCTTAACTTATACATCTTTTGTTAAGCTGTTTTCAGTGCACATTCATAGGTACTTGAGGAGATAAAGTTCTCTTCAGCATTTGATTTGGGAGATCTATTGGATTAATGGTGCTTCGGGACCCAACACAATGTCACCATTTTCATAATTATAGGTTCTTTAATCAAGTTTGTATGGTGCATTAATGCTTCATGCATTTTCAATCGTTCGATCATTTTCATTAATATTTAGTGATGAATGTGAGTATGCAAATATCACGTCCGTCAATTATAGCCAAAATTATTTCCACTTCTGGTGAATACATTCATATAACCTATGATAGGTTTTTGTGCAATCAACTTGGCTTTATATGTGTTTTTGTATGCACACCCATTTAAAACCAATTTATATATGTGACACTTTTCGGTATTGGAACTATGAGTCCAAAAACATCATGTTTGAATAATTCATATTTACATGAATTCCTTCTTTCTAGCTCTTTACAATCATTTTGACGTCAGAATTCATTATCTAATTGATGATCATCATATTTTCATAGGCTATTTTCAATTCCAGAGAATAATATACTAAGAACATAATGATCTCACATGCTTCTAGCATATTTGAGACTCACTTGATTTTTTGTTGGTTTCGGAGTTACTTCTGGAACCTCCAAATGAGCTAGCTAGTACAATAAATTAAACGTGACTTTGTCACTTTCCTGACCTTAGTAAATGCATTTGATGGCTTTTTGCCAAACCATATAATTATCATTTGGTGTAAATAAGTGTTGAATTTTTGGTTCACTTTCGTTCGTATATCCGCAGATCACAAATGGTAGGGAAGTTGCTTTCAAGCAACCTCTTTCTTAATATAGTTTCATTTCCTCTCCCCCCTAATTATTGAGCATTTGATCACCTTTATGAAGCTCGAGATATTTGATATCATTAGGGACTCAAACCACATGTAAAATTCAACTTCTTTGTAGTCTCATATTAGTTAATTTTATGGAGGAGGTCTGGTAACATATTAGATAAGTTATTGTGTCAAATTCAAAATAAAAAATTGCATGAGCCCTTTTGAAGGACGACTCTTCTAGGTCGTTGTGAGCTATTATATGCTCTACAATGTGATAGATGTATTCATTTTTTATTTGTTTTTTTTAGATGATAATTTTTTTTAATAATTTCATATAGAGTAGTTATTATTAATAAAGGTTTTTCTATTATGTTCCAAGATATGTTTGGTAGAGAATCTTTGTCAATTTGCACTAAATTAAGATTTGTATTCTATTCCATTAGGGCATAAAATAAAAAGATACACCAATAAATATGAAGCTATATATAAAAATGGTTTTTCTATCCTATGTCTTAAGGGCATAAGATAAGACTTTAAATTGGGAAAAATTCCCTACAAAAAAAGACAAGCGATCCTAAGAATCTAATTTAAAAAATGTTAAGCTAATTAAAAAAAATTAATTTAGGGTCTTATCATATATACCAATGGCATGTTGAAAATATTCTAATTCTAGAGAGAGGGGTTCCTCCCTCTTTCTAGAATTTTGCCTACCCGATGAAGTGAAAATCACCCTTGAATCCATCCTCCCAAACCTTCAATTGAATACCCTATTGCCTAAAATTCGATGAAATCGCCTTTCCTCCCACAAAATTAAAGAAATCACCGGCCTTTGTCTCCCCTCCCTCACACTCCTATGGCCACCATCGACGCCAGGGTGGGGTTTGGTATTGGGTGGGAGGCGTTCGCCGCTTCTTCCGGTCCCTTCCTTCTACCCCGGTGTTCTCGTCTTGGTCTTCCTCCCTCCTCTAGTCCTCCGGTGTCTCGTCGGTCGGCGTCGCTCTGCTGCCCCCTTGGCTCCGCTTTCGTCCTCCCTCGTCCTCGTCGGCGGTCGGACTTGGCTTGGGGGGCGTCGTCGTCCTGTATTGATTACCGCAATTTTTTAGCAGAACTGGGGTGTGGGTTTAGGTTGGGTCGCGATCGTCACCTTCCTCCGCCCCCCTCCTCCTTAGCGTACTTGTCCCGGTATCTCTTCATCCTCTTGTGTGTGCTACTGTGCTCCTGTCGGTGTCCTTCCCGGTGTCGCCCTCCTTGCTCCGGCCTCATCCTTGCCGTGCAAGTCATGGCTTGCCTGTCACAAGCCTTCTCGTACAATGTGCTTGGTGTGCAAGGATTCACATAATCATTGCCTTCCACGCTACGGCGTTTGGGATAAGGGAAAATATGGATGGTGCTTTTCATTTTTTTACCATCCATCAAAAAATAAATTACTAATATATTATCCCGAAAGGGTTTTGAGTATAACCACCCGAAAGGGTTTGAGGAAATCCCGCAAGGGCTTGTCGATACTTTTGTAGGTGAAAGCTTGATGGCGTTTTTGTTCGAGCAGTTTGCGGCTCTGCTTCCGATGTTTCTAGGAGATCTTCTACTTGGTTGAGGGGCGTGAAGTCTGTAGTCGGGTCTGGCTGGGGTCGAGGTGGTGCGCTCAAGGCGACTCCGTATTCGGGATAGAGTTTCCTTGGAGTTCATCTGCACTACCCACAGGAGATAGAGTCCTGCTGTACTACTGGCCCGCGGTGCTACTGTTCGGTGGTGCTTGGCTGCGTTCTTCGGTGGCTTCCTCAGCTTTTCGGGTGTTTGGTCTTCTTGGAATGTTTGTAGTAGAGTTTATTACTGTTTGGTTCACTACGCTTGTTTTTTGTATCTCTGTTTTAGGTTGCTCTGTTAGACGGTTCGCCGTCTGCCGACCTCGGTCGACCTCTCGATGAGTCAGGTCTGTTTGACCTTCGAATTTTTACGTAATCAAAAAAAAAAAAATATATCAATGGCATAGGAAAGAAAAATCAATATAAAAATACTACTGTACTTGTAATTCTTATAAAAAAAATTATAAAAAAAATAATAAAAAATTTATATAGGTAATTATGAGTATAAAATGTGTACATCCCGTGTGGGGTTTTGTTTACTGAGTGCAGACGATCACCCATCGCCACCATCCTCTCTCCCTCTTCCCCTCCCCCTCCCCCTCCCCGGAATCACAGAGAGATCGAAGCAACAAAAGAAAAAGAGAGAATTAAATAAAAAGGGATATCGGTCGATCGATCGATGACGAGCAGTAGCAAAGGAGCAAACTTCGAGTGCTGTATGTGCGGCGACAGCGGCCTCTCTTACGAGCTCTTCCGCTGCAAAGTTTGCCAGTTCAGATCTCAGCACAGGTTCTTCTCGATTTCACTTTTCCCTTCCTTTTTGTTCAAATTAAACCTCGATTTATCTCAATCGACCGATCTCCGCCCAGGTACTGTAGCAATCTGTACCCGAACGCGCAATCATACAGAGCCTGCAACTGGTGCCTGATCCAGAAGGACGAAAACGGCGCCTCCACCACCTCCAACTCCTCCAACTCCTCCTCCCCGTACAAATCCGCCGCCGGTGATCAGGATCCGAAATCTGGTAGGAAGAAGTACAGTTCCTCCGACCATCCCCTCAAGATCGCGAGTCCGGCGGCCGTGGCGGCGATGAAGTCGTCGCAGCCGGTGAGCCCGATCAAGAAGCAGAGGCCGTCGCCAGAGGCCGGGTCGCCGTCGAGCCGGAAGAGGGCGGTGGCCGCGGCGGAGGAGAGGATGATAAGGCGGACGAGGTCGGAGGAGATGGTGGCCAATGGGAGCGCGACAGCTGTCACCAGGCACGTTTTTAGGAACAAGGTGAGAAGGTACAAGCTCTTGGAGGAGGTTTCCAGCTAATTAAATAAAGGATCGATCCATCTCGCACCTTCGATGATGATGATTGTGTTTGGGGGTTGGATGGATCTTCATCGATCGATCTCGTGTTTGTAAGTGCCCTTCAATCAGTCAATGTGCAAGGTCATCGAATTTTATATGATCGAGGTGCCTTTTTTTTCCCTTTAAAGCAAATATGGGTTGGTTAATGTAATTACTTGTGTCCTTTTATAATGGGTAAATTACAAAAAAGCTACTCTTAAAGTATGAGAATTTTCACAAAACCACTCTTAAATTATAAAACTCTCCACCTGCAATTTTCTTTATGAGTGAAATATGTTAAGAAAAATGTTAAAGTCTGTATTACTAATATTTAATAGAGTTAACGATTTGTGTACCCATGCCTTAGGGTATAGGATAATAGGGTTCGGATCCTCTCCTAATAAAAAGTTACCTAATATCTTGCTAATAAACTAATCTCAATGATTCAATTAAATTAATGGTTAAGATCTAATCTTCTTTAATTAAACCTTATCACCGTGAATACCTAACTCTATCAAAGGGATCTTTCTCCTCCAACTGTACACTACAACAACTTAACCCACAATATCTCCTCGATCAATAAAGATCAAAATTTATAGCACCATTAAAAATCATTAGTTTGATGATGTGGATGAAAGGTCTCCTTTCAAATGAATAGCAATAAAAGTAGGGAAGACAGTAGTTCTTCTAATGATGTGTATGGAACTTGTAAGGCCTCTCGATAAAGCGACCCTAACATCATCGTCGAGCGACTGGCCTTCCCTCGCCTTTCACCGTGCTCTTCTCGCTGGTGTGGCGATGTTGTGGGCTACTAGGAAGTTTTGGCTGAATTGACCATCGATGCCCATGAGGCCATTAGTCTCAATTTGGCAATTTGTGTGAACTCACCAAACTCCGTGGGTAGCCCGAACTTTGGCCGAGTCTATCAACTGAGTTGCACTCCTGTCAGGCCTCAAGGCGCCCAGGCCTTCCAACCATCAACGAAGGTGGTGACGGGGTTGCTGATTGTGGTGGAGGATTAGCCAAGAGTGGAGTTTTGATTTTCTGGGGAAGATTGAAATTAATAGAGGGTTGAGAGAATTGGGGTTAATTAGAGAGAGAATATATAAATCTGAGCCATTGGTTTTTATTAGGAAGATATTAGGAACTTTGCTATTAGGAGAGGATCCGGATCCAGGATAATAGCACTAATTTAAAAATGTTTTTAAAATATTAATTAGTTTAGTTTTTTTAATTAGATTTCTAAGGTCGCATGTTTGTTTGGTACAAATTTTTTCCTAATTTAGAGTCTTGTCATATACCCTAAGGGCATATGATAGAAAAATCGTAGAGTTATAACTTAATATTCTTAATTTGTTTACATCTAAAAGTATAATGTATGTTTTTATAGAAGGAAACCAAATATACCACATATGATCGAAGGATTCTCTCTATGAGGAGAGAACAAAAACTCCTTGGGGGTTTTTCTCCGGGGGCTCAAACAACCGACTTCACGATGGCCGGATGGCCCGGATACCTCTGATGTAAGTGAAAAACCTCATTCGAAAGTCTCAACCCTTCTTCAAGAGTCTAGTCCGTCCTCTTTGGGTGTCTCAACCCTCCTCCAGGGGCCAACAATCCGCCTCCTCGCACGCGATGAACCTCGGCTTCGGCCACCTCCTCTCCTCGTCGCTTGACCACCCCTTTTCCTACTCGTTTCAGGTGTGCCGGTCATCAATCCTTCTGCATAAATTAAATTGAGCCTCTAATCCCAATTCTCTAACTTTATACTCAATTGCTGCCCATCGTCCTAGATTTACAACTCCAACCGCCAGTGTTGGCGCCGCTGATTCCTGTGAGAGTATAGTGGTTGTCGTCGGTCATCTTCGGCTTCCAAATAATTTTCCCTGTCCTTCGGGTTCGGGGAGAACCTCCTCCTACAACGTACTGGTTCGCGGTTGTTTGTCGTCGGTGTTGCCCAATCATCTCCTCCTCCTCTCTGGACTGCTTCGGTTTCTAATTAGGGTGGATACCCTTTTCCGTTTTCTCCGGGGTGGTTCAATTCGGAGTCTCCATCCCTTCGCTTGGCTTCCTCTAGGTGCTGTTTGGCCCGTCGCTGAGGTTCGATCGGCGGTAGGTTGATGCACCTGTTTGGTCGATACTCATGTGTGAGTAATGCTTGCAACCCTTGGGCCCGAAATGTGTGCTTTGGGCCCAAGGCAACCCCTTGGGCCCAAAGCCGACCCGTAGGAAAATTGAAATTAAATAAATAAATTTAAAAGTAGTAAATTATAATAAATAATTAAAATAATAAATCCCAGTGGGGTTTGCGTATTTCCCGTTTGGGCTTTTAGTGCGCTCGGTTCAGGCGTTGTGTGACTTTACGTTTGGCATGACGAGAGTTTCTTCTCCGTTTGATGTGGTTATGGCAGTCGGAGTCGTGATATGCTGGGGTCGTGGTAGTGTGTATCGAGACGTCTCCTTTCTCTGGAAGAATGGTTCCTTGGAGGTTCGTCTTCAATGATCACATGTGACTCCTGATGTGTCGCTAGCCTACGGTGCTGCTTCAAGGTTGTGCTTGGTTTCGTCTCGTCTTCCCCTGTTCGGTTTAGTTGTGTGCTTGTTTCACCTTTGTAGAGTTCTGGCCTTTATTTTGCACCAATTTGTATTTATGTTTGTTTAAACAGTTATTCGTCTGTCGACTTGTGGGCCTCGAGGATCACGTTTGTCTAGCCTAGAATTTTTTCCTAAAAAGAAAAGGAAACCAAATTTATAGTTGATTTTAAAATATAATTTTATAATCTATAATCATTGAGATCTTCTTTAATATATACTTGCTTGCGGTAGTTTTAAGGCGTGGAAGCAATACAAATGTGATTTCTTTACTTCTATAAATAGGAAGGAGTAAAAGTATGAAAATATTACTTTTTTTTTCTTACATAATAATCAACGAAGAAATAAAAGGGATTTTTTTTTTTTTTTTTGCAATAAGTGAGCTAATTAATGTGAGTAAAAGAAATACTCCGTATTATTTAATTTTGTTTGAAAATAAGTAAATAAATATAAGAGTCTTTTTGCAATAAGTGAGAAATTTCAAGTAGAAGAAATATTATTCATTTTTTTTTTGCATAATAACTCTAGATATTCTTTTTCTTTTTGCCTCATTAATTTGATTAAAATGTTCATCATTTAATTGACAAATAAAAATTATTACTCCATCCGGTCCAAAATACACGTCGTTTGATTTTTTAACACATATTTTAAGGAGCTAAAAACTATAGAGGGATTTAAAGGAAGTAACCCCCGCCCCGGTTTGGTTTGCTAGCCTAACCCACTAACCGGTTCTAATTGCAAGGGTTAGACCCCCCCCCCCCCTCAAAAAAATGGGAAGGTAGCCGGTTGGGAAAGGGTGTGGAAACCGGTTGTTGGGAGTCAATTAAGAAGGGAGGGAGGAGGAGAGAGAGGGCAGTTTTGAAAAACCTGTCACATCTTGGCTGTGGAAAACAGAGAGAGAGAGAGGAGGGAGTGGAGAAGGCACGAAACCGCCATTTTTGAAACGAAAATGAGAGAGGAGAAGAAGGCAAAGGAAGAAGACGAACCTGGGAGCGCGGAGGAGAAGACGGCGCCGCATTGCAAGCCAGTAAAGGAAGCGTGTAGAAGACGACCCTGTGGGTGTTTAGAAGAGAGAGACCGACCGATTTGAAGTAAGTAAACCCTAACCCTACCGATTTTGTACTGATTGCAGAAATTGAAAGGATGAGGGACCATTTGAAGACCCTAATTTGTTTGCCATGATTTGCAATTGGATGAAATAACGGGTGGAGTATCCGCCCCTGTCATGTGGGATGTAACAGGCGTCTAGTATGAAAACAATGGGTGGAAATGTGGGAACGGGGGTGTTCGAGTTGGGGAGGGAATGGAAGTACCATTGTGGTGATGATATGGTAAAGGGCTTGAAGGAGGAAGCAAACTAGGGGAAATTGATACAGGTATTGTGTGAATATTTGGGAAATTGGTGAAATTGGGGAAAATGTGGGAATTGGGGAAATTGGTGAGATTGGGGAAATAGGATAGATAGAGGGAAATCGGGGAACCTAAATATGGTTAAAAAAATTTCAGAAACAAGTTATTGAATGTAAATGCTGTTACATTGTAAACTGTCATGTTTTGAATATTTAGGTGCCATGTGTAATAGGTTTGTTGTCATGTTTAATTGCAAAATTGCGCGGCTTCTATTTTGTGGAAGCTATAAAATGGTTATAATGCTCAGGTGATAAGTATAAGCTAAGATATGGTGAGGCTAGAAAGTTACTGGCATTTGTGATAAGTGCAGGAAAGAAATGGTGTCAGTCATGTGAAAATGGTCACTTGACATGTTAAAATTGTCACTTGACATGTTATATGAACTTAACGTCATGTGCATTGTGACTTGTGTGATGAAAATCTGCAAATGTTTGAAGAATGCTAAAGTATTGCTCCCCAACCTGCAGGGTATCAAACTACAACATGAGTGATTCAGGAGAAAGAAAGGTAACGGAGACACCGACAACAGGCGAGGTATGGTTTGGCTAGTGTCAATCAAGGGTAGAATGTTTTACAGATGAGTCGGTCTAACATTCCACCCCACTGTGCAGGCGATATATGCTATCCCCGAGGACAAGCATTTCAAATGTAGGTGCAATCAATATGCCAGGCCCAATGTCCTTGCAAAGCTAGACCAGTACCTGAGCCCGTCAGACTGGAAGCGTCTCTGTGAAAGCCAGTTTGGCGGCATTGCGAGGCTCGGGGCCAAAGTTGAGTTCTCCGCCTAGCTAGTCCACTACGTCCTGCAGCGGTAGTTGCGGTCGGAAAAGGAAAAAGAAACGTGGTACATGATCCAGGGGTCTATAGTCCGGTTCTCCATTGCGGAGTTCGCGCTAGTGACCGGACTGAATTGCTCGGCAAACGTGGCGAGGACCGTGGACACTGCGGCAGACAAGGCTGCCTGCTTCGAGTTCTTAGGCAAGGAAAAGATGAGGATGGAGGCCTTCGAGATAGAGTACACAGTGGCGATGAAGTCAGATCGTTCGGCTGCAAGGCGCTTTAAGTTCGCGCTCATATTGCTGGTGGAGGCGGGTTGTAAACATGGTGTCTGACACCAAGGCGTTCTTGCGTTACCCGTGGGGGGCGACTGTGCTACGAACGAACCCACGATTTCCTCTACCGTTGTGTTGAGCGCAAGCTCCAACACGGGGTCAGCAGCTCTCGGCCGTCGTACTTGTTAGCCGGCTGCCCCCTTGCATTCCAGGTATGGACATAAATCTCACATGACAAATAGTGATTTAAACTGGACACTGCCTCCTGGTAACTGGACACGATTAAATGCAAAGTGTCGACATGTCATCACCTGGTTTGTTTTGTTTGTTTGTAGTTGTGGGTGTACGAGGCTCTGCGGCCAGTTGCAAAACAATTTGCTGACACCAGCACAAGCACAAACACAACCTACCCTCGGTGCCTGAGATATAAGTCAAAGGACCACAATATGACGTACGATACTCTTGCCTCCCTCATCCAGCAGTCGAAGGAAGAGTTGGGCATGTTCGACGAGGTGGACGCTGTTCGGACAATCCATCTCCCGGATGCCGAGGAGGTCAGGAAGGGGGTTATTGCTGGCGCCATGTAAGCGACAGAGAAGCCGGATAAGTTCTTCTACGACCTCGTGGTGGAGTATACAGCCAAACATGCGCCGAGCACGACGGAAGCATCTGGGTCAGGCACGAAGGGTGAGGGAAGTACGACGGCTTCCGAAGTGGATGTGTCAAGGATTTTGTCAAAGATGGATGATCTGGGGACGATCTTATTGGCAACGTTTAACGAGAGGATGGAAAGGATTGAGGCAGCGATGCAGGAGCTGAGAAGGGAGGTGAGGGGGAAGAAGCGAGGTGATGACGAGGTGACACACTCGCATGACAGGCATGGAACTTACAGTGAGGAAACCGAAGATGTTGAGTTGCAACCAAAGGAGGTAAGATGTTCAATTTGTAATGTCAGTATCCCTAACCGTCATGTATAACAATATATGCGTCATGTATAACAATATAGGCGTCATGGTAACATACCTTTCCCATAAATGCGTAGGCTGAGGATACTGTTAGTATCCTCAGCCGTGATGTAAATTTTGTATCCTAACTGAAACCGTGATGTAAATTTTGTGAATGACGGTCACACTAACTCATAATCTGTAGGAGATGGGTAAGAGTAAGGGACCAGTTGATGGGGAGACCCAAATGGAGAAGGATGCTGATCCACAAGAACCCCCCAAAGAAACACCCACCACACAGGTTAGTTATCCCTGTCGTACTACGATGTGACTGTTGATAATGGTGTCGAGTCTAAGTTCCTTCACATATTTGCGCAGGGTGAGACTGATAGCACAGGGCCAACTGAAATGGTAGGGGCTGCCGGGCTTGAGGCAGTAGCAGCCACTACCAATGTCACAACCGCTGAGGTAAGCCATCTGCCGCCCAATGTCATGTGAAGATTGTTAGTCATCATGTCAAAACTTTGTTGTTGTCATGTAGGAGGACCCGGCTACTGAGGATGAGGTCTTAGATGAGGGGTCTAAGACTGTGGCCAAAGGGCCTGGGGACAAGTCAACCATCTCCGAGCCAGAAGCACCAACGACAAAGGCAACCCCTGAGGTAGGACGTGTTTATGAAACTGTCATGTCAAGAACAGTTATGTGTCATGTTATTTTACCCTTGTTTCATGTAATCAACCATAGGAGGCACAGGCAGAGGAGGAGGCAGTACTTCCCCTTCAGCGTAAGGGCGGAAGGGTGAGGCGAGCGCCTTCTACGTTAGAGGGCCATGAAGTTACTCAGCCGGTGAAGAAGTCGCGTGTCGAAAAGGGGAACAAGGATAAGGAGGTGGTTGAGGACGTGACGAAGGGGCAGAAGAAGCCGCGGGCCGCCAAGGGGAAGAAGGTGATTGTGGGGGTTGACGTCGTGGCCTTGGGCCTGATGACCAGGGCTGACGTGGACGCATTCACCGAGAGGATGACCACCGACGACGCCCAAGGGACTGAACCCGCACGTACAATGTTGGGCACCCGCCTTGAGAGGGATTTCTTGGGGGACCTAAAAACGCCAATGAAAGTGGTGAGCTCGGAGGTAAATTTCGGCCACCCCTTCTCCGATAACTTGACATTTTTTTGGTTGACTGGACACGTGTTCCTTGTTTGAAGCATATCGACGAAGCATGCGGCATCCTCCGAAAGGAGGTAGCCAGCGAGTCGAAGTACGCAGGCGTCGCAGTCGTCGACCCCTACTTCGGGGTCCTGCTGCAGAGACAAACCGGTATGCCCGTCGACGAGGAGTTGGAGTACTACTTCAGCGGTATGTTGCCGGAGAGGTGTCCGAAGCCTTGGGCGAGCGTCGACCGTGTGTTGGCCCCATGGAATCTGAAGGACAACCATTGGGTAGCGGTTGAGATCGACCTAGCCGAGTGGACTGTCCGTGTGTATGATCCGGACACTCGTCTCACTCCTGAGCGACATTTGTCAGGCCTTCTGAAGCCCATCACGCACACCCTTCCCCCGCTGATGGATGGCAACCAAGAGTTGCACGCCAAGCATGCAGGTAAACTGCCCCAGCCGTTCAAGTACAACCGTGTGAAGGGGATCCCTCAGAACAAGCAATCGTAAGTCGTCGTACTCCATCTTCTGATTTATATTGTAATTAGTGCGCATGAGGTTTGACACATACTTTTTGCGACACAGAGGAGACTCCGGCCCCTACGCTATCCGTTTCTTGCAGATGCTCTCATCAGGCGACCGCGCATTCAAAGGGGTGGACGACGCCTTTATCGATGCTTACCGCCTAGTCCTATGTGTCGCCATCTACCACCGTGGCTTCTGTCCCAGGCCCGATCCTCGGTAGACATTGGCTCCGTCCTTTTTTTACAAGAACAATGTTGTTTGTACTGTTGTCTGCACATGTTGTTGGTGGCTTGAACAATTATGCTTTCGTAGGATTTCATTTGGTTGACTTTGGCATCGACGGTATGTCGTTTTGGGAAACCTAGTGCTCAGGTTTTAAAACTATGATGTCTTGTTGTTTTGGAAACTATGTAGGTCGTACGATGGTTGACAGTTATATATTTACGTCGTCCACATTTCCACTGAAAATGCACAATTAAAACATGTCATGTCCAAAATATCTCCTGCCAAGTTTATATCACTGCATGTCAAGTACAAAATGACATAGCTGCACCCAAGCCCAACAAGCCGTAATAACAAAACACGGGCGACGTCCATACTTCAATGTAAAAGGGGGAGCGATAAAGTTTCCGAATAAGTTACCCCTGCCTACAAACCGCGTGAAATACCTACTGGATTCAAAATGCACAAATATGTCATGTCAAAATAGCTATCCGTCATGTCTACTTCATTATCTGTCATGCCAAAATATGTACCCGTCATGCCAACATACCACCTTTTTCTTCACTATGTGCGGCGCCTTTTCGGGAACTTCCTTTCCCACTGAGACGGGTACCTAGATGTCTTCGGCCTGCCAGGGCGTACCTTAATAAGTGGGGGGAGGCAAGTCTCCTTGGCGATTGCCTCGGGCACCCTCCAATTCTCTCGCGACGGGACTGGGTAGATCATGTCATTGTAGCACGCACGCCACGCGTCTACCTTGTACAAGTCGTTGACGAGCGAGTACACATCCATCCCGTGCATTTGGGTTGCTGCCATTGCGTGCGCGCATGGGTACTGGTCGACGTTGAAGCGTCTACAGTTGCATAAACGTCCTACTAGGTTTACAAGCCATGTGGAGGTTCCCTTGCGTACCTCGTACTCATGTGCACTTAGTTGTCTGACGCCCATGGAAAGGGACTGCACGAAGTTTGCTCTAATGGCGTTACCAACCCAGTCGCTCACGACTCTCCCCTGCTCGCCGCTTGTCTTCCTATGTTTGATGAACCACGTGCCGACGGTCTCAAGGACGGCATCTACAAGGGCTGTTAGCGGCAAATCTCTAGGATATTTGAACACCGAGTTCAAGCACTCGGAGTTATTAGTGGTTGTGATGTTGTACCTGTTCCCAGTGTAGAAAGCCCTTGCCCAGTTGCTGAACCCGGCCTCATTCAGATATGGGCCCGCTCCGGGAACCCGTGCACAGAACTCCGCGTACAACACCTGGAACTCATCGTACGTGTAAGCTTTACACATCGTCATGAACTCGTCTTGCAAGCCCCCGCACTTGAACCGGAAACGGACGTTTTGAAATAAGTGATATGTGCATATGCCATGCTTCGCGAAGATGTAGCTATCCCGTATGCCCTTCGGGATGCTCATGTGGCGATCAGATACCCACACCAGATCAGTCGTGTCTTCAACGACACGCAACATCTACCTGAAGAAGAACCCCCAAGACCCATCATTCTCGCCGTCAACCATGGCGAAGCCTACGGGGTAAATGTGGTGGTCAGCGTCTTGTGCAGTAGCAAACAACAAGCACCCTCGAAATTTCCCCTTCAAGAAGCTCCCGTCCACCGATATAACCTGGAGAATAAACATCTTGATGAGCTAGATCTGTCATGTCTAGGCAAACAGTGGTCATGTGATATTAGTATAGGCGTCATGTTTCTAGTAAATGAGCGTCCTGTTAAATGTAAGGAAGGACTTACCTTCCGTAGGTGGGGGATAGCCCTCTGCCACGCTCCAAGACTCACAAACGCATACTTGAATCGCCCCTCCGCGTCGCGTTCTATCCTCGTGTACGTCCCAGGGTTGGCCTGCTCCAGCATGTACATGTACGAGTACATGCTCCGATAACTTTCCTCGTCCGTTCCGTACACGATGTCCCTCGCACTCAACTTGGCTCGGCGCGCCTTCCAATAGCTGCATGTGACCCCCAACTGCGACTTCATCATCCTCTGCACTTGATCGGGATCGAGGGGCTTCTTCGACCGTCCGAAACTGAACATGCCCATTCACACACATGTATCCAGTGAAGTTAGTTGTCTGTCCAGTTAATACAGTTGTGTGTCCAGTGACAATATACCTGTGTCCAGTTACACTAGTTGTGTGTCCAGTTAAGAAAGTTGTGTCCAGTGACTAAAGTTGTGTCCAGTGAATGCAGTTGTGTGTCCAGTTACTAGTGTTGTGTGTCGAGTGTGTATATCTATATGTCCAGTGGAATTTAGGCAAGAGTCCAGTTAAGTTTTCCGTATTGGGGCACATACCTTTCGATAATGCGACGGCCCAGCTGCGTGTATGACGCACTGCGTTTTTGGGTGACCGCCTCGTCCAGCGAGCACGTGTGCTCGTCCATAAGCTTTCGGATCTTCCACAACCCCGTTCCCCTGTAAGTCGAAGCCCGACATGACCACTTGCAGTTGCGAGCAACGCACCCTACAACATACAAGGTCTTCGTTGACTTCTTCACCTTCGTCGTGAAGCAGCGAGTCAGACCCGCCCACGCTACGAGTTCCTGCACATCCTCCTTCCTCCGAAACGTTTGTCCCTCCCGGAGCTTAATACCACACTGGCTGGTATCCAATGGGTTCCCCGCCACCATTGGTTCACTTTCAACAGGCTTCGGAGAAGTGGTCGACTTCCATTTTCGTCTTTCGTATGCTTCCTCGACTTCCCTCACCGCTCGCTCCGCCTCATAATCCCATGACCAAGACTTCGTCGGACCAGAACTACCGTGTTCAACTTTAACCACTTTTGGGATTGCATCATCCTCGTCGGAGGAGCTACCAAGGTCAATGGCTCCATCTTCCATGTCACTGCTGACATATATGATATGCTTCCCTTTATTCACTGCGTCGGCATTCTTTTCCCTCTTCGCAAACTCCAACTCTAACTCCTCACTTATCCCTAACTGGTCAGAAGTCTCCTTTAACAGGACACTTGTTTGTGTTAACTGGACATCCGATGATTCCACCCGGACAGCTGTTTGTGTTAACTGGACATCCGATGATTCCACCTGGACATATGTTTGGTTTACCTCGACAATTTTTTCTCCCAAATCTTCGTCTTCTCCGTCAAGCCCCACGGGGAGATCTGTATTTGGGTGATCTTCTTGTGTCACGGGCGGACTAGTTAACGGCACAACAACATTGTCCAAGTCTGCAGGAGACAAACCACCACCGTCTGAGTCATCCGTTGTCGATCCTTGTGCTTCGGGCACGTCTCCACCAACCTTGCGTCGCAGGGAGACATTGAGGTCGATAGGCCAATTTCGTTATCCAGACAGCCCGTTTACAAACTTGTAGGCCTCCAAGTCTTCGTCATCCCCGATAGCAAACGGCCTGGACCCTTCTTTCTTTGGCTTTACATATGTGAGCTCCACATCATTCCTCTCATCGACATTAAACTTGTCCATCACCTGTTTCTTCAGCTTTACGTAGTCAATCCTTTCGTCCACCACCATAGCTTTCTGGCTCCTTGTTCCCGTGAAGACCCAAGTGCCGCCTTCACACGCCCACCATCCTCCAAACAATACAGTGATACAAACTGATGATTTTTCCCCTGTTGCATTTCATAGGTAGGCACAAATTAATTTGTATCGACGGTATTTACATATGAACAACACTTACCAAACATAGAGAGAACACTTACCCATTTATGTCCGATCAGAGGACTGTCCAGTTAATACCAACACGTGTCCAGTGGGTACGATATAACCGTCCAGTGAAAAGTGGCTTCGTACAAGTAAACCGTTACCTGAACCCAGGCCCACTTGCTTCTTCTTCAATGGATTCTCTCTCTTTCTTCAGATTTTGTGAATAAAAGTGACGTCAAGAATTTCTCTCATCTCTTTATATAGACCACACATCATTTGACACCTACCCTCTTTCTTCTAATCAAACGCCGGACATTCCCCTTCTTCAAGTTCCATTTCCCCTGCAATTCATTAATGGGAGGTAATGATTTCCCTCAGACATTCTTCAAAGCTTATATACCCTCCCCCTCCTCCCTCCCTTTTACCTATTTTTTTTGGCGCCATCCCTGGGCGGGAACAATTGCCTCCCTCCGATTTACTGTACACAGCTGCTTCATCTCTCTCCCTCTCTCTACCTATCTTTTCAATATTGATCAGGTATTTCACCCTCTCTCTCTCACACACACAGACTCTCTCTCTGTCTTTTCCTCGCTTTTCCGTCTATCTCTCTCTCTCCCTCTCTCAGTTGTCCAGCTGTCATACTCACATTGTCCAGTCCCCCCCCCCCCACTTACCTGCTATCGGTTGAGGCAAAAATCCGGATATCCGGATTTTAGCAAATTTTTTCCGGATGGGGTTATGTGTGCAAGAGTTTCACCAAAATGGGCTATTTTAGCAAATTTGCCAAAACTATATAATATATTAAAATTTTTATTATTGTTTTTATACAATATAATACTTATTACCAACAAAAACTAAGTTGTAAAAAAATAATTTTAAAAAATTTGTTATTTGATACTCCTATAATTTTTACCTTCTTAAAATACGTGTTGAAAAGTCAAGCGAGATATATTTTGGATCGGAGGTAGTATATTAGAACTAATTTAGTTTTTTTTAACAGTAGACAAACATATTAGAGCTTATATAGTTAATTATTATAATATTTTATAGCCTATAATATTGTTCCCCCAGTTGTATTTAATAAGTTAAGAAAATTTTTAATGCAAAAATATTTTATAATGTGTTATTCAAATTATATAACTTAAACTAAAATCAGTCCCGTAATAATATAGTGTTTTTATAGAAGGAAACGAAATTTGTAGTTGATTTTTTAAAATATAATTTTATAACTAATGAGAGATTTTCTTGCAAATATCACATTATAAAGGATTTTCTTTACGGGTTTTCTATTTTGTACTATGTCTCAAGGTCATAGGATAACAAAATCAATTAAGAAAGATTTCTTAAATTTAATTTTTTTTAAATTTTTTTTAATATTAATAGTTCTTTATTTGATAGGAGTACATAGGATAAAAAGACCCAAGGACATAGAATATAAGTTTTCTTTAATATATTTGCTTGCGGGAGTCTTAAGGCGTGGAAGTAATAAAAATGTGATTTTTTAACTTGAATGGAACGCACCAATTAATGCACCATTAGGAATAATCAGTTTTAATTAGTACTACTACGTATGACTGTAATGGCAACTAACTAAATGTAATTAACTTCGCCACAAAAACCCAAACCAAAGTCTCACCCTGCTTCGCCGGCGGCCGGCGCCACCTCGGCGGCTCACTCCGCTGGTGTCGGCTCCGGAACCGTCCCCGCTGTCTTCCGAACATCAAAAAAAAAAGAAAAAAAAATCAACCCACAAACCCACCCTAAACACAAATCCTAGGCTTAGTCGCCGCCACGCCTCGTCTTGCTCATGGTCCGCCGTCACCGTCACCTCTAAACGCTCCTGTGAAGCACAACCGTCAGCCGACTTCCACGGCCAACCACCACCACAGGCGAATCTTAGTTGCGAGCCGCCTCCGCTACTGTTCTTCGCCCCTGCTGACCGGACCACCGCACCATCACCTTCCGCTTCTCTCTCGAATCGTCCCGTGAGCCGCCCCTGACCACCGTCACCGCACCTTGTTATCAACCGCTGCCCAAGCCTCCGTCGTTGCCGCCAACGACCCACGCCTCTGAGTCGCTTGCCGTCGCCGACCCTCCCTCCGGCGGCCTGGTGCAACTACCCCTCCACCCCGAGTTCAGCGTCTCACCTCTTCCTCCTGCTCCAGCAAACCCTAGCCGACGCTCCTGCGCTCACCGGCAATCAGATCTCCTGTTAGCCGCACCCTAGACCGCCCTTGTCCACTGCTCCCCAAAAAAAAAAAAAAAAAATCCCAAATCTGTTCCCCGCCGCTCCTCGTCTGATGGGAGTCCGAGTCTGTCGCCGCCCGTCTGCTCCTCTCAATCCTCCTCCGCTGCCACCGCCAGGTTCCATCTATGCAATTGTTACCTTATCTTAACCCAATCATTGGCTGCGTCCTTGACCGCCTCTTTTACTTAACTAAAAACCCCATTAACCCAAGCCAAATACAAACCCAATCCAAGCTCAAACCCTAGATCCAGCCGCCTCTGGCTCCTTTTCTATCGTTCGGTGTTGATCCCGCCACCGTCGCCCTCCTCCACTGTCCTTGAGCACATCCGCTCCACTGACCCGAGCATATCCGCTCCACTGACCCCTTTGACCCACAAAATTGATAAACCAAAGATGATGTTAACCCGATGTACAAACCCAATCCCTCAACAGCAGTCAGATATAAGGATCAAGACAATCTCAAGACTTAGGGTTGTAATTTTCTAGTTGTTTTTGTTTTTTATGTTGTTTTTTTATTTTTCTTTTCGTTTGTTCGACGACCCTCTGCGTAGGGTCTAACAAGTCATCTTCGGATGGCTTCAGGATCGACAAGGCTCGCTTGTAGATCCACTTCTTGCCCACGGTAAAAAAAAAAAAAAAACTTCGCCAAAGATAGCGTTTTAATTAATTACTTCTTTTTATTTGAACGGGCTACCTATAAAAACGTGTGAGAAAATGTCTTCCTTCTATATTTGGATTATTTAGCGTATAGAGTACGTGAGTTACTAATGTTCGACGAAAAAACTAATGGTGTGTATGAATGCAATTTTAGTAGTTAATAAACTACTAAAATTGGGGGTTGAAATTTTTAACCTTGTATGGGGAGGGGTTTATTAGGAGATTTTAGCTTATTTGGGGGTTTATTTAATAAGCTATTTTTGATAGCTTTTTGGGAGTTTATGTGGTTTATTTGATTTGAAAATACCATAATACCCCTAATAATAACAAAATAAACCTACACTTTTTACAAATAAACTGTTTTTCAACCCATACGGAGTTTATATTTTTTCATAAATTTTTAACTACTTTTTACCAACAGTTTATAAATTTTACCCTGTTTATAATTTTAGTCGGTTTATTAACTCCGTCCCATACGAACCCTAAGCCATAAATTATTAAACTTCTTCTTCTCAAAACAAAGCTAAGTCATTTACTTCGAGAATATTGTAGTCGACCTAAATTCGTATGAATTAAATTAGAGGGATTTTGTTCAAATGGATCTTTAAGCATATTTGGTTAACTAAATAGGCCCATTAATTGTTTTTTTAGCATCCTTAGCTCATTAATTGTTTTTTTAGCTTGCTTAGCCCTCTTAAACGGTAAATGGTCAACCGTTGACCGGTCAACATTGACCGTTGACCGGTCAACCCATTTTGATGTCAACTTTTTTTTTTTTTGATGCCAACTTTTTTTTTTTTGATGCCAACTTTTTTTTTTTAGTGATGTCATATTTTACCGTTTTGATGCCAACATTTTGTGGTGACAATTTTATATAATTGATGGCATAAGAGCTTAAAACGTGGAATCAAAATATTGTCACTTTTCTAATGAAATTATTGGATGACTTTTTTTTAATGCCACTTTTTTAAAACATTGATGACATTTTTTGTGATGTCATATTTTACCGTTTTGATGCCAAAATTTTATTACATTTTATTTTCACTCTGATGCCACTTTTCTAATTAAATTATTGGTTGACACTTTTTTTAAACTTTGATGACATTTTTTGTTTACTCTAATGTCACGTTGACCATTGATGCCATTTTGAAAAATTTGTATCACATTAAAGAAAAAAATGTCATCAAAAATACTACTTTGAAAAAATATCATCAAAAATATGGCATCACGGTAAAAAAAATATTATCAAAAAATTGACATAAAAAAGTGGCATCAAAGTGAAAATAAAATATAGTAAAATTTTGGCATCAAAACGGTAAAATATGGCATCACTAAAAAAAAAAAAGTTGGCATCAAAAAAAAAAAAAAAAAAAAGAGTTGGCATCAAAAGGGAAAATTGCAAAAAATAGCCTAACCTTTAGGGGTAGTTGTGCTTAATAGCCTGAACTATAAAAAATGCAGAAAATAGCCTCAAGTATTTAACTGGTTGCGGAAAATAGCCTCAAGCTACATTAAAATTCAAATAATTACCTTTAAATTCAAATTAATGATAAAAAAAGTCTTAAGTTGTCATTAAATTCAAATTAATTACAAACCTTCTCCAAAACAATTTTTATTTTAAAAAATCATCACTTCTTATATAAAAAAAAGGCCTAAATAATTTTTATTCCTAAAATCTACCACTTCTCATAAATTTTTGTTCTCACTAATTCATTATTAGCTAAATTCATCATTAAATTAATTAAAAAAAATACCTTACACTACCATATAAATTGTGTAAATAAATAAATTTTAAAAAAAAATCTAAGTAATTGTGAATAGAAGTTATTAGATCAATTGTAAATAGAAGCTTAAGTATTTATTTACTTTTAATGATATGTAAATAATCTAATTAATTTTTTAAAATAATAAATTTAAATTATATTTATATCGTTTGAGATAGTTTTTATAATTAATTTAGCTATGAGTTTAGATAACAACAATTAAGTGTAACCTTTTTTATATAAGAAGTGATGATTTTTTAAAATAAAAATTGTTTTGGAGAAGGTTTGTAATTAATTTGAATTTAATGACAACTTAAGACTTTTTTTTATCATTACTTTGAATTCAAAGGTAATTATTTGAATTTTAATGTAGCTTGAGGCTATTTTCCGCAACCAGTTAAATACTTGAGGTTATTTTCTGCATTTTTTATAGTTCAGGCTATTGAGCGCAACTACCCCTAAAGGTTAGACTATTTTTTGCAATTTCCCCCAAAAAAAAAGTTGGCATAAAAAAAAAAAAAGTTGGCATCAAAATGGGTTGTTCAATGTTGACCGGTCAATGGTCAAACGGTTGACCATTGACCAACCCACTCTATTAGGAAGGGGGCTAGGGCAAAACTAATTAAATTGATTTATGGGCTAGGTGACTAATTGGATATTTAAAAAAGTCACATTACCAAAATCGTCCATATATTAATGTTATTTGTTACATATATAATCACAAACTTTGGCCCCTCTATGAGTTGCAAGTTGCAATTTAACGAGTGATGCATACAAAATTTTAAATTAATTAAAATGATTATAATTATAATAAATTATATGCTACTATTTTCTGAAAGCCACTAATTAATATAGAAATTTGTTTATTGTATACCAAGATCTGTTTTATATCTCGATTAATAGTATATTACGTCACTACAAACAAGTGCAGTGCAAAACGGAATGTGCGTGTGCGTTATATATGGCAACGGGGAATTATAATTTCAATAGTGACATCGGATACTAAAGTTTTCCATGTTTAATGAAAATTAAAAAGAGAAACTACGTACAAGTGGAAAATGGGACCAATAACCATTCTGGAATTGCTCACCGTAAAGGACTTTGTGGGTAGTACCCATAAGTTCTCGGTTCGAATTCCTGAATGACCGCTCTTTATTTACCAATTAAAGAAAAATGAGACCAAAAAAAAAGTGAAGTTCGCAAAAATAACCATGTGGAGAATAATTTGCATGGAAATGACAATATGCCATTTTTGTAAAAATTTTGGGCACCTTCGTAGCCGGTTGGAGGTAACCTATGGCCTTGGGTGGAGAGACAGGAGGAGATATAGATCCACTTTAACTATTTTAAACTAATTTTCATCCATTTTTATTTCTTAAAATTAAAAAATAAATTTATTTTTGAACTTAATTTAATTTTATCTATATATAGACACCCACTTTATATATGTTTATAAAAAAAATCGATGTAAAGTTGGGTCTACATTGTATCTTGATGTCAATTTGGAGTATGATATGGATAACCATTTGGATGGCAAAGACAACAATTCAGTTGACACGGAAATTCACACAGTTGGCAAGATAAACCAGAAAGTCGGGGCAGAACCGACAATAGTTGCTCTGGAGATGAAAGGTAAAGCTGCTGACAAGGACATGGAGGAGGGGGCAATGCTCATAGAGGAGAGCATGTCGTTTGAGTCCGTTAGGAGCAAGATAACGGAGACAAGCAGGTACCCGTCTCGGGGAGAGTTCCTTCGCCGGATGTGTCGGGTCCATAAGCAAGCGTGGCGTGGCAAGGTGAAGAAGTCCTCAAAGCTTGTTACAAAGTAAAAAGAAATACTAACTAGGTGCTGAAACACACAAAAATTTCATACAACCCTATACCTAGTTTCACACTTGGCCTAAAAAAAAAGAAAAAGTTACTATTTACGCTTACTAGCCAGTAACTACTATTACCTAACCACTCACTACGATCTCTTAGCCAATATAAGACTAACCCCTGCCGAATCTCGTCTACCTCAGGAACGTACTTCCCACCTTAAGGATAGCTAGGATAAACGACATTCTTTGAGTTACCGAAGTTTGGTTTTTGTTATTTTGCATATATGTACATCAGTTACAGTATGTGGTTGTCCGTTTTGGTTGCCTGAGATGCAAACCCCGAATATATGCGATTTACGCTTACTAGCCAGTGTAATAACTACTGTTGTCTAGCCAATAAAACCGATGTCTCAACCAATGGAAGACTATGCCCTGTCAGATATAATTAATCTCAGACAATTCCCACAACATTTACATAAACTGGAAATGAGTAAGTTTTCAAACAAAGATGCAATTAGAAAAAGATGAAAGAGTGCACATTCACATAACAAGCAACCTAAATACTCAAACATAGCCGCCTCCTCTTCTTAATTTCTCCCTTCACCTAAGTTTATCTCTCCTTCGTCGGATTCCTCCTATCTCGATGCCTTTTCTTTCTTCCTTCGTCCCTACTATTCTCACCGAAATCCTTCTCTTATTTCTTCCTTAGCTCTGCATCTTTGTGACCTGCAGGCAAAACGACACGAAACAGATGGAGTTTTAGGGTTTCACACCGAAGTCCCCATTCGAAAACCAAACACTGAAGACCAATTTTTGTTGGAATTTGGTTAGAGTTTGCTTACTTGTTTTGAAATGGTAGCCGGATTCTCGTTGGATCTTTCACCTCCACCACTCGTCGTATCCTCCACCTCTTCCTCTCAATCGTCGCCTCAGCCTCTCGTCGGATCCTTAGCCGGATTATGTGGTTGTCCTCCTCCTTCGTGGCTCCTCTCTCTCTCTCTCTCTCTCTCGATTTGATTTTGTGAAGAATGAGCTCTCTCTCTCCTTTCTTAATCCCTTAAATCCCGCCAAAATTTCCAAAATTTCAAAAGCCCGTCCAAAGATTTCTAAAATTTCAAAAACCTGCCTAAATTCATTAACCCATAATAGTGGTGACCTGTTAGTTTTGCAAAAAAAAATATATCTTTTCAACATTTACCACATTTTATATAAGGGTTTGACATTTTTGCAAAGGTGAGATTTTTTGGTATATTGAGCATCATTTTCTCCCTATTCTATTTTATTCTATATTTCAATTATATAATGTTTGTTTGACTTTGACCACACGCATTACAGTGCTGATTTTTTTTAAGGCAATATATCAACCAATATTTTGATGTCTATCATTATCATTATACGATCGATAGTGTTAAATTATGTGGTCAGGAATGACCTTAGCTGAAATATAATAATAAACTCCTCATATAGACACTTTTTTATAATTATTTGTAAAGGTGATCTCGGGTATGTTGAGAAAGCAGATATTTTAATTTTTGCATGTAACATACACACATACACACATATAATATTATATTACATAAATTATAAAATTTATTATTATTTGTTAAAATATTAGTAATAATTAAGAATGAAACTATTTTTAAAAAATATATTTTATATACTTTTTAAAAGAAGTAAAAACATATCACAATAAAAGAATTGATATTTTTAATGGATATTAACAACTATATTAAAAAATGATCCAAGTATACCTATAAGTCTATAACTATAAATAGATATATATACTACGTATATAATATGGACATAACCGATAATTTTGTATTTAATTTTAGGAGCAGAATATATTTCTTATTTTCATGATGGATCACTTGTATCATGTTGTGCGTGGGGTTGTCCATCGAAGATGTGTTCGGGACTTGGGGATCAAAACATGCAGTAGCTACGCAGAGGAGTTGGGAACTTGGGATCTTACAAGTAATGATGAGAAGGGACATGTGTATTTCCATGATATTATGTGACATGCACTTGTTGTTGAGACTTGAACCCACAAAAGAGTCCCCCGCAAAAGAGTAATATCAAGTTTAATATAACAAGATAGTTAATTTTCTGATGAAAATTTAGTGAGTTTATTAATTCCCATTGAGATTGTCTTTCCTATTATTCACTCTAATATTTATGTGTTGAACTTTTAACGTTAATTTGATAATAATAATAATAATAATAGAAGACTACATATGTAAAATTTTATTACATTTGTTAGCATGCTAATGAAAAAGTGCATTAAGATGTTGGAGTTATACTACGTCAGATTGATATTCGGGCTACAGACAACAGTTTGTTCATCACTTGGATGTCGTTCTGACGACGAACTTAACTTGAGCTGTCGCTTGTGGATGAACTCAATGGGAAAGCTCTAGGGCGAAGAAATTAGAGGAAGTCTGTCGCTAGAATATGTTGGGGCGACGGAGATAGATGTCAGCCGTCGTTGGAATGTGGAAGTGAACCACGTTATTTTCATACATTGATTGGGACGACGAAATTATATATAGTTCTTCTCCGGAACGGTTTTAAATTCCAAACAATAAATGAAGCTACTTATCCCCATTAACGTTTTAACTTTTAAGGTTATAATATTAACGGATTGAAGAATCGAGTACTTAAAGCAAATGACAATAATGTAAATACTCTAGAAGGGGGGGGGGGGTGTTGAATAGAGTATGGAATCTTTTCGCAAAGTCTCCAACAACAACAACATCGAGGGCTTGATATCGAATCTCAATGTCTTGAATTGGAACTTCAAGGGATGATCTCAAGCTCTTGAGCAGAGCTTCAAGGGCATTGAAATAATTCCAGTAGCCTACTACTTTGCTGAACGAAAACAAAACGTTAATCATAAGTGTAGAATAAAATATAAAGAACACGTGAATTGTTAACGAAGTTCGGTTCTAAACCAGCCTACGTCTCCGCCTAGGATTATCCAACCCGTAGGATTAAAACAACTATTATTTCACTTCTTATGGATCCTAGATACAACTGAGAAAATCTTTCCTTCTTTAAAACTCTCGAATCCTCACCCGCTCCTATCTAGTCAACTCAGATCCCTTAGATTCCTAGATACAATTTAGAAGAACTATCCTTCTCGTAGCCTCACCTGCGACTATCTAGTCAACCCAAAACGCTCATGAAATAATAGCCCTAACCACACCAACGTGTGCATACATTTGAGTATAGGGATACTCTTAGTATAACAAGAATGATTTATCCTATAACGCTCATATTTTTTCTTCTCTCTCAACTAGAAATAAAAGCAATTACAACGAGGGAGAGAAAGAAAATAAATAAGCTTGAAGATGATCACTTTGACTTTGAAGTGCTTGTTTGAATGATGTGCGTGTGTTGTTCTCCCTTTCTTCTCCCGAGCATGTGGCTTTTTATAATTCAAGCTCTCAAATTAGTGTCGTTTGAATGCCTCTGAAGATTAGCTCATCTAACAACTTCTTTGAATTCAAATTGGAAGCCAATTTGAATTTCTTCTCCCGTTGAACTTCTTCCAAGAAAATAGGTGCCTTTGAATTTAAAATAGATCTTTTCAATTCTTCCATTAAGATAGCATAGGTAGATATCCTGCATGTGTTAGTCTCAATCGACATAATAGGTAATAACCAAATCTACTTTGTTAAGCAATTAAGAAATGTATCAAGATTACAAACAAATATCTACATAACCACTTTTCAAACAAATCTAAAATCAATTTAACCACTTTGAACAAATCTTTCCATCCATGAATTTTGAATTCAAAATGAAATCTCAGCCACATTTAAATACTCGATATATAAAAAATTAAGAAAATAAATAAGCATATATTAAAAAACAAATCTTCTAGAACATCCGCTCAATTAAACATATACCATAGATAATTTTGTAAGCCAAATATAAATATATTTCGGGAATAATAAATCAAATAAAAGAACCATATAATATAATTGATATTCGTATAAAATATTTCCTTATTTGTCTTCCATCATCCCTACAAAAATATATCACATATATATTCATCAAGGTGGAGTCAACACGAAAATTTCACGAGGTAACCCCGAAGTATCGCTTAATTCACGTGGTGACCAACGATTTTACACATTTCACGTGGTGCCCCTGAGGACTTTTTGGACATTGTTGCTTTTGTTTGTTTTTGGTTTTGAAATTTTAGTTTTTCTATTGTGGGTATTTCTTTTCTAACGAATCTTGCAGGGAAGAAAAAGCTGCAACCTTACTCGACATCGAGTAAGCTACTCGAAATTGACCACACATCTCGAGCAAAAAGGAGCCTGTGGTCGAGAAGGATCACCCTGGAGGCAACAAGTTACTCGATCTCGAGTAGACTTGGTCGACATCGACCAATCTCCTCGAAGTCGACCAGCCTTGTCGATTTCGACCAGCTCTGCAACAACATTACACTCGATTTTCAACGTCCTGCACACCTGTCTAGTGAGTTTCTTTCTTTACCCTTAATTATTTTTTATACAGTGAGGACATTGTAATGTTTAAGTATGGGGTGGGGAAAGGGCTTACTTTGTCCATATTTGACATTATGTGTGCATATTTAAAGTTTATTTCTTGAATTGCTTATGCATGGCTATTTTGGAATTCATTATTGATATCTATGTGCTTACATGCATGTTTTCCAAAGTTTATAAAAATAACCCCCATTGAAATTTTTTGGTTAATGTCATGGAAGCTTTATTGAGCTCAACGATGCAAAATTGGATTCATTAGAGATATATCATGAAATTGCCTAGTACAGGGAAGTCACAATGAAGTGCATTATTTTCCTGAAAACCATGAAAGGAGGTAAAATTTGATGTTGCTTTTGACATGTTGCATAATAAGAGGATGAAGGACTTTATATTTCCATATAATGCTCATATTGTTATATCCTAGCCTTACCTATGCTTATGCATCACAAAAGCCATATTATGCCTTATTTCAATTATTGCTCCACATGATCCAAATATTGCCCATTCTTTACCTTATTTCCTATCCGGGGATTATGTTGAGAATGAAAGCTACATCATGGAGATATTATATGGTGTTTGTGTTGTTATTATCATATATGGAGTTTGGTAGGAAAATGTTTGAAAAATATGGAAAATTTAATGAGTGAAAAAAATCCGGTCACCTCAGGAGATAAAGGTAGATCGACCCTGCTCGCTGAGATAATAGTTCAGTGAGATGGGACACACATGTGAGGAGTCCAAAACACTAAGTATCCGGGGCCATTCATGACACCCATGTTTGCGACTCGCGAGAAGGCAGTGCTGAGGTTAGAGAGGTAAAAGCATTATTATTGATAAAAGCATTATGAAAGATGATGAATCTTATGGAGAAGGAATGTGGAAATTCAAGTTGAAAGTACTCCATTTCCTTGGATCATTAGCACCACATTGCCAAATATTGCCCACCTTAAAGCCTTTTACCAATCTACTCCTTATTTGAGCTTAAATTAAAGTCCTCTTGCTTATTAATGCTTTGTCACATGAATTGTTTTTGCATAACCCTCCTTTTGTGAGTAGATGTTGTTTTTAAATTACACATGCATGGATTTGTGGCACAAGTACCTTTTCGATGATGGTAATTGACTGCAGGGTTATATAAGAATGAATCTATGATGTTGAGAGTTTTGATTCCTTCCCCTTAATGACAATTAAAAGTATTGCTTGAGGACAAGCAAGCTTAAGTATGGGGTGTTTGTTGTGAGCCTAATTTGCCATGTTTTATAGTTACTTTTATATCAATTTCTGCATGCATTTCATGCATTTCGGCTAGAATAGTACATAATCTATGCAGTTTATGCTTATTTGTCAAATTATGGAATCTACACCAGTTTCTGTTTAATTTTCGCAGAAATCGAAGCAATTTATAACAGTTCTGAGAAAGAAAGAAAAGCTCGAAGTCAACTACAGAAGTCCGAGGTCAAGGAGTAGCGGAACCAGGACAAATCAAGCTGAAAGCAAGAAAATCGACTCGACACAATCTAGTCGATATCGAGCAACACTAGTCGATATCGAGTCATTTAGTCGATTTCCACCAAAGTTGACAAGAATCGAGCTGAGCTGAGGAAGTTTAGTTGATATCGAGTTACTTTACTCGATATCGAGTTGCCCAAATCGAGTGAAGACCCCGGAGTCGACGAGCAAAGCTGGAGCAGAATATTCAAGTTGATATCGAGGAAATCTACTCGATATCGAGTAACCACTTAGTCGATTTTCACATCCTGGAGCCGAGATCGATGAAGCAGCTGAAGATTGAAGAAATGTTGGTCGATATCGAGGAAACTACTCGATATCGAGGAAACCCCCAGTAGCCGACGTCGAGTAACCCGAATCTTGTTAAGATTCTATCCAAAGTCCAATGGAGATATTTTCGAGATCAAATTCTATCAAGATCTATCAAGTGTTATCAAGTCGAGAGAAGATATTTACCTACTTTAGATATAATTCCTTTTTTGGATTTATTTCTTTATTTTCATTATTTAATCTTTAGATAAAAGATAGATAAAATTAGATATAGATATAATTTTCTTTCCTAGATTAGCTTTGAATGAAGGCTATAAATAAAGTCGATAGGGCTGATTGCTAGGCATTCAATTCTAGAGAAGGAGAAGAGGTAGTAAGTAGAGAGAGAGAGAGAGAGCTTGTAGCCGATTTGGCTCCAATTGGTTGTAAGTTTTATTTAGTTGATTTAATGCAATATATTTTTCTGAAATCTTTGATGAGTTTATTCATGATGAAGAACGAGTAGTCCACCCACTTCTAGGGTCGGGGTGAGCCCGAAGGTAGCCATGTGAGGCGATGCGGCAAATGTTTGATATTTTTATGCAATTCGTCTTCTGTCCCTCTAAGCATTATTCTTTTGCGAAAGTTGAAGGTGATCCTTGTTTGTGTTATTGAAGCGAAAGTGATCTTAATGCAACTTGGATTAATTATGTGAAAAGGGTTGGTAACAATTAGGGTTTATGCGAATGCCTCTATCTTCCTACTTGTTAATAACGAAAGTTATTTGATGAAAAGCATGATCTTTTATGCCTTTATGTGTTATTTTGCATGGTTATCGTTGTGGTTTTGAAACCCTGATCTTGGAAGTCTTTAGTTTATTGATTTATTTCATCGAAAGTCGTGTTCCGAGTTACAAAAAGTTGCAATTTAAGTTTCTGAGTTACTCGATCTCGGGGAATTTTGGTTGACATCGAGGTATCTTGTCGACGTCGAGGAAAGTTTGTCGATCTCGAGTTACTTGCTGAGTCTTACTTTCTGTTAGTCGAATTCGAGTGCTGTTGGTCGATTTTCATACTCGATATCGAGGAACAGCAAGTCGATATCGACCAGTTTCTGTGCTTTCATTTCTTTTATGCTTCTCTTCGTTATTTCTGTCTGTGAGATTTGCTGCTACCTGAGATCCGCTGACACGCTTCCTCGAGGATCGATTCTGACTTCCCGCTGCTAAATCAGGAGGAGGTCTTATAATAATTTGTGTGGGCATAATCCAGTTTGATTTATATTTTATATTTTGAACTCGATTTCCTCCCTACAACATCGCCACTCTTACAGTGTTGACAACTTCGGCAGACTGAACATGTAACACACTTTTTGGAGTCATCCTTTGTCCGATTGACGCATATGAATATGCGTTGGAAAGCTCTTTCCAAGCACTACGATTCTCACTAAGAACTAAGAACCTAATTCCAGCTTCTCAGAACCTTAAATATGGGATTTCTCCATGTTCTTCCATTTCTGCTCTTTTTCCTTAGCTCTCCTTTGTCCATTTGCTCCATTCTTTCTCCATCTTTCGTGTCCGGATCTTATAACCTACAAATAAACAATAGAAACCCTAGATTTTGAACTTCGAATACCAAATAACCAAGAATATGAATAAGCTTATTAAACATGCAATACGAATACCTAATGCACCTAAGACCACCTATAAATGACCATATAAAATATGCATTATCAGTAAGCCAGGGAAATTTAGGCTCATGAGCAAAAGAGTCCTTGAATCTATCAAGCCCAACAACCAATGATTTTTTCACAGCGCTGAACCAGCCAGGGACTGTCCTGAAGTTCAAATTACCCCTAGTCTTGTCGCAGACAAGAAATCACTTGTGCTTCCAGTTCGGCTTACTAGAGAGCCTCCCAATGTAACTACAACTTGAGTTACATTGGTAAAACCTCGATTACTGTGACCCTTTCTTCATGGAAAACATGCTAAAAATCAGCTCCTTGGTCGGAGGAACGCCAATCTTTAAGCATCTCATTATGAAACCGGTGAAGAGCATCCAACATTTAGGAGCCACCTGCGCGGGGCTCAGGTTGTGCTCACCCAGAAAATTCACAAAGAAAGGATGAAGAGGAACCCTGAGAAAAACTGATGTGATCGCAGTCGCCCGTGAGCTTGACTCTTTTTTCCTAAAAGGGTTTGTCTTCAGAGCAGAACATCAACTTTCATTTGCGAAGACTGTTTGGCGACACTTCGGTATTTCGGCTTGTTCTGGCTGTATAAAATTCCGATTGAAGTAGATAAGCACTTGTTGGAAAGATATTTTAAGTGGCTACAACTTTATTAAAGGATACAATCATCAAATCAGCTTGGAAGATGGACGAAATCTGGCATCTTTGGAGCAGTCCGGAAACCAGACAGCTTGTCGGAAATGCAATAAATGAAGATGGAATGCAATCAATAAAGTCGGATTAAATGACGGGGCTTTAGAGATTTCCGAACTTCCATATCTTTGATGGCAGCCAAGGCCATTCGGTTCCCCCCATTATGGTTTCCCATCTCTCCGTCATAAATCTCGGAAAACCCTTTCGTATTATTCGTCATTAGTTTATCGATTTATTTTAATTTCTTTTATTTCTCAAAGCATCCATATTTTCCTATATAAAGGGATGTAAAAACCTTTTTGAAGACAAGTTGAATTTGAGAAAAATGTGAACTTTGTGCTTCCTTCGTTTCGGGTTAAGGAATAAAATCTATCTTGGTGAGATGCCGGATAAAACCTCTTGGTGAGATGCTAAGAGCGATTCCCTAGTGAGAGACGACGAAATCAAAGGGTCGGAAACAGTCGGAGTGCGAGGCCGAGAGTGCGGAAGATCGAGTGTTAGAGAGAGCTCGGAGTGCGAGGCCGAGAGCGATCTTGCATCACATATCCCTCAACCCCCATCCCCTACTTTACCACCATTCTAAGGCCTTCCACAACCCCATCATCACCCTGCATTCACCCCCAAAACGTCACCCCAAAGCAGTCCTTCAATCCCTCTCAAACAAGCCCCGTTTGGACTCGCCTCTACACAAGCGACGTCTTGGTAAAATGCGATTTCCCGCCTGGTCTGACCTCCGATTGATGAGGTCTGCCCCAATCCGCGAACGCGACTTCAAGATCTACAAAAGTAGTACTAGAACGTCCACATAAGCCAAGCCAATCGACAGGAAATCGGAAATCTTTGAACGCTGATCTGCTGCTCCAAAAACTGCCCAAAACTTCCCGACCTCTCGGAACTCTCGTCGTCGGTCCTTTTGCTCGGGCCCGGGTCTGAGCACGTCAAGTGGTATCAGAGCAACGACAAGGGTTCCTCAAGCTTTTAGGTCAAAATGTTGAAGAAAACGAGTTCCAAGCCTTTGTCCGAAGAGTACATCCGATGGGCTATTCGAGCCTATGATGATGGGTATCTTCGTTGGAGTGACATGGATGGGGATACATATGATGTAGTTGATCAAGATCTCCGTAGGAGATATCGAAGGAGAAGGGCTTGAGAGGATGAGGCTCGGCATAAGAAGAAGGTTGAACCACCTTGGGAAGAGATCCGCAAGCTCGCGGAAGATTCAATGAAACAAGTAGAGGAAATTCGAAATCTTGTCACCTCATTGGGGTCAATGCAATCGAAGTCCACAATAGCCCCACCTCCCTCTTCCAAGATGACATCCTCTACGGCCATGGGCGAGACACTTGGGATTAAAGAAGGCAAGTCCAAGGATGTTCCAATTGAGACTGCAGAGGTCATGCCTGAGCTTCAAAAAGATGAGGAAATCATCCAAGTTCCCAAGGTTGCACTTTCCATGAAGGAGAAACGAATGCCAACTGACATGCCTATCTTTATGATTTCCATGTCAAGTAAGTGGTTAGATTCGACTTCTTTCATTCCGTCTTACTTTCCTTTCACGATTCAAGAAGAAGAAGGGATTCAAGATCCGTTCAAGGAAGAAAAAGCATGTTCGAAGAAGTCGTTCGCAACACGGATTCGAGGACGAATCCTTTTCAAGGGGAGGAGGATGATGTGATCGCAGTCGCCTATGAGCTTGAGTCTTTTTTCCTACAAGGATTTGTCTTCGGAGCAGAACATCAACTTTCATTTGCGAAGGCTGTTTGGCGACACTTCAATATTTTGGCTTGTTCTGGCTGTGTAAAATTCTGATTGGAGCCAATTAGCACTTGTTGGAAAGATATTTTAAGTGGCTACAACTTTATTGAAGGATGCAATCATTAAATCAGCTTGGAAGATGGACGAAATCTGGCATCTTTGGAGCAGTCCGAAAACCAGGCAACTTGTCGGAAATGCAATAAATGAAGACGGAATGCAATCAATAAATTCAGATTAAATGACGGGGCTTTAGAGATTTCCGAACTTCTATATCTTTTATGGCAACCAAGACCATTCGGTTCCCCCCATTATGGTTGCCCATCTCTCCGTCATAAATCTCGGAAAACCCTTTCGTATTATCCGTCATTAGTTTATTGATTTATTTTAATTTCTTTTATGTCTCATAGCATCCGTATTTTCTTATATAAAGGGATGTAAGAACCTTTTTGAAGACAAGTTGAATTTGAGGAAAATCTGAGCTTTGTGCTTCCTTCGTTTCGGGTTAAGAAACAAAATCTATCTTGGTGAGATGTCGGATAAAACCTCTTGGTGAGATGCCAAGAACGATTCCCTAGTGAGAGACGACGGAATCAAAGGGTCGGAAACACTCGGAATGCGAGACCAAGAGTGCGGAAGATCGAGTGTTGGAGAGAGCTCGGAGTGCGAGGCCGAGAGCGATCTTGCATCACATATCCCTCAACCCCCATCCCTTACTTTACCACCATTCTAAGGCCTCCCACAACCCCATCATCAGCCTCCATTCACCCCCAAAACGTCACCCCAAAGTAGCCCTTCAATCCCTCTCAAACAAGCCCCGTTTGGACTCGCCTCTTCAGAAGCGATGTCTTGGAAAAACGTGATTTCCCGCTTGGACTGACCTCAGATTAATGAGATCTGCCCCAATCCGTGACCGTGACTTCAAGATCTACAAAAGTAGTACTAGAACGTCCACAGAAGCTGATCCAATCGACGGGAAATCTGAAATCTTTGAATGCTAATCTGCTGCTCCAAAGACTGCTTAAAACTTCCCGACCTCTCGGAACTCTCGTCGCCGGTCCTTTTGCTTGGGCCCGGGTCCGAGCACGTCAAAAAATCGTCGGGTACACAACCGTGCAATTTTCATAAGCGTCCAAACAACCGCCCCCCTTAATCAGAAGACAAAGTTCCACCCAGAAGGCCACAGAAAGATCTGAGAGATCACTTCAACGTTGGCCAGGTCCAGAAGTGTGGTACAAGTACAACCCCTCACCTTTTCATTGGGGGACCGACGCTGGCAAACCCTCTCCGAGATCACCAAGGGGCGCAGTTGGGGATTGCAGATGGAAAAATCCCCGTGAAACGAGTAAGAGGACAGGTTTTGTAGATCCTAAGAAGGAACGTCCAAGTCACCAAGGTTCTCCTCGGATCGAACCTTTAGGGGAATCTCTGTTGTAGCAACTGGAGAATTTGCAAAGGGAACCCAGGCCAGCTCGGACTCTTGACCGTTGGCTGGGGGATGATAGGCAGAAGGGATGCCCACATTAGAAGAAGATCGGAGCTCCAAATCATCCGCGTCTGAAGATGCACCACTTTCCTTGCCACCCTTAGAAGAAGAAGAAACCAGGTAAGGTGAAGAATAGTAATCAGGGTCAGAGTGCTTCCAGCGCCTTTTCACCTTAATAGGACTCCCTGAAGGCCCTACGCGATCAGGTGTAGCCTGTGCGGAGGAAGAAGAAAGCTCTGAGGATCGAAGAGTGTTCGGATTCAGAGGATGCGCTCCCCGAAGAAAAAGAGGAACATTCCAGGCTCACAGCAGAGGGACGCGAGTGAGAAGTCGGCTGAGTATCTACACTCCACCCTTCCTCCCTCTCAAACTCATCCAAGGCATCATATTTTCCCCTAGAACTAGCCATTCTCGAAAAACTAAAGGAAACCCGAGTAAAGATCTATGTACGCGAACCAGAACATCAATAACAAAAAACAGATCCTCGAAGGAGCAGTAAGCCTAGCTCGATCTAAGGGAGAGAAACAACAAGATGAGTAAGAACAAAACTCAAGAACTCAAGAACAAAGACGAAGAACAAATGAAGAAAATACCTAGTGAGCAAGAACACCGCCGGAAAACTCAACCGAAAAGAAGACGATGATGAAGGAACGCCTTTAGAAAATGGAGAGCAGTAAAAAGACAAGATGCCAAGTGAAAGAAAACAAATCAAGAGTAAAAACGGAACGGAGTAATTTATAGAAATTCACCGACTCCTCAACTTCCTCGACCAATTGGGCCGGAAAAAAAAATCTTAATGGGCCTTAATGGGCTAGGACCAAGGCCCATTAAGCTAACCCAAAGACTGAAAATGCTAGCCCTGACGAGATGACAAGAACATCAAGACGTTTCCGCGGAGATAAATCAGACAGAAATGTCCAAAAGAAAAACAGAAGTGATAATGACCAAAAGCGGATCGATGTTGTCCGCGGCCGAAAGAGGCTCTGGTGAATAGCTAACTCCCCCCCCCCCCCCTAAAGGACTAAAACCGTGAGCAAAAACATTTCAACATCATCCGTGGGCAGACAAAGGAGGGACACGTGTCCTACATGCCCATGATCCACGAAGAGAACACGTGTCTCCACAAAGATGACAAATATCAAGACATGAAACACGTCCCCAATCACTATAAAAGGGCCAAAAAGAAATAGTATAGAGGACTTTTGGCCAAATAGAGATCAACGAAAAGAGAGAGAGAGAGAGAGAGAGAGAGAGAGAGAGAGATCAAAATAGAGAGGATACAGGAGACCACGAGTTCCTTGGCTTAGAAGGACGAACCGTGATCTTTAAATCGGTCCGCGGGGAAAAAGCACATACACCCGCGTCCGGCAAACAGTTGAGCTCCGGGAGCCTCAAGTCTGGGAAGGGGGATCACCAGCCACGACAACCTTCGCCTAGGTAAACCATTCGTGGCCAGGTAAATGAATTCTTCCATAAGAGTTTTGGGCGAACCCCCATAAAGGAGGAGTCGGGAGAGACTCCAATCGTATGCGCCCACACGGCACAGGTTGGGCCGCATTGATATTGCCTGCGCGGGTCAAGTAAGGCCGTGAAGGATGCAAGAAGCCTCCAACGAGAGTCCCCTGGGTGCCACCAAAAATGGGGCTTTTTTATTTGGGGTTTCGTCAACTATGACACTTGGAATTGATTCACGAAAAAATGCTCGTAAGGTATATATGATAAATCATATGCTATTTTAGGTTTTTGCTCCACTTAATTATGTGAAAGTGAATGAATACTGTTCTTCATTATGTTCCCCTTCGATTTTAGGCTTTTGACGTAAATCAGCCAGTGACATCGACTTTGGCTATAACTCCTGCCAATTATGGACAAGAATTGCACCGGACCCAACATAACATGGTAAACTGAACACTATATTTTTTCAAATGGTCTTACAATTTATAATGTCTAAGATATGGTTGCCATTTATTATTTATAAATAGGGGTAAAGTAATCCAATCTTGGCTTCTTATCTTGCACAATCTCAACCTGAAAGCGTTATGGGCACACAAGTATCGATTTTTAATCAATCATACATACAAGTAACCCATACTTACTGATTTTTCTTGTTTTGAATTCAAACCATGTGTTGTGAATGATTGTTGCTGCTAAGAATCAATAAGCCATTTTCATTTGTTTATTTATAATTGAATGGCCATTGGGTGAGGTACACTCTTAGTTTTTGATTTGCTACTATGAATCAATTTTCACATTTTCATATTTCATTCTTGAAGCCATACTTACTGAAAGTTGTGACTTTGAAACTATGATCGTAGGGTACATATTTTCCTGAAGCTCCACCTAAGAAAGATGTGTTCTCCTCTAGGATTCAACTGGAAAAGTTCGTTGGACTTCCAAAGACAAATACAACTGCTTGAGCTTCATGGAAACCGTAGAGATCAAAGTCGTTGGATGATAGAATGTGTGGTTGAATTATTTATATATTTTTGCTAATTTTATTGCCACCCAAACACTTCTAGTCGAATATAAATTACTTTCTTAATGTATTTGTGTTGGTGCATGAAGCTAGGTACTTATTGCACCATTCTTTTATTATGCTCTAGTAGATGGATGATACACACTCTTGAATGTATTCCACTTTGATAAAGTAATTTCTATATCGTATGATCAAGTATTACACACTCTTGAATGCATTTGATCGTGGATGATATACACACTCTTAAATGTATTTTTTAGGAGTTCATGAACTAACCCTTCAAGCTTCTTACTACATCTTCCTTTGATTTTCACCTTCATATATTTTTCCATTCAGGTTAGAACATCCAGCCAGAGTTTGTTGAAAGCTATTAACTGCATGAGGTCATTAATTGACAGTAGAAACACCTTTGATAAGAGCTACATGGCTAGCTGTTAACTGCATCAGGTCAGAACATCTCCTTTATTACCGTATGTGAGCAGAAGTTGCTTTTACAAGAGGAACAGTCTCTTGTGTGATCAATTCACATTACAGACCAGCCACATGAGCATTAAGTTTCATAATGAACTGCAGTGACTTTTGCACCAAGACTCTCTTGCAGAAGGAACATAAGCAATTGAAGTCAAATCAATCTTTAAATAGCCAGCCAATTGCAAAGAAAAGTAGGAAAACATACAAAAGCCCTCGAGTGCTCAAACAAAATACTGAGAAGCAAATAAGTTTGCATTTTCATTCAAAGAAGAACACTTGTTTTTAATTAATACATATTGGTAGATCTAGAAAGCATACAAGTAAGTTTCATTCAAAGAAGAACATTAACCTTCTCGAAGTCTTCTAATTTAATTCTCATATGTTGTGACCATGGTTTCTTTTACCTTTAACACATTCATCATCCGTTCTAACTCGTCCCTCAACAACGGAATAAATTCAGTTTTCGTGTTGCACAATGAAGGACCATACCATTTCCAATATCCACATCATTCTCTCTTTAATCGTGCAACAAAATATAGCTCAACAATGCCATACTCGAATAAAAAATGCAAGAGGGTTTAACTCACCTTGCAATTTTCACATGTTACAAATCATCTACCGGGATTCTCATCTGTTAAAGATGTATAGTAATTGCATTGAACTCCATACTTACACTAACCACCTTTTTCCTCTTTGCAAAATCGTTGCATTTCTTAATGAATGGAGACCTATGTATTTGGTTGCTCCCTGTTCTGGCACCTTCCTAAGATGAATCCATAGCTTGTATCCCTTTTCATATTACAAACATAATTTCAAAAACAAACAAAACTCAGTGAATTTGCCGAAACACGAATTTGCCGAAACACAAATTTACAGAACCATAAACATAAATTCGTAGGACCCCAAACAACCAAATCTGTCATGAATTTCACACATAGAACATAGAAGGAAAAATGAAAGTGCCATTTCAATCAAAGAATATAGAACCCAAAAAATCAAATAAAGAAGCATCAAAATCAAAGAAGAAATGCACCCAACCAAAATCGCCCCAAATTGCCCCAAAGAACATAGAACACAAAATCGCATCAAAATCTCACCAAAATCTGACAGATTCAACACTAGGAACTCTATGCAACGTCATTTTGATCGATATTGCACCAAAATCGCGCCAAAATTTAAAAAAACCCTAATTTTTAACATCTCAACACATAGACAGAGAAATAGGATTGATTAAACCTTGTGATTGGAGAACCTTCTGCAACTCATGATCGCTTTACCTCATCGAATCCCTTTCCGAATCCTCCTGATCGTGTAGCTCTTTTCTTTGTCGACGGTAAAGCTAGCCCCTCTCTTTGTCGATCGTGTAGGAGTAGCAACAAGGTTGGAGATGGAGAGTAAAAAAAGACGGGGGGGGGGGGGGGGGGGGCGCATCTTCGTCTTTTCACAATTGTTAACATTAAATTAGACGGAATAAAGGTAGGGGTGGTTATGTATTGATAGAATTATATAATGGGTGGTTTATTGAAAGCTTTTGTATAAGAGATGGTTAATGAAAACCCTAATAAATAAAGGTTGGTTTCCTGTAATTTTTTTTTTCAGAAAACAACTTAGCTTTATAACATACACCTTTGTTGCTTTTTTACTTTTTGCATCTTTTTCATTAAGGTTTTTAGCTTTATAACTTGTACCCCCTTTGTTCTCTATTGCTAGCTGTTTTTTTTTCATTCATGTTTGCAGCTCATAATTTCTATGTTCTTCCTATTCCTACCTCTTTTACTGTTTTTTTAATTCACGTTCTTAGATTATTCTTTGTATTGTGTTTATTAGTATGTTAGAGTTGTTTGTTTTTTTCAAGTTAGGCTTTTAGATTCATCTAATTGCGTTTTTGTAGTTTAGGATTCACAATACATAGACAAATTTGATGTATAAATTTTACTTTGCATTTATATTCATAAAAATATGTACCAATATGTCTATAATTGCATAATTGTATATTTGTACTCTGCATTTATATTCATCTAATTGTATAATTGTATATATATTTGTAGTTTAGGTTCTTAATTTTTATTTTATGTACTAATATGTGTTCTATATTTTCATAAAAGTTGTACTTTGCATTTATATTCATACTTACGAGTTATGCTGCTTCCTATTTTGGATTGTTTTTGTAGATATCCATTACGAAATTGATCCCCAATGGCGAACAACTGAAGGTGTTCATCAAAGATGTAGCCCAGAGCCGATATCGCGACTAGAAGTATGATTGCCATGTATTTTTCAAGTTGCATGGGAAGGATGAAATGCCCGATGAGTTCAAGTTGCGGCCCGAGCAATGGGATTACTTGGTCAACTATGAATTTCTTGATGTGAAGAAACAGGTATAAATTACCTAATGCAAATTTCATTAAGTTAATGGTTTTATAAAGGAAAGGTATATAGATAAACATGGCATTATATGTTCTGTTTTTTGTTTTTTAAATTTTTTGTTTTTTATTTACCAGTTTTTGTTTTTTCTTTTTATTTTTTCTGTTTTCTAGATGAGGCAAAAATGTATTCCTTATGATTTTCAATACAAAAGAAATTGAGAGACTTATCTGAATCAATATATGAAGCTCAAACCCATAAATGGCTAAAGTTTTCTGTTTTTTTTTTCACTTTTCTGTTTTCTGCTTTTGTTCTTCTGTTTTCTTGTTCTTTTTTTTTTTCCAAATTTCGATTTCTCCTTTCCAATTCTCTTTTTACACTTTCTGTTGATTCATATAATAGTGTTATTTGAATTTTTTGTACTCTTGCACTTAACATATGTGCTTGATGTTGAATTGAGGCCATATGCGTGCGAAACCAGCATAATAGAACCAAGAATCCCAACTCGTTAAATCACCACTCAGGGTTCAAACCCCTTAGTCACAGGGCAGAGGATTATGTGAAAGAAGGTAAACCAGCACCCTTTGTTGAGGCATCCGTTTATGTGTATAGTCCATGTTTGAATGCGAAGGACAAAGTGGTGAGGTTTTAACCTTCATTCCCATTATTAACAGTTTTTATTAACCATGTTTTTGACAATTATTTCCCATTTGTTGGCTTTCCTTTCATATGCGAGATTGAAGAGATCCCTTGATGAAGTTATCCAAATTCGGGAAGGCTTAGACCTAGAGAATGGCGAAGTAGCTCCACTAACCATTGGCGAACAAACTCAACTCCTTATCAGTAGCTTTGGAGAACGCTAGGGAACCGAAGTGAGAGGTAACAAATTAAAAGTTCAAATGTCATTTAAATAACATGCTTTGTCGAACTTATGTCTTTAGTTAAAATGTCATTAAAAGTTCAAATGTCATTCAAATACGGTGCATTTCTTTGATTATTAATCAAAAGTCTAAGGTAGGCAAAGCACCTAAGTTAAAAAGTCATTAAACGTTCAAATAACACCAATTTTTTTTTTTTTTTTCTGTTTTTTCTGCATAAATCATCAACTCCAAATTTTCTTTTTTTTTTCTATTTATGTCTTTTTATATTTTTCATCCTTTTTTCTCTTTTTTATTTTTTCTGTTTTTTATTTCATTTCATTTGATTTATCATTATTATTTTTTCTATTTTTTTGTGTGTTATATTTAGATATGGTTGACCATAAATGTCATTTAAATGGTTTATACTTGGCTTTGTATGTAGGACTTAGTGGGGTTGTGAGGAGACCTGCAAAAGATAGGGGAGGGTCAGGGATTACTGAGGTTGATGAGAGGCGTAGATAGTTAGAGGAGCGAGCCAAAAAAGTCGAGGAGGTGCACAAGGCTAAAGAGGAGGCGCAACAGGTCAAAGAGAGGGTGCAACAAGCGAGGGAGGAAGCACAATCAACGAACCAAAAATTAAAGGAAGTCATTGACAAGTAGGAGAAGGCGACGTCCAAAATGAAGATTTAAATAACCGTATGGTTGTTCTTGAGAAGGCTCTGACAGAGTTTATGACCTCCAAGTCTATTGCGCAGTCTTCATCTGAGGTAGAAGATGCTTCATCTCATCCCTAGAATATTCTAAATTGGGAATTGGTATAGGTTGTGCATGTTTTTGGCAAAGTTTGTGTAGGTTTCTCACAAGTTAGATTACAAATTGGTATGCATATCTAAACTGATTTGCATGTTGTTTTTTTAGCCTAAATAGGTAACCTACATTCTGCATATTTTGACTGACTTAGTAGGTATTTGTAGGTTGTTATTTTTCAATGATGTGAAATTGTTAAGAGTTGTGAATTAGTATGGTTGGTTTCCTAATGTGCAAAGCATGTTTTTTTAATGAATTGGTTGGTTTGTGATGAATGAATTGGTTGGTGTGTGAAATAAAACAGGTTGGGTTTCTGAATGGTTTGGTTTGGTTGGGTTGGTGTGTGAATTCTTTTCATAGAGTGGGAAAAACACGGGGTTAGGACAATTGCATATATAATATTTTTAATTAATAACCTACTCAGGCGACGAACAAAACGAACGACCTATTCTCTAGACAGAAAAAAAGTTTCAATTAAAACTCAGATGACTAACATATTTTGAATTCTGCTGCTCTCTCTTTTCCCCCCGCCCTGAAACATGGGAGTTTTTAGGCGTAAAAGGGCTTCTCTTACAATACTTGATCGTTTTTTGAACAAATCGCTTTCCGGCCCTCACTAGCTCTTCACTTGGTTCAGTTGGTTGTACATAGATGATTCAATTGCTAGTCCTCCAACCCCAACTATAGTGGATGATTAAAGAGTTAGCCAATCTGGAAGAGCGCGAGGAATATTATAAAACTGCGCAAAGAGTTAAGCGAAGTGGATTCGAACCACTTTTCAGTCCTTTCCTTTAACCAACCGAGTTACCTAAACCACTTTCCTAAAGTCTTTCTTCTTTATCGTCAGGAGGTCTTGAGACAACATTACCATCGCCTAAATGGTTGAAGTGACGGGCATATGAATATTATGGTGTTGCCTGAGTGATTAAAACGACGAACATCTTTCATCGCCCTAGTGGCAATAATCCCTTCAACACTTTGGAGCATCGGCAATTCTTCGTCGCCCTAATTCATATGGCCCATGTGCTATTGATAATCTTTTCTGGTGACCAACACGAAAATCCATCGCTCGAGTTGTGTGAGCGGCAGGATAGCACACTTTGTCGCTTCAATATTTGACGGATGGTGTTGAGTCGACGGATGTCAAGCGACGAAATTGGCATCGTGCGAGACATGAGACTAGTCTCTGTTTGGGGCAACGAAGTAAGTACGTCGCCCGAACGTAAATCTGGCGCAGTGTTATAAATTGTACATATTGTAAATATGGGGCACAAAGTGTAATTAGTGAAAAATTAGGGTTAGCTGGATGGATAGACTTCTATATATATAATCATCGGATGTACATTTTATTCAATTAAATCAATACATACTTGGTTCACCTATGCATTCTCCTTCTTCTTCTTTTTCTCTTATTCCTTTATCAATCTTCATATATTTGTAGATTCAACATGGTCTCCAAATTTGAATCTGATTTTGTGTTATTCAAAGATCATGGTTTCTCCACTGAAAGTTTGGTGTATTCTTCATTCTTCTAAGACGATTTCTAGCTTGCACTTTGTTTCTCAATCTTTTATGCATTGATGGTCGTGACAAAAATTTATCCTTCACATCCCTATTATATATTTTTTCATCCATTTGACAATTCTAGAGTTGTTCTAGTGTCAAAATCGTCGAATGAATTTGGTATCGGTGGATGGAAACGATCAATGTTGAACGCCCTATCTACAAAGAACAAGAGCGGCTTCACAGATGGATCAATTTCAAAACCAATTTTCTCATATCCTCGATTTTGTCAATGGGAGCGTACAAATGATATGGTAATATCTTTGATTCACGATGATTACGTAGAACCACCAAGTCGTGTTGTAGATCCAATCTTGTGCACGTTCTTCAGGGGTTTTAATTTGATGTTAAAACTCAACTTTATTGAGAAAGGTTTAGGTTTGATGTGTGTTGATGTGTTTGGATTGTTTGGATGTGAAAACAATAGCAAGGGGAAGCAGAGGTTCTAGGATTGAGATCCAAAAACTATTAAGCATGTGTTTCTCCAATATTTTCAATCTATTTTTCAATGAATATAAAAAGTGTTTAAATAGAAATCAAACTATAATTCTACCTATTGAGGCCGACTCATATTCTATCATCTAATATGATGACCAAATAAATCCTACCTAAGATATAATAGAAACAATGCAACTACCTGATTACGAAAGCTTAAACATTGACATTTCTAACCATCTTATTTATCCTAACTATGAAATAATAAAATAAGTAATTCCATAATTAGACTCTAAATAACATAGGAGTTACTAAAAATGAAAACTAATAAAACTAACAAAAATAACTAAAATAAAATATAATTTCATTCACTTCTCTATGGACTCCCAAGGTAGAGCCTTCTTGTTAGCCTCGAGGAGCATATCGTCCTCCCCAAGTAGTCTTCGAACCTCGCTTAACTCATCGCATGGGTCAAGTCGTTGATTGACCCGTAAAAAAACAATCTTTAATGCATTAATCTTGGATTCTTATTTCTCTAAGCAAATATTGCTAATAGTAGAGGAGGGTGTGGGACGGGATGAGACAGGATACGGGTCATCCCACATCTCGTCCCACATAATATTTGCGAGACGGGATCAAGATGAGATTTACTTCTTTTTTTAAATCATGCATGGGCCCTATTCCTCGCAAGACCGAATGGTTCAGGACGGGACAAGCTTTGTCCCTCAAATAACAAATATATTAAAAAAAACAGTTTTCTATAAGGAGGTTATTTATACGTACATGTCAAGGTTTGTATACACTGTTGTATACAAACCTTGACATCTACGCATAAATTGGTTTTTTCATGATTATTCGTCTATTTTCACATGATTATTTGTTTGTACAAAAAGTGTAAATACGAATGGAATTCTTGGGCCGAAGATTTCATCACTTCTTTATATTTAATCGTATACTATTTCTTTGAGTTCTTTCCATCTCAATACGAATCGAATTCTTGGTCCGAAGACTCATGGTGGTTCAAAGCAGGGTGACAAGAAGAGTATGATTCGCAATTATTGCAAAAGGTTTGAGCACATCATAGCAAAGTATATCTTCATGGATTTTCTCTTGGTTTCAAGGCTTTTGAAAAATATTGCAAGTTTTCACTTTTTAGTAAATGTTAATGTTGTTAAAGATGGTGGTTCTTTTTCTAACTACAGTCCAACACTTTTGGGTCCTTTGTTTATATAACAGGGGAATGAAAAGAAAATGTATTAAATTTTACATATAAAATGTATATGATCATTATTTTTTTGTAAGCTTAGAGAAGAGGGTGTGGGTTAGACCATTCTAGAGGTATTAGTTACCCTCCTTAAAATTAGGGAATAGAATGTGGGAAAATGTAACAAATTTTCTCTGAAAAATGGGAGAAGAAAAGGAATGATTAGAATAGTGGTCAATGAATCTTAACTTAAATATAGAATGTATTCATAAGGGTAATCGTTACATTTCTCTACTAAAAAGGGGAGGGTTTAGTTAGTTTATGCAAAATCCTTCTACTAAGGCCATGTTTAACAACAACTATTCATGACGCTAAGTTGTAAAAAAATAATAAAGTATTGAGAATGGGGGGAGAAGGATGCTTACGGGATGTAATTTAAGCATCGATGTTAATGGGTGTAATAATGTTGAGTCTGAATATTTTTTTTCCACAGATATACAACCAAAACGATGTTGGTTGGATTGATTTCTTTTTCAAACTCAGGGTGTGTTTGGCTGGGGGGTGAGAGGGGATGGAAGAGGTGGGGGTGGACTTTGGGAACCGTGCCCGCATGTGTTGGCATCAGAATGGAGGTAGATGGAAGGGGATGGAAATGGGAATGAAACAACAAAAATTGGGATGTGAATGGAACCCAGAAAAATGAGGATTGAGGGGATGGGGATGGAAATGTCCCAAATTTGACCCCATCATCTTCAACCTTCCTCCCTCTCTCCTCCCCCTACAACCACCACTAACCATCACCTAAGTCATCCTCCTCCGATGCCCTTGCCGGCCGGCCACCACAATCATCGACCACCGACGCTGCCGCCCACCACTGACGTCTGACGCCGATGCCGACCACCGATGCTGTCGTCCACCACCGCCGCCATTGATTGAACGTGCTTCCTAAGAGCGAATTTGCCGACGACTGAATCCCGCTGATTGAACGTGTTTTGTATTTTCACTTGCAGCTCCAAAAAAAATTAAGTCAAACATTTAAAATTTTCAACCCACTACTAAAATTTTAATTTGTAAACCAACAGCATACGGAGTAAGATAAAGATGGAAATGAAATAAAATAAGCGTAATTTCGATGTCAAGATGGATTATTTAAACATGAAGTTTTTGGACCTGTAGCTCCAACATTGAAAAGTGTAGTATCAATTGGTTTTAAGTGGGTGTTCGTACAAAGGAAAATATAAAGCCAAATTGTTTAGACAAAAGCCTATTAAATGTTACATTAGAATGTATTCACCAGGAGTGAGTATAATTTTGGCTCCAAATGTAAATGACGAACATTATAAAGTGCATACCCATATAAATGGAAAGGATCGATTAAAAATGCCTGAAGCATTATTATCAAAGTCCAGTCACATGTAATTGGTTAAAGATCCTTATTATAGTACCTGAATTACCTATAATTGTGAAAGTGATGACATTTTATTAGGTCCCGAAGTACCATACAAAGTTGTACTCTTTTCCTTAATCTTGGTTTTTTATCCCACTAGGTTTTTCCAAGGTAAGGTTTTTAACGAGGCAACTTAAGTATCATTCAATACATCAGATCCCACATATCAACAATGAAAAGCACACTAGGTCTTGAAGTACCTTATGCTTGTGGATCCAAAGCAGCTCAACACCAATACATGGAAGTCAAGCACGTCAAAGTCGATCATGAAGGCATTCCAGCTTATACACATCAAAGACAATGTTGAGATTCGACCATAAGCTCATGAAGACGGCGACATTAAGAAGAATGAGAAGACTTCGAGAAGGAAGTTGAATTCATGGGAGCATATACGCACTGCACTCTTTTTCCCTTCGATCAGGTTTTGTCCTACTGGGTTTTCCTGACAAGGTTTTTAATGAGGCAGAACAACAAGAGCCAGCGTATATAGAAGGCTGCACTCTTTTTCCCTAAGCTATGGTTTTGTCCCATTGGGTTATCCTAGCTAGGGTTTTAACGAGGCAGTTGGCAGAACACAGATTGTACATCCAAGGGGGAGTGTTATAATATTATTATGTGGATGTACAAAGATATACACTTTACATAGATAGAGTTTTACTTCTTTAGATAGATTTTATCTTATACTTGAAGCACAAGGATATGACTCATATATATTGTATTGGTGTATACTCCACAAGATAGATCAATGGAATACAATCTCATATTCTCCCTCTTTTCTTGGCTGTAGATCATAACAACACCTTATATATTACAGTATAGTTTTTTTTTTTTTTTACAAAACACCTTTAAAGTTTATTTTTGTAACAAATCAAAGTATAATCTTATGATATTAAAAAAAATCAAAGGTGACATATTATGTGTATTAATTTATTTTAAATCCTAAATAATAAATAAAAAGATAAAAAAGGATTGGTATATATATATAAGAAATAATTTGCGGGGAAGGCACTTTTTTTGTACAAATTGGTGAATTGTCCAATTGTTTGGACGAATTGAAAAAATGTCCATCATTTATACCCTAATCTCTCGCTCAACTCACGCTCCTTCCTCAACTCCTTCCTCTCGGACAAGGTAGGCGATCCGCCTTCTCCTTCATCTCCGATTCTCCGACAAGCACATATCGTCTAAAGGACAAGGACAATCCTCGAATCAGGCCTCACCGACAATGGTGGATTCAGCAGCGATGGTGTCTTCATTCGTGGTTGATGCTTCCTGCGAGAGTTCTTGGTGAAGCAATAAATTGTCCTCCTCTGAGATACGAGATCTCCTCAGTAGATCCAAATTCGAGATCTCATTGGGATGATCCTTCAGATATCGCATCTGAATCTCCTCAATTGATTCGCTCAGGCGTCGTAGTGGCAGGGGAGTTCGCAGTCGCTGCTCTTGGAGATTCGCCGGTGATGAACCCCCTACCACTTCTCTCATCAAATTGCTTGGATCTGTGGTGCTTGGATCTTTGTATGCTTGGATCTCAAAATCGATTGCAAAATCGATCTGTGTGCTTGGATCTATGGTGAGCGAGCGTCAGAGCGAGCGAGCGAGAGGCCGGATCTAGACGAGGAAGATGGACAGATCTAGATGGTAGGAGCAAGCGGAGGCAGCGAGGCGCATCGGCAAGCCGGTTGGCCGGCCTTTCCTCTTCGTAGAAATCGGGAGGAAGAAGAAGATTTTTTGTCAAATTACAAAAATCACCCTATGAATATGAGAAATTAAAAAAACTATCTATATTTTATTATGTGATCCATAATTTATATTTATATTTATATTTTTTCACAACAAAATGTTATATTTGCACAACATATGGTTGTATTTGCACGAGCATAATATACGGTTATATTTGCACGACAAAATGTATCGATGCGAAAAAAAAGCTAGACTTGAGTCATATTTGCACAACTTACTGTTATATTTGCACATGCACAGCGTACTCTTATATTTGCACGACAAAATCTAAAAAAAAATTTTAAAAAAAACTAGAGTTGGGTCATATTTGCACAACATAGTCTTATATTTGCACAACATACTCTTATATTTGCACGACAAAATGTTTTAAAAAAAAACCTAGACTTGGATCATATTTGCACAACTTACGGTTAAATTTGCACAACGTACTCTTACATTTGCACGAGAAAATGTTTTATAAAAAAAACCTAGACTTGTGTCATATTTGCACAACTTACGGTTATATTTGCACAACGTACTCTTATATTTGCACCACAAAATTTTATATATATATATATTGTAATAGGGAAAATCCGAGCTTATCCCAAATAACGAATAGAAACGACATCAATCGTTTTGTGGTATCCAAATCAATTCAAACATTAATCACGCCTTGACCAGCATTAATGAGGTAACCGTTGCAATTCCTTTAATTAATGCCTTGACCGTTTCTTTTATGAACTAGTATAAATACAAGAAAGAAGTTCTTATATCAGGGAGAACTGACTTGAGCGTCGGAGGGTCCTACGGGGGAGACAAGCCCCGCCCCGACCACGTTCGTTCTTGTTTGCAGGCCAGGGTTCAGATTGCGAGCATGATCAAGATCGATCAACTACGATGCATATTTTATGCATCATATATATATAGACTTGGGTCATATTTGCACAACTTACGGTTATATTTGCACAACATACTCTTATATTTGCACGACAAAATGTTTAAAAAAAATTAGACTTGGGTCATATTTGCACAACTTACGGTTCTATTTGCACAACGTACTCTTATATTTTCACAACAAAATGTAAAAAAAGAAAAAAAAAGTAGACTTGGGTCATATTTGCACAACTTATGGTTATATTTGCATATCATACTCTTATATTTGCACAACAAAATGAAAAAAAAATAGACTTGGGTCATATTTGCACAACATACGGATATATTTGCACATGCATAACATACTCTTATTTTTGCACGACAAAATGTGAAAAAAAAAAAAACTAGACTTGGGTCTTATTTGCTCAACATACGATTATTTTTGCACATGCACAACATACTCTTATTTTTGCACTACAAAATGTAAAAAAAAAAGAACAAAGAAAAAAGAGTGAGGCTATAGGCAATATGATAAATTTGCTATTGGCAAGATGGACACTCCACCAATTTGTGCAAAAATGTGGATATTTCACCAATTAGGACAACTTTTTTGGACATTTCACAAATTCTCCCTATATAATTCTCCCTATATTTGGACATTTTTTTCGTTTCATTTGTACCTGGTTTACTAACCAATCTACAAATCACCTTAATTCAAAAGTCACCTTAATTTTAATTTTATTTTTGTTCATTTTTACTTTATCAACTCAATACCTTTATTAATATTTTTTTTAGTTTAATCATATTAATTTATTGTATTATTAAAGTTTAATTTACAAAAAATGTGTTATGGTGCTGGGATTGTACTTAGAGCTGGCAAAATCTGACCCGACCCGAAAACCCGACCCGACTCACCTGAACCCGAACCCGACCGAAATCCGAAAATCTGGAGTCATATGTAACCCGAACCCGAGACTGACCCGACCCGAACCTGACCCGACTCGAAACAGACCCGAACACAGAGAAACCCGACCCGACCCGACTCTGAACCCGACTCGACTCGACTCTCAACCCGACCCGACCCGACTCGACTCTCACCCCAACCCGACCCGACTTGAAATGGTTATTTAACATCAACATTTTAATGCTTGAATGTTAAATGGTTTTTTATTTTAACACAAGGTTATGATTATACTTTTAACATATAAAACAACAATTATTTTTGTTAATTGTTATCATATGAATAAGAACCCAAGTAAAATCAATAGATAAGCGGATAAGTCAATGATTCAAGTAAGTCAACCGACATACATCAAAACATCGATACATACTATGAGTCAGAAATGCTAAAAGTTCATTAGTCACTGCAGATGATATAACGTGCAACCCAACATCATATCCTTCTATTAGACTATTAGTGTTAATAGTTCAATTAATTCTAGTAGTTTTCGGTTTTTATAAATGGATTTCTTTTTATAAATATAAGTATAATAACTCTATTAGATTTCATATTTATGGTTATTCTATTTGTTCATATTCCATAATTTGTATGAATAATGATACATGATTATGTTTTAGTGGAAATAATTATTTATATCTAAATTAATAATTTTTTAGTTGTTATTTTATTTTTATCAATATTATTATGTTTTGATAGAATTAAGTATTTATATCTAGATTTGTTAAAAATTAATAATAATAATTAACAAAAACTAATGGGCCAAAAGCTAAAAATGAAATGGGCATTGAAAATGAAATGGGCCAATGATATATTCAAATCACAAATAAGCCTATTTGCAACTTGCTAATTAAAATTAATAAGCTTAAATCATAAATGTACAATTAATTTGATTTAATTATAGCACCGATCAATTGATTTAAATGTTTAAAAAAGGATGATGTTGCAGAATACCGAATTTCCGATCATGACTTTTTTGAATATTGGTCGACAACTGATGAGTCAATGACAATGAGTGTATTTAACCGAGTCAAAATTACATATTCAAGTATTCAACCAAGTCAAAATCATTTATTTTAAGTAAATTACATATTTATGTATTCAATCGAGTCAAAATCAATCTAATTATTTAAATGAGTCGAATATGATTCGACCAAAAACTCAAACAAACTATACCCACTTTTATTCGAAATTCAAATGAGACCGACCCGCCTCTTGACCCGAAACCTGAATGAGCCCGACCCTCTTTGACCCAAACCCGAATGGGCATGACCCAATTTAACCCGAAACCCGACCAATCTAAATTTCATTATGTCCGAACCCGATTCGAACTGGACCCGGCCAGTACCCAACCATAAATTTTACCCGGACTGATTCGATCCGAACAAGCCTGACCCGAACCCGATTCCAACGACCGACTTGCCAGCTCTAATTGTACTAGTACATTTACTTCCTTTACAAACCCCGATCCTTTAACGATCGGGAATCGTAAATTTGTGGGACCAAGGATTACTTCCACTTCTTCAAGCTTTTAACTTTGATAATTGCATTGATAGGTATGTTGTTTCTTTTACTTGGCAAAAAGTTGCTTTGTATCTTGTAGGGGTGGGCACAAATCCCGCAAATCCCGGTCCCGTCCCGGTCCCGTCCCGCAAAAAATATGCGGGACGGGACGCGGGACGACCCGTCTCAATCCCGCAAATCCCGTCCCGTCCCGCATATATTATAATAATAATAATAATAATAATAATAATAATAATAATAATAATAATACATTATGTTTTACATATATACTGCAATATATATAATCTATTCTATATATAGATTACATACACTTATAGTGTGTATATGAATATGCATACAACATACGTATATACACAGTAGCATAATGTTACTGCATTCCACCAAAAAAAACTAATGGTACTTCATCAGTGTATATATACACACATATTACATATATTATATGTGTATGTATATATATAGGAAAACCGGTAAAATATAATTTTTTTTTATAGATTTATATTTGTTATATCTTTGAAAATCGCAAAATATATCAAATTTTTTTAACTTTTTATAAATTCTTTTATTTGAGGGACAAGGCCCGTCCCGTCCCGTCCCGCGAGGGACAAGGCCCGTGTGGGACGAAGAAAAAAAGAGTGAATCCCGTCCCGGTCCTGTCCCGCAAAAATTACGCGGGACGGGACGCGGGACGACCTCCATCCCGTCCCGTCCCGTCCCGCGCCCACCCCTAGTATCTTGAATTGGTTGGTAAAGTAGTCATGGGGTGCTTTCAAATTAACTAGCTACTAGGTTTCTAACATGTAAAAGTATTGGATGCACAACTTCTTGATGTGCATTCGTTTTTTGTAATAAAAGAAAAACCAGTTTTTTTAAAAACCATTTTCCAACTTGAGTGGCCACAAACAATTTAACATGAAATCCAGATTTTTCTTTATATATATAAAAAGAAAAGGAAAAGGTTCGCTTTCCGCCATTTGTGCATCTGAGGATGAACATGCATGATTATGACCTTCAATATATAATAACATCATTATCATCCCATTCACTACCATTGCATAATTGACAAACACACAGTGACTCAGCCAGGATTTCGTTCAGGGGTGCTAAAATTTTTTCGTAAAATATTTTTTTGTTTGTTTATACATATTAGGAAGATTTTTTTAAAAAATATATTTAAAATACTAAAATTATGATTTTTTAATAATTTTTTGTATTTAAATAGTTGGGAGTAACCAAAAAATATATAAGAGAAACAAAAAAATAAAAAAAAAATCACGAAGAATTACTTTTAAAACAATATTGAAAGAAAAGATTACATGTATAATTTAAAAATAAATATGATATTTTTAAATGAAATAGTTGATAGAAACAAAAAACATAGAGAGAAATCAAGTAGATTTAATGATATAGTAAAACAAATAAAAAGTGAAGGAATTGAGATTTGAACACATGACCTTTTGATTCTCCTTCTCTCCTTCTTTCCTTCATTTACTGACGAGATCGTGGAATTTCACCTATACTTATTACCTCATCGTGACGATAAAATGTCTTAATATACCTGCATGCCTTAGTCAAGAAGGGTGGCGATCAGATTATATACTCATTGGTCCAATCGATCGGGGTAATGCTTTCGGCTTGTGAGGAGATAATTTACTACTCGATCGTCGTCTTAAAAGGAAGTTAGATGATGTTCTTATTCCAAGGGGCTTTAGGTCGGGGAGATATTCAGAGCTCTTCTTATTTTCTCTTAAATTGGATCCTTTTCTTAGAGGTCGGATGAGGGTATTTATAAGGAGGTCAAGCGAGCAGGTCATTGGTGACCTCGTGGTTTAACAGGGGACACATGTAAGGCATGCCCTCACGCTCGGGAACTAGGCATCCCACGTGGCACTGTTAAAGGAGAGGTGCTTCACTAGGGAGCTGCTCGTCTTTGCGCTTGCATGTGTTAAGATTCTGGTGGGTCCTGATTATGATATGTGCGCTTACCTGTGTTAAGATTCTGATTGTGATGTACCTTATATTGACGATACTTATAGTATAGCGTTTGGGCGGGATTTAACGAAGCGTCCTGCTCGCAATGCGTATCGTATAGAGTAGAATGTCTAGTTTGCGTTGGGTGGTCCACTTATGACGTCATATCCTTGTTAATTAATAGACCTATTTTCCATGGCATCGTCATATCTCCTCGTAACCTGATCGCGAGTGATATGCCACCCGCGATTAGGTATCGACAAAAAGCGATGCTTCCTGCCAAAAGTTTATTCTCAGATGGGCTTGAATTGGGCTCAGCGTGTTTCCAGGCCCATTGGGGGGTAGTCCCATATAGTCCTATAAGTGAGGGTTTCACTTCTAGTTACTTCATTTTACACACCCAAAGACAGGAGAGAGAGAAAGAGAGAGAACTCGAAGGGTTTCCATCTTCGACAAGACGGTATCGAACTTACGTGGAAGTCTGTTTTCCCGTTTTCTCCGGTTGTTTGGTGCTTCCTCTCTACTTCATACAAGTAAGCACTTCTTGATCATATTAATATCTGCTTCCTTAGATCCCCATTCGTACATTAGATTTTTAGGGCGTTGAGAGAAAATCCTCGGCGGTTGAGCCACCTTTCCCCGGTGAGAGGCATGGCGGTTACGGGGTTGAAGACAGGGCGCTCCCTGGTGTCTCGTCCTTTTTCTTTGGGTGGTAATTGGTTTACCTGGGTTTTTAGGTTATCCGGTGGCGCTTCGGTGGTGTAGGGGTGGGAAAGTACCCTTTTCGGGATTTCTTGGGGACCTTTCGACGGTTGTGGGGGGACGAAACTTTTCGTCTCCTTTTTTCACTTTTCGGAGGGAGTTTCTCGAAATAGAGAAACATAATGGGGGAGACGAAAGGTCTTATCTTAGCTGTCATTCTCCAAGAGGGAAATGTCTTTTCAGTGTCCTATTGAGGGGCGTGTGGGGTGCCAACATAAACCTTATAAGGGTTTTTGGGCGCCCAATTTGTTTAATCGCGACGATGAAAATGTCATTTTCCCTTGTTTATTTTTCTTTCTTTGCGTCTTTTCAGGGGCTTTTCTTCTTAACATATTTTGTAATTTTGAAAGAGAGTGATAGCCAAAACAGGAGCGTGGGCTATGAGCATGAGGAGGTTAGCTCCTCGCGGACAAAAACAGAAACGCTAGTACACGATGATTCGGAGTCTATGGTGTCTCCTGCCCCTCCCCCACAAAAGAAAAAGACATGCGAGGTGAAGGGAAAGAAGACCAAGCTTGCAGTTCCTCAGAGTGCGAAGCGGAAAAAGATGGTTGGGTCCATCAAGCATCCTCTAACGAGGGATAATCCTAAGTATTGCCATTCTTCGGAGTCCATAAATGAGCCAGGTAAAGGTGGGTCGTCCCACGTACCCAAACCGGTTCGCGTAGTCCCTAGTGATTTTGCCGTGCGCGTTTACAAGCAAGAAGAGGTGGACAACTGCATCTTTTGCAAAGGCTATGTTCCTGCTACTTCCCCATCTGTCCCCAAGGTTTTTAAAGAGCGCATGGCTCCCATTGTTGCCGAAATCCAAGGGGAGAGGTCGATCCTCCAAGATTGTCATCTAGAGATGATAGTTGAGATTTATCTCTGGCTGGTCGGGGTGGAGATAGGCTTAGCTACCAGGAGAGGGGGTTATCTGAATGCGTATAAGGACCACTTTATCGTTCATATCGAGAGCTTGCTCCAAGGGTTCCGCCTTCCTCTACACAAACTTTACTCTGATTTCCTGGCGAGGATAGACTCTTGTCCTGTTCAGCTTTCCTTTAACGTTTGGATGTACCTGGCAGCATACGTCATGCGGTGCGCCATCATCAAGCAGACACCCACGTTAGATCATTTATTTGTACTCATGTCTTTGCGACATAGCAAGGGATTGGTGTCTGCTTCCTTGTCTGGGAACATAGTCGAGAGACTATCCAGTAGCCCTGGGTGGAGGAAGAAGTGGTTTTTGGTCCGCGATCCGACCAAGACCTTTCTAAATTTTTTGATCACGTCTGGTTCTTATGCGCCTCCCCCAAAGAACAAAAATATTGCGATGGACAGATGGCGAGCCGCGTTCAGCCGGGCGGAGGAGCCCTCGGCAAAATGGGGCTACAAGGAAGTTGTGACCCCGGCTCGCTTAGAGATGGCTAGGCTTAGCCTTCCACACCGTCAGAGTCGGTGTTCAAGTGTTTTTTGGTTTTCTTATTATTTTAACCATGGCTTTCTTTGCTCGACTTTTGCCTCAATTCTTTCCTAGACTTGCTTATCAACGTTGGGAAACTCTCCGCCATGGCCGTGAAGAAGGGCGCCGTAAGGACTCCTCGCGTTGTCGCTCCAAAAGTGGGCGATAATCGACAACAGATGACACCTCGTGAATCCCCTCATGCTGTGAAGGGTGTCAAGGGAAAAGAGATTGTTCAAGACATGCAGAGCTCGTCGAGGAACGACATTCCCCTGGCTCGTCGTGGGCATAAGAGGCCAAGGGAGGAGGTAGGTACCTATAGGATTCTAAGCGATGAACTGATCACCCCCTAGGGTATTTCCATGGCGGTGTACATGCAACCCGACTTCTCCTTGCTTGATTTTAAAAAGCTAGTGATCCCAAGAAGGAACTGTCCGACTGAGAAGGAATTTCTAAATCACCTGATAGACGAGGAATTGCTAGATCAAGGCCAGAGAACCGGGGATTGGGTAATTCCCTTCTCTTTTACCTTTTTTACCCATTTTATTTCGTGTATATGTTGGTCATTCTTCGCTGGCTATTTTTACAGAGTAACTTGCAATGGTCAGAGGTAGTCCATCGCCTGAGGAATAATGGTGGGCGTGTGAACGATTTGAGACAGACGGACACTAACCCGAAGGCCAAGGTGGAAAAGGTTAAGGATGTGGAGCTTCAAGAAGGGACCATTGACAGTTTGAGGGTGGCTTTGGAAAAATCTAAGAAAGAGCTAGAGGTTGCGAGGAACGAGCTTGATGTGTCGCGAGTGGAGGTTTCAAAGCTTCAAGAAGGGGGTCAGAGCGTGAGTTGGAGATCACGCGCTTGGGTGATCAGATCCGGGGTCTTGATGCTTAGTTGGCGGCCATTCGCGGGGAGCTCGACCTTGCTAAAGGTCAATTGAAGCGTTTAGATAGCCATCATCCTTCTTAGCCTTCGTCTTTTTATAGTTGGAACACTTGTAGAGCTTCTTGGAGGGAGACCGTTTGAAATTCAAATCCTTTCCAAGGTATTTGAATTCTTTCCGAAAATGAACCTTTGTGTGCCTTCTAAGATTGTTCTTTCAACTTTCTTCATGATCAAGTATGATCAACTAAGGATCGGTTCTTTCCTTGTATGAAAAATGAAATCCTAAAAGAACATGCATAATGTATCTAGCACATAAAATGGGTTAGATGAGAACCACATATATAAATCGATTAAGACCAAATCACATCTCATAGCCCAATATAAAGCTCATGATAATTTAGGCCCAACAAGGTTGGCCTCGGATTCTTTCATGTGAGAGAACAATTCAAATAGAAAAATGTATACATGATATTCCAAAACATTTTAGTCTGGGTTTGAAGACCTTGAAACCCAGCCTTTTGTCTTTCATCATCCTTTAGAACACCTGCACGTTAGGTCTCAAGATCTTGCAACCAAGGTGGAGTCTTCAATCTCCCCCTTTATGGAAGACAAAACCTGTTTCAATATTCATAATATATTTCCAGCAATCATTATGAGGATATAAGCATATTATATAATATGAGCAAAAAATGTTTGGATCATCTAAGTTTTAAAAACATCAAGCACTTAACCAAACAGTGCCAAAACGCAGCAACCAAAACATTCTCCCCCTTTTTGTCTTCTAACAAAAGGGCAGAGATGTGAAAATGTCTGAAACATCAACCAAAAACACCAACAAAAGACCAGGAGTTTTAAAAGACGAGCAACAAAAGAAGAGTTTTTAGAAAGTAGAGCAAAGAGGGTGGGAGATCAAGGCCTTGAGTCAGAATCCCCATCTGCAGCCTTCTTCTTCTTGCTCCTTAGAGCCTTCTTGCCTTTCTTAGCAGAGGATGGCCCAGCAGCAGAGGATGTGCCAGGGGCACCAGGAGCATTAGGATCTTCAGGAGGGGAAATGCCAGCGCCTTCCTCAACCCATTCGCCGAAGGTGGGGTACTGCTTGTTGGGTGGAAGGTACTTCCTTCTTACCTCATCTCTGCACTTCTTCCTCCACCTATCAAGGGAGTCTCTGGAGATCTTGTCTCTCTTCATTTATGCAAGTTGTCTCTGACGCTCCACATCCCCGTACTTCTTGACCACACCATATTGTTTGACTGTGAGGATGGTGGGTTCATGGTGAGTGGGGCGCAAAATGGGACGTTTCTTCACTTGATTTTCACAGTTGAGGATGACATTCCCTGTCTTCTCACGCACATGATTGAAAGTTTCACAGTGAGAGCATTGAGAAGCATCATCTGATCAAGCTTGCAGTTGACCATAGAGAGTAGCTCATGAGTCTGGTCCTGGCGAATCACCACATCCGACCACATTCTGCTCAGATCAAACCTAAGGTCTTGAATCTCAGTCTCCACAGAAGCCAATCTGTCCTCATTCATATTAGGTTCAACAACCTGTTTTCCTTTCGAATCTTTCTTCATAAACCATTTCCCCCTCAGGGTTTTCACAATACCCAATCTCTCAAGACATCCTTCATCAATGATCCCACTATAGGTTTGTTTTTCTTCTCTTGATGTGTCGATGTCAAAGGCTTCAAAGATTTTGGGCAAAAGGTTTGCATAGGGTAATGGCATAGGCCGAGAGGAGGTAGAAACATGAGTCATGTAGTCGAGAATGAGTTTGGGCAAATCAGGCTCATATCCGTTCATGATTAGGAAAAGGATCCTGAGAAGATTCCCGGTCACCAATTCCCTGGAATGGATGTGTGGGAAGATACAACGAGCCAAAATAGTGAAGATGAGCTTGGCTTGAAGGTTTAGGGCAGTGTGAGTGGGTTTGAGGGACGATGAAGATCCAGGGCCTTGAGATTTTAGGAAGAATTCATCTCGTGCTCGTGAGAGACACTCAAATCGGCTTGGGAATTCTTTTGTGGGAATCTCAGTTGGAAGATCAAGGATGAGAGCAAGGCTTTTAGGAGAGAGGCGGATTCGGGTGTTCTTGACCTTGGATACTAGGGTTAGGGTTCCATTTACCCGATTAACAATAAGGTTACCATAAAAGAGTCGGGTAAGTTGGGGATATGCAAAATTGCCAGGGTTGAGAAAGGTCCAGAAACAGGTGGATTTGAGGAGGGAAATGCAAGGCAAGGGCATGGATTGGAGGAGGTTGAAATCGATCGACAGCATCACAGAAGCATAATCTACGGTTGCAAAAGTCCTGTTTCCAGGATTCCTCAACCTCTTTAGAGCAAAACCAATTGGGGAAATGCCAGAAGATACCTGGGGAGGCCGAGCAGGAGCAGAAATGGCTGGAGCTTTGCCTTTGGATTTCCTTATAAGAGGTGGTGGTGATGGTGAGTTCTCGCTGGAATCCTCGGAATGTTATTCAGATTCCTCCATGATTTGTTTCCCCTTGTTGGCCGGCATCTTGTACCTCTTAGCAGAAGGAGCTGGAGACGGAGAGGCTGAAGAGCGCTTTGATCCCACCATTTTTGGTTTCAGAAACAGGGAGGGTTTTTTGGAACTCGGAGAGAGAGAGAGAATGAACATAGAGAGACTGAGGGTGGAGTGGATTAGACCGAGAGGAGGGAGGGATTAAAAAGCAACAACACTGGAAACTGAATCGTTTCTCAATATTTTCAAATGGGCAAGTACAGATTCATTAACTCACATGAATAGTAAGTAATGATGATCTGATTTTTTCAAAACCCAAAGTGTCACATCCACTTGCAAAAATTAAAGAGATTTGGAATAATTTTAAAATGGGAACCAAAATATGTGAAAACCGATATTTGAAAGAGGTAAATAAAATCAAAAGACACTCTTGTTGAATATCCATAAGATACTAACAGAGTTTGATCCAATATAATTTTATTCGGATGATCATCTCAGATCCTTATGAAGTCAAGGCCTTGAGATGTCATTTGAATTCTGAACTTTCATATAGGGAGTAATTACTCCCCCTAAGAAAGTGCTTCCCTATTAAGCATACCCAACTCCAGTCTAATAAAATTGAAACGATCTTCAGGGAGTGGTTTAGTAAAAATGTGAGCTAACTGAAAATCAGTAGATATGAAGGATATTGATACATCACCTTTCTCCACATGATCTCTTATAAAATGATGTCTCACATCAATGTGCTTGGTTCTCGAGTGCTGCACTGGATTTTTAGTGATGGAAATAGCACTAGTGTTATCACACAATATAGGAATACCTTTAAGATCAATTCCAAGGTCTCTGAGCTGTTGTGTTATCCAAAGAATCTGAGAGCAACATGCACCAGCAGCAATGTACTCGGCTTCTGCAGTTGATAAGGCCACTGAATTTTGTTTCTTAGAGTGCCAACTTATCAAGGAGGATCCTAGAAGTTGGCAACAACCAGAAGTGCTTTTTCTATCAACCTTGAAGCCTGCAAAATCTGCATCTGAGTAGCCTGTTAAATGAAAGTTACTCTGTTTAGGATACTAGAGCCCAAGGTCTTAAGATCCATTTAGGTATCTCAAGATTCTTTTCACAGTAATAAGGTGAGACTCTTTGGGGTCACTTTGGAATCGGGCACACATACAGACACTGAACATTATATTAGGTCTACTAGCAGTAAGGTATAGGAGTGAACCAATCATACCTCTGCACTCTTTTTGGTTCACATCTTTACCATTCTTATCTTGATCAAGGGAGAGAGTGGAGCTCATAGGGGTCTTTGCTACCTTTGATTGTTCCATTTTGTATTTCTTTAGTAGATCCCTGGTGTATTTCCCTTGATTCAGAAAGATTCCCTTACTTGTTTGAAGAACTTGTAAACCGAGGAAGAAGTTCAATTCTCCCATGAGACTCATTTCAAATTCTCTGCACATAATCTCAGAAAACTCCTTGCAGAGGGAATTGTTAGTAGCACCAAATAATATATCATCTACATATATTTGAACAATCAAAAGATCATTTCCACGAGTCTTGATGAAGAGAGTTTTATCAATCAATCCTCTTTGAAAACCATTTTCAAGAAGGTATTTGGACAATCTTTCATACCAAGCTCTTGGGGCTTGTTTGAGACCATAGAGAGCTTTGTCCAATTTATACACATGATTAGGAAATTATTCACTTTCAAAACCTGGTGGTTGAGCAACATAAACCTCTTCTTCTAAGAACCCATTTAGAAATGCACATTTGACATCCATTTGAAATAGCTTGATACCCATGAAAGATGAAAAAGCTAGTAATATATGTATGGCTTCTAACCTTGCCACAGGAGCAAATGTCTCCTCGTAGTCTATACCTTCTTCTTGATTATATCCTTGAGCAACAAGCCTTGCTTTGTTTCGAATGATCTTGCCTGCTTCATCCAGTTTATTCCAAAACACCCATCTAGTTCCTATGACTGATTGGTGCTTTGGTCTGGGTTGAAGAGTCCATACCTTGTTCCTTTCAAACTCATTTAGCTCATTTTGTATGGTAGTGATCCAGTCCGAGTCCTTGAGTGCTTCAGCTGGGGTTTTTGGTTCTACAAGAGAAACAAAAGCATAGAAGGCACAAAGATTTTTTAATCTAGATCGAGTTTGTACCCCAAATGATGGATCTGATATGATGTCTTGAGCTGAGTGTGAAGAGGCATGTTTGAACTTTCATTGCTTTGGACACTGATCGTTTGAAATAGTAGCAGGCCTTTCTTCAAGGTCTTGAGGGACATTTTGAGAGTTGGATTCTTCAATGACTGAACCCTAATTCTGTAGTTCTTTCTCAAGGTCTTGAGATAGCTCGTTGGTATCTTGAATTTGTTCTTGCATGTTCCTTTCTTGGTCCTGCTTATTTTCAGCCTTGTCCTCTTCTTCTCCATCCGAATCATGATGATTTAGATTGAGATCTGCAAAACTTTCACTTAACACACCATTATTGCTTTCGTCGAATACCACATGGATACTCTCCTCAACAATTTTGATGCGCTTGTTATAAATTCTATAGGCTTTGCTAATAGTAGAATAACCAAGGAAGATACCTTCAACACTACGTGCATCAAATTTTCCAAGGTTATCTTTGCCATTGTTATGAACAAAGCAAGTACATCCAAAAGGTTTGAAGTAGGAAATGTTAGGCTTTCTTCCTTTAAAAAGTTCATAAGGAGTCTTTTTCAAAATAGGGCGAATCAAACATCGATTTAAGATGTAATTGGCCGTATTAACATCCTCAGCCCAGTAGAACTTTGGAAAACCATTTTCCATAAGCATTGTCCTAGACATGTCCTCCAAAGTGCGGTTCTTTCGTTCCACAACTCCGTTTTGTTGAGGAGTTCTAGGAGCTGAAAAGTTGTGTGAAATTCCATATTTAGCACAAAACAAATCGAATTTAAGTTGATCAAATTCTCTACAATAATCACTCCTAATGGAGACAATAGGTAAGTTTTTCAAGGTCTGCAACTCCTTACAAAGTTTAGAAAACTCGAACAAAGCCTCTGATTTTTCTCTTAAAAAGGAGATCCATGTAAAGCGAGAGAAATCATCAATAATAACTAGGATGTATTGTTTTCCCATTTGGAGATTTGACACGCATAGGTCCGCACAAGTCCATATGTAACAACTCAAGAGGGCGAGAGGAACTTACAACCTTTTTAAGTTTAAAGGAACTGCGTGTCTGTTTGCCTCTTGTGCATGCATTGCATAGATCTTCTTTCTTGAAGTTCAGATCAGGCAATCCTCTAACAAGATCTCTTGTTTTAAGTTTATTGAGGGTGTGCATGCTTACATGACCTAGTCTTCTATGCCATAGGCTGGGGGTATTCTGTCAAGGCCTTAAGACACTTGAGTTTTGTACCTGTAATATGGTTAGCATTTACGGCATAAGTGTTGTTATGCCTGTGAGCAGTGAGGATTAGATCATTAGTCTCTTCATTCCTGACTTCACACTTGTGTCTGTCAAAGCCAAATTTGTTTCCTTTGTCACACAACTGAGAGACACTTAAGAGGTTATACTTTAATCCATCAACAAGATAAACATCCTTAATGCAACTTTCTGAATTACCAATATTACCAATACCAATAATATTGCACTTCCCTTTATCGCCAAGAGTAATTGTTCTAGTGGGTTGTACCTTAAGATCTTGAAATAGAGATTTCTTTTCACTCATCTGTCGTGAGCATCCACTGTCCATTATCCATTTTGGCTCTTTGCTCTTGATGATATCCTGCAATACAAACATCAACCTTTCCGGCTAAACCAATACATAGTTTTAGATTCATAATGAGGATAGACCATGTTGGGTAGGCTTGTCCCCTTAGGAACCCAAACTTGTTTTATCTGTTCATTAAGTCGAACTGGAAATGTATTTTTAATGATGTAAGGATCCTTTCACCTAAATGGACAAGTTTCTTTAACATGCCTTTTCTTACAACAGTGGAAGCAAGTAGGTGAACGCCAATAGCCTTTAGCCTTAACAAAAGTGGTACTAGGTTTCTTTGGAAAATTCTTGTTGTATCCAATACCACTTCTATTAATAGAGAGTTGTTGTTCACCCAACATCTTATCAAGATTAGCTTTAGATTTGGTGAATTGAATGAGTAAAGTCTACTAGTCTTGACACTTATCGGTTAGCTTTGCCTTCTCTTTCTCTAAATTCTCATTACGATTCTTTAAAGAGGAGAGGCTTTGCCTGAGATCAGAATTTTCTGAGCTCAAGGTCTTGACTTTTATGCGAAGGGCCGACCGAGATGTTTCAAGATTTTTCATTTCCAGCGACATATCACTAATACATTTATGTTGATCTATCAACTTTTCCTTCAAGGTGTTGATTTCACTGTTGTAAGCATCTTCATTAGAAATCATATTTCTTATGAATTTAGAAAGAACATCGGGGGGACTAGACATTAGGTTTCTTACCACTTGTTCAAGGTCTTGAGTCTGTGATCCTTCGTGTTCAGCCATAAGACAGAGATTTGCCTGTTCTTTTTCGGTGTCTGAGTCACATGCTGAATCTGAGTCACTCCAGGTTGCAAGCATAGCCTTTTTCTTTTGTTCATATTTCTTGAACTTATTTCTTTTCTTCATAGGACACTCCTTTACAAGATGATCTCTCTCTCCACACTCAAAACATGTTAGCACTTTTGGCTTCTTTGACATGTTGGGAGATTTGCTTTTGAATCTAGATGAATCAGTATTTTCACGATTGGAAAATTGTTTTTTCATCTTCAGAATTCGAGCTAATCCCCGTGTGATGAGAGCAAAGGGATCATCTTCGTCGTCTGATTCATCACTCTCAGATTGTGAGTGATCTTTCTTAGCTTTGAGAGCAAGGTTTTTTGTTGTTGAGGGTACTTCTCCATCTTCATCGTTTAATATCATCTCATGAGTAATAAGTTTTCCGAGAAGATCATGTAATGGTAGTGTAGAGAGATCTAACCTTGGGACCCCACTTGATTTTTGGGAGGCTCCTTAGAACCTTTCGAACCATTTCTGGGTTGGAGAAGGTTTTTCCAAGTGAGTCGAGGTTGTTTACAATCTGAGTGAATCTTGTAAACATCTCTTTTACTGTCTCATCAGGATTCATCTTGAATAGCTCGTCTTGCCTGAGAAAGATATTAATCTTACTCTCTTTGACTTGACTAGTGCCCTCATAAGTGACTATAAGCATGTCCCAAATTTCCTTGGCACTTTTGCAAGCTGAGACTCGGTTAAACTCATTAGCATCGAGAGCCCAATACAGTAGATTCATAGCTTTGTAGTTCTTAGCAATGTTTTCAAGATCTGTCTAATCGTAATCAGATTCAGTTTTATCAAGTTGCTTTCCATCGACAGTTTTTTTTTGGAACGTGTGGTCCATTCTTGACCAGGCCCCATAGCTCAAGGTCTTTATCAATGATGAACATTTGCATCAGTGATCTCCAGTGGACAAAGTTATTGCCACAGAAAAGTGGAGGTCTATTGGTTGACCTTCCTTGAGCGAAACCTCCATCACCTATGGTAGACATGCTAAAAACTCACAAGATTGTTAAATCAAAACAGTGAGCCAAGCTCTGATACCAATTGAAGAGTCTATAAGGCGATGAATAATACTCTAGAAGGGGGGGGGGGATGAACAGAGTATGGACGATTTTCGCAACAATAGAAATTTAGTGCAACTTGTCAAGACCTTGATATAGACTATCAGGACTTGACAAAGTAAAATCGAATATGATAATGTAAATGCGGAATATAAAAGATGAACACACGAATTGTTAACGAGGTTCGGCACCAACTGGCCTACGTCCCCGCCTAGGGTTATCCAACCCGTAGGATTCAAACACTTCTTATTTCACTTTACTTGAGCCTAGAACTTCCTAGAGAAACTACCCTTTCTCTATACAAAGCCCCACCGCTTCTATTCTAGCTCTTAACCTTACAAGTGAAATAAAAGCTCACACTACACACCAAGTGTGCTTTGATCGAGTATGAAAACTCTAAGTGTAAAATGAATGACTTGTACAATAAGTGCTAGTGTTTCTCTCAACTCTTAAACGATGATCAACACTTAGGCTTTTGGAAAAGGTAAGAGAAACTTGACGAATGCTTTAGGATGCTTATGATTTCTTCAGTGCTTTCTTAGATAGCCATCATCCTTCTTAGCCTTCGTCTTTTTATAGTTGGAACACTTGTAGAGCTTCTTGGAGGGAGACCGTTTGAAATTCAAATCCTTTCCAAGGTATTTGAATTCTTTCCGAAAATGATCCTTTGTGTGCCTTCCAAGATTGTTCTTTCAACTTTCTTCATGATCAAGTATGATCAACTAAGGATCGGTTCTTTCCTTGTATGAAAAATGAAATCCTAAAAGAACATGCATAATGTATCTAGCACATAAAATGGGTTAGATGAGAACCACATATATAAATCGATTAAGACCAAATCACATCTCATAGCCCAATAAAAAGCCCATGATAATTTAGGCCCAACAAGGTTGGCCTCAGATTCTTTCCTATGAGAGAACAATTCAAATAGAGAAATGTATACATGATATTCCAAAACATTTTAGTCTAGATTTCAAGACCTTGAAACCCAGCCTTTTGTCTTTCATCATCCTTTAGAACACCTACACATTAGGTCTCAAGATCTTGCAATCAAGGTGGAGTCTTCAAAAGTGTCAACCACTTTGCTTATCTCGGGGGTTCCGTGAAGATGTTTCTCCCCAGCTATGCTCTCAAGGATATGGAGCTTAAAGATACTGAGCGCGGTCTGCCTGTTCCTTCGCACAATGCTCCTCTAGAAGAAGTTGCTGCCCTCGAGCCTCCACTTACCGGTGAAAACGACCAAGAACATCCTCACGACAAGAATGAGGCGTAACAAACCCTCTTTCCACTTTTTGTCAAGTATTTTGAATTTGTCTAAGTGTTGGGAAGTAAGTTGAAAACATTTCTGCCCGTGGTGTGAGCTTTATGCTTTATTGCGGTTCGTATTTTGTTTTTGGATGGAAACATTTCGGGTCGTGACAAGTGGTATGCATTGTGACTGTATTTTGTGGTTGTGAATATTTTATCTTTGGCTCTCGTATTTTTCTTATCATGCTTTCTGTTTGTTTTTCTAGAGTTTAACTTGTTGTTATTACTCTTGTCTGTTCGCGATACCCTTACCCATCTCCTGTCATTAAAGGTTTTATGAAATGAATCGTGAGATAACAAAAACTAAGGGTTCGTGGATTTATTACATACCGAAGTGCTACTACTAGATTTAAAAAAATGTCTTTTATTTGCTGTGATGTAAAGCAGAAAGCGACTTATATCATGTATATATATATTTCTTCATAGCATAGGAAGTCGGGGAGCACATCTCCGTTTTCTTCTGGGCGTTGTTGTTCTATTGTGACATCAAAGTGTGACTCGCCTTGGTATTCGAAAGTAAGGAAACTTCCTATCCTTAGGTTGTTAACTTTCGCGAACGATCGTCATCCCTCTGATAGAGAGAACCAATCCCCTTCATCTCTTTCAACTAAAACCAGGAATTGTTGGTTTAAAGGAGAAAATAGAAGGATTTGGTTTAGTATGTCGTCTCTGAATTCTACAAAGATGTATAGTAAGGGGAGCCTATACAGGTGGCTTTCTCTGAGGATTATTCTAATGAATTTGGGATTTGGGAAAAGCATAGTATTTGTGATAAAGGTAGGTGGAGAAACTGCACCTAAAGCCATGTCAAAACTTGGCATTCTGTTTTAGGTAGGGAAATGTTACGGAATTGGGATTATCTTTATTTATACTAGATTTTCGCTTGTGGAGATAAGTATTATCCTTTTGGGTTAGCTTGAGCTGCCTTTAAGCTAGAATGTGCGTGTCATAAGCTAGTTTTCCGAGTCGCTAGGGGTGTTGGGTTTTCTTGTTTGTTTGTTGCTGTTTGAATGTGGGACGTACTTATTCGATGATTTTTGTTTTATTTTTTGATCTTTACCACCCTCGTGGAGTGGATAAGTTGTCTTTGCGGTGCGCTTTGTTGTTTGCGTCTTATCCATTACTATAAAGGGCAGAGTACTCTCGTGCGCCGTGGTGTGGTTTGTTTTCAATAATGACGTCTACATTGCCGGTTGATATCCTGGGTAAAACTATTCTTCGCCTAAGAGGTTTTACCCGAGATATATCGGTGGAGGGATAATTGTATAGGCTGGTGAGTTTTTATTAAATAGTTCAGTTTCCAGTTAGGAATTGATCCTTTCTAAGGTGTGTCTTGTTGTTGCAGCCTTTGTCGTATGTGTATCGTGATTATGGTGACGAAGCCCTTGGCCTCGTGCGATTTTGGACGCGAGCAGACGAGGAATTTGTGGTGAGGGTGGTGTCCTTGGGTCTTAATAACTACTAGTTTACATCAGGGTGGCTTGAGTTTGTTGTTTCTAACGAACTTTATAAAGGGACACGCTTAATCTTGGAGTGCGAAGGGCACTCTTGTTTTGATGTTGTTGCAGTAAGTCACTGTCCTGATCAGAATGGTGATGTTGACTTTTCCATTCGGTGTTGAACTTCATGCTTTGTACCCTTTTGTGCTTTTGTAGTTTTGGGTGAGTTAATCGCGACATGTGTTGTGTGTTTTTGTTTTGGTGTGTAATAAATAATCCAGCGCGATTGTGTCCTGTATGGGTAATTTCCTGTGTGTTCTATGAGATAGTGGAATCTATAGAATTGAAAACAATCTCCAGCGCCCTTGACGTAGAGGAGATTGGTCCAATAATAGGTAATCTTCTGTGTAGTGTACGCGGCGGAGGAACCTGTAAGACTGGAAGCAATCTCCAGCGTCCTTGACACCAAGGAGATTGATTAGAAAAAATAGGTAATCTCTAATGTATTCTACACGGTGGAAAAACCTGTAAAATTAAAAGCAATCTCCAGCGTCCTTGACATCAAGGAGATTGATAAAAAATTAGGTAATCTCCGGCGTACGCTACGCGATGGAGAAATTGGTAAAATTATAAGCAATCTCCAGCGTCCTTGACATCAAGGAGATTGATAAAAAAAAGTAGGTAATCTCCAGTGTACGCTACGCGATGGAGAAACCGATAAAAATTATAAGCAATCTCCAGTGTACTTGACATCAAGGAGATTGATAAAAAAAAGTAGGTAATCTCCAACGTACACTACGTGATGAAGAATCCAGTAGCATTAATAACAATCTCTAGCATCCTTGGCGCAAAGAAGATGAACAAAAGTAAGTAATCTCCAGCGTTCACTACGCGATGGAGAAACCTGTAAAATTATAAGAAATCTCCAGCGTCCTTGACATCAAGGAGACCGATTTAAAAGTAGGTAATCTCCAACGTACGCTACGCGATGGAGAAACCGGTAAAATTATAAGCCATCTCCAACGTCATTGACATCAAGGAGATTGATCAAAAAGTAGGTAATCTTCAGCGTACGCTACGCGATGGAGAATTGAGGTTTTTCATTTGACAGTTCGCATTACATTTCATTGTATTTGATGAAAAATTCCTACCTATCGACCAATGGATGAAAATAAACTAGAACCCATTTGCTTCTGGATCATCGTTGCTAGTGGTATCCATCTCTTCTTTGATTTTGTAGCCCTGTTTGTCCAAAAAGTGGACTTCAAACCTTTCTTCGCTTAGATGGATGAACACTATTGATGTCTCTCCAGTTTGAGGTCGTAAGCCTCGACAAAGTCTCTTCATCCTCGTGCCACCCAATGGGAACCATAAGCTCCTCCTGTGATATGAAGAGGGAAATCCTTTATGATGCGAGTGGATAAAAAGATTTGTTCTAGTACCTGGGGTTTGAAATGTTCACCGAAGCAATAAGGCAGCATCATGCGTATGTATTGCTCCTCACCTATTAAGTAAATATCGAAGATGAGAGGGTTGCTTGAATTTGGAGTTGTTGTGTTGGTTTCCATTTTCTTGCTTGTAGGTGATGGTTTGTGGAGTGACAGGATAGCTTTTTATGGTTGTGTAATAGGGGTTGGTCTGAAGTTTCTCGTGATAAATGAATGTTTTCAGATTTGAAATGTACAGATGAATTGGTCGGCTTCTCAATGGAATCTTTCCATGTGTCTGCCATGCAGGATATCTTGGGAAATCTCGATTCAATCCCCCTTCCTCGTTCGGTGCATGTAATAAATGTTGTTGTAGTTCTCATGGTCTGTACAACTTTATTTTGGATATATAAAGGCGTGGGATTTGAAGAAACCCGTTCATCTACTTCTCTTTAATCGTTTATTATCTTTGTTTGGTGGGAAAAGAGATGGTGTCACCCAATTCTGAGATGAGAGATTTTTACCGTTGTATTGATGAAGAGGGAAGGCTCCATTGCTTGGTAAGATCTCAATCTTTGGTGCACTTTATAGTTGTTCATTTTTAATTCTTTATGAAATGATATGTGTTTTTTTTTTTGCAGCCTCTCCCCTGTGGCTTTGGAAGGATGTAAGGTCATGTCGTATCCGACCATGTTTATTTGGTTTCCTCAACTAGACAAAACTTCCGTGTTGGGGTTTCCAAGGATAGCTTTAATCGTTGGTGGCTGACTGAAGGTTGGGTAAGAATTGCGATTAATAATGATGTGCGGGTTGGAGCATCGATGGTGTTTTTTAAACACGTGTGGGGGAATCGCTTCAAGATTCTTGTTCTTGAAGATGAGTAAGGTTCTAACATCGTGATGATGTTGTAATAGGGTAGATGTTTTTATTTCGTACTTTTTCAAATCTTAATTGCATCATCAGTATTGCGTAATTGATTCGCGGGGTTTTATGTAATGATCTTTTACTTAATAATATTGTTTTTTTTAGCAAAGTTTCGATAATATTGTTTACTTAATAATATTGTTTTTTCTGGTTTGTTTCTGAATCGGACGTGATCGTTCCCTGATGTGACCTGGGTAGTCAGGGTAGCAGAGGCGTGCTTTGTTATCTCGCCACCTGCTTTGCATGCAGTTGATCTAGCAAGTTTTTGGATTGATGTGGTCTCTTGTTTATCGATATATATGGTTGTGTAGGGAGTAGTCTGTCTCAATCGTTCTTTCGTGTTGTTTCTGTTTTTCTGACCTGAAGTGAGGAACCATGACTTCTCCCAACCCTAGTTGTCGCGATTTTTTCCGTTCCATTGATTCTGAAGAAAAGCTTGAATATCTTGTAATTCCTCTACTTCTTTAGTCGTGGTTGTCGTATTTATGGTCTTTTTAATAGAGCTTTGTTTTGATTTTTTGCAGTTGTTGCCGGATTCTTTCGGTGCTATGTATGGCCGCGTGATGTCAAGCCATGTTTGTTTAGTTTCCACTACCGAATGAGAATTTCGCGTAAGGGTATTTCGGGATAGCTAAGACCATTATATTCTAACTGAAGGCTGGCGTGCTTTTTGCTGAAGATAGTGAGCTTCGTGTTGGGGATCTCTTATCATTTTTAAGTATGAAGGGAGTAATCTCTATACGATAATCGTTCTGGAAGCGGGTGAATGAGTTCGCGAGATTGGATAGGGATTTGGTTTTGTTTTGTTTTCCCTTTTAGTCTATCATTCGACTGTTGTTGTATGAACTCTATCGTATTGATCGTCTTTGTATCTCGCTTTGGATGTAATATAATGATCGTGTTGAGTTTTTTTTAAGGTTCTCTCCATATTTGTGTTCGAAAAAACATGTGATTGATGGATTTATTCTCCTTGGAGGTTTGTTTGCACATCCGTGTTCGAAAGACACACGATTGCTAAGTTTATTTTACTTTTGAAGGCTTGTTTACACATCCGTGTTCGAAAGATATGCGATTGCCAAATTTATTGTCCTTGGAGGCTTATTTGCACATCCGTGTTCGAAAGACATGCGATTGCTAAATTTATTCTTCTTGGAGGCTTGTTTGCACATCCGTGTTCGAAAGACACGCGATTGCTATGTTTATTCTCTTTGGAGGCTTGTTTTCACATCCGTGTTTGAAAGATAGGTGATTGCTAAATTTATTCTCCTTGGAGGCTTGTTTGCACATCCGTGTTTGAAAGACACGTGATTGCTAAATTTATTCTCCTTGAAGGCTTGATTGTACATCTGTGTTCGAAGACACGCGATTGCTAAATTTATTCTCCTTGGAGGCTTGTTTGCACTTTCGTGTTTGAAAGACACACAATTGCTAAATTTATTCTCCTTGGAGGCTTGTTTGCACATCCGTGTTCGAAAGACGCGCGATTACTAAATTTATTCTCCTTGGAGGCTTGTTTGCACATCCGTGTTCGAAAGACACGCGATTGCTAAATTTATTCTCCTTGGAGGCTTGTTTGCAAATCCGTGTTTGAAATACACGCAATTGCTAAATTTATTCTCCTTAGAGGCCTGTTTGCACATCCGTGTTTGAAAGACATGCGACTGCTAAATTTATTCTCCTTGGAGACTTGTTTTCACATCCGTGTTCGAAATACACACGATTGCTAAATTTATTCTCCTTGGAGGATTGTTTGCACATCCGTGTTCGAAAGACACGCGATTGCTAAATTTATGCGTAGCGACAATCATATTTGGGTTTGGAATTTTCATTTATATATATGAAGAGGTGTACCTAATTGGGAATCCTGGTGACCCCTATACACTGAAAATCTAAGTCACCAAGTCTCCAATATTCCTAATCTTTATGCAAAATAAGCTTTGAGATTTCTGGCGTTCCATGAGTTTGCAAGGATACCTCCTTCTGAATTTTGAAGCTTGAAAGAACCTCTACCTACTTCATTATGGATGATGTAAGGACCTTTCCATTTGAGTTCATGTTTTCCCCCTCTTGTGTTCTTGTCGAAGGACCATGTCTCCTTTTTTAATCGGGCGTAGGAAGACACGCTTGTTGTACCCCTCAGCCAGTCGACACTGATATATTAGTTTGCTTTGAGATCAATTGTGTCTCTTCTTTCTTCTCGCAAGTGGAGCTCTAATTCAAGGGCTTCGTCGTTGGTGTCTTTGTTGAAATCAACAATTATGCCTGATGGTACCAACAATTCTACTCCTATAACCGCGTCCACCCCAAAGGTCATTGCGAATGGCGTTTGCCCAGTTGGGCTCTTGGCTGAGGTCCTGTATAACCATAGTACTAGTGGCAAGGATCCTTTTGTTGTCCCTAGTCTCTTCTTTAAGGCATTCAGAATCTAGTGATTCGTGGTTTCGGCTTGTCCGTTGGATTGTGGGTAAGCCACTAATGAGAATCTGAAATCGATGTGGAGTCCGGCACAGAAATTGCGGATTCCCTCATAGTCAAACTGGGGACCATGGTTGGTGACGATGGCTTGTGCTACTCCAAATCGTCAAATCATATTTTTCCAGAGAAATTTTCTTACCTTTTTTGCCGTGATGATAGCCATGGCTTCGACTTCTAACCATTTTGTAAAGTAATCCACTATTACAATGATGAAGCGTAGTTGGCCTGGTGTTGTTGGGAAAGGACCCAAAATATCCATTCCCTAAATTGCGAAAGGACAGGGTACCGATATGCATCTCAAAGGATGAGGACGGCGATGATTGAACGACGCATGTCGCTGGCAAGGGTCACATATATGAATAATAATTTCAGCATCGGCTCTGAGAGAGGGCCAATAGTAGCCTAGACGTGTGATCTTAGACGCCACAACTCTCCATCCTTGATGATTGCCGCATAGATCCGCGTGAAGTTTGCGGACAAGATCAAGACCATCTTGGTTCGATACACAGAGGAGATCTGGGAGGTTAAAACCTCATTTTTATAGGCGGCCATCTCTGACTCGAAAGCGGGCCGCTCGTCTTCTGTTGCTCTGGATATCCTGTAATTCGCTAATCAATGCGTCCCCAGTTATGTATTCCAAAAGAGGTTTTCTCCAGTCTATGAGGTTGGATATTCTGAAAACTCCCTTGTGGATTCCTCTTGTATGCTTTTGCTCAATCACCACGCGATCGTTAAGTCCCGGGGGTAGTGTAGCTCCGATTCTAGCTAAAATGTCGGCGCGCTCGTTTTTTTCGCGAGGGATAGATGAAATTGAACATTTCCCAAAGGCCGTTGTGAGCGTTTGCACGTGAGCTAGATATTCAGGCAGCATTCCTGTCTTCGCTTCATACTCTCCTTTGACTTGCAGAGCGACTAATTCTGAGTCTGTGAAAATTTGAACTTGCCGAGCCCCGTTGACCAGTGCCTTTTCAATACCTGCGATCAGGGCTTCATACTCGGCTTCGTTGTTGGTAGCCTCGAACAGTCGTTGGAAAGACACATCAGTTACCTCTCCATTAGGACTTGTGATCGTGACTCCTGCCCCATATCCTCCTGCCGACACCGAGCCATCCACATTGATAAACCAATATTCTCCCTCGCGACCTTGGAAATATGTAAAAACAACTTCGACAACAAAATAGGCCAGAGCCTGGGCTAGACGAGATTTTCTAGGTTTAAAATGAATGTCGAATTTCGAAGGCTCCACTGCCCATTTTACCATCCTTTCCAAAAGGGATGGTGAGTGGAGGATTTGATCTAGGGGCAGGTCAGGTAGTACCTCGATTGTATGGGCCTGAAAATAAGGTCTTAGTCTTCGTGCTGCGAAGACTATGGATAGCGCCATCCTTTCTATGGGAGTGTATCTAGATTTAGCCGGTTGTAAGACCCTGCTGGCGAAATAGATGGGAAACTTGGATTCTCTGGTGACCACTGTACTGATGGTGGTCGACCCGACCGTGAGATATAGTCGTAGGGTTTCATCTTCGCTTGGGTAATGAAGGGTGGGTAGTGTTTCTAGGTACTTCTTCATATTTTTGAAAGCTTTATCCCGGGTGGCAGTTCACTCGACCGATCCTTTCTTTTTTAGCTGCTCAGAGAAGGGCAAGGAGTGATCAACTAGTCGCGAGCAGAACCTACTCAGATAATTGACAGATCCATCAATTTCTTGATGTCGTTCATTGTTCTTGGCGGGGGGGGGGGGGGGGGGGGGGGGGGGGGGGGGGGGGGGGCATATCGAGTATCGTTTGAACTTTCGCAGGGTTGACGTCTATCTCGCGATGACTTATCATGAAACCGAAGAACTTTCCAAAATCTACCCCGAACACACACTTTTCCGGATTCAGGCAAACGCGATTCCTCTTTAGGGTGTCGTTGGTTTCCTGGAGGTCATTGATGTGGCTATCTTTTGTGAGGCTTTTAATCACGATGTCATCGACGTAAACTGCGATGCTTCTTTCAATTTGGGGCTTGAAGACTTTCTCGATCATTCGTTGGAAGGTGGTACCGGCGTTCTTGAGCCCGAAGGGCATTATTACCTTATAGCAAAAGGTCCCTTGGTTGGTGATGAAGGCGGTGCTTTTTTCATCGCGGGGGCTCATTTTAATCTAATTGTAGCTCGAGTAGGCATCAAGAAAAGACGAGCCTCGCATCTCGGTTGAGTCATAAAGGGTGCTCCACGATCTCGCGAGGGAGAACCTTCAAATCTTGGGGAGAACATGCAAAGACGTCCCGCGATTCTTTCAACATACACTATACACGATCTAAAGCCGGGTCGACCAAGTTGTAGTCGTGGTGGTAAAGAGCTTCGGTTTTTCTTTGGAATGGGAAAAAGCGACCTTTTCTTCAACAATTTTTTCCATCGTTTTCTCGGGCCTCACCTCCAATTTCGCTTGTTGCTTTTCAGAGGTGGCCTCTTAGTCGTCTTTGTCAGTTTCTTCTATTTTTAATGATCCCCGAACAGGTTTGTCGATCGCGAACACTCGCCCGTTTCCCTTTTTTAGTGAAGCCAAATAAGATAATCTGCTTTCTACCTGTTCTCCTTGGGCAGAAAGCAGATTACCCGGCCCATGATAGCTTTTCGTGATGCCAAGTTGCTCAAAGGCGTTCCAGTAGAGGACGTCTACTAACAAATCAGTGTCTACCGTTACTCGCTTGAATGTTTTGGTGCCTGGCTGCACATGAATGACCATAGGATCCAAATGTGGCATCTTGAGGTCGCGAGCGTCAAAAACGGAAAAACATAGTACCGTGTGTACAGTTGATGCTTGTCTGGAGCTGGCTTCAAAGGAGGACGTCTAGCTTCATTTTCGTAGTTTTTCCTCTCCAGTTTACTGGTGCCAGAGGGGGTGGGCCCCCCTGCGATGGTATTGATACATCCGCCTAGGGAGGGTGGACTCTGTTGATCCTTATTGGAATGTTCAAGTCGATTTGATGAGGATCTTGCCTCAGGGGCAGTCCTCGTGTCCCTGGGGGGAGGCCGGTACCCTCCTCCTCTATTCCAATTTCTTCATTCCCTGCCTTAGGGGTAAGTCCCCATTTCTCTTCCTCTAGCTGCGTACTGGGGATTGTATGGCCGGGGTGGAGTAGGAGGCGGTCTATACTGTCGGGGAGGGACCATAGGAGGATTGTATTGCTGTGGGGTAGCGACAGGCTGGCTGGGATTCATTGATGGTACACATATATGTAAGGGCACTTCCTTTTGGGGAGAGCCGATGGAATCCCAATAACAGGGGGCGAAATATGGTCAAGATGAGCCATCATTGCATTCGTTGGGGCATCGTGCGGGCTCAGTCCTTCTCGCTGGTTGTATGGTACTTCTTTTTAGGGAGGCCTCGATGGGGCGACGGGGTATTGCCAAGGGTGGCTACAGCGTTGCTGATTCTCGAACCCTCCCTTCCCTCGGTATTCGTTGAGGACCTTATGGTAAAAAGAAGACTTGGTCTCAATGGGATGCGAACTTGAACTTGCAGCCTCCATAGTGTGGATTTGCTTTGTGACGAGCTCTCGTAGATCGTCATAATTCTCTGGCTCCTTTCGGAATATGCAGATCTTAAAATTCCTCTCAGCTAGGTTTCCCATCAATATCGTGCTCACTGACTCTTGATTAAATTTTGGGATCTGCACAACCATATTAGTAAACCTACTGAAGAAACTTCCCAAAGATTCGGACGATCTCTGTTTGATAGAGTTTAGGTCCAGCATGGTCCTTTTTTCTCGTGCGGGCACTACCAAAATAGGCAACACACATGGTTGATAATTGTGCGAAGTTGTTAATGGAAGACCGAGCCAGATTAGTGAACCAAGTGAGAGCCACTTCGGTTAACATGGATGGAAACGAGCGACAGAACATATCATCGTTCTCCTCGTTCATTCCTATCGACGTTGTAAACTGGTTGAGGTGATCATTATGATCAGTGTCTCCTTTGTATTTTACGATGGACACATCCCTCCACCTCTTAGGGACAGGTGCTTCGCGTATCTGTTTGCAAAAGGCAGATGGGAAAGTCGGCTCGCTTTTACGGGTTGGGCCAGGCGCCCCAAGAGAATTAGAGCCTGATTACACATCCATGGTATTGTAGTTGCGGGTTGTCTTGTCGATGTTCTCATCGTGTTTTAGACCGGGGTTAGGAGGGCCGCCAGCAGGGTTATGGAAGTAGTTGACTGTAATAGGTATAAGACCCTGCTATTGGTAGTGGACATGAGGATCGCGCTGGAATGGCATCTCGTTCGATTGCTGGTCAAAGTATGGATTCTGTGAATAATTCCCCGCGAAGAATTGATACGGGGGGTAACTACCCCACATCCCATAGGGGGCAAACAAAGGGGGTTGAGCTGCATCCTAGGGAGGTTGTTGAGGGATATTCTCGTCGTTAGGGTGTTGAGCTTCCTTGTTGGGGGTATTGTTGAGGTTGAGGCTGTCAGTTTCTTCGACATCATGATGCTGGTTTCCAAACTCTTCACTGAACATGGTAAAATTCATGATTCCTGCAAAATTTGTTAGCATTAAAAGTAAAAAATGGGGTAGGCTTATTAATTTAAACGGGATCAATGGTAAAAGAAAAAACGAAGAATAGAGTAAATAATAAGAAACAACAATAAGAAAAGATGTAATGTAAACAAGCATATAGATACGCGGAACCTCTCGTCATGAAAGGTTCCCACTGACGGCGCCAATGACGCGATCGTGGAATTTCACCTATACTTATTCCAAGCGACCAGGGTAATGCTTTCGGCTCGTGAGGAGATAATTTACTGCTCCATCGTCATCGTCAGAGGAAGTTAGATGATGTTCTTATTCCAAGAAAGTTCTTCTACGATCAAAGACCTTAATAACTCAACTCCGAGGGCTTTAGGTCGGGGGGATATTCAGAGCTTTTCTTATTCTCTCTTGAATCGGATCCTTTTCTTGGAGGTTGGATGAGGGTATTTATAGGGAGGCCAAGTGAGCAGCTCGCTGGTGACCTCGTAGTTTAACAGCGGACACGTGTAACGTATGCCCTCACGCTAGGGAACTAGGCATCACACGTGGCACTGTTAGAAGAGAGGTGCTTTACCAGCGAGCTGCTCGTCTTTGCCCTAAAGGGCCACGAGATTCTGGTGGGTCCTGATTATGAGATGTGTGCTTGCCTGTGTTAAGATTCTGATCGCGATGTACCCTATATTGACGATACATAGAGTATAGAGTTTGGCCAGGATTTAACGAAGTGTCCTTCTCGAGTTACGTATCGTATAGAGTAGGATGTCTAGTTTGCGTTAGGTGGTCCACTTATGATGTCATATCCTTGTTAATTAATAGATCTATTTTCTATGGTATCGTCATTTACCACTTGAACTAGATAAAACTCTTGTTTCAAATATCATTTAAAGATGTTATATTACCTTAAAAATACTAAATGATATTTGAAACAAGAGTTTTATAACATCTTTCGTTTTTTTAAGGTAATATAACATCTTTAAGTTATTTTCATTATATGTATGCGTGGAATGTTGTTAAACTCGGCTGGGCCCGATGGGGTCAAGACAAGCGGGAGGAATGTCGTGTATGGGCCCACATACGGGAGACACGAACAACACAGAACCCCCACTCACTATTAATACTTTAAGCTTGAGTCCATCCACAATGGTTTTGTAAAATAACAAACAGAGAGAGAGGGAGAGAGAGAGAGGTTGTTGTGTAAAACCTCCATTGATGGCATTTGATCTTGGATTGTTTTGCTCAATTGTGTGAATTGAATTCGGTTTTAGTTTCTTCAAATGGTATCAGAGCACCTTGGGATGTAATTGATAATGTTCATTACAATCCTTTGTTTCTTTTGAATTCTGATCACCCTGTGATGCAATTGGTATCCACACCGTTTAACGGAATGAATTTTGTGAGTTGGAGTCGCGATATTCACATGGCTTTGGGTGCCAAGGCCAAACTCGGCTTCATCACATGTAGTTGTGTTCAACCTATTGAGAACATCGAGGATTTTAAGAAGTGGATGCGAGCATATTATATTGTACGTTGTTGGCTTATCAATTCGATGATAAGTGATGTTGCCGAGTCGTTCATGTATGTGTAATCTTCCAGGGAGTTATGGCAAGAAATCAAGGAAAGATTTTACGAAACAAATGATCCTTTGATCTTTCAATTGCGAAGGGATTTATGCAATTTAAAGCAAGAAAACTTATATGTTGGAGCTTACTTTGGTAAGTTGAAGAAAATATGGGATGAATTGTTACTTCCTGATGTTGTTCCAGATTGCACTTGTGGTTGTAGTGGCATGAGCCATTTCTCGTGTGCTTTATTGAAGCGTGTGGTTGAAAGAGAACAGAAAGTCAAAGTTATGCAGTTTCGGATGGGGCTCAATGAGGTTTATGAGCCTCTCATGAGCAATATTTTGTCAAAAAAAATCCGATGCCAGGATTAAACAAAGATTTCTAAATGGATGTGCAACTTGAAAGGTCCAAAGAATTGGCCTCAACTATGCAAGGTTATGCAAATGTGTTAGCTGTTGATCAAAGCAATATTGTGGACCTTGAAGCAAATGCAGTGAGTAGGTGTTCTTAGTCAAGGCAAGATCAATACATGTCTGGTGATCAAGGAAAAATGAGTTTAAGAAGCCATGTTTTGATAGGAAATGTGATCATTGTAACAAAGAAGGTCACACTAAGGATTACTGCTTCAAGCTAGTAGGTTATCTTTAGTGGTATAAGGGTCCTCGTGAAGAGGAGAGACCCAAACAGGGTGGGAAATTTGATGCACACCTCGAGACTCCTCCGTTTGACAGTACAATTGATGGATATGGTGGTGACTCAAGGCCAGATCTTGTTATGGTGAATGCAGTTTTCAATGAAAGGAAAGAGCAAGATAGAGCAATATTATAGTTAAGCAAATCAAGCAATGATTCATTTTGCATGTACCTTGAGTGTTTCATTTCTCATTGGTGCTAATAAAGCTTCTAAGAATAACTGGATAGTTGATTCTGGTGCTACAGATAACATTGCTTTTGATAAATATGTTTTCATGAATTTGAGGAATTTGCAAAGTGTGATCAATCTTGGATTGCTTGATGGTTCTAGTTTTGTTGTGAGTCGATCAGTCGGGATCTGTGCAACTTACATATGATTTGTTATTGTAGAATGTGTTATTTGTTCCTCAGTTTAGACATAATTTGTTGTCTGTTTCAAAGGTGTTGCATTCCCAGCATCTGGAATTTGGGTTTAATGAGGTATCTTGTTGGTTGCAGGACCTTATAACTAGGAGAATGATTACTCGATGGACTGAAGAGGGAGGTCTCTACATTTTAAAGTCCCAAGAGTTGATGACAGTGAGCACTAATGTTCTTAGTTGTGCATTGAATGGGATTGATCATGTGTCCCATGATTGTAATAAAGTAGTAAACTTTCATACACTACATGCTCGACTTGGACATATTTTTGTTTCAAAAATGAAACACTTACCAGAGTGTTCTTCTACTGATTTGAAGGATTTCGTATGTCATACAAGTTAATTGACTAAGTTTCGCCTTTCCCTAGAAGTATTGATTCATTGTTTGATGGTATTTTTCAGTTAGTTCATATGGATTTGTGGGGTCCTTACAGAACTCCAGCTTTGTGTGGTGCTAAATACTTCTTAACTATCTTAGATGATTTTTCTAGGACTACTTGGGTATATCTTATACAAGATAAGATGCAAGTGCTCAGGTTACTCACCAATTTCCTAAATTTGGTTGAGACACAATTCTAGTTTAAAGTTAAAGTTGTGAGAACAGACAATGGTACTGAGTTTACTCAGAAGGGATGTTCAGATATCTTTTTAGCTTGAGGTATTACTCATAAAAAATCAGCTCTTGGTGTTCATGAGCAAAATGGTAGAGTTGAGAAGAAACATAGGCATTTAGGGGAAACAGCCAAGGCTATTAGGCATCATGTTGGTTTACCTATACAATTTTGGGGAGATTGTGTTTTGAGTGCTACATATTTGATCAACAAGATGCCATCTAGTATGCTTCAATGGAAATCACCCTTTTAGATTTTGTACAACACTCCTCCTACATTGGATAATCTCATAACTGTTGGTTGCCTTTGTTATGCATTACATCCTAATGATCATAGAGATAAGCTTGGTATTATCTATAAGAAGTGTGTCTTCCTTGGTTATCCTCCTGGTCAAAAGGCCTTCGGTGTCTTTGATCTTCAAAAGAAAACTGTTATATAACAAGTAGACATGTTAAGTTTGTTGAGCATATTTTTCCATTCAGAAAGGTTACAGTTCCAGAGAATTTCAATTCAATAAATCATGGTCTGCCTTTGCATGTTGATGATTCTGATTTTATGTGGGAAAATTATCCTGTTATATGTCAGTTACCTATTGAGGATGATCGTTCTCATGGTGACCCCAAGAATATGATCATTGATGATTCTAGCATTGATGATCTTTCAGGCACTTTATCTAGTTCTGCTACTCCTCCTAGTTCTGCTACTCCTTCTAGTATTATTATTCCTTTAGTATGTGATATGTCTCTCCTTATGGTTTCTAAGCGTGAAATTCACGGGCCTACTATGTTGAATGACTACATCTGTTCAAGGCTTCCAAATAGAATGACAGGTCCAAATTCATAATCCGAGAGTCAATCTTTTGTTGTGTTTTCTGTTCAGCATTTGGCTCATATGTCTCATGATTTTATCAAATCATTTGTCAATGTGTGTGCAATTTTTTAGCCTCATTCTTTCAATCAGGCTAAAGGCATTTCTTAATGGGAAGATGCTATGAATGCTGAAATAGCATCCCTTAAGAGAAATCACACATGGACTATCACACAGCTTCCTATGGGCAAGAAAGCTATTGGTTCTAAGTGGATTTTTAAAATCAAGTATAAGCAGGATGGGAGCATAGAGAGATACAGGGCTCATTTGGTAGCAAAAGATTACAACCAGGTTAAAGATAAAGATTATAAGCAAACATTCTCTCTGTTGGCAAAATTAGCAACTGTTAGAGTGATTTTAGCTCTTGCAATAGTTAGAGGGTGGGTTTTGCATCAACTGGATGTAGACAATACATTCCTTCATGGTTTTTTGGATGAGGAAGTGTATATGCAAGCTCTTGATGACTATGAAATCAAGCCTGGTCATGTGTAAACTCAATCGTTCTCTCTATGGTCTTAAGCAGACTAGTAGCAATGGAATCATGAGTTGACAAAGTTCTTGGTTCGTTTGTGATATTCTCAATCAAAACATGATTATTCTCTATTTGTTAAGGTTGTTGGGTCTCATCTGACAATTGTGTTAGTATATCTGGATGACATGCTCTTGCTTGGTAACTCATGTTCTGAAATTGCTCATACCAAATCAACTCTTCATTATGCTTTTACCATCAAGGACTTGGGAGTTGCAAGATATTTCCTTGGAATGGAAATTTCTCGATCACCTTAATGTATTCTTTAAAACCAAAGGAAGTACATACTTGATATCCTTAATGATGCTCAAATGAAATCCTGTAAGCTTGCTACTTTTCCAATGCAACATGGTATCATATTGTCTGCACATGTTGGTGATCCTTTTGAGCATCCAGAAACCTACAGAAGGTTAATTGAGAGGTTGCTTTATTAACTCTCACTCGTCCTAATATTGCATAAACAGTGCAACTGCTGAGTCAATTTCTTCAAAATCCTCTCAAGCCTCATTGGGATGCTACTCTATATCTCCTTCGATATTTGAAAGAAAGTTTTCACTTGGCATTATCTTACTCTGCAGTCAATGATCTCACTCTTAAGGCTTACAATGATGTTGATTGGGGCAACTGCCTTGACATTGGCCGATCTTTATTAGGTTAGTGTGTCTTCTTAGGTTCGTTCTTAGTCTCTTGGAAGACTAAGAAACAAAAGATTGTTTCTAAATCTTCAACAGAGAGTGAGTATCGAAGCATGCCATCTGTTGCTATTGAACTCGTTTGGATGCAATGTTTGCTCACTGATCTTCACATTGATGTTCAGCTACCTATCAAGCTACACTGTTACAATAGAGCTGCTTAATGCTTGTCTTTGAATCCGGTTTTCCATGAGCGGACCAAGCATGTTCGAATTGATTCTCATTTCATCCGAGAGATGGTCCAACAAGGCTTTATTCAGACATCTCATGTCTCCACAACCCTCCAATTGGCTAATGCTCTGACGAAAGCTTTGGGTGCTCATCAACACAAGTTTCTTAGTTCCAAGCTTGGACTTGTGTCTCCTACCCATGTCCAGTTTGAGGGGGGTATGTAGGATACGTGCATATCATATGGTGTTGATATTAGAAGGGTAGTTTAGTCATTTTATGTCGGTTTATATTGAGTTGCTAGTAGGTGGTTTAGGCGGGATTTTCAGTTTGTGAAATAACAAACGGAGAGAGATAGAGAGAGCTAGAGGTTGTTGTGTAAAACCTCAATTGATGACACTTGATCTTGGATTGTTTTGCTCAACTGTGTGAATTGAATTTGATTTTAGTTTCTTAAAAAAAAAAAGGATTGAACTTTACACCCTTTTTGGTAGAGGAGGGTTTGAAAGAGCAGAAAGACGGAGGTTTTGGAACTGAGAGTTAGTGTGCTTCTGTTCCTTCACTTTTTTGAAAACTTAAGTCTCATCATTTATCTTACTATTAAATGGGGTTCGATTGGTACAAGTCAATTTACTTGATTTACGACTCATATCAGATGGAACACATGCGATGGAGGCAAGGACTACCACCACAAGGTTGGTTATCTTCTTATCTAATAAAAGGAAGTAAAAAGAGAGAAGAAAGAAAGAGATTAGGTGAAATTGACAAAAAGTACTATATATAGCTAGACATCAGACGTGTTCTGTTCTATATAGTACATGGATTGGTGAGTGTACAGTACACTATGTACTACTGTATCAATTGTTTGAATATGTTAAGCATTTATATTGTGCCTGTACGGTCCATAACACATGGGATGGTGATTGCAGCTATTATTGTTGACAAGCTGGCCCATGAGTCCGGGATATCTGAAATGGGCCTGTTCATTATAGCGGATATCTGAAATGGGCCGGCCCATTTTACAATGCATTTGGAATTTCTTTTAAGAAAAAAAAACATTGGATCCGTTTGAAGTAAATGGGCCCACTGACGGAAATTGAAAAAGACATGCCGAAATGCGTTTGGATTGTGGTAGATTATGTTGACAATGCTTTATTGTCTTTTGGAAAATAAGGCTGCAATTTGCAGTAACCTACAATAAATTGAAACCACTAAAATACGCACTTTTATTTACAAATTAGTTTTTTTTTTCATTTTGAAAAAATAGACATTTAATTCGGGGCATGTTATACATACGGTCATTTTATCGCCATCCGCACGGTGTCAGAGCTGAGCTTCTGAATCACTATGCAAAATGTCGATACCGAGTCTTCCAATCAACAACCCGATTGGGTGATCAACCTGCAATCTCAGCAACCCCTCCCATCCCCTTAGCTGATGCCGAATCTCCATATCGGTAGAAACAAAAAGCTGCAAGATTCCTAGCTAGCCCATCCTATCGACTAAGCACTGCACCCTGGCCCGGGTTTGCCGACTTCAGAACTAGGCATAGTATACCCGTTTAATTCGTACAATAAAATTCAATAGCTAATATCATGTTTAACATGTGTCCACAACAAAACTTTTAATTAAAAAGTGAGTTTTAATTAAATGTTTGGTTGAAAAAAAAAATAGTGAATCTCGTACCGATCCTGTCCTGCAAAAATTACGCGGGACAGGACGCAGAACGACACCCATCCCGTCCCGCGGCCCGCGCCCACCCCTAAATTATAAATATGGGAAGCATGCAAAATAAATAGTAAATTTGAAGGAAGTGTCCAAAAGAGAAAAGGGAAGTGGGGCCCACATATTTCTTCAATGAGCAAAACATAGAAGAGGAGAAAGGAGAATGTGAGAAGGAAGGAAGCATGCATCAACCATCAATTCAAAAAAATTTGGAATATAATTGTGGGGAAGATTTGGGATAAGCTTTACAAAGACAGCTATCACCTTGGAGTAGACTTTCCCCAACATGTATGTGATGTGTCTCATTCCTACCCACACACCCCCATCACCCACCCTTCTGCTACATTACAAATCCACTTGATTCTTTTCCACAAACAAATAAATAAGATGTTACTACTTACTACTTTCACTGGTACAACAATTTAGTTTAGGGTGAATTACATTTTTGGTCCCTAACCTTTACCACTTGTTTCACTTTAGTCCCTAACCTTTGAAACGTTTCAAAACAGTCCTTGACCTTTTTATTCAGTTTCATTTTAGTCCCTAACCTTTCAAATGTTGTAAAATAGTCCTTAACCTTACATTTTTTTATTCGTTTTAATCCCTAATATTAAAATATTATTTGAAATAATTATAAAAAAACCACCATAAAGTTATCATAATTTAAATAAAATCATTCATACAAAGAAAATTATATAAAATCATCTAACTCTATAATTTTAATATTGAAAAATACTCACACTATTTTACTATTTATCATAAGAGCATATTATATAAAATTATTCATAATTTTTTTTTTCACAAAAGCTCTCATAAAATTTATAGAACTTGTGATTAACTATGAGAGATTGTGGGATATTTTTTTTTCTTATTTACCAATATATAGATCCAATATATGTGTATTAATCCATTAAAATAATGAATTTGAATAATAAAAGAGATCTTTTAAAAAAAAAAATCATAAAGTTGGATATTTGTTTTATAATTATTCTTTATATGGGTAATTTACTCATTTATATACATTATAATAACTTTAGGGTAATTTTTTATAATTATTTCAAATAATATTTTAATATCAATGACTAAAACGAATAACAAATATAAGCTTAGGGACTATTTTACAACATTTGAAAAGTTAGGGACTAAAATGAAACGAAATAGAAAGGTTAAGGACTATTTTGAAACGTTTCAAAGGTTAGGAACTAAAGTGAAACAAGTGGTAAAGGTTAGGGACCAAAAATGTAATTCACCCTTTAGTTTATTGCTTAAGGCAATGTCACTACTCCAATGGCCCATTTTGAAAACTTCCCTCACACTAATATATATTTCCCCAATTAAAGGCGCTGAGTGTGAAGCTTTAATTAGTTAAATTGGAGTTGAAATCCACTTATTGCTTCAAAAGTTTTATCAAAGAGCTAGCATGATTTAGAATTTGTATGACATGAAAATATGGAACATATATATGTATATAAGTGGTGGAGCCAGAAAATTTTCGGAGGGGGCACAATGGTACATGTACGATATAGTTTTGGATTAAATTGACATAAAGAATTATATATAATTTGATAATAAATGACGTTGTTTTAAGGTAAAATCTCATCGGTTTATGATAAAACACTATCATTTTTTCGCGTCTAAAAAGAAGAAGTATAAATATATAAATGGAATACCCGGAAAAAAATAACTAAATAAGTATAGGAAATGCAATAAACATTAAGTTAAGATTATGGTTGTTATATGAGTTAATTACATATAGCTTGACTCGAGTTTTGCTCAATAAAAGCTCGGTTCGAGCATATGATGTACAAAATGAGTTGATTATTAGCACATTTTTATGTTCGATTCAAAGCTCGGCTATGCTTAATTAAAACTCAAATAGCAAGAATTTTATGAAATTTAACAATTTTATTTTAAGTTACTATGTTATAAGCAAGTAAAGTTGCATGATACTTAAAAAAAAACTCACTCAAGCTCGTTCATTTACTAAACAAGTCGAGTGTGAGCTCAAGTACGTTCAAATATAGGTTTCAACCGAGCTTCACTTGTTTCTAAATGAGCTAAATATAATCAAACAATACTAGACGTGTTTGACTCGAATAACAACCATAGTTAGTATATACAACTTGTTGCACTCATAACATATAAATGTATAACCAAATATAAAAATTTTAAACTTGCGTAACTTCTTATTTAATTGTCGAAATGATTAGTATAACCTCTCATTTCGAAGCTCTCGAGATGAATTATAGTATGTGAATGTTATTTTAAGTAAAATATAGAAGTATTATAGTCTACTGAAATAAAATTAATGTGATTAATATACCTTTAATTTTTAAACATTCATAACTTTTTAATCAGATGTCGGAATAAGGCGTATTATATGTCAAAATGAAGCTAGCGACGATTAGAATACTACTAGGTACTTCGTCAAATGAGGGGGATGGGCACGTGCCCCCTAGTTCCCCCTCAGCTCCGCCCCTATGTGTGTGTGTATGTATGCAAATTAAACACAATATAATATATGTAGTTAATTCCATCACAAAAGCAAAGGGATCGAAAATGAGAAGAATTTTTTATGAGTAGTTGATGCACACTTATCCAAAGTAATAGATCTAACATATCCATCGCTTGAGTTGAATATATATAATCCAAATGCATTAGGAAAGAAGAAAGAACTAACTTTAATAGGATACTAAAGGCTAACCTATCCATAATTAAACGATGTGTGCATATAAACAAATATGTCTAATAAACATATATATATATATATATATATATATATATATATATAAGCTAACCTATCCATAATTAAACGATGTGTGCATATAAACAAATATGTCTAATAAACAAATATATATATATATATATATATATATAGGGAGTGGTTCCCTTGTGCACACCTCTTAGAGTATATCTAGTGCACGAATCCGAACCGCGCGTAGATCTGTCTAGATTGGATGGCCTATATCACGCCATGTGGAATTGTTTAAAAAAAAAAAAGGGGGCGTCCGGCCTTTCCAATATTACAAGTAGGCGCGTGCACCATTTCTCCCATAAAACCCTAAGAAACCAAAAGTCCGGCCTTTCCAATATTGAAAGCTTCCAACCCCACATCCCCCGTCAACATCGCCGCCACCAACCCCAACCACATCCTTCGGCCCCATCCCCGGCGATTCCGGTTGCGATTGATCCCGTTGTTGCGATCGATTAGGCCGAGGACGAGGGCGATGGGATTCATCCATGGCCGACCGCTTCGCCGAACGGCCTCCAACCGCTTCCTCTCGCCACCAGATCTCCGGCGTCCCCTCACCGCCAAAGCCCTGATCTTCATCGCGCAGGCGACTCCAGGCGGCTCCAATCCGACCCTCGCTCTGCTGCTCGAGTCCGACTTCAGGCGACTCCAGCCAAAGCCCTCTCGCCACCAGATCTGGTCCAATCCGACTCCAGGCGACCATCGCTCCAATTCGACCATCTCCGGTTTGTATTTATGAATAATCTACCATCTCCGGCTCCAATCCGATCATCGCGCAAGCGACTCCATCCAAAGCCTTCTCGCCACCAGATCTCCGACCCTCCAATCCGACTCCAGGCGGCTGTGATGAGGCGTCTTTTGATCGATTTGAAGGTGAGTGTGTGCGTTTGGGGTTCTGATCGATTTGCCCAATTTGTGTTGAATTGATTAGCAATTTGGTAGATTATTCATAAATACAAGATTATTTTTTGGTAAATTATTCATTGCTTTTGGGTAGATTATTCGGGAATACAAGGGTATTTCCGAATAATTAGCAAGTTGATGGCTGGATGGTGGCAAGTTGATGGATGGTTGTTGGCGGCTACCTTGTTCTACGATATCAAAGTATGATTGAGTTCTAATGTTTTCCACATTGCTAGTGTACCTCTTAAAAATTGTGTTTGATTAGTTAGGGAATTTATAGATCTTTTGATTTGGATTTTTTTTTGTACCTCTTAAAAATAATAATTTCAACGAATAATTCATCTATTATCGTTCAATAAACGCGTTAAATCGACCGATTTGACCGAATAATTTGACAATTTACTATTCTAAATGGTTATGCAATTATTTATCGCTTCTATGTACCTCGTAAAAATAAGAATTCCACTGAATAATCTCCCCACTATCGTTCAATGTACGCGTTAAATCGACCGATTCAATCGAATATTTCTAAAAATTTACTGATTCACTACGGTTACGCAATTATTTATCGTTTTTGTGTACCTCGTAAAAATAAGAATTTCACTTAATAATCTCTCTGTTATAAAATATTATTCGGTGGAATGGTTGGTATTCACTAGTAGCGTGATCATTGTGGTGTGTCTTTATTCGGTGAAATATATATTTTTACCGCTCTAGTCCACCGAATAAAATATTATTAGTTGGAATGCAAAACATTATTATGTGGAATTGCCAATTTTTTTTAAAATTGATTTAGATGATTTATATAGGGAGAATTCTTTATTTTTTTAAAAAAAAAATTGTCAAATCCTTATAACATTATTTGGAATTTCCAAATTTTTTTAACAAAAAAATTTATTTACAGTTGATAAAAAAAAATTATTTACAATTATTCAATGATATGTACACTTTTTTTTTTTTTGATCCGCTAACCTTTAAAAAAAAATACTACACACTTACAAATATTTAAAAAAATCAAAAACAAAATCACATATGCTAGAGATCTCTTCTTCGTATTTTTCTTAAGCATTGATTTACTTGACACCATTTTTTTTATTTTTTAATTGTGGGGTGGGTCCCACTAGTCATGTAGATAAACTCCATTTACAGTTTAAAAAAAAGAACGGTATTTTATTTGAACTAAATAGGAAAATTTTATCAACTTAATGGATGGGCCCCACCATAATAAAAACAATCACAACAACTCCAATGAGTCTCTTTCACACGCGCTAAGCTTCAGAGAGTAAGTCCAATTTTGGTTCATAGTGCGCGGGCCCCACCATTTTTAAATTAAAAAACAGGAAAAAAACCTTTTAATTACAACCATCCATTCACACCCGATCAATGGTCGAAAATCGTGCACAAAAATGTAAAATTGTCTTAAGGTGTAAAATTTGCTTAAGGTGTAAAATTTCTAAATATGGTGTACGCGCCCAATATAGAAAATCAATTAATGGGCCGACCCAAACAAACGCTAAAAATTAACCTGTTTCTTTCTCCCGACTCTGTGACCTTGTAGCCATAGCGGTTGATCCAGTGCTTGAAGAAGATGACCGTCGCCGGGAATCTTCCGATTAATGGAGCAATTGCAGAGGAGGATCGACGATTTTGCATATTATATCTTCTCCCTCTGTTCGATGTCGATTCCCTTTGTGAAGGAAGGAGTACAGGCCAGCTGTTCAGACGTTGCTTCCTCTTCGATCAATTAGGGCTTTCGGGTTTGATAGCTTAATGTCCCAATTGCTCAAGGTTAAATTGATCCGCTTGGGGTGCTTCTCTGTCTATTCCATCTCTTTTCTGCCCTTCATCTGCTCCTACTGTTCTAGGGCAAGGAAATAGACGATTTCATCGCCGATGCATTATCAGTCAATTGCTTCTTTTAGATCGTCAAGACATTCTATTGTTCATCAACTCCCCTTTGGCTCTTTGATGTTTGCTTTCATGTCCATGTTATAATTTCTGCTGTCCTTTTTTGTGTTTTTTTGTTTGTGGTTTCAGATTGCAGGGTATTTTGCTCTCTCCTTGGTTCGTGCACCATGGATTCAGGCTTAGCACCTCGAGGCCACAATCTCTTCAGGAAGAAGTCAAAAGAAAACGTAATTTTCTAAATCTGTAAACTCAATTTGGATTTGATTCTAGGGTTTCAGGACCCGGACCCCTTACAGCTATAATTTCGGGGTTTATTATAAATCTGTAAGGTCAATTTCGATGGAATAGAGAATCGTCTCAATTTGGATATGAATGTGGGGTTTCAGGACCTTGAAGTTATAGTTTTGGGGCTTGCCCTAATTTTGGGGTTTGCCTTTGAAAGAAACATAATTTTCTGAGATCTAGGGTTCTTAAAATTTATTGTTCAAATAATAGTTAGAGGTAGAGGATGGGCTGTAAAAGTAAACACTTGTTCTTGGCTAACATTTCCACAGATTTTGGTTTTGCATTATGTATGAATTTTATAGGTGCTCAATTCTCTGATTAGGTTTCAATTTAAACCATCTAATTTCTGCGTTAGTTGATGGTTTTAAGTGTTAATAACTCTAATTGAAACCTTCAATGGCAGTTGGATAGATTCATCCCAAACAACAGCTGAGAGAAGTACCACCAACAGCTGAGAGAAGTCTTTGGCATGAACAGAACTTGAATTCTTGCATTCAAGAACAAACCACTTGTTCAGGTTCAGGCTGCAGAAACAATCGCTCCTTGGAAATATTCCTCTTTCTAACAAAAGCCTCGCCGACACATTCCTCAAGTATGTCTCTATAGTTATGAATGATGAATGTAGCTAGTTAAGCTTCCAAATTCCACAAGTTGCTGTCTGTGTTTATATGTTTCTGATCTTTACTGAATTTCTGATTCTGATATACAGATGGAGGAACTCAAATAGGAGGCCCCTGAGCTCATTGACGATTATTACTTGAATCCCCTGGATTGGGGAAGCAGCAATGTTGTTGCAATTGCTCTTGGAAGCACCATGTACTTGTGGGATGCTTCAGATGGATCAACATCAGAGCTTGTCACAGTCAACGACGAATTGGGGCCGGTCACTAGTGTTAGTTGGGCTCCTGATGGACGATGTATCGCTGTTGGGTTGAACAACTCTGAAGTGTAGCTGTGGGACTCCACATCAAACCAGCAGTTGGGAACTATTAAAGGCGGCCACCAAGCACGAGTTGGGTCACTTGCTTGGAACAATCACTTTCTTACTACCGGTGGAATGGACGCCCGAATAATAGTCACATTCTTATTCAAGTTATCTAATACCTTTTGGCTTTTACCTAAGAAACCTCCAATGCTCATTGGCCAATTCTAAAGAGTAGCTTGAGCAAAAATTTCTTCAATTACACGAAAAGTTTATTTCATCTTATTTAGCAGAAAGATGGATAGTATTAAACTTTTTTGCTAGTTGTGTTTGTCTTTGGTTCAATTGGCTTTGTTTCATTAACGATAAAATGATGTATGTCCCTGTGCTTTAATCAAATGTAAAGCTATGTTAGATATCTTTTTTTTTCTTGCCCAAAAAAAGTGATGTGATTTAAAGCCTATTAGCTCAAAATGGTAGAGCAATGTGCCACGCACAAAGATGCGGGTTCAAATCCCCCATAGACTATCTATGTTTATCGCTTACAATTAATATGTTTCTCTTCATGAATAAGAGGTGCAACTGTAAAGTGCAGTTGTGCAACTGTAAAGTGCAGTTGTGCAACCGTAAAGTGCAGTTGTGCAATTGTAAAACAAAGTGCCCAAATTAGATTTTTAGTTTAGGGAGAACCAAATTATATTTTAGTTTGAATGAGCCTACAATGTTGCTCAAGCTTGGCTCGCGAGCAATAAACCAGTTGTGCAACTGTAAAGAGCTGTAAAGTGCAGTTGTGCAACTGTAAAGTGTAGTTGTGCAACTATAAAGTTAAGTTGTGCAAATTTAAAGTGCAGTTGTGCAACTTTAATGTGTGCAAAAGTAAGATATAATTGTGCACATTTAGAATACAAATGTGCAGATTTAGAATACAATTGTGCAAAAGTAAGATACAATATGTGCAAATTTAGAATACAATTGTGCACTTTTAAGCATTGCAATCTGAATTTTAAGCACTTCAACTTTTTGTTTGAATGTGCACTTTTAGTTTCAAAAAGTGCAAATATAAAAATTAAATGTGCAATTTTAGTTTCAAAAAGTGCAAATATAAAAATTAAATGTGCAATTTTAGTTTGAAAAAGTGCAAATATAAAATGATAAAGTGCAAAAATAAGATCATAAAGTGCATGAATGAGAAACAAGATTGGGCTTTTGAAATTGATGTTTTAATTTTGTTTTGTTTTTTTTTTACTTTTGAGAGTTTGAGTTCACCTCTTCCATAATTTAGGCTGATAGATGTGAGTTTGAAATCGATTTTTTTTTCATAAAACAATTTCAAATTAAAGTGCACACTTATGGTTAAAAAGTGCATAATTACGGTTAAAAAGTGCATAAAGAAGGTTATAATGTGCATGATTAACAATTTGGGATTGTTGTGTTCTTGTCTATTATGTAACCTATGTGAAATTCGAACCCACATCTTTGTGCATACGCACATCGCTCTACCAATTGAGCTGATTGGCTATTCATATATAATGCCAAATACAACATACACTATTTCAATTAAAAACCCAACCAAATTCCAAATCATCAGCGTTCACAAACTACATATCTAAGCACTTTCAAGTGTTCATAACCTGCACATATCTTTTCACAAACTGTCTACGAAAAAATCCTACCTAAATAACCATATGGTGTAACGAAAAATCTGCATACCATATGTTTTACCCAAAAACAAGCATACCATATGTTCTTAACAAAAACAAATGCACATATACCATATTAGCAACCTACATTGCTCACCAAAAGGCCTACCACACACCACATTGACATAAGATGGAGTTTAAGAAGAGGTAACTACCTCAGAGGCTGACTGCGAAGCGAGAGATCCGCTTTTGAACATCTTCAGCCTTGGCGTTTGCAATCTTGGTGTCCTCTTCCGCCTTCCTCGCTCTTTCCTCTGCCCGCTCAGCTCTCTCCTCGAGTTGTTGACGCTCTGCAGATCCCTCCATGCTAGTTCTGACCCTCTCTTCTTAGCAGGTCTTCTCACTGCAGCTCCCATCCCTATTGAATTTTATTCAAAGCAAAGAGATCAAATCAGTAGAAATGAAGTAAAAAAAAAAAGATAACAGCCTGCACTTGAACCAGAAAAAAATGCAGGAACTTATTTTACAAAAAAACCAAGCAGGAAACATCCAACACTTAAATAGAAAAAAAACATAGAGATGCACTTCAAATACAAAAATATAGAATCATAATTTATCCATCAAGCACTAAACCCATACTAATTGAAGATCCAACTTCTGTGGGCGACAAAGCAATGAAATGCAGCATGCCAAGAAGCATAATTTATCCATCAAGCAGACAAAAAGCAGTGGCGATAAAAAATCAAGAAATTAGAGACCAATTCTAGGTTGTGAAACAGTGATCGAAAAGCATAATTTGCCTCTGTATTTAGTACATTCGGCTTGAATAACTAATGGTGGGATGATTAGAGCTTAATTTTGAGGTTTTCTACATTTCCTAATTCATTTGAATATGAAACTTGATTTTGCTTAGGAAGCCAAGGTTTTCTACATTACCAGCTAAATTCTGATCTTTTCTGTGAATTCATTTTGGGTTATAACTTTCCTTGCTATCTCTATATACCGATTACCAAGTATCGATCCGTCAGCTGGATATATGCCATCGTCATGGCTCTTGGCTGCCCAATCTGACTGCACAAATGTATGATCCAATTCAATTCAAGTTGGTTATGAAACAGGTAACTTATATACTAGAACTTGGATCAATTACATGTCTGTGGTTTATACGTAGTTCTAGCTAAAATTAACCCTACCTCGTGTGGGTGACATCACAAATTTAATTTCGATTCATCCTAAATGCAAGAAAAATTCATCCTTCATTTGCTCACCTCCAATCAATGAATCAATGAGCATCGAATAAGCAAGAAATTTTCTCCCATCGACATTCAATTCAATACACATCATATATATCTATACAGATTCTAGAAGCAAAATAAACTCACCTCCAATCCGGAGGAGCAGCAGAGGCGCTGACAAAGGCAGTGGAGGGGAGAACAGATCGAGCAATTGAAGGCTTCAGATGCTCGAACATAGATCAATGCGACCAACTTTTTCTGCCTCTATAGGCGGAGCAATTGAAGGCGGAGCGAAGTCGGATCTGGTCAGGAATCTAACCAGATCTGAGATCCATCGTCCTCTCCGCTGAAGCGGTTCTCGCTCTCATGCTCTCAGCATCGCTGGCTTCCAATTGGTGCTCGGATCCGCCGCTCGCCGAGAAAAGAGGAGACGGAATGCTGCTCGCCGAGAAGGAGAAGAGGAGACGCTCTCGGCTTCCAACTGATGAGGCTGATGAGGAGGTCAGGGCGGTGAATGGAGGCGAGGAGGCCGACCATGGCGGAGACGGAGGCAGACATATCTGAATGAGAAATGCGTCCCAGTGAGAGGAGGAAGAATGTGTTATTTTGGCCGGTTCAACACCGGTTAGGTTTTTTTTTAAAAAAAAAAATTCAAACCCGCGTCCGGTTTTCTAAAATTTTACACCTTAAACAATTTTACACCCTAATGATATTTTACATTTTCACTCTTCCCTATATATATATAAATCACCTATCGATTACCTTAATAGAAGTCTCTTTTAGGAAGTAAATTTTTCCTCGTTGAAAAGAGATATTTCATCACTAAATCTATTTAGCGAGAAAATATTTTTTGATATGGTTAGTAATATTTATCGTTGAATTGTTTAACTACTATTAAATTTATTGTAAAAGGTAATTATATTTGATTCCGAGGTTTATCTACTATTAAATTTATTATAAAAAAGTAATTATATTTGATTCCGAGTAAAATAAGATGAAGAAGTAAAATAAGATCAACAAATTCAAAGCAAATTACAAATGCGCGGTGTGTCTTGCTATAAATAGTACTACATGTTGCCCCATTCGAGGTGGGTCACTGGTGGAGAGTAAGGGGGGTGTCAGGAGGTCTCGGGTTCGATCCCTACCTCCGCCCCTTTTCTTAGATAAAAATTCAAGGATTGCCTTGCTCCTTTCCAGTGGGTCGAGCCGGTCGGCACAAGCCGGTTTACCTGGTGTGTAGCTCTTGTCGGTGGGTCACGTGCTCGGGTTCCTCCTCATAAAAAAAAGTACTACACGTTCGGAGAAGACAAAGAACATAAATGTAACTTTAATATAAATACTTAACACTCAAATTCACACCATTAATTTGTTCAATTTTCTCTCTTTTAAAAGATTTGGAAGAACGTTCATATATCTCAATGTTTCGAAAGTTATTTCATTTGTGGATATGGTTCCATAGATATTGAGACCCATAAAATTTACTATATACAACACAACTATGTCTCTTGAGTCACACCCCTGTCCCTTTTGAATCACAGATGTATTACACAAGAGGCGTAGAGTTTTTTAAGTAAAAAAATCATGCGTCTCTTGACACTACTAAAAAAACAGGATTTAGCAACGGAAAATAGCAACGAATTTGGCAATGAATGACCGTGGCTAACCGGTTTAGCCACGGACTCAGCAACGGTCGGGCCATCCGTAGCCATATGCCTCGTGACTAAATTCGGGCCGATGTAGCAACGGAAAATAGCAACGAACTCATACCGCCGTAGCTAATTCCGTGGCTGGGTATGACTTATGAATGTCGTGGCTGTGGTGACGACGACAGCGTCGAATATGGTCATCGCAAATGTCGTGGCTAATTTTATGGCTAAGTTCATTGCTAATGTTGTTTCTTGTTTTAAGGTGGGCATCGTTGCTAGGGTTGTGGCTAAATTCGTGGCTTACGTTGTTGCGATTATTTAAATGCGCTATTTATACAATAAAGAATATATATAATGTTATAACTAATGCATCCAAATACAAAACACAACATCGATCATGCACATAATGTACAACATCCATAAATACTACACCTAACTAAGAAAAGGCACCAACAAATCTTAAGAATCTAGACACTAGTTTGAGCACTTCTGTCTTGTTCTTGCACCCAATGCTTCACCCTCGACCAGCTAGAGATTGAACTGCAATGAGGGCAAGTATCCATTTTTTCTACCCAGGTATGAAATTCAATGCCCTGTTCAATTACAAAAATACACAATACAAATCAAATACTAAATTTCATAAATAGCAATAGCAGATTGAATAAGTAAATAATTTATTTTTTAAAATAATAAGTTCATAAACAAAACCATTAGAGATATACAATGCATCGATTCAAAATAACCCAGATCCAACCTCAATTAGACCAAATTCAACTGATACACACACAAAAAAAAAGCTCACCACTTTCTAACCATGAGTAGGAAATCAGTATACACACAACGGATACAAGCAGATTCAACAGATACACACAAAATCCCAATTTTTTTACTCTTTGATTTCGTATTGTATATCAAGTATCAACCCAAAAAGAGAAAGACAAGCCGGATATAGAGAGAGAGGGAGCAGAATACTTCACCTCCCATGGCTTCTCCCATTGTCGCTTTCCTGTAATTCCCAAAATATGTCAGATGAAAAAATGCAAGCAGGGAGAATTCGATTCTAGGTATAAGCTTCTCTGTCAGATTTAGGATTTATTCCCAAAATCTTTGTCATATATAGAAGAAACACATAAGAACGAACTCAGATCTGGAGAGAACTCATAAGTAAGGAAGAACTCGGATCTTGAGAGAACTAGAACCTCAACGGAGTAAGAAAGAACTTAGATCTGGAGAGTGAGGGAGTACCTTGGCTTCACATGTCACCACAGTCGGCGGAAATACTCCCGGACAGAGACATAATCGGGGCCTTCTCACCGCTACTGGAGGCGGTGATAAAAATACTGGAGGCGGCGCTACTGGAGAGGACATAACTGCAGGCGGCGCTACTGGAGAACCAGGGCAGAACCTCAAAGGAGGCGGCGCTCCCAGCGGTGAAGAGGTTGTCGGCGTCAAAAAGGCGAAGCGGTTGTCGGCTAAGAGGTTGTCGACGAAGGGGTTGTCGACGTCATGAGCACGGTCCGTGGGAGGAAAGACAGGAAGGCAAAGAGGATGTCGGCGTCATTCTCTGTCGGAGGAAGACAGGAAGGCGAAGCGGGGCGGGGGAGATGAGATCTGAAATTTTGGGGGAGAAAACTGAAATTTTGGAGGAAGACAGGAAGGCAAAGCGGGGCGGGTGAGGAAGAATGGATGAGGGGCGGCGAGAGGTGTGTAGTGACAGAATGTGTGAAATTTGGGTTATAGCGTTTCTCAAATTCAAGCACAGGAAATTTCCCGCTCCAAAATCAATTAGGCGCTAAAAAAAAATTCGACAAAGGCTTCTTTTTTCACAATTTACATCTAGAAAATAAAACTATCAATATAAATATTTATCATTAAAAATATATACTTTGGGTAAGTTTTTTCAAATTTAATTATATATCAATATGTTTTAATAAGATTTTAGCCAATGTCATTAACCTAGTTCATTACCCGTATCTTATTAGAATTTTTAAAATATCAATATTAATATATATCGGTTTGGTATAAAAACAATTGATAGAAAAAAGTTTGTAATTGCATAATATTCGTACCAAAACTTATTTCTTAGTTAATATAAGGTTTTATTAAACATTTACTAGTCATTTATATGAGTTTTCCTCAAAATATACCCTTATAGTATTCTAATAAGAATTTTTTAGTCCATATAAAGTTGTTTCCTTATGTGAGTTTTCCTCAAATAATACTCTTATACTCCCTCCGTTCAACAAAACTTGACGTTTTACTATTCATGCACGCTTTTTTAGGAGCTAAAAACTATATAAAATATCGACTTTTTAAATAATTTTTTATAACAATTTCGTAGTTATTATTAATAAGTACAAACTTGTTAAAAAATTTTTTTTAAAAAAATGAATATTTTATATAGTTTTTATCATTCTAAAAAAGCGTGCGTGAATAGTAAACGACAAGTTTTGTTGAACGGAAGGAGTAGTATTTTGTAAGAATTTATTAGTTAGTATAAGGTTTTATTAGTTAGTTACTTATATGAGTTTTCCTCAAAACATACTCTTATAGTATTTTAATAAGAATTTAGTAGTCAATATAAGGTTTTATTAAACATTTATTCATTACTTATATGAATTTTCCTCAAAACATACTCTTATATTATGCTAATAAGAATTTAGTAGTTAAAATAAGGTTTTATTAAACATTTATTCGTTACTTATATGAGTTTTACTCAAAAGTCAAAACACACACTTATCGTATTCTTATAATGCAGTTATTAGGTACATATATGATTTTCCCTCAAAACACTCACTTATATTATTCTAATAAAAATTTATTAGTTAATATAAGGTTTTACTAAACCTTTGTTAGTTACTTATATGAGTTTTGCTCAAAACATACTCTTCTAGTGTTTTAATAAGAATTTAGTAGTTAATATAGAGTTTGATTCAACATTTGTTCATTACTTATATGAATATTCATCAAAACATACTCTTTTAGTATTCTAATAAGAATTTAGTAGTCAATATAAGGTTTTATTAAACATTTATTCATAACTCATATGATTTTTCCTCAAAACATACTCTTATAGTATTCTAATAATAATTTAGTAGTAAAAATAAGGTTTTATTAAACATTTATTCATAACTCTTATGAAATTTCCTCAAAACATACTCTTATAGTATTCTAATAAGAATTTAGAAGTCAATATAAGGTTTTATTAAACATTTATTTAAATCCCACTCATATGAATTTTCCTCAAAACATACTCTTATAGTATTTTAATAAAAATTTAGTAGTTAAAATAAGTTTTTATTAAACATTTATTCATAACTCATATGAATATTCCTCAAAACATACTCTTATAGTAGTCTAATAAGAATTTAGTAGTTAAAATAAGGTTTTATTAAACATTTATTCATAACTCATATGAATTTTCCTCAAAACATACTCTTATAGTATTATAATAAGAATTTAGTAGTTAAAATAAGGTTTTATTAAACATTTATTCATAACTCATATGAATTTTCCTCAAAACATACTCTTATGGTATTCTAATAAAAATTTAGTAGTCAATATAAGGTTTTATTAAACATTTATTCATAACTCATATGAATTTTCCTCAAAACACACTCTTATAGTATTCTAATAAGAATTTAGTAGTTAAAATAAGGTTTTATTAAACATTTATTCATAACTCATATGAATTTTCTCAAAACATACTCTTATAGTATTCTAATTAGAATTTAGTAGTCAATATAAGGTTTTATTAAACATTTATTCATAACTCATATGATTTTTCCTCAAAACATACTCTTATAGTATTCTAATAATAATTTAGAAGTAAAAATAAGGTTTTATTAAACATTTATTCATAACTCTTATGAATTTTCCTCAAAACATACTCTTATAGTATTCTAATAAGAATTTAGAAGTCAATATAAGGTTTTATTAAACATTTATTCATAACTCATATGAATTTTCCTCAAAACATCCTCTTGTAGTATTCTTATAAGAATTTAGTAGTTAAAATAAGGTTTTATTAAACATTTATTCATTACTTATATGAGTTTTACTCAAAACATACTCTCATATTATTCTAATAAGTATTTACTAGTGAAGATAAGCTTTTATTCAACATTTATTAGTCACTTATATGAGTTTTCCTCAAAACATACTCTTATTGTATTCTAATAAGAATTTACTAGTTAATACAAGCTTTTATTCAACATTTATTAGTTAATTATATGAGTTTTCCTCAAACCATAACCTTATAGTATTATAATTAGAATTTATTAGTTAGTATAAGGTTTTATTAGTTACTTATATGAGTTTTCCTCAAAACATAACCTTATAGTATTATAATAAGAATTTATTACTTAGTATAAGGTTTTATTAGCTGCTTATATGAGTTTTACTCAAAACATAACCTTATAGTATTATAATAAGAATTTTATTAGTTAGTATAAGGTTTTATTAGCGACTTATATGAGTTTTCCTCGAAATATAACCTTATAGTATTATAATAAGAATTTATTAGTTAGTATAAGGTTTTATTAGCGACCTATGAGTTTTACTCAAAACGTAACCTTATAGTATTATAATAAGAATTTATTACTTAGTATAAGGTTTTATTAGCTACTTATATGAGTTTTCCTCAAAACATAACCTTATAGTATTATAATAAGAATTTATTACTTAGTATAAGGTTTTATTAGTTAATTATATGAGTTTTCCTCAAAACATAACCTTATAGTATTCTAATAAGAATTTATTACTTAGTGTAAGGTTTTATTCAACACTTATTATTTACTTATATGAGTTTTCCTCAAAACATAAACTTATAGTATTCTAATAAGAATTTATTAGTTCATATAAGGTTTTATTAAACATTTATTTGTCACTTATATCAATTTTCTTTAAAACATGCTCTTATAGTATTATAATAAGAATTTATTACTTAATATAAGGTTTTATTAAACATTTATTAGTCAATTATACGAGTTTTCCTCAAAACATACCATTATAATATTCTCATAAAAATTTATTAATAAGTTAATATATGTTTTTTTCAACACTTATAATTTATATAAAAAATATTCATAGTCATATTTGGCCCCGTCAATGGGCCAATCCGGGAAAGTATAGTCATAGTTGGGCCCATAATAAATTAAAGCAGATTTGAGCTCAACCGTAATAGCAACGGATTTAGCCACGGATCGAGTCGTTGCTAAATACACATTTCATTCTACGGGCTAATAAGGTAATTGAGCCGATCATTTCTAATGGGCTATTGATCCATGCCGAGCCCATAACATTTGTTCTTCTTTTTTGGGCACGAATTCAGCTACAATTCAAGCCCACTCACCCCATGTCCAACCCGGCAACAATAACCGATCCAAGCCTACTCACCTCGTGTCCATTCAATCGTTGGATTTCTGATGCTGAATAGCCACAGATTTAGCCACGAGGTTGATGTTGTTGCCAAATCAGCATCGAATACAGCCACAAAATAAGCATTCGTAGCTAATTTCGTGGCTAATTACCACTAGCATCCACTTCTTCAGCCACGAAATCCGCCACAGACATTGTGTTCGTTGCTATTAGCAACGAATTTGATGATGTGGCATTCTTGGGTGAACACCAGTCACAAAAATAGCCACGGTCAAGAACAGTCGTGACCAATGTCATTGCTATTGGCAACGAAAACAGCGTCGGCTGACATTCGTGGCTAAAAATTCGTAGCTATTTCCTGTTTTTTTAGTAGTGTGAATCACACGTCTGTGACTTAAGAGTGGCAGAGTGTATTTAAAAAAAAGGGATATGTGGTGTAGATAGTAAAATTTTATGGTGTAAAAATCACACCCAATATTTAAACCCTAAATTATTTCGAGATCCATTTTTATTATATTTTCAAGAAAAAAAAAATCACTTTTAAACTTTAAAGATAAAAACTATCTTAACTTACTTTCTCCATACACACCCAACACCTAAATTCTGAACAAAGAGTCACTATATCCTTTACTTGGTGGAGTAGTTGGACAAAGAGAAACAAAATAATATTTGAAAACCAAAGCATAAGACCAACAGACGAATTGATATCAATGATCAACCAACACATGAAAAATTGGAAAAAAACAAACAAACAAACAAGAGGACATAGATTATGAAGAAGAAAAAACAAGATCAAGCAAACCAAATAGTAGTCTTCCCCAAAGGAACACCATTCATTGGAGGAAACCTAAGGAAGACTTTTTCAAACTCAGTTTTGATTGTCCTAAAACTTCTTATGTGTTTGCTTCTGCATGGTTTTTGATTAGAGATGAAGGAGGGAGGATGATTGCTTGTGATGCCAAAAGATGTGGGAAGATGTCGGTATTGCAAGCTGAGGCAGTTGGTCTGTAACTTGGCGTGGTTGAAGCCCGGAAGAGGGTGATTCGAAGGCTTGTAATGGAAGGTTACTACCTTGCGATCATTAATGCTATCAAAGGAGTTTGGTTCACTCCCCGGGAGATCGAATTGCTTATTACGGACGCTCTCCTTCTACTTCGGTCCTTTGAGATGATTTCCGTTCCCATGTCTTTAGGGAAGCCAATTGGGTGGCCGATCGTTTTGCTCATCTAGCTCTGAGCTCCGACTCTTCTGATTGGGGTTCCGATTTAGAGCTCTAGGCTCTCGTCCGAAAGGATGCCATTGGGTAGTGATACAACCGTAGTTGACACGTACACCCCAAATCCTTGCCTTATATATAAAAAAAATATGGGGATAATGAAATTATAATATGAAAGTTCATCCTCAAGCTTGATATATGAGTACACATCTAAGGGTCTTCTAAATTCTAAGTAACATATGAACATGTGTGTATATTGTTGTAGGAGGAAATCGGGTCAATATATAATAAAATAAATCAAACCAGATGTTGCCCACGCAAATGATTACAAGACTCCCTCCCGATGTAGAAAAAGGAAGTCAGGTTCGATCCTCGAGGAAGCGTGTCAACGAATCTCAGGTAGCGGCAAAATCTCACGGGCAGGAATCGACCACAGAGTACTCGACCTCGATTAAGGGTAGTCGACAGGGGCCGGGCTAGTTGAATTAGAGCAAGCAAAGTCTCTGGAGTTGGTCAATCTCGAGGAAACAACTCGACGTCGAGGAAAGTTGTCGATGTCGAGGAAGCCTTGCCGAAGTCGAGTAAGTTGTAGAGACAGAAACAACAACGATCTTGCTCGATCGAAAATCAGTAGTCGACGTCAACCAAGGTTGGTTGAAATCGAGCAGAAACAGTACGTAAATGACTTGCGAATGTCGAATTAAACATTGTATGAAAAAGAAATTCCAAGATCGGGGTTCGCAACAACGATAACCAAACATGCATAAGGCAAGAATAAGAGGAATAATCATGCAATCACATCAAAGGATCAAGCTTTCGCCTTTTCCAACAATTAGACAATTCTCTCAAGAAACCATAATTGTATCTACCAATTTTATGTTTATAATCGAAGTTGTTAACCTGAATCTCTATTGAATAGGTAATAAACATATAAAGGGTAGTGGACGATCAAAGCACGATAAAAGTCAAATCTTTACCTCAAGCACGCTTGACTATCGTGGGGCTCGCCTCGACCCTAGAAGTGGGTGGACTACTCGCTCTACATCGCAAGGAAAGACATTAATAATAAAAGGAAATAACTTTGCATTAATAAACTAAATAAAAGCTTAATCCTTACTAATCAAGGTAAGGAATATCTATCTTCTATCTAAAGATATAAATCTACTAGGAAATAAAAAAATCTAACTATATAAAACAAGATAAATCATATAGGGTAATTAAATGTTCCACCCTTACGATAAATAAAAAGATAAAATCCCCCAACTCTTCATGTGCAAGGAAACTTCTCTCGGAAATATCTCCATTGGATTTTGGATAGAACTTTAAGTAGAGCTCGGAATCGATTTGGACAAGTCACTGGATGTTGGTCGATATCAACCAAGGTGGGTCAATATCGAGTCACTTTTATCGACTTCACTTCTGCTACTCGATTTCGGCTTCTGGGGCAATATCGAGTTATCCTACGTCGATATCGACCAAGTTAGGTCGATATCGAGTCATCTCTTCAACTTCGCTCCGACTTGCTCGATCTCGGCTCTGGAAGGAATCTCGAGCGGGGTTTTGGTCGATATCGACCAAGCTGGTCGATTTCAACCTATCTCTTCTTCTCTTTGTGCTTTTGGTCCATATTGAGCTGTTTTGGAATTTTCGACCAGATTAGGTCGATATCGATCAGGATGGGTCGAAATCGACCACTGCTCAGTCTCTCGTTCTGTGCTCAGCTTCGCTTGATGCCAGGTGCTCTTTCGTCGATTTTCGCGCTCCTTCAGTAGACATCAAGTGCTCTTCCAGTCTTTCTTGGTTTTGCTTTGATTCAGCTCCAAATTCTGCAATATTAAACAGAAACTTGTGTAGATCTCTATTTCTCGTAAATCAACATAAACTACACAAATTTGCTATATTCCCATCCCAGATGCATGAAATGATAAAATAAAGAGCTGAAATAAGTATAAAAACATGGCATAATTTATGGACATCATATATGTGTGTGTATATATATATATATATATATATATATATATATATATATATATATATATATATATATATATATATATATATATATATATATACAGAGAGAATGATTCAAATGTAAATGAATCTTAAGGTGTAAATATGTTTAAGATGTAAATGAGTCTAATTATATGGGTAAATGGACATAATTTATGGGTAAATGGACCTAACTATGGATAAATGTCTTTGTCTTCCCATACTTTCCATTCATATGTATATTGCCCTATCTCAATTATAAAAAGAAAAAATGTGCCAAACATGCACTTTTTATGTACAAATTGGTGAATTGTCCAACTTTTTGGACAAATTGCAAAACTGTCCATCTTAAATACCCTAACCCACACGCTATCTTTCACGGCCTTAACTCTCTTCCCATCGCTCCATCGCTCTCCATCGGCGCTCCTTCCTCCATAGCTATACATCGTCGCACCTTCCTCCGGTCGCGCGCCATCGCCATCTCGGTGAAGATCCCCTTCGTCCTCTCCGGGGAAGCTAGACGCTTTGAGATCCCCTCCCGCTCTCACCAGAAGCAGCTCATCGCGTTCTCCACCTTCTTCGGCTCCTTCCACCTCCTCTGTCCCAACTACTCCAGCGTGCTCGAAGCCGGCTCTGGTCTTCGTCCGGAAGCCTTCACCATGTAGTTGCGTTTTCTTCTCGATCTCGAAGCGTCACACTCGGATTTGGTTCAAAATCATGATTTTTTCCCATTGTACAGATTAATGGTGAAGCCTCCAATTTGATCTCAACCTATGCAACCCTTTCTTCCTCCTCTTCTCTATCCACGAACACATCAATTTCATCGTTCGAAATCGAATTCGGATTCAAATTGACTGATTTCATATCTGGATTGAGATTGGGATCCTCTACGTCCTCCTAATTTTTCCACCAGGTAATATCACTCATTCTCACTCAATTGAATGAATCTTTAACTTGAAGAAAATCATTTGCTGTTGTTGTTCTGTCAAAGCATTTGTGTTTTTCTATGGCTCTAATTGGGAAGTAAAGAACAATTATTAATGTTAGCATGTGAAAATTCTGATGGGCATTTGTATGTCTTGTGTGCATTTGTATGTATATGATAAAGGAGGCGATTGCTTTGGGAAATAAGGAAAAAGAACTACATGTGGGGCAACTTGATGTCAGGTCAATGAAGTGCATCTCTCTGGTAATGTTGTTTTATTTAATCTTCATTTGTATAAAAATTGAAAAGTAATGATACAGTAGATTCTATGCGATTCTTATAATCTTAACATGGATGCATATCTAGCTTCTGTTATAAGTGGATTGATCGGCTGCACGATTTCACTTCCACGTATCAATCTACCCTGATCTTTCAAGATTGGATTGTACGCTAGGCAAGCCTACTTTTGATAGTTTAGTGCTAATCATTTGATGATAAGCTTTGAAATTTGGGTGAATAATGTTTCCACTCTATAGAGTGGTTGCTTTCTTGGGCATTTTTTCCCACTATTCTATTTTTGGGGATTTTGTTGTTTAGTGCTTTTCTCAGATTTTTACTTTGTTGATTACTTTGCAATCAAGTATTCCTTTGCAATTTGTATTTGCCAATTAGTGAAAGGGGGGGGGGGGGGGGGTTGGATGATTGAAATAAGAAAGAAAACAAAATAAACTATAAACAAGTTGATGCAAAACAATTTAGAGAAGATCGCTCTACCTACAACTATCCACTTTATTTGGTTGAATTGATATTGTAACTTCCTCTTGTCCTTTTAGTCTTACTATGAATGCCCTTGTCCCGACCTAATATAGTTAATAGTCCAACCAGTCATAGAAACCCTTACCAATTGAACAATCCATAGAAAAGGATTTAACTCAATTAATAGCTTTAAGTTCAAAGATTAACCAAGGTATTTACGATTCCTAAAGAGAGATTTAACAACACATTGAACTTCTTACCCATCCAATTAGTTCAACCTACCCTAATGGGATAAGTTTGCTACTTGGGTTAAGGTTCGCAACCAGGAATCTACAAAACCCTAGCAACTGAAGTGATTCTACCAAGTTGATCAGGTAAGATAGAACAAAACAATCAAACATTTAAGCACAAAGAAGTTGAAATATTCAATATAGGAAATAAGGAACAAGATTCAGAAACTCACAACTCAATCCAAACAAAGCTTCAAATTGCAAATAGAACGAAGAGAGTTTAGTCGCCCATGCCGAACATACCTAGCTCAAATCTCTAATTGTCTGATGAAAGTGGAAACTAATGAATGCTCGATCAATAGAACTAGGGCTAATCCCCTCTTAAGTAATGTCAAAGTCGGCCAAAATACATTAGATAAAATAGGGTTTTGGAACATGCGTCGGCCGCAACACTAATGCGGCGGCCGCTACATCGGTCTTTTACGGAAAATCCACTTTGAATCAGATCTTGACATCTATAGGAAAGTTGTAGCTCTCTGAAAGAGCTTTCCAACGCATGATCATAATAGTCGATCGAACAACCAAGGCCTCCAGAAAGTGCAAAACACATTCAGCATGTCTGGCGAAAACTTTTGTAGACTTGTTCTTCATTTAGGCTTGCTTCTTCTTCTCAGGACCTCTTTAGATCTTCATGTAAACTTCTTCTATCAACTAGACTTTTTCATCTAATGCATAATCAACCCATTTCTCCTTCTCGGATCCACAGTTACTTGAAATAATCAATAAAAACAGGTAGATTCCGACTCCACCAACATAGAGAGCAATATATGAAAATTGTACTTAAACCATGCATGATATGCATCTTAACTAAGCCAAATGCAACCTATTATGCCTACTAAATGCATGCTATCAACTGTTCAATCAAGCTCTCCTGGAATTTACTCAAGAGATGAGGTGTGAGATGAAAGATTCCACAATCATCCCCTTGACATATACGCCATCAAATACGCCATCATATCCAATGCTGCTCAATACAGTACTAAAACTGCTACTGAATATCTGCTCCCTGAACTGACAATGAAAGGATAATTTCAATAAACCACACACAATTTAGATATACTTCATTAGGGTTTCTTTCAAAAAGTTTTAAATAAATGTCGTTTCTAAGACAACACTATAGAGACTGCATTTGAACTCTTTGAATGCTTATGAACATTCCAGGTTTCAACAGTCCTTTAACGATGTGATGTGGCTTTGGAGGACATCCATTCAACTACGACATCAGGGTAACCTGTAGGACTCCAGGCTCCGACCTACCAAAATCGGTCTAACACAACCTACCACAAATCGATATCCATGTCAGAAACTAAATCAGAGAGGATCGAGAACACGATTGAGCGATCGAGCTCGATTTTGATGTGGTGTCCGCACTTTTCTGTTGCTTGAACGAGCTCCATGTTCGCACTTGTTTGAAATACGGGGAAGGCCGGAGGAGTAGGTTGTTGTTGCTGCTAAGTGCTATTGTTGTTTCTGAACTACATGTCCGCACTTCTGATAGTTGTTGTTGTTGCTAAAGTGCTATTGCAGATGGAGTGTTGATTATTTAACTTTCAATATGCATATTAGCATTTTTTCATTTGAATATGAAGATTAGCATTTTGTCACAATGTAGGATGGGATATATTCCATACGACAATTCTTAAGGTTTTTTGTGGTTTGGTGTGCTCACTTATATATCTAATTATGTTTTAGCTTAACAAAAGCTTTCGAAATTTTTAGGATTTCCTTTTTTTTTTCTTCGTGTTTATACTTATCTTGTCGAATTTATGGTTGTCATGGATTTTGTGCTGACAGAAAGTGTTGTGTAGACAGAAATTGTTGTATGTGCAGTATTTTGCTTGTTGAATTTATTCATGTATGTTGTCTTTGTAACTACAAATTTCTGTTTGCCTCTAAAATATTACAGCTTGAGGTATATACTACAACTTGAGGTATGGAAGTTGATTGTTGTGCAACTCAAAAACAGAGTTGTGCAACTCTTTTAATAGAGTGGTGCAACTCTAAGGTAGTGTGCAACTCTAAGGCAGAGTTGTGCAACTCTAAGACAGAGATTATCTTTTTTTTTTCTTTTGTGGAATTCGGCTACTGCTACTGTTGCATCTGTATAAGCACCATTATGCTCAACATGTTCTTATTGTTTGTCAACAATAGATTATATTTGCTCAATATAATCTTTTAATTGCTCAATAGATTATTGCTTAACATGATATTATTTTTGCTCATCAATAGATTATACTTTGCTCACCTTAACGTTATAATTGCTCTATATGGGTGTGTGTGGGGGGGGGGGGGGGGGGTGAAACTTTGCTCACCTTAATGTTATATTTGCTCAATATAATCTTATATATGCTCATCTATATTTTCTTCACTTAATATTATATATGCTCATCTATATTTGCTTCACTCTGCATTTGATCCTTCACAATAGTTTTAAGAGTTTCTCCATGGGTGAGATCATGAGATGCCAATGTCTTGTTCAACCTCTCTCGGTACTCGACCATTTTCCCTTTTACAGTCATCTTCGCATCTCCAATTAAGTTAAAAGTAGTAGACATAGAGGATTCACATGAACATTTAATACTTTGTATTGTATTTGAGTTACCACCCTTCCTATTGTTTCCGATACCAAAACAAATTTTAAAAGGTACATGCCTCCACGATAACTTCAGATTTCCAATACAAGCTCCAAAGTTACTAGAATACGCATAAAAACGATGTCAGCACTAAAAAATACGCATAAAAACGATGTCAGCACATATAAATTTCATAAAAAAAACGATGTCAGCACTAAAAAATTGCACTAATATATCTTATTATTGAACATTTATCACGAAATTTTGTAAATTACTAGAATTATATAAACTTTACCCTATGTGGGAGCTGAACCCACGTATTTGCACATAAGCATATCTCTCTACCATTGAGCAAAGATGCTTTTAAAGACTTGTCATGTGAGGTCATGGTATACCCAAGAAATTAAACAAGAATTTTCCTTGTAGATGGCCAATTGATTTATGATTCTAGAAGGAGCTCATGTCAGCACATATAACTAGTTTAGTTCTATGAAATGTTCAATAAAGTAACTCAAAAGTATACATCCCTATTTCACTAAAAATAGATAAATCAGAGATAATAACATGAAAGGAAAAGAAAAGAAATTACTCCACACCAACTACAAAGTTTTACAGCAACATACAAGTGACACTACATAACAATTCCAGGACCAAGTTAAACTATTCCATTGCTGATTGTTTTCAATTACTATCCAATTCCTATGATTTTTCCATTATTCTAAATTTTATCGTTAGAGTATTAAGTTAAACCCGTTGCAACTAAAGGAAGATTTTGTGAAATTGAATTAGAGAACTTGGTCCTTATCAATCTGAGTGCAAGATTCTCGCTTTAGCTTATTTCTTTATTATTTCTTGTTCTTCCTCTATCAGTCAACATTTAATACAAACAAGGTATTGTGATTTTTGAGTACTCATGCCAACTATGAGAAAAAGTTTCTAGTTGATCATGCTCTACTAAGAGGAAGAGATAAATACAAACAAGGTATTGTGATTTGTGAGTACTCATGCCAGAAAAAGTTTCTAGTTGATCATGCTCTACTAAGAGGAAAAGATATACCAAGATAGTTGCTATACTCAAATAAGCATATACTAGAAGAATCATACATAGGAAGCAAACTCAGAAACATACTAAAAGGTCTTGTAATAAAATAATCTACTTATAGTGGTGGATGAAGTAGAGGACATATCAAATAATTGCAACTTGCACAAAAATCTCAAGGTAGAGTTGCATAACACACCTCCAAACCCATCGAAAATGACAACCATGGATCCGATGCAAATACTCCCATTTGATCAACTATAGAATATTTTTTCTCAGATGAACAAAAAGGAACACAGTAAAGAATCACAATTACGCGGAAATATAAAGCAAAATCAGATCAGAACATCAAGCGATCAACACAAACTCAGAGTAACCACTCGATGGAGGAGAAAATACAAACGACAGAAAATCTAGCAATGAAGAAATCTAGCAATAGATCGGAGAAACCTATAAACAGACGAACAAAGAAGAAATTACTGAACAAATAGAGATGAAACCTAGCAATAGATTGGAGAAAGGACACCTTAATAGTGAGAAATCTCGATCCATCATCCCAAGCTCTCCTCACAAGCGAGAATAGACGAACGCCGAGCATCGAATCCATCTGCGATTCCTGAGCCAAGGAGAAACTGAAGCACTCGGTGTCATCGAACAGGGGAGGCAGAGGAAGGGGATCGGGGCTGAATTGGACGGAGGAGATTCGGCAGTGGCGGTGGCGAGCAAGGAGAAGGACGATCGACAGTTGAATGCACCGGAGCAAGGAGGAGGACGATCTGAAGCCCTAGATCTGAGGAGGGGATAACGAAGATCTGTGTGATGTGAAGATGAATAGGTTCCGGTCGGAGAGAGAGTGTGCATAGGAGAGAGCGTGTAGAACAAAGCAGGCAGTATATATTGTGGACATTTCACCAATTTGTCCCAAAATGTGGATAATTCACCAATTAGCTTCTTCTTCTCAGGACCTCTTTAGATCTTCATGTAAACTTCTTCTATCAACTAGACTTCTTCATCTAATGCATAATCAACCCATTTCTCCTTCTCGGATCCACAGTTACTTGAAATAATCAATAAAAACAGGTAGATTCCGACTCCACCAACATAGAGAGCAATATATGAAAATTGTACTTAAACCATGCATGATATGCATCTTAACTAAGCCAAATGCAACCTATTATGCCTACTAAATGCATGCTATCAACTGTTCAATCAAGCTCTCCTGGAATTTACTCAAGAGATGAGGTGTGAGATGAAAGATTCCACAATCATCCCCTTGACATATACGCCATCAAATACGCCATCATATCCAATGCTGCTCAATACAGTACTAAAACTGCTACTGAATATCTGCTCCCTGAACTGACAATGAAAGGATAATTTCAATAAACCACACACAATTTAGATATACTTCATTAGGGTTTCTTTCAAAAAGTTTTAAATAAATGTCGTTTCTAAGACAACACTATAGAGACTGCATTTGAACTCTTTGAATGCTTATGAACATTCCAGGTTTCAACAGTCCTTTAACGATGTGATGTGGCTTTGGAGGACATCCATTCAACTACGACATCAGGGTAACCTGTAGGACTCCAGGCTCTGACCTACCAAAATCGGTCTAACACAACCTACCACAAATCGATATCCATGTCAGAAACTAAATCAGAGAGGATCGAGAACACGATTGAGCGATCGAGCTCGATTTTGATGTGGTGTCCGCACTTTTCCGTTGCTTGAACGAGCTCCATGTTCGCACTTGTTTGAAATACGGGGAAGGCCGGAGGAGTAGGTTGTTGTTGCTGCTAAGTGCTATTGTTGTTTCTGAACTACATGTCCGCACTTCTGATAGTTGTTGTTGTTGCTAAAGTGCTATTGCAGATGGAGTGTTGATTATTTAACTTTCAATATGCATATTAGCATTTTTTCATTTGAATATGAAGATTAGCATTTTGTCACAATGTAGGATGGGATTTATTCCATACGACAATTCTTAAGGTTTTTTGTGGTTTGGTGTGCTCACTTATATATCTAATTATGTTTTAGCTTAACAAAAGCTTTCGAAATTTTTAGGATTTCCTTTTTTTTTTTCTTCGTGTTTATACTTATCTTGTCGAATTTATGGTTGTCATGGATTTTGTGCTGACAGAAAGTGTTGTGTAGACAGAAATTGTTGTATGTGCAGTATTTTGCTTGTTGAATTTATTCATGTATGTTGTCTTTGTAACTACAAATTTCTGTTTGCCTCTAAAATATTACAGCTTGAGGTATATACTACAACTTGAGGTATGGAAGTTGATTGTTGTGCAACTCAAAAACAGAGTTGTGCAACTCTTTTAATAGAGTGGTGCAACTCTAAGGTAGAGTTGTGCAACTCTAAGGCAGAGTTGTGCAACTCTAAGACAGAGATTATCTTTTTTTTTTCTTTTGTGGAATTCGGCTACTGCTACTGTTGCATCTGTATAAGCACCATTATGCTCAACATGTTCTTATTGTTTGTCAACAATAGATTATATTTGCTCAATATAATCTTTTAATTGCTCAATAGATTATTGCTTAACATGATATTATTTTTGCTCATCAATAGATTATACTTTGCTCACCTTAACGTTATAATTGCTCTATATGGGTGTGGGGGGGGGGGGCGGGGTGAAACTTTGCTCACCTTAATGTTATATTTGCTCAATATAATCTTATATATGCTCATCTATATTTTCTTCACTTAATATTATATATGCTCATCTATATTTGCTTCACTCTGCATTTGATCCTTCACAATAGTTTTAAGAGTTTCTCCATGGGTGAGATCATGAGATGCCAATGTCTTGTTCAACCTCTCTCGGTACTCGACCATTTTCCCTTTTACAGTCATCTTCGCATCTCCAATTAAGTTAAAAGTAGTAGACATAGAGGATTCACATGAACATTTAATACTTTGTATTGTATTTGAGTTACCACCCTTCCTATTGTTTCCGATACCAAAACAAATTTTAAAAGGTACATGCCTCCACGATAACTTCAGATTTCCAATACAAGCTCCAAAGTTACTAGAATACGCATAAAAACGATGTCAGCACTAAAAAATACGCATAAAAACGATGTCAGCACATATAAATTTCATAAAAAAAACGATGTCAGCACTAAAAAATTGCACTAATATATCTTATTATTGAACATTTATCACGAAATTTTGTAAATTACTAGAATTATATAAACTTTACCCTATGTGGGAGCTGAACCCACGTATTTGCACATAAGCATATCTCTCTACCATTGAGCAAAGATGCTTTTAAAGACTTGTCATGTGAGGTCATGGTATACCCAAGAAATTAAACAAGAATTTTCCTTGTAGATGGCCAATTGATTTATGATTCTAGAAGGAGCTCATGTCAGCACATATAACTAGTTTAGTTCTATGAAATGTTCAATAAAGTAACTCAAAAGTATACATCCCTATTTCACTAAAAATAGATAAATCAGAGATAATAACATGAAAGGAAAAGAAAAGAAATTACTCCACACCAACTACAAAGTTTTACAGCAACATACAAGTGACACTACATAACAATTCCAGGACCAAGTTAAACTATTCCATTGCTGATTGTTTTCAATTACTATCCAATTCCTATGATTTTTCCATTATTCTAAATTTTATCGTTAAAGTATTAAGTTAAACCCGTTGCAACTAAAGGAAGATTTTGTGAAATTGAATTAGAGAACTTGGTCCTTATCAATCTGAGTGCAAGATTCTCGCTTTAGCTTATTTCTTTATTATTTCTTGTTCTTCCTCTATCAGTCAACATTTAATACAAACAAGGTATTGTGATTTTTGAGTACTCATGCCAACTATGAGAAAAAGTTTCTTGTTGATCATGCTCTACTAAGAGGAAGAGATAAATACAAACAAGGTATTGTGATTTGTGAGTACTCATGCCAGAAAAAGTTTCTAGTTGATCATGCTCTACTAAGAGGAAAAGATATACCAAGATAGTTGCTATACTCAAATAAGCATATACTAGAAGAATCATACATAGGAAGCAAACTCAGAAACATACTAAAAGGTCTTGTAATAAAATAATCTACTTATAGTGGTGGATGAAGTAGAGGACATATCAAATAATTGCAACTTGCACAAAAATCTCAAGGTAGAGTTGCATAACACACCTCCAAACCCATCGAAAATGACAACCATGGATCCGATGCAAATACTCCCATTTGATCAACTATAGAATATTTTTTCTCAGATGAACAAAAAGGAACACAGTAAAGAATCACAATTACGCGGAAATATAAAGCAAAATCAGATCAGAACATCAAGCGATCAACACAAACTCAGAGTAACCACTCGATGGAGGAGAAAATACAAACGACAGAAAATCTAGCAATGAAGAAATCTAGCAATAGATCGGAGAAACCTATAAACAGACGAACAAAGAAGAAATTACTGAACAAACAGAGATGAAACCTAGCAATAGATTGGAGAAAGGACACCTTAATAGTGAGAAATCTCGATCCAACATCCCAAGCTCTCCTCACAAGCGAGAATAGACGAACGCCGAGCATCGAATCCATCTGCGATTCCTGAGCCAAGGAGAAACTGAAGCACTCGGTGTCATCGAACAGGGGAGGCAGAGGAAGGGGATCGGGGCTGAATTGGACGGAGGAGATTCGGCAGTGGCGGTGGCGAGCAAGGAGAAGGACGATCGACAGTTGAATGCACCGGAGCAAGGAGGAGGACGATCTGAAGCCCTAGATCTGAGGAGGGGATAACGAAGATCTGTGTGATGTGAAGATGAATAGGTTCCGGTCGGAGAGAGAGTGTGCATAGGAGAGAGCGTGTAGAACAAAGCAGGCAGTATATATTGTGGACATTTCACCAATTTGTCCCAAAATGTGGATAATTCACCAATTAGCTTCTTCTTCTCAGGACCTCTTTAGATCTTCATGTAAACTTCTTCTATCAACTAGACTTCTTCATCTAATGCATAATCAACCCATTTCTCCTTCTCGGATCCACAGTTACTTGAAATAATCAATAAAAACAGGTAGATTCCGACTCCACCAACATAGAGAGCAATATATGAAAATTGTACTTAAACCATGCATGATATGCATCTTAACTAAGCCAAATGCAACCTATTATGCCTACTAAATGCATGCTATCAACTGTTCAATCAAGCTCTCCTGGAATTTACTCAAGAGATGAGGTGTGAGATGAAAGATTCCACAATCATCCCCTTGACATATACGCCATCAAATACGCCATCATATCCAATGCTGCTCAATACAGTACTAAAACTGCTACTGAATATCTGCTCCCTGAACTGACAATGAAAGGATAATTTCAATAAACCACACACAATTTAGATATACTTCATTAGGGTTTCTTTCAAAAAGTTTTAAATAAATGTCGTTTCTAAGACAACACTATAGAGACTGCATTTGAACTCTTTGAATGCTTATGAACATTCCAGGTTTCAACAGTCCTTTAACGATGTGATGTGGCTTTGGAGGACATCCATTCAACTACGACATCAGGGTAACCTGTAGGACTCCAGGCTCCGACCTACCAAAATCGGTCTAACACAACCTACCACAAATCGATATCCATGTCAGAAACTAAATCAGAGAGGATCGAGAACACGATTGAGCGATCGAGCTCGATTTTGATGTGGTGTCCGCACTTTTCCGTTGCTTGAACGAGCTCCATGTTCGCACTTGTTTGAAATACGGGGAAGGCCGGAGGAGTAGGTTGTTGTTGCTGCTAAGTGCTATTGTTGTTTCTGAACTACATGTCCGCACTTCTGATAGTTGTTGTTGTTGCTAAAGTGCTATTGCAGATGGAGTGTTGATTATTTAACTTTCAATATGCATATTAGCATTTTTTCATTTGAATATGAAGATTAGCATTTTGTCACAATGTAGGATGGGATTTATTCCATACGACAATTCTTAAGGTTTTTTGTGGTTTGGTGTGCTCACTTATATATCTAATTATGTTTTAGCTTAACAAAAGCTTTCGAAATTTTTAGGATTTCCTTTTTTTTTTTCTTCGTGTTTATACTTATCTTGTCGAATTTATGGTTGTCATGGATTTTGTGCTGACAGAAAGTGTTGTGTAGACAGAAATTGTTGTATGTGCAGTATTTTGCTTGTTGAATTTATTCATGTATGTTGTCTTTGTAACTACAAATTTCTGTTTGCCTCTAAAATATTACAGCTTGAGGTATATACTACAACTTGAGGTATGGAAGTTGATTGTTGTGCAACTCAAAAACAGAGTTGTGCAACTCTTTTAATAGAGTGGTGCAACTCTAAGGTAGAGTTGTGCAACTCTAAGGCAGAGTTGTGCAACTCTAAGACAGAGATTATCTTTTTTTTTTCTTTTGTGGAATTCGGCTACTGCTACTGTTGCATCTGTATAAGCACCATTATGCTCAACATGTTCTTATTGTTTGTCAACAATAGATTATATTTGCTCAATATAATCTTTTAATTGCTCAATAGATTATTGCTTAACATGATATTATTTTTGCTCATCAATAGATTATACTTTGCTCACCTTAACGTTATAATTGTGTGTGTGTGTGTGTGTGTGTGTGTGTGTGTGTGTGTGTGTGTGTGTGTGTGTGTGTGTGTGAAGAGCTTGTTTGTGCCTTAAAGTTGTTCACGAGTCGTGTTGGTGTGTTCATTGACATTGGAGTGTGGATAAGTTTACTGGGGTATTTTATTGTAAAGGTTATGGTTATACAATTAGTCTAGTTGCACTAGTTGAGTCTAGAGTATCTTTATAATAAAATAAGCAGAGTTATTTGAAAATTTTCCCAAGACAAAGGATTAGAGGTTCTGGTTTTCATCCTAAACTACATGTTTGTAGTTTGATAGTTTCCACTTTAAATATTTGTCCTCAAGTGTTTTTTTCCTGCATATAAATTTTTAAGGAGTATTAACACGCCTTCGAGATAATCTAACAAGGTTATCCATAATAAGGCGAGAGTGATATGTATAATTATTGTTGGAGGGTGAAATTTCATGAATTTTAATAATTTATTATTCATGGCATAAATAAATTTTTCACATTCATTCTATATAAAATGTGGTAAAATTTTCTCAAATTAAACACAAGCCTTACAAATTCAAAATTGGGCCTTCAAAAATTCCATTACAACGGCACCAAGCTAACTATTGAGGTCGCTCAAAGACCCATCATTCATGTTATCAAAACGAATGAGGGGTCATTCGCGACTTCCCCACAACTCGTCTCCATTGCTAAGAAGGCAAACAACTCCATGAAGAGAAGGGGACGCAAGTGTGGATCTCAATGCAGCAGGACAAGACCTCTTCTTGTATTAGCTTGTTCATCAACTTTAGACCGAGTCAATGCAACCTTTGCGAAAGATCTTCTTAGATCGTAGGGGGCAGGAGAAATTCCCCTAGTGGCTTCTCAGATAGAGATCCTCACTGGGTCTATGCTTATCTATCCGAAAGAGGTTGTACAAGTCAACATGACCTCATGCTCGGAAGAGAGGGAACCCATAGCCACAAAGCTTAAGCCTTCAAGATCCAAGAAGGACAAGGGGGTTCAACAAATATGTCAAGTTTTCAAATAGGATGCAAGAGATGAAGACCGGTTGCAGTTAACAAGTTCAAATACTTCAATGATTGAATCTCAAGCAAAAACCTCATAAGACGAACCAGATGTGATGCCAATTTTGACTACCAGTACATCAAGTGTCGAAGAGCAACTTCAAGAGTTGCAAAGAAAGCTTGATGAGAAAGATGCTCAAATTGCATCACTTCTCACTCAAATCAATATTCAAGCTCAAGAAAATAGACAAGAGCAAGCAAGGCCGGATGGTGAAGGTTCAAGTGGTAGCACATCGATCTCTCCACAAGAAATCAAAGAGATTATCGCTCAAGGGATAAAAGAAGTCTATGCATCACAAAATCCGGCAGTGCTTGGATATAGAAAGCCTTATCCAATACACTATGATTTGATGCCATTTCCCCCAAGCTACCAAAGACCGAGCTTCGAGAAGTTCGACGGCCTTCACGGTTCACCCCACGAGCACTTAGCTCATTTTTATTCTTTTTGTGGTGAAACCACCTCAAATTTGTGTTCATAAAGAACTACACAAGATTTGATCCCGTTCAAACGGGTACGTAGGTAGCTCAAAATAAAGTTGAAAGCTCGTCTGGTTCAATCGCCAAACCAAAAAGATTTAAATCGGCTCTTAAACAAAAACAGAGTCAAAATCTAAAACCAGAATTTCCCAAATTCCAATGGTTCTCATAAGAACTACAAAAGATTTGATTCCGCTTTGTCGGATATTTAGGAAACTTGACGTCAAGCCAAAGCTCCTCGAGTTCAATCTCAAATTCCAAAAAGTCTTTCTTCGGTTCCAAATGAAGTTAAGTCAATCAAGTAAAATCAGTTCATTCAGAACTACGTATAGACTTGATACCCTTTTACGAGTGACGTAGGAAATTCGGTACAAAATTTTAAATACGCCGAATTCAGTCATCGGTTAAAAATTAAATCAAATTTGTTCTCAAAATGAACTACAAGTGATTTGATTTTCTTCCAAGAGATACGTAGGAAACCCGATACAAAGGTATAGCTCATCGGGTTTAATCACACGGTCCTCAAACGACCAAAAGGGCAAAACCACAAAATCAAATTGGTTCCTTCTCAAAAGAACTACGTAAAGACTTGATACTCTTTTATGAGTTACGTAGGAAATTCGATATTAAAATTCAATATACATCGGATTCAGTCGTCTGCCTCTAAATTCGCTTATAAATGAATATGAGGTCAAAACCAATCAAAGCCAATTCAAATGGTTCTGGTAAAAACTACGCCCGATTTGATTCCGACTTTTCGGATACGTAGGCCACCTGACATAAAGCAAAAGCTCGTCGGGTTCAATCTTCAAAAAAAAAAAACAAAAAAATTCAAATGGTTCTTTAGAAGAACTACATAAGATTTGATTTCGCTTTGTCGGATATGTAGGAAACTCGATGTCAAGTCAATCCCTTTCGAGTTCAATCACAAATTCCCAAAAGAAAAAATACTTGTTTCGTCTCCAAATGAAGTTAAGCCAGTCAAGCAAAATTTGTTCTTAAAAAGAACTACGTAAAAACTTGACGTCGTGAAAAATGGCTACGTAGGTAACCCGATATTAAATTCTAAATATATATCGGGTACAGTCGTCAACCTCTAAATTCCCTTTAAATGAATATGAGGTCAAAACTAAACAAATTAAATTGGTCTGTTTTAGAACTACGGGTGATTTATTTCTCTTCTAAAAGATACGTAGGACACTCGATACAAAGCCGATGGTTGTCGAGTTCAATCGCCAAAAACAAATTCAAGTTGTCCATTCTTACTCGATACAAAGCTTCTGCTCATCGAGTTCAATTATCCCCCTGAAATGATCTCATGATCAAACTCAAATAAAATTTTCTTTTCATCCTGAACTAGGGTGACTTGATTCCATCAAACAAGTGGATACGTAGGAAACTCGGTGTAAATCAAATTATCACCGAGTCCAGTCACATCCAAACATTCAAAACAAATCTCCTCAAATTCATTTTTCGACTTTAAGTTGTCCCAAAAATCAAATTTTCTATCAAATCCAAAGTGTCTTCTCCGGCTCGATACAAATTAGCTTCCGCTCGTTGAGATCGATCACGACCAAAACTTTAAAAACCTAAATACCAAATTCAAATTTCTTCTTTTCAAGAACTACGTGTGATTTGATCCCTTCCAAAAGTGTACATAGGAAACTCACAAACGATTTCAATCGCGAGTTACTTGAGTTAGCCTTCCGAGAAGGTGGGCTCAGACTACTCGGGTGGAGTGTTGTTCAAGCTACCCTTCCTAGAAGGTGGGCTTGAACTTCGTTCTCTGATGCATACAAGAGAACGAAACCAAACCCAAATCAAATCAAACACAAAATCAAAATCCAAAACACTCTGAACTACGTAAGGCTTGATTCTCTCCCAAGAGATATGTAGGCAACCCGCTAAATTTTGGGTGCAGCCCAAATCACAAAAAACATTCAAATCTTGGTATCGATACGACTTCGAATCAAGAGGATAACCAAAAGGGGTCGAACTCAAATATTAAATATCAAATAAAATGTGTTGTACGATTATTTGCGCAATTTTGTCCAACAATTATATCAACATAAACCTTTGGAATCGAGACTTCAATGGTTTGAACATGTATTAGATACGTTAGAGACCCAAGTGTGCCATTACATAAATATGGTAATCTTCTCATAGATGGTGTATAATATAGAAGGCGACCTAAGAAGAGCAAGATGAATGTGAGTAGATATGTAAGACTTTACCCATTTGGACCTCATAAATGACCATTTAGGGATTGGAGACGTGGATAGGTGCTATAAGTGTCGTAGAGAGCTAGTTGGCACGACAAAGAGGTGTTTGAGATTAAATCCTTTTATTGTTTTCACTTTAGTTGTTTTTTTATTTATTATTTTCCGTCTTCATCTTTAGTGCCATTCTTGGACTTTTTGACTTGGGTTTTTTTTTAGATTGTTGCTAGTTGGTTTCACTACTAGAATTCTGTTATTTAACATCGGACAATTAAAATCGTCCAGAAAAGCAGGTGATGTTAAATAGATTTTTAACATCGGTTAAAAAATTGATGATGTTGAAAACATAACAGACATCACACTAATTTTATTGACCGATGTTAAAAAGTTTTTTAGAAAAAAGTTAAACGCGCGGGATTGAAATTTAGAGTATGTAAAATCCCGCCCATCTCTAATACAGGCGGGCGAATTTAACACTTGAAATATTTTTTTGAAGTTTGAGTTTGTTTCTTACAAAAATTAAAACACAACCCAATATTTCTAACACTTGGAAAAAAAAATGGAATTATTTACAAAACAAAAAGAATAGATCGAAGGCTTATTTACGATGCTTGTAATAATTAAAACCCAATTCCACATTTAGACTCAGCCCTCGGATTCCCAGTTCCCTCTTCCAAATCGCAAACTCATACCTGTTCACCCCCAACGCCTTGCTCCTCCAATCCGCCAATCTCGCCGGAGCTTGTACTCGCCGCCGGGATTCTCCCATCTCCTCCCATCTCCTCCCTCCCTCCCTCCCTCTCCCTGCGCTCATGCTTGTGCTCGGTCAGATTAGGCAATTCTCATCCCCACCAAGCCTCGAATAGCAGGTAATTTCTTGAAACAGTGTTTGGTTAGGGTTTAATTTGGGAAAAGTTGGGTTTGATTTTACTGAAAAGGTATTCTAGGGTTGCTCTAATTTGGGGAAGTATACTTTCAGATCTGAAAATGCCTAACGTTGCTCACCACCACCGCCTAGCGGCCTTCCAATCTCTCATTCTCCTCCTCCCGCCGTCAACCTTGCGCCATCTCTCTATCTTCTTGCCTTCTCCACCGCTGAAGAACGGGATCTGCTCCTTTAGTGCTTCTCCGCCTCCGATGTCCTCTTCCCAGGCCTCAACGCGCTCTCTTGGACTTGTTTTGGCTCCGTACAGGCCCTTGTCCTTCTTGGCTCTCGGTCTCAATGAAGAAGGGCCCTGCTCGACCTTTATCACCGAAGAACTCGATCTCGTCCATGGCTTATAACTATCTCCTAGAAGCTGCTCCTCCAAAGTCTCTCACTCTCCCTGCTTTCTCTTCTTTTTAGCCGCTTTCAACTCCTTGAAACATAATCTCTAGGGAATGTTGATTTGCTATTTTTCTCCACTTTGTTGCTAGAAATGCTAAGGCACAAGCTGTTACAACACTGAGAATTGTAAAAGAACTTATTGATCCTTATGAACTTTTCCTTTGATTGAAATTCCTTGGATTTTCCATTCAGATTTCATTTATAACAAGAATCCTAAGCATATTAATCATAGTGAATATGGACTTATTCTTATCTATGGTGGTTCTCTTTTGGTTGAATTGCTCTCTGTTGTGGTTGTATTTATTTTGTTATTTGATACTTTAATCTCCATTTCATAGTCTTCTGTCCAAATTATAAAAAGTGGTTCTGGAATATGATTATATGATGGAGTTCATAAGGGTTGAAAGTATTTAAAAGCTCACTAGATTAGTTTGGATTTTGTTCTTAGACGGTAATGCTTTAGATCTTGAGATTTCATCATCCATAGTAATATTCTGTTGAATTTTAGGATGTGGCTCATTGTAAAAGGAGTGAATAATTATAGGAGGTTAAAAAGTCATCAAATGCACTTGAATATTTCTTCTTACTCACTGAGGAAGTTATCAAATGTATCTGAATATGTTTTCTTATTTCAGCGGATGGACTATTCTATTTGATTCTTTTCTACTAACCTTTTAAGTATTTATTCTACTTATTAAGCTAGCTATATGATTGTGCCAAGGCATTCAGGAACATTCCTTGGCTGTGTTTGCCATGTTCCTTTTATGACAAAGGGGGATCATTTTATGTTGCAGGATGGGAAAATACTGGCCTGGAAGTTTAATTCGGCAACCAACTGTTTTGCACTTGCGGCATTCTTGGAAGGCTATACTCTTGCGGTTGTTGCTCTATTTGTTGGAGCTAATAAACTTTTTTCTAGTTCAATGGACAACTCAATAAGGGTAAGCTAGTTTCTGAACATGGATGTGTACTTTAACTTGAGATTTCATTCAGTATAATCTTCCTAGGGATTCTATAGAATGATTCATGTTGTATGGTTCTAAAAAGGTATGAGATGACTAAGGAGTAGTTGAAACTCTCAATACAGCTGCATTGGTCGTCTTGTTCACTCGTAACCTTATGCTTGACTAACTGGAATGATTCACTGACCTAGAGTGTTTGATTGTGGAATGGGTATGGGTATGGTCCGTATGGAATGGGTATGGGTGTTGAAAGAACCACTATTTTTTTCAGCATAGATTAACTTAGTATCATCACTATCATCTCATTATATATATTTTGTTCTATTACTGATTTGATTTCATTTCCTCAGCGCCTAATTTTTTTCAGCTCCTAATATATACATGTTTGATTTTAGGTAAAAGTTGGTCTGGATTTAGAACTTGTGAAATTGAGATCTAATGTCCCTTACTAACAAAGTAAGTGTTTCAATTAGATTATGGCTTCATTTTGGAATTTTAATATAGCTTTCTTATTCTTGGCTAGTATTAAAAGAATTGTGATCAGCTTTGTGTTTTCATATTCTTTTTCTTGATCAGTCAAATGTTTTCTTCTATGAATTGTATCCTCATCAATATCTTTGTGCATCTTAAAATGTTTTTATATGTATAATTCTGCAGTTTATTGCCTTCTCTGAAAGGCAATTTGGGAAGCAGGTACGTGTCATTAGATCTGATAATGCTTTGGAGTTAGGAGGCAGTCGTGAACATTCTCAGTTTTTGCTTGATAAAGGAATAATTCATCATCAATCATGTGCAGCCACACCACAACAGAATGACAGTTAAGGCACTTTTGAAGCCATTAATGCTAAGAAGAACAAAGGAGACCAAAGACAAGGATGGAAGGTGATCACTGTGCATCCCTACTGTTAATTGTCTTGGCTTCTCAATTGAACTCGAAGCAAGCTCTGACATTTCATTTTTGTGCAGGCTTATACTTTCATTACCTCCTACTGATGTTAGGCTCGTTGTGTGTGAACAATCTGAAGCTGAAAATGACTTATACACAGCAGTTTTCAAGAGATCAAAAGTGAGTAAATCGTTGCCTCTGCATTTGCTGACCAATTATAGAACATAATTGGTTAGCGAAATAAGATGATGAATAAAGGTGCAAGTTAACTGTTTTTATGCATAATTAATAGGCCCAATTTGATCAGTTTGTTGCTCAAGGCAAAGTTATGAACAACTATGCTAATATCTTGGAGCTTCTACTTTGGTTGATCAGTTTGTTGATCAAGGCAAAGTTATTAAAGATATCGTTTATTGTAATGGTGTATGCGTATATATACAGGTTTTGAAAACATGTTCTCTTTGGTTGGTACTGTCGTCTGGTGTATGTGTATATATAGATAGGAACATGTTCTCTTTGGTTGGTATTGTGGTATGGTGTAAGTGTATATATATATATATATATATATATATAGACAGGATATTGGGTTTATGAACCAAATTGCTTCGGTTCATAAGCTAGCACATCGGATTTATAAGCAATAGACAACAGTTTATTGTAACGAAAGACATCAGTTTTATAAATTAAAAACACCAGTGTCATGTACTAAAAACATCAGTTTTACGAACTAAACACATCAACTTTACGTACAAAAAACATCAGTTTTATAAACTAAATACATCATTTTTATGAACTAAACACATCATTTTTACGGCCTAAACACATCTGATTCACTAATAATTTAGGATGTCTTTAATATATAAACAACGGTTTTAAAACCAAAAAATGATTTCAATATACGTAATAACATCGGTTTTGTATTTATTCCATATAGCCAAATTTTGTGGTGAAGAATAACATTACAAATTATAGAGAGAAAATGAATATACATCTGTAGAATTTCTATACAAATGATGTTATAAAGTATTAAACATATCGTTTTTATAATAAGAAACGATGTTATAAATTATATAGACATCGGCCAAATGCCGATGTGAAAAACTTTTGACTTTTTACATCACCCACATAGACATCGATTTTTTTTTTGAAAGACATAGGCTATTAGCCGATGTTAAATCACAAATTTCTAGTAGTGTTTGATGACATTTTTGGGTCAATTATTCGAAGCAACATCTCGATATAATAGGGGAAATGGTACACTAAAACCCTTGGACCGAGTATGATTTATTATATTTATTGTTGTTTTTATTTTTAACCGAAAAGAATTTGGAAGACAGGGTGAGCCATCTAACCAAAGGCATCATGTAAGATGATACTACGAAACACAACATCAGTAGATAGAAGTGAGCAGGAGTAGATATAACCTGGATGTGAAAGACGGTCTGCTGCACGATTATCTTCCCTAAAGATGTAGGAAATCTCAAATTAAGAGAAAAAAGAAGGAGATATAATAGAGGGTCAGATAATATCATCTCAATCTCGCCCGAGCAAGAGCTCCCAGTCCTAAGATTTTTAATGATACTAAGATTATCACCTTCAATGCTAATATTTTTTATATTAAGGTCTAAGGCTTTTAAGACGCCTCTCCTTAAGCCGAAACCTTCGACGCCAAGAATGGAAGAGAAAGGCGAGGTTCCAGCTTCAGTGAAGAGGTCAGAGCCGTTATCATCCCGAATGATGAAGTCGTAGGTGTTGTTGCCAAAGGGGGAGATAGCACCGTCAAAGTTGAGTTTGCACCACTCTGGCCGAGGCTTAGACCAAAAGCAGCGCTGTCTGGAGGCCTTGCCTCCCGATAAGCACCTTTCTTTTAATGTCATTGGCCTGACTTATTCTCAATCTCAAGATCTTATCTATCAGACATTGTCAAGGCCCTCAGGAGCCTATCATATTCCTATGCACACATCTTACAAAGAACATCATAGCACAATAAATTGAAAGCATATAATATGGAATTCAACAACCCTTTCAATCTATCAAAGAGTCTAGCATGACTCTTTCCTGAAGGAATATGATACCATCAACACAGTTCCGCTGACGTCTTCTCAAAATAGCATTCAAAAGGATCAACATAATCACCATTACCTTCGAAATTGCAAAAGTTTACCTTTATTACCTCTTGAGCCTCAACTGATGGCCCTAGACCTGGTTCATCAATGGGTGAGCTCAGAATGGATGTGTCTGATGGAGTAGGAGCCACATCACGTGTAACCTCATGCGTCGACTCATGAGATTCCAAGTCAGGAAGCACTAGACCCTCTTCTCCATCATCGAAGAAATTATCGTCGTTTGCAACCAATTTCTCCTCCTTCGGCATGTCATTGTTGTGTTGAAACCACATAGGAGGGAATGAAATAAGCATAATGACTTCGATAGGATCTTCCATTATTGTATCCGTAAATTTTTCAAGAGGTGGTGGGATGGGTTTTCTCAAAATCAAGAGAAGAAGACTGCGGGCCGGGGGTTCGCCAGTAGCAATGCGGCGGCCGCCGCTCCTTGTAATTTGAACCCTCCGTTAAGACTTCAACTCCATCTTCTTCTAAGCCCCTTTTCTTCTCACCTTTTCCACTTAACATTTGAATGAGCTAGTTCATCTGTTTCTCCAATTTTCCAGTTCGTCTCATTTTTACTTCCTCCAACTGTTGCACCACTTGTGTGAGACTGTACAATGGATCTTCTAGATGTGTGACAGAGTCCTCCATCGGCGGAGAAGATGTGTCGAGTAATTGGTCTTGTGAAACATGGTAATCCATATAACAGAAAAATTCCCACAACCCCGACAATCCTCCTAACCGCTTAAGGCCTTCGTTACTCATGTACTCAACAAGCACTCGCGTCTCAACAATCACCCATCAATTATGAAAACAATCATATCTCGAATTCTGAATTGATAACCCCATGAACCAAGATCGTCAACATAATACTCATGCAATCTAGTGAAGTATTGGTGAAAGTTCTCACCTTTAAACTGCGCTAATCTCAACATCGTAAAAAGTTAGTAGCAAGGGCGTCGTGAACCGTATGATAGATTCACAACGGGTTAGATATATACACCAAAATCAATAAATACACAAAAAAAAAGAAATAAACTTGATTCTCCGGCAACGGCGCCAAAATTTGACGGGAGGAAATCGTTATGTCTCCTATCAAAAGTAAAACTCAAACCTACAAACTAGTAGAGCAAGCAAATAAGAGGTCGATCCCACAGAGAAATAAGTATTCCTATTTAATGTGTATTTACCAATTAGTGAAAGGGGGGTTTTGGATGATTGAAATAAGAAAGAAAACAAAATAAACTATAAACAAGTTGATGCAAAACACTTTAGAGAAGATCGCTCTACCTACAACTATCCACTATATTTGGTTAAATTGATCTTGTAACTTCCTCTTGTCCATTTATGATTCCTACGAGTGTCCTTGTGATGGACGGTTTTTAGTCGCGTAAACCGTATAAAAAGAAAACTCAAACTTACAAACTAGTATAACAAGCAAGTAAGAGGTCGATCCCACAGAGAATCAAGTATTTCTCAGCAATGTGTATTTACCCATTAGTTGAAGGGGGGGGGGGGGGTTGCGTGATTGAAATAAGAAAGAAAACAAAATAAGTTTGCCACTTGGGTTAAGGTTCGCAATCAGGAATTTACAAAACCCTAGCAATTGAATTGATTCTTACTAGTTGCGCGGGCTAGATAGAAATAAATAATCAAACATTCAAGCACAAAGAAGTTGAAACATTCAATTGTGGAATGGGTATGGGTATGGTCCGTATGGAATGGGTATGGGTGTTGAAAGAACCACTATTTTTTTCAGCATAGATTAACTTAGTATCATCACTATCATCTCATTATATATATTTTGTTCTATTACTGATTTGATTTCATTTCCTCAGCGCCTAATTTTTTTCAGCTCCTAATATATACATGTTTGATTTTAGGTAAAAGTTGGTCTGGATTTAGAACTTGTGAAATTGAGATCTAATGTCCCTTACTAACAAAGTAAGTGTTTCAATTAGATTATGGCTTCATTTTGGAATTTTAATATAGCTTTCTTATTCTTGGCTAGTATTAAAAGAATTGTGATCAGCTTTGTGTTTTCATATTCTTTTTCTTGATCAGTCAAATGTTTTCTTCTATGAATTGTATCCTCATCAATATCTTTGTGCATCTTAAAATGTTTTTATATGTATAATTCTGCAGTTTATTGCCTTCTCTGAAAGGCAATTTGGGAAGCAGGTACGTGTCATTAGATCTGATAATGCTTTGGAGTTAGGAGGCAGTCGTGAACATTCTCAGTTTTTGCTTGATAAAGGAATAATTCATCATCAATCATGTGCAGCCACACCACAACAGAATGACAGTTAAGGCACTTTTGAAGCCATTAATGCTAAGAAGAACAAAGGAGACCAAAGACAAGGATGGAAGGTGATCACTGTGCATCCCTACTGTTAATTGTCTTGGCTTCTCAATTGAACTCGAAGCAAGCTCTGACATTTCATTTTTGTGCAGGCTTATACTTTCATTACCTCCTACTGATGTTAGGCTCGTTGTGTGTGAACAATCTGAAGCTGAAAATGACTTATACACAGCAGTTTTCAAGAGATCAAAAGTGAGTAAATCGTTGCCTCTGCATTTGCTGACCAATTATAGAACATAATTGGTTAGCGAAATAAGATGATGAATAAAGGTGCAAGTTAACTGTTTTTATGCATAATTAATAGGCCCAATTTGATCAGTTTGTTGCTCAAGGCAAAGTTATGAACAACTATGCTAATATCTTGGAGCTTCTACTTTGGTTGATCAGTTTGTTGCTCAAGGCAAAGTTATTAAACATATCGTTTATTGTAATGGTGTATGCGTATATATACAGGTTTTGAAAACATGTTCTCTTTGGTTGGTACTGTCGTCTGGTGTATGTGTATATATAGATAGGAACATGTTCTCTTTGGTTGGTATTGTGGTATGGTGTAAGTGTATATATATATATATATATAGACAGGATATTGGGTTTATGAACCAAATTGCTTCGGTTCATAAGCTAGAACATCGGATTTATAAGCAATAGACAACAGTTTATTGTAACGAAAGACATCAGTTTTATAAATTAAAAACACCAGTGTCATGTACTAAAAACATCAGTTTTACGAACTAAACACATCAACTTTACGTACAAAAAACATCAGTTTTATAAACTAAATACATCATTTTTATGAACTAAACACATCATTTTTACGGCCTAAACACATCTGATTCACTAATAATTTAGGATGTCTTTAATATATAAACAACGGTTTTAAAACCAAAAAATGATTTCAATATACGTAATAACATCGGTTTTGTATTTATTCCATATAGCCAAATTTTGTGGTGAAGAATAACATTACAAATTATAGAGAGAAAATGAATATACATCTGTAGAATTTCTATACAAATGATGTTATAAAGTATTAAACATATCGTTTTTATAATAAGAAACGATGTTATAAATTATATAGACATCGGCCAAATGCCGATGTGAAAAACTTTTGACTTTTTACATCACCCACATAGACATCGATATTTTTTTTGAAAGACATAGGCTATTAGCCGATGTTAAATCACAAATTTCTAGTAGTGTTTGATGACATTTTTGGGTCAATTATTCGAAGCAACATCTCGATATAATAGGGGAAATGGTACACTAAAACCCTTGGACCGAGTATGATTTATTATATTTATTGTTGTTTTTATTTTTAACCGAAAAGAATTTGGAAGACAGGGTGAGCCATCTAACCAAAGGCATCATGTAAGATGATACTACGAAACACAACATCAGTAGATAGAAGTGAGCAGGAGTAGATATAACCTGGATGTGAAAGACGGTCTGCTGCACGATTATCTTCCCTAAAGATGTAGGAAATCTCAAATTAAGAGAAAAAAGAAGGAGATATAATAGAGGGTCAGATAATATCATCTCAATCTCGCCCGAGCAAGAGCTCCCAGTCCTAAGATTTTTAATGATACTAAGATTATCACCTTCAATGCTAATATTTTTTATATTAAGGTCTAAGGCTTTTAAGACGCCTCTCCTTAAGCCGAAACCTTCGACGCCAAGAATGGAAGAGAAAGGCGAGGTTCCAGCTTCAGTGAAGAGGTCAGAGCCGTTATCATCCCGAATGATGAAGTCGTAGGTGTTGTTGCCAAAGGGGGAGATAGCACCGTCAAAGTTGAGTTTGCACCACTCTGGCCGAGGCTTAGACCAAAAGCAGCGCTGTCTGGAGGCCTTGCCTCCCGATAAGCACCTTTCTTTTAATGTCATTGGCCTGACTTATTCTCAATCTCAAGATCTTATCTATCAGACATTGTCAAGGCCCTCAGGAGCCTATCATATTCCTATGCACACATCTTACAAAGAACATCATAGCACAATAAATTGAAAGCATATAATATGGAATTCAACAACCCTTTCAATCTATCAAAGAGTCTAGCATGACTCTTTCCTGAAGGAATATGATACCATCAACACAGTTCCGCTGACGTCTTCTCAAAATAGCATTCAAAAGGATCAACATAATCACCATTACCTTCGAAATTGCAAAAGTTTACCTTTATTACCTCTTGAGCCTCAACTGATGGCCCTAGACCTGGTTCATCAATGGGTGAGCTCAGAATGGATGTGTCTGATGGAGTAGGAGCCACATCACGTGTAACCTCATGCGTCGACTCATGAGATTCCAAGTCAGGAAGCACTAGACCCTCTTCTCCATCATCGAAGAAATTATCGTCGTTTGCAACCAATTTCTCCTCCTTCGGCATGTCATTGTTGTGTTGAAACCACATAGGAGGGAATGAAATAAGCATAATGACTTCGATAGGATCTTCCATTATTGTATCCGTAAATTTTTCAAGAGGTGGTGGGATGGGTTTTCTCAAAATCAAGAGAAGAAGACTGCGGGCCGGGGGTTCGCCAGTAGCAATGCGGCGGCCGCCGCTCCTTGTAATTTGAACCCTCCGTTAAGACTTCAACTCCATCTTCTTCTAAGCCCCTTTTCTTCTCACCTTTTCCACTTAACATTTGAATGAGCTAGTTCATCTGTTTCTCCAATTTTCCAGTTCGTCTCATTTTTACTTCCTCCAACTGTTGCACCACTTGTGTGAGACTGTACAATGGATCTTCTAGATGTGTGACAGAGTCCTCCATCGGCGGAGAAGATGTGTCGAGTAATTGGTCTTGTGAAACATGGTAATCCATATAACAGAAAAATTCCCACAACCCCGACAATCCTCCTAACCGCTTAAGGCCTTCGTTACTCATGTACTCAACAAGCACTCGCGTCTCAACAATCACCCATCAATTATGAAAACAATCATATCTCGAATTCTGAATTGATAACCCCATGAACCAAGATCGTCAACATAATACTCATGCAATCTAGTGAAGTATTGGTGAAAGTTCTCACCTTTAAACTGCGCTAATCTCAACATCGTAAAAAGTTAGTAGCAAGGGCGTCGTGAACCGTATGATAGATTCACAACGGGTTAGATATATACACCAAAATCAATAAATACACAAAAAAAAAGAAATAAACTTGATTCTCCGGCAACGGCGCCAAAATTTGACGGGAGGAAATCGTTATGTCTCCTATCAAAAGTAAAACTCAAACCTACAAACTAGTAGAGCAAGCAAATAAGAGGTCGATCCCACAGAGAAATAAGTATTCCTATTTAATGTGTATTTACCAATTAGTGAAAGGGGGGTTTTGGATGATTGAAATAAGAAAGAAAACAAAATAAACTATAAACAAGTTGATGCAAAACACTTTAGAGAAGATCGCTCTACCTACAACTATCCACTATATTTGGTTAAATTGATCTTGTAACTTCCTCTTGTCCATTTATGATTCCTACGAGTGTCCTTGTGATGGACGGTTTTTAGTCGCGTAAACCGTATAAAAAGAAAACTCAAACTTACAAACTAGTATAACAAGCAAGTAAGAGGTCGATCCCACAGAGAATCAAGTATTTCTCAGCAATGTGTATTTACCCATTAGTTGAAGGGGGGGGGGGGGGGGGGGGTTGCGTGATTGAAATAAGAAAGAAAACAAAATAAGTTTGCCACTTGGGTTAAGGTTCGCAATCAGGAATTTACAAAACCCTAGCAATTGAATTGATTCTTACTAGTTGCGCGGGCTAGATAGAAATAAATAATCAAACATTCAAGCACAAAGAAGTTGAAACATTCAATTGTGGAATGGGTATGGGTATGGTCCGTATGGAATGGGTATGGGTGTTGAAAGAACCACTATTTTTTTCAGCATAGATTAACTTAGTATCATCACTATCATCTCATTATATATATTTTGTTCTATTACTGATTTGATTTCATTTCCTCAGCGCCTAATTTTTTTCAGCTCCTAATATATACATGTTTGATTTTAGGTAAAAGTTGGTCTGGATTTAGAACTTGTGAAATTGAGATCTAATGTCCCTTACTAACAAAGTAAGTGTTTCAATTAGATTATGGCTTCATTTTGGAATTTTAATATAGCTTTCTTATTCTTGGCTAGTATTAAAAGAATTGTGATCAGCTTTGTGTTTTCATATTCTTTTTCTTGATCAGTCAAATGTTTTCTTCTATGAATTGTATCCTCATCAATATCTTTGTGCATCTTAAAATGTTTTTATATGTATAATTCTGCAGTTTATTGCCTTCTCTGAAAGGCAATTTGGGAAGCAGGTACGTGTCATTAGATCTGATAATGCTTTGGAGTTAGGAGGCAGTCGTGAACATTCTCAGTTTTTGCTTGATAAAGGAATAATTCATCATCAATCATGTGCAGCCACACCACAACAGAATGACAGTTAAGGCACTTTTGAAGCCATTAATGCTAAGAAGAACAAAGGAGACCAAAGACAAGGATGGAAGGTGATCACTGTGCATCCCTACTGTTAATTGTCTTGGCTTCTCAATTGAACTCGAAGCAAGCTCTGACATTTCATTTTTGTGCAGGCTTATACTTTCATTACCTCCTACTGATGTTAGGCTCGTTGTGTGTGAACAATCTGAAGCTGAAAATGACTTATACACAGCAGTTTTCAAGAGATCAAAAGTGAGTAAATCGTTGCCTCTGCATTTGCTGACCAATTATAGAACATAATTGGTTAGCGAAATAAGATGATGAATAAAGGTGCAAGTTAACTGTTTTTATGCATAATTAATAGGCCCAATTTGATCAGTTTGTTGCTCAAGGCAAAGTTATGAACAACTATGCTAATATCTTGGAGCTTCTACTTTGGTTGATCAGTTTGTTGCTCAAGGCAAAGTTATTAAACATATCGTTTATTGTAATGGTGTATGCGTATATATACAGGTTTTGAAAACATGTTCTCTTTGGTTGGTACTGTCGTCTGGTGTATGTGTATATATAGATAGGAACATGTTCTCTTTGGTTGGTATTGTGGTATGGTGTAAGTGTATATATATATATATATATAGACAGGATATTGGGTTTATGAACCAAATTGCTTCGGTTCATAAGCTAGAACATCGGATTTATAAGCAATAGACAACAGTTTATTGTAACGAAAGACATCAGTTTTATAAATTAAAAACACCAGTGTCATGTACTAAAAACATCAGTTTTACGAACTAAACACATCAACTTTACGTACAAAAAACATCAGTTTTATAAACTAAATACATCATTTTTATGAACTAAACACATCATTTTTACGGCCTAAACACATCTGATTCACTAATAATTTAGGATGTCTTTAATATATAAACAACGGTTTTAAAACCAAAAAATGATTTCAATATACGTAATAACATCGGTTTTGTATTTATTCCATATAGCCAAATTTTGTGGTGAAGAATAACATTACAAATTATAGAGAGAAAATGAATATACATCTGTAGAATTTCTATACAAATGATGTTATAAAGTATTAAACATATCGTTTTTATAATAAGAAACGATGTTATAAATTATATAGACATCGGCCAAATGCCGATGTGAAAAACTTTTGACTTTTTACATCACCCACATAGACATCGATATTTTTTTTGAAAGACATAGGCTATTAGCCGATGTTAAATCACAAATTTCTAGTAGTGTTTGATGACATTTTTGGGTCAATTATTCGAAGCAACATCTCGATATAATAGGGGAAATGGTACACTAAAACCCTTGGACCGAGTATGATTTATTATATTTATTGTTGTTTTTATTTTTAACCGAAAAGAATTTGGAAGACAGGGTGAGCCATCTAACCAAAGGCATCATGTAAGATGATACTACGAAACACAACATCAGTAGATAGAAGTGAGCAGGAGTAGATATAACCTGGATGTGAAAGACGGTCTGCTGCACGATTATCTTCCCTAAAGATGTAGGAAATCTCAAATTAAGAGAAAAAAGAAGGAGATATAATAGAGGGTCAGATAATATCATCTCAATCTCGCCCGAGCAAGAGCTCCCAGTCCTAAGATTTTTAATGATACTAAGATTATCACCTTCAATGCTAATATTTTTTATATTAAGGTCTAAGGCTTTTAAGATGCCTCTCCTTAAGCCGAAACCTTCGACGCCAAGAATGGAAGAGAAAGGCGAGGTTCCAGCTTCAGTGAAGAGGTCAGAGCCGTTATCATCCCGAATGATGAAGTCGTAGGTGTTGTTGCCAAAGGGGGAGATAGCACCGTCAAAGTTGAGTTTGCACCACTCTGGCCGAGGCTTAGACCAAAAGCAGCGCTGTCTGGAGGCCTTGCCTCCCGATAAGCACCTTTCTTTTAATGTCATTGGCCTGACTTATTCTCAATCTCAAGATCTTATCTATCAGACATTGTCAAGGCCCTCAGGAGCCTATCATATTCCTATGCACACATCTTACAAAGAACATCATAGCACAATAAATTGAAAGCATATAATATGGAATTCAACAACCCTTTCAATCTATCAAAGAGTCTAGCATGACTCTTTCCTGAAGGAATATGATACCATCAACACAGTTCCGCTGACGTCTTCTCAAAATAGCATTCAAAAGGATCAACATAATCACCATTACCTTCGAAATTGCAAAAGTTTACCTTTATTACCTCTTGAGCCTCAACTGATGGCCCTAGACCTGGTTCATCAATGGGTGAGCTCAGAATGGATGTGTCTGATGGAGTAGGAGCCACATCACGTGTAACCTCATGCGTCGACTCATGAGATTCCAAGTCAGGAAGCACTAGACCCTCTTCTCCATCATCGAAGAAATTATCGTCGTTTGCAACCAATTTCTCCTCCTTCGGCATGTCATTGTTGTGTTGAAACCACATAGGAGGGAATGAAATAAGCATAATGACTTCGATAGGATCTTCCATTATTGTATCCGTAAATTTTTCAAGAGGTGGTGGGATGGGTTTTCTCAAAATCAAGAGAAGAAGACTGCGGGCCGGGGGTTCGCCAGTAGCAATGCGGCGGCCGCCGCTCCTTGTAATTTGAACCCTCCGTTAAGACTTCAACTCCATCTTCTTCTAAGCCCCTTTTCTTCTCACCTTTTGCACTTAACATTTGAATGAGCTAGTTCATCTGTTTCTCCAATTTTCCAGTTCGTCTCATTTTTACTTCCTCCAACTGTTGCACCACTTGTGTGAGAGTGTACAATGGATCTTCTAGATGTGTGACAGAGTCCTCCATTGGCGGAGAAGACGTGTCGAGTAATTGGTCTTGTGAAACATGGTAATCCATATAACAGAAAAATTCCCACAACCCCGACAATCCTCCTAACCGCTTAAGGCCTTCGTTACTCATGTACTCAACAAGCACTCGCGTCTCAACAATCACCCATCAATTATGAAAACAATCATATCTCGAATTCTGAATTGATAACCCCATGAACCAAGATCGTCAACATAATACTCATGCAATCTAGTGAAGTATTGGTGAAAGTTCTCACCTTTAAACTGCGCTAATCTCAACATCGTAAAAAGTTAGTAGCAAGGGCGTCGTGAACCGTATGATAGATTCACAACGGGTTAGATATATACACCAAAATCAATAAATACACAAAAAAAAAGAAATAAACTTGATTCTCCGGCAACGGCGCCAAAATTTGACGGGAGGAAATCGTTATGTCTCCTATCAAAAGTAAAACTCAAACCTACAAACTAGTAGAGCAAGCAAGTAAGAGGTCGATCCCACAGAGAAATAAGTATTCCTATTTAATGTGTATTTACCAATTAGTGAAAGGGGGGTTTTGGATGATTGAAATAAAAAAGAAAACAAAATAAACTATAAACAAGTTGATGAAAAACACTTTAGAGAAGATCGCTCTACCTATAACTATCCACTATATTTGGTTAAATTGATCTTGTAACTTCCTCTTGTCCATTTATGATTCCTACGAGTGTCCTTGTGATGGACGGTTTTTAGTCGCGTAAACCGTATCAAAAGAAAACTCAAACTTACAAACTAGTATAACAAGCAAGTAAGAGGTCGATCCCACAGAGAATCAAGTATTTCTCAGCAATGTGTATTTACCCATTAGTTGAAGGGGGGGGGGGGGGTTTGCGTGATTGAAATAAGAAAGAAAACAAAATAAGTTTGCCACTTGGGTTAAGGTTCGCAATCAGGAATTTACAAAACCCTAGCAATTGAATTGATTCTTACTAGTTGCGCGGGCTAGATAGAAATAAATAATCAAACATTCAAGCACAAAGAAGTTGAAACATTCAATATAGGAAATAAGGAACAAGATTCACAAACTCACAACTCAATCCAAACAAAGCTTCAAATTGCAAGTAGAACGAAGAGAGTTTAGGCGCCCATGGAGAACATCGCTCTCAATCTCCAACTAAAATCGCCTTGAATCCTAACCTAATGAATGAATGAAATCCTAGGGCTAAGCCCTCTCTAATCTCCTCCAATTTCGTGCCCAAGTCGGCCTCCCCAAAGACAAGATAGATAAACAGGGTTTAGATAGAACCAAACTGTCGCCAAACTCAAAACGAGTCGCTCTGGGCATATGCGGCGGCCGCGACAAATGCTGCGCCCGCTGCAATGGTCTTTTACAAAAAATCTACTTTGAATCAGATATCGACGTCAACAGGAAAGTTGTAGCTCTCTGAAAGAGCTTTCCAACGCATGGTCATAATAGTCAATCAGACAACCGAGGCCTCCAGAAAGTGCACAACAAGTTTAGCATATCTGGCGACAACTTCTGCGGACTCGTTTTTTGTTTCGGCTCGCTTCTTCTTCTCATGACCTCTTTAGATCTTCATGTAAACTTCTTCGATTGACTAAACATCCTCATCAAATGCGTTATTGACTCATGTCTCCTCCTCGGGTCCACAGTTACCTGAAATAATCAATAAAAACGTGTAGATTCCGACTCTACCAACATAAAGAGCAAATATGCAAATTGTACTTAAACCATGCATGATATTCATCGTAACTAAGCTAAATGCAACCTATTATGACCACCTAAATGCATGCTATTAAACTCTCCCACACTTAAGCTTTTGCTTGTCCTCAAGCAATGAAAAAAAAATATAGAATTAATCATCCCACAAATAAGATCTTCATGTTATAGTTTAATAAAAGCAACATCAATGGATATGAGCCATGAATAAGAGAACAAATATCCTAGAAAATATTCGAAGGATCCAATAGTAAAGGCAAATTTAATCCAACCTCACTGGGATAATGTGTTTCACTCAAACTCTTATGTGTTTAGGCTTTAAAGTCCAACTCTCAACTCAATCCGAAAAGCTCTGTACACCGTGGAAGTTATCACTTGCAAACAAAATCATGAGCAGTCCATCAAAAAAGGATTTAACCCAATCGATAGCTTTAAGATCATACATTAACCAAGGTATTTGCAGTATCTCAGAAAGGATTTTAACAACACATTCAACTTCCTACCCATCCAATTAGTTCAACCAACCTTAAAGGGATAAGTTTGCTACTTAGTTTTAGATTCACAACCAGGCATCTACAAAACCCTAGAAATTTAATTGATTCTACCAAGTTGATCAGGCAACACTACAACATAAACGCTTTTTAGCGATAAGAATTTTAGCGATGAAATATTTTTCCTCGGTGAATGTGGGCTTTGGCGACGAATATATCCGCTCCTTATAAAATGACACGTGAACTTTAGCAAGAAACCTATATTCCTCGTTAAAAGTGGTATTTAACGACAAAATTTTCTACTCGTCGTGAATAGTTAGTATAAGATGGTCACAAAAACCATAAGAAAAATAACGACGAATTTGAACTTTTTATTGAGGAATGTTTTCATCACTAAAAATACATTCATCGAGGAATTTTTAATATTATTGTTATTTGTTTGGTAAGAAATATGTAAAACCCACCAAATTTATTAGCGATAAAGATTGTAATTACTTGCTAAAAGTATGTGTAGCTCGAGGAAAAAATTGTCGCTAAACATATTAATCAACGAGGAAACTCTATTTTCGACGTTATTGACCTGAATGAAAAATGGAAAATTGCTCAAATTTATTAATGAGAAAAGTTTCAATTGCTCGCGATAAGTTGATGTTTTACGATAAATATTTTTGTCGTTAAAACAACTATTTAGCGAGGAAATATAATATTTCCTCGCTACTTATATGGGGAACACATTTTTTCTTCTATTTAATAAGTTTAGAAAAGTTTAAATGAAATCATTTCTGTACTAAAATACTACAATTAGTCAATTAGATATCACGCGATTTAAATTTGCAATGTTAAAAAAAAATAATTAGAAATCGATTAAATTTCCTGACAGATGTGAAATTATTCCTTCTAAAAAATTATAAAACGCGTGGTTTTGAATTTCTAAGTTGAAACGCGCGACACGTGAAAAACATTTGGAGGGCTGTCCAAATTTGAAAAATAAAGCAAACTACTTGGAAAAATAAAGCCAAATTTCTTGCCTCAAATTAATCAGACGTCTTCTCCCCCTCAACCTTCACTCCGTCAAACCCCTCGCCGCCATCCCAGGACACCACCTCCTCCTCCTTCTCCATCGTCAGAGTCTTCGCCACCACTAGATCTACCCCACCGCCCAAATCTCGGCATGTCCCTCCCCTACCATTCTCCCGATTTGACTGAGAGCATGCCGGAGACAAACGCAACCCCCCATAAGCCCCTTCTCCTCTATCTACTCTCCCTCTCCCTAACCATTATCACAATCACCGCTTGTATTATCTTCATCGTTGGAGAGGAGCTCGCCCTCATGTCGCTGGTGTTCTCCTCCTCGTCTACTTCCGTAGGTGTCTCTCTTCTTCATATCTGTTGATTCGCCGGTGTTCTCCTCGTCGATCGCCACTTTCATCATTCTTCATGATACCTCTCGGTGAAATTCAGGTAACGCATGCATGTGAATCCCTCTTCTTTCAATTTGCGATCCCTATAACTTGATTTCAAGTTTGATTAGGGTTTCATCTGGGGGGCTTACTGATAGGGTTCGAATTGGGAATTTGGGGCTCTAAACCTTCAATAAATCTTTTTTCTTTCCAAGAGCTAGAAGATTGTTTAGACCATCCGCATTCATGAATCTCTTCCTAAACTCATAACTTACTTTTTCACTGTCACATCAGCTTAATAACCCCACTTCAGATTATTATTTTTTCACTCCCTATTCATGAATCCAACCTCTGACTCATAACTTACTTTTCTTTATTTACCTTTTTTTTTATTAAATCAAATCTCTATATATTAAACTCATAATCCACTCTCATTAAGTTTATTAATAATAATAATTTGTAAGTTTTATTATTAAACATTAAATATTATAATTAGTATAATTGTTGGATTTTTTATTATTAAATATTATAAATTATTTAACTTTAATTGTAATAATACTTTATTATGATTAAATATAACAATTAGTCTAACTATCGGATAATAAATTGCATTATCTTCATACAAAATAGTGTAATATCATGATTTTTTTTTGGTCGAAACATATGCGAAGTGGATGTCTATATGAAGATAAAATTAAATTACATTAAAAAATATAATTTTTATTTTTTTATAATGTTAAATTGGCTAAAAAAACATTTTAATTAACTTCGTTGATACGTGTCAACCCTTGAATGGGTCCACGTGGCAGCGCACAATTTTTTTTTGTTGGGAAGCTAGCAACGCTGTATTTATGTTGCCCCGGGTGCCTAATGGCGTCGTTTTGACCTTCATTGCTTGATGCGCACATGCGGGTCCCCCTTTCCCTTGATTTTCGATATCAATGAACCCCACTTTTTGGGGTCTTTGCAGTTGAATCCGAACACCCGGATTCATGCCATTTAACTCTTTTTTCCCATATTTTTTTCCACCCGTCACCCTTATGAAACCATAGGTTCATGGATGGAGGTGGTCTTAGAGCGGAATATTTGGTTTATGTATCCTATGAATTTAAGTGTATATTAGTGAACTAGGCTCCAAGATCCCTAATTTTAGGTGCACCTCTACCTTTTTAGAAAATTGGGTTGACATGTAATCACTATTCTCTTATTAGTAGTTGCTAGGATGGAATCTGGAATTATACGGCATTGTCTCTACTTTAAAACAAGGTTGTAGGGGTCATTGATGATGTCCTACATTATGGCTGGCTGTTGTTCATGCTTCAAGTTTCTAGGATATAGCTAAGTAATTATAGCAATTGTGGGTCTGATTTTAAACTAGGTCTATATTAACATGCTTGCCTGGTTGTAGGCTTGCTATTGTTTGTGGTATGATTGTCACTGGTCTTGGCTTAAACAAATTTTGCTATGTTGGCAGCTGATCTTATTGATGATCATAAGAATGGAGCATCTGAAACCGATGATATAACTTCCAAGGTAGTTACACACTTAATATATGACCCATTGGCGGTTACACATGTATTATATAATCTACATTAGTTTATAATGTTGTTTCAGTAATCTAACACTTATCTTTTATGTTGAAGATTTTTGAGCTTGTTGAACAGTCAAAAGGTTGGTCACAAGTTGATAGAGCTGGTGATTTAGTTGAAAATGTCATGATGGGTGTGTCTGAAGAAGAGTTGTATAATATCCCAATGACCATGTTTCCTACTTCATCACATAAATTATGTGAGAAATATGGTTTCCATGTAAAAATTTCGCTTTATTCAGCCAACATGTAACTCAGTTTAATTTGTAGCTTAGAAGAAGATATTTGTGCTTTTGCACTGGATGCATATATTTATGTTCAATAAGATTGTTTATTTATCTTGTAGCTTAGTTGGGACATGTAAACATTGTGGGTTTCAAGTTATTGAGTGGTAACCTTTTATCTCAATGTAACAAGAAATCATTTTCAGGTGTGTTACCTCAAACAATGCTTTGAATAGGTATTAGGAGGGAGGGAAGTTAGAAAACTTGCAAACTTGGAAAATAAAAATGCTTATTTCAAATAACAACTGATTGTTTTTTTAATACACATTCAATCTAAGCATGGATTTGAGTGAATTAAGAATGCTTGCTTTGATAGTCAAGCGCTACAAAAATTTGGATCTATAATATTCTTTCAAGAGAGAAAATAAAATAGAGATAATGTTGGTTTTTTGATATGGTCCATCTACATCTCTTAGTTCAAAAATTTAAGGTTGGTTTTTGCAATTCAGTGTGAAAATATTGGGAGATAATTTTATCTTATATTGCTTATGCATTTGTGTATCTTGTTGTTTAACCTTGGCTATCTTTGATTCGTTCTGTGTTGGCATATTAGCATCATCGGTTGAGTTTTGCATGGACTGCTTTATTAATTATACGAATAATTGTATTAGGGTGCGGGAACATGGGGGTGAAATAATCATTTCATTCAGTGGTGCTTTAGAGCAAAACCTTGCTGATATGCCACCAGATGAGATGAAGCTACAAAATATTGGGAGGAAAATAAGTTCCAAAGGTGAGAGGGTCACACTTGTTCCTTTTGTTAAAAACTTGTTATGCTGCTTGTGCAATACCTCCATTGCATTGTAAAATACGTTTCTGCATGTCATTGAATGATTTATAATGGGAGTTATGTCCGAGAAGGGAAAAGAAACCACAAATGAAGCATATGTGGCATGTATATTGTAACATGGGTATGTGTTGTCATAGAGATGCATTCTTTTGGTATCAAAGTAGCTTGAGGCGGTGCTAATTCTTTCACTAGAAGCACTACTTTGATAATAATGGTTTTAAGAAGTGAAACTTGACTAAGGATATGTGGACAGGATGGGGGAAGAAATGGTTAAATGAGATGATAATTAAAGGACTAACATTTATGTTATTTCCTAGCAGTGCCCTCCCAAAGATCATAAAGATTTGTTTTGGTGCAATTAATCTTATCTACTTCTTCAAAACTTGTGCAGATAAGGTAAATACTTTCTGTTATGATTATGATTGTTGCAAAACTGAAGTTATGGTATGGTTGTTCAAGAGGAAGTGAATGAGATGTGTTTTTAGCTCTGTAATGTGTTTCTAAACAAATCAAAGGGCATGAAAAGATAATATTATTTTATTTAAGCCTATTAGCTCAAATGATAGAGCGATGTGGTTAAGCACAAAGATGTAGGTTCAAATCCAGCATAAGCTATTATAATTAGAAAAAAAAACTATACTATTTATCATTAATGAGGAAATAAATATTTTGGTGAGAAAAGCACTTTTACCAATAAATATATATTCAACGACTATTCTCGAATCCTTCACCTATTTTCCCGACAAAATGAATGTCTTTTTCCGATGAAAATTTTAGTCACCAATAAAATGAACACAATTTTACATCATCATTAACGACGAAAAAATGTTAGCGATGAAATTGCATTTGACGCAAAATACATTAAATGACTATTTTTGAATCCTTCCACTTAATTGACGACAAAAAGTTTGACTTTTTACGAGGAAAATATTTGTCACTAATAGCTGATGTACGCCTATTTTGCCATGTTTTGCATTAACTTTTAAATCGATTTCTGCATGCATTTAATATCATTGGGTTAGAATTATACATATAATTTGTGTAGTTTATGCTTATTTGACAATTATGGAAGTCTATGCTAGTTTCTGTTTAACTTTGCAGAAATCGAGACATCTTACAAGCAATTCGGAGAAGGAAGAAAACCATGGAAGAGTTCGAAGTCAACTACAAAAAGTCCAAGATCGAGTAGGAGTTGAAGCAGAACACATCGAGCAGAAAACAAGGAAGAATCTACTCATCAGGACTAGTCGACGTCGACCATACTGGTCGATGTCGAGTACATCTGGTCAAAATTTTGTCCTCGAGCACTAGTCGAGCACAACACCCCTCGATAGCCTAGAAACTACTAGACGTCGAGTACTCTACTCGATTTCGAGTACATGTCAAGTGCAAATCCTAGCCGAGTTTGAGCACAATCCGAGGAGCAGAAGAATTCAACTAGACGTCGACTACTTTACTCGATGTCGAGTACACCCTGGCGCTAGTCAGAGTCAAAATCGAGTGGAATCCGAGTGATTGAGGTTGCTTACAAGTGAAGTCACGAGATATCTATCAAGTTGAAGGTTGATTTACCCATTTTAGTAATTCTCCTATTTACTTTAGGGAATTTGAATTGTTTTATTTAATTTATTTATCAAAGTTATATCTGAAGAAAGATGATAGTTTGATATAGATAGAGATAGAATGGTTCTCTTCTTGATTAGCGAGGACTTGAGCACTATAAATAAGGCCCTAGGGGCTGAGTCTTAGGCATTGCAATTCCAATTCTATTCTCAAGCAATTGAGCAAACACTAGTTAGGCAATTTAGAGGTTTTATTAAGATTTTTTGGCCAAGTGGAGTTGAAGAGGCGAGAGCGGAATTGGCTTTGTTTGGTTGTAAGCTTCATTTTGATTTAATGAAAGTTATTTTGATGTGTGTTTTGATGATGAAGAGGGAGTAGTCACCCAACTTCTAGGGTCAGGCTGAGCCCGACGGTAGCCATGTAAGGTAATACATCAAAGGTACAACTTTTATTGCAATTTCATCCTCTATCCACGATTTACATGATTCTTCTGTGACAGTCGAAGGTGATCCTTATTTGTGTTGTTGAAGTGAAAGTGATTTTAATGCAAACTTAGATTAGTTATGTGAAAAGGGTTAGTAACAATTAGGGTTTATGCGAAAGCCTCTGATGTCCTATTTGTTATTGACGAAAGCTATGTGATGAAAAGGCATGATCTTTTATACCTTTGGTATGATTCTTATATGGCTATCGTTGTGGTATATATTGAAACCCTGATTCTAGAAGCTTTTAGTTTATTGAATTAAATCACCAACGACAGTGGTCGACATCGAATACCACCTAGTCGACGTCAAGTACTTTTTGCTCGACGGTGAGTGTTTTTTGTCTTCTGTTGTGTAGCTGCAGGTTAGACCGACGACAATGGTCGATATCGAGTACTTTACTCGACATCGAGTACTCTTCTAGTCGATTTCGAGAGCATCTTGGAACGAGAAAGGCGATCGTTGACACGCTTCCTCGTGGATACGGTGCTGAATACCCTGCCACTACAACGAGAGGGTTTCTTGTATTTTATTTGCTTGGACATGGAGTTGGTTTGCTTTCATATAGTTTTATATTTGCATACTTGATTTCCCTCCACAACAATAGCTATTGCGAGACAATTGCTTCATCGCTAATACTTTTTAGCGATGAAATTTTTTTCCTTTGATTAACCTTTATTTGAGGAGCTTTTTGCAACGAACTGGCGACGAAATGTGTTTCTTCATCCAATCTCTTCAACAACAAAGACTCAATTTTCAGTGACGAAAAATTTCCCCGCTAATAGGCATTTTTGTTGTAGTGGCCACCAATCGCATCTTAGTAGATGTGTAATTGAATGCTAGCATCCCACATTAAATTCTACGTACTTATCCATTAACAGAAGTTTTGGAGTAAATCTCATTCCAACAAAACCATAATTCCACACTTTCAGCTCGCCTAAGAGGCCATGAATTGATAAACATAAAAGTGTAGTTACCACATCAAATTTAAGGAATGTTAAGAGGCCACATTCTTATGGCGTGGGAAGAAACAAATCCTTACCATTTAGAGGGACACATGGATGGTCTTTTAAAACTCAAACAAAAGTGACACATGGATGAAATACGAAGGTAATATATATTTACCTTTATTTTAACTGAGTCCTTAGTTATGATCTTCTACGTGAATCAGATAACATAATATATAAAATCAATTCCATTTGTTTGAGAATGACACTACAAAAAAAAAGTTGTAAAAGAAACCAAATATGTATGAATTGACAATGGTTAATAAATAAAGTAAGAAAATTTAAAGTGTACTCTTACTACTCAGTGTCGAACTCATGCCACTTGGTTGCCGAGTTGGATTTGTTTAGCTTTGATTTAACAAGCCAAATTTTCAAAGCCCTAGTTGAATTAAAGACGATGAATAAATTATCAAAATCATGATGTTATCCATAAATAACTAAATAAACTAATAAGTAATAAAGAACTTACATATCGATAACATGTTTGATGTCGGCTTTAATTACTTTACGCTCACCATCAAAAGTTGGAGCTGAGTCAAGTCAAAATACCATTTGTTCATGAGGATAAATAACATCAACCACCCCATACCCCCTTGATTACATTGACATATAATTATCAACTAAATTGCAAATTAAACCATATATTAATCATTGATGAGCTTGAGAAGTGGGATGTTGACTTCACACTTCGCAAATGTCTCAACTAGCTCTTTGTCATTTTCCGACCTTCTTGTATCCTTCAAAGCTTCAAAAAAATGGGGCTATAGGCTTGTATTGGTCGAGAGAAGGCTAAGACATCGATCCGAAAACAAGAGCTTGCCCAGATCCAGGAGGTTTGTCGTTCAGAACAGGTATCGCGGGAGCAACATGTGTTTTATCGTGGCGACCAGGAGTCGTGGCGGCGACAGGGATCTCTTACGGCGGCAAGTAAGAACACTACTCGTCATCTGGATTGGAGGCTGCCGCGGTGGAGAATGGGATCTCTTCGCGGGGAGTTGGAGTTACGGCAATGAATGAGTTTAGTCGCGACAACGACAGCTTTGTAGAAGCTTGATTTTGCTTCTTTTCGTCATGGCTTTTTACCTCCACTTCCTCCTTAATTCCATCTTGTTCCCGAGGATTAGTAGGCAGTCTTTTCCTTTAGCTTTCCTATATCAAGAGTTAATTGCTATACAACCTTCTTTATGGCATTCAGCTTGTCCAAAATTAGCCTGAAAGTCTCATCCTAGGAAGGATTGACTTGAGGTGGGGCCCTTGGTTAGAATCTGGGCCTCCCTTGTTGATAAGAAGCTTGACTAAACCTCATACCAAAATCTTATTGATAGTTCATATTCGGATTGTAAGGACCGTTATCGAATTTTCGGTGGGGGCCATAGTCACCCATGACATTGACGTCCACAACATTCTCTTGGATCTACGGGCATAAGTCATTAGGATGTGAAGGATCTCCGCAGACTCCGTAAGGATGATGAGTCTGATTAACTCCTTGGACTGCCATGGTGAGTTTGTTGAGCTACTTCTTGATCTCTGTGAGTTCATCTCAGGGAGGATTGACTTGCATCTTTAGGACTCCTCGAGCTCTTAGGGTATTAGAATATGGTTGTGATGAATTTGCAAGCCTATCGAATATCTCCATAGCCTCTTCTGGTGTTTTGAGGAGAATGTCTCCCCCACAAGCATAGTTGACTGTCCCCTCTATCTCGATTTGTTAGCCCTTCATAGAGTGCAAGGACTAGGTTATCATTAATGAGTTCGTGATAGGGGTAGCTTGTAGTGAGCCTTTTGAACTGCTCATAATACTCATAGCATGGAACACTACAAGATGTTTGTTGGGATCTTCTCCACCCATACCATGGAAATATGCCAAGATGTTCACCCATCATAATACTTGAATCTGGAACCAAGCAGGAGATCGAGAAGCCTAATAGCCAATGGTTTAGTAGTCAAGTTTGGCTCATGAATCTTTTACATAGTCCTCCTAAGGGGATCGACTACTTCGTTAACATTCTGATTCAAAACTTGTATTGATAACTGACGGGAGGAAAACATCGTTAGATTTCACCTCGCCAAAGAAATAACCCAAACTAATAAACTAACTAGCAACCTAGTATAGCGGATAAGTAAGGGGTCGAACCCATAGAGAAACAAGTGCTTCAATGTAATACCTGTTTATCAATTACGACACTAACAGTGGACTAGGGATATGAATGAAGAAAGACAATGCAAATGAATTAAGATAAAGATGTGAGCAAGAGCGAATCAAAGATAGAAGAATAAAGCATATGGTTTTGCATACAATTCGCAACATTGGTTGATTTACTTGATCCTTGATATGTTCTCCATATGATTCCTAAGCTTATGTCGACTTGACTTAAGTTGAAGGATCCACAGGAATACAATCACCTTATTCAATATTACTAAAGAATAGCATTAATAGCTCAAGTGCTTAGACCAATTGGCATATCGATTCAATGCAATTAAGACATAAGTGGAACGACCCAAAATTGGACCTAACAACATCTACCGATATAGATCAATTGTTATCATCCACTAAAAAGATAAGGAAATATCACTACTTCAATACCTTTGTTTACTATTAAGAACACAACAATGGATTCATAACATAGATGCGAACTCTAACTAGATACGCAGTCATAGAAAGAATCATAAATATAAGCAATGAAGAACAAGATGATAAATAAACTCGTGAATAATATAGATATCAAGTTTCATAATCAATCAACCAAGTCTTGAATCATAGAAAAACCACGAGAATTCTAGGCAAGCATAACGAACCTTGAATCCTTAAACTTAATTCCTCCCATCTATCTTAGAGAATGAATGCTGGAAAATATGACTAATATATGCCTCCTTTAGTCAGCCAAAAACCCTATGAAAGATAGATAAGAGTTTCCATAAAGATAGACTGGGCCGCGTATTGCAAATTCAGATCTGACGAGACGGTAGGCGCCGTCCGTACAATGTTGACTACTTCGGCAGACTGAACTTGTAATGGACTTTCTGGAGTCATCATTTGTCTGATTGATGCATATGAATATGCGTTGGAACGCTCTTTCTAAGAACTACGATTCTTATCAAGACCAAAGAAGCTAACTCCAATTTCTCCGAACCTTAAAGATGGGATTTTTCCATGTTCTCCATTTCTACTCTTGTTCCTTAGCTCTTCTTTGTCGATTTGCTCCATTCCTTCTCTACCTTTTGAGTTTGGATCTGATAACCTACAAATAAAAAAAAATCGTAGACTCCGCACTTTGAATACCAAATGACCAAGAATATGATTAAGTGAAACATGCAATATGAATACCTAATGCACGAAACAGCTGCCTATAAAATATGCATTATCAATAACCCTTTTTGGCGCTCCGTCATTTGCTACATTATCACCCATCTCTCCTACATGTGCTTTCCAGGTTGGATGAGTATCCTCGTTGCAACCTAGAAAGAGTTCGCTTGCTTTCTAGATCGAAAGACAACGAAGATGAGTTAGTAGCACGAGTGCAGATCATGTAATGGTCCACACTAAAAGTAACATTTAAAGTACACAAAAAAAATCAAATAGATCTCCCCGATAATGGTGCATAAATTTGGTCACAGGTAAGTGTCGTAGTTTACCTTGCCAATGGAAATTACCACACAAAAGCTAGTATAGCAATAAGTGCATGACCGAACCCAATGAGAGATCTAGGATTCACAATGTAGTTTATTTGCTACTAAGTTACAAAAAGTGGGAAAAGTAAAGTAATTTAGAGTGCAAGGAAAATAGTAAAGCAGAAAGTATAGCTTTTGAAATCAATTCAATGGAGAAAAAAGTTTCACCTATGCATTCTTCGACATTATTTGGCTTATTGGTCCTAGACTCAAACTCAAGTTGTTATATTTTCTTTTATATATTTTCCTCCTATCTTATTTGATAACTCCACTCCCTTGATGAAAATCGGAAATGGTTTCAAAGGTTTTGTGTTAATGAAACACAAAACCTGTATTATGTGCTTATTATTTCCGGTTGTTATTATATGTTATTATTATATATTTCCAGATATTATTATATATATTATGCACTAACATATGTAGCAAGATTTTACTAGATTTTGAGTGAGTGTTATACTCGAGAGTGTTTTATGCGGGAGTGGAGTTATTTGATAACTCCACTCCCATGAGCTTATAGGATATATTTTGAGTGAGTGTTATACTCGAGAGTTTGTAACTCAGGAAGTGGACAATAGGCGATTGATTCACGAAGTGTAAGAGGATTGTACTAGATAGCTGAGAGAGGTGGGGCTCTTCTAGATTAGTCTAGGACTCCAAGGGAACGTGAGTTGACTAGATTGCACTTGTATAGGAGAGATGCTTCTCGGAGAGCTATTAGGATCGTAAGTCTTGTAAATCAATAAAGTCGGTTGAATCCTAGGGTTGTGGAAGAACCCTTGGCGGGGACGTAGGCCAAGTTCGTGCCGAACATTGTTAATAATTCGTTGCATTCTTTACTTATTGCTTTACCATATTTCCGCACTTGTTTCGAATTGTATAACTCGTTTGTGATTCAGGTTTTCCAGAGGAAAGAACTAATCTCAAAGAGTTTTGCAAGCGTTTCAAAAGTCTTGAGACCCCCTTCTAGAGTATCATTATATTACTTTGTTACACATTATCGAACCTTAAATTGGTATCAGAGCCTTACTCACTTCTTTTGATCTAACAATCTTGTGAGGTTTGATCATGTTTGGTGAAGCGAGTGGAGGATTTGCACAAGGAAGGTCTACCATTAGACTACCACTTTTTGTAGGAAATAACTTCGTCCACTGGAGGTTCTTGATGAAAATGTTCATTATAGATCAGGATCTGGAACTTTGGAACATTATAGAGAATGGTCCGAAGGTTCAAGTGAAAAACGGACGAAATTGAACCAAAGTCGCGAAGACCGAGGCTGAATTCATCCAAGCGGATCTTGAATTCGTCTCCAAGAACTACAAGGATATTAACTTACTATTTTGTAGGTCGGATAAAGAGATTTGGGACAAATTAGTTGTCACCTACGAAGGAACTAGTCAAGTGAAGGACATCAAGATCAGCATCATCCTTCGAAAGTATGAACTCTTCAAAATGAAGCAAGATGAGTCTATTAAGGCTATGTTCACACGGTTCACGGAAATCACAAACAACCTTGACTCTCTCGGCAAGACCTTTGAGAATGTTGAGAAAGTGAGGAAGATATTGAGGTGCCTCCCAAAAGACAAATGGGGTCCGAAAGTGACAGCCATAGAAGAAGCCCGGAATCTCACCACTCTACCCCTTGATGATTTGATTGGGAAGTTGGTCACACATGAGATGATTCTCAATGAAGACGATGGAGAACTTCCAACAAGCACTAAGAACTTGGCACTCAAGTCCAAGAAGGATGAGCCCAAAGATGTGTCTGATTCTTAAGATGAGGATGATGATGAGGACGATCCCTTTGCTCTTATTACAAGGGGTCTTTCTCGAATCCTCAAAATGAAGAAGCAATTCAACAATAAGGATGGATCCGAGTCTTCTAAAATTCGAGGTAAGTCTCAATACAACAAATATGACAAGAAGAGTAAATCGTTGTCTTGTTTTGAATATGGTGAAACAGATCATCCTGTGAAAGACTACCCTCAATAGACAAAGAGACAATTCAAGAAAGGTGATAGATGGAAAAAGAAAGCCATGGTGGCAACTTGGAGCGATTCTGACACAGACTCCGATGATGAGAAGGTCAATGTCTGTCTTATGGCCTCAGGAGATGAATCCCACGATGAGCAACTTGAGGTAACTATAAGAGAGCTTAAGGCAAGTCCAAAAGAGGTATTATCGGAATTCCTTTCTAATATGATTGTCAATGAAGAGAAACTTATTGCCCAAACCAACACTCTTATTAAGAAAACTGTGGACCAGGAAAGAACTATTGAGGATCTGTCTATGAGGGTCAAAAGTCTTAAAACTTCTCATTCACGTCTTGACATTAAAGTCAAGACTCTTGACTCGGAGAAATCTGAACTCAAGCAAGATCTCTCATCTCTAAGAAATGAACATCATGACTTAGAGAACGAGAAGATCTCCCTGAATAAGAAGATTCAAGGCCAACAGACAACCCTCATAAGTTTTACCAAATCCAAACCCACTCTTGATAGGATGTTGGGTGAGCAACAAATTTCTCTAAACAAAAGTGGTATTGGTTACAATCCAAGGTTTTTAAAGAAGCAGCACATTACCACTTTTGTAAAGGCAAAAGAAAGCAGAACCTCTCCTATATGTCACAACTGTGCGAGAAAGCGACATGTAAACGAGACCTGCCCCTATAGAAGAAAGGATCCACATATCATTCGCAATACATTTCCTGTTCACTTGAGAAAAGAACGGATAACACAAGTTTGGGTCCCGAAAGGCACTATTTTACCAAATATGGTTTATCCCAATAATGGATGTAAATTTGCTTATTGGTCTAGCCGCAAAGGTTAATGTTTGTCTTGCAGGAGATCACTAAGGTGAAAGAGCAAAAATGGATTATTGATAGTGGATGCTCGAGACATATGAGTGGGAAGAGGTATCTGTTCCATGATCTAAAGAAGCAATCCACTAGAACAATCACTTTTGGTGACAAAGGAAAGTGTGACATTGTTGGTATTGGTAGTGTTGAGAATAATCCTAACCATAGCATTAAAAATGTTTATCTTGTTAATGGTTTGAAGTATAATTTGCTTAGTGTTTCTCAACTATGTGGTAGTGGTAATGATGTTAGATTTTACAAGAAAAGATGTTTAGTCTGCAAAGAAGATACAGGTGAAATAGTTCTAACTGCCTATCGTTATAACAACATCTATGCTGTGAATGCTGAGCAAGTGGCATAAGGAAGCTTAACCTGTCTAAAGGCTTTGACGGACGATCCAAAGCTCTGGCATAGAAGAGTCGGTCATGTGAGCCCACATACACTACAAAAGCTTGTGTCCAAATGGCTTGTAAGAGGACTACCTGAGATGGACTTCAAAGGTATTGATATGTGTAAAGCATGCACACGAGGATCAGATTCTTAACACTGAAGAATTGGCCCAAGGTGTTGAAGCTTCGTCCAAAGCCCTTGGCGACCAATCCAAAAGTGTTGAGACTTCAGAAACTGGTGTAACCCGAGCCTAACAGATCCATGGAGTCGGATGTACCACAAATCAATCATGTTGATGTGACGAACCAAGGAGCTGATACTAGAAAGAGAAAGTTCAAATACTCCTCATCACACTCATTAAAGGATATCATCTCTGACCCTACATCTAGTGTTCAAACTCGTTCTAAACTTAAAGATCTATATGCTTTTCACGCGTTTATTTCTCTTATAGAAACAAAGAAGGTAGATGAGGCCATTCAAGAGCCAGACTGGATCATTGCTATGCAAAGTGAGCTTAACGAATTTGAAAGGAACAAAGTTTGGACCTTGAAGCCCAGGCCAAAGCATCAATCAGTCATTGGCACACGTTGGGTATTTCGGAACAAGCTAGATGAGAATGGTAAGATCGTGAGAAACAAAGCAAGGCTTGTTGCTCAAGGCTACAATCAAGAGGAAGGTATTGACTACGAGGAGACTTTTGCTCCCGTAGCCAGGCTTGAAGCCATTCACATTTTATTAGCATTTGCATCTTTTATGGGCATAAAATTGTATCAAATGGATGTCAAGTTTGCTTTTTTTAATGGTTTCTTAGAGAAAGAAGTCTTTGTGGCTCAACCCCCAGGTTTTTGAAAGTCCGGAATTTTCTAATCATGTTTACAAACTAGACAAAGCGCTATATGGTTTAAAACAAGCCCCAAGAGCTTGGTATGAGTGCTTGTCAAAATATCTTTTAGAAAATGGTTTTAAAAGGGGGTTGATCGACAAGACTCTTTTTATCAAGACCAAAGGAAAGAACATTATGGTTATTCAAATTTATGTTGATGATATATTTATTGGGGCTACTAACACATCTTTGTGCAAAGAATTTTCTGACATTATGTGCAGTGAATTTGAGATGAGCTTGATGGGTGAACTCAACTTCTTTTTGGGATTACAAGTTCATCAATCTAAGAAAGGGATCTTTGTCAATCAAAGCAACTACACTAAGGATCTTTTGAAGAACTTCAAGATGGATCAATCCAAGGCAGCCAAGACACCCATGAGCTCAACCTTATCTCTAGATCAAGATAATAATGGGAAGAGTGTCAATCAAAAAGAGTATCGAGCGATGATTGGATCTTAATTATATCTTGCTGCTAGTAGACCTGACATCATGTTTAATGTTTGCATGTGTGCTAGGTTTCAAGCTGACCCTAAAGAATCTCACCTCGTGGCTGTGAAGAGGATCTCTCGATATCTCAATGGCACTAAGGAGTTTGGCTTGTGGTACCCAAAGCAAAGAGATTTTACACTAATTGGGTATTTTGATGCAGACTTTGTAGGCTATAAGGTGGATAGGAAGAGCACGTCGGGATTATGCCTATTCTTAGGGGCATCCTTGATTAGTTGGCATTCAAAAAACAAAACTCGGTTGCTCTTTCCACTGCCGAAGCCGAATACATAGCAGTTGGAGCATGTTGCTCCCAAATCCTTTGGATAGCTCAACAAATGAGAGATCTTGGCATTAACCTCAAAGGCATTCCCATTAAGTGTGACAATACAAGCGCCATCTCCATTACAAAGAATCCTATTCAGCATTCAAGGACCAAACATATTGATGTAAGACATCATTTCATTAGAGACCATGTCGAAAAAGGTGATGTGTCCATATCCTTTATTTCAACTGATTATCAATGGGCTGACATTTTTACTAAGCCTTTGGCAGAGGACAGGTTCACCTTCATTAGACGTGAGATCGGAATGCTTAACAGGGATGCACTTTCGTAGGGGTTGCTTTCCCTTTACGAAAGATAAATTCTACTCATTGTCAAGACCTTTGAGATTCATGTCAAAGGTTGCGAACTGAACGGTAGAGCACATATAATGGATCATATATTTCGTTGATATCTTATTAGATATTTGATCAAATATAGTTTTAATGGTTTTTAACCTTCTTTATACATTACCTATTTTATGGGATATTATCCGATTATATTTTATTTGTGGAAATTATTTTAAATCGGATAAGAATTCAAAGGATCTCTTTAAAATTTGAATTTTTGGTAAGTCAATTTGATTTTCAAATTTGGTGACTATTTTCACACTCCTCCATTTGTTGAAAGACAAAAAAGGGGGAGATGGTCTGATGGTTTAGACTTTGAAACTGCTGTGAACCAAGGGTCTTGGAAGACCTTGTTTTGTTTTGTTTAAAGTACACCAAAAAATCAAATAGATCTCCCCGGTAATGGTGCATAAATTTGGTCACAGGTAAGTGTTGTAGTTTACCTTGCCAATGGAAATTACCACACAAAAGCTAGTATAGCAATAAGTACATGGTCGAACCCAAGGAGAGATCTAAAATTCGCAATGTAGTTTAGTTTCTACTAAGTTACAAAAAGTGGGAAAAGTAAAGTAATTTAGAGTGCAAGGAAAATAGTAAAGCAGAAAGTATAGGTTTTGAAATCAATTCAATGGAGAAAAAAGTTCCACCTATGCATTCTTCGACATTATTTGGCTTATTGGTCCTAGACTCAAACTCAAATTTTTATATTTTCTTTTATATATTTTCCTCCTATTTTATTTGATAACTCTAGTCCTTTGATGAAAATCGGAAATGGTTTCAAATGTTTCAAAGGTTTTGTGTTGATGAAACACAAAACCTGTATTATGTGCATATTATTTCCGAATGTTATTATATGTTATTATTATATATTTCCAGATGTTATTATATATATATATATATATATATATATATATTATGCACTAACATATGCAGCAAGATTTTTGAATGAAATCTCCTTCCTTAAGCTTGAAGTCGAGAAGAATCAAATCGGAGATTATGGCTTCGGAGTTTCCAGAAATAGAAGATTGTGAAGATTGCCATGATCGGTCTAGCCGTTGAAGAGAAGATCCTTCTTTGAAGGTGGCACCGATTTGTTCAATATAATGGAAATGAAGAACGGAAGATTGACACACAGTTGTTGAACACAAGCTTTCATTCGCACTCAAGCCTTCAAGTCAATCTGTCTTCTTCGTGTGCTCTCTGCTAGTTGTTAAGAGTCATATCTTTTGTTGCAAAGCATTTGAGAGTTACACGGTGAGCTTATAGGATATATTTTGAGTGAGTGTTATACTCGAGAATTTGTAACTCAGGAAGTGGACACTAGGCGATTGATTCACGAAGTGTAAGAGGATTGTACTAGATAGCTGAGAGAGGTGGGGCTCTTCTAGATTGGTCTAGGACTCCAAGAGAACATGAGTTGACTAGATTACAATTGTATAGGAGAGAGGCTTCTCGGTGAGCTACTAGGATCCTAAGTCTTGTGAATCAATAAAGCCAGTTGAATCCTAGGGTTGTGGAAGAACCCTAGGCGGGGACGTAGGCCAAGTTCGTGCCGAACCTTGTTAACAATTCATTGCGTTCTTTACTTATTGCTTTACCATATTTCCGTACTTGTTTCGAAATGTTATATCTCGTTTGTGATTCAGGTTTTCCAAAGGAAAGAACTAATCTCAAAGAGTTTTGCAAGCGTTTCAAAAGTCTTGAGATTATCAGCGAAAAGTTGGCATACTATATTCAACCCCCCTTCTAGAGTATCTTTATATTACTTTGTTATACATTATTGAACCTTCATTATTTATATAGATTAAAACATAACGAATGAAATTAATCCCTTAAATCTTTATCTAACCAAAGCAAGACTAAGATTTAATATAAAGATAGCATAAATTCCTAAGAATCTAGGTACATGAATAACACCAAGTTAAGCAAGGTAAACTGGCGTTTAAGACACATGTCAAACTTCCTACTTATCATGATCCAACAAAGGTCTTCATAATCGTAAGCATGCTACTGCGGAATTCATTCAAATTCCATAGAATAAAATCCTAGGAAGATACTATCATGGTGATTAAGCATAATAATATCGGAATATAAGCAAGGAAATTCAAAGGAATTATAGGAAATTGTACAACTGAATTCAAGTCAAATCACCAACTAAGTCTCCCAAATATAGGCAAAACAAATAGAAGAATTAACCACTCATGGTTTACCTAAATCTCATTCGAATGGAATAGAAAATACAAACTCTAAAGGATGAATTTGTGAATGGAATTGTTGTGTGAGATGTGTGGAATGGCTGAATGAGGGCCCTATTTATAGTGCTAAAAACCTTAGAAGACGTGCCTCTTTAGTATGCAAGTAAAGCCAAATGGGTTGGATTCAGCCGTGGGAAGAATCTGCTAAGATACAGGATCGATGGACGTCGATGGGTAGCGGCAGAAGCCACTCCAGCAGGCGTTGAGGACCTTCCGCGGGTGCTGCAGGATCGGCGGGCATTGTGGAGCATCAGCAGGCATCACTCCTGTCACGATAGCTTCGAAGTGATCGAAATCCAAAATAGGATGTTTTTGCATTTCCTTCGTTTCGACTCATTCCTTAGCTTCCCGATTCGGCTTATAATGCTTATTTGGCTTGTTCCTTGCTCTTGGGGACTTCTTCCTTAGCTCTTCCAAGCCCATTGACTTCCTTTTTGGTCTCTTCACAAGCTCTTCCATTTTATAGTCAAAGCAATTGAAATGACATACAAAGAATAAAAACAAAATTAGGTGGATTGTACCCTTTTAAAGTTTTTTTTACTAACTATACTCCTTGAGTTTTCTTTTAGGTAATTGTACTTTTTTTTAGATGGAGATTACCTTTATACCCTTACAATCAAATTTTATCATTTTAAAACTAAAAACAATTTTTTTTAAAACAATTTGACAAATTCTATTCTTTTAAAAAGTAAACGGTTAAATTATTGTAGAAGATTTGGTAGATGAAGATATTTTTCTCAACGTGAAATTGATTAGGGTTTTAAGTTACTCTTGAATCTTCAAATTATTTGCTTAGAATTGTTTATTGACGGTTGTATTTTACAAACTCTAATTCATATATGTGGTCGATTCTTGTAAGGCAATATCATTATTGTATTAAAATATTATTTATGTAATAGAATAGCGTTCGTGTTACAAAATTATGTAATACAATCTCATTCTTGTGTTACAATAACATTCCTCTAATACAAAATTATTCTTATATTACAATAGTGTTCATGTAATACAAGGTTGTAACCAAGTTCCTGTATTGTTAATCATCAATCAACATTGCGTATTCAAACTAATGTAATACAAGATTTCATGTAATGAGTGAATTCCTGTATTGAGCGGAGTCTTGTACCTATTACTATATCTGTAATTGAATTGTGGAGTTGAGTTACAATAAATGAATCGATTATTGTAACAATAGGTAGCGATTATTGTAACCTACAATTATTGTAGTCATAGATAGCGATTATTGCAGCCTAAAATGATTGTAACCAAATAAGCACTTCATCAAATCACACCAAGTGTTGTGAGCTGAATCTGCCATGTTTTACAGTAACTTTTATATCGATTTCTGCATACATTTCATTCATTTGGGCTAAGATAGTACAGAACCTATGTAGTTTATGTTTATTTGCCAAATTATGGAATCTACACCAGTTTCTGTTTAATTCGCAGAATTCGAGGCATTTTACAGCAATTCTACAGAAGGTCAGAAAAGCTCGGGAATCGGCTACAGAAGTCCAAGGTCAAAGCAGCAACGGAACCAGTCGAATCGAGCCGAGGAACCAGACCACTCGATCTCGAGTAGACCTTACTCGATCTCGACGAGCATGTCCGAGCACAGCCTTGTCGACCAGGAGCAACGTCGAGAACCAGACAACCCAGCTCCGGAAGTCTACTCGATCTCGACAAGGCCTAGTCGAGATCGACGAAGCCCAGCGCCACACCCAGAGTCGACAAGGAGAGAAGCTGACCGAGAAGCCAAGGACGAGAAGACGAGCACACCTCTACTCGATCTCGACAAGCCCTAGTCGAGATCGACAAGCGCCACCACGCCAGTCCGAGTCCATGCCGAGGAGCTCTAGTCGACACCATCAGAGAACAATCCTCGAGCAACCCTACTCGATCTCGACGAACCCTTGTCGAGATCGACGAAGCCCAGAGCCCAGGTCCGAGCTTGTCGAGTACACCTACCCGAGGAGCCATAGTCGACGGATCAAACCTACTCGAGGTCGACTAAGGCTACTCGAGGTCGACGAGCATCAGGAGCCAAGACCGAGCTACATCGAGCGGAGCAAACCGGGAAGTCCAGTCGACGATGAACCCTACTCGAGGTCGACGAGCCCTTGTCGAGGTCGAGTAGCCCAGTTTCCAGAAACGCGTCGACGAAGTGCTGTCCAAGTAGCATTGGGAATCCTTGGGCACGAAGGAAGTCGAGCTGGCCGAAGATCTATCCGATTCCATCATCATCTATCCATGGAGGGAAATCTATCAACATCATGAAGACTTACCTTAGTTAGAATTATCTTTTCCTAGTTGATTTATTTCCATTAAGCATTTTATTTATCTTTTAACAAAGTAGATATAGATTTAGATATAGATAGATGATTATTTCCTTGATTAGCGGGGTTTGATCACTATAAATAAGGCCCTAGGGGCTGGTTTTTCATTCATTCAGTTTCAGAGACAGTTAGTTAGTTACATAAAGAGAAGAGGTTGTAAGTTGGAGTTTATTTTATGCAAGTTAGTTCTTTTCATCAATCAATGTCTGTTATTGCGATGAGGCATGAGTAGTCCACCCACTTCTGGGGTTGGGGTGAGCCCGACGGTGGCCATGTCAGGCGATGCGGTAAAGGTCAGATCTTGTGATGCAATTCATCTTCTATCCCTATGAGCATGATTCTTTTGCGAGAGTTGAAGGTGATCCTTGTTTGTGTTATTGAAGCGAAAGTGATCTTAATGCAACTTGGATTAATTATGTGAAAAAGGGTTAGTAACAATTAGGGTTTATGCGAAAGCCTCTATATGCCTATTTGTTAATGACGAAAGTTATTTGATGGAAAGCATGATCTTTTGTGCCTTTATGTGTTACTTTGCATGGTTATCGCTGTGGTGTTGATACCCTGGCTTTGGAAGTCTTTTAGCATATTGAATTTATTTCTGTCGAAAATCTGAATTTTAGTTTCGAATTTGCAATTTAAAGTTTCTGTTTCCAGTTGACATAGAGGAGATCTAGTCGATCTCGAGTGGGAGTTACTCGATCTCGAGTACGCTTGGTCTAGGTCGAGTAAAGTTTCTGCCTTTTTTCGATTTCTGAAGTTTCTGTCTTTGCTTGCCCTTGTCGATCTCGAGTAGCTGTGGTCGAGATCGAGTAGCCCCTGCCTTTGCTTTTGTTTGCTTCTTTGCTTTGTCTTTTCTTGCTTTGTTTTGATCTTTGCTTTTGTTTGTTCTTTTCTGTTTTATTTCTGTTTCTTTCCTTGTTTTTGTGTTTCTGTCTTTCTGCTATTCTGTCTGTGAGAATCTACCGCTACCTAAGAACTGCTGATGTGCTTCCTCGTGGATTCGATCCTGACTATTCTCTTACTACAACGAGAGGAAGTCTTGTATTTATTTGCTGAGATAGAGAAGTCAGTCTGAACTTTATTTCATATTTATTTCATACTTGACCATCCTCCTACAACAACAAAATTGGCGCCGTTGTCGGGGAAGCTATCAATCGCGCCTTAGGTAGTCAGTTCTCACTGTTTCTTTGAGTTACTTTTCAGGTGTATGCGCCGTTCTGGTCAAACACCTGAGTTTGACGCCTTAGACGAACCGGAATGCCTATTTCACATCAGAGCTAAACTACAAAGAGCCATGGCAGCTGCGGAGACACAGGAACAGCTGATCGCTAGGCTTACAAGGGAATTAGCCGCTAAGGATGCTGCTATCGCCGCTAAGAAAGCAGCAAGGGAACAAGCACAGGCTGAGCTTGCCCAATATCCAACCACGGCAGAGGACTACATGCACCCAACTCTCGTCGTGCCTGAATCGGCGATTCTAATCCCTGATAACTCTTTTGAAATTCGCACTCAATTTCTTATAGAGCTTAAAAATAATGCCTTCTATGGTAGATTTAATGAGTGTCCTCTTGAACATATTACAAACTTTTCTGACATGTGTCGTACTCTTGCTGAAGGTACAACCCTGGAATATGTCAAGATGAAATCTTTCCGCTGGTCTCTTGCTGGGCCTGCACTGAAATGGCTGGAAGGGCTGAAAGCAAGATCACTCACAACCTGGGCCCGAGTAGAGCAAGAGTTTCTGAACAAATTCTTCCCACCTGCCAAAACAGCACATCTCCACCAGAGAATCACCGTCTTCAAACAGAAGCAAGGGGAACCGCTGGCAAAGGCATGGGAGCGCTACAAGGAACTTCTGCAATCTTGCCCTACTCATGGACAGCCACCCTACGTCATTCAGGAGACCTTCTTCAACTCTCTTGATCAAGTCACAAAGGACAGAATCAACCATTATACTCGCTATGAGTATCTGACAATGCCGCCAAGTGACGCATGGGGTGTGCTAGAGAAGCTCACTAACTACGACAACAAGTATGGGTCTACTGCAACCTATGAAGAGAACCCATACGACAGGCCAGCACCATCCATGCCCCTCTATGAGCCACCTAAGGAGATTGATCCTGATGTTAGGGAGCAGTACTACAGAGACCAGAATAAGAAGCTCATCAAGCAAGTAAAGTATCTCTCTGTCAACCAGCCTTGTATTGAATGCGGATCGCAAAGGGACACCACTCCTGAGTGCCCACACACAGAGCAAGTCAGGATGGCAGAGCACCATGAGGATGCAGCTTACGCAGGGGGTCCCAGTCGCTACATGGGGGACCAAAGGTTTCAGCAGCCACAATGGAACCAAGGTGTCCCTAGGAACCTTCCACCCTACAGAGCTCCAGGACATCCGGAAAGGGACCAGAAAAAGGATGATATACAGACAGTCCTAGAGGAAATACGGAGGAACCAATCAGAAACTAGGCAATCTTTCAACTCCGTCTATACTCAGATGCAAGATGTCAAATCTAGGCTTGGGGAAATTGATATCTGGCGAAAATCAGTTGATACAAAGATTGGTCAGCTGGCAGCAGGGATTCCCAGACAGTCAGGTGCGCTCCCTGGATCTTCAGAACCAAATCCTAAGGGAAAGACTGGACATATCGCTGCTGTAAAACTCAGAAGCGGCCATCAATTGCAAGAGCTAGAGGACGGAAAGCAGCAGAACAACGGAGAACAGCTGGTCGACCAGAGCCTGGTCGATGTCGAGGAAGGTCTACTCGATGTCAAGGAGAAACTGCAAAAATTTTCGTCTGCACCACACAGCAACTCGACGGCGCCCAACCTGGTCGAGATCGACAAGACCCTAGTCGATGTCGAGGAGCCTTTAGTCAACGTAGAGCCGCCTGCAGCACCTCCGACGTCTATTCTGGCTCCGAATCAGAAAAAGAAGCTGCCTTTCTCCAAAAAGTCTCTAAGGGACCCGGCAGAAAAGAAATTTCAGCGTTTCATCAAGATGCTTCAGAAGCTCAACGTCACCATCCCCTTCACAGAAGCTCTCAATGAAATGCCATCTTATGGCAAGTTCCTAAAGGAGATTCTGAGCAAAAAGCGGTCAATGGCTGAAATCATAGAGGAGTGCAGCCATTTAGACATATTGGAGAAGAGGCCGGATCCAGGTAAGTTTGCAATAACTATTGGATTTGGTCCATACAAAATTAATGCCCTATGTGATCTTGGAGCTAGTGTGAGTATAATGCCTTTAACGATTTGGTCCAAGATTAAGATAGGTGCCCTAGAGCCTGTGGATGCTAGACTTTACATGGCCAACAACACGGTAGTCATTCCAATAGGCATGGTGGATAATGTACCAGTACAAGTAGGTAAATTCATTGTCCCTGCTGATTTTCTAGTTGTTGATATGCAAGAAGATCCTGCTTGTCCAATTATCTTAGGAAGACCATTCTTGGCGACGGTGGATGCCAACATAAGCGTAAGGAAAGGAGTGCTCACCTTCAACATCAGCGATGAGGTAATTGAGTATTCCTTTAATAAAACTGAAAGGCATACAGGTCCAATGGAAGAGGTCAAATCTATCTCAGCTGGCTACATCACCTGCGGGGAACCCAAGGTCAGAAATATGACCCCTGGGGAAATGGAAAAGAGGGACGTGGAGGCCCAGGTGGAGGAGATCATGGCAATCCTCAAGGAGAACACAGAGAATCCAATCGACATGGACCAAGGTAAGTCGTTGTGGATTAATTATTTTTCGGATGCCTTGACAGGAGCTAAGTATGGGGTCAAGATCAACCAGACCCTAGTCGATCTCGACCAAACCAAGGAGCCTCCACCAGCACCAGCATCATCGAGCAGCGAACCAGACAAACCAGGCTCGTCGATCTCGACCACCCTTGTCGAGGTCGACCACCACTCGGCCAACCCGACTTCGCCTTCCTCGACGCTTGTTGTGAGCCTAATTTGCCATGTTTTACACTTACTTTTATATCGATTTATGCACGCATTTCATACATTTGGGTTATAACAATATAGAATCTGTGTAGTTTACACTTATTTTCAATATATGGAGGTCTACACAAGTTTTGGTTATATTTCGCAGAAATCGGACGCACTTTGAAGCTTAAAGGAAACTCATGGAGAAGCTAAGGATGTTGCAGCTGGGGAAAACACCATTTTTAACCATTCTTCATTTTGAATCAAGCTTTGATGTCTTCATGAGAGTTGTAGCCCTCGGAAAGAGCTTTCCAACGCATGGTCATATGCATCAATCCGACGAACGAGGACTCGAGAAAGTGAGTTTCAAGAACAGAGCAGAAAGCTGAGAAAACTCTACTCGAGATCGACTGGACTCTACTCGATCTCGACGAGCCCTGGTCGAGAAGACCTGGTCGAGCATAGCTGATCGAGGACACTGAGTCAGAGACAATCCGACTACCGGAACCCTACTCGATCTCGAGTACCCTTGGTCGAGATCGACGAGCCCGGAGCCCAGATCTGAGCCTGTCGAGTAGAGCCACCCGAGAAGACCCAGTCGACATAGCCAGTCTACTCGAGATCGATGAGAGCTACTCGACATCGACGAGCACCAGGAGCCATGTCCGAGTCTGTCGAGCACCAGCTAGCCGAGACGACGAAGCCGAGCCAGTCAACCATACTCGAGATCGACAAGACCCTTGTCGAGATCGCGTAGACCTCTAGAGCCGCGTTACTCGACTTGACGAATCCTACTCGACTTGGGATTCCTTGGGCCTGAAGATTGCCGATTCTATCATAATCTATCAAGATACATCATGAAGAGAAGAAGATCTATCCATGGAAGACTTTAGATATATATTCCTATTTTGGATTTAATTATGTTATAGTTTTTATTTATCTTTAAAGTCATACATATAGTTTTAGATATAGATATAGATATTCTATCCTTGATTAGCAAGAAATAGAAGGCTATAAATAAAGCCCACGAGGCTCAGTTTTATTCATTCAATTTCAGAGGAAGGCAAGTAGTTCCACAAAGACAGTTTAGGGAGTTCGAAGGTTTTAGGGTTTTGGCATTCGACGAGAGTTGGATTGCCGGGATTGTAAAGTCTTGGAATTTAGTTTAATGCAAGTTGTCTTCTTTCAATCAATGATGTCTGAGTTTGCGATGAAGAGCGAGTAGTCCACCCACTTCTAGGGTTGGGGCGAGCCCGACGATAGCCATGCATAATTGAGGTAAAGATCCGACCTTTATCATGTTTTGAGCATTTTCCTACTTGTTGATGTGTTTATTGCCCGTCTAATGGAGATCCATGCTAACAACTTGGATAATAAACATAAAATCGGTAGAGACAATTAGGGTTTCTTGAGAGAGTTGTCTAATTGTTGGATAAGGCGAAAGCTTAATCCTTTAATGCGATTCACATGATTATCTGTTTGGTTCTACCTTATGCATGCTTGGTTATTGTCGTTGCAAACCCCAATCTTGGAAGTCTTTTACATTAAAGTTTAGTCAAAACCCCAAAGCATTTGTTTTTACTTTCTTTTATTTCGTTTTACTCCTTGCCCTCGTCGATCTCGACCAAGCTTGGTCGACCTCGACCACTGATCTTCGACCCAGAGTCGCCGTAGCTTACCTGTGCAGGAACTCGACCAGACCCACTCGACCTCGACAGACCTTACTCGATCTCGAGTAGAGCCTTGTCGAGATCGACCACCCTTGGTCGAGCTCGAGGACCCTGTTGTCGACTTCTGTCCGTGATATTACACCGCTGCCTAGGATCCGCTGACACGCTTCCTCGTGGATCGATCCTGACTTCCCTCTGCTACATCAGGAGGAGGTCTTGTAATTATTTGCAAGGGACGGAATCTGGTTTGCTGTGATTTATTTATATTTTATTTGCATACTCGATTTCCTCCTACCAACAAATTGGCGCTGTTGCCGGGGAAGCTATCATCCGCGCCTTAGGTAGTTAAATCTCACGTTTCTCTTGAGTTAATTTGCAGATGTATGCGCCGTTCTGGTCAACCACCTGAGTTTAACGCCTTAGATGATCCGTAACGTGTCCTACACATCCATTCTAAACTGAAAAGAGCCATGACGGCTTCAGAAACACAAGAACAGCTGATTGCCAGGCTTACCAGGGAGCTAGCCACAAAGGATACTGCTATAGCCGCAAAAGATGCTGCTTTTGCCGCTGAGAAAGCAGCAAGGGAACAGGCAGAAGCTAAGCTTGTGTTGCGTAGATGGGAACATTACGCTAAATCGCCCAAATCAACAATGACAAGTTGGTTCGATAATGTCCCCTTCTATGAACCAGTCGACATCGACTACCTGGACTCGACATATACACATTCTGGAGGAATTGATCCAGAAACACTAGCCGAAATCGTTGGTACCACAGAAACCCAGGTATGTCCTTCCTCTATTTCGATTTCGCTATCTATCTTTGAAAAATCTTTGGAAGGATCCCAAGAAGAAGAAGAGCCACCAACGCAAAAGCCGGACGTCGTTGCCCATGGTGCTTCAAGGTCGCTTTTGCCTTATAAGGTGAAGGTCATTCCTGACAATTTTGAGCAGTCGATGTTTGTGTTCAAGTATGGGGTCCTAACGAAGTGGCATGAAACTCCACAAGATGAGGTGGAAATATCTCTGCCCACTCCACCGTTTTGCTGTGGTGGAGATGTGCAAACAAATCAACCAATGAAGCGGAAGAGGTATGATGATGAAGTATGCAAATTTCCTTTTTATATTCCTTTATGCATGCCAGCTGGAGCCCAGGAAGATGTATGGGTGAAGCCATGGAGCATTCACTCGGGGAGGTTTAAGCTTCTTCACACGATTCCTCCGGATGACATCCAACGCTTCCCACCACCGGAGGAACCACCAGACCTACCTATACCTCCGGACAAAGATGAGCCAGGCTAATGCACAAACCGTAAAGTCGGCCTAGCGACTATAAAATCTAGAGCATGTATATAAGACTTTATGAATTTTGTTTTTTTACTTTTGCTTTTTGATTTTTTTGGTTTTTTTTGTTTTATGTCTTTTAAAATAATTCATATGGATAGTCTTATTTTTGTGTGAAATCTAACATTTTTAAGTCGGCAAAGCATATTAGGATCGCGAAGAGTGGAAGGAAGAAGTCCCTGAAAACCAGTCAGAATCGACGAAGGCCAAGTTGACGACGACAAGGAGGAGCAGCCCAGAAACTCGTCGATATCGAGTAGGCCAACTCGAGATCGACAAGCCACCAGACGCTCCTCGACTTCAGAAACCACTGGACGCAGACGAAGCTACTCGAGATCGAGTACCTTGTACTCGAGATCGACAAGCACCTCTACTCGACATGCCCAGTTTCGCCTTCCTCGATGTGTTATTCTGTGAGTTCCTTCCTTTACTCTTGTTTTTATTTGATTTTATACAGTGAGGACACTGTAATGTTTAAGTATGGGGTGGGGGAAGGGCTTACTTTGTGCATATTTGCTATATTTGATCATATTTGACATATATATGCATTATTTCTTTGAATTGCTACATGGCTATTTTGGAATGCATTATCTGATTTATATTCTTAATATGCATGTTTTCCAAAAAAAAATTTGAGAAAAATGACCCCCATTGAAAAATTTGAATAATGTCATGGAAGTGTAATATTGAACTCAACGATGCAAAATTGGATTCATTAGAGATGTAGCATGAAATTGCCTAGTAAAGGGAAGTCACAATGAAGTGCATTATTTCTTGAAAACCATGAAAGGAGGTAAAATTGAAGTTGCTTTTGACATGTTGCATGATAAAATGATGGAGGACTTTATATTTCCATATAATGCTCATTGTTTATAATCCTAGCCTTACCTATGCTTATGCATTACACAAAAGCCATAATATGCCTTATTTCAATTATTGCTCCACATGATCTAAATATTTGCCATTCTTTACCTTATCCGGTGATTATGTTGAGAATGATGTTACATTATGGAGATTATTATATGGTGTTTGTGTTGTTATCATATTTGGAGTTTGGAAGGAAATTGTTTGGAATATATGGAAAATTTAATGAGTGAAAGAAAATCCAATCACCTCAGGAGATAAAGGTAGATTGACCATGCTCTCTGAGATAATAGTTTGGAGAGATGGGACACATTGTGAGGAGTCCAAAGCACTAAGTATCCGGGGCCATTCATGACACCCATGTTTGCGACTCGCGAGAAGGCAGTGCTGAGGTTAGAGAGGTAAAAGCATTATTATTGATAAAAGCATTATGAAAGGTGATGAATCTTATGGAGAAGAAATGTGGAAATTCAAGTTTGGAAATATTCCTTTTCCCCGGATCAAAAGCACCACAGTGCCAAAAAATTGCCCACCTTTAGCCTTTTACCAATTCTACTCCTTATTTGAGCTTAAATTGAAGTCCTCTTGATTATTAATGCTTTGTCACTTATGAATGTTTTTGCATAACCCTCCTTTTATGAGTAGATGTTGCTTTTTAAATTGCACATGCATGGATCTGTGACATAAGTACCTTTTCGAGGATGGTAATTGATTGCAGGGGACATATGAGAATGAATCTAAGATGTTGAGATTTTGAATTCTTCCCCTGAATGACAATTAAAAGTATTGCTTGAGGACAAGCAAGCTTAAGTATGGGGTGTTTGTTGTGAGCCTAATTTGCCGTGTTTTACACTTACTTTTATATCGATTTCTGCACGCATTTCATACATTTGGGTTAGAACAATACAGAATCTGTGTAGTTTACACTTATTTTCAATATATGCAGGTCTACACAAGTTTTGGTTATATTTCGCAGAAATCGGACGCACTTTGAAGCTTAAAGGAAACTCATGGAGAAGCTAAGGATGTTGCAGCTGGGGAAAACACCATTTTTCACCATTCTTCATTTTGAATCAAGCTTTGATGTCTTCATGAGAGTTGTAGCCGTCGGAAAGAGCTTTCCAACGCATGGTCATATGCATCAATCCGACGAATGATGACTCGGGAAAGTGCGTTTCAAGAACAGAGCAGAATGCTGAGAAAACTCTACTCGAGATCGACTAGACTCTACTCGATCTCGACGAGCCCTGGTCGAGCAGACCTGGTCGAGCAGAGCTGATCGAGGACACTGAGTAGACAACCCGACTCCCGGAACCCTACTCGATCTCGAGTACCCTTGGTCGAGATGGACGAGCCCAGAGCCCAGAGCACAGATCTGAGCCTGTCGAGTAGAGCCACCCGAGAAGACCCAGTCGACATAGCCATGTCCGAGTCTGTCGACCACCAGCTAGCCGAGACGACGAAGCCGAGCCAGTCAACCCTACTCGAGATCGACAAGACCCTTGTCGAGATCGAGTAGACCTCCAAAGCCGCGTTACTCGACTTGACGAATCCTACTCGACTGGGGATTCCTTGGGCCTGAAGATTGCCGATTCTATCCTAATCTATCAAGATACATCATGAAGAGAAGAAGATCTATCCATGGAAGACTTTAGATATATATTCCTATTTTGGATTTAATTATGTTATTGTTTTTATTTATCTTTAAAGTCATACATATAGTTTTAGATGTAGATATAGATATTCTATCCTTGATTAGCAAGAAATAGAAGGCTATAAATAAAGCCCATGAGGCTCAGTTTTTTTCATTCAATTTCAGAGGAAGGCAAGTAGTTCCACAGAGACAGTTTAGGGAGTTCGAAGGTTTTAGGGTTTTGGCATTCGACGAGAGTTGGATTGCCGGGATTGTAAAGTATTGGAACTTAGTTTAATGCAAGTTGTTTTCTTTCAATCAATGATGTCTGAGTTTGCGATGAAGAGCGAGTAGTCCACCCACTTCTAGGGTTGGGGCGAGCCCGACGATAGCCATGCATAATTGAGGTAAAGATCCGACCTTTATCATGTTTTGAGCATTTTCCTACTTGTTGATATGTTTATTGCCCGTCTAATGGAGATCCATGCTAACAACTTGGATTATAAACATAAAATCGGTAGAGACAATTAGGGTTTCTTGAGAGAGTTGTCTAATTGTTGGATAAGGCGAAAGCTTAATCCTTTAATGCGATTCACATGATTATCTGTTTGGTTCTACCTTATGCATGCTTGGTTATTGTCGTTGCAAACCCCAATCTTGGAAGTCTTTTACATTAAAGTTTAGTCAAAACCCCAAAGCATTTATTTTTACTTTCTTTTATTTCATTTTACTCCTTGCCCTCGTCGATCTCGACCAAGCCTGGTCGACCTCGACCACTGATCCTCGACCCAAAGTCGCCGTAGCTTACCTGTGCAAGAACTCGACCAGACCCACTCGACCTCGACAGACCTTACTCGATCTCGAGTAGAGCCTTGTCGAGATCGACCACCCTTTGCCGAGCTGCTGTGCCCTGTTCGACTGTCCGAGCTTCTGTCGACTAACCCTTGGTCGAGCTCGAGGACCCTGTTGTCGACTTCTGTCCGTGAGATTACACCGCTGCCTAGGATCCGCTGACACGCTTCCTCGTGGATCGATCCTAACTTCCCGCTGCTACATCAGGAGGAGGTCTTGTAATTATTTGCAAGGGACGGAATCTGGTTTGCTGTGATTTATTTATATTTTATTTGCATACTCGATTTCCTCCTACCAACAACGTTGACGACACCAGAGCCAGGATCCTCGTCGACATCGACCACCCTTGTCGAGATCGACAAGCCCTCTGCTGACTCGACTCCTGCTTCCTCGACACAGACTCCACTAGACGGAGCATCCTCGTCGATCTCGACTAAGCTTTTCGAGATCGACCACCACTCGGGGAGCCCAGACCCTGCTTCCTCGACGCTGACACCACCAGACGGACCAGCCTCGTCGATCTCGACAAGCCTTGTCGAGATCGACCACCACCGGGCGCCACCAGATCCGCCTTCCTCGATGAGCAAACCACCAGGAGTAGAATCCTTGTCGAGGTCGAGTAGTCTACCCGAGGTCGACGAGCCATCGTCTTCATCGACTTCTGAATCTGCGAGCAGGACAATACCAGAACCTGCAGACTTGTCGAGATCGACTAGCCCTAGTCGAGATCGACCAAACACAGTGGTCCCCGATTCCGTCTCTGCAAAGGTAAGCCAAGGTATGGATCTTTCTTCTCCTATTTCCATTAAAGATTTATCTATACATGGGAGAGGTTTGCCTTGGTATGTGCGATTGTGTAGGATTTCCAATGATGAGCCTAAGGAATATGAAGTTGGAGACAAGCTCTATGTCTCTAAATCAAAGGATCATTGGTTCCCCAACAAATTCAACAAGAAGCGGATGAGACCGTTCGTGGTGAACAAAATCCATTCTGGAGGATTACAGCTGATGGACAAGAATGGAGTCTTATTTGAGGCCCAAGCTACATGGGCCCTGCAAATGCCACCTTGAGCTAAATGGAAAGTCGGCCTAGCGACTATAAAATCTAGAGCATGTACATAGACTTTTTAGGACTTTTTTGGACATTGTTTTGCTTTTTGTTTTGAACATTTCTTTGGTTTTTGTTCTTTCTATTATGGGTATATGTCTTCTACTTTTCAGGTCCATGGATAGATCCAAGTCATACTCAGCCCAGGAGGTGCTTCCATTCGAAATTTGAAGATCTGCACATCTGTCTAGTGAGTTTCTTTCTTTACCCTTGTTTTTATACAGTGAGGACACTGTAATGTTTAAGTATGGGGTGGGGGAAGGGCTTACGTTATGCATATTTGATTATATTTGACATTATTGGTGCATTATTTCTTTGAATTGCTACATGGCTATTTTGGAATGCATTATTGATTTATGTACTTATATGCATGTTTTCCAAAATTTGAGAAAAATGACCCCCATTTGAAATTTTTTGATAAATGTCATGGAAGCTTATATTGAACTCGACGATACAAAATTAGATTCATTAGAGATATAGCATGAAATTGCCTAGTAAAGGGAAGTCATAATGAAGTGCATTAATTTATTGAAAACCATAGAAGGAGGTAAAATTTGATATTGCTTTTGACATGTTGCATGATAAGAGGATGGAGGACTTTATATTTCCACATAATGCTCATATTGTTATAATCCTAGCCTTACCCATGCTTATGCATTACACAAAAGCCATAATATGCCTTATTTCAAATATTGCTCCACATGATCTAAATATTTCCATTCTTTACCTTATCCGGGGATTATCTTGAGAATGATGTTACATTGTGGAGAAATTATATGGTTGTTGTGATTGTTATCATTATTGGAGTTTGGAAGGAAATTGTTTGAAATGTATGGAAAATTTAATGAGTGAAAGAAAATCCAATCACCTCAGGAGATAAAGGTAGATTGACCCTGCTCTCTGAGATAATAGTTTGGAGAGATGGGACACATTGTGAGGAGTCCAAAGCACTAAGTATCCGGGGCCATTCATGACACCCATGTTTGCGACTCGCGAGAAGGCAGTGCTGAGGTTAGAGAGGTAAAAGCATTATTATTGAGAAAAGCAATATGAAAAGTGATGAATCTTATGAGAAAGAATGTGGTATGAAATTCAATTTGGAAATACTCCATTTCCCCGGATCATCAGCACCACATTGCCAAAAATTGCCCACCTTTAGTCTTTTACCAATCTACTCCTTATTGAGCTTAATTAAAGTCCTTTTGATTATTAATGCTTTGTCACGAATGAATGTTTTGCATAACCCTCCTTTTGTGAGTAGAAGTTGCTTTTGTATATTTGCACATGCATGAATCTGTGACACAAGTACCTTTTCGAGGATGGTAATTGATTGCGAGGGACATATGAGAATGAATCTGATATGTTGAGAGTTTTGAATTCTTCCCCTGAATGACAATTAAAAAGTATTGCTTGAGGACAAGCAAGCTTAAGTATGGGGTGTTTGTTGTGAGCTGAATCTGCCATGTTTTACAGTAACTTTTATATCGATTTTTGCATACATTTCATTCATTTGGGCTAAGATAGTATAGAACCTATGTAGTTTATGTTTATTTGCCAAATTATGGAATCTACACCAGTTTCTATTTAATTTGAAGAATTCGAAGCATTTTACAGCAATTCTACAGAAGGTCAGAAAAGCTCGGGAGTCGGCTACAGAAGTCCAAGGTCAAAGCAGCAACGGAACCAGTCGAATCGAGCCGAGGAACCATACCACTCGATCTCGAGTAGACCTTACTCGATCTCGACGAGCATGTCTGAGCACAGCCTTGTCGACCAGGAGCAACGTCGAGAACCAGACAACCCAGCTCTGGAAGTCTACTCGATCTCGACAAGGCCTAGTCGAGATCGACGAAGCCCAGCTCCACACCCGGAGTCGACAAGGAGAGAAGCTGACCGAGAAGCCAAGGACGAGAAGCCGAGCACACCTCTACTTGATCTCGACAAGCGCCACCACGCCAGTTCGAGTCCATGCCGAGGAGCTCTAGTCGACACCATCAGAGAACAATCCTCGAGCAACCCTACTCGATCTCGATGAACCCTTGTCGAGATCGACGAAGCCCAGAGCCCAGGTCCGAGCTTGTCGAGTACACCTACACGAGAAGACCTAGTCGACGGATCAAACCTACTCGAGGTCGACTAAGGCTACTCGAGGTCGACGAGCATCAGGAGCCAAGACCGAGCCACATCGAGCAGAGCTAACCGGGAAGTCCAGTCGACGACGAACCCTACTCGAGGTCGACGAGCCCTTGTCGAGGTCGAGTAGCCCAGTTTCCAGAAACGCGTCGACGAAGTGCTGTCCGAGTAGAATTGGGAATCCTTGGGCACGAAGAAAGTCGAGCTGGCCGAAGATCTATCTGATTCCATCATCATCTATCCATGGAGGGAAATCTATCAACATCATGAAGACTTACCTTAGTTAGAATTATCTTTTCCTAGTTGATTTATTTCCATTAAGCATTTTATTTATCTTTTAACAAAGTAGATATAGATTTAGATATAGATAGATGATTATTTCCTTGATTAGCGGGGTTTGATCACTATAAATAAGGCCCTAGGGGCTGGTTTTTCATTCATTCAATTTCAGAGACAGTTAGTTAGTTACATAAAGAGAAGAGGTTGTAAGTTGGAGTTTATTTTATGCAAGTTAGTTCTTTTCATCAATCAATGTCTGTTATTGCGATGAGGCGTGAGTAGTCCACCCACTTCTGGGGTTGGGGTGAGCCCGACGGTGGCCATGTGAGGCGATGCGGTAAAGGTCAGATCTTGTTATGCAATTCATCTTCTATCCCTATGAGCATGATTCTTTTGCGAGAGTTGAAGGTGATCCTTGTTTGTGTTATTGAAGCGAAAGTGATCTTAATGCCACTTGGATTAATTATGTGAAAAAGGGTTAGTAACAATTAAGGTTTATGCGAAAGCCTCTATATGCCTATTTGTTAATGACGAAAGTTATTTGATGGAAAGCATGATCATTTGCGCCTTTATGTGTTACTTTGCATGGTTATCGTTGTGGTGTTGATACCCTGGCTTTGGAAGTCTTTTAGCATATTGAATTTATTTCTATCGAAAATCTGAATTTTAGTTTCGAATTTGCAATTTAAAGTTTCTGTTTCCAGTCGACATAGAGGAGATCTAGTCGATCTCGAGTGGGAGTTACTCGATCTCGAGTACGCTTGGTCTAGGTCGAGTAAAGTTTCTGCCTTTTGTCGATTTTTGAAGTTTCTGTCTTTGCTTGCCCTTGTCGATCTCGAGTAGCTGTGGTCGAGATCGAGTAGCCCCTGCCTTTGCTTTTGTTTGCTTCTTTGCTTTGTCTTTTCTTGCTTTGTTTTGATCTTTGCTTTTGTTTGGTCTTTTCTGTTTTATTTCTGTTTCTTTCCTTCTTTCTGTCTTTCTGTCTTTCTGCTATTCTGTCTGTGAGAATCTACAGCTACCTAAGAACTGCTGACGTGCTTCCTCGTGGATTCGATCCTGACTATTCTCTTACTACAACGGGAGGAAGTCTTGTATTTATTTGCTGAGACAGGGAAGTCAGTCTGAACTTTATTTCATATTTATTTCATACTTGACCATCCTCCAGCAGCAACAACAACAAGCGATTAGCCGATTACTATGAATCTTTTCTTAAATGAAATCATAGAAAAATTCCTAGTTGAAGGAAGCGTTGCATCTAATTATGAATCACGACATAAATCACAAGCAATTCATCAACCTTGGTTGACCTCATAACCGATTCATTAAAGACAAAATTTGATGAGTTTTCATATTATCGTAACCATGGAAGTCATAGTAGAAATCACTTGAACAAATAACACAAAACCAACCTTCAATATCTTCACAAGCAATACTCGTTCTTGAAGAGAGGTGCGTCTACGAACCTTCGTTGAAAGAGGAGCGTCGATTAATTGAAGAAGCGTCAATGGAATGAGAATTAATTAAGGATGTGAATATTTGTTGTTACAATCGAATAATGGGCAAATCTGTCATTAACAAAACAAAATCTTCAAAGGTATATTTAATAAAACAAAAATTAAAAAAGGGATAGTTATTCAATTTAACAAAGAATAAATTGATTACTTGAGTAATAAAAATGAATTACTCAAGTAACCAATTAAAGGAACCGGATCCTCTCCTAATGGGAGGCTTCCTTATAATTACCTAATAAATCAATCTCAACCATTGAACCAAATCAAAGGCTAAAATTTAATAATTATAATTAATTAATTTCAAAATAATTAATCACTATCCCAATTCTTCTTTCTCAGCCTCCATCTTTAACACACAAGTACCCAACCCACCGCCCACGTTTCTCCCCAGTCCCCACCGCCCAGATTGGAGTGCCCACAACCCCCCACCACCACCACTGCCTGCTCCGCTGTCCACCACCACAGCGGTGAGAGTATCGAGCCAGAAATCGGTCAAGGGAGTGGATTTCACCGGCACGTCCGTTATTGTTCCGGAGTTCGTTGTCATCATGGCCGGCGACGACAAACCGACATTCCGGGCGATGCCATCGGTCCTCGCAGCGGTGACTCCCGTCGCCGGAGGTGCTGAATCGGTGGTCTAATTGATCACTCATCGATTCAATTGCTTGATCAGTTGATTTAGTCTTCCTCTTATGTGTTAGAGGATTTAATTTTGCAACCAGGAGCGTGTTAATTGAGAGAGATGAGCGTATGCCGAAGATGCGCTCATGGCCATGGTGGTGGACAACGGAGTAGGCGATGGTGGCCGAAGATGCACCCAATGCGATCGGATTAGCATGTTCAATTCGGTGGTTGGATGGCGGCCGCGATGAAGGATCTCCTTGTACTGGTCGATGAAGGAGCGGCGGCGACTAGATTGTGATGCGACTGGATAGCGGCAACGGCAAAGGGCCTCCTCGGATTGTTAGATGCAGGGGCGGTGGTGATTAGGGGCATACTGTGGCTGGACGCGGTGGCTGGGATGAATGGCCTCCTTGAACAAGTGGATAAAGAGGAGGGTTCTAGTTTTCATATTCAATTCCGATGGAGGGGTTTGGGCAGTCCAACAAAGGTTGAAATTAGTTGGATTTAATTAATGAGGCATAATTTGCACCGTTGATTTATTTTAACGAATGGGATTGATTGATTAGGCAAATATTAGGAGTTTTTTTATATGGAGAGGAACCTGATCCCCAATTAAAGGGAGTCTTTGTTAGTCCCCTAAAACATTCTGGGAAAAGACATTTTGAAACTAGGTTTTGTCACTTAATTAAATACTAGGGTGACGGGCATTCTCAAACTAAGTTGATCTTGATCTCTTGAATAATCAGGTGACGGATACCTTCAAATGAATTTGGCCACCTTATGATTCAGGCGACGGACCCTCTTAGAATAAAGTTGGTCACTTAAATATTCATCTCGCGGACATTGCGGGGAGTGGTGTTGATTTCGTAGTGATGATTTCAAGTGGCGAGCTTTGAACATTGGTCACCTGATGGTTGAGGGGACGATGTCCATCTCTTGAGTATTGGGGTGACCGAATTGCTGATGACTTATGTCCTTTACTTGAGCGTCAAACTGGCATAGTGATACTGAGAACATTTTTCCTGTATTTGGGTAAGGTGTAACAATTGAAATATGGATGGACTTAACGGCTTTTGGCAAAATTATTTAAACAAAGATTGTTTGTTTTTTACCTTACCAATTTAACATTTTTCTAAAACCAAATGATGAAAATTACACATTTGTTCCACTTGAAATCAGGACCACGAAGCACAAAACTCCTCATTTTGCATTGCTTTAAACATGGGTAGACAAATTTAAATTTGTTGTTTTTGTTGGTAGTATCTTGTCGTCGTTCCCCAAATCCTTACACCTCAATCCTTTGTAATCTAATTCCTTGTCATTTTCCATGGAGAACGCTGGGGCTAGCCACGAGGGAACTGATAGAAACAGGATCTGTTGTAATGATTATTGTGGATCCGAACCGAATCGAATTGAATCGAAAAGATGGAAGTAAAGGAAGCATAGGCGATTTTGTATGCCATAGAAGCACTAAAATTAGAAACATGCATGAGACTCCATAAAATTGAGATGGAATCGGATAATATAATTAAATTAGTCTACTTAAACTCATGAGAGATGTCAAAAAATTCGCATTTTCACTGAGATATAAAGTTTCGATACTAATTTACTATGATTTAGTCATTTTGTCTAATAGGTATGATTCTCTTAATGTACTCTTTGCTTGATCAATAAAACTCTTGGTATGGTGCAATGTAATTCACTTTGAAACAAAAATTAATTTTTGTCTATGGTGTTATTGTTTTTTCTATAATTATTAAGTAATTGATCTATGTTTTTGTTGATTTGAAACATCACACCGGGCAGCCAAAAAAAAAAAAACTTATGAGCAAATTAGTCCAAGAATCCATAAAAATTTAGTGAGTATCCACACAAGTACGTATTCTAATGAGTTAAATGTCGAAAACAAAAACTATATACATACACTTCTAGTTTTTACTATGTTCACCCCTAACTATTGTAGGATTCTGGGGTGGCTTAACTATTTTGAATCACAATCCACCGCAACAAGATGCAATGGAGTATCGTTGACATTAATTAAATATTAAGGGCCCGTTTGTTTAGCAGAAGTAAAAAGAAAGGATTCATTGGAGGTGAAAAGAAAGTAAATAGAATAGGATAAATACTGAGTAATTTTGTTTGGTTGATTTTTAAAAAGGAATCATTTCATTTACAAATTACAAAAATATATAGAAAATTCACACAAATCACTGCATGCAACAAATTCACCAAATCAACCGAGCAAACCTTAATTCGTACAAAAATTCATCAAATTCAAGCACTAAGTTTCAGAATTTGTGAGATAGAATCATCATGAACAAGTCCTCGCAAGATCAGGGCAGCGGACGGAGAGAGAGAGAGAGAGAGAGAGTTGCAAGGACGGCGGAGGTCGAAGGGGGGAAGAGAGAGAGGGGGGCTGCGGACGTCGAAGGAGAGAGAGAGAGAGAGAGAGAGAGAGAGAGAGAGGCTTTAGAACGGGATTGGGTCAAAGAAGTTAGATACGGGGAGAGAAAGGCTTTAACCCTAAAAAAATGAGATCTAGAAAGAGGAGGAAAACCTGATTTTTTTAGGGGGTAATAAATGAGGTTAAATCTTTCACCCTCAGAAATTTAACATTCCTCTGTGGATGTTAAACAAACATGCTGGAAACGGATTCAGTTTTTGTTTCCTTTCCTAGCCTAGTTTTTGGGTCAAACAAACAAGCCCTAAAAATTAATTGTGAGTAATTAATACTCACCACGATAATATGCAATTGACAAGTTTTGCAGAATGAGAGTAAAGCTCCTCTTTGAAAGCGGCCAGTCCCTATAAAGCCTTCAATCATTGTAACAAAACACTCATTCTGGAGAATGGAGTTTTTAGTTTATGCTCATTCACTCTCCCTTCTCTCTTGTCCAAACTTCTTCCTTTCTTGATTCTCTAGGATTAACATGGTATTGGATGCAAATCGATCATATATAGATCTCTTATTTCCGCATAATTTTTTGCTCTCCTTCTCTAGATCTCATTCGCCATAGCGAACAAAGAAGATCGTTCGGCCGAACGAGATCATCGTCGTCATGATCTCATCATTGCAACTGATTTGCAGAACCTCTTGTTCATCAACCCTTCTGAAAACTTTGGGATGGTGCTTACAACAATTCAACTCACCGGCGAAAGTTACAGATGCTAGAGAAAGGCGATCATGCACTAAAGCCCTCTCGGTCAATAACAAGTTGGGATTCATTGAAGGAACCTTGATTGAATCGCCGAAAAATGCTTCAATGTGGAACCGCTGTAATGATATGGTATGTTCTTATATCTTGAATACAGTCTCGAAAGAAATCTATACCACAATTGATGAATTTGATATGGCAAAACAGATGTGGCTTGATCTTGAGGAAAGTCTCGGACAACGTAATGGTCCTTTGATCTTTTCTCTCAAAAAGGAGATTCAAGATTTTACTCAAGGTAGTGCTTCTGTGACTCATTATTTCACTCGCCTGAAAGGTCTTTAGCAGCAGCTCTCGGGCTTGGTTTCTCTGATTCATTGCAATTGTGATTGTTGTGAATGCAATATCGAGGCTCAAGTTGAGGCACGTGACCGGGAAAAGAAATTAATACACTTTCTTTTGGGTTTGGGGGAGGAGTACTCATCCGCTTGCCGTCAATTGCTCCTTAGCACACCTCTTTCATATGCGAGCACAACCCATTCCCTGCTTCTACATGATTCTATCAGCTCCAAGATATTTTAGTCCAAGTCGGGGTTCATTGATTCAACTGCTTATGGCTCATGAAAGAAGCTATAATGGCTCAAATGGCTCCACAAAGGACAAATCTGAGAAGGAGAAATGCAACCATTGCAATGGTCGGCAGATCGATGTTGGGAGATGTTTAGATATCTAGATTGGCATTACAAAAGCAAGTTTAAGGTGGTAAAACAAATAACTAATAACAAATCAATATTGAATTGGAGGAAGCCTGACGTGTTCGAGACGAAGGCACGCTTCGAAAACAAGCTTCTAATTTTAGAGGGTTATGGATTCATGATAGTCGGGCCACAGACCATATTCACCTCCCTGATGGCACCACCAGGCGCATTTATCTTACTGGTGATCTCAAGCTTACATCCTCTCTCCATTTTTCGAAAACCTTCCATATCTCTCATTTTAAATTCTACCTTATATCAATTAGCAAACCGATTCATGATAATGCTTGTATTGTTCTTTTCTTCTCGAACAAATGTATCATCCAGGACCCTCCAAAGAGGATGCTTATTGCAATTGGTGAAGAGTTGGGAGGACTTTACTACTTGGCTCCTCAAGGTAAGTATGGGAGAGGAATTCTGGATGAGCTAGATCAGCACTTGTCACACCTTGTCAATACTCCTCAGTGTGCCACTAATACTGTAATTCCTATGTTTTTTTTTCTTTCTGAGCACACCAGCCCCACAAATTTGTGGCACTAGGCTTGGTCATGCTCCGCATGAAAAATTATTGCACATGTTCTCCATTGTTGGATAGTTGAATAAAGATAAATCTTGTTTCTTGTGTTCTGAATGTCCACTGACTATGCATACAAAGTTTAGTTTTTCACACAATACATCTCATGCTGCAAAATCTTTTGCTTTATTACATTGTGACTTGTGGGGACCTTATGAAACCCCTACATACATTGGCCATATATCATTTCTTCTTGACCATTGTGGATGACTATAGTCGGTTTATTTGGGCCTATCTTCTCAAATAGAAATCGGAGGCCACTCCCTCTCTTATATCTTTTATTACCATGATTGAAAGCCAATTCAAAGCTTCTATTCAAACACTCAGATCTGATCAAGGCACTAAGTTCTTTAACACCACACTTACATCGATTCTTCTTCTCAAAGGCATTATTCATGAGAGCTCTTGTATAACTACTTCTCAACAAAATGGTCATGTTGAAAGGAAACATAGGTACATTTTGGAGACTCCGAGAGCCCTTAGATTTCAAGAATCTTTGCCAATCAAGCTTTGGGGTGATTGTGTGTTAACTGCCACCTATCTCATAAATCGCTTACCCATTCCTTTGCTTCACAATAAATCACCCTTTTGATATTCTAAATGGTCATCCACCCACCTATGACAAACTTAAAGTCTTTGGATCTTTTTGTTATGTGGCTACTTCTGCTACTAGCAGGAAAAATTATTGATGCAAAATCTGATCCTTACATCTTTGTTGATTTCCTTTCAGGATTTAAGGGGTATAAGGTCTACAATCTCAAGAGTAACAAATGTATTATAAGCAGAGATGTACATTTCATAGAGCATATCTTTCCTTATGCTCAACCATCGTCGGTTGATACATGCACCCACAGATACATTCATACCCAACACCACTTCTTTTGACTTTCATTTTGATTATTACATTCCTTGCTCAAACACTTTGCCTCATTTTCAACCAGTAGACATTATCTCACATCCTACTATTAGTTTCAATCATCCACCTGAGTTTGAGGCTCTCTCGGGCTACTCTCCATCAACACTTGCCCCCCCCCCCCCCCCCTCTTTGATGACATTTCATCCCTTGCCACATCATCTATTGTTTCTCCTACACTTGATGTTTGTCGCTCATCCAGAAATTTTGCTCCACCCAGATGGCTAAAGGACTATGTGATGTGATCTAAGCTCATAGAATTTCCCTTCATTTTTCTATAAAAAAATGTCCCACATCGGTTGTAAACACTTAGTAGGAAAGAATTTTCTCATATATATTTTCTAAGGGTTGCCATTTTCCAGTAAAAGTTGAATTTTTTAGTGAAAAGTTGAACACATTTTCTTCCTCTGATTCTAGGTTAAGGATCGTGATTTTGGTGAGATGTTAAAAACAAAAACCGTTGGTGATATGACGAGGGAGACGCCCTAGTGAGAGACGAAGGTGTCGAAAGGTCGAGATCCTCGAAGTGCGATTCTGAGAGGATTGAGATCGAGTGTGAGAAGTTCAAGGGTGAGAGGCCTGCGAATTTTGCCATATATATCTGGTTACTAGTAGAATGTTTTTCCCTTCAAATAATGGAGGAACCTCGTCGCCGATCCTGCTAGCTCGGAGAGTTCCCGAGCACATCACTATATGTGTGCATCTTCTTGCTCCGATCCAACTACAGGATGTAGGTCTCTCTATCCCATCTTCTTCTTTCTATCATACTCTATGTGTTAACCATCATACCTAGCCTTCATTCATAATGTGGCCTCCCTCTCTGAACCCACATCCGTTAAAGATGCACTCAACAAATAGGAGTGGATTAAGACTATGTAGGTGGAGCTCCAGACGCTTGAAGCAAATCACACTTGAACCTTGGTTCTAAAGTCTGAAGCTCAGTCCCCTGTCAGTTGCAAGTGGCTCTTCAAAATGAAACTCATAGTAGATGGCTTTGTTGACGGATAGACTTGATTTATGTTGGATTGTCACCAATTATCAGCATGTCATCCACATATACTAGAAGAGCAGTATATGAGGATCTTGTTGCTTTGAAGAATAGAGAATAATCAGCCATGGATTGAACATATCCAACAACTTTAAGCACTTGAGAGATTCTGGCAAACCATTGCATTGATGCCTATTTTAAGCCATAGAGACACATGTCTAGCTTGCATACCCTACCATTAGCTTTGTTGTCCTCATTCATACAGTCCCCCATGACGGCAATAAAGCTGCTTAAGGAAAGAATAGGCTGAAGGTAAATCCATATACACAGTTTCCTCGAATTCACCATGCAGGAATGCATTTGTTATATCCATCTAAGACACAGACCATCCTCTAGTCATAGCAAGAGCAAGCAGAGTGCGAACTGTGATCATCTTAGCCACATGTGCAAAGATTTCCCTATAGTTAGTGCCTTTTAGTTATGAGATTCGTGATAAAGTGCTCAAGCAAGAAATTATTCTCGGCTATATTCCCACCAAAGAACAACCAGCTGATATCTTCACTAAAGTTGTATCTCATGAACAATGTAACAAAGTTCTTAGCAAGTTAGGGGTTGTTAATCAATTCAAAACCACTAACTTGAGGGGGACTGTTAATATATTGCTTAAGTGTTAGTTAGGAAGGTTGTTAGTTCCCCTATAAAGCCTTCATTTACTCTCTCTTCTCTCTTGTTCACTCTTCTTCTCCTTCCTTGGTTCTCTATGATCAACACATCTCCTACTTTCAACTCTAAGAAATCTCCAAGGCCTCCCCTCTGACAAACTCTCAACTCTATCTCCTACTCTCCCTCATCCCCTCCCTACCATTACCAGTCTATCGCCCTCCGCTAAGGCCACCTGTGACATCCCCACCCCTTAGGCAGCCTTCCTCAAGCTCACCTTCAACTTCTTTCAAGACCCCATCGCCGAGTTCCTCACATCCTCCTCTCATAACTAGCTCCCCGTCAATATCCTCCCTCACCTCCAGCCTCAGCATCCCAATGCTCTTCCTCACCATCTACATTGCATTCGTTGGCCCCCACCAATGCAACACCCAATTGTTCAACAAAAAAAATCAACAATTGTCTTTCGCATCTCATTACGGCAGGTGCTTACTAAGTACAATATTACACACAATTATTTTTTAAAAACTTAATTAATGTCAATGATAATCCATCGCACCTTGTTACGGTGGGTTGTATTTAAACTTAATTAGCCACCATAGAATAATTTAGTGGCTAGTGGCGGACATAGTAAAAAATAAATGTGTATATATCAACCTAAATCAATTGCGTCTATCAGCTAAACTTCTCCTCCTTCCACGTCTTCTCCTTCTCCCTTATATCAACGAACTTCCCATCCTTGGTCTCTCTCTTAAATCATCCTCGCGTCGATTTCTCAAGCATATCTCATGTAAATGAATGTCCTCCATCCTCCCCTAACTTCCTTCCAATTTCTCTCCCTACTTCTCTTGACATCGAAATCTCAATTCGAAAGATGGAAAGAAGTAGTGGGAAACACTATGACGGCAGAGACACATCATGTTTTGCCTACATTGTTCTTGCTTTGATTTTAAACGGAGGAGACTTCGTCGATCCAGGAACAAAGATGACACATTTGATCCGTCGATGACGACAAGACAATCAGATCAACATTGCCAGCACTCGCTTCACCGGATCGCCTTCGATAGTGTTAATCCAAACAAGAGAATTCATCAATGCCAATCTCTGAGGATTGAGCCAATTCGGCTAGAATAGTGTGGCAGTCCATGGTGAGATCCGAAACTATTCTTATGAAGACGACAACGAAAAGAAAATACAAATTTGGCTTCAAAATGGCTAATGACAAGATAAGGAAATGACTATTACCACGATAATATTTAAAAAAAATTATACAAGTCCTTCCCATTTTTCTTAGTATTTGTAGTTTGGTTCGGACTATTGTGTCTATCAAGAAGTGTCTTTGTCTTATCGAACAAAATCTTCGATCGCAATTGACAATCAACCATCACCATCACTACCACCATGACCTTCTCTTGAATTCGATCCCAGCCAGCCAAAATACTTTTTTCTATCTCTCTCAAACTTGTGGTTCCATTGTTGGATAAATTGCCTCGGAAAACAAAAAACAAGAGTTTCCAATTTCCACGATGGGTGTTTTGCACTAATATACCAAAAAAATACCAACTTTGCAAAAATGTCAATGGGGTGTGTAAAAATTGCAAGGGAGTGTCAAAATGTTACTTTTGCAAATTTTCCTCACCAGGTAGCAGGCCAGTTAGCCAAAAAAAAAAACAAAAAGATTTGTGGAAGAGAGGGCAAATGGGAAGGTGACAAGTGGTAAAACTTAAGTTTTAATTGTTTTAAACTAATTTTCATCCATTTTTATTTGTTAAAATAAAAAAATAAATTTATTTTTGAACTTAATTTAATTTTATCTATCTATAGACACCCGCTTTATATATGTTTATGAAAAAAAGTATTTTGAACTAAAGTTGGGTGTATATCGTATCTTGATCTAAATTTGGAATATGTCATGGATAACCATTTGGATGGCAAAGATAACAATTTAGCTGGCACGAAAATTCACATGACTGGCAAGATAAACCAGAAAATCTGGCCAGAATCGACAATCGTTGCTCCGGAGATGAAATGTAAAGTACGTTGTCGATGTGGACATGGAGGAGGGGACAATGCTCATAGAGGAGAGCATGTCGTTTGGGTCCGTTAGGAGCAAGATAATGTAGACAAGCAGGTACCCGTCTCGATGATAGTTCCTTCTCCAGATGCGTGGGAGGACATAAGCAAGCGTGTGATGGTAAGGTGAAGAAATCGATGTCTAGTGGGATAACTCTTCTTTTGCGCAGTCGAACGTAGTATTTTGTTAGTTTGCTTCTAACTCACTGACACTTTGGGGTTATGGTGGTTTTGAATGTACATAACTGATCCTAGAAACAAACCTACATTACTCTCAAATGACACCATCCAGTGTAATATTAATGGTTTCAATCACAACATACTTCAATACATAGAAAGAAATTTACAACGGTGTATAAGGATAACCCATTGCGATGTATGCTTACTAGCCAGTAAATACTATTATCTAGTTAGTGATAATGATGTCTTAGCCAATGTAGAAGTAACCCCTGCTGGATCTGTCAAGATGATAAAATCAAACACAAGTCCTCTAAAAGGTGAAAACGATTGAACAATTAAGACCTAAACCAAACACTACGGAGTACTAAAGTTCTTAACCAATACAATCATGTCGGATGCGAAGCCCGAATATTCGTGATCTAGTATTTTGTTAGTTTGCTTGTAACTCACTGACACTTTGGGGGTTTGGTGGTTTTGACTATACATAACTGGCCGTTTAGTTCGCCGACGGTGCAAAAGGAAAATATATGCGATTTTTTGTTTACTAGCCAGTATATGATTTTCCCTAGCCAATAGAATCAAAGCTTATGCCGATAAAAGAATAACCCCTCACATATTTTATCTATCTCAGAAACTTCACAACCTAAGAATATCGACCATTTAACCCAAATGAAATGCATTATAACGCAACATTCACAACAACCATCCATAATAAATATAAAAAAGTGTTCATAACATAACTTATCAGTCATCAAATACAACTCATCCAAAAGGTGGAAACGATTAAATGTTTAACAAGTAAACCAAACACTACGAAGTACTAAAGTTCCCTAAAAAAGCTTTGAATGACGTCTTTGTGATTCCCCTCCTCAAAGTCCCGATTCCTTCCAGCACATTTGAGATCGATGACGAGGCAATAATCCTTGCCAATATATGCATATGTGTAGCCAGTCAAAATAATGTGTCTACCAAAACATATAACATTACACAAATGAAAAAACTACACAAATCCATGCCCCATGTTGCCATGTCCATGGCTACCTCCGGCCAAATGGTGAGCTCCCATGGCTGCTACAGCACCCAGGGCTCCCCCGGCAAGCAACTATCAAGGATCTGGGGTTCGGAGGAAAGCATCTAATGTCTTCCCTTAATGCATACAAGTGAAGTACTTGTCAATAAGTTCTCTTCTGTTCTCTACTTAGTTTCCTTTACCATACCTCCTGGAGTTTTAAAAACAGCCAACACTCAAAACACAATCCGAATCAACCTAACCTTCAATTCAGAAAAAAAATTCACTGAAGGCTCTCATCCCCACACTACAACTCCAAACATCAATCTTCAATTTGCAATCTGTCAAGTAGAAAATCAAAATCAAGTCATAATCCACAACTACTGAAGAAAATAAAAAGTGCAGGATAGATAAATTCACCACATCGCTAGCGAGGAGCATGAGATTCCGCTCAACCAAGTCATCGACGGCGGACTTCCAGTTGGGGGCGAGCTCCGAATCGGTCGAATCAGGAACCGATTCAGATAGAAGCCTATGCAAGACCACTTTATCCACAATCGGCTTGAACTTCTCCACCAGTTCCGAGGGTTTCCCGAAGGGGCACTTCGCATCCAAAACCTTCTCGCTGAGAACTCCTCAGAGGAGTTTAGGTTTCAAAGCGAGAAACATACTTCGAACCCAAATCACCCCCTCAAACCAGAGCAAATCCAAGGAAGAGAGGTGACAGGGAACAGCTCGGCAATCAGAGCCCGAGCCCACACCGCAACCCCATCGAACCCAACTACCTGAACACCCAAGGTTGAAGAGAACCCCACCCACTCAAATCTAAACTAGGACCCCCGACACTTCAGATCCACCTAGGGAGGTCATCGGCAATCGACGGCCGCGATTCGGTCAAGCCAGGGGGACCCATATGCTTCCCGAGTCAATCTCCACGAGCTCACGACCCCGGACCACCCTCAATGCCACAGCCCACCAACCGATGATGTCCACTAAAATATCCATGTTGAAATGCACATTTTAGCTCCATATTCTATACACTTTGCATATTTCGGGATAGGAATATGTTGAATTTATGTAATATATGCTTATTTGCAAGAAATAGAGGTCTACATAAGTTTTTGTTTAATATTACAAAATTTGGAGCCATCCCGGGACAAAACCAAGAAGCAAAGACGGAGGCTGAACTTTACTCGATATCGACAACTTCTACTCGATATCGACAAAAAATGTGCGCACAAGCCTGGTCGAGGAGGAGCTGATCGAGGAACTGAAGACGAAGTCAACCCGACTCCAGAATCTTACTCGACATCGAGTAAGTTACTCGATATCGACAAAGGCCCAAAGTCATACCTAGAGTCGAGGAGACAAACCTGATCGAGAAGCCGAAGACAAAGCCGCATGTCTAAGCCAGGTCGGGGAGCAGTTACTCGAGCAAGCCAGCCAAAGTCGACGTCACATTTCCTCGATATCGAGTACTTTTACTCGATATCGAGTAGAATCTTCCTGGGTCGCGTTACACGGTTTGGCTGTCCGACGCGGTTTGGACTTTCTTGGGAGCGAAGGAGTCCGAGAACTATCAAGTATATCAAGATTTATCCATGGAGAGAGAATTTATCCACACAAGAAGATATTTAGCTTTTTTCCCTTTTAAGATAAATATTCCCTTTATTAAAATTTTATCTTTAGATATTAGATATACTTTCTTTCCTTGATTAGCAAGGATTATAAGCCTATAACTAAGGCCTTAGGGGCTGATTTCTATTCATTCAATTCAAGACACAATTAGTTACATAGAGGTAGAGAGAGAAAGAGTGAGTGGCCGAGAAGAGTTAAGGAGCGAGAGCAAGTTGGCTTTGATCGGTTGTAAAGCTCTGTTTGGTTTAATGCAAGTAGTTTATTTTCCATCAATGATGTCTGAAATCGCAATGAAGCGCGAGTAGTCCACCTACTTCTAGGGTTGAGGTGAGCCCGACGATAGCCCAGCGTGTCTCAGGTAAATATTCGACTTTTATCATTTTTTGAGCATCTACTACTTGTTATGTGTTTATTACCCATATAATAGAGGTCCTTGCTAACAACTTGGATTGTAAACATAAAATCGGTAGATACAATTAGGGTTTCTTTAAAGAGTTGTCTAATTGTTGGAAAAGGTGACAACTTGGTCCTTCGATGCGATTTACATGATTATCTGTTTTATTCCTGCCTTATGCATGCTTGGTTATTGTTGTTGCAAACCCCAATCTTGGAAGTTGTCTTTCATACATAGTTTATTTCGAATCCCACAAGCATTGTTCTTTATTTTGTTTCGGTTACTTTCTGTTCTTCCTCGATATCGACTAAATCTGGTCGATATCGAGTACTAATATTCGATCGACGAAGACTGTTGTAGCTTCTCCTGTGCAGGTACCCGAGATCGACAAGAGGCTTCCTTGATATCGAGGAGTTTTTCTCGATATCGAGTAACCACCGAGATCTGCTGCTGCTTTGTTCGACTTGCCTGATCTTCTGTCGACTAACCCTAGTCGAGATCGAGCACTATGATCGACTTCTGTTCGTGAGATTCATCCGCTGCCTAAAATCCGCTGACACGCTTCCTCCTGGATCGATCTTGACTTACCACTTCTATATCGGGAGGAAGTCTTGTAATTATTTACAAGGGACGGAATCTGGTTTGCTTTGCTTTATTTATATTTTATTTGCATTCTCGATTTCCTCCTACAACAAATTGGCGCCGTTGTCAGGGAAGCAATCATTCGCACCTTAGGTAGTTAAATCTCAGATTTGCTTTGAGTTACTTCGTAGGTGTATGCGCCGTTTTGGTCAACCATTTGAGTTTGACGGCTTAGACGAACCGGAACGCCTTATACACGTCCACACTAAACTCAAAAGAGCCATGGCTGCCGCAGAAACACAAGAACAGCTGATTGAGAGGCTTCGGAGGGAACTAACCACCAAAGATACTGCTATCGCCACTGAGATAACAGCCAGGGAACAGCAAGATGAGCGTGCGAGGCAAGCAGAAGCTGAGCTTGCCCAATATCCTACCACTGCAGAGGATTACATGCACCCGACCCTCGTCGTGCCTGAATCGGCTATTCTAATCCCTGAGAATACTTTTGAAATTCGCACTCAATTCCTTATAGAACTAAAAAATAATGCTTTTCAGGGAAGATTTAATGAATGCCCTCTTGAACATATTACCAATTTTTTCTGACATGTGTCGTATTTTTGCTGAAGGTACTACTTTGGAATATGTCAAGATGAACGCCTTTCGATGGTCTCTCGCCGGTTCTGTATTGAAGTGGCTAGAAGGACTGAAACCACGATCCCTCACAACATGGGCTCAAGTAGAGCAGGAGTTTCCCAACAAATTCTTCCCTCCAGCAAAGACAGCACTCCTCCGCCAGAAGATTACAGCTTTCAAACAGTAGCCTGGGGAGCCGCTGGCAAAAGCATGGGAACGATACAAGGAGCTACTGCGATCTTGCCCTACTCATGGACAACCACCCTATGTCATTCAAGAGATCTTCTTCAATTCTCTTGACCAAGTCACTAAGGACAGGATCAATCAGTATACTCGATATGAGAATCTGACGATGCCACCAGCGGACGCATGGGGTGTACAAGATAAGCTCACTAACTACGATAACAAGTATGGGGCTTCAACAAACTATGATGAAGATGCCTATGCCAGGCCAGCCCCATCCATGCCCCTCTATGAGCCTTCGAAGGAGATTGACCCAGATGTCAGGGAGTAGTACTACAGAGACCAGAATCGCAAACTCCTCAAGAAAGTCAAGTATCTCTCTGTCAACCAGCCTTGCATCGAATGCGGATCACAGCGGCACACCACTACTGAGTGCCCACACACAGAGCAAGTCAGGACGGCAGAGACACACGAAGAGGTAGCTTACGCAGGGGGTCCCAATTACTATATGGATGATCAAAGGTTCTATCAACCACAATGGAACCAAGGTGCTCCTAGGAACCTCCCGCCATACAGAGCTCCAGGACATCCAGAAAGGGACCAAAAGAAGGATGATTTACAGCTCATCCTTGATGGGATGCGCCGGAATCAAGGCACCATCAACAATCAGTTCCAGAACATCAATGCAAAATTTGAAGAGCTAGATATCTGGAAAAAGAGCATAGAGCCCAGATGGGTCAATTCGCGGCCCAAATTCCACGACCGACCGGGCAAATCCCTGGGCAAACAGAACCAAATCCTAAGGGGATGACCGGATACCTCGCAGCTATAAAGCTCAGGAGCGGGCACCAATTACACGAGCAAGAGGTCGGAAAGCACCAAGACAAAGCAGAGCAGCAACTCGACAACGAGCAACATCAACTCGATGTCGACCAAACCTTGGTCGATATCGACAAGAACCAACTCGACACAGAGGGGAATCTAAGCTCGGACTCATCTGCATAGCCCAGCAACTCGAGATCCACAACTGTTGTCGATATCGAGCAACCCCTTGTCGATGTCGAGGAGAAGTTGGCCGATGTCGAGGACTCTGCAACACCGCTGACATCTGTTCTGGCTCCGAAGCAGAAAAAGACACTGTCTTTCCCTTCCAAAGTGCTAAAAGATCCCACTGCACACTACTAGAAAACTTCAATTAGACATCTGTTGTCAACAGATGTCTTTCAAAAAAAATTCCGATCTCTTTGTGCGTGTAGTAAAGATCCAAACTTTACACATCGGTTTTAAGCAGATGTCTTTTCTTAATTAGAACCCCTAAATTTTAGTTATAACATATTCACTTGTTGATGAACATCCCTGATTTGTCATTTGAAAACATGTGAAGATGTCCTCCTAAAGCAAAAAAATGACATTTACATCTTTATTTATAAAATAACTAATGTCTTAAGACATAATAGACAACATCTTTCATTTTATTGATCACATTTATAATCATGTCCGATATATAACTTATGATTTTATATTGTTTTAATTTAACCAACCACATGAAATATAAGCATAACTGATGTATTTACATATTATCAACATCACATTCAGAGCATTCATTCTCTGTGTATTAATTTCATGTTCATTATATGTGATATTATATTGGTCTAAAAAAATGCACTATTGTGGTTGTATACACAGAAGATGTCATTTTCCACATTTATATCAGTTTTTTCAAAATAAAATGATGTTTTTACTGCAATGACACATCGATTTATTTAGCAAATAACGATGTTACTTTGACAAATATATATCAGTTCTTATATCATTTTAATGTTCAAACAGGTGTTGCACATTGATTTAAATGAATGAACTGATGTGTATAACTATACTGACATTTGTTTCCATAGACTGATATGATGTTAAAGGTATGAATGCACTATTATTTTCATATATAATCTGATATCTTTTATTTCGATACACAACACGCTTTTGTTGATAGACCAACACATCTTATTTGTTCTTCCAAATGATATGTCGTTTAATGAAAACATGTACATAAATACTAGCATCATATTATAACATTTATAAAATACACCGCCGCTATTCATAGCTACAAAATTGGCTCACTTCCATCTTTTATGTTGTTCGGCTCAGCAGGACCTTGTGAGTCCTCATCTGATCCATTTGATGGCTCATTTCTAGTCTTCCTTTTTGCCACTAGAGACCTTACCCAACCTTGCAATTCTTCAGAACCTTGCTCTTTTTCTTAGAACCCATTTTCCCAAAAAAATCTGCAATGGAAAAATGTAATAAATTTAAACATAGTTTAAGAATCACACCAAGATGGAGCATGTCACTCGGTTGGGCAGCACAACATAACAGAAAGATAAAAATATGAAATTGAAGAGAGTATTCACTATCGACAATTTAAGAATCACAGCATGAAAACGAGATGAATTAACTCCTCATCTCTAAGAAATTGAAGATAATAAATATGTATGAAACCAATTCGTATTTTTTATCACTCCATTTCTATCCCTTAAAATTAAGCTACGGAGCCTAATTTCATATATTCATACCATCTAAAAATAATATTTTATATAGTTTTTCTTCCTATCCCTTAAAAATCAAATTAAGGAATAAACAATATTTTCATTCAGACTTCAATTCCTGCCACTTAAAACTCCCACCACTTCCAGAATTGTACTTCCAGAATTAAAAGAGATACTTCTTTATGGGTGATCGAATATCACACATCTCAATGTAGGTTCTCGTACTTTTGTTTGATTATAAGTACTCTTCGCTCCAACCCATTGCTGCCTCAACTGGTTCCAAAGTAGTAGACCTACAGCCATAAGAAGGTACAAGGGTAAGCACTTTGCTTCAGTTATGTTTGAAAACAGGGATATTGTATCCTAGATACAAGGCATCACATTAAAGATTATGGTAAATATTGAGCATTAATAATAACAGAAAAGGAACCATCGACCATCACAAAACAAAGGACCAGTGACAGCCCTGAGGTAATCCTCAATGGCAATAGAAGGAAGTCGGATTCAGAGGAAGGAAGTCGGTGGTGGAAGAATGATGAGCTGAGAAGGAGGGGAGCCGACGATTTAGGGTTCTTCGAATCCCATCCATCTTCGCAGCGGCCGGGTCATCGGGATGGGCTTCAGACAGTTGATGGTCGGAGGAAGAAGAGAGCATTAAATCAAGGAGGAGGGTCGCCGGAGTGAGCTAGAGGAAGCTCGGATCTGGAGAGAGTTGAAGATTTGGGGCTCGGGGTTGGAGAGAAGAGAGTTGGAACGAGGTTGAATGTGAGGGGAGAGAGAAATTAAAGAAGATAGAAATTTTAACAAGGTTAAAAAACTGAGTCTGAAATTTTTTAAGTGTTAGCACAGTTTTCTCCAATTTTTTTTGAAAGTGAGCCTTCCCTCCAAAGCCCGCTCCAATTTTTTTCCAAGACTTTTTAATTCCGCCCCTTTTTTCAAACCGCGCGTGTCTGGCTTTTTTCATAACTAAGAATTTTACATCTATCCTTATATTTGACAATTGTGTAAACTATTTTACACATCACAAAAAAATTTACTGATGTAATAAAATGATTTCACATCTGTTGATTTTTTGACAGACTTAAATTACATGATGTCTACTTACAGTATTCTAGTAGTGGCAGGTAAGTTTAAACATTTTGTTAATATGCTTCGAGAACATAATGTCTCTATTCCTTTTACAGAAGCTCTGCAAGAGATGTCTGCGTATGTCAAATTCCTAAAGGAAATCCTGAGCAACAAGCGATCTATCTCAGAAATCGCCAGCGAATGCAAAGTGTTCCACTTTCCTGAAAAGAGACCTGACCCTGGTAAGTTTTTTGTTACTGTGGGATTTTGACAATATAAATATGAGTCCTTGTGTGATATAGGAGCAAGTGTGAGCATCATGCCCTTATCAATCTGGAGAAAGGTGAAGATAGGGTCTATAGAGCCTGTGGATGCCAAGCTATACATGGCAAACAATACAGTGATCATCCCTACAGGTATGGTTGAGAATGTCCCTGTCCAGGTTGGTAAGTTCTTTATCCCCACTGATTTCCTTATTATAGACTGTCCTGAAGATCCTACTAGCCCTATTATTCTTGGTAGACCATTCTTAGCTACTGCAGATGCCAAGATTAGTGTCAAACAGCGATTGCTCACTTTCACAATAGGCGATGAGGTCTTAGATTTCTCTTTTGGCCCTGAAAAAGAGGAAATTTCATGGCTGGAGGTGAAGAGCATCAGCAACCACGGGATCAGAAAAACAACGAAGGAAGGCACCAGAACTCTACTCGACATCGGAAAAGACTCCTCGATGTCGACCAAGCTTTTACTGGATGTCGACCAGTCGTCGTCGACATCGACTTCCCCTACTGAGCACCAGACTTGCCAAGAGCCTAAGTATGGGGTCCCTGTACTCGATATCAACCAGTCTTGCTCGATGTCGACTAACCCTAAGCCCGAAGATTTTTGTTTTGGACCTGAAAAGGTAAGTTCAGGTATGAGTTCTACTCCTCCTCAGTCCGTTAAGAAATTTATAAATAATTTAAGGGGAGGTAAGGCCCCGTGGCGAGAAAATATGCGGAAACTAAGAGTTGGAAAGAGAAAGAAGGGAGAAAAGGAAGATTATGCAAGCAACCACCTATCAGCCGAGCTTGCATACTACAACCAGGACCTAGATGATCCAGGAGAAGAGCCAAGCACAAGCGGGCCCCACATTAACGGTCCTTGAGCACAAACGGAGAAGTCGGCCTAGCGACTCTAAAATCTAGAGCATGTATATAAAACTTTTTGAATTTTGGGACTTTGGAACTTTTGATTTTGGTTTTTTATTTTGGTTTTTTAGTTTAGAATACTTCTTGTGGAAAGTCTTGTCTTTGTGTGCAATCTAAGACTTTTAGGTCGGCAAGCATAAAAGGATCGCGAAAGGTGGAATAAGAAGTCCCTGAAAAACAGTCGAAATCGACTAGGCCAGTCGAGAACGACTAAGAGAAGCAGCCCACAGTTACTCGATATCGAGTAGGCCAACTCGCTATCGACCAAGTCAAAAGGTTCCTCGACTTCAGCATTCCACTAGACGATGACAGATTACTCAATATCGAGTACAGTACTCGATATCGACAAATCCAGTTCCTCGACATGCCCTGTATTACCTTCCTCGACGTATTATTCGGTGAGTTCCTTCCTTTACTCTTGTTTTTATTTGATTTTATACAGTGGGGACACTGTATATTTTAAGTATGGGGTGGGGGAAGAGCTCATTATCAATATTATATGTTTTATTCTTGTTTTTGGTTTTACATGGTGAATTTTGAGTAAATTTCAAAGCTTTATAAGACATCTCCCATTGCTTGTCAATTGTTCAAAGAAATAGTGTCATGGAAGCTTTAATTGAGCTCGATGATGCAAAATTGGATTCATTAGAGATATAGCATGAAATTGCCTAGTAAAGGGAAGTCACAATGAAGTGCATTATTTTTATAAAAACCATGAAATGAGGTAATTTTGAAGTTGCTTCTGACATGTTGCATGATAAGACGACAGATGACTTTATATTTCCATGTAATGCTCATATTGTTATATTCCTTAGCCACACCTATGCTTATGCATCACAAAAGCCATATTATGCCTTATTTCAATTATTGTTCCACATGATCTAAATATTGCCATTCTTTACCTTATTTCCTATCCGGGGATTATGTTGAGAATGATGTTACATTATGGAGATTGTTATATGGTTGTTGTGTTGTTATCATTATTGGAGTTTAGTAGGAAATTGTTCGAAATATATGGAAAATTAAATGAGTGAAAGAAAATCCGGTCACCTCAGGAGATAAAGGTAGATCGACCCTGCCTACGTTGAGATAATAGTTCCGCGAGATGGGACACAATGTGAGGAGTCCAAAGCACTAAGTATCCGGGGCCATTCATGACACCCAGGTTTGCGACTCGCGAGAAGGCAGTGCCGAGGTTAGAGAGGTAAAAGCATTATTATTGGGAAAAGCATTTATGAAAGGTGATGAATCTTATGAAGAAGGGATGTGGTATGAAAGTTTGGAAATAATCCATTTCCCCGGATTATTAGCACCACATAGCCAAAAATTGCCCACCTTTAGCCTTTTACCAATCTACTTCTTATTGAGCTTAATTAAAGTCATCTTGATTATTAATGCTTTGTCACATAAATTGTTTTTGCATTACCCTCCTTTTGTGAGTAGATGTTGCTTTTATTTGCACATGCATTGATTTGGGGCACAAGTACCATTTCGATGATGGTCATTGATTACGGGGACATATAAGAATGAATCTATGATATTGAGAGTTTTAAATACTTCCCCTGAATGACCATCCAAGTTATTGCTTGGGGACAAGCAAGCTTAAGTATGGGATGATTTGATGTCCACTAAAATAGCCATGTTGAAATGCACATTTTAGCTCCATATTCTATACACTTTGCATATTTCGGGATGGGAATATGTTGAATTTATGTAATATATGCTTATTTGCAAGAAATAGAGGTCTACATAAGTTTTGGTTTAATATTACAGAATTTGGGGCCATCCTGGGACAAAACCAAGCAGCAAAGACGGGGGCTAAACTTTACTCGATATCGACAAAAAATGTGCGCACAAGCCTGGTCGAGGAGGAGGTGATCGAGGAACTGAAGACAAAGTCAACCCAACTCCAGAACCTTACTCGATATCGAGTAAGTTACTCGATATCGACAAAGACCCAAAGTCATACCTGGAGTCGAGGAGACAAACCTGATCGAGAAGCTGAAGACAAAGCCACACCGAGCAACATTTCCTCGATATCAAGGAAAGTAACTCGATATCGACAAGACCAGAAGCCCATGTCGAAGCCAGGTCGGGGAGCAGTTACTCGAGCAAGCCAGCCATCCGAAGTCGACGTCACATTTCCTTGATATCGAGTACTTTTACTCGATATCGAGTAGAATCTTCCTGGGCCGCGTTACACGGTTTGGCTGTCCGACGCGGTTTGGGCTTTCTTGGGAGCGAAGAAGTCCGATATCTATCAAGTATATCAAGATCTATCCATGGAGAGAGAATTTATCCACACATGAAGATATTTAGCTTTTTTTTCCCTTTTAAGATAAATATTCCCTTTATTAAAGTTTTATCTTTAGATATTAGATATACTTTCTTTCCTTGATTAGCAAGGATTAGAAGCCTATAAATAAGGCCTTAGGGGCTGATTTCTATTCATTCAATGCAAGACACAATTAGTTACATAGAGGTAGAGAGAGAGAGAGAGAGAGAGAGAGAGAGAGAGAGAGAGAGAGAGAGAGTAAGTGGCCGAGAAGAGTTAAGGAGCGAGAGCAACTTGGCTCCGATCGGTTGTAAAGCTCTGTTTGGTTTAATGCAATTAGTTTATTTTCCGTCAATGATGTCTGAAATCGCAATGAAGCGCGAGTAGTCCACCTACTTCTAGGGTTGGGGTGAGCCCGACGATAGCCCTGCGTGTCTGAGGTAAAGATTCGACTTTTATCATGTTTTGAGCATCTACTACTTGTTATGTGTTTATTACCCATCTAATAGAGGTCCTTGCTAACAACTTGGATTGTAAACATAAAATCGGTAGATACAATTAGGGTTTCTTGAAAAAGTTGTCTAATTGTTGGAAAAGGCGAAAGCTTGGTCCTTCGATGCGATTTACATGATTATCTGTTTTATTCCTGCCTTATGCATGTTTGGTTATTGTTGTTGCAAACCCCGATCTTGGAAGTTGTCTTTCATACATAGTTTATTTCGAATCCCACAAGCATTGTTCTTTATTTTGTTTCGGTTACTTTCTGTCCTTCCTCAATATCGACTAAATCTGGTCGATATCGAGTACTAATATTCGATCGACGAAGATCGTTGTAGCTTCTCTTGTGCAGGTACCTGAGATCGACAAAAGGCTTCCCCGATATCGAGGAGTTTTACTAGATATCGAGTAACCACCGAGAGCTGCTGCTGCTTTGTTCGAATTGCCTGATCTTCTGTCGACTAACCCTAGTCCAGATCGAGCACTGTGGTCGACTTCTGTTCGTGAGATTCATCCGTTGCCTAGGATCCGCTGACACGCTTCCTCGTGGATCGATCATGACTTCCCACTGCTAGATCGGGAGGAAGTCTTGAAATTATTTGCAAGTGACGGAATCTGGTTTGCTTTGCTTTATTCATATTTTATTTGCATTCTCGATTTCCTCCTACAACAGCCGACCACCCACAGACCGAGAGGCAAGAGGCGCCCCAAAATCCAGATCTAAAGAGGAAGAGGATACCAACCGGGGAAAGAAGATCAGATCTAGCCCACACACCACCCATTAACCGGTTTGCTGCCAGTGAGGAAGCCGGATCCGGCAACACGCCACCAGATCCAGGCCGATTCCGCCGAGAACACAACCTTCCTCCCCACAACGACAAACGACCAGGAGCGAAACCCAATTTGAAATGTGACCAAACTACAATGCTATTCGCAAAACCACTCAGGAATCCACCCAAAAAGATTATGTTTGTAATCAAACCCAATAATAGTTGAAGATCGGTTGGGGTCTCGGTGGCTGGCCGCCGGTGGCGGATCGTGAGGAGGTTAGGGTGCCCATCCGATTTTCGAGTTTTTTTTTACTTGTTATTGTTGCAAAATTTTAGACATTTTTGACACATTTACAAATTTGGGCAGAAGAGGGTCAGATTTGCAAAAGGCATAAAATTTTGGTATATTAGATGGTCAGATCCAACCCCCCCCCCCCCCCCCCCCGACCCAGAGAAAGAACTGGGATGTGGATACCTCATTGAATTTTTAGATGCATCTAACGGGTTTAGTGTGTTTTCAATATTCAAAGATGACTTAATTTAGTGGATGTTCAAAAAAATTATCATTATTAAGTAAATATCTACTTTTTAAATATATTAAGACATTAAGTAAATGTCAATTTTTGATATTTTTACCCTTCCTTCCCCATCTCTAACACCGGATCCATAACCTTCACTCATTTCCCATTTGACCCTTTTTAGTTTTGATATTGACTGGTCAACATTGATAATTTCAGTCAATGTCTATATTTTGTGACAATTTTTCTAGGGACAGTTAATTATATATTTTTGGTGACTGCTTTTTCGGTGAGAATTGACTTTTTGGTGACATTTTTATTTTTTCTACTGACATTTGGAAGAATTTTTACCTTGTGACAATCGATTTTTTTTTCTAGTAACATACATTTTTTACGGTTGATTTTCTTCTGGTCCTAGTTGTCAGTATCACTTTTTCCCGATGACAAATGATTTTTCATGCTAATAGATTATTTTCCTCGTGATAGTTGTTCATGGCAGTTGTTAGTGACGTGATTGATGACAATATATTGTCCCCACGATATCTAATATCTAACATAATACTACCAAAACACTTTCAAAATGGGACACGTGGCGGTCATACATTTAAAGTTATAAATTTAAGATATATCCCCATTACTTCTCCAAATGATTAAAAATATTCTCTTATTTACCTTTTTTTTTTGTATTTGTTTCCTTTTTTTCCTTTCCTACTTTTCTTTAATTATTTCTTTAAATTTCCATAATTATTTTTTTTTTCCATTTTTTTTCCTATGCCGCCAGATTTTAGTATTTGTTTCTTTTTTTTCATGACTTTTCTTTAAATTTCAAATTTGATTCGGATATCTTCCGCCGGTTGGTGCGCTCAATCCGAATGTTTTTCATATTTCCCTTGCACAATCCGATTTTTTCATATACTGATTACATCATACTTGATGAGAAGATTATTTCAACTCATCCCTCCTAATGTATCGATTATGTATAAATTATATTTTGTTCCTTTACTTTGATCTATTAGTTTATTCAGTGATTTTTTCGCCTTGCAGGAAAATAAGATTCAACCTTCAATTAAAATATCCGATTCCGACACCATGGATGAAATGGAGGAAGGATCAACCTATGAGCTCTAGCAATTTGTTATCTATCCCAACAGTTTGATGTGGAAGGATTGCAAGTATCCTATTCGCATCCTAATGTTAAAAAACACCTCCTACATAATCATTCAGCAACCCAATATTTCATCTTAACATTTTTTTTCAACTTAGGATATCAAAATTGCAATTTTTTTTTCCAAATATCCTGGAAGATCACCTTTAGATTCATTTTTCCTTCAGTGTTTATCGAAATTCCGATAATATTTTATAGGTATTGTTTTTTTCTTCCATATTTTAGATTGTTTTTACCGATAATATTTTAGATTGTTTATCAGAATTCCGATAATTTTTTTGCAGAATGTGTTTTCATTCAGCAACCCAGTATCTTCATCCACTTCTGTTTATTTTTACAACTACGTATCTTAGTTCGTTAAATCAATTTATGTTTTCTTGAAATTTGTCGTTTATATGTTGTTTGTAGCTATAGACCAGTATTTAGTAATGATTAATCCATATTAACACCCACCTAATTTGCATCTTCGTATCATCATACGATTATTTAAGTGGGGTAATATTTTGTATTTTTGCATATATTTTTTTATGCAGATTCATTTTTCCTTTCGTGTTTATCGGATTTCTGACAATATTTTATACCTTTGTTTTTTCCATTTTTTCCGATTCGACTGTTATTTTTTATATATATAATTGTGCGATGAACCCAGAGCTTTGTCATTTTGAACATATAATCCTGTCGGTTAATTTGTTGATTATATCTAATATCTAATATAATACTAAAACACTTGCAAAATGGGACATGTGACGGCCATACATTTAGGCTTCGTTTGGTTACACTTTAACTTCCCGGCAAGTATAAATTCCCAGGAATTGGTTTACAATATATGTGTTTGGTATAAATTTTGAAAACTAAAAAACATAGAAATTAGAATTCACAGGAAATGGAATCCCCATGAAATGGGGGAATTCAACTTACCAGGCCATGAGGGGGACGGGTAAGATCTACTTCCCCCTTTTCTTCCCCCAATCTCTTATTATTTTTTATTTTTTATAAGGAAAATATCTAATTTGTCCACATAATGAAATGAATTTATTTATATAAAGGTTATAAAGGTAATTTAAAACCAATTGCTATCAAATATCTATGTTCAACCAAACAAAATGCAGCAATTGAGTTCCTAGGAATTTATTTTCAAACAAACACATTTTCACATTTCCCGGGAAGTAGAATTTATGGGAATTGTATTTCCCAGGAATTAAGTTCCCGGTAATTGAAATTCCTACATTTAACCAAACGAACCGTTAAAGTTATAAATTTAAGATATATCCCCATTACTTCTCCAAATGTTGAAAAATCTTCTCTTACTTAGCTTTTTTTTTTAGTATTTGTTTCCTTTTTTTCCTTTCCTACCTTTCTTTGATTATTTTTTCAATTTTCCATAAATATTTTCTTATTTCCAATTTTTATTTTCTATGCCGCCAGATTTTAGTTTTTGTTTCTTTTTTTTCACGACTTTTCTTTAATTTTCAAATTTGATTCTGATATCTTCCGCCGGTTTGTACGCTCAATCCGAATTTTTTTCAAATTTCCACTTCACAATCCGATTTTTTCATATACTGATTTCATCCTACTTGATGAGAAGATTTCTTCATCTCATTCCTCCCAGTGCAACGATTATGTATAAATTATATTTTGTTCATTTACTTTGATCTATTAGTTTGTTCAGTGACTTTTTCGCCTTGCAGGAAAATAAGATTCAACCTTCAATTAAAATATCCGATTCCGACACCATGGATGAAATGGAGGAAGGATCAACCTATGAGCCCCAGCAATTTGCTGTCTATCCCAACAGTTTTGAAGTGGAAGTATTGCAAGTGTCCTATCCGCATCTTAATATTCAAAAATACCTCCTACATAATCATTCAGCAGCCCACTATTTCCTCTTAACATTTTTTTTACTTAGGATATCAAAATTGCAATTTTCTTTCCAGATATCCTGGAGGATCACCTTTAGATTCATTTTTCCTTCGGTGTTTATCGGATTTCCGATAATATTTTATAGCTATTGTTTTTTTTTCCTTATTTTAGATTGTTTTTACCGATAATAGTTTTGATTGTTTATCGGATTTCCGATCATTTTTTGCAGAATGTGTTTTCATATTTCTCATAAGATCATCTATAGATAACTTTTTTAAGGTTATTTCATATTTCAATATGTGCTTTCACCATATACTTATAATTGATAGTATCTTCATCCACTTCTGTTTTGTTTTACAACTACGTATATATCTTAGTTTGTGTTAAATTAATTTATGTTTTCTTGAAATTTGCCGTTTATTTGGTAGTTTGTAGCTATTATAGACCAGTATATAGTAATGATTAATCCATATCAACTAACCCCTAATTTACATCTTCGTATCATTATACGATTATGTAAGTGGGGTAATATTTTGTTTTTTCGCATTTTTTTTATGCAGATTCATTTTTCCTTCCGTATTTATCGGATTTCTGACAATATTTTATACCTTTGTTTTTTCCATATTTTCCGATTCGACTGTTATTTGTTTTTTATATAATTGTGCGACGAACCCATAGCTTTGTCATTTTGAACATATAATCATGTCGGTTAATTTGTTGATTATAAATGTTATAATGTCTAATTATTTATTAAAATTAATCATTTATAATTATTTGAAAATAAATAAATTTAACAAAAGGAGAAAATCAAGAGATTTCATAAATAATATTATAGCAGCCACGAAAGATACACGTGGTGGCCTCACATTGAAAGTGTCACGTGATAGCCATTCACTCAACATACCCCATATATATTTAAAATATTGAAGTTTTTATTACTTAAACTATTGAATTTGTTGACCAAATTCTCCAAATTTGCAAATTATTTTTTAATCCAAAATTCTTTAAAATCGGAAAATAATAGGTCAATATATTTTTTAATAAATTTATCCATGAATTTTTAACCAATGATTTGAAACACATAACAACGAGATTTGTTTGAATTAATAAATTAATAATATTTAAACAATTTGTTTATTGATTTTTTTTGCCAAGATATTTGAGGATTCCATGATACTCGAATATTTAAAAATTGAAACTAACTAACATAAGTTGGAATGATACTGTATTAAATAAAATAAAATTTGTCTAATGATATTTAATTTATATTTTTATATCAATAATCAATAGACTATTAAAAAATCCTTTGAATTACTGGATATGCAAAATCATGCATGATCCTAACATCCTTATCTTAATCAATATATTTGTTTAATCAATATATTGATTAAGATATTAACTTTTTTTTTATTCGTTTTTAAAAATAATACTACCTTCGTCTCAAAATAACTGTAGTTTTAGTTTTGGCACGTTCTTGAAGAATGATAAAAACTATATAAAATATCAATGATTTTACTAATTTACAAAAATAATTTCATATTTAATACAATTATCTACAAAATTATTTTAAAAAATTATGCAAATAATTGATATTTTATAGAGTTTTTAGCTTCTTAAAAAACGTGTTAAAAAGTCAAACAACATGTTTTGTGAGACGGAGATATGACGATGCCATAGAAAATAGGCTATATAATAAACACGGGATATTACATCATAAATGGGTCACCCAATGCAAAAGGACGGTCGGTCCCATCATTAACGCATAACGAGCAAAATGCCCAACCAGACCCGGAGAACTAGGCTTAGCACTCCCTATATCTATTAACCTTTATTTCCATTGCGAATCAAAGCCAGTATAGGAATAAGAGCTAACTCTCCCTTGTATCTCGATTGGCTTCCGAAGACCTAGCAAGCAACTCGCTGGCTCAAGCACCTCACCTCTAATGGCTCCACGTGTGTTGTCTATGCCCCTACGCATGTGGGCATGTGCTACACGTGTCCTATATAGAACCACGAGGTTGCTAGCCAGCTGCTCGCTTAGTCCCCCTATAAATAAGAAAAGCACAAGAGCTCTGATTACCTCTCGGACTTAAAACCCCCGGAGTTGAGTTCTGGAGATCCTCGGTCGGAGAAGAACGTTCCTAGAGATAACAACCTCGCCAAACTTCCTCCGCTAGACGACGATTGAACAGTAAAACATAAAGTCATCGCGAGTCAAACTCATAACCCTCGTCGCTTGGACAAATAAGATCACAATCTGATCACCGCCCTATCAAGCTAAGGCTTGCAGGTATTCTAAAAGTATTATGTCGTCACAAGTGAGGTAATAAGTATAGGCGAAATCTCACGAACGCTTCAGTGCCGATATCATTAGGTATGCAATTTTTCCTACCATGTACTAACCAAAAGTGTCAGTAACCGAAATGGTTTGTACCTAGGCAAATGGTACGAAATTTACCATACCAACCACAAACCACAAATTTTGGTAACCACACTTGTGGTAACCACCGTGGTGGTAACCACGTAATTGTGGTATGGTAATAGTAATGGAGTATGAAATACCATGATTACCATGGTTACCGAGTATATATATAATTTTTTTTATTTTATTAGTTTTTACCCGTAAGGCTTTATGTTTTAACTTTTAACTTTTTATTTTGTGTTAATTAATTTAATTTGACCTATATATAAACAGATTCTTTACTGGAAATTAAAGCGGCAACCCTAGCAGAGTAGCAGCCCTAGTGCTCTTCAGTCTTCGAAATCGTTCAAGTGGCAGCCCTAGTCTCTCTGTTGAGGCCGTTCGAGGATTCTGAGGCAGTTCAAGCCAAGGGTCGCCCTCACTTGCTCTCTCAAGTCTCAATAGCTCGTCGTAGTTCAATCGGAAGGAGCGGTGGCGCCGAAAGGATTGTACAAGGTAGAGGGTTATTTAGCCATAGGCCGGTTGGCACTCAGGGAACCGTTGTTGTTGCCGAAGGAGGGATTCTTTCACATGGGACGAGTGGTAAGTCTTTGAGTCTTTCGATTTGTTTCAATCTGAAATTGCTTGATGAACGATGTCGATTTGTTTGAATTTGTACGTTTCAAGTCTCAATTGCTCTTTCGATTTGTTTTTATTCAGGTGGACCTCCAAGTCAAACGAGCTCTTCTCCATCTATTCATTCCGAGCCCGTGTTGCATGGTGAACCTGTTGATATGTAGCCTTCACACACTAATGGTGCTCCCATAAATGTGCAACCCTCTCAAACATCCCCGGAGGTTGGGAAGAAACGAAAAGAGCCATCTATTTGAACTTTCATCAAGCGGTACCCATGGTAATATACCGATGGTAACCATAAGTCGTGGTTACCACATATGTGGTAACCACGACTTGTGGTTGGTACGTGGTATAAAATTTTACGTACCACCAGTTGGTGGTTGGTACGTGGTAATAACCATTTTTTGGTAGTTACCGTACCATGCCAACCCTATTTGTACCGAAATGGATCGATTATCGAACGTCGGTACCGTGGTAACCAATAGCACAAATTTCAATAATCATTTATGTTTTATAATCTGTGGTAACCGATGGTACCAATGGTACCGTCGGTGCCGATGGTAGGAATTAGGGACATTTAGGGAATATTATATATATAAGCGGTACCACGATATATATTTGAGTTTCATTACCGTGTACCGTACCAATAGAGATCGGTACCCAGATTTCGTTTACCAATTTTTTTCGACTATCGACGACTTGGTACCAAAGTTCTGTTCATACGGATGGTAAACGATTGGTACGGTAATTTAATTACCACCGCCTAGCCCTAATATATATCTTTTCCTCCATTAATTTTATGGTATTGCCATTTACCAAGCTAAAAGGTTAGTTTTAAATGAATTTAATGATTTGTTGTTTATTGTATATATGTACACATAAAAGTATCAAACACAACTTTTTCCTTCTCAACCCAAACCGTACTCTCTTTCCAAAATATCTTCTCCGCCATTTTTGGTGTTGGTGTTATATAATTAAGGTCAGTATAAGTTTAATGATTTCATTTTATTTATTGTTGTTATTGAATATATTTATTGTTATTGTATATATTTATCTATACTATCTATAAAAGAGTGAACTCCTCCAATGAACAGTAACTCACCGCTGTTAATTAACTCCGTCAAACTTAAAAATTTCATATACACACGGTGACTCTTTTTACCTTTTCTATGACGCTTCCCAGTTCGACCTCTTCTCTTCCATTCCCTAATCTGATCTGCTGCACCTTTCTTGTTGTCGCCGTCGCCTCCTGATTTTGCCACCTCCGAGTTCGTGGAATCCGTCGCCCCTATTTCTTTCAACCACCGCGGCACCGCCTACTCTCTACTCCCTCGATGTTGTTCTGTTTCCCATCTCTCTCCTGACATTCCGGGTTCCGTCAGCGTCATCCTTCTCCTCCTCCCAAGCCGTTGCCCCTCTCCTCTACAAACCCCAGCCCATTCCGTTTGGCTCTCTCACTTATTAAGACTCCAATATCCTCCATTAGTAGGTTTACATATTTTCTGGTGTTCTTCTATTCAATTTGTTGCAGTATTCATCCTTAATTCTCCTTTTCTTGCAGTATTCGATTTGGGTGTTTCGATTCATCCTATGAATCGACGATGGCGGAGGTTAATTTGGGGTTGAGACTTGATTCTTTCAAAGGTATTTACTATATTGTTCTTTGAATTGAACTAGGAAATCAATTTGGGTTTGACTTAGGTTTATGATGTTGGAATTAGGGTTTCAATTTGGGGTTATGATTTGCCAATTAGGGTTATGAATTATGTTGAAATTTGGGTTTGATTTGGAATTAGGTTTTCATTAATTGCTTGTTTGGATTGCTCATTCCTGTGTTTGGGTTGTGTGTTGATGTTTTGGGGTTTGTCTGTGAACTAAATTTGGCTTCAGGTTGAGGAGAGTAAGTATTTGTTTGAGACTATGACGCTTCTGAGGATGGATATTTTGGTACTGCCTACACTTAAATGGAAGATTAACCCTGTTACACCACAAGTAGAGGCTTGGATTAAAGCACCAGTTTTGTTGGGACTTTATCAGGAGATGTGAGATGGGGCGTTAGCTACCTTCTCTGGTAAGCTCAATCTAAAAAACACCAGTTATTGTTAGGGTATAAATGAACTTTCCGACGTGAGATTTTGCCTTAAGATTGCGATTTCTGGATGTGCTGATGTTAGATTCATGGCTTATCTACCTTTAGTGGTGGTTGCTGTCTCAATATTGCATGTTATCAATAGAGTTGAGCCCTCCATCGAAGAGGAGTACCAATGCCAACTGTTCGGTATTCTTGGAGTTGACAAGGTGTGCAAAGTCGACCCACATTGTCTCGTAAATCTTTTTTGTCTGCGACATTGAGCTTTTTTTAGTAGGTGATTTGATAAAGCACAGGTTTTGATCAGAGTTTCTCAAGAGTTTCGTTTGTAGTTTCGTGTTCATATTATAGAAGTGATGGCTTAAATCCTTTTTTTTAATCCATTTTAGTGCTGAATATAGGAATGTGATGAATTCTACTGTTTATCGAGAAATATTGATGAACCATTCTCTTTCTGATTCTTGTCAGTTTAGGCAAGTCAAAGGATTTTTTATCTTTAGGCATAATTGCTTAAATCCCATTTAATATGGGAAAAAGATATGTAGGTGATGGTTTTAGGAAACACCTTGATGTTTTTGTGCATTTACCCCTAATTCTTTCTTTGCTTTCATCCGATGAAACATATTGGATGCAATTTTGATCTTGGAGTTGAACTATGTCAGCTGTCATGGTGAGAATCAAGATCGGTAGATCTTGGAGTTGAACTATGTCAGCTGTCCTGGTTTTTCAGAAACCAGATCACCTTCTCAAACGCAATAGTCCGATCAACTCAGGCATATTTCATTCTTATACTATATATATACTATATATGGAGCCAATTGAAAGATATCCAAAGGCCTTAAAATTCGTCGTCCTCTTTCTCCCAGGATGATCTTCGGGACTCCACCCCACCTCCTGCCGACGACTCCAAATCAGACAGCGCAACCGGTGGCAGGGACTCCTCCGATTGGGACGAGTTCGGTGACACTGACTCCAAATCCGTGGAGGAGCTTGACCTTGGGACATGGCGACCTGTACTGGAGATCGAATCGAACTCCAATTTCCAGTAGAAGACTCATGTCGAGGCTTTGTACTATTTGAGAGTGTCGAATATGGTGGAGTCTGTGAGCCCGGGTGATCCGAGGATGATGGCAGAAGTTGGTTTGCAGATCGAGGAAGCGGCAAGGGAAGGTTATCGGAACGCGAGATATGTGCTAGGGTTTTTCTATCGAATGAGGATTGGAAGGAAGAGGAATAAGGCAAAGGCTTTTCTTTATCATCGTTTCATGGCCGAAGGAGGGAATTTGTAGTCTAAAATGGAGATGGCCCCCACCTACGCTAGGCAAGAGGTATGCAATTACTAATTTTTTTTCATCTGATCTTTGATTATGTTTTCAATTTCTGTCAAATTAAGAACGTTTGCTGCTTAAGTTGGCATTAAGGTAAATGATTACTTATTCGTCATGTGTTATCTTTTTAGGATTAGTGCGGAGCTTTCCTCTTTGAGAAAGCGTATACGGCTTGAAACCGCACAGTTTCAATTCAATTGTTATCCTTCATGTTTATTACCGCCTTGGTCTATATTCAAATTTTTTTAAGGAATTGGATGTTCTTTGTGGTTGCTCAGCTCTTAATTTTTGGTTGTTGTTGTTGTTGTTGTTGTTGGTTTCTATTGGAGTAGATTGAGTTTGCTGGCTCGATTTTGCAGCATGGAAATTGGGTTTTCATATTACTGATTCCTATATTCTAACCTAAGGAATTCAAATTATTCAATTGACAAGATCCAGGAGTTTGAATAGGTGAATTGTTCTGTATACATGTATGCTTATTGGTGGAGCTAATTGACAAGATCCAGGAGTTTGTTTCAATGTTGTCATGGTGGATTATGGAGGTAAATTCAATTTTGCACATGGTCTTCCTCATGCTTACCCTTTTCCCTCCAGTCTTTTATATTATTTTATATCTAAATAATATAAGTTCTTAAACTTAACCCGCCGCTTGCACTCTAGCTGGTTCAAGGAATATCAGCCAAATAATGACTTAATTTATAAATTGCTGATAAAATGTTCCATTGTGTTTTGCGTTTAGTGTGATAAAATAATCAATAATGGATTTCTTATTGGTGAATGTGCTTTGTTATGAAAAGAAAGAGCTCCAAACATAAAAACTTTGTTTAGTGCACTCTTCTCAAAGATATATGAATCATCTGGGGTTATGACTTATGACAGAGGGGGGAGGAGAAGAACCTGGAGGAGTCTAAGTGTTTCTTGATACTTACCCACATCTGACAGATTAGAGGTGATTGGGAGATGATTTGCCGTACTTAAAAAAGAAGATGAAAATATAGATTAGTACAGTACTTCCCAATCGATCGAGTCTTTGGTGGAGAATTCCCCATATATTCAACACAAATTTCAACCGAGGAGAAATGCCCCTTATATAAAATTCTAATTGCAAATGTAGGATTCATGTTTTTTTTCTTAATACTAATAGAGCATGTTGCTTTTATTCGTATGATTCAACATTGCATCCAGTCATGTACTTGTCGTCAAGATGTTTCCAATTTCTGATGTTTCCTATGCTGCTATGCCGGTTTTGAGGGTAGAGTAGAGATGGGAGTTGGAAGACGATGTCTTGGTTTGTCAATTATTTTTTATATTTTGTTCTACGTGGATGCATGAGTGATATAATATAATTCATTTGATCCTGGCTTTTAGTTTTGCCGTTCATTTTTGTGTAATTTATCATCTCCTGCCTGTTGCTTTTTTATACATAGTTTTTTTTTATATAGATTTTGTTACCTGAGATTTTAAGCTACAGTTCTTAGCAGTCGAATTGGGCGCGCACACACACACATTTCTGCTGTAGAACTGGAGTTCAGTTTTAGTCTATACATTAATTTTGGTGCATTTCCTTTCATGTATCATTTCAGAGTTCAGTTTTAGTCTATCCATTATTTTTGGTGCATTTCCTTTCATGTAGCATTTAAATTGGAAGTTTTGCATGAAGCATGCCCTTGTGCTGTTTATCTAACAATGCGTGCTCTAAAAATACTACCCAGTGCTGCTCACCATGACCGTCATGTAAGAAGCCACATCAAATATGTACATATTCATCTGCACACTCAAGTCATGTTGTTGAGGCATCAACTCTGAAGAGGAGTCTAGATAATACCGAAAGCTTGCATCTTTTTTAGTTTATGGTTTAAGTGCATTGGTGTCTGTCGCATTGAGCACAGCTGGACTTTCTTTGTCAGATGAGGTATCATGGATCTGGTCACATTATCAGGCGCATTGCACTGAATTTTTTAAATAGATGTTTCTTTCATACAAGTTACTATATGGTTGCTGCTTGTCTGGTGACCCTTCTATCAGCTTGAAGATAATAAGCACACAATTTAAGTGTTTGGCAGGTGATTTAGATAGACTAAAGGTCTTATTTGATTTGTTTGGCTCAATTTGAGCAATTTGAGGTTTAGGGTTCTTTGTTATTGTATTGAACCTGAAAGCATTGATCCAAATACCTTAAAATTCGCTATTGTAATTCTTGCTATTGATTTTGTTTTACATTTGTAAACGAGCTCTATTGCGCTCCGAAATATGACTTGCGAGGCTTTTAATTGTATTATGTATAGAATGCGAATATGATAAAACCGCGCACGAATGCGCGCGGTTCTTGCCTAGTATATATAAACATAGGATGTTTAGAGGAGAATTTGGGGATTGTGATTTTTGTAAAGATTTATATGTCATGGCAAGAAATTGTTGCACATTTTGGTACAGATTTGTGTATGACCCAAATGAATTTGTTTGAAATTTTGGCGGAGATTGAGATTTTTTATATATGTTAATTTGTTTGATATTTTTTTTAAAGATTTATACACGCATTTGCACTATTTTGCTTGTCGTTCGATCATGTTTTGTCCCATTATATTGGATTTTCATGTGAAGGTTTTTAATGATGGAGTCACTAGAGCCTATCAAATGACATGTTATTTTTTTCATTGGTTCTAGTTTTTCTCCCACCGAGTTTTTTTATGTGAGGTTTTTAATGAGACAATTTTATAATATAAGTGAATTTGATCCGAGTGTATTATAATATTATTTTATTGGTTACGAGTAAACCGTTAGAAATCTTGATTTTGTTTCTAAACTCATATATATTTAAAACCCTAATGAAAATATCAGTTCATTCTCTTTTTTTTTCTCTCTCTTTCTCGTTTGCTTTATCATATATATATATAAAATTCACTGCAAAAAATATAGTTATATGTTTTTTTTTAATGTATGTTTTTTCTCTCTCTTTCTCATTTTTAATGTATGTTTTTTTTTACATGAAGACAATGGGTGTGTATGGGACACATTTTAACAACTTAAAAGCCGTTAAAATGGGGAGTTTATTTTTTTAACCATGTATATGGAGGTAGTTTTTTTTGGAAAATTGTGTTGAAATTTGATGTTAAAAAAAAACTACTTATTGTAGCTTTTTACATATTTATATTGTTTATTTGGTTTGAAAGTACCATAATACCCCTAATAATAACCAAATAAACACCACTTTTTTTTTTACAAATAAACACTTTTTCATCCCATACAGAGTTTACATATTTTTCATAAAATTTTAACTATTTTTACCAACAGTTTATAAATTTTATCTTGTTTATAATTTTAGTCGGTTTATTAACCCCATCCCATGCCAACCCAATATGAAATATTGCAGTTTTGTTTACCCGAAGATGATTAAATAACGGGCCTCATATTTGCATGGCCAATTTTTCGCCATCGGCACGATGCCGGTGCCGAGCTCCCCACTCGGCAATAGGTGTTGTCGGTGCCAGACTCCCAGGTCGGCAGAGGATGAGAGGACTCTGCAGCTTTTGCAGGCACGCCTTGTCACCTCACTTGACGCCCCGTCACATCCTGTCGCCCACTGACGCCGATGACGAGCTCCGAATCCGGCAGGGTCACATCATCGTCAGGCCTGCAAAGCTGCAGGGAATCTGCAGCTTTACGGTCAATCCCTAGCGGTGCCGCTGCCGAGCTCCCGGATCGGCAATGGTGGCGGCGACTTATTATAAAAGGAGGGAGCCCCGCCCTCACTTTGTGCACTATACACACACCACTCACCCACCTCTTACCCCGCAGATCTTCTAGGAAGCTTGTTGGAGCGTTCGGTAGCCCAGAATCCCTTCTAAAGAGAAATGCCGAAGTTCAGAGGCTTGTTAGAGCGGTTTAGGCAAAGTTCGCGATCCTCTTCACCTCTTACCCCGCCTCCCGATGAGCGTGAGCCTTCACCACAACCCCCGCCGAATGATCCTAGAGCGCAAGCCACGTGCCGCCGAGGTAAGTAGAGATTTTATGTTAATTTTATGTTATTATTGGTAAACATTTAAATGAAATAAAGATAAAATGTATGGTATAGTCGAGAGTCGAGATTTAATGGATTTTTTTAATGAAATTATAAAAGGAAATTAGATAAGGAATTTGGATAAAATTAGATATGGAATTTAGATAAAATTAGATATGGAATTTTTAATGAATGAAAATGAGATATAGAATTTTTATTTCATGAAAATAGATATGGAATTAATAATGCATGAAAATTAGATATAGATATATTCATGCATGGAAATTAGATATGGAATTCTTAATGCATGAAAATTACATATTGAATATTTATTGAATGAAAATGTAGATAGGGAATTTGTAATGCAATTATGAAAGTAGATAATGTAGATTTATGTGGAATGTATAAAAACTCATTATTTACAAGGAATTAGATAATGTAATTATGGACAAATATGAAATTAGATAATGTAGATTTATAGGCAATTATGAAATTAGATAATGTAGATTTATGTGGAATTTATGAATTAAAAAAAATAGATATGGAATTGATGGAAATTAGATACATATATATCACATAGTGGATAAAAAATATACATTTAAATGGAAATTGGTAAAGATATGGAATTTAGATATGGAATTTATGTTAATATAATGGATATGAAATTTTATAATGTAGATGATGAAGCGAGCCGTAACCCAGCGGGAACGGGTAAGGCCAACGGCCTCTCTGAGGAGAGGTGATAGGCCTGTAGAGCCTGCGAGAGCCAGCACATCGGCAATAAGACAACTATCAATTGAGCGACCTCTGCAGGAGCCTGCTAGGGCAAGCACGTCGTTTCTTGGCCGTGGCGACGAGGATTTCTTGGAAGATTACACCATCAACGAGGTCGACACTTCACAAGTGCTAGAGACCCCGTACGTACCAGAAATCCCGCAGACCCCCATTTACACGCCCGTCGACGAGGTCGACACCGGCTTCATGCAGCATTCGAATGCGTGGGAACCAGAAATCCACCAGACCCTCCCCCCCCCCCCCCCCCCCACTCCCCTCTTTATACGACCGTGGAGGGATTTGGACAGTGGCCGAACTGGACGGGAATGACTCAGCAGCCCATCCGTGACGAGGGGGCATCCTCATCAAACCCAGCTGCTGGTATAGCGACACGAGCGACTAACACCTTCGGGGTCGCTGACACGTTTGAGGGTATTTCCAGTACAGACCCCGCGCATAACCCCAACTGTCGTCCTGGGATGAATGACGAGTTGAATAGTAGGGATGTGGACGACAGCCGCCCCAAGTTTGTCGAGCCACTTCGACACTACAGGACTCACAGGTGTCGCTACCTATGGTTAAGTGAGGTGTGTGTTAATGTATGAATGATTTGGTCACATTTACGGGTATATTATATGCAACTGTGGTATCCGGTGGTATCTGTGTAGCTGATAATCTTATTATATTTCTTGCAGGAGGTGGAGATGACAGTCAAGAGCATCAGGCGTGGAGACCGTTGGCAGACAGTGCGCAGATGGCCTTGTTTACCTACACAGTGGCACTTGTGGTATGTGGCGAGACATAGTGGGTTACATCAATTGAATGACACCAGAATGGATACAGTGGATCACTACCAAATCCGAGCCTTTCTCTACCGTTGGCATCCAGAGACCAACAACTTCCATCTCCCATGGGGGGAGATGAAAATTACCTTGCACGATGTGCACAAGTTGTTTGGTATGGCAATCGACGGACGTAAAATGGCGTCAAACAGTACAAACCAGCTACGACAGGAGTGGATAATAGAAAAATTAGGCTTTGGCGTCCACGACTTTGTACGAAGTGGGAATGCTTTTTACCATGGCAGGCCTAGATTTCCACATGGGGCAACTAGTTAACAACCCGCAGATACCCCATAGTGTCATCGCAAGCAGATATCTGTTGGAGGTTCTTGGCTGCTTGGTTCTAAACGACCGGACCACGACATCCATATCCATAATTGCTTTGGATTTCGTGACTGATCACTGAATCACATCAGAGTATGCTTGGGGTGTAGGAGTCCTGGCTTATCTGTATCGGTAGCTGGGGATCTCGTCGAGACAGGGGATGGCTAACATGGGGGGGCCCTACTACTCTTCTGCAAGTATGTCTTGATCCCCATACATATGTTGTGTGTTATTATTGAATATATCTCAATTTCTAACATGTTGTGTATTATTATTGAATATAACTCAATGTCTAACATACGTCGGGATATTTCAGTATTGGATATTCGCTCACTTTCCAATGTTCGCCCCCGGTGTCTGTGAGGACCCCGCGGACCATGGAGATGCACGCTGGGCAAAGCGGTACGCGAGTCGACCCACACTACCGATCACCAATGAGAGGACTCTGAAGTTTATCAAACAATTAGAAACGATGCGGGCAGAGGGCGTCAAATTCATGCCCTACGGTCCCCTTGACTTTGATGGGTATTACAAATTTTCTTGGTACAGACGCTTAATAGAATTTTCCTCTGTCTTGGAAGCCTACATGCCGGACAGAGTTATGCGACAATTCGGGTATGCGTAGACGATCCCCATAGAGCGAATCCTCCCACTTCGAGAAGAGAGACCCATACAGGTCAAGGGCCTGAAGCTGAACTGGCACCCAGTGGACGACCGTTGGGATGACCATTTAATTGTTCCAACTGCTTACATATCATTCAACCAACATAGAGTAGCGCTTGAGCCACATGCTGTTTCTGCGGATTACATGGGGTGGTACGGTGAGCACGGCCATCCATTTCTTTTCAAAAGCTCAAGCCACCAGGTTCCATTAGACATTGCTCCACCAGTTGCCGTTTACGATCACCGGGTACGTGTGAATAATATCAATGGCCTTTCGTTATCTTTGGTTTGTGTTGTGAGCTAAATCTGGCATGTTTTACAGTAACTTTTATATCAATTTCTGCATACATCTCATGCATTCGGGCTAAGATAATACAGAATCTGTGTAAGTTATGTTTATTTGCAATATATGGAGGTCTACACAAATTTTTGTTATATTTCGCAGAAATCAGACGCACTTTGGAGCTTAAAGGAAACTCATGGAGAAGGTAAGAATGGTGCAGCTGGAGAAAATGCCATTTTTCACCATTCTTCGTTCTGAATCAAGCTTTGATGTCTTCATGAGAGTTGTAGCCCTCGGAAAGAGCTTTCCAACGCATGGTCATATGCATCAATCCAACGAACGAGGACTCGGGAAAGTGCGTTTCAAGAACAGAGCAGAAAGCTGAGAAAACTCTACTCGAGATCGACTAGCATCTACTCGAGCAGACCTGGTCGAGCAGAGCTGGTCGAGGACACTGAGTCAGAGACAACCCGACTCCCGGAACCCTACTCGATCTCGAGTAGACTTGGTTGAGATCGACGAGCCATGTCCGGAGTCGACGAGCTGTGCCGAGCCGAGAAGCCGAGGACGAAGACGCAGACCACCTCTACTCGATCTCGAGGAGGCTTGGTCGAGATCGACGACGCCCTGGAGCCCAGATCCGAGCCTGTCGAGCAAATCTACCCGACCAAGCCAGCCAGACGACGAAGCCTACTCGATACAGAGTAGGCCTACTCGAGATCGACTAGACCTCCGAGCCATGTCCGAGCCTTGTCGAGCACCAGTCACTCGAGACAGACGAGGCCTACTCGAGACAGACGAGGGCTACTCAAGATCGACAAGACCCTGGTCGAGATCGAGTAGACCTCCAGAAGCCAAGTTACTCGGTTTGACGAATCCTACTCGGTTTGGCTTTGCTTGGGCACGAAGATTGCCGATTCTATCCGAAACTATCAAGATACATCATGAAGGAGAAGATTTATCCATTGAAGACATTTTAGATATAATTCCCTATTTTAGATTTAAATCCTTTATTGTTTTTATTTATCTTTTAAGTTTTAGATAAAGTTTTAGATATAGATAGATATCTTTTTTCCTAGAATAGCTAGGCAATGAAGGCTATAAATAAAGCCCATGGGGCTCAGTTTTATTCATTCAATTTCAGAGCAAGACAAGTAGTTCCACAGATACAGTTTAGGAGTTCTAAAGTTTTTAGGGTTTTGGCTTTCTGCGAAAGTTGATTGCCGGAATTGTAAAGGCTTTTGAATATAGTTAATGCAAGTTATTTCTTTTCATTCAATGTCTGCAATTGCGATGAGGCGTGAGTAGTCCACCCACTTCTGGGGCTGGGGTGAGCCCGACGGTGGCCATGTGAGGCGATGCGATAAAGGTCAGATCTTTTGTGCGATTCATCTTCTATCCCTATGAGCATGATTCGTTTGCGAGAGTTGAAGGTGATCCTTGTTTGTATTATTGAAGCGAAAGTGATCTTAATGCAACTTGGATTAATTATGTGAAAAAGGGTTAGTAACAATTAGGGTTTATGCGAAAGCCTCTATTTGCCTATTTGTTAATGACGAAAGTTATTTGATGGAAAGCATGATCTTTTATGCCTTTATGTGTCGTTTTGCATGGTTATCGTTGTGGTGTTGATACCCTGGCCTTGGAAGTATTTTATTATATTGAAGTTAATTTCTGTCGAAAATCTGCATTTGTCTTTAATTCTGCAATTTACAAGTTTTCTGCATTGTTACTCGATACAGAGGAGATCTTGTCGATCTCGAGGAGGACCTTTGTCGAGGTCGAGTACGTTCTTGCCTGTCGAGTTGATTGCCTTTGTTTTCTGTTTTCTGTTTTCATTACTGTTCTTGTCGACCTAGAGGACAGTTACTCGACTTCGAAGTAGCTTCTGTGTCCTCGAGTTGCTTTCTGCTTTACTTTTGTTTCTGCTTTGTTTCTGTTTTGCTTTGCTTCCTGTCTTTAGTTTGTTCTTTGCTTTTGTTTTTATTGCCCTTGCCGGGTTTATTTCTGTTTCTGCGTTTTTGTCTTTCTGCTGCTGTTGTGAGAATTTACAGCTACCTGAGAATTGCTGACGTGCCTCCTCGTGGATTCGATCCTGATTTTCTCTTACTACAACGGGAGGAAGTCTTGTATTTATTTGCTGAGACAGGGAAGTCAGTCTGAACTTTATTTTATATTCATTTCAATACTCGATTTACTCCTGCAACAACAGTTTGTTTAATACAATGTTAGTTATCACCATCCTATTGTTTGAAATGCAGCGTATGGGGTTTCTGCTTCATCGTCTGGATGTTGTGCTTGCTCGGGGTGATGCTTGGGTTACCACAGATGAGATTCGGGAGTACGTTGAAGAAGCGCGGGGTGGAGAGGTGCCTTTGGTGCATACTCAGGTTCGGGCATCTCAGTTTTTCCAATTTATGCCAAACCCCTGATGAGTGGCATAGAGCTGTCAGATTCCTTGAGCGTAGTTGTTGTATCTGTATTGTCTTTCTTGGTACTTGTATTTGTATTGTCGTTGCAAACATATGTTCTTGTGATTCATGTACTCTGTTTTGGTATGGACATTGCAACTTAAGATAACCTTGTACGACATGAGGATTGCTGCATCTTTAATATTGTATGAGATTACAAATTGCATAGCTGCATCAATTCAAATACATTAAGTACGATCTGAGAAAAAATATCATAACAACTACTGGGCCGCCCTTTCAACTGACGGTAGTTCATGTATTGTTGAATGTGCTCGTTGTATGGCGTATCCCATCCATTTACACTCGGGTGATGGAAATGAGACCATTCAGGTACATTAGGAGGAAGTGGTGACCCTTGCTTCAGCCACACTGGGCTCCAATAGACTCTTGCAAGCCAGGCAACTGTAATAACCTTAGTTGGTGGAGTTGTGTACAAGGTTGCTACAACAAGTGGGATCTTTGGTGCCTCCATCCAGTTTTGATGACGATATAAACAAGGAGCAGGTTCTTGCAGATCAACATTCTCGATGAGATCGTCAATGGAGTGTAATAGGGTTGCTGGTTGGTACAACCACCGATTCCCTCGAAGCTCTTGAACGACCTCTCTTCTGACTCGCATGTACTGGTCTTCTCCATACCCAAGAACAGCCGCTAAGGCACGATAACCGCAATGACTATCAGCAGAAACCGGGCTACTTCTATCAACAAAGTTGAGCATGAAGTCATGGATGTGAGTAGTCAATAATACCGAAGGATCTACCTCTCGAGCTGTCTGCAGACCTCTACCTCTTGATCGGCCTCTACCACGCGCCCGAGCGGCACCCTCTCGTCTCCCGTGCTCAAAGCCAGATGGGTCACGCTGCAATGATCGTCTCCCTATGGGACGACCTTTTTGATGGATCCCCGTTGGCTCTCTCATGGTAGACAACCCAAGGTTGTTCATGTTGAAGTATGCCTCGCCCATTAAATTCTGCTGATCAGGCGTGAGGTTGTTGCCATTAATATCCCTTCGTAGGCTGACAAATTCCTCACTGTTTGGAGTTGCGTCTTCGTTGCTCCCACTGGATTCTTCGGGAGGAATTATTGGATCCCACATTACTTGCTTCCAGAAGGGATGAATTTGCGAGGGCCTAATAGGTTGTCGGTTTGCAATCGCCTCTAAGAACTCATGTACACATGGAACACCGTAAGCGTCCCTCCAATAGCGATCCCTGCAAACACCATCATGACTAGCCAGAAGTGCCTTCGCCTTGTTGTAGTTGGCCAGCAGAAGATCGAAGCACTCATCAGTTACCAGCATTAATAGCATAGCGGGGCGAATATTGGTTCACTCATGACACACCGTTTGATTGTCAACCGTGACTTCTCAAGGAACCCACTGAGTTGGTCTACCTGTTCATTGACCAAGTTGTCAATGCATTATGTTACGTCAACGAACCCACCAACAGCCGTCCCTAGCATGGACTTTAATTTTGCATGTGCTGACTCGACACTATATCATAAAAAATATATTAGTTTGACTTATATAGGATACTTAAATATTATAATAATTACAACTATATACAATTCAATGTCACTTACTTATTCTTAGTTCGCAGCCCAAGATGTAGGAACTTATCAACCCATGCACGAACTATCGCCTCCTTGAATTCTATGAGCCAGGTGTCGTCAATGTACTTCATAAGACCCCATCGTGCCTCCCATTTCGACTTCATCACTTGTAGACGCACTTCATAACTTTCTTCAGTATTTGACTCAAATAAGGTCTTGCATTCATTGTAGAAGGCAGTTCGCTTCTTGGTAGATTTCGTGATCCTACCCTTCATTTCAATGTTGCACATAATATGATAAGTGCACAACATATGCTTTACCGTGGGTAACTCCTCCCGAAGAGCCTTGATAAGACCCAACTCTTTGTCTATAAAAATTACTTCTAGGAGTCGTTGACCGCACAAATGGCGTAGTCGCCGTAGTGCCCAACTATAGTGATCTGCGCTCTCGCCTGCCATGAATACGAACACAATTGCAAATGTTTGCTTCGTGCTAGTAATCCCAACGATCTCTAGCAACGACATTTCGTACCTACCACATGAACATTAATTAGTCAAACAAATTGCTACAACGTATGACAGATATAAAAGTAGTCGACATTAATGTGATTCCTATTACTCGTTCGTTTTGTAGGTCGAGTCCATCACAATAACATAAGGAAACAACATATGAAGATGTCGTGAGTTCGGATCGGACAAAACACATCAGTAACCTCGTCTACTCTTACTTTAGAGGAATTCCGTGTGGCGATAAAGTATCCCTTTTGTTTGAGTTTGTGAAGCGCTTGAGGTAGGTCCCTCCGTCCTTCTGCAACAGTTCTTCACAACTGGCCTCGTGCATTGTAGACTTGACGAATGTCCGTCACGCATTCATGATCATCATACTTCATCCCGCGCAACATATCCCCCGGTTTTATCCCAGTCACTGTATCACGGCGAACCTGCCGATGTTGATCTGGAGTTAATCTACCGACATAGGGATGTCCTAACATCACATCGTTTAATTAGCTTGTGGTTATGCACACTGCATATAACCTTCATGGTCCAATTGTCAGCATCATTTTGACGACCCTCCAGCTAAAACAAGCATCTGATCTTTGTCGTTCTCCCTCGCCTACTCACTGCGAGAGGAAAATCCATGTCGACATCTGGAATATCTCTACCCCCTCCGTACTTATCACACACTAGACGAAAGGTACCCAATCCACTCATTTGGTTCTTCCATGACCGAGTGATCACAAGTACAATGTTCTTAATCTTCCCTACGTATCTAGCCCATGCATGCCTTCATCTTTACTTGATCAGCCCAATAACCATGCATCGACTGTAAACATCAAACCATATTCTGTACCCACATCTAGAGGTTGGTTTTGTTCCTGCATAATGCCACTTATGTACTAAGAACTTTTTCGCACACAATCTCACTATATGAAATTTTACAAAATATTATCAAAAATGCTATATTATATGATGGTTTCGTTTTACAAAACTATGTTATATTATGTTTCGATTCAAACAACATATCCATTCAAACTTAATTATATAAAGGTTCCCTCTATATAAACGTTCCGCTATAATATGATTCTATTCAAACATAATTATATAAAGATTCCCTCTATATAAACGTTCCGCTAAAATATGATTCTATTCAAAATAATTATATAAAGGTTCCGATATATATAAACGATTTGCTGTAACAATATTAACTTACCTCGAGATTCTTCACGAGCTCCTACGGATTGCTATAGCTAAAAATGTCGAACGGTAAACCGCCTCCGCCATCTTTGATAGATTACATAGGTCTTAATATTGTATAGTGGGCTAAAAGTCCATTAAGGCCCAATACCTTTGTAACCTATATATATGTTATATCAATGAATGGAAACCCTAAGGAGGACATTACAATCAATCTCATGATCTCACATGGTATCACAGCCTAAGATCCAAAGACCAAATTTTTCTTTCTCTCCTTGTTCTAAACCCTAGCCACCCCCTCCCCTTGTGCCGCCACCCTCCCCCCCCCCCCCCCTCGGCCACTGTTGTGAGCGAAATCTGCCATGTTTTACAGTAACTTTTATATCGATTTCTGTATACATTGCATTTATTTGGGTTTAAATAGTACAGAATCTATGTAGTTTATGCTTATTTGTCAAATTATGGAATCTACACCAGTTTCTGTTTAAATCGCAGAAATCGAGGCATTTACAGCAATTCTACAGAAGGTCGGAAAAGCTCGGAAAAACACTACAAAAGTCCAGGGTCAAAGCAGCGGAACAAGTCTGAGAGGCAAGGCTACTCGACATCGAGTAAGCCTACTCGACATAGACCACCATGTCCGAGCACCAGCTTGGTCGACAAGGCATGGTCGAGAGAGCGAGACAACCCGAGCTCCGGACACTACTCGACCTCGATAAGCCCTCGTCGAGGTCGACGAAGCCCAGACGCCCACGTCCGGAGTCGACGAGGAGAAGCTGTCCGAGGACGAAGCCGAGGACGACCAGGAGACTCGCTGCAGCGGAAGTGACCACTCGCTGCCGCGGACCAAGCCACTCGCTACCAGCGGAAGAGCCAGCTCGCGGAAGCGGAAGCAGACACCCAACTCGACCTCGAGGAGCACTTGTCGAGGTCGACGAAGACCTTGAGACATGTCCGAGCATGTCCGAGCCAGTCGAGCACACCCACCCGAGGAGGCTAGTCGACAGAGCCACCCTTGTCGAGGTCGACGAGGCCAACTCGAGATCGACAAGAGTCCAGTGAGCCAACTCCGAGCCACATCGAGCAGAGTCAAGCCGAGCCGAGAAGTCGTACTCGAGGACGAGTAGACCTACTCGAGGTCGAGTAAGGCAGTGTCCAGAATCTTCTCGACTAGCCCTGTCCGAGTAGAGTTGACGTTGCTTGGTCGCGAAGGCGGAAAATTCTATCCCGATCTATCGAGTTCTATCCAAGGAGACAAGATCTATCAACATCATGAAGACCTACCATAATTAGTTTTATCTTTTCTTTATTGATTTATTTCCTAAAAACAATTTATTTATCTTTTAAGCTTTTAGATATAGATTTAGATAGAGATAGATATCTTCTTTCCTAGAATAGCTAGGGAATGAAGCCTATAAATAAAGCCCATGGGGTTCAGTTTTATTTATTCAATTTCAGATCAAGACAAGTAGTTCCACAGAGAAGTTTAGGGGTTCTAAGGTTTTTAGGGTTTTGGCTTTCTGCGAAAGTTGATTGCCAGGATTGTAAAGGCTTTGAATTTAGTTTTAATGCAAGTTTCTTTTCATCAATCAATGTCTATTATTGCGATGAGGCGTGAGTAGTCCACCCACTTCTGGGGCTGGGGTGAGCCCGACGGTGGCCATGTGAGGCGATGCGATAAAGGTCAGATCTTTTGTGCGATTCATCTTCTATCCCTATGAGCATGATTCTTTTGCGAGAGTTGAAGGTGATCCTTGCTTGTGTTATTGAAGCGAAAGTGATCTTAATGCAACTTGGATTAATTATGTGAAAAAGGGTTAGTAACAATTAAGGTTTATGCGAGAGCCTCTATTTGCCTATTTGTTAATGACGAAAGTTATTTGATGGAAAGCATGATCTTTTATGCCTTTATGTATTGTTTTGCATGGTTATCGTTGTGGTGTTGAAACCCCGACCTTGGAAGTCTTTTAATATATTTGAAGTTAGTTTCTGTCAAAATCTGAGTTTTGGTTCGAATTCTGCAATTTAAAGTTTCTGTCTTTACTTTCTTTGTCGAGATCGACCAGTCTTTGCCTTTGCTTTTCGTTTCTGCTTGCTTCTGTTTGGCTTTGCTTTACTTTTTGTCTTTAGTTTCTGTCTTTGCTTTTGTTTTAGTTGCCCTTGCCGGGTTTATTTGTTTCTTTCTGTTTCTGCGATTCTCTCTGTTCTGCCCTGCTTCTATGAGAATCTACAGCTACCTAAGAACTGCTGACGTGCTTCCTCGTGGATTCGATCCTGATTTTCTCTTACTACAACGGGAGGAAGTCTTGTATTTATTTGCTGAGACAGGGAAGTCAGTCTGAACTATATTTCATATCTATTTCATACTCGATTTACTCCTGCAACAACAAATTGGCGTCGTTGCCGGGGAAGCAAACAATCGCGCCTTAGGTAGTCAGTTCTCACTGTTTCTTTGAGTTAGTTTGCAGGTGTATGCGTCGTTCTGGTCAAACACCTGAGTTTGACAGCTTAGACGAACCGGAGCGCTACCTACACATCCACTCCAAACTCAAAAGGATCATGGCGGCCGCTGAAACACAGGAACAGTTGATCGCTAGGCTTAACAGGGAATTGGCCACAAAGGATGCTGTTATCGCCACTGAGAGAACAGCAAGGGAACAAGCAGCTGAGCGCGCGAGGCAAGCGGAAACTGAGCTTGCCCAATATCCAACCACTGCTGAGGATTATATGCATCCGACTCTCATCGTGCCTGAATCGGCGATTCTTATCCCTGAAAACTCTTGTGAAATTCGCACTCAATTTCTTATAGAGCTTAAAAATAATGCCTTTTATGGCAGATTTAATGAGTGTCCTCTTGAACATATTACTAATTTTCATGATATGTGCCGTACTCTTGCAGAAGGTACAACATTGGAATATGTCAAGATGAAAGCTTTTCGCTGGTCGCTCACTGGGCCTGCACTGAAATGGCTGGAAGGGCTGAAAGCAAGATCACTCACAACCTGGGCCCAAGTAGAGCAAGAGTTTCTGAACAAATTCTTCCCACCCGCCAAAAAAGCACATCTCCGCCAGAAAATCACCGCCTTTAAACAGCAGAAAGGGGAACCACTGGCAAAGGCATGGGAGCGCTACAAGGAACTTCTGCGATCTTGCCCTACTCATGGACAACCACCCTACATCATTCAGGAGATCTTCTTCAACTCTCTTGATCAAGTCACTAAGGACAGAATCAACAATTATACTCGCTACAAGTATCTGACGATGCCGCCAAGTGACGCATGGGGTGTGCTAGAGAAGCTCACCAACTACGACAACAAGTATGGGTCTACTGTAACCTATGAAGAGAACCCATACGCCAGGCCAGCACTATCCATGCCCCTATATGAGCCATCTAAAGAGATTGATCCTGATGTTAGGGAGCAATACTACAGAGACCAGAATAAGAAGCTCCTCAAGCAAGTCAAATATCTCTCTGTTAACCAGCCTTGCATAGAATGCGGATCGCAAAGGCACACCACTCCTGAGTGCCCACACACAGAGCAAGTCAGGATGGCAAAGCATCATGAGGATGTAGCTTACGCAGGAGGGCCTAATCGCTATATGGGGGATCAAAGGCCTTATCAACAGCAATGGAACCAAGGTCCCCCTAGGAATCCTCCACCTTACAGAGCTCCAGGACATCTAGAAAGGGATCAAAAGAAGGATGATCTGCAGCTGATCCTTGAGGAGATGCGACGAAATCAGGGCACCATCAATAACCAGTTCCAGAACATCACCACCAAATTTGGAGAACTGGACATCTAGAAAAGGGGAATTGAGACTCAAATAGGAAGATTTCTGCGCAGATCCCACGACAGTCTCGCAAGCTCCCTGGGCAAACAGAACCAAATCCTAAGGGAAAGACTGGACACATCGCTGTTGTAAAACTCAGAAGCGGCCATCAATTACAGGAGCCAGAAGTCGGGAAACAACAGAACGACAAGCATCTGGTCGACCTCGACAAGACCCTAGTCGACCTCGAGGAGAAAATTCCAGAATCTTCGTCTGCACCACACAGCAACTCGACTGGGCCCAATCTGGTCGATATCGACAAAGGACTTGTCGATGTCGAGGAGCCCTTGGTCGAGAAATCTGCAGCAACTCCAACGTCTGTTCTGGCTCCGAATCAGAAAAAGAAGCTGCCTTTCCCCACCAAATCTCTAAAGGACCCAGCGGAGAAAAAGTTTCAGCGCTTCATCAAGATGCTTCAGAAGCTGAACGTCACCATCCCCTTCACAGAAGCTCTCAATGAAATGCCGTCCTACGTCAAATTCCTAAAGGAGATTCTGAGCAAAAAGCGATCAATGGCTGAAATTACAGAGGAGTGCAGCCAGTTGGACATACTGGAAAAGAGGCCGGATCCAGGTAAGTTTGCTCTAACTATTGGATTTGGTCCATACAAAATTAATGCCCTATGTGATCTTGGAGCTAGTGTTAGTATTATGCCTTTGACGATTTGGTCCAAGATTAAGATAGGTGCCCTGGAGCCTGTGGATGCTAGACTTTACATGGCCAACAACACGGTGGTCATTCCAACAGGCATGGTGGAAAATGTCCCAGTACAAGTAGGTAAATTCTTCGTCCCTGCTGATTTCTTAATTATTGATATGCAAGAAGATCCTGCTTGTCCAATTATTCTAGGGAGACCATTCTTGGCGACGGTGGATGCCAACATAAGCGTAAGGAAAGGAGTGCTCACCTTCAACATCAGCGATGAAGTAATTGAGTATTCCTTCAACAAAACTGAAAGGCATACGGGTCCGATGGAAGAGGTCAAATCTATCTCAGCTGGCTACATCACCTGCGTGGAACCCAAGGTCAGGAATATGACCCCCGAGGAGCTAGAAAAGAGGGACATGGAGGCCCAGGTGGAGGAGATCATGGCAATCCTCAAGGAGAACACAAGGACTAAGTATGGGGTCAAGATCGACCAAATCCTAGTCGATCTCGACCAAACCAAGGAGACTCCACCAGAGCCAGCTTCGTCGAGCAGCAAACCGGAGGAGCCACCCTACTCGATCTCGAGTAGGCTCGTCGAGGTCGACCAAAACTCGGGGAGCCCAGAGCCTGCTTCCTCGACACTGAGAACACCAGATCCAGGAGCCTCGTCGAGGTCGACCACCCTTGTCGAGATCGACAAGCCCGTTGCTGACTCGGCTTCATGTCCCTCGACACAGACTCCACCAGACGGACAACCTTCGTCGATCTCGACTAGTCTACTCGAGGTCGACCACGAGTCGGCACCACCAGACCCTGTGTTCTCGAGGAGCGACCTACCAGGAGCAGAACCTTTGTCGATCTCGACCACCTTACTCGAGGTCGACAAGACCAAATCTTCCTCGACGCCATCTTCCTCGACGATGCAGCCACCAGTGCCAGAACCCTACTCGATGTCGAGTAGTCTTGTCGAGGTCGACCAGCCCCTGTCTTCACCAGCTCCTGCTTCCTCGACCAGGACACCACCAGAGCCTGCAGTCTCGTCAATCTCGAGGAGCCCTAGTCGAGATCGACCAAACACCGTGGTCCCCGATTCCGTCTTTGCGAAGGTGAGCCAAGGTATGGATCTTTCTTCTCCTATTTCCATTAAAGATTTATCTATACATGGGAGAGGTCTGCCTTGGTGTGTGCGATTGTGCAGGATTTCCAATGATGAGCCTAAGGAGTATGAAGTTGGAGACAAGCTCTATGTCTCCAAATCAAAGAATCATTGGTTTCCCAACAAATTCAACAAGAAGCGGATGGGACCATTCGTGGTGAACAAGATCCATTCTGGAGGATTACAGCTGATGGACAAGAATTGAGTCTTATTTGAGGCCCAAGCTACATGGGCCCTACAGATGCCACCTTAAGCATTAATGGAGAAAGTCGGTCTAGTGACTATAAAATCTAGAGCATGTACATAGACTCTTTTTAGAACATTTGAGACATTGTCTTTGCTTGTTTTTGGTTTTGAACATTTTTTGTTTTTTTTTATTTCTATTATGGGTATATGTCTTCTACTTTTTCAGGTCAATGGATAGAACCAAGCTACAATTAGGAGGTGCTCCATTCGAAATTTTGCGGCTCTGCACTCATGTCTTGTGAGTTTCTTTCTTTACCCTTTACATTGTTTTTATACAGTGAGGACACTGTAATATTTAAGTATGGGGTGGGGGAAGGGCTTAATTTATGCATATTTGCCATATTTGACATTATGTGTGCATTATTTCTTTGAATTGCTACATGGCTAAGTTTGGAATGCATTATTTATTTATGTGTTTATATGCATGTTTTCCAAAAGTTTGAAAAAAATTACCCCGACCCCCATTGAAATTTTTCGAATAATGTCATGGAAGCTTATATTGAACTCGATGATGCAAAATTGGATTCATTAGAGATAAAGCATGAAATTGCCTAGTAAAGGGAAGTCACAATGAAGTGCATTATTTGATGAAAACCATGAAAGGAGGTAAAATTTGAAGTTGCTTTTGACATGTTGCATGATAAGATGATGGAGGACTTTATATTTCCATATAATGCTCATATTGTTAAATCCTAAGCCTTACCCATGCTTATGCATCACAAAAAGCCATAATATGCCTTATTTTAAATATTGCTCCACATGATCTAAATATTTGCCATTCTTTACCTTATCCGGGGATTATGTTGAGAATGATGTTACATTATGGAGATGTTATATGGTTGTTGTGTTGAGATTATCATTATTGGAGTTTGGAAGGAAATTGTTTGAAATATATGGAAAATTTAATGAGTGAAAGAAAATCCAATCACCTCAGGAGATAAAGGTAGATTGACCCTGCTCTCTGAGATAATAGTTTGGAGAGATGGGACACATTGTGAGGAGTCCGACGCACTAAGTATCCGGGGCCATTCATGACACCCATGTTTGCGACTCGCGAGAAGGCAGTGCTGAGGTCAAAGAGGTAAAAGCATTATTATTGAGAAAAGCAATATGAAGGGTGATGAATCTTATGAAAAAGAATGTGGTATGAAATTCAATTTGGAAATACTCCATTTCCCCGGATCGAAAGCACCACATTGCCAGAAATTGCCCACCTTTAGCCTTTTACCAATCTACTCCTTCATGAGCTTAAATTAAAGTCTTCTTGATTATCAATGCTTTGTCACATAAAAATTGTTTTTGCATAACCCTCCTTTTGTGAGTAGATGTTGCTTTTATATATTTGCACATGCATGAATCTGTGACACTAGTACCTTTTCGAGGATGGTAATTGATTGCAGGGACATATGAGAATGAATCTAATATGTTGAGAGTTTTGATTTCTTCCCCTGAGTGACAAGTAAAAGTATTGCTTGGGGACAAGCAAGTTTAAGTATGGGGTGTTTGTTGTGAGCGGAATCTGCCATGTTTTACAGTAACTTTTATATCGATTTCTATATACATTGCATTTATTTGGGTTTAAATAGTACAGAATCTATGTAGTTTATGCTTATTTGTCAAATTATGGAATCTACACCAGTTTCTGTTTAAATCGCAGAAATCGAGGCATTTACAGCAATTCTACAGAAGGTCGGAAAAGCTCGGAAAAACACTACAGAAGTCCAGGGTCAAAGCAGCGGAACAATTCTGAGAGGCAAGGCTACTCGACATCGAGTAAGCCTACTCGACATAGACCACCATGTCCGAGCACCAGCTTGGTCGACAAGGCATGGTCGAGAGAGCCAGACAACCCGAGCTCCGGACCCTACTCCACCTCGACAAGCCCTCGTCGAGGTCGACGAAGCCCAGACGCCCACGTCCGGAGTCGACGAGGAGAAGTTGTCCGAGGACGAAGCCGAGGACGACCAGGAGACTCGCTGCAGCGGAAGTGACCACTCGCTGCCGCGGACCAAGCCACTCGCTGCCAGCGGAAGAGCCAGCTCGCGGAAGCGGAAGCAGACACCCAACTCGACCTCGAGGAGCACTTGTCGAGGTCGACGAAGACCTTGAGACATGTCTGAGCATGTCCGAGCCAGTCGAGCACACCCACCCGATGAGGCTAGTCGACAGAGCCACCCTTGTCGAGGTCGACGAGGCCAACTCGAGATCGAAAAGAGTCCAGTGAGCCAACTCCGAGCAACATCGAGCAGAGTCAAGCCGATCCGAAAAGCCGTACTCGAGGACGAGTAGACCTACTCGAGGTCGAGTAAGGCAGTGTCCAGAATCTTCTCGACTAGCCCTGTCCGAGTAGAGTTGACGTTGCTTGGTCGCGAAGGCGGAAAATTCTATCCCGATCTATCGAGTTCTATCCAAGGAGACAAGATCTATCAACATCATGAAGACCTACCATAATTAGTTTTATCTTTTCTTTATTGATTTATTTCCTAAAAATAATTTATTTATCTTTTAAGCTTTTAGATATAGATTTAGATAGAGATAGATATCTTCTTTCCTAGAATAGCTAGGGAATGAAGCCTATAAATAAAGCCCATGGGGCTCAGTTTTATTCATTCAATTTCAGAGCAAGACAAGTAGGTCCACAGAGAAGTTTAGGGGTTCTAAGGTTTTTAGGGTTTTGGCTTTCTGCGAAAGTTGATTGCCAGGATTGTAAAGGCTTTGAATTTAGTTTTAATGCAAGTTTCTTTTCATCAATCAATGTCTATTATTGCGATGAGGCGTGAGTAGTCCACCCACTTCTGGGGCTGGGGTGAGCCCGACGGTGGCCATGTGAGGCGATGCGATAAAGGTCAGATCTTTTGTGCGATTCATCTTCTATCCCTATGAGCATGATTCTTTTGCGAGAGTTGAAGGTGATCCTTGTTTGTGTTATTGAAGCGAAAGTGATCTTAATGCAACTTGGATTAATTATGTGAAAAAGGGTTAGTAACAATTAGGGTTTATGCGAGAGCCTCTATTTGCCTATTTGTTAATGACGAAAGTTATTTGATGGAAAGCATGATCTTTTATGCCTTTATGTATTGTTTTGCATGGTTATCGTTGTGGTGTTGAAACCCTGGCCTTGGAAGTCTTTTAATATATTTGAAGTTAATTTCTGTCAAAATCTGAGTTTTGGTTCGAATTCTGCAATTTAAAGTTTCTGTCTTTACTTTCTTTGTCGAGATCGACCAGTCTTTGCCTTTGCTTTTCGTTTCTGCTTGCTTCTGTTTGGCTTTGCTTTACTTTCTGTCTTTAGTTTCTGTCTTTGCTTTTGTTTTAGTTGCCCTTGCCGGGTTTATTTGTTTCTTTCTGTTTCTGCGATTCTGTCTGTTCTGCCCTGCTTCTGTGAGAATCTACAGCTACCTAAGAACTGCTGACGTGCTTCCTCGTGGATTCGATCCTGATTTTCTCTTACTACAACGGGAGGAAGTCTTGTATTTATTTGCTGAGACAGGGAAGTCAGTCTGAACTATATTTCATATCTATTTCATACTCGATTTACTCCTGCAACAACAGCCACCACCCTCTCGCCACCACCCTCTCGCCGGCGCCCCCCCCCCCCCCCCCCAACGCCGCCCTCTTCTCTCTCTCCACGCCACCCTTAGCCCTCTCTTCTCGTCCCAATGGCTAACCCACCACCTCCCAACCCTATTAAGCCGCCCTTCCACTCCGCCCTAACCATCTCCAACATCAAGAATTGCATCCCCATCATCCTTGATCATGAGTCTGGTACATACACCATGTGGTCGCACCTCTTCACGACCCATGTTAAGGCTCACAAAGTCCGATCATCGCGGTTATATTTGCCTCGATATCAAGACTCACAGGATCATTCTCTCTCGTCATGTCACCTTTGATGAGTCGCGATTTCCCTTCGCATCTCCCACACCCCATGTGTCGTCGACAGCGTCTGATTCACCATTCCCTCACTTCATTCTTCCCCAGAGCTCTCCCGGTGCTCCTGCGTCTCCCCCTCCCCCACCTCCCTCGCCACCCCCCACCACAAGACCACACACCCGCAACGTCTCCGGAGTCTTCCGACCCCGTCAGATCGTCTCCATGACCACCGCCCATCACCCCGCTATCCACCGTCCATCACATCGCCAAACACCCTCGTCTCCCCTACGTGCGGCGCCCGCCGCAACCCCAAATGCGGCACACGCCGCATGTTTACCCTCCTTGGCGGCGCCCGCCGCACACCCTGCGGCGCCCGCCGCAACCCACTTTGCTGCACCTGCCGCTTCGTACCCCCCCTGGCGGCGCCCGCCGCACCTGCACCCGCCGCCCCCGTCCTTCCCGGCTCCTAGACCTCCCTTTCCCCCATCCCCACCTCCCACAAAACAGCCCTCCTCGACCCGAATTGGCAGGCGGCTATGCTCGACGAATACAGGGCCCTTACAAAGAATGGTACTTGGGTTCTTGTCCCGCGCCCTCCAGCGGCGAACGTCGTTCGCTGAATGTGGCTCTTCCGTCACAAGTTCCGCTCTGATGGGACGTTGGAGTGCTATAAAGCACGTCTTGTCGTCAACGGTCGATCCCAGCAGGTAGGTATCGATTGTGATGAGACCTTCAGCCCCGTAGTGAAGCCTGCCACTATCCGGGTGGTATTGAGTTTAGTTCTGTCGCGCAAATGGGCCATTCATCAGCTGGATGTTAAGAACGCTTTTCTGCATGGTCACCTGAATGAGACAGTCTACATGTTTCAGCCGCCGGGATTTACTGATGTCGATCGTCCTAAGCACGTCTGTCTCCTGAAGCGCTCTCTGTATGGTCTGAAACAGGCTCCACGAGCTTGGTTCCAGCGCTTTGCTTCTCATTTGCTCCGCTTGGGTTTCATTGGCAGCCGCTCGGATTCGTCCCTGTTCATCTATCGCAGAGGCTCCGACATGGCATTTCTGCTGCTATATGTTGACGACATCATTCTCACCGTCTCTTCTGATGCTCTTCGGACGTCGATTATTTCACGGCTAAGTGCTGAATTCGCTATGTCAGATTTGGGCCAGTTGTCTTACTTCTTGGGGGTTGCTGTTCAGCGGCATGCGTCTGGGCTTTTTCTCTCACAGAGTAAGTATGCTGTTGAAATTGTTGCTCGGGCTAACATGAGTAACTGCAATCCGGTCGCCACCCCTGTCGATACATCCAACAAGCTCAGCGCTCACTCTGGTCCTTTGGTTGATGATCCGACATTATACAGGAGCCTTGCTGGTGCTCTTCAGTATCTCACCTTCACCAGACCTGATATCAGTTACGCCGTTCAGCAGATCTGCTTGTTTATGCAGGCACCCAGGGAACCCCACTTTCATGCCTTAAAGCGGATCATTCGGTACATCAGCGGCACACTCGAGCTCGGCACCACGATCACTCCTTCCTCTAAGCTTGACCTTGTTGCATACACTGATGCGGATTGGGGTGGTTGTCCTGACACGCGTCACTCCACGTCTGGTTACTGTGTCTTCCTCAATGACACCCTTGTGTCGTGGTCGGCCAAGCGTCAGTCAGTCGTGTCTCGCTCCAGTGCTGAAGCCGAATACAGGGGCGTTGCCAACGTTGTCTCTTAGTGCTCTTGGCTCCGCAATCTCCTGCTTGAGCTCTGTTGCCCTCTTATGAAGGCCACTCTGGTCTACACTGATAACATTTCGGCAGTCTATCTGGCTAGCAACCCGGTCCAACATCAACGCACGAAGCACATTGAGCTTGATCTCCACTTCGTCAGGGACAAGGTTGCCATAGGACATGTTCGCGTTCTCCATGTCCCGTCCTCATATCAGTACGCTGATATTTTCACCAAGGGTTTACCTAGACAGTTGTTCATTGATTTTCGCTCCAGTCTCACTGTACGACCCCCTCCAGTTTCGACTGCGGGGGTTTGATAGATTACATAGGTCTTAATATTGTATAGTGGGCTAAAAGCCCATTAAGGTCCAATACCTTTGTAACCTATATATATGTTATATCAATGAATGGAAACCCTAAGGAGGACATTACAATCAATCTCATGATCTCACAATCTTCTTCCGATAACGCCATTTCCTCCGATGTTAGAATATGGATTTTGAATCGAAAACATTGTAGTTGAACCGGGGCATCGCTTCTTTATATAGACTTTCGAACTTACCTCAGGCATTGGATGCCGATTTGGGAGCTCGACACCTTCATGGAATCTGCCGACCTGGGAGTCCGGCACCTGCATCCGAGGCTGCCGACTTGGGAGCTCGCCACCGGCACCGTGCCGATGGCGATATACCGCCGTGCAGATAATAAAAAGGTTAAATAAAGATGGTATATATTGTATTGATTTTTAAACACTACGCCAGATGGCCTTTCGGGCGACGGACCGAAGTCGTCGCCTGAAAGGTGTTTTTCGCCCTCTGACGACTCAGGCGACGAACTTTCGTCGCCTGAGTTGCGGTCGGGTGACTTTCATCCTTCCACCATTCAGTCGACGACCATCTGTATGTTCGTCGGCGGAGTTACCTCAGGCGACGGAAAAAGTGTTCGTCGACTGATGATGTTGTCAGAGGCCAAGGGCCATCCAGGCCCGCCCATTAAGACTCAGGCGACGAGTTTAGTGTCATAAGTTCGTCGCCTGAGTCGGTCCATAGGGCTATGAAAGAATTCAGGCGACGGACTTTTTTCTTTATGTGTCGTCGCCTAGATAGTTTCAGGAGACGGAAATAGAATTATTTTGTCTCCTGAGAGGCCCATAGGGCTATGAAAGCATTCAAGCGACGGAATTTGTTCTTTTTGTGTCGTCGCCTAGATAGTTTCAGGAGACGGACATATAATTACTTTGTCTCCTGAGCGGTCCATAGGGCTATGAAAGCATTCAGGCGACGGACTTTTTTCTTTATGTGTCGTCGCCTAGATAGTTTCAGGAGACGGCAATAGATTTATTTTGTCTCCTGAGTGTAGTCTAAGGATGCATTCTCAGTTGTATGTCCGTAGCTGGAGTGTTCAGGAGACGAACTTTTATATAATTCCGTCGCCTGAATAGGTTTAATTTTTATTTTTTTTTAGTATAAGTTCGTCGCCTGAATTATTTTGATTTTAAAAAAAATAAAATTTGATAGGGCAGGTGCCCCCTGTTCGAATGTACCTTATAGCACATGTTGTGCTCCTGTCCTAAACTCTATAAACAACAACACACACAACACAAACAACATACTCAACAACATACAAGCACAAGCAATTAATTCCATCACATTAAAAACATTGTAATCCACCCTAAACCTTGTCCAACATACCAAAAGTATGTGACAAATATCCATCTTGAGCAACTTCACAAAAAACTTCACAAAAAGTATACACAAATACTACAAATTCCATCCAACACAAGTTCTCTAAATGTTTCTCCAGAAAACCAAAGCCAAGTTTAGTTACAGGGATATGAGGAGGGCGTCCTTACCTTGCTATTTCGGCTGGGGGGAGGGCTGACTGTCTATTGGATGACAAGCGGAGTTGGTGGAGGGCTGAGGAGAAGCTGTGGCTGAAGGGACAACCTGAGGACACACTACGGAGGTGACGGATGGTTGTGAGTTGGCCTGACCACTTAGCATGCCCATCATGAGCCTCTCGATGCTGGCCATACGCTCCTCCACCTGCTCATTCTTGGTCTCGGTTAGGGTGGTTTTCTCACGCAGCCTTTCAATTTCAGCCTTCGCCTCCTCCAGCTCCTTGTCCCTCTCTGCAGCCCTTGCTGCCCATGGACCCCCTCTTTTCTTTACAGGCCGCTCTCCAGCTGCACCCATTCCTTTTAAAAAAAGATTGAAAACATAATAAGTAAAATCAGTGGGATTGAACACATAATAAGAGCTGTAAGTAGAAAAAGATTGAAAACATAAGTAAAATATTGTTATGAACTATAAGTAAAATCACTAATTTCTGATTGTAAGTAAGAATGAGCAGCTGGAGAATAAGAAAGTCATAAATAAAATCTTGTTATGAAAACAAGAGTGAAATCTTGATATGAATTATAACAAGATTGAAATTGTAAGTAAAATCAGTAATGGAAATTGTAAGTAAGGATTGAACACATAAATAAAATCTTGTTATGAAAACAAGATTGAAAACATAAGTAAAATGTTGTAATGGAAATTGTAAAATCAGAAATTCAAACATAAGTAAAATCTTGATATGAATTATAACAAGTAAAATATTTTTATGAACTTCTGAAAATTGTAAAACAATAATAAAATAAGTGGGATTGAACTATACCTCGAACTTCTGTTCCTTTTCTTTCCCCGAAACAATCCAAGATGATCTGTGTTTGTTCTTCGACAGAGAGGGGTGGTATTTGGTTTGGGTCTTCTCCTCCTTCTCCAACAGTGCAGACTTCATCAAGACGACGTTTCAATTTGGCCTACAAACACAGAAATTTTTAAGTAAAATGAATATATATATATAAGTAAAACACATAAAGGAATGCATATATTGATTGGAAACCAGTAAAAGGAATATATAAGTAAAAGGAATATATATAAGTAAAACAAGTAAAACACAGAAAGAAATGCATTTTTGAACAGGATTTATAAGAAATGCAATAATATATAAGTAAAACCTAAGTACTTAGGAAACAACCTAGCAAGCAAACTAAAAAAATCTAATAGTAGATAAGCAAGCAAAAATTAGCATCAGTCAAGCAAGCAAACAAATCTCATAGTAGATAAGCAAGAAAAAAAAATTCATAGCAAATAGATGAAAAGCAACAATAGATAAGTATTTTTTAAGCAACATAATAGATGTGAAGATAGGCAACAACCAAGCAAGCAAACAAAAATGACAGAAACGGAGGAAGATGAGAGGCAACAGAAGATAGGTAACAGTCATGTGTGGTTTTAAGCAACATAAAAAGAAGATAGGCAACAGAAGATAGGCAACAGTCATGTCTCGCTCGACAGAAGATAGGCAATAGTAGATATGGATGTGTAGATGTATTTTTTAAGCAACATAAAAAGAAGATAGGCAACAGCCACACATGACAGAAGATAGGCAACAGTCAAGCAACAGTTAAAACCTAAGTAAAACCTAAGTAAAACCTAAGTACTTAGGAAAAATGACAGAAATGGAGGAAGATGAGAGGCAACAGAAGATAGGCAACAATCATGTGTGGTTTTAAGCAACATAAAAAGAAGATAGGCAACAGTCATGTCTCGCTCGACAAAATAGTAGATATGGATGTGTAGATGTATTTTTTAAGCAACATAAAAAGAAGATAGGCAACAGCCACACATGACAGAAGATAGGCAACAGTCAAACAACAGTTAAAACCTAAGTAAAACCTAAGTAAAACCTAAGTACTAAGGAAAAATGACAGAAAAAAAAGGTCATACCAGTCCATCTTGCGCACCCGGACACCCCTCGTAGGCTTCTATGGTTGTCTTAAGCCATGCCGCCGGATGTTTTTCTTTAACGATGAGCTCTTCTGCTCGGAAGCTCAGGGGCTTGGACCCATTGTGATGATTGAGGGGGTTCGGGTTCTTGGTCCTGTTTTGCTTGTTTCGCTCACACAGGGCCTGTAAAAAGATAGTCAATCAGAAATCACAAGTGATAAACAATAAGATAAACGGCGAATAAAAAAACAAGTTAGGGAATTAATGAGAAATTACCATTCTCGCTTCGTCTGTGAAGTCACTCACCAAGAACCGCCACTGCTCAGGGCGAGCGACAAACTCAAGTGGTATGTCCTCGCCCCCCCACTCCAGGAAGTGTTGATGACAGTCATACTTCCAGGCCCCATATGCTTTTCCGCTCTTCTTCTCCACGTATGAGTCAACTACAGGTTCAATCTCATAGTACATCTACACATCCATATCAGAAAAAAAGACATAAGTATAGGAGATAAGCAAAAGTAGATAAGCACAACCAAGCAAGGAAACAAAAAAAAAGCAACAGTCAAGCAACAGTTAAGCAAGAAAAAAAATAGATGTGAAGCACAAATCAAGAAAGCATAAGTAATAAGAAACTATAAATAAACATAAGTAATAAGCAACATAATAGATGTGAAGAAACTATAAAGAAACTATAAGTAATAAGCAACATAATAGATGTGAAGCACAAAACCAAAGAAACATAAGAAACTATAAAGAAACATAAGTAATAAATGTGAAGCATAATTATAAAGAAACATAGGTAAACACAGATCACACTATACAGAGATCACACTATACACAGATCACACTATACAGAGACTATACACAGATCACACTATAGTTGATTTAGGATACACAGAAACTATACACAGAAACTATAAAGATGTGAACCATAATTATAAAGCAACTATAAAAAAATTCATAGCAAATAGATGAAAAGCAACTATAAAGAAACATAAGTAATAAGAAACTATAAAGAAATACATGTGAAGCAAAAATAAGCATCAGATAAGCATTTTGTGAAGGAAAAAGCAACTATACAGAAACATAAGTAATAAGAAACTATAAAGAAATAGATGTGAAGCAAAAATAAGCATCAGATAAGCATTTTGTGAAGGAAAAAATAGATGTGAAGCACAAATCAAGAAGGCATAAGTAATAAGAAACTATAAAGAAACATAAGTAATAAGAAACTATAAAGACATAGATGTTCTTATGATTTTTAGGCAAAAATAAGCATCATAAACTATAAAGAAACTATACACATAAACTATAAAGAAATGCACAGAAAGCATGTCATAAGCATCAGAAACTATAAAGAAACTATACACAGAAACTATAAAGAAACTATAAAGAAATACATGTGAAGCAAAAATAAGCATCAGATAAGCATTTTGTGAAGGAAAAAGCAACTATAAAGAAACATAAGTAATAAGAAACTATAAAGACATAGATGTTCTTATGATTTTTAGGCAAAAATAAGCATCAGAAACTATAAAGAAACTATACACAGAAACTATTAAGAAATACACAGAAAGCATGTGATAAGCATCAGAAACTATAAAGAACCTATACATAGAAACTATTAAGAAACTATAAAGAAATACATGTGAAGCAAAAATAAGCATCAGATAAGCATTTTGTGAAGGAAAAAGCAACTATAAAGAAACATAAGTAATAAGAAACTATAAAGACATAGATGTGAAACAAAAATAAGCACACCCAATCAAGAAAGCAAACACAGATCACACTATAAAGATATAAGTAATAAGTACTTAAATAAAAGATAATAAAAAAAATAAACTACCTCCAAGTAATCTCTTACGGGGGACCGTTGCTCATCTGTTAGTTTGCTCCATGTTGATGCAAGCATCGGCACTTTGTCCCTGATAGCACACCCAATGTCTCGGACAAAGGTGTCATGCAGTTGCTTGAGGCCAGGCCCCTTGTGGAAGCAGGTCCACTCAATCTTCAGCTTCTTCCCTGCTGCGGCCTTGAGGAGTGCTGTTTTGTGACTCTTGATGGTTCGATATTTACCTAAAAATCATTACAACATATCAGATAACAAAACCATCATCAACATAAGTAACATTAATAAGCAACAAAAAAAAAACACAACTTTATAAGAATCCTAACAAGTATATATTTTGCCAAACAGACCCTTAGTGAGAGAGAGAGACAACACTGAAGGTACACACATATCTATATCATTCTAATATATACATAAAATAAAACAAATAAATGTGTGTTTTTTTCTTTTAAGTACAGAAAGGGGGGGGAGAGTGAATTGCTGAGTTATAAGCTATGGATTTAAGTTCTACAACTATGAAAGAAACCAGAGGCCACCCAGAAAAGCACCAAACTTTAAATGTTGACTTGTGTTGTCATCTTCTCTATGAAACCCAATCATCTTCTCTATGAAACCCAATTAAGCAACAGTTGAGATAAGTAACATTAATAAGCAACAAAAAAAAACACAATCATCATCAACATAAGTAACATTAATAAGCAAACAATTAAGTCCACAAATAAGGCCAACCAAACAATTAAGTACACAATCATCATCAACATAAGTAACATTAACAAGCATCAACATAAGTAACATTAACAGTTAAGATAAGTTTCTGGAATTGCACCAGCCAGCGAGACTCTAAATTAAAGAGAAGTACTGGAAAAATAAGGCCAATCAAACAATTAAGTCCACAAATATCAAGCCAAAGGAAAAAGAAAGCATAGTTTCTGTCTTGATCCTATTTCACACAAGACTGTAGAGACACAAAGTCTCAGTCGAAGGCTAAGTCCACAAATATCAAGCCAAAGGGAAAAAAAAAACATGAATCACTGCAGCCAGTTAAAACAAAAGAACATTGAACATACTTCCTGTTCAATTTCACACAAATCAAATTGAAACCCTAAATCCTAAATCAGATTGAAACCCTAAATCCTATATCCTAAATCCTAAATCAGATTAAAACCCTAAATCCTTATACAAATTGAAACCCTAAATCCTATGAGATTGAAACCCTAAATCCTAAATCAGTATACAAATTGAAACCCTAAATCCTTGTACAATTTTAAAGAATCTGACAGAGGGAGAGAGAGAGATGCTCACCACGACATCGGATGGAGCGAGGGGCCTCGCCTGATGACGAAGCTACTGGGGTGGCGCCGAAAATGGTTGTGGATGGCGCAGGGTTGCCATTGGTGAGAGATAGGAGAGGAGGTGGCACCGGGGTTGTTGCAGAGGGAGTGGGAGAGGGAGTAGGAGTCCCTGAGGCAGGAGGAGGAGTCGGGGCCGGGTTTTGAGAGGGAGTGGGAGTGGGAGTCGGGGCCGGGTTTGGAGAGGAAGTGGGAGTGGGAGTCGGGGCTGGATTTGGAGTGGGAGTGGGAGTGGGAGTCGGGGCCGGAGTGGACGAGGGGGCCGGTAATTGCAGCGGTGGAGGAATCGGGGCCAGAGGCGCTGAAGCAGCCGAGTTCGATGGCGAGGGGACCGGTAATTGCAGCGGTGGAGGAATTGGGGCCGGAGTGGACGAGGTTTGTTTCTTTTTCCCCTTCACAGGGCGGGCTTTAGGAGGCATGGCGGAGGAGAGGTGGAGGAGGGACGAGAGGAGCGGCGGAGGAGAGGCGGAAGAGAGGTGGAGGAGGGACGAGAGGAGCGGCGGAGGAGAGGCGGAGGAGGGACAGAGGCAAGTTGGAGAGGGAGGAGGCGGAGGAGAGACAGAGAGAGAGAGTGAGAGCGAGGAGTGAAAATGATTTGGGGCTAAGGTTAGGGAGGAGTCCGAGTTACTAAAATCCTACATGTTCAGGCGACGGAGATATAAAAAAATATTGTCGCCTGAAAATTTGGCGGAAATTCAAATTTTCGTTAAAATATAGGGAGGAAATTCAATTGGGGAGACGAAATAGTAATAAGTTCGTCTCCTGAATTATTTCAGGAGACGAGAAATTAAATTGTCCGTCGACTGAACATTTGGCGGAAATTCAAATTTTGGTGAAAATAAATGTGGGAAATGAAATTTTATTCAAGCCAAAATGGGTCAAAAATTCACTTTTCCATTGGGGAGACGAACTAGTAATAAGTTCGTCTCCTGAATCATTTCAGGAGACGAGAAATTAACTTGTCCGTCGACTGAACATTTGGCGGAAATTCAAATTTTGTTGAAAAAAAAGGTGGGAAATGAAATTCTATTAGAGCCAAAATGGGTCAAAAATTCACTTTTCCATTGGGGAGACGAACTAGTAATAAGTTCGTCTCCTGAATCATTTCAGGAGATGAGAAATTAACTTGTTCGTCGACTAAACATTTGGCGGAAATTCAAATTTTGGTGAAAAAAAAAGGTGGGAAATAAAATTTTATTAGAGCCAAAATGGGTCCAAAATTCACTTTTCCATTGGGGAGACGAACTACAAATAAGTTCGTCTGCTGAATACTCTCAGGCGACGGAAATTTAATTTGTCTGTCGCCTGAAAAAATACAATTTTTTTTAAAAAGAGCACTTGGCATGTGTTATTGCCCTGTTTACCATAACTTAATGACAAATTGTACCAAACAAAATAGTCTTAGAAGCCATGATACCAACCATGTCATACACATACGAAAATAACCGCCATGTCTCACAAAAACAACGATTACAATATATGATTTATGGAATTCGAAGACATTATCAACCTTCGTCATCGTCATTTTCCTCTTCGTCATCCTCTTGTTCATCTTCATCTTCATCATCGTCTTCATCTACATCTTCATCTTCATCATGTTCATCTTCATCTTCATCTTCATCTTCATCTTCATCTTCATCATCATCATCGTCTTCTTCTTCCTCAATTTCAAGATCAATGGCGAGGTTCAAATTTTCGAAATAGATCACCGGGCCAATCTCCTGATAAGCTTCTTCCACCTCATTGTTAAGATCATCTCCGCGAGTTGCTAGAGTTTGAGGATCATACACGTTTCTATGAGACATCACATTAACTACTTTCCAAGCATCACCCGCCTTTGGATCATCCACGTAAAACACTTGCCTCGCCGAGCGTGCAAGACAAAACGGGGAATCCTCATACCAACCGATGTTTGTGTCCACAGAGAGCAAACTCATATCTACCTTGGTGCTTCCACTATTTTCAGGATCGGTGTCAAACCACTTGCATTTAAACAACACAACTGGCATACAAGTAGCGTATATCAGCTCTACCACTTGTTCAAGTACCCCATAGTACTTAACATCTGAAGTTTCCACCATCACCCCTGAATTTTGTGTTCTCAAATCTTTGTCTTTGTCCCATGCCACAAACTTCACCCCATTGACAGAGCAGGCCCAATACAGTTTGCATTGTAGTGGCCCCTTTGCCAAGTTCAGAACCTCCGGTTTCAGGTAGGTGTCTCCATCTTTGTGCAACTTAGAAACCTATACAACATAATATGTTAGAGTTCTGTATTGGGAAAACAAACATGCAATTTGTTTAATGAAACATCACGGTCGTTCTTACCCATGGGTAGAAATAACTAAGAAAATCTCTTCTACGGTCCCATTCTTCATACTCCGGGTAAGCCTGACTATACAGGTTCTCATGCGATTTCAAGTAGAACTCAACTTCATTGCAGTTGGTTAAAACCTGCCAGTGAGCCTCTGCAATCATAGGTTCTCCTAACCTATCTCTCATGATTTCACCGTGAGGACGCACGAGGCTTGAAACGACAGAAATATCATAGCTCAGCTCCTCCATTGCATTCGTACCTTCACGGCTCTCATCTCGACCCCCGAGATACAAGTTGCAGTATGTTGTTGCCTCGTTTAAAACGTAACGCTCTGAAATACTTCCCTCCGGGTAACAGTAGTTCTTCACTTGAGCCTTATATTTGCCAAGTTGCCTATAAAACAAAGGAAGAAGTTTTGGAGGGGTATAATGGACAGAAATTGTGAGATGAATTTAATCTATAAGTAGCATACCTTTCTATTGGATACATCCAGGTGTAATGCACTGGTCCAGTTTCTAACACTTGTTGCGGTAGGTGAACTAGAAGGTGTACCATGATTGTGAAAAAGTGCGGGGGATAAATCATCTCCAGTCTGCAAAGAATCTGAACTATCTCATCCTCCATCTGGCGGACATCCTCCTTCCTCACCTCCCTGACACACAATTTCTGAAACCATTTCGCTAGCCCAACCAAAGTCTTGGCAACACCCAACGGCAGGTATGCACGGACAACAATGGGAAGAAGACGCTGAAACATAACATGAATGTGATGGGTCTTTAGGCCGTGGAATTTTCTCTCTGCAATTTTGACCTTGTTGTGCAAAGACCCAGCGTACCCATGGGGGTACTTCACTGTACCGAACCATTCGAATATATCTGGTATGTCCTCCCGTTTCACCAGAAATGGCGCATGAGGGAGTGTTTCATCTCTCTTCTGTGCCTGGCTTCTCCGCACCCCTCTTTGCTGCAATGCGGCTCGAGCTTTGGGACCATTCTTTGTCTTCCCTTCTATGTTAAGAGTAGTGCCGATGATGTTGTCGAAGACGTTCTTCTCGATGTGCATAACATCGAGTGCATGTCTGACTCTAATGTGACGCCAGTAAGGCAATCTCCATAACTCGGACTTGTTGGTCCAACACATTCTGTTAGTCACACTGTATGGGGCCTTGAAAGCAGGGTGCGAGCTGAGGACGGGGAAGTTGATCCTGTTGAGAAAGATGGAAACATAATGAGAAAGACATCGGACAAATGTATGAAAAGGGAAAAGAGAGTGAAAAGAGAGGTAGTTCTCGTACCTATCGATCTGTGAAAGAATTTGCTCCCCGTTCCAAGCATAAGGGTGTGTTCTGTGTTCTTCGCTTCCATTGAATGCCATACCATCGGTTCGCCACGGGTGGTTTAGTGGAAGCCATCTACGGTGCCCATCGTAAACCATTCTCCCTTGTTCATGCATTGCAGAAGTACCGTCCAAGCAAATAGGGCAGGCTTTATACCCCTTCGTCGCAGCTCCAGCCAACATCCCCAAGCCAGGAAAGTCGCTTATAGTCCACAACACTGCTGCTTTCATCGTGAAAGTGGACCTTGAGTATCGATCAACAGTATATACTCCAGTCCCCCATAAGTGGCGAAGCTCATCGATCAACGGCTGCATGAACACACTAAGACACTTTCCTGGAGACTTTGGTCCCGGAATCAACAACGCTAACATGTTGAATTCCTTCTTCATGCACAATAACGGAGGCAAGTTGTATGGCATCACTATGACAGGCCATGTGCTATGGAGGGTTGACTGATTCCCAAATGGATTGAATCCATCGGTTGCAAGTGCAAGTCTCACATTCCTCACGTCTTCAGAGAAATGCGGGTAGGTTTTGTTGAATTCTTTCCATGCCTCACCATCTGATGGGTGTTTCAACCATTCTGCATCTCTCACCCGCACACCATGCCATCGCATAGCCTTTGCAATGTTCGGCTCCATGAACAATCTCTTCAGTCTAGGGGTTAAGGGAAAGTACCGGAGAACCTTCCTGGGAACCTTGCCTCTCGTACCCTCCCTAGTACACCACCTAGGTGTGTTGCACTTGGGGGACGCTTCGAGATCTGCATATTGTTTGCGAAATAGCACACAGTTATACCCACAAGCGTCGATCAGCTCGTACCTAAATGCAAGGTCCCTAATCACACTCTTCATCTTCGCTCCATCCGTAGGATGTTTATGTCCTTTCGGCAACATGCGAGCAATGTGTGCGCACATGCCGTCCAAGCTCCTATCTGTCCAACCAAACTCTGACTTCATCTGCATTGCATCCAGACAGGCATCTAGAACAGTCATATCGCTGTTCTCACACAATGGCATGTTTGCTGCCTCTATAAGCCTATTATATTTCTCGTAATCATCGTCAACAACATATTGGAACGGAGGATCGTCGGGGACAGAGTGCGCCTCATATCCGGCATGAAACGGAAAAGCATCGTGCAGAATGTTCATAGCCGGACCATCAACGGAGGAAGATGCCCCTTCCTCCAGGATCTGCGTTAGTCGTTGCTCATTTGTCCTATCAACTGGGGCTTCGCCATGCTTGTCCCAAACAGTATAACTAGGCCACATTCCCATGTGGGCCAAATGACTGTGTATTTCATCTATTGGCTCCCATTCATTGTTGCGGCATCTCCGACACGGACATAGGAAATGAGTCATTCCATTCGCATTATCTCTAAGATTCTGCATAAAGAGAAATATTCCTTTTTGATACTCCCCGTGAGCGTGAGGGAGTAGCATCTAACTTTTGTCGATCATTATCGTCCTATCATTATCAATCCATTCATATGAGTTCATCACATTCTAAAATGAAATTGCACATAAGCAATCCATTCTCATCATCTATGTCATTCTACACCACATTCTAAAATAAAATTTAACATAAACAATCCATTCATACCTCAAACTCAATTTAAAATCAATTTCCAATCATACACAATATATACATACACAATTTCAACTCAATTCCATTCTCATCATCTATGTAATTCTACACCATATATACATACACAATTTCAACTCAATTCCATTCTCATCATCAATTCATAACACAAACTCAATTTAACCTCCATTTAACCTCAATTCCATTCTCATCATCAATTCATAACACAAACTCAATTTGACCTCCATTTAACCTCAATTCCATTCTCATCATCAATTCATAACACAAACTCAATTTAACCTCAATTTCAACTCCATATATACATACACAACTCTTTCTCCTCATAAACTCCATTGAAACAACTTTTTTACCATCCAAACTCGATTAAAAAAGACAAGCTCATCATCAAATATCCAAACAAACAATGTATATGCATATATTCAACAAAAAAAACAAAAAAAATTAAAATTTATACATACCTTCAATGGAGGTGTGAAATGGGGGAAAATTTTCGAGCCCTCTAGGGTTATTGTGGGAGAAAGGATGAAGGTGAGAGGGTAATTATTGTACAGTACAACCGATTTATTTGGTTGTTACGGAAAACACACACTACTACATTAAGAGGCTATTGTGGCGCCTAGAAACCGCCATATAAAGTTCAAAATCCGCCCCTTAAAGTCTAAGGTAGCGGTTTTTGAATCGCTACATCAGCTCGCGCTACCTTAGCTCTAATGTGGCGGTTTTGTAAAGCAAATGTGGCGGAATATAACCAATGTAATTAACCGCCACATTAGACTAAAAAACCGCTACCAAATGACTTAATGTAGCGGTTTTCTCCAAAATGTTGAATTTTTATAGGTGGCGGTTTAAAGGGCTTTGGTGGCGGTTTTGGTTCATTAGTGGCGGTTTTTAAGAGCTTTTGTGGCGGTTTTGGGAATCATACGTGACAGTTTTTAAGAGCTTTGGTGGCGGTTTTGGTATTCATAATTAGTGTTAGTTGTTAACAGCTTTGGTGGCGGTTTTGTGAGAGACTGGTAATTTTCAAAGACCTATGTGGCGGTTTTGAGAATTACAAATCATCCTTTTTTGCCATAGCTGGCGGTTCATTTGAGAATCACAAATGCCATTGCCTAGGTTGTTATATGGCGGTTTATTTAATTTATTCATTTTGACCGGTCAATATGTATAATTTATAATACCAAAATTGCATAAATATTAATACTTACATTCTTACGATAAATACAAAAGGCATTCATCCTTACAAAGTTTAACATCAACCATAAGATTTCATACAAAATTTACACTTGAATTGCCTAGCTGCAACTCTGCAAGTACTCGAAGTTAGGAGATCAAGAGCTGCCAAGTTCACCTAAGGCACACAATAAACAGTTGGGCAAGTACTTGAAGCTATGCCAATCACCTAAAGAACAAACCAATTTGAAGCTAGGAGAAGAGCTGTCAAGTTCACCTAAAGCACAAAATAAGCAGTTGGGAAAGTACTTGAAGCTATGCCAATCACCTAAAGCACAAAACAATCCATTGTTTATCTAACCAAATGGAGCCAAGTGCTTAAAGCACAAACTAGCTGTATATATTTTATGTACGCACCCATGACATATATGCAACCGCAGTGCAGCTTTTGCAAATAACAAAATCGGTCGATCATATTCTTCAGAAGGGAATAAATGCACACTTGACCTTGATTGATTGACCAAAATGCATTATCGATCTTCATTCCTGTCAAGAAAAAAATAAGTATATATATAAACAACAAAGAGCTAGAAGATGTGAGTAAGGACATCGTGTGAATCTAAACAACTAGAATCTGTCTAAATGGAACCACCCCTAAAGATAACAGGTGTACACAGTCCAGTAGAAAGCAATAAAAAAAATTGAGTTGCATCAGAATAGATGCAATAAAAACAATATGAACATATGCAACAAGTATGAAAACATATGACTACTTAAATAAGAATTTCAAGAGATAATGCAACTAAGTTTATTGATTCTGAGAGACTTCCTAGTTCTGTTTTCTTCTTATCAAATTCAGAAACCTCTTTGTTAATTTTCTTCTTCTCTATGTTTTCCCCTATGGCCACAACACCATGTTCCATGGCACTGGAGGCCAAGCAGCCCACATAAAAACCAATTGCATCGTACCAGTGGGTTTTTGAGGGTTAGATAGTATCATCTTGGACAAGGCCATTTGCTAGAAGAATTCGCATCATACTTATTCTAGTTATTTAGTCACTCAACATATATTGGCAAGCAATTAAGATGAAACAGATGTATGAAGAGAGATTATTAATCACTTCATTATTCATAGCAGCTGCTGCTAGAGCAATTGCGTTCCTATCTAAAAGAATCCTAAAAGTAAGCTCAGTGATAAACAATTTAATAACTTTAAGTTCATACATCCTAAAGTGAGCACAATGCCATCCACCTTGTGAGAAACTCAAATTTGAAGATGCACATGTACATAGGCTGGTAGATCAAGTCTATTAACTTAAAAGCTGGTAGATCAATGTGTTAAATAAATATATAGTAAAATAATTATTTTGAACAAAAAACCAGAGGATAGACAGAAGGAAAGAAACTGGAAAGTTTGACAAGCAGATTGATCACACCGTAGGGAAGAATTATAGGATTGATTGCTGCCACCGGGAGAGCGATCGAGGAAGACTCTGAGCTAAGGCAATGCAAGCATCAGTGCAATTAGCAGAAGCAATAAAGTAGAATCCTAATTAAGGTAAGTAAATATATGAAGTTTTTAGAGACTTTCTTTTGAGAAAGTACCAACAGATGTGGGTAGTGGGATGGAAAGAAAAATTAGAAATCAATTCTTGCTTCATTGGAAATTGAAATTATAGACTCAAACAGATTCTGCTTAGAGGTAAATGAAGATTACATACCTTATTCTGGAGTTGTTCATGAAGGATACGATTGTTTGCCGCTTTTAGCTACCAAAACAAGCAATAAATAAAAATCCCACAGAGACTTGTTAAATTTATCTATAATAGAATCAACTAGTAATTAGAGCCTTGAAGCTTTATTTCAACATATGATCAACTGAAAACATGTTGCATATCCACAAGGGAGGCATCATAAAAAATTCAAGAGATAAAAGATAGTCTCCTTCAACGAGGCTTGAGAAGGCTTTGAGCCAAAAAATGTGAATATGGGTCTAATTCTCAAACTAGAATAAAAAACCTTAAAATTCGAGATTAAATAGATAGAACACTAGATAAAAGTCTCATCAAACCTCACCTTAACCATTGCAACGTGCTCTACATTGACATAATTATATAAAAATTCTTCACGTGTAAATTGAGCTTGACATAAGCCTACGACGAGTCAAGTGCTCCAACCGAAATCAGTGCACAATGAATCACTCAATATATTAGGAAATTACTTCCAACACCAAATTTAGCAGTGAAAGCACAAAAGGTTAAGGTGTCAGCCGATCAAACTCATCCAAGCAAAAATATTTTGTTTCAAACAGTATCAAAACTTGGAACAAAATCCCTTATTAGATTTCACTACCATTCACAAAGAACGAGAGAAGGGACATTTTTTTTAATCTAAAAATAAGCCTAAAATAAAATAGAAGAAACACAAACCTTTTCGTGGACAGCACTTAGATTGGACGTGGTAATTGGCATCGAATATATAAGATTTGGAGAGATTAAGGTTATCCACAAGCAATAAACCATTCTCCTTTGCTACAAGTGAAAATATATGGATTGAAGATGATCGATCGAGATTAAGACATATAACGAACTACCCTAGTTCAACGGCATGCCAAGAAAGGGAAAAAAGTCAATGCAACATTCAAGCAAAAGTAGTATTGAATTCTAACACTACAAAAATAACAAGAATAAAGATACAAGATGAAAGGAAGGAGACATTTACAAAGACAAGAATTTTTTGTTTAACACTCCAAAAGTAAAACAACTATAAGATATAGTGTGTTGATACTTAATATATCCAGACCTCCTTTATAGACACTAAAATTCTTCAATGAACTCTAAGTTCCCTTTAACGAAACTAACACTCTCAATCACAAATGTACATTACTACCTCTGATGTATATCCACTTTGCTTTACCATGCTCCCAAGATGAGTATTTCACCTTAACTTTATATAAATACTAGCATTCCCCCACCATTAGCTAACTAGGAAATAAGCATACAACAATTTGCATAATAAAAATATAGCATCATCGTGAAAATACACTTCATTCACGAATTAAAAAGTGCCCTTAGTATTCATTTGAGAAAGCAACAAAACAAATGTTAGTTAAGGAATAAAAACTCATCCAGATTGATACCTTGCAACTTTTAGAAGTACTCTATTCAGTCGTTATCAAATATATAAATGAAATAGCACAATAAGGGTTTTTATGACTCCCTCAATCCATCTCACCAAGTGTGAATTTAGAGAAAAATTCATGAAACCCTAACCCCTAACTCACCAAAAACTCAGAGCAAAATAAACTGCGCTATAGCATATATAGTTCAAGGGAAAATTAAATTTCAAATAAACAATTAATGGAACAAAGAAAGAAAGCAAATCGCAAGGTACCAGGAACGATTGTTCATAGGGTAGAGAAGACCCGTTAGAGAGATTGCTGGCACAGGGAGTGCAATTGCTCAGTGCAAAATTGAAATCGAAGGTCGCACCAGGAGCGATTGTTGGCACGGAAGTGAAATCGAAGGTCACACAAGTGAATCGCTCTGTGGAAAATTGTAATCGAAGGTCACACAGGGTAACCGAGACATTGTTTCAAACCCCAATTTCAGGGATGAAGGGATAAAGTTACTTTTTGATTAAAAAATTATAATTAAATTTTTTCCAATGGGTGAAGCGCGAAATTATCCCGCCTTTGAAACCGCTACATCTGCTAACACTGCCCGCTACATTTGTTTTAATTTCAGATTTTATTAAAAACCGCTACACTAAATTTTTAAAACCGCCACTTCAGCTCTCGAAACGAAAAATGAGTTATATATCTTTAAAACCGCCACAAAAAACGCTACTTCAAATAAACCGCCACAACCAACACGCTACATTAGATCTTTTATGTAGTAGTGACATTCAGGCGACGGACATATATACACCTCCGTCTCCTGAGTGAATAGTAATAAATATGGGGTCAACTACCCCACTTTTCAGGCGACGAAAATATTTAAAAGTTCGTCTCCTAGATGAACAATATTTCATTACCCCCACCAACCGGACTTTATTACTCTACTTTTGAAAAAGTCCAACGTTCAGGCGACGGACCGCTGGAACTTCCGTCGCTGCAAAGGCCCGAACAACGCTCAGGCAACGAACCAATAGAATTTCCGTCGCGACAAAGGCCCATTCTGACAGCCGTCATTCAGATACCTGTTTGGGCTACCGATCTTGAGAAATGTTCGTCGCCTGGATTTGTTCCGTCGCCTGAGTTCAGTTCAGCCGACGAACATTGAGGTTTTCTGGTCGGCTAAACATGGGTTGGAGGCGGTTTGGGCCTCCCAACGTTCAGGCGACGTGCCTTAGTAGTTTGGTCGCCCGAACATGATTCAGGCGACGAACCTTGTAAAGGCTCGGATTTTCAAATCATAATTTTTCGGAAAAAGGAAAATAAAAATGAATTTAAATTGGATTTAAAACTCGTTTAGCGGATTCCGACTGGAATAGAAAATTTAGCGAACGATTTTCGTCATTTTACCTCGGAAATTCAAAATAATTATCGTGGTGTGATATCCTTTTCGATTTTATAAATCTAATTGATCGGGAAAGCGAGAGTCGGGGAAAATAACATTTAAGAACTAATTGTAGGATCCAAAATTCACGTATTCGGGATTTATTTCGGGTATTGGTTTTCACCAATTCAACACACAATCCCTCACCCACTCCCATCACTCACCTTACCCTTCAAATTCAACCCACCCCCTCACCTTGTCATTCACTCATCGTCATCACCCTCACTTGCTCCTTGGGTCTTCATCATCACCTCTCACCCTCACGTCGCTTTTTGCTGCACCGAGCACTCCCTGCTCTCGCTCTCTATTTTCCCGAGCCCAAACCGAGCATCCAACCACCACGCTTCTCCTCTCTTAAGCCAAAACACCTGCACTCTGTCTCCCTCGACATCCACCAGTGCTCCGAGGCAGCCCAAGGAGCTCTCAACGCCACCACCGAACCACCGACGCTTCGTCGACTCCGTTTGAGCGCGAACCAACCTTCCGGTAAGCCGTTCTCTTTCGTTTCTGATCCAAACCACTCTCGAGCCCTATCATCACGCTCACCCACATCTGACGCAGGTCCGAGGAGACATCGAGAGCCTCCGACGATGCCCATAACTCCGTTCGAAGCTCCGACATTCGCGAATACCCCGGTGAGACCCCAAGCCTTCCTTTCTTTCCTCGTTCGATTTTATGCGTCTTTGTTCGCTTAGACCAGTTGGGAGGGAAGTGAGAGTCGAGTGCGGGAAGCTGGGTAGAACTCCAGCGAGTTCCGGCGAGCTCGAGAGCAACGGAGACGCGAGGGCGGGAGCGTGAGCGAGGGCAGCGGGTGCGAGCGAGAAGTGGTCGTGAGGGAGCCGGGGAGGGCGAGTGAGGAGCAGTCGGCGAGGGCCAACCTATGGCGAGTCCGGATGAGCCAGGGCTGATAGGAGGCGTAGCGGCAGCGTGGCGGACCGCGGGCCACCGGCGTCGAGCAGCACCAGGCGCGGCGGAAGTCTTCAACTTTCAAAAGAGGAAGGAGAAGCAAGCGCGGGTCCCTCTCTCATCCCAGTCAGCACCGGGAGGGCCCACTTTTAAATATTGTTTATTTTGGTTTTGCTGTTTAGACGATTTGGAATCTACGGGTTCGGTTCGAGTTGGGATAGAAGCGTTGGTTCGGTTAAGATTTATTCGTTATTTATTTAATTAATTAACTTATTAATTAATTGTTCAACCGAATTCCGATAATTGATTATTTAGAAATTGATTGTGTCGGTATTTAAAAAGGGCTCGGTTTTAAAGTATATAAATTGAATTATTTAGTAACGGTTGAAAGATAATTAAGTCCCTAAAATGATGATCTTTACTAAAGTATGTCGGGATTATTTAATCGGATTTTTTGGAAGTAGTTTTAAAGATTAAATATTTTATGAATTAGAAATGGCTAAGTATAACTTTGAAGTAATTGTTTTGACTAACAACTGGACTAGCTAGTGAGATTATATGGATTGAAATATGATTGAGCCAGTTATGGAAACGACAATGGAATAAGATGATATAAGATGTTGAGATAAAGGATGCTGATGATGCTATGATTAAGGGATTGATGAGCATGTTTCGTAGTGGTAAATGGATCCCATTGTGTGCAGTTTACTTATGCATATTTATTAATAATTGCTAGGTGATCTGTAACCTGCTTTCTTATATCTTGCTGCTTTTCATCTTGCTGATCTGCTACTCCAGGTAAGTTCTTTGAACTTACTCATGATGGGCGCTCTATGCACTAGGTGTTATATAGTAGGCTAGTGTCCATGCACCATACGACTTAGAATCATGCTTAGGAGCTAAAATGAAAATCATATGATTGCTATATGTCCTTGCAAGAGAACGGTCGTTATCTGTGATAGTCCTAGAGTCTTTGCTATGGTCATAGGGTAGCCCAGCCTCATCGGGCACCCCGAGTCAATCGATTATATATGAGCATGATATGATAGCCCAGCACCATCGGGCAAGCGATGAGATGATATGATATGATGATGCCGTGGTTTGTGCACCACCACGAGGAAATTGATATGCTATAGCACCGAACTGGCCAGTCTCCGCCCTATTGAAAGGGGGTGGAGGTACAAGAGGGACATGCCATTTGGCATTCTGTGTGGGTCCATTTATCGCTTTCTGCATTATATTAATCTGTCAGTATATATATGTGTGTGTGTGTGTGTGTGTGTGTGTGTGTGTGTGTGTGTGTGTGTGTGTGTGTGTGTGTGTGTGTGTGTGATTTAATTTACGTATGGCATTACGCATTTCATCTTAAGAATAGGGTGCTTATTATATGCCTCTCAGAGTGTGTTTACATACGCGCATGAGTGACCTGATGATTGACCCAGATCCCCCTCATTTTTTTTAGATTCAGGTAACCGTTAGCCGCTATCGTTGCTTATGTGGATGCTTGGCGGGTTCAGACTTTTGGCGTTAGATCGAGAGGTTGAGAGACCACCACACTTCCTCTCTTTTATACACCTTTTCGGATTGTATTTAAACTCAACCTTATTTTTGCTTTCGCTCGATTTCACGATTTGACTAAGGCAGGTATTTGATCCCTAATGGATCCGCGATCTTTAAGGGTTCGAAATCCCTTCTTTTAGTACAAATATTTTGTTTTCAAACTCAACCCGTACCTGGATTGCAAGATCCGAACAAGGGGTTTTATCCCTTGAAACGTAACCCGGAAATCATAATTCTGGGCCGTTACAAAGATGGTATCAGAGCTCAGGTTGTGCAATTCGGGTACACAAGGGTCGAGTGTATGTTTTGAAAACTGCCCACTAGTTTCAAGGACTTTTGGAAATGATTTAAAAGGGCAAAATGAACTTAAGATGCCTAACCCAAATTTGACTAAGTAATGAACTCGACTTGTAATGAATAAGGAAAATCGACCAAACGGGGACACGAGTGGGTAGTAAAGGCGCTAGACCACCCCTATTGGGAGTAGTTGGGAACGGTAGGCAAAATACTAGCTTGCTCTTTACAGTGGGTCTGGAAGACTCCAAGGAGATTGCACCAAGGTGGTTGGAGTGGCGAGTTAGGTAGGATCGCGAGGTTTTTGCCCCTCCGGTCAGTTGCTCCTCGAAGAGCGACATTAGATAGCTTGATGTGCTTTATATAGTGAGACTAAGTATGATCTCCCTCGAAGGAGGTCATTATAATTGTCATTGACTGATTCTATGATGAGTGCTTGACATGCTAAAGTCTGATTGGTATGCCTAACAATTAAATGTCTATCGACTGATTTGTGCAAATGGGATAGTGGGAGTACCCTTAATTCTGTGTGGTCAACCCAGCTTGTGTGAAACAGCCCCTTCCACTATGTTTGTTAACCCTTTGACGGTTCTGTTGAGTCTTTCTCCCGGATGTCGGTATCTTTCATGGGAATCGGATTGGTAAACACATTGCGTCAGAAATTCGTGTATGTATATGAAGGTTGTCTGAATGAGTATGGGAAGGTAGTTCTTGATGTCATTTTGAGTCAAAAGTAAGGTGTTTCCGGGGTTGTCTTTCTTGATTCTTATGATGATCAACCGAGGTTTTCTTGCCACAAAGAGTCGTATGTATCAAGGTCCCACGAGAAATAGGGGTGATGAGTCAGTTGGGGAAGGTCAATGGTTGCCCTTAGGGATCTCTGTCCAGTTGTAATGGTGACTCTCTCTGAACTGCATGACATGATTTTGTAACCTCCTGCATATACCTTGCAAATGCTCATTTGTAAAATTTTGCTCATGTTATTACATCTGTGATTAGTTACATTGATCAAGTTTTGTGTTATGCCTCACTCTCTATCGTGATTACGTTGTCATAGCATGCCTACTTGACTTATTATATTAATTGTACTAATAATTGATTGGAAGATAAACCACATGATATGAACCTATATGATAATTGTTTTCTCCTGGGTTAGGCCCATGATAGCGTGATAAACTCTTCTTCATGTGAATTCCTGTAAATGATCTCTTTAGCATACTAGCTGATGACGCCTTGATGCTTATTACTCGTTTTATGACAAGAATCTACAACATGCTCATCTATTCTTTATTCGTCAGATGGTTGTTTTGCACTTGATATTGTTGTGTGATTAGTGCGTTGGATGGGGAATATGTGGTATAATTGAGTCTTGATGAATGCATGCTTTAATGTTTATGACTTCATGATGGCCATTGTGTGAGTTCAAGTTACACGTGTTACGTCTCTATCATCCCAGCATGCCTTACTCAGTATGTTGCATCGTTATACTAGTGCATGAATGTAAATGTCATGTGTTAGGAAGCCGCATGATTAATTTTCTCTCTGTAAATAGGTTTATGATAGTGTGATCGTTTAGTTTTGGTATCATGATATAGTGATTTCCTTACTTGATGGATATGTGTTACAACTTTATGTCAACACGCCTTATATGATACGTAATTCCCAGTAAATGTTAAGATGATGATCCTTAATGTAAATCCGTGGATGTATGACATTTTGTACCCATGCTTGCCCCATTGATTTGGTCCCAGTTGCACCTTGATTCATGTCCTCATTATATGTCGCCTTCGCATGTATAATTGACCTGTTGTATTGATCGTACTAACGACTGATTTGAAGCATGAATTGCATGATAAGTGTCTGTATATAGTTATTGTCTTCCCCTAGATTAGGCCCATGATAGTGTGCTACACTTCCCTTGTATGAATGTCGTAAGATGATTTCCCCTGCATGATTGTTCGATGTTACCTATGGTTTATTAACTAAATTAGTATTTCAATTGTGATCATGCTATTTGACGTGATGTCTTGGTAAATGCATGCCTTATTAAGATGGTTGTTGAGTTGGAATACATACCTTGTATGCTAGTCATGCATATTGCTTGTTGTGTAGGCTTGCATTATGCATTGCTATATTCCTCTCATGCTTCTATATCGACGGGCTATGTTAATATGATTTCTTACACATCGATGTGTTGGTCATTCAAGCGCATGCATGTATCAAATGTCATATTGAGCTTTTAGCACCATGTAGGGTCATTGGTTGTGACTTGTGCGAATGTATAACTTGCTTGCATTATTGCTGATTCCCTCTTGAGCTAGGTCCCTCATAGTGTGACCCTTCCCTCTTTCTATCACCTTGAAATATCTTACTCATGCAAATTAGATTGATGTTGAACTCGATGATCAATTGCTCTATGTGATGGTTTGTCCTGGCATGCTTATATGTTATCACTCGGTAGTGTTTCCCCTATTACCTTATGAATTTCTGTAGTGTTGGCATAGATGTATGACTTGGCACCTCGCATGATTTCACACCACGTTATATCATTTCGCATATGCATGACGCATGAATGTTAAAATGAATTTAGAGTAGTTACCTTGATTGTGGTCATGGTTCGATATGTGCTAGTAGTATCCTGTAGTGGTTATGATTTCCAATATGTCTCACTAAATGATTACATGTTGTACCTATTCTATGATGTGATAACTACTGTACCTTTATATGTGTCCTATGATGATTCGTTCCTAGCATGATTATAATCTATTGCCCATGATGTCCTTCTTGTTACTTTTGATGATGCCTCATGTTTCGTGAACATCCTATTGAACCCCTTTTAATGACTCTTGACTATGCTTGTATCACATTATGTGTCGCTAGTATCATGTAGGACATGCACTTTCTAAATGTATCTCATCATATGATTACGTGTCATGCTTGACCTACTATATGACCAGTGTGTTCGGATGATATAGTTACTAGGTTGCTCCTATATGTTCTCGTATGACGCTTAATCTAGTTGTTATGTTACACCTTGCCATGCCATATTTGACCTCACCTATTGATGCGTACACCATGCTTGTGCATTCGTTCATATACACCATACTCGTCATCGTCGTTAAATTCCACATGACCTCGAATCCTGCATGCTCATTTTTGATTCCGCATAACTTGCTAGACATATCTACTTTCATGGAATAATAGACTACTATCTTGTCTCCCATGCATCAGTATAGGAATCGATCGTGTCGTTGGAAATGAATACGAATGTTGCTCCTCTGAAATAGGTACATGTTAGCGTGGATTAGCGTGATTGATATGCTCCATAATGAATTCGTGTTTGCTTGTCGCGATTATAACTTGATGGACTTCCATAAGGGCATCGTTGCTATTCTCAGGTCGGAGTTTCGTCTCTAGTTGTCATCCTTAGGGTTGGTGTGTGTTCGTTCCGAAAGGAACATTGGGTTGTCCGCTCTTGTCCCTCCCCTATCTTCGCTAACTTGGACTTCTACGCGACACGTTGGACGAGCGACCGCATGAAAGAGGAATAGGGAAGTCGGATAGCGATAGAGCAACGCCGCGAAGGTGTGGGCCCATAACCCACAGGCCTCAAGATCAACGATTTCGGCAGGACAAACACGTTTTGAGGATGATGATTACTGGGTACGATATGACTTGCAAGCGGGAGTGTCCTCCCTTCTAACTCTTAATCCTCTTTGAATTAGTTGATGATGGTATTTCATTGATATGGCGATGGAATTTATGTGTTGATGTGCTGACCTGGTAATGAATCTTGCATGATCATCCATTGTCTATGATGATATGATTCGATGTCTTATAGTTTTCATATACCATGATGTTTCGATGTTTTGCTACCCTATATTGCTAAGCATGATCTGAACTCTTGTGCCTATAAAAGTATGAACTGCGAATGCTGAGGAACCTGGATTGTTATCTAATAAGGCTATGTTGAAACTTGCTAGCTTGAATTGACTATGTTCATATGTGGTGTTTTGCAATAATTTTGAGCATAATAGCAAATTGAGACTTGTTGACTGATGATAATTTGGTAATTTTCTTGCTTACATGACTTGTTAATATGTACTGGCATGATGTTAGATAGAGACCATGAGAAACCTGGTATGGAACGATACTACATGTTGATACGCAATATTGAAATATAGTTGAAAGTGACAATTGTTATCATGATATATTGATGCTTTGGTATCCTGTTATGTTGTTATAGAAGAATGTTAGGATGTGTTGCGATAGGATATACGAGATAATGATGTGTTATTATATGAAAGCGTGATGTTGTGTTATATAGTTAAGCATGATTATTGATACGTTAAATGATGAACATGACTTAATGGTGACTGGTTATTAAACGATCGTCATTCGATATTGTGATTAGTTGAGGTGATGTCTTTGATAGCATGTTGACATGTTGGTGATTTATATACTACTTGATCTTCTTTTTCTGAATCTTAATAGCATGATCTTGATGTGTTGATATGTTGACATGGTGAATATGCTATGACTGGTTCTACTTGTAGTGCGATGTTATGCGATTTTGAGAATTGATGTGTACTGACATAATAACCCTGTGACACCCAGCCCATTGATCTCTTGACATGTGTGCTTGCATGATAACTTATGAGAATTCGATCAAGGACTTGTGATTCCTTCAGTATGATGTAGATATGCCTTATGGCTCGTGGTATGATGTTGAGATTTTGTTATTGCTTTTGACATGTTCTGAATGGATGGTATGATTTATGTTATGGGTAAAAATGTTATGTGGTTGAGATTATCATGATTGATGTTGAGATTTGCCACATGAGAGGTGGCTGATGATGTTATGAGTTGATGAGTTGGTTTACTTTTGTTCATGTTGAGTTGAGAATGATGACTGATTTGATTCGAAAACTAGGAAGAGAATATGAGATTAGTCTTTAGAGGTGGATGATTCCACCTCTCGTGATGTGAAATTGCTTGACTAACATCGAATTTGAAGATTTTGAACGGATTTGGAAAAAATACTAACTTGGATTTTAAAAGAATAAATCCTATCAAGAATTTTAACGATTTCGAGGTCAATCTTTCCACTTACAAAACTCTTTTGAATCATTCGGGACTGGATTTACATTACGATGTTTCACGAAGTGGATAAAAGCATTTATAAGGGCACTTATGGATTGCTTGTTAAGACCTAGTGGATGTTATGATTCTTCTGAGTTATAATATGATTGAGAAGTCGGGGTAAGGATATGATAGGGGCCCATATCACATTCTTGCTACGACCGCTTGGGGATATTATTATCACGACGAAGATGCTGTGAGGATCTTATAGGGGCACCTACGAGGTACTTACGAGATCAATGGTATGATCCTTAGACTCACCAATTTCAAACTTCATCTCCTATTTTAAAATGATTTTAGCCTCGGGGACGAGGCTTGTTTTTAGAGGTGGATGATGTAAAGGCTCGGATTTTCAAATCATAATTTTTCGGAAAAAGGAAAATAAAAATGAATTTAAATTGGATTTAAAACTCGTTTAGCGGATTCCGACCGGAATAGAAAATTTAGCGAACGATTTCCGTCATTTTACCTCGGAAATTCAAAATAATTATCGTGGTGTGATATCCTTTTCGATTTTATAAATCTAATTGATCGGGAAAGCGAGAGTCGGGGAAAATAACATTTAAGAACTAATTGTAGGATCCAAAATTCACGTATTCGGAATTTATTCCGGGTATTGGTTTTCACCAATTCAACACACAATCCCTCACCCACTCCCATCACTCACCTTACCCTTCAAATTCAACCCACCCCCTCACCTTGTCATTCACTCATCGTCATCACCCTCACCTGCTCCTTGGGTCTTCATCATCACCTCTCACCCTCACGTCGCTTTTTGCTGCACCGAGCACTCCCTGCTCTCGCTCTCTGTTTTCCCGAGCCCAAACCGAGCATCCAACCACCACGCTTCTCCTCTCTTGAGCCAAAACACCTGCACTCTGTCTCCCTCGACATCCACCCGTGCTCCGAGGCAGCCCAAGGAGCTCTCAACGCCACCACCGAACCACCGACGCTTCGTCGACTCCGTTTGAGCGCGAACCAACCTTCCGGTAAGCCGTTCTCTTTCGTTTCTGATCCAAACCACTCTCGAGCCCTATCATCACGCTCACCCACATCCGACTCAGGTCCGAGGAGACATCGAGAGCCTCCGACGATGCCCATAACTCCGTTCGAAGCTCCGACATTCGCGAATACCCCGGTGAGACCCCAAGCCTTCCTTTCTTTCCTCGTTCGATTTTATGCATCTTTGTTCGCTTAGACTAGTTGGGAGGGAAGTGAGAGTCGAGTGCGGGAAGCTGGGTAGAACTCCAGCGAGTTCCGGCGAGCTCGAGAGCAACGGAGACGCGAGGGCGGGAGCGTGAGCGAGGGCAGCGGGTGCGAGCGAGAAGTGGTCGTGAGGGAGCCGGGGAGGGCGAGTGAGGAGCAGTCGGCGAGGGCCAACCTATGGCGAGTCCGGATGAGCCAGGGCTGATAGGAGGCGTAGCGGCGGCGTGGCGGACCGCGGGCCACCGGCGTCGAGCAGCACCAGGCGCGGCGGAAGTCTTCAACTTTCAAAAGAGGAAGGAGAAGCAAGCGCGGGTCCCTCTCTCATCCCAGTCAGCACCGGGAGGGCCCACTTTTAAATATTGTTTAATTTGGTTTTGCTGTTTAGACGGTTTGGAATCTACGGGTTCGGTTCGGGTTGGGATAGAAGCGTTGGTTCGGTTCAGATTTATTCGTTATTTATTTAATTAATTAACTTATTAATTAATTGTTCAACCGAATTCCGATAATTGGTTATTTAGAAATTGATTGTGTGTCGGTATTTAAAAAGGGCTCGGTTTTAAAGTATATAAATTGAATTATTTAGTAACGGTTGAAAGATAATTAAGTCCCTAGAATGATGATTTTTACTAAAGTATGTCGGGATTATTTAATCGGATTTTTTGGAAGTAGTTTTAAAGATTAAATATTTTATGAATTAGAAATGGCTAAGTATAACTTTGAAGTAATTGTTTTGACTAACAACTGGACTAGCTAGTGAGATTATATGGATTGAAATATGATTGAGCCAGTTATGGAAATGACAATGGAATAAGATGATATAAGATGTTGAGATAAAGGATGCTGATGATGCTATGATTAAGGGATTGATGAGCATGTTTCGTAGTGGTAAATGGATCCCGTTGTGTGCAGTTTACTTATGCATATTTATTAATAATTGCTAGGTGATCTGTAACCTGCTTGCTTATATCTTGCTGCTTTTCATCTTGCTGATCTGCTACTCCAGGTAAGTTCTTTGAACTTACTCATGATGGGCGCTCTATACACTGGTGTTATATAGTAGGCTAGTGTCCATGCACCATACGACTTAGAATCATGCTTAGGAGCTAAAATGAAAATCATATGATTGCTATATGTCCTTGCAAGAGAACGGCCGTTGTCTGTGATAGTCCTAGAGTCTTTGCTAGGGTCATAGGGTAGCCCAGCCTCATCGGGCACCCCGAGTCAATCGAGTCTATATGAGCATGATATGATAGCCCAGCACCATCGGACAAGCGATGAGATGATATGATATGATGATGCCGTGGTTTGTGCACCACCACGAGGAAATTGATATGCTATAGCACCGAACTGGCCAGTCTCCGCCCTATTGAAAGGGGGTGGAGGTACGAGAGGGACATGCCATTTGACATTCTGTGTGGATCCATTTATCGCTTTCTGCATTATATTAATCTGTCAGTATATATATATATATATATATATATATATATATATATATATATATATATATATATATATATATATATATATATATATATATGTGATTTAATTTACGTATGGCATTACGCATTTCATCTTAAGAATAGGGTGCTTATTATATGCCTCTCAGAGTGTGTTTACATACGCGCATGAGTGACCTGATGATTGACCCAGATCCCCCTCATTTTTTTTAGATTCAGGTAACCGTTAGCCGCTATCGTTGCTTATGTGGATGCTTGGCGGGTTCAGACTTTTGGCGTTAGATCGAGAGGTTGAGAGACCACCACACTTCCTCTCTTTTATACTCCTTTTCGGATTGTATTTAAACTCAACCTTATTTTTGCTTTCGCTCGATTTCACGATTTGACTAAGGCAGGTATTTGATCCCCAATGGATCCGCGATCTTTAAGGGTTCGAAATCCCTTCTTTTAGTACAAATATTTTGTTTTAAAACTCAACCCGTACCTGAATTGCAAGATCCGAACAAGGGATTTTATCCCTTGAAACATAACCCGAAAATTATAATTTTGGGCCGTTACAAACCTTTTTAGGTCCGTCGAGCGAGAGTGAATCTGGCGTAGTGAAATTATCCCACTAGCTTCTAATTTTTACCGTCTTTTTCTGCCAAATGTTCTGTAAAGTTATATACTGTTTATTTACCTGTGTATTTTTGGGGTGAAATTATGGTTTATGCGTAGAGGTCCTTTAAATTTCTAAAAACTATCAGATTTTTGCTCTTTAATGAAATAAAAAAAAAAGTTGAAGAACTAACAAAGCAAAAGGGACTATTTATAGTTGGATCTTTTGCGTTTGATGTTTTAGTGGACAGCCGTAGCAATATACCAACATTATTAAGAGTAAAGGGTGTTACATATTTACCAACATTTATATCAACATGAGATGAGATTTATTTGTACTTATACACAACCACCTACATATAGTAAAATAAATTTAACAGTCTTTCTAATTTTATGTTTTTATATATGATATAATGTTTCTAGGGTGAGATTGATAAGTACGTTGTACGTAGAAAAATAATTTTAAAAATTTGATAAAGTGAATCTTTCCAAATTAAACTCATTATTATATAGGGCAAATAATTTTCCTAATTAAGTTCAATGGGTTCCAATTGATATAAAACATGAAAAAATGATTTCCAACTAAATTGGGGGAAAAAGGGCATTCACATTTCACAGCAACAAACATTACCCTTTTGGATAGAGAAAACATTATACAATCAATATAATTCAGAATATTACCTATATATTCTCAAGAATGTCTTAAATTTTATAAATTTATTTTTTGTCCATCCCTAAACATAATGCTTATCTTATAACAAAAAAAAAATATTATTATCAAAAGAAAAAAAAAAGACAAAAGTAGTTCTTGAGGAGTAAATTGGGTGGATTGACGTCCACACTCTCACTTTCTCTTATCTTCATTTTCTGACAAATAACACCCCATTTACAGCTAAAAGAAAGACAGAATGCAACCCACCAAGTCCAAATTTTAATTTTTATACCAATATAATGAATTTCTATTTTTTCTATTTTCATTTATATACATACATATATACGGAGTATAATTATTATATATTTAAATAAAAAGAGCAAGAAAACAAAACTTCTCCCTTGTAATGATCATATACAAAGTGATCATCATAAGACATAAAACCTAAAACTCCTTAACCTTACTTTCTTTCATCCCCTCCTCCCCTCTTATTATCCCTCTTTAACAAACCCGTCTTTGATCACTCCGATTACTCAAAATCTCTAATGGAATTCACCGACGACGATGACGATGACCACCAAGACGAGCACCTCGACGAGGACGAGGACGAAGACGGCGACGGCGATGAAGGGATCACCATCCCAACCCCAATCCCAATCCCCGCCACCGGCATCCGAAACGGAGCCGGCGTCGGATCCCACACCCCCACCTCCACCACAAGGTATAGAGAGTGCCAAAAGAACCACGCCGTGGGCATCGGCGGCCACGCCGTGGACGGCTGCGGCGAGTTCATGCCGGCGGGGGAGGACGGCTCCCTCGAAGCCCTAAAGTGCGCTGCCTGCGGCTGCCACCGCAACTTCCACCGCAATGAGTCGGACGCCCCGGATCCCGGCGCCGCATCCTCCGCAGCTGCCGCCGCTGCATTGCACCACCACCACCCCCACCACCAGCAGCCGTTCCCGGCCCCCACTTATTACCACCGGACGCCCGTGCCTCCCCCACCCCCGCCGCAGCCCTACCTCCACCACCACCTGCACCACCCCTACCCCCATCGGCCCCTCGCGCTCCCGTCCAGCTCCGGCGGTGGGCGGGCGGCGGAGGAGATGGAGGAGCTCTCGAACCCCAGCAGCAGCGGGGGCGGGAGCGGGAGCCGGAAGAAGCGTTTCCGGACGAAATTCACAGCGGAGCAAAAGGAAAGAATGGCGGAGTTCGCGGAGAGGATAGGGTGGCGGATTCAGAAGCAAGACGAGGCGGCGGTGGAGCAGTTCTGCCGGGAGGTGAACGTGACGCGCCAGGTGCTCAAGGTGTGGTTGCACAACAACAAACACTCCCTCGCTCCAAAGCCCTAATTAATAATTCATTCACCTTGCATGCATTTTATGCCCCTCCTCCATCTATTTCAGTAAAAATTCCCTTTTCATTTTTAATTAATGTCTCTTTAGTTTTAGTTTTTATTTTTTGGGGGATTGATTGGAAATTAATGAGTTGGGGTTTTGTACTAAGCTAGTTGATTTGTAGCTTGGAGGGAGTACTTAATTAGTTAATTAATTGTGTCTTTGCTAGGGGATTGAAAATGAGGGTTGAAATTAGGGTTTTAGTTAATTGATTGTCATGGATGCGTTATGTATTATTAAATGGGATTTGATCTTAGACTACATTTCTTTCTTCTTTTTTTGATATTTTTTAAATTATGATGATCTCAGCTTAAACTAGTTAATTAATTGATAGTTCCTTGCATGTTGGTTAGAGGATGACTTTGGAAGAGTTTGATCTTCTTGGGAATGAGAACTTCACCGTTTTTCTTGAATGAAATTTTGTTAGCACATGCATGCATATGTAATATATAATATATATATATATAAAATTGATTATAAAGATTGATGGAAACTAAGTTTGTTATATATGCATCTAATTTTAGTAATAGATTAACATGAAATTAAACTGCAAGAGGTGGAGAGTTCCAAGCTACATATATTAATTTATAATATAAAACGAAACGTGGTGAACATGCAAATGCATGTCTCTGCAGCTTCAATTCAATTTGGTGTATGCAGTTGATCGAACCTTAATTCACATATATCTTCATATATAACTTGAATTGCACCTGCAAACTAGTAAATCTATCATCTAGCTATATATATAAAAGTTAATTAGTCCCATTTTATGTATGTTTTTTTTTGTCTATTATTATTATTATGAAAGGGGTAATGGTGGTCAATAATATATATGAGTACGGTTTTCTTCGGTGTTTTTGTGGTGACGCTTGGTCAAGCGTTGCCAGTACAATATGTTTGGTAATATTGATCAGACAACGATATCTGTCGGCATTGATACATCAAAGATGTATATATATAACTCGTTTGTAGCATACGATACACCAGCTAGACGAGACGTCGATGCAACAGATACTGGCATGGTGTCGGAGAATTGGAAGCTAAGGGATTGTTTGTTGAACATAGATGATACAATACATTAATAATCATCCTTGGTTTTACCTCTCAATAATGTGTTTTTGCACCATTCTATATATATATGTTAATGTTACTTGCATTTTCCCATTTGTCATCCCACCAAATTTAGTTGCAAAATTAAACCTATCGAACACTAATTAATATAAAAGTTAATTGCAATATTGATCGATAATCAGATTGCAATGATACTGGATCTTAGATATCATTGATCTGTACGGTAGTTGGTGATGGCGTGGGAGCGAAGAGCATTAAAGATGGAAATCCAGTAGTACTGTTAGGTGACAGAGAGCTGATTTTTTTCTGAAACTCGTGATGAATGAATTTGAAGGAGGAGGAGGAGGATGTGGGCATGCTACATTATATGCAGTAACTGAAATAATGGAGTTTTACTTTACTGAATTTGGGGGAAAAAGGATGAGATCGATGAGAGGACTAAAATCGTGAATGGATGTGGTTCAAAATTACCCGTCCATTAGAAACAGAAATTAACCCTACCCGTAGCTGATATATCTCTCTCATTCATTCATTCATTCATATACATCTCTGAATAATCTCTGATGAAATGCATGTGGAGTACTTTTCTCTCCCCTGTGGCTTCTGAATCCTCTGAAACCCACTTTTCAGCCTTTTGTTTTGAATTTGATGCCCACCGTATACCCCCACCCCCACACCCCTCTCTCTTTAATGTTTAAAGCTTAACAATAGTAGTTGTAGCAGCTAACTAGCCTTAGAGCTAGCTAGCTTCCATTGGAATCCCGCCTACAATTTCATTTTATTTTTGCTGTCTGCAGTGCCAGTAATATATGTGTAACGGTGTGAATCATGTTTAATTAGCCCACGCTTAATTTCACACATTTGAATCATGGTCTTAGCTGAAGATTACAAATTGGTGGGGGTTGCTGATCCTGTTACACATCACTCATATTCTCCGATCTTGAATATATAGTCAACCTGATGTACGAGTTTAGCTGATACAACAACAACATCATCATCTCAGTGTATCTCGCAATTGAGCAGGGTCTGGGAGGTCGGGATGTACGCACTTTTACCCCGGCAAGCCTGAGAGAGTGTTTCCGAAAGACCCAGAACGAAAGGAAACAAGAACCCTAGTAAAGCGAGAGCACAAATCAAGTCACAGAGCAAGCAAAGAAAAACAGAGCGAAAGCAAGACAAGCACACACACCACCACTCCCTCAGCACTAAACGTCTGCCACCCGTATGCAACTCCTCCAGTTGTCTCTATCCAATGCCATATCCTCTAAAAGCTGTAGTAAATTGAGGTCCTGACGAATAGCCCCCATCCATCTCTTCTTCGGTCTGCCTCTCCCCCTACGAAAAGATCCAAGATCCAGAATCTCGCACCTTCGAACCGGGGTTGATTTAGGTCTTCTTTGCACATGTCCGAACCAATGCAATCTGACTTCTCGCAGTTTATCAACAATACTCGCCACTCCAACTTTCCTTCTAATGTGGGCATTCCTGATTCCGTCAAGCCTCGTAAGCCCGCACATCCAACGCAACATTCTCATCTCTGCCACTGCCAACTTCTGTTCTTTAGCTTTAGTGACTGGCCAGCACTCTGAGCCGTAAAGAAGGGCCGGTCTAACAACCACCTTGTATAATTTACCTTTCAGTTTTATTGAGACTTTCTTGTCACACAGCACCCCTGAAGCCCTTCTCCATCTCAACCACCCTGCTTGAATCCGATGATCGATATCCCTATCCAATCCACCGTCACTTTGAACATACGATCCCAAGTACTTGAAAATCTCCTTCCTGGGAATAAGATCTTCCCCCAGAACCACAGACGAGTCAGGAACCCTGACCTCTCCGAAGCGAAACAGGACGTATTCGGTCTTGGTCCTACTCAATCTAAAACCCTTTGACTCCAACACTTCTCTCCAGGATTCCAGCATGTGAGCCAATCCCGATCTAGAGTTGTCCACGAGCACAATGTCGACAGCAAACAGCATGCACCAAGGAACATCTTCTTGAAGCGGAGGAGAAAGAGTATCCATAACTAACGTGAACAAAAACGGGCTGAGAGCAGATCCCAAGTGGAGCCCCACACGAACCTGGAAGTAGTCTGAATCCCCACACGGAGTTCTGACACTGGTTATTGGCTCCATCGTACATATCTCTGATAACTCTAATATAAGATCCTGGCACTCCTTTCTCAATCAAGCATCTCCAAAGAAGCTCTCTTGAAACCTTGTCGTACGCTTTTTCTAAATCAATGAAGGCCATATGCAGATTCTTCTTTCTATCTCTGTGCGACTCAATCAAACGTCTCAGTAAATGAATAGCTTCCATAGCAGATCTACCAGACATAAAACCAAACTGGTTCTCAGAAATCTGCACCAGTCTCCGGAGTCTAACCTCAACAACTCCCTCCCACATCTTCATCGTGTGACTGAGCAGCTTGATACACTTGTAGTTACCGCCACACTGGACATCCCCTTTGTTCTTGTAGACCGGGACCAATTTACTAAGTCTCCATTCAGATGGCATCTTAGCAGACCGAAAGATAGCATTGAAAAGAGAGGTCAGCCAGACAAGACCTTTGACCCCTAACCATTTCCACACGTCTCCCGGAATATCATCTAGACCAGCTGCTCTGTTGTTCTTCATTTTACAGATAGCTCCCTTAACTTCTTCAATAGTAATGCGCCGGTGGAAGCCGAGCTCGATAGGGCTTGAAGGATCGTAGCTCCCTCCCGAGAAGTTGGGTACCTCATTGAGCAGTTCAGAGAAATACCTCTTCCATCTACCCTTGATCTGCTGATAATGCATATTTTAGATACGCATTATAGATATATTTAGTTTAGTTAATTAGGTTGCATTTCTTGCTTACTTTGTTGTTAAATTGCATCTTGTGTTTATTTTAGAAGAGTTCGGATTCTGCACAATTTTGTGTTTATCTCGCAGATGGAATCGGAACACATTTGGGAGATGCAATATCTCGAAGAGGAACACAAGATACATGGGAAGGAACAAGGAAGAAAGAAGCAAGACGAGAAGAGAAGCCCACAATAGAAGCACAAGGCTACGGCAGAGTACCGTGCCGCGGCCGCAGCAGAGCCCGCCGCAGCGGGAAGTGAAGAAGACACTTGCGGCATTGCGGCGGCCGCCGCAACTACTGTCAGCGCGCAGTGCCGTTTCGGAAAAAAAACCCTAGTTTTTCTATGTTGTTTTGAGGCCGACTTGGATGTTTTATGAGGCCACTTTTATGTTATTTTTCATTAACTTTCATTCTATTCTATCAATCATTAGACACTTTAGAGATTTTGAGCTATGTCTTCCATGAGGAACTAAACTCATCTATTCTGCCTGCAATTTGAAGCTTTATTCGGATTGATTGTGAGTTTCTAATTCTCGCTCCTTGTTTCCTATTTGTGAATGCTTCAACTTCTTTGTGCTTGATTGATTATTGATTTGTTCTATCTTGTCTGGCCAACTTGTTAGATCAATTCAATCGCTAAGGTTTTGTAGATTCCTGATTGTGAACCTTAACCTAAGTGGAAAACTTGTTCCTTTAGGGCTGATTGAACTAATTGAATGAGTAGGAAGTTGAATGTGTTGTTAAATCCTTCTTTAGGGACTACAAATACCTTGGCTAATCTCTGAACTTAAAGCTATCAATTGGGTTAAATCCTTCTTTAGGGACTGTTCGATTGATAAGGGTTTCTAGGACTGATTGGACTAGTAACTATATTAGGTCGGGACAAGGGCATTCATAGGAAACTGAATAGGACGAGAAGAGGTTACAATGATCGCTTCAATCCAATAAAGTGGAAAATTGTAGGTGGAATTGCTTCTCTCACTTGTCTAAATCCAAACTCACTTACTCTGCATTCGTTACTTTGCTTTAATAAAAGGCAAGACTTTCACACTAAACCCCCCTTTGGTTACTTACTTGGCATTAAAATCACACTTGAGTTTATAATTTTCCCTGTGGATCGACCTCTTGCTTATTGCTATACTTGTTATAGGTTTGAGTTTTCTTTGGCGGAATCAACGACAGGTTTCCCCTCCGTCAAATTTGGCGCCGTTGCCGGGGAATTTTATTAAATTCTTGTGTGTTTTTAGTGTTGATTTTGGTGTGGACCGTCTTATAGGGTCCATACCTTTGTTACTAATTCTTCTCTGTAAGAAGCATTGCAGAGATGGCGAATCGTACTCTTAAGGAGCAGAAGGCTTTCTGCTCCTGATCTGGCACAGCAACCCCTGGCAATCCAATTCCCTGCACTAGCAGAAGGAGTTAACTTTGAGCTGAAGTCAGGGATAGTTCATCTTCTACCCAAATTCCATGGGCTGAGTGGGGAGGACCCCCACAAGCATCTTTCTGAATTCCATAGGGTGGTGGTTGGGATGAAACCGGAGAACGTAACTGATGAGCAAATCAAGCTGAGAGCTTTTCCCTTCTCTTTGAAGGATGATGCAAATGAATGGTTCTTCTATCTACCTCCTGACTCTATCTCTACCTGGGCTGAGATGAAAAGAATCTTCCTAGAGATGTACTTCCCTGCAACAAAGCTCAATGCTTTAAAAAGGTCCATCAGCAGCATTGAGCAGCACGCGACAGAGTCTATACATGAGTATTTTGAGCGCTTCAAGAAACTCTGCGCCACTGCCCATGCCATGGGTACTCTCAAAAGGATCTGGTTCTCTTTCTATTTAATGGGTTGACTGATATAGAGCGGAAAATAGTGAATTCTGCTTGTGGAGGTAACATGCTGAACAAGACGCCTACCGCAGCTTGGGAGGTGTTTAAGGAGCTATCTGAGGGCTCCAGACAGTTCAATAAAAGTCCTCGTGTTAGGGGTGTACTCGCTGTTGGTGCTCCTGTGGCTGCACTTCAGACGGATATGGCAGAGGTGAAGGAGATGATGAAACAATTGGTCCTTGATAGAAATCATCAACAATTGAAGGCATGTGGTCTTTGCAATCAATTCACTCATCCTATGGACATGTGCCCGCTCCTACAAGATCCTAATGCTGATTTGAATGCCATTGGGAATTTTGCTCCACAAAGGCCTAGGCAAGGCAACTTTGGTAATCTTGGGTACTTCAACAATAACTACAATGGAGGCTATCAGCAGGGTAATGGTTATGGAAACTACCAAGAACCTTTCTATCAGCAAGGGGGGCAACAGGGAAGGCCCCACCAACAATTTGAACCTCGACAGGGAGGCCAACCACACTCCAATGAGGCTATTGAGGATCTAATACAGAGATTGTCACGGCTGGTCTTGAAGGTTGAGAAACAACAATCAGACCGGATCACAAATTTGGAGAATCAACTGAGTCAGCTCATTCAGGTCTTAAGTGCGAAGGAAGCAAACGATTCAGGGAAGCTTCCATCGCAAACGGTTGAGAATCCTAAGGAGAATGTCAGTGCAATAACACTTAGGAGTGGCAAGGAACTGGTTGTCACAAATCAAAAGGACGATGAGGAGATAATGGACGAGGAAACAGAAATCATTGAAGACGGAAACGACCAAACAGTAGTGCGGCGGCCGTGGCAACCATGCGGCGCCCGCCGCATCACCCCTGCGGTGCCCGCCTCCAGAGAGGGAAATCAAGCGGCGCCCGCCGCAGGTGATGCCCAGGGAGGAAGCGGCGCCCGCCGCAGCTCAGCGGCGCCCGCCGCAGGTGCTCCCGCCGCCGATTCTTCTTCCGGTACGTTTTCTCCCTTACCTCTTTCTTCTTCTCTCCCTCTTTCTTCTCCTTCTTCTTCTACTCCCTCTTCTCCTTTACCTATGGAGACTCCAAAGCCCATTCCGCCTTTCCCGGAAGCTTTGAAAGATACACGAAGGTATGAGAATGACCAGGAAATCTTCGAGACATTCAGTAAATGCGAGGTAAATATTCCTTTACTCAAATTAATTAAGAGCATTCCTAGATATGCTAAATTTTTGAAGGAATTGTGCACCATCAAGAAGAAGCAAAGACTGAAAAAGAGGGAAAAGGTAAGCTTGAATGAAAATGTCTCTGCTATGTTGCAAAGGAAATTGCCTGAAAAATGTGGATATCCAGGTATGTTTACAATTCCATGTGCAATTGGGAATACTAGATTCCAACAAGCCATGTTAGATCTAGGAGCCTCAATTAATGTTATTTCCTATAACATGTACATGTCTTTGGGTTTGGGTGTTCTGACTGAGACTGGGGTTACAGTGCAACTTGCTGATCGATCACAAATCAGGCCAAGAGGCGTTGTTGAAGATGTTTTGGTTATGGTGGATGATTTGTTTTTCCCTGTTGATTTCTTTGTTTTAGATATGGAGCAGGGAGCCCCTGAAACACCCATTATACTAGGAAGACCATTCCTGAAAACTGCAAAAACAAAAATTGATTGTTGTGAGCGTCTATTGACTATGGAGTTTGATGGAAGAAAGATAGAATTCTCTCTCTTTAATCATGCTAAGCTTTCTCCTGAAAATTCTTTAGATATGCCTATTTCTGACAATATTGATCGCACCAATAATTTTCGTGATTTGTTAGAGACACCTAAGGAACATAGTTTATGGAAATTTGACCCTCCTAACAAATTGAAACCTTTTGTGATTCCAGGACAACCCCCAGGCATAGTTCAAGGAGAGAAGCTGAGGGTCATGGATGACAGCTTGGACAAAAAGCTACACCTTTCAAGGGTGCCCGCATTTGTCAATGAGATGACTGGTGTTGGTGACCCTGGTGGAGGAACATAGGCCAATCAAGGGCTATTACGTCGAGCCAACGACTTGAAACAAAGGCGCTTCTCGGGAGGCAACCCGAGGTAAGTTTTTCTTTCTTTTTCCTTTTTCTTTTCCTTCACCCTGATTATATGTGATTCACTTTTGTTGTCTTTACTGTTTCATTGAGGACAATGAAAATTATAAGTGTGGGGGAGAGGATTTCTGTATATAGATGCATATAGGAGAACATATTTAAATTTTTGCATCATGTTTAAGTTTTTGTAATTTCTATTTAGTTTAGTTTAATTTTTAATTTCTAATTTTCGTAATTAAAAAAAATCGAAAATACCAAAAATAGAGCATGCATTGCATACATATGTGTTATTCAAATACCCATCTTCATTAGTTTGTCCTCTATTTTAAATTTCAAGCATGATTCGTAAAAATCCCATGGAGTTCTGGATGTTTTGATTATTATTGCTATTTGATTTTTGTGGAACATGAGCTAGCAAATGTAATTGAGCATGTATGATTAAGCTAAAGTATGATTGAAGTCCTAAAAACATGACCCTGTGAGGATGTTTGGCCTTATTTGAATTCTTTTGCTCAATTGTGTGAATTACTCGCCTAGTGTTGCTACCTCTTGGCATTGACTGCAGTATCTATTTTTGAAGACCGATGCACATGTTTGTTGCTTGCGGAGTTTATGTTTATATTTTGAGTCTTTTTTATTTTTATGCATATTTAGTGAATAAGGTGGCAATGGTTGATGCACTGAGTAACCGGGTCTACGCATGACACCCATGGGTATGATTCGCGCAAAAAGGTGTTGGAAACTATCCACTAGGAAAGAAAGCTTGACCATTGAGTAACCAGGTTCATTCATGACACCCATGTTTGCAACTTGCGTCAAAAGGTGTTCAAGTGGACTTCATATTAGTAGTTTGAGGTGTTGATAGACCGGGGCCATTCATGACACCCATGTTTGCGCTTCGCGTAAGGAAAGCACCAAGACAAGAAAAAAAAAAGAGAAAAGAAAACAAAAGAAAAAAAAATAAAAAAAAGAAGTGTTGCATTTTATTTTCTTTATTTTGTCCCACAAGTAATGACATTTCGGTAGATAATTGGTGATATGGTGGTCAATGTCTATGAGCTTAGTGCATTATTGGTTTGAGTTGAGAGTTGTACTTAAAAGCCTAAACACATGAGTGAAACACATATTTCTGGTGAGGTTGGATGATGTCTACTTCTAAGCTTTGATCACTGGAATACATGCTATGACGTTTGTTTGCTTGGTTTATGTTTTCACCTGCTATGATGTTGCTTTTTGGTAATGTTGAAACTTGAAGGGATTTCCTGTGGGATACATTGATTCATGTTCATTCTATCATTGCTTGAGGACAAGCAAAGGTTAAGTGTGGGGGAATTTGATAATGCATATTTTAGATAGGCATTATAGATATATTTAGTTTAGTTAGGTTGCATTTCTTGCTTACTTTGTTGTTAAATTGCATCTTGTGTTTATTTAGAAGAGTTCGGATTCTGCGCAATTTTGTGTTTATCTCGCAGATGGAATCGGAACACATTTGGGAGATGCAATATCTCGAAGAGGAACACAAGATACATGGGAATGAACAAGGAAGAAAGAAGCAAGACGAGAAGAGAAGCCCACAATAGAAGCACAAGGCTACGACAGAGTATCGTGCCGCGGCCGCAGCAGGAAGTGAAGAAGACACTTGCGGCGGCCGCCGCAACTACTGTCAGCGCGCAGCGCTGTTTCGGAAAAAAACCCTAGTTTTTCTATGTTGTTTTGAGGCCGACTTGGATGTTTTATGAGGCCACTTTTATGTTATTTTTCATTAACTTTCATTCTATTCTATCAATCATTAGACACTTTAGAGATTTTGAGCTATGTCTTCCATGAGGAACTAAACTCATCTATTCTGCCTGCAATTTGAAGCTTTATTCGGATTGATTGTGAGTTTCTAATTCTCGCTCCTTGTTTCCTATTTGTGAATGCTTCAACTTCTTTGTGCTTGATTGATTATTGATTTGTTCTATCTTGTCTGGCCAACTTGTTAGATCAATTCAATCGCTAAGGTTTTGTAGATTCCTGATTGTGAACCTTAACCTAAGTGGAAAACTTGTTCCTTTAGGGCTGATTGAACTAATTGAATGAGTAGGAAGTTGAATGTGTTGTTAAATCCTTCTTTAGGGACTACAAATACCTTGGCTAATCTCTGAACTTAAAGCTATCAATTGGGTTAAATCCTTCTTTAGGGACTGTTCGATTGATAAGGGTTTCTAGGACTGATTGGACTAGTAACTATATTAGGCCGGGACAAGGGCATTCATAGGAAACTGAATAGGACGAGAAGAGGTTACAATGATCGCTTCAATCCAATAAAGTGGAAAATTGTAGGTGGAATTGCTTCTCTCACTTGTCTAAATCCAAACTCACTTACTCTGCATTCGTTACTTTGCTTTAATAAAAGGCAAGACTTTCACACTAAACCCCCCTTTGGTTACTTACTTGGCATTAAAATCACACTTGACTTTATAATTTTCCCTGTGGATCGACCTCTTGCTTATTGCTATACTTGCTATAGGTTTGAGTTTTCTTTGGCGGAATCAACGACAGGTTTCCCCTCCGTCATCTGCTCATCATCAACCAACACTTGATCGCTCTCGTCCTTGATGCATCTGACGGTGTCGATGTCTCTGTTCTATCTCTCTCTATGCCTAGCAAGTCGATATAGCACCCGCTCCCCTCCCTTCTCGTCCAAAGCCTTGTACAAACTCTCAAATGCTTTGTCTTTAGCCTTAGCAACTGCTCTCTTGGCCACCATCATGGCGATATTGTACCTGAATTAGAGCTCCACACAGTCTTCACCAATATCTCTATGTAACCATCTTTGGAAAGCTAATTGTTTAGCCTTCACCTTTTCCTTCACCTCTTCGCTCCACCATGCAACCCCTCTGAATGGTCCAAGACCCCCTCTAGAAACCCCCAACACCTCTCTGCCAACTCTACGAATACAACCCGCTAAGCAGCTCCACATCGCTTCTGCATCCCCATGCAACTCCTCCAACCCCTCCTGTTCTGCCACTTGCCAAACCATCTCTTTTAGCTTAGGCCTAGTAGATCCCGACATGCGCCACCACCTAATTTTCTCAGCCGAAAGATGATTTCTTTTACGAACACGGCCCCGTACCTCAAAGTCCAGAAAAAAGAGGTGATGGGGCAATGAAAGCCCACCATAGGGGATCACCTTACAATCCCTACACAAGCGAAGATCAACCTTTCGAACTAGGAAGAAGTCAATATGCGAACTCCCCACCGTGCTGACAAATGTAAACAAGTGAGCATCTCTTTTCAGAAACAAAGAGTTGCATATAGCACTCCCAAACGCCCCAGAAAACTCTAACAACGCCATCCCACCATCATTTCTCTCGCCAAAGCCAAAACCTCCATGAACCTCTTCGTACCGGTCATTGCCCTTGCCAATGTGAGCATTGAAGTCGCCACCAATCACAAACTTTCCCGACTCCGGAATAGAGCCAACCAAAGAATCCAAAGCTTCCCAAAATAGCCTATTCTCCTCAGCACCGCGCCCTACTTGAGGAGCATAAGCACAAATCACATGAAGAAAGGAGTCCTCCAACACAAGCTTAAGCGTCATCAGACGGTCATTCACCCTCTCCACTTTAACCACTCGATCCTTCCAAAGCTCCCCGACCAAAATGCCAACCCCATTTCTCTTCCTATCCAGACCCGAGTACCACAACTTCCACCCGTCGATGAGGCGAGCCTTACTCCCCACCCACTTAGTCTCCTGAATACACGCTATGTCTATCCTTCTGGCCTTCAGAATATTCACTAGCTCAATCGACTTACTCGTGAGGGTCCCAATGTTCCAGGAGCCAAACCGTATAGAGGAAACCTTAGGCTGCGAGCGCCTTGCCTGACCTTGATTCGAACCACGAGGTTGCGATACCCCCTGAACTGGCAAAGAGACCACGCGGGTTTGGGAGTTCAAGAGTTGAGCTATTTTTATTTACAATTTTCTTTCTCAGAATGAAGTTGGGCATGTTTAGAATACGTTGTAAAAGAATACGGTTAGCTTCATCAGATCACTCTATACGACTTCAGAGTATGGTTAATTAACTTCATCAGAAAAGAGGAAAATGGTTAAGGGCTGGTTTGGTATAACCATGGTAATTAAAGTTATTAAACGGCGGGCTCTTGGTAGTGGCATATCCGCCTTTCGACCTTCTATTTCAATTCAAACAGGCTCACAAGCCCATCTTCATGATCCTAAGGGATCGATTAACCCTTACAAGGGTGCGAAATCACATTGTTATAACCAACATGAGATTAGCAATCACATTGTGTGTATTCATAACACTTTGAATAGGATCTTTGTTCGGAGGATTTTCTCGAAACAAAGCACTGCTTATTGTTGCTTCAGTTGTAGGGGCCAGGTTTACTTCACTCTATATGCTAGATTTACTACCAATTACTCAAAAACTCTTACTTGTTTTCATGGGTATATTAGTTCTACCTCCATCATTACTACTAGTTACAAGTTTACGAGTAGTACGTGTATTCATGGAATTGCCATCTTTGGTAGCTCTACTTTCGACTCTCATGTTGTTTGGGCACTCTTCACTAACAACTTTGTTTTACTCCATTATCTCTATAATGACAAGCTTTTACAAGTGTTTTTTAACCTTTTAAAGTCTTTTTATGCGTTATGGGAGTTCCTTCCATACGCATCTCTATGCTCTTATGTTTTCCTCAATGCACAATTTATGTTTACTATGTTTTTGTTTTTGCTTATCTGGCTCACTCACCATCCTGTAGCTCATACTAGAGCACTGCTTTTATGCTTCTACTTATTTTTACTCTACTGTTGGCCCTGCAAGTTTTTGTACTTGGTTTTAAGGTTTAATGCTAATTCTATAGTGCTTTCTTTAGCCCCGCTTCTTGGTTGCTGCTCTGCTCCTTTTTTCTGTTGGTTTTGCAGGCGGATTGCAGTCCTTCCGTGCTTCCCTAATGCCCTGGGTTGTGAGCTGCTGTCATCCTCCTCGGATGTTTGTGTTTGCTGCTGCGTTGGGAGTTTCTGCTGCTGCTATTGGGGGCTCCGATGCTGTCGTCGACATTATCTTGTTTATGGCTTAACTAGCCTACCCTATTGTATCTTGATCCATATAGGCTCACAAGCCAATCTTCATGATCCTAAGGGATCGATAAACCCCTACAAGGGTCCACACCTAAACTGTTACCTACATAGTAATTTGATACATCAATTGAAGGATATTATTATACTTCTGTAAGAGATCTTCATTCGGGATGTTAATTTATTCTTGAATCGAGATTATTATTGCCTCGGATTTAGACGATACACTTACTTGTATCTACTTTTTTTAGTCATAATTCTCTTATTACGAATTCAATGGGCTTTTCATGGGCAACATATCCAATACAAGGATAAGCTACAACATTATAGTGTGCAAGCAACACTTAAGGAGTTTGTTACTTCAAGAATTACCTTCACCTATACTTATAATAGCTCACCTATTACGAAACCACACCGGTATACAAATACATCAAAAGCTTCTTGTCAAGTCTATTTCAAACAATCACCACCAAAAATTTGTTTCAAATGAATATAGCAACCTGGAATTGTCGAGGTCTAAAACGTCGTAATTTTTGGACAAATACAGAAATTTTAGGTAGGAATAATCAGATCAATGCACTGGCCCTGCTAGAAACAAAATCAAAACACCCTCCAAAGGATAGCTACTGGAGGAAATGTGGTTTCACAAACATCGCTTTCGACCCGGCCTCTGGTTTTTCAGGGGGAGGGGGATTTGTCTGCTTTGGAAAGATATCTCTCCGGCCGAGGGGGAAATAAAACTCGTTTCTGTACAGCAGAGACTAATCCATATTGAGTATCACGATTGTATTTTGAACAAAACTATCGCTTTCCTACTGGTGTATGCTCCACCAAACTACGGATCAAAAGATCAATTCTGGGACCGGGTAGCCCTCTACTTTGCTACTCTGGTTGTCCCATTCTGTATCATGGGCGACCTAAATGAGATTGTGATGTCCGCATATTTAGTCTTATTTTACATCATGTTTTAATTCTATCTAAGTCCTTTTATTAGCTTTTATGTTGGGAAAGTAAGGAAAATGTGTAGTTATGCTTAATATTGCAAGATATGGAGTCTACACAAGCTTTGGTGTGATTTTATAGGTATTGGAGCTGATTTGGAAGAGTTTTGACGCACTTTGGAGCTTAATGAAAAATCATGAAAGCAATGGAGAAGCAAAGCAAAAAGCAAAAAAGGGGTGCAGCTGGAGAAAAGCCTTATTTTCGCCATCCATCACTTTGATTCAAGATCTGGAGCCTTCATGAGATTTGTAGTCCTTGCAAAGAGCTTTCCAACGCATATTCATATGCGTCAATCGGATTAGCGAGGACTCGGGAAAGTGCGATGGAAGACAGAGACGAAAAGCTGGAGAAAAGCTGTTTTAATTGCTTAATGGGCTTTTTAATTAGGGTTTTCTTCTAAATCTCTTTTAGGATCTTTTAGTTAGATAGACTTGGGATATTTTATCCCTCCTTAGATAGATTTTATTATTTTCCTAAGATAAAATCTCTTTCCTTGGAGATTAAGTCTTATATTTTTTTTTACCTTTAAATAAAGCCTATTAGGGGCTGATTTTAGGAGAGAGAAGAGACGTTGTACGTTCAGCGCAAGGGCTGCGCGCAACAGCTATAGGACGGTTTTAGGGTGTTTGTTGTTGCGATTGAGACGCTGAATTTCCAGGTTTTGTTAAATTCAATTTCAGTTTATGTTTTCTTCTCTTAAATTCATGTTTTTCATTGCCATGTTTGAGTAGTTCTTTGCTCTTCTAGGGTTGGGGTGATCCCAACGATAGAGATGTGTGTTGAATTGATGGATCTATGATTGTGTGATGTTTTTATTGTATTCTACCCATGTGCTTAACCCTTGGATGAAAGTTTAAGGGAATTCATTGTTGCAATTGAATTGAAAGAGGAGATTGTTAACATTGATAGTAATTAGGGATCTTTGACGAAAGTAAAAGAGATCTAATTAAGAAAGGTAGAAACAAATAGGTTTTATGTGATCACCTCTATTGACTATTTGTTGAGTATGCGAAAGCTATCTCTTTAAGATAAAAGCATGATTTCTCATATGATTCATTGATTTGCAGATGTATTTATTGTTGTGGTGATCCTTTACCTTAGAAGTTTTTCCTTTTATTAATTAAAATTCAGATTTTATGCTCTTATCATCGCCCATCTCTCTTCCATCTCTTTTGTTACTTTTAACCCGACAAAGCAACTAAATAAGAAGCGATGACTCTCTCATGTGGACGATCCTGACTCCCTATGCTATAGCGGGGTCTTGACTATAAATTTATTTGGTCGAGAAACCCTCTCGTCAAATTGGCGCCGTTGCCGGGGAGGGTAACAATCGCCATCTAGAGTAGTTGATCTTTGGAGTTGGGACTAGCCCACCTCCTCCTTGTTTTCTAGCGCTACTTGTTCGCTTCTTGTGCTTGTTTTGGGAGGTGTATGCGACGCGCTGATCGCTGATAGCATGCATTTAGGTAGGCATAATAGGTTGCATTTAGCTTAGTTAAGATGCATTTCATGGATGGATTAAGCATGATTTGCATATTAGTTCTCTATGTTGTCGGAGTCGGAATCTACACGCTTTTATTGATTATTTCAGGTAATGGTAGATCCGAGGAGAAGACATGAGTTGATAACGCATTTGATGAGAATGTCTAGTTGATCGAAGAAGCTTACATGAAGATCTCAAGAGGTCCTGAGAAGAAGAAGCGAACCTAAACGAAGAACAAGTCTGCAGAAATTGTCGCCAGACATGCTGAACTTGTTTTGCACTTTCTGGAGGCCTCGGTTGTCCGATCGACTATTATGACCATGCGTTGGAAAACTCTTTCGGAGAGCTACAACTTTCATGTTGACGTCGAAAGCTAAATCGAGACGGAATTTTCGGGAAAAACCAATGACGTGCCCGCGCTGCAACTTGACGCGGCCGCGCTGCACATGGCACGCCCGCGCTGCTACCCGACGCGACCACGCTGCAAGGAGGAAGTGGCCGCGCTGATGAACCAGACAGAAGAAGCAAATCCAAGCTGGCGCGCCCGCGCTGCACTTGGCGCGCCCGCGTCAGTCCTGGAGTCGGATTCTTATCCGATTCTGTCTATCCTATTAGTTTTTATATTTTATTATTATATTTGTACGGGATGTTAAACCCGATTTTATTAGGTTATATAGGCCGAGAAGGCAGTAGAGAATTAAGGAGGTTATTTTCCAGAGACGTATTTTCCCTTTTCATCATCTCACAAACCCCTATGGAGAACTAACTCTCCTCTGTTACACTTGGTTCTTTGAAGCCTTCAATTGATTTGGTTGTGAGTATTCTACTCTTGTTCGTCCTTTGTTAATTGTTTCGATCTCCTGAGCTTATTGCTTGATTGCTTATTATTGGTTAATCTGGACTGGTCACCTAGGTTTATCGATACTAGTCATATTGCTAGGGTTTCCAATTCCAGGTTTGGGGTTGTAGATTCATTGTAGCAAACACAATCTCCATACGCGGTTGCTGGTGGTAGATTGTGAGGGAGATTCGATTACAGGCTATTTTAACGGGTTGTTAGAATCGCTTGTATCTCATTATAATTCATGTTTGAATGCTATTGCTTTATTATTTGGTGAAGGTTTTCCCTTGTAATTTGGTGATAAGTGCTTTTAGGACTGGTAGGACTAAAAGCTATTACACGATCTGAATTGAGAACAATTACTGGACATTAGAACTTGAGATTCATAGAATGCGATGATGAACCATCTCAATTGTTGTGCGGATAATTACCTGGTGTGATACCTTTCCGTCATATATTCGCAACCTTTACTTGCAACTTGTTCTGTCACTATTACTCACACACAAAACTCCCCCTTTAATCAGTTACTTTTGGGTAATAATACTTGCTCTTACAATTGATTCTGTTTCCCTGTGGGTTCGACCCTAACTTACCTACTATACTTGTTATAGTTTGCATCTTAGGAATTTACTTTGATTTGGCATAACGACTTTAGGCCTGTCAATCGCATAATAGAGTTTGAGGCTTTAGACGAACCGGAGCGTTACTTTCATTTAAGAGAAAGGCTAAAGGGAATCATGGCCGAACGTGAGACCCTTGAGGAAACGGTGGAAAGGCTGCAAAGGGAGAACCAAGAGGCCAATCGTGCTCGAGAACAAGAGGCCGAGAGGGCACGTCAAGCGGAGGAACAACTTGCTAGGATTCCTCGCAATGCTCGGCAATATATGCACCCACCTCTAAGGGTGCCCGCATCACCTATTGTCTTCCCCGACGCTCCCGCTAATTTTGAGATCAAGACAAGCTTCATTGCCATGGTCAAGAAGATCCAGTTTTCGGGGAAACCAACGGAGTGCCCTATGGAGCATGTGCGCGAGTTCTTGGATATTTGTGACACCATCGCTCATGGTGACACTTTGGAGTATGTGAGGCTTAAGGCCTTTCGATGGTCACTTGCGGGGAAGGCACTTCATTGGCTAGATAGCTTGCCAACCCAAACCATCACCACTTGGGAGCAATTACACGATTCCTTCTTAACCAAGTTCTTCCCACCCTCAAAGACATCGGAGCTAAGGAAAAAAATCACTACTTTCAAGCAATTGAGAGTGGAAGACTTGGCGGCGGCATGGGAGAGATTCAAAGAGCTTCAACGTCAATGCCCTACGCATGGGCAACCCGAATATGTGCTCCAAGAGATCTTCTTCAATGGGCTGAATTCGGCAACAAAGGATCGGATTAATGTTCACACCAACCTCCGGTTCCTTGAGATGACTCCGGAGGAAGCATGGGAATTGCTAGAGCGCTTGGTTGAGTATGACAACACCTATGGGACCTCCGAAATCTTGGATGTGAGCCCCCCACCATCTATGGCTCTCTATCAACCATCTAAAGAGATTGATCCGGATGTTCGCGAGCAATTTAGGAAGGATCAAGTGAGAAAGCTACAAAAGCAAGTTCGGCATCTATCGACGAATCAAGCATGCATAGAGTGTGGATCTACTTCCCACACCACGGTCCAATGTCCTCACGCCGATCAAGTACACCTAGCTGAGACATATGAGGATGCTCATTATGTAGGAGGTTCTAGCCAAGGAGGAAACCAAAACACTTGGGGCAATCGTCAACCCCAACAAAACTATGGTGGACAAAACTTCTATCGAGCTCCAGGCCATCCGGAGCGTGAGCAATCACGCAATGATATGAGCATGATCCTTGAGGAGATGAGGAGGAACCAAGCAAAGAATGACCTTGCTAACTCGGCTGTCCAAACTCAATTGCAAGGTCTCAATGCTCGCTTTGGGGAGATGGACATATGGAGGAGAAACATTGAGACCCAAGTGGGTCAATTGGCGGCTCAAATTCCAAAGCAACCCGGCACCCTACCAAGCCAAACCACGGCTAATCCTAAGGGCCCTGCAACCGGACATGTTGCTTCCATCAAGTTAAGGAGTGGACGCGAGTTACTAGACCAACACAACTCGCAAAAGGAGGACGACGAGCCCAGAAACACCCTCGGCGCCGACACCCTAACAGCTCCAAAACCTACTGCAGAAGCTGCTGGAAGTGCACAGCCCCTCAGCGCCGACCCCTCCAGTATCGATGCCGACACACCTGTTCAAGAAACCTCTCCTAACACAGCAGACCCCTCGACGTCGACCCCTGCTGCAGAAAAAATGAGAGCTTCTGAGGTTGTTTCTAAGCCTAAGGTACCACTCCCATTCCCCTCCAAGGTGCCGAAGGACCCCACAGATAGGAAGTTCAAGCGGTTTATGAAAATGCTTCAAGGCCTCAACGTTACTATCCCCCTCACCGAAGCACTTAGAGAGATGCCCGCCTATGTGAAATTTTTGAAGGAGATCTTGAGTAACAAGAGGTCTCTAGTGGATATTGCGGAAGAATGCAACAAGATGGACTTCCCCGAAAAGAAGGCTGATCCAGGGAAGTTTGCCATCTCTATTGGGCTTGGAAATCATCGTTACAAAGCCTTGTGTGACTTGGGAGCAAGTGTAAGTCTTATGCCTCTATCTATTTGGCACCAAGTCAAGTTAGGAGCATTGGAGCCGGTGGAGATGAAGTTGTTTATGGCCGACAACACATGGGTGAAGCGCACAGGGATTATGGATAATGTCCCCGTCAAGGTGGGGAAGTTCTTTGTCCCAACCGACTTCATTGTGCTAGATATGGAACCGGATCCCACCGTACCAATCATCTTGGGTAGACCTTTCTTGGCCACGGCGGATGCGAACATTAGCGTCAAGAATGACCTACTTACTTTCACCATAGCCGATGAGGTAATTGAGTTTCGTTTTAATACGACTATGAGGGAGGTAAGGAGGATGGAGGTCAATGCCCTATATGCACGAACGGATGTCATTCCGTGTGAGGAGCTTACAAAGGAGATAATAGCCAAGGAGCCAACACCCACGGAGGATCAAATCAACAACCTATTGGCTACTTTGGATAATGAAGAAGTGGAAATCAAGAGCACGACAACGGCTAAGTATGGGGTCCTCGACGCCGACCCACCGATGTCAACATCGATTCCACACCATGCTGAAAAAGCTACAGATGCATCGGCGTCGACACCCTCGGCATCGACACCCCTGGAGGATAAAATGTTTCTGCAGAATGCTGAAAAAGCTACTGACCCCTCGGCGCCGACACCCTCAGCCTCGGCATCGACACCTCCACCGGCAGGACAACGTGAGGAAGATGGTTGTGCTACCATAGAAGGAAGAGTTTACGAGAAAGGTGAGAGTTGGGCCGAAGACCACCATCCCGGTACCGACAAGGTAAGTCAAGGTATGAATTTCTCTTCCCCTATTTCCATTAAAAACCTATCTATTACGAATGGAAGAGGTATGCCTTGGTTTGTGAGATTATGTAGGGGACACTACTAGAATTGTGTCCATAGACATCGGCTGATTAACATCAGTTAGATAAACGCATGATGTTAAATAAATTTTTAACATCGGTTTGTAAATTTGTGATGTTGATAAAAAAATAGACATCGCTCTATTTTGTTGACCGATGTGAAAAGTGTTTTTATTTTTTGAAAAAAAAGTAAGGCGCGGAATTGAAATATGAACTAAGTAAAATCCCGCTCATCTCCAATACGGGCGGGCGAATCCCAATTTTAACACTTGAAATTTTCCTAGAAATTTGGGGTTCTTTGTTAAATTCACAAAAACACACTCCCAATATTCCCGACACTTTGAAAAAAAATTGAATTGTTTGCCAAAAAAAAAAAAAACCTACTTAGAAAAATAAAAAAGAAGATATTCAGTATTCACCATTCACCAGCCAGTCTTCACTCATCTCTTTCCTCCACACGTCCCGACTCTCCTTCCTGTTCACGTACCGCGAATCCTTCCTCCTCCACTCTCGCCTTCCATTTAGGCTCTAGATTGTCGAACTCGAGGGTGGCTCCGGCGTCGCTCTTCGTGATCGGTCCCGTCTCTCCGAGCTTTCCTCGCACTGTTGAACTCGGCCGGTGAAATCTCTCGCTCTTTCGTTGTCTTTCTCGTCTCTCCGACTGTTGAACCAAATCTCGGTTGTCAACATCCCTCAAGCTGCCAAATTCCCTTCTCCGGTAGTCGAAACCCCTACTACTTCTCTGCTTCTTTGTCACCGGTAAGAAATTACGCCTTTAATTTTCAATTTTTCGATTTAGGGTTTATGTAAATTGGTTTGATTCAGTGTATGTAGCTAAAATTGATATTCAGTTTTGATTGAAGGTTTCTTTAGGTTTGAAGTACTATCTAATTTAGCTAATGAAACTAATTTGGGGTTGATAGGGGCTTATAAGGCGTTTTCTAATTTTTGGGCTTTCATACGGAAAAGCAAGGGTTCTCCGTTTCTAGGTATGAAATTCCTCCTTTTAATTTTCAATTTTTGTGATTTAGGGTTTTTCTTAAATGGTTTTGATTCAATGTAGGTATAGCTGAAATTGATTTTTAGTTAGGATTTTCTTTTTATGATTTGAAAGGTTAATATATTCAAAACTTAAGAGAGAATATTTACAAGAGAAAGAGTTTTTAGATGATAATGGCTTGCACAACGCTAGGTGTGATTTTGGGCTTTGCATTATTCTTTTGCTCACTTGACCCCATTCTCTCTTTGGTTATATCAGTGATAATGTAGCGATGTTACACGTAATTTAGTGATTAATAATTGTATTCACAAGAAATGACATATTAAATTGATAAACTCAGCTCTATTGTATTGATACACTGCCAGCCAAGAAGATCATAAAGCTTGTGAAATGAAATATAGTAGCTTTAACAGCTGCAATAACTAATTTGTTTGGAAATATTTGTATATTAGCAAAATAATCACAAGAACATCAGAGCCGGTGTTCTCTATCTAACATCTAATACATGAAGGTTAGATATCTTTCTTCCAGTAACACGTTTGTCAATGGGTCGGCTAAAGTCATCTTTTCTATTATGATATTTACCAATAACATGAAGGTTAGATGCATTGATTGGTTTTAGTTAGAAGGTAAGAGTTAATGCATGGTATATTGGTATGGTAGTGGTGGTATGGTGCTTCTCCCCCTCCCTTCCTTGTGACTCTCTCTGTTTATAATGGTAATGCAGGCAGTCTTTGTTGCATTATTGTCTTGTCATTAATGGTTATTTTTTTATTTGTTTTGCTTCCTTGTGATTGTAGTTGCTGGTGTTAATGAAGTTACTGATTTTTTTTTGGATTTGTTGCATTTTAATTGTTGAAGGCCTCGTGCTGATTTTTTGCCCTTGTGTTGTTGCTATATAGTATTCTGACTATAGTGGTTGGTTTTTTGCATTTTGATTCTAATTAACATGAGTGCTTCGGTATAAATCATGTAAATGCATCAACTAAAGAGTAAAGAGAGGGAAATTTATGAATTTGAAATAAAATATCAGTAGGAAATTTATGAATTTTGAGATTTAAGTCCGACTTTGTACAAGAGCTCGCAATGAAAGCTAGTGATTAGCAGCAAGGCTGAGCATATAGTGAAGGCCATGGGAAAGATCAAAGTATAATTCCTTTTGTGTAAGAAAGGTTTTGTAAAGTACACTTAAAGTGTTACTCAAGTTTCGATATAAGTTTTACGTTAGAAACTTGTTTCTAGCTAATCCTAAGTAATATAGTGGTCTATGGTGCTTTTTTTTCTTTGAAACTATCAATGTTATTCATAAAGAATCATGGTTTAATGATATGAGCATATAAATTCACTTTGCACTTTTTGCTTATGCTCCACGGTCTCAATGTTACATGTAGATTCTTTCTTTACCGCAACATCTTCCTGCAACCTTTCTTCATTTCTTATCCCCAAAATTATTGGGGATCTTATGCAGTCCTTCTGCTGAAATGGGAAATTGGAGGTTATTTAGCCTTGCCATGGTTAGTTATTTGAACTTAATTCCACCTGCCAGATCCTTGTGGGCAATTGGAGGGTTTCAGCAAAGGTGTGTAATGTTAATATATCCTTATGTGGCAATACAAATGCACAACAGGGTAAAATCTGTATCTTCTTTTATTTGATCAGATTAATGAGCTTGAGACAAAGTTAAACTAGAAAGAATAGTTCGAAGAAGAGTTTTCTAAACTCGTCAAAAGGTACCGTATTTATGAATTTGCATGAAACAAAATTTGGTTAGTTCTATTAAACAAGGTTATTTGGTATTTTGGTTTTAAAGGTACATGGTGGATCATATCTGTTCTAAAGGCTAAATTTGATTTCTTCTTTTATCCGATCAGATTAATGAGCTTGAGGCAAAGTTAAAGCAACAAGAACCATTTGAAGAAGAGTCTTCTAAGCTTTGTCAAAAGGTACATGTATTTCTACATATTTACTTGCTTCTGTGGCATTTCAACCCTTCTCAGTTGAGATAGGACCTGGAATTGTGGGAAATATTGTTTACGGTATTCAAGTTTCTACTGTGATAGTTGATCAATATATTGTTTAAACTCAATGCTAATGGAGCTAGATTTTATTTCTAATTTTTTAATACTGACAATGTTTTGCTATTAGTTCTCAACATTAATTTATGAAGACACAGTCTTGTCTTTGGTAGCTGGATGAGTTCTTAGCATTCAGTCTCACAACGTTCAAGTATTGAAAACACTCTCGTTTAAATAGCCTACTAATCTCTTTGGTTTTGTGTTTTGCTATTAATTTATGAAGATAAAAGAATTTGTATGCCAAGAGAAATGAAATCAAGAGTAGCAGACAACGATGATTATGCTCAATACTAACTATTACTCCTCAATAACTCACACATACTTTGCTTTGTTCATAGATATGATTCTACTCATGTTTTGAGGATTTACGACGATGAAGCTCAAGCAATGAAGTCTGCCCGTAATTCTGCCCGGACGATGGAAGACGCTTACTCAACTAGAGTCGCTATCTTTTCTTTCAGTTTGTGTAATACTTAACAGAAAATATATGCATGTAGATAATATGAACAAATACTAATAGACAGAAAATTATTGAATGCTTTGACATATTTTGATTATTTGAGAAGTAGCCTATTAATGAATACAAGCAGATGGATACAAACCGGCAATCAGACATCATTTAATAGAATAAAAAGCGATTTTAAAATGTATTGAAACACAACAAAATGATTAATTAAACTGATGTCTTTTGCGAAATTATACATTGTTATTCATAAAGAAAATGATGTTGTAATCTTATTAGACATCATTTCTTTAAAATATATTGATGTAAATGTATACATATAACATTGTCTTTATAAATATTGAATGTTGTATACTATTTTTTAAACGAAATAACAAGACAAAATACAAAGGAAAAGTTAATAAACATGAAATGAATTACCTATAACTGATGTAAATAAGATATTACAACATTGTTTTTGGAAAAAATATCGATGTTAATGTGAATTTTTTTTGTTGCTCTACATATCTTTAGATAGCTATAAATGCAAAATAATAACGTTTTAAGAGTATGTGAATCAATCAAAATGTAATTATATTCGTGTATTTAAGTCGATATTTTAAAGATAAACGATGTTATAAATCATTATAGACATCGGTTATAAACCGATGTGATAAGGTTTGGATTTTTAACACCACCCACTAACACGTTGAATTTTTTTTTGATTAACATCGATTTATACCCGATGTCTATGAACAGAATTCTAGTAGTGGGATGCAATGAAGATCCAAAAGCTTATGAGGTAGGAGATACGGTGTACATCTCCAAGGCCAAGAATCAATGGTTCCCTAGCAAATTCAAAGAGAGGAAGGTTGGGCCATTCGAAATTCACAAAATTCGACACGGCGCAATGGAGTTAAAGGACAAGGAAGGAGTTCTATTAAAGGTCGAACTTGAGAGTCCGGAGGAGGAGGCCCGTGCCACATGGGCCTTGCAAATGCCCACATGAGCTTAAGGGAAGGAGTCCTATGATTATTTAGGATTTTATTTTTGTTGGTTTTGGTTTGGATTTTGTTTTGGTTTTGCTTTAAACTTTATTTTTGGAGGTTTTGGTTTTGATTGCTAACAAAGTGGTAGGTGCTAAGCATGATGAAAGGACAACCTTGGAGAAGAGAAGCTTATCGACCACTCCATGTCGATGTCGACTCCTAGGCACAATAGTAGCACCTATTTCCGGTCGGAATGAGCTCCAATTCTATCTTGTAAGTCTTTGTTTACACCCATCTCTTATTTTTGAGCTTATACTTTGAGGACAAAGTAATTTTTTAAGTATGGGGTGGGGGTAACAACTTACTATATGCTTATGGTTTGAAGTTTGTTTTTGGTGGTGTTGTTTTGCATTATTTTTGCATATTTTGCATTTTTATTGAGTCCATAAAAAAAATACAAAAAAAAAATGAAAAATGTCGAAAAAGAAGAAAAAAATGCATGTTTATTTATTGTTTTAGCCTTTATTTTAGTTTTTAGTTTAGTTTGAAACACCTAACTTAGATGTCCAATGATGAAGCCTAATAATCAACTTGATCATGTAAACCCTATGATATGTTTGGATGGTTTAGCCTAAGTCTCCTGGAAAGTTTGATTTTTATGTGGTAATTTGACTTGCGATTATAATTGAGCACATATGATTCTAGGTAGAGGTGATTGAAATCCAAATCTATGTCCTAGTGAGATATTATTGACCTTATAGGGAATGTTCTTCATATTTTTATATTTCCCTCCATTTTTTATGTGTGATTTACTCTCCTTATGGGATTACCTCTTGACATTGATGTAGTTATCTATTTCTTGAGACCGATTATGAGATACTAGTTCATTGCTTATTAAAATTAGATGATGGAGGACTTATATTTTCTTAGCCATATTTTATCCATTCATTTACCTACCTTGCATATTATCTTTGCTTGAAACCCTTTGAGCCTTAGCCTATTCTTTTGTTAGCTCCACAAAATTAATTCCTAGCCGATTATAAGCTTGACCCTTTATCCGGGACTTAGGATTTAGAGTTGGTGAGAATTTGATTGAGTTGAGTTTGATAGAGAAGAAGCTAAGTTGTTGAGCTTTGTTGAGATGCTTTGAGCGAAGTTATGTAAGGTTGTGCATTATTCCTCACTAGTGTAAGGCCCGTGCCTTAGGCACGGGTACGAAATCTTTTGATTATGTATATTACAATGTAATGTTATACAAATATATGAAGCGTTTTCTATCCGATCTCTATTGTATATTCCCTGGACCATTTGAAATGAAAGGATATAATGTTTATTAAAGATCGAGTATTTAAACAAAGCAGCACAACCAACAATTCAACCCAAAAGCGAGAACACTTCCTAAAGCATAAAAAATAGAAAATAAATAAAAAAATGTCAGATAAATATGGATGAGGAGAAAATAATGATAAATTATCAAAATTAATAACCATCGCATAGAAAACGACAATTGGAATAGCCTGAGATCAAAAGGTTATATATTACATAATGCATACTCATAAAACGCCTATTACTGACCTTCGTATGACCGGACAAAACGCCCAATCTGAATCAGAAAATGCCTGGAGCTTGATCTGCGAGCCTTTATGAAGCTTGATTCCATATTGAATTGTATCTTTGGCATATCTCAGTAAGTGTATCAGTGCGTTTTGATGAGTCTTGTTTGGATGTTGTAAGAACTGGCTAAGCACTTGAACAACAAACCAAATGTTCGACATTGTGTTTGTTAAATAGCTCAGTTTTCCCACCAAACTGCTAGAAAGCTTTGGATCTGCAATCAAATCATCTTGAGAATTTGTAAGTTTAAAATTAAGAGGGAGTGGAGTTATGCAGGATTTAAAATCAGAAATATTTGATTCTTTTATAAGGTCATTGCAGAACTTTCTCTGGCTAAGAATTAAAGCATCATTAGATTTGATAACTTCAGTCCCTAGAAAATAATTGAACTTGTCCAGATCTTTTATGCTGAATAAAGAATTGAATGCAATGAAACCTTGAGTCTCTTAATTTGAGACAAGTCTGAACCTGTTATCATCTAATGTTGTCACTTTGCAGTGGATCATTTGCTGAATCTTTATGATAACTTGCACGTACACTGAAGATTTGAGGTTTCCAGGTGAGCCAAATGCGCCCTCTATTCTCACTGTTCCGGTTAGTGCACCACTCTCATTCATACATCAATATATTACTCACATTCTTCTCATTCTGTGCTGTGCATGCATTTTTGTCTCAAGTAAAGCCATGAGAGAGAAAGAGAGATCTTTTTCAAACCAAAAGGAGTTATTCTACTATTTTTTTTTATGGGGTTGAGACCTTTAATGTTCTCCTAGTTTGATTCTATCCGTCAAACTTGGCAATGTGAGTGCTACCCTTACTCAATACTGTCTTAAATCCTCTACCCATCCTCAAACCTCGAATATCTGTTGCAGCAGCAACGTTTGTTTCTATGAGGTGTTTCAGAATTCAACAAAAAAGGTGTTTGCTCTGAAAATTGAAAGTTGTACTTATTTCATTAGTCATTTCTGATCTGATAAATTTGAGCACAGAAAAAGGAGATCAGCCGCCTTTTTTGTTGAGTTCTAAAAGATCTCAGAGAATCTGTTATGTTCCTGAGGAAGTTGTACAAACAACACCAGTCTGACTGAAATTGTTTTGATTTTGAGATCAAAATAGAATCCGAGTCTTTATCCTTTTTAGAGGTTATTAGCTTCCATGAGTGCAATACAAATCCATATCTGATTTCCAGTTTATTCACATAGGTCCATAGTCTAGCTGAAGCGCAAAGGAGCTAACCACTTCGGATAGTGTCCTCACCAATGACGTCAAGGGTGACATGGTAAGAAGTCCTAGAAGTTATTCACGCAATTTACGCCGAGTAAGGCAAGGCCTTGACTTCACCAGAGTTCTATTCGAGCAGTTCCTAAATTGGTAAGCTTATCTCAAACCACAATTTCTCCATCTCCAATTGCCTTTTGTCTTTTGGTATCTTGAAGAGTTGTATTACTTTAACCATTTCTAGTGATGGCTCTCTGAGGACCGCAGCTTCCACCGCATATTACCAAACTTGCGGCCAGTTTCATACATGGGCGATCAAGACACCAGTTGTTGCCGGTTTCACCTTGAGCTATGACCTTCAGTTTATAACCACATAAAGAAACTGAGCTTGTTGAATGTATTTTGATAACATAGCCTAAAACATGGCACCGGGTTTCGTCAAATAAAGTATTGACATCAAGCTTTAGGAAAACAAATGATTACTTAAGACATTTAGCTGGTGATAGTCATGTACATGTACATTTACACAAGGAGAGATCCATTTACCCAATCTTCAACTGGTAATGCTAGGCAAGAGAATGTAGAAATATCACTAAAAAAAAAGCAGGTAACTTAACTATGGCATCACTTACTCTGAGAGACTCTCATAGGCAGTCAAAACACCCCACACTTCACATATAGGAGCCTTTATCGTTATGCTGGCAACAACAAAGCGATGAACACCAATACACCATCATCTTCCTTCAACACAGATTTGAAAGTCAGAGACCTCCACGGAAGGGGAGAACTTTTCTGAATAGGAAAACCAGTCAATGATATTTCACAGGCAATCAATTACCAATAGGCCATCAAATATGCGTAGATGAATCTCATCAACCATGCACGGGTTATCCAGCCTGCATACTTTCCCAAACACACCCCATTTACTGCTTACATCCGATGTTTGTGATAAAGAGCCAACACTGGAGCTGGAGAAACTTTTTTTTATCTCTATTTGAGACAATTTTCCATGTTCTTTAGTAGAAAAGGGTGAGTATGGAAGCTTTGCGTCTCTTACAGGCTGAACATTTGATAGCAACAAACTGCTAGGCAAAGAATCCGAATATACCTGCATAATAATATATGTGTGTGATAAGCATGGATTAATTTCAGTACATCACTTAGCGGATTATTAAACATTCACCACATGGATTCATGGATTGCATAATTACAAATAAGAACTGGACTAATAGAACATTATGATAATGACTACTTACAGGGAAGCAAGGAGTTAAGGCTGCTGTTTTGGGGATTAACCATGAAGGTTTAATTTGGAGAGCTGCACAGGTATCTTTTGCAAAATTGCATATTAACACAACAACTCTTCTTAGAAACAAGTAAGACAATAACATTTCAACCATTTGTGTTGGTTGTGTATGTTTCCCAGACTCATCAATTACAGAAGTCCAATGATTTAGTTACTCACTTGTGAAGGAAGAAATTGACGCTAGTAATTAGAACCCAGCAAGTTGTGGTTAAGATCCAGCAGAAAAAGAAAGCACTGCACAAGCAAATTAAAATAGTTTTAAAAAATCAGAACATGATCCGCCTTGAAAGATTCATTGATCTCATATAATAGAGTTGATAGAAGCTTACACTACAAATATGAGATGCCAATGCACCAAGATTAGAACTATTACAAATAAAGGATAATCTTATAAGTTTAAACCGAATCGAATATCAGAGACAGTTCATGAGCAGAAAGTGCAGTAGTCTTATTGCACATACTAACACTACTTCAACTTGCAGGGAATATTAGCAAGGCATTTCACCTAGTGCAGCTACCAGGAAAGCCGAGTTCACCGACACTACTTCAATGTTTGTCATGTACCTGAAATTTAAAGATGGAATATATTAGTCCGTGTTAAGAAAGCTCTAAACTCTCATGCTGTGAATTAATTCCCAGAAAACTGAAAAGAAGTAGGCATAATTACACCTAAGAAATTGCCATGTCGATGAAATGACCATTCTTTTGCACAAATTGTTTTATGGCTAGTGAATCATTTCCAAGTTGGTATATGGTTGTGTTCAGAAGGGTGCAAGTCTTGGAATCGTATGGACATAGGTATGCTTGTATGTCTTTCATCGCTCTTTTGACTCGGTGGATTTCTCTACAAGCGTCTGCTCCTGCTCCTAGGACCTCTCTTTCCATACTCTTGAATTCATGTAGGGATTCATGGCCATAACGAAACCTGTGGCAGTTCTTCAAGATGAACCCAGGAAATATGCAGGAAAAAAAAGCATTAGAGATTATTGCCATAATGGTTCAAGTATGATTTCAATTTTTTTTTTTTGGAGATATTTCAATGATTATCAGTTCATAGAACATGCCCCTAGATATTTCATGCGCAATTTTATATAACTGAGGAACTGTACTTACATGGACAGGAGTGTAAATATGACAATCAGCACGAACAGGAAATACTATGATGGATTTGAGTGCGCTGAAATATTCCGAACAGTGGTGTATACATTGGCATTCTTGGCGATCAAAAATAGGCCAAAGCCTAATCCACGGGTCACCCACGCCCCAACCACCGCGTATCCATGGACTCCAGTGAATGCAACAGACTGCAAAGTTAAGTGATCAAGCTTGACAATAAAAATCACAGGCAAATTATTTCAAGTAAAAGTATCCATCAATGAATGCAGGAGTTAGCTTGGCAGTGACTCATAGCACAGTAATGCTTGTTTCTGATATCATAGCCTTCGTCATAGAACTTGAAGGGGTGAAGAGGATCATGCCTGTGAAGCCTTTGACAAGGAGGAGGAGTAGTAGTAGAAGAAGACGCGGATGCGGAAATGGCAAGCAGTGAAACTAAGACAAGAACAAAAATGAAGTTCATGGCTGTGGTTGACCCATTTGATATGAGCATGACAGGAGAAAAAGCATTTTCTATACAAATTAGGAAATCTGACAAGCATTGCTTGTGGTTATGGGCTTGGGCAAAGTATAAGATTTTTCTTGGGTTTGTTTTTAAGTTTATTTATTCTGCAACCAATTTCTTGAAATGGAAATCAACTACTTCCAATTTGTCTTCAGTTTCAACAAAACAATGCTGCTTTTATCTTTAATCAATGCTAATATTTTGAAAGAAAGGGCACCAAAAGATCTATTTCCACAACCTCAGTTAAAGAAAGAGGAGAGAGAACCTTGACACCTTTGAGCTTCTGCAATTGACATAATCTTTGTCTTTATCATTGTCCTCATCTTCCAATCTTAAGCCCGAAGAACTCGATTAATCCACATCTTCATCATCCCCGACCAAATTAGGCTTTTAGTCCTCACCATCCTCTTTCGTAGTGCAACAATTGATAAGAAAACTGCTGAAATGAAGCAAAATCAGAAGTCATACTGGCCAAGTCAGACGTTATGCGCAGAGAATTTCAGCAGAATAAAATGAGAATCAATAGGTATTCGCAGAGAATTCACAAGGATTTGATCTCATCTGATCGACGGAATCCGCACAGCAGAGCAAGCATCTGATCGACGAAATCCACCATTATCGGCGCGCAGATCAGCATCGAATCACAAACTATATCAATCGATGATGTCTACTCAACACACACGGGTAATGATGAAGAATCTGAAATTCTTGACAAAGTATTATAAGGATGACATTTCATCAAACACCTAAAGTGCATTGTATCAAACCATGGCTGATATTAGATACGCCCGAGAAAATAAGACGAGTTCCCCAAATCGCCGATTGAAATAAAAAAAGGAAGTTACCATGGATCAGAAGGATGAGAACTCGAAGGCGTAGTCTCTAACTGGCATTCCTGGCTGATTACACTTCAGTGGCGGATTGGGCGTGGGCGTTTGATCGCCGGTGGAGGATACACTCGCTACACCGGAATTAGACATGATTACGCTTCATCCTTTCCGGAATGAAGTTACACAGTAGCGGTTTTTGAAGATGGGTGGATGCGAGTGGACGGAGAAGTGGAGAACGTGGGAGTCCATGGTGTAAAACAACCAGTGCCACATGGGTGCCACATAGGTATGAGATGGAGGTAAATGAGTGAGCGCTCTTCTCTATTTGACATCTGGAACGGAGTTCTATGGTGAAGCCAGGTAAGAGATGTGTGCTTCTGCTTTTAGGTGTAGTATAGATATTGTTCTTATATTTTAGAGGCTCCGAAAAATTTTGTATATGTATTATTGCCGAAAGATAGAAAAACAAAAGAATGAAAAAAGTGTCGGCAAGAAAAAAAAAAAGAAATGAAAAAAAAAATGTTTATTAAGAGCCTAGTTTGTTATATGTGAGAGTTGGATGAAATTGTTGGTTGAGAAGTATTTTCATGGGTTGATGATCTTGATTGTTGATGAGTTTGGTAGATGTGCTGAATTTTGAGATGAGTTGTTTGGTTGAGTTGAGTTGGAAGTTTAGGAGTCTTGATTCCCGGATTTTTAGCACCACTTTGCCTAAATAATTCCATACCTTTTATTTCTTACCAAGCCACATTACAACCCGGCCGAATGAAGTCTTCTATGAAGTCTTTCATTGAGCCATAAGTCCTCTTGATGATTTTAGTTGCTTTGACATCTCCGGTGGAGAGATTGGTGATATAAATAACAATGTCTATGTAGCTTTTTGCATTAAAGATTGAGTTGAGAGATGTTATCCAAAGCCTAAACACATTGAGAGTTGAGTGAAACACATATATCCTTGTGAGGTTGGATTTCGATTGCTTTTGCTTAGAGTTGCTTATATATGTGTGATGACGTTTGATTGCTTGATTCTTTTAGACCACTTGCGCTTATGATGTTGCTTTTTAGCGAAGGCGAAGACTTGAAGGATGTGTTGTAGGTAGTGGTTATTGTTTGGTTATTGCTTGAGGACAAGCAAGTCTAAGTATGGGGTGTTTTGATGTCCGCATATTTAGTCTTATTTTACATCATGTTTTTAATTCTATCTAAGTCTTTTTATTAGCTTTTATGTTGGGAAAGTAAGGAAAATGTGTAGTTATGCTTAATATTGCAAGATATGGAGTCTACACAAGCTTTGGTGTGATTTTATAGGTATTGGAGCTTATTTGGAAGAGTTTTGACGCACTTTGAAGCTTAATGAAAAATCATGAAGGCAATGGAGAAGTCAAGCTAAACGCAAAAAGAGGTGCAGCTGGAGAAAAGCCTTATTTTAGTCATCCATCACTTTGATTCAAGTTCTGGAGCCTTCATGAGAGTTGTAGTCCTTGAAAAGAGCTTTCCAACCCATATTTGTATGCGTCAATCGGATGAACGAGGACTCGGGAAAGCGCGATTGAAGACAGAGTCGAAAAGCTGGAGAAAAACAGAAGCTACTGCATTCGAACAGATACCTCGACGCCGACACCCAGACCTCGGCGCCGATACCCTGCGCACCAGGAAAAGATTTGGCGGGCTGTTTTAATTGCTTAATGGGCTTTTTAATTAGGGTTTTCTTCTAAATCTTTTTTAGGATCTTTTAGTTAGATAGACTTGGGATATTTTATCCCTCCTTAGATAGATTTTATTATTTTCCTAAGATAAAATCTCTTTCCTTGGAGATTAAGTCTTATATTTTTTTTATCTTTAAATAAAGCCTATTAGGGGCTGATTTTAGGAGAGAGAAGAGACGTTGTACGTTCAGCGCAAGGGCTGCGCGCAACAGCTGTAGGACGGTTTTAGGGTGTTTGTTGTTGCGATTGAGACGCTGAATTTCCAGGTTTTGTTAAATTCAATTTCAGTTTATGTTTTCTTCTCTTAAATTCATGTTTTTCATTGCCATGTTTGAGTAGTTCTTTGCTCTTCTAGGGTTGGGGTGATCCCAACGATAGAGATGTGTGTTGAATTGATGGATCTATGATTGTGTGATGTTTTTATTGTATTCTACCCATGTGCTTAACCCTTGGATGAAAGTTTAAGGGAATTCATTGTTGCAATTGAATTGAAAGATGAGATTGTTAACATTGATAGTAATTAGGGATCTTTGACGAAAGTAAAAGAGATCTAATTAAGAAAGGTAGAAACAAATAGGTTTTATGTGATCACCTCTATTGTCTATTTGTTGAGTATGCGAAAGCTATCTCTTTACGATAAAAGCATGATTTCTCATATGATTCATTGATTTGCAGATGTATTTATTGTTGTGGTGATCCTTTACCTTAGAAGTTTTTCCTTTTATTAATTAAAATTCAGATTTTATGCTCTTATCATCGCCCATCTCTCTTCCATCTTTTTTGTTACTTTTAACCCGACAAAGCAACTAAATAAGAAGCGCTGACTCTCTCCTGTGGACGATCCTGACTCCCTATGCTATAGCGGGGTCTTGACTATAAATTTATTTGGTCGAGAAACCCTCTCGTCAGATTGCTATACCAAACGATAAACTGGGGGGCCGCTACCCCAATCCTAGGCGATTCATTAGAATACAACAACTAAAAAACAACCTCCTAGTACATGATGTTCCCACTATTGGGGGCAACTAGACCTGGCAAAGGAAAAAAAAACTGGTTCACCAGATAACAACTACGTTAAATTAGATCGCCTTCTTGCACAAGATGAGGTCATATCTGACTTTGATGGTTTACGGATTAAGATCCACCCTTTCACTACATCAGACCATGCTCTTATCTCTGTAGATCTACGTGCCCAGACTCACCTACATAAGAGGCCTTTCCGTTTCGAGCTAGCCTGGACGACTGAACCAGAATTTAAAAATATCGTAAGTCAAGCTTGGCGTGTCATTCCGACTGGGTCAAATCTCTTCAAACTTACAAAGAAAATTGCCCTACTCAAAACTTTAGCTAAACGATGGCATAAACGAACTTTTAATAATATACACAAACAAATCTTTGACACAGATGAAGAGATCCTGCGCTTACAACATAATTTAATTTCAAATTTCAACGTTGCTGATCTCCAGCATCACAGGAGGTTACTAAATAAAAGAGAGAGAATGCTAGATTTCTAGAGGAGATACTGGAGTCAATGAGCCAAACTGAAGCACGCTAAACTGAATGATACAAATTCATCTTATTTCCACCGTATTGCTTCGGCCAAACGAGGCAAAAAATTAATCAAATCTCTTCAAACAGAATCGGGACTACAGCTATCAACCAACAACTTGATTTGTGATGTGTTTGTCTCTTTCTTCTCTCGCCGATTTAGGTCATCCTTTAACCACGAGATGAATTTCGAACTGGACATGGAAGTAATTGGAAATGAAATTTCTGCTTCAGATAACGATTTACTTACCAGTAATGTCACCAATGAAGAAATTAAAACTGCTTTGTTCTCTATTAAAGCGGATAAAACTCTTGGGCCCGATGGCATGCCTGCTGGTTTCTACCAAAAGTATTGGGATATCGTCGGCTCATCCACCATCAAAGCTGTTAAATCTTTTTTCCTCTTCGAGAGAATGCTAAGGCAGATAAATCACACTTTTATCACCCTCATACAAAAATGAGAAAATCCGGAAACGGTAAACCACTACAGACCAATCAGCCTCTGCTCGACAATTTACGAAATCATCTCTTAAATTCTGACAAACCGATTGTCCAAAGTTTTTGATAAGCTAATCCACCCTCTACAAAGCGCTTTCACCAAAGGAAGAGCCATACATAATAATATCCTTATCGCCCACGAAATTTTTCACTCTTATAGAATTAACAGAGCCAAATTTGGTTACATAGCATTAAAACTGGATATGGAAAAAGCCTATGATAGGATTGAATGGCCCTTTCTGGTTGCAGTTCTGCAAAAATTCGGTTTTCATACCAATTTCATTCATTGGATCAAAGAATGCGTCCAAACGGTTTCTTATTCAATCCTAATTAATGACGAACCTTCGGCACCTTTCACGCCAAATAGGGGTCTCAGGCAGGGCTATCCTCTTTCCCCTTCCTTTTCATCCTCACATCAGAGGTTTTAGCACGATCTCTTCAGCGACAAGTATCACTGTCTAGTAACCTTGGTTTCTCGCTTGGCAGAGGGGGAGTAAAGATCCCCTTTTTGGCTTTCGCTGACGATATCCTTTTGTTCGGGAAGTCAACAAAAGCCACTTGCGAAACCTTATCTACTACAATCCAACGATTCTGGTTAGTATCGGGACAGAAAGTTAACCTACACAAGTCAAGCTTCCAGGTCTCCGTTGGAACTACGGATGCGGCCATTCAAACCATTGCAACAACCTTGGGCATCCCACATACAAACAACCTGGAAAAGTATCTGGGTTGCCCGATCATAAATGGGCGTGTTAACCGGGATACTTTCTCAGATGTTGTCCTTAAAGCCCAGCAGCAACTCTCCAAATGGAAAGCTAATACTCTTTCAGCTCAGGGCCGAAAGGTCCTAATCAAATCAAACCTGAGTGCGCAACCATTATTCATAATGCAAGCATTTATGCTCCCTTCATCAATTCTGCATGAATTAGATAAGGTTTACAGACAATTCTTCTGGAATAAAGATCATAAATCTACTACGTTAATCAGTTGGGACAAGATCTGTTCTGACACCTTGGCAGGGGGTTTAGGCATCTACAAAGCAGAAACTATGAATATAGCACTACAGATGAAGTTGCTATGGAAAATAATGGCAGAACCAGATAATATCTGGGTTAGAGTCATATCTGCGAAATATCTTAAAGGAACCCCCTTGATGGATTACATCAGAAAGGGTAACTCTTCTTGGCAATGGTCAAAACTAACATCCATCAGACACCTATTCAAACCGGGTCTGCGATGGTCTATTGGTAACGGTTTTTCGATCAAGTTCTGGAAAGACAATTGGGTGCTTACAACACCGCTAATTAACTCGGCTACGACCCCAATTGACGAAGATATGGCCAATTGGCATGTACATCGTTTTATTACAAACGATAATAAATGGGATACGACACTATTGGAAAATGACTTGCGAAATTTGCTGAGCACGGATACCATTGCAGAAATCACAAACATTAGACTACCAATAATCACTTTTTCTGACAGGCTCTATTGGGGGCCTAGTAGGAACGGCTGGTTCTCGACTAAGTCAGCAACAGGTTTCATGCGAAACCATGAAGGCAATACAAATTTCCTTTGTCACTGGGTCTGGAATCTAAACGTTCCCAAATAGATCAAGCATTTCCTTTGGAAAATTGCCCAAGATGGCCTTCCGACCTCTAAACATTTATCGCTTTGCCATGCGGCTATTCCTTTGGGATGCCACTTTTGTGACGCTTCCACAGAGTCGGCTTTTCACATGCTGCTGAAGTGCCCTGCCACACGAGATCTTCTACTAAATCTAAATATTACAATCCCAAATTTCACTGGAATTGACGTAGGATCCAAACATGTCCTTATTCTAAACCATATATACAAATTAGTGGGCAAAAACGCCTTCACCAATTTCGCCTTTGCTTGGTGGGGGATTTGGTTCTTCCGAAATCAAATGGTTTTTCAACAGAACCCGATTGCTTCTACGCAAACTATTGCCTTGTTCTGTATGTCGGCACGGCAGACTTGGTGTGGCCGCCTAGACGAGGAGAATGATTCCCATCCAGACCAGGCAAAAGACAAGTGGACCCGTCATCGAGCTACTGCAACTATGAACAAGTTAAAGGATAAACAACACTCTTTCTGGGAGAAACCACCTCAGGGTTTTTTCAAACTTAATTTTGACGGTTCTTTCAGACAAAACCAAAAAGGAACTTACGGGTTTGCAATCCGGTATTGCGAAGGGGCGGTTGTCTCCTTTGGTTCTGGGCCTTGTAATAATAGCTCTGCAGTTTTCGCAAAAGCCTTGGGAGTTCACATGGGTGTGGATATGGCTATACAACTGGGAATTCAAAACCTTCTAATCGAGGGTGACTGTTTGGTAGTCATTAAAGCTCTCCTGGGCGACTGGGTGTGCCCTTGGAATATCGAGCTGTTAATGGCGGACACTTCTACTTTTCTTAATTCAATCTCTAATTTTGCTATTCGTCATATTTTCAGGGTTTCGAATGCGGTTGCGGACAGGATTGCGCGTCTCGCCTACTGCATCCCTGCCGATGATAACTATAGTGATCCAGAACTTCTTGTTCTCGTCCGCTCGGACGCGCTAGGAAAGAGGTCGGGTCGTCGGCGGCTTTCCTAATTCTTATCCCGCTTCCAAAAAAAAAGTTATTAAACGGAATGGAAAAAAAAATTGTATAGGAAAATATATCTAGACTAGTGTAGGTCCTGTTCCATGCACAGATGAAATATTACAAATAATCTAGACAAATTCCAATAAATAAAAATAATAATCTAAATATAAATTATGTTTTCCACCAAAAAATAATATAGATATAAATAAAATTAGTTTAACAAATAATATATAATCTAATTATCTTTTATTTGTATTCTCTCGAAATAGAAATAAAATTCATATTTATAAGGTAAAAGGTTTTTTCCCTAATAAATCATTAATTAAATCTCATGTAATTAAATAGATAGTTGTTTTTTAAAAATATTTTAATATTCTTTTTTTATTAAAATATATTGTAGTGGTTTATATTTATTACGTTAGTTAAATAAAATATTTATGCACAGATAGATTGTGTTATATTGATATTTTTTTCCTTATATAATATTTACTCTTTAATAAGATTCTATCTAATATAATTATATGAGTTAATGGTAAAATAAAATAATTATTTAATCATTTTTAATTATTTATATTAGAACTATCTAATTATTTTTTATTAGATTTCTTTTTTGACCGGCGAAAGCTTTGCGAGATGCACTCACGCGCCGCCACGCAGGTCGCAATGCATCGGTTTTAGTACATGTATATATATAAGAGAAGAATGTTATTTTTTGTATGAAAAATAAAATAGGAGGGGTAATATATATATATATAAAAGAAGCTTTTTGGCCAATTTATCAAACACACCAAAATTAGCTCCTTGTCCATTTTTCTAGTAAAATTGGGTGAATGGCCCAAAATGACATTTTTACCCCTGCCTTCACTAATCTCTCGTTTCCTTTCTTCATTCTCACGCCAAACACACAACAACTCAATCATGGCAGCAGAGACGAATCCAATTTGGATTTCGATCTCAATCTCGAGCACCATTGTTGATTTCAGCACTATTGATCGACGATTTCTAGCTCTACAATCAGAGATCTGAAGAGAAATTTGTTCAAATATAGCACTTCATCCAAAATTCGATTTTCAAAAGAGGTAATTTGCTTATAATCTGTAATCTTGTCTAATACGAATGTTTTGATTATAGTACTATAATTGGGAGCACAATTGTTGTCTGGGTTGCGGATTTGGAGCCCAATTTGGAGAACAATTGAGTATAGTAATGGAATATGAAATTTGGTATAATATGAATACCTATCATCGATATTGATTTCAGTAGCCGATTTTGATCTACGTTGCTGATTTTATGATTATAGAATTGTAACATAGATTGCATGGTTGATGTAGGTTGATCTAAGATGCTAGTTTCATGATCTATGTTGCTGATGTCATGCTTGTAGTGCTTTAACCTAAATTGCACATTTGATGTTGTTTGATCTAAGTTGTTGATGTCGTGCTTGTAGTTGTAACCCAAATTGAACAATTGATGTTGTTTGATCTAAGATGTTGCTTTCACAATCTTAGGAGTTGCTGATTTCGTGACTATACTATCGTAACCAAAATCGCAATGTAACCTAAATGTTGATAGTCGTGTTTGAGTACATCTGTCTACCTGTAATCAATGGATTTCTTAGATTTATTCAAAAGTAATGCATGTCAATAGTGTAGATATAAGAATAGTTATATGAGATAACAACAAAATAGTATATGTCATCAAAGTATATTTATGAAATTTAATAGATGTCACCAATGATCGGGTATAATGGAGGCCAATCTAGTGACAGTAAAATTTGGAGGAGAATGGAAATTGGAAGATGGTGATTTAGTTTTTGCTGGGGATGTACTGTCATCAAAGGTATTTATTATCTGGCAGATTGTAACTCTGTATGAGATGAAGAGTGAGATAGTGAACAAATTCACCACCAGTGATAATTTGTCTCCTAATCTTCAATTCAGTCACTTGCATCCAATTAAGAAAAATACTGAGCCTGTTTTTTTTTATTGAGATTGACACTAATTTGTGGAGTTTTTTGCAAATTAGTAAATTGAAGGAAGTGAATTGGACATTGCCTTTATATTTTACGTCTGCGAAGGAAATCATTGAAGATGAGGTTACAAAATCTATAAACGATGAAAATCAATTGGCATTACAGGCTTACAACTCTGCCAAGGATACAAATGTCATGGAAAACAACTTTGCCATGGAGGATGAAGATGTAGGATGCATAAATGATGGTTGTGATATGGATAATGATGGAGATGACACATGGATTGAAAGTCGCATCAGTGGTAGTACAATGTCCACAAAATATACAACAGAACCTATAACTTCAAGAAAGGGGGGAATTCTTATATTTTTTAGACAACTATTCAAAACAAAGAAAGATCTAAAAAATGTTGTTGAATTTTTGGATGCACAAGAAGTTTTTGCTTACAAAGTGAAAGTCAACACCATGTTATTGCATAACATTTTGTGTTGATGGGAGATGCAACTGGAAAATTCATGGTGTCGTAGTCGGTGGTTCAACTATATTTCAAATTAAGAAATACTTTAATGAACATATGTTGCGAGATGAATGTCGTTGCCAATTTCTCCCTTTTCTAAATAGTTATAATATCCAAACTCAAAGTTCAGACCAATAGATTAGTAAATCAATGAATTGATAAACCAACAAACTAGTATAGCGATGAAGTCCGGAGTCGAACCCACAGAGAAGAATGGTTACTATGCAATGTTTCTAACAATTATTCTTATTACAAAAGCAATTATTTGTAGCAAATTGATGACAAAGTAAAGTAAAGAGAACTATGATATATTGCAAAGTATTGATAATATGATAGAGGAAATATTTCATCTGTAATTCTCAGACCATGGTTGAGGTTCATGATCCTAGGATTGATTAAATAGTTATTTCTAAGCATATGTCAACTTGACTAAAGTTGATAGATCCACAAAACTACAATCTTCTTATTCAGTATCACTAAAGAATAGCATTAACCACTCAAGTTCTAAGACCAATTGGCATATCGATTCAATGCAATTAGAAGACAATAGGAACAACACATATCGGCCCTAACAAACATCTAACGACATAGATCAATCAAAATCATCCACTACAAAGACATAGAAATATCACTACTTCAATGGCTTCATTGCTATCAAGAAAACAATAATGAATTCACAGCTTAGATGCAATTCCTAACATGGTGATCAATCATAGAAATGAACACAAATATAATCAATAAGAACAAGATGATAAATATACTCATAAATAACTAATATAAATCAAATCCTCATTATACATTCAACCATGTCTTCGAATCACGGGCGATACTATGAGTTTAGCAACTCATAAGCCAAAAACCTCTCATCTCTCTAATTGTGTTCATTATTTAACCCTAATAACTAATGATGAATGATATCATACATTTAGATGGTCATAATAGGTTGCATTTAGCCTAGTTATGATGCATATCATGTATGGTTTAAGTACAATTTGCATATTTGCTCTCTATGTTGATGGGGTCAAAATATGCATGCTTTTATTGATTTTTTCAGGTAACTGTGGATCCGAGGAGGAGACATGGATTGATGATGCATTGGATGAGGAAGTCTTGTTTTGCATTTTCTGGAGGCCTCGGTTGTCCGATTGAATATTACGACCATACGTTGGAAAGCACTTTCAGAGAGCTACGACTTTCCTGTTGACAAGAGGAGGTGAATCGAGCTTCATTTTCTGTAAAAGACAGATGCAGAGGCCGCCGCATCTGAGGTAGCGGCTGCCGCATTCCTGCAGCCAGAGACGTCTAGCAGCAGCCAGGCAGCGGCCGCAACATTTATGCAGTGGCCGCCGCATGTTCCAATATGACACGTTTATTCAACGACGACTTTATTCCATTCAAAACCCTATTTATCTATCTAATTGTCTTTTGGCCGACCCTTGGGCACGAAATTGACAGAGGGCTTAGCCCTAAGTTTTCATTCATTCATTAGACTAGGATTCGAGACAATTTGGTTTAGATTGAGAGCGATGTTCTCCTTGGGCAACTAAACTCTCTTCGTTCTATCTACGATTTGAAGCTTTGTTTGGATTGAGTTATGAGTTTCTGAATCTTGTTCTTTATTTCCTAGATTGAATGTTTCAACTTCTTTGCACTTTATTGTTGATTGTTTTATTCTATCTGGCCTGATCAACTTGGTAGAATCAATTAAATTGCTAGGGTTTTGTAGATGCCTGGTTGTGAATCTTAAACTAAGTAGCAATCTTATCCCTTTAGGGCTGGTTGAACTAATTGGATGGGTAGAAAGTTGAATGTGTTGTTAAATTCCTTTCCGAGGGACTACATATACCTTGGTTAATCTCTGAACTTAAAGCTATCGATTGTGTTAAATCCTTTTTTGATGGACTGCTCATGAGATAAGGGTTTCTAGGACGGGTTGGACTAGAAATTAATTATATTAGGTCGGGACAAAGACACTCATAGGAATCATAAAAGGACAAAAGGAAGTTACAAGATCAATTTAACCAAATAAAGTGGATAGTTGTAGGTAGAGCGATCTTCTCTAAAGTGTTTTGCATCAACTTGTTTATAGTTTATTTTGTTTTCTTTCTTATTTCAATCATCCAAAACCCCCCTTTCACTAATTGGTAAATACACATTAGATAGGAATACTTGTTACTCTGTGGGATCGACCTCTTACTTGCTTGCTCTACTATTTTGTAGGTTTGAGTTTTACTTTTGGTAGGAGACATAACGATTTCCTCCTGTCAAATTTTGGCTTCGTTGCCGTGGAATCAAGTTTATTTCTTTATTTTGTGTATTTATTGATTTTGGTGCATATATTTAACCCGTTGTGAATCTATCTTACAGTTCACGACGCCCTTGCTACTAACTTTTTACGATGTTGAGATTAATTAGCACAGTTTAAAGGTGAGAACTGTCACCAATACTTCACTAGATTGCATGAGTACTATATTGACAATCTTGGTTCATGGGGTTATCAATTCAGCATCCGAGATATGATTTTTTGCACAATTGATGGGATGATTGTTGAGACACGAGCACTTGCTGAGTACATGATTAACGAAGGCCTTAAGCGGTTAGGAGGATTGTCGGGGTTGTGGGAATTTTTCTGTTATATGGATTATCATGTTTCACAAGAAGAATTACTCGCCACGCCTTTTCCGCCGATGGAGGACTCTGTCCCACACCTAGATGATCCATTGCAAACTCTCACACAAGTGGTGCAACGATTGGAGGAAGTAAAAATGAGCCGAACTAGAAAATTGGAGAAACAGATGAACCGACTCATTTCAAATTTTAAGTGCAAAAGGTGAGAAGGAAAGGGGCTTAGAAGAAGAAGGAGTTGAAGTCATAACTGATGGTGAAAATTCTGAGGAGCGGTGACCGCCGCATTGCTACTAACGAACCCCCGCAGTCTTCTTCTCTTGATTTTGAGAAACCCATCCAACAAACTCTTGAAAAATTGACGGATACAATAATGGAAGATCCCGACTTGGAATTGGTTGCAGACGACAATAATTTCTTCGATGATGGAGAAGAGGGTTTAGTGCTTCTTGACTTGGAATCTCATGAGTCGACGCATGAGGTTACATGTGATGTGTCTCCTACTCCATCAGACACATCCATTATGAGCTCGCCCATTGATGAACCAGGTCTAGAGCCATCGGCTGAGGCTCAAGAGGTAATAAAGGTAAACGTTTTCAATTTTGAAGGTAATGTTGATTATTTTGATCCTTTTAAATGATATTTTGAGAAGCCACCAGCGGAACTGTGTTAATGATATCATATTCTTTCAGGAGAGAGTCATGTTAGACTCTTTGATAGATTGAAAGGGCTGTTGAATTCCATATTTTATGCTTTCAAATTATTGTGCTATGATGTTCTTTGTAAGATGTGTGCCCACGAATATGATAGGCTCCTAAGGTCCTTGGCGATATCTAATAGATAAGATCTTGAGATTGAGAATAAGTTAGGCCAATGCCATTAAAAGAAAGGCGCTTCTCGGGAGGCAAGGCCTCTAGAAAGCGCTGCTTTTGGTCTAAGCCTCGTCTAGAGTGGTGCAAACTCAACTTTACCGGTGCTATCTCCCCCTCTGGCAACAGCACCTACGACTTCATCATTCGGGATGATAACGGCTTCGTCCTTTTTGCTGAAGCTGGAAACTCGCCTCTCTCCTCCATCCTGGGCGCCGAAGGTTTCGGCTTATGGAGAGGCATCCTAAAAGCCTTAGACCTTAATATAACAAATATTAGCATTGAAGGTGATAATCTTAGAATCATTAAAAATCTTAGGACTGGGAGCTCTTGCTCAGGCGAGATTGAGATGATATTATCTGACCCTCTATTATCTCTCCTTCTTTTTTCTCTTAATTTCAGATTTCCTACTCCTGCTCACTTCCAGGTTATATCTACTCCTGCTCACTTCCATCTACTGATGTTATGTTTCGTATACACTACAAGAATTTTGTTCATAGACATTGGGTATTGTTGTAATGCTATGTGTCATATTTCCCTATGTCTTGCTTTCATATGTGTTACATGTAATATTGTTATATGCTTGTAATCATGTATGAGTGTATGATGAGTATACATATAACATATATTATATACTTAGGTATACATGGATGCACAAGTTATTATTAGGCTCGACTGAGTCGTATTGAGTCGAGAAATCGACTTGATCCTCTAACGAGTCTAATGGACACTTGTTGTGTGATAATGTATAAACTATGGTATATATAATATATGTATAATATGTATGATATGTATAGAAGAAGCCTTACCCGGATTATGGGCTTTCGGCCCATTTCCAAGCCCAACTGATATCTCCAGCGGAGCAAGCTCGGTGGCCTGGTCCATTGAGAGTGAAGCGCTGCGTTTTACCTGGCGTCACTTGAGATCCGGTGACCTAGCTATATAAGCTCTCTTCCAGCTGCTGGATCATCAGTTCAGCTCTTTCTCTCCTCCGTCTCTTCACAAAAGCTCTCAAAGGGATTTCTAGGGTTTCTAGGGTTTGTCTCTGGTTCCTCCCCGGCGGTTGTGAAGACGACGGCGTTGGCTGATCTCAGTGATCTCCTGGTGGTGGCGCGGCTAAGCTCCTGGCTTTGGTTGCCGCTTGTCTCACGTCTGGAGATCTAGGGTTTGGGAGTTTCGAAGAGATCTTCGAACTCCGGTCATCCTATACAGGGGGATCTTCTTCTCTTGTATCTCTGAAACTCGTACATGCGTAGATCTAGGGTTTATCTTTGCATTGCTTGATTGTAACCCTCTATTGAACATTACCTAGTGGATTCGGCCTGTTCTTGAGGCCCCGAGGACGTAGGCATCTCTTTGCCGAACCTCGTAAAAACTCTGGTGTTGTTCTTGCTCTTGAATGTTTGTTTTGAGTTTCTTGTTCTTATCTCTCGCTTCCGCATTCAATCACTTTCGTTATCTCGATTCAACAAGTGGTATCAGAGCTTGAGTGTCGCGTTTCCGATTTCCTGGCTAATTGTTGAGTTCTAGGGATAGGTTACGGGTGTAGGGCCTCGGGCTGACCTAAAAGGCGACATCACTGGTGCAGCACCCCCCTACACGACATACCACTGCCTTGTTTGCTTAGATCTAGGCTTGTGTGTTTGCGATTCTGTGCTCTGCTCTTGGATTCAAGGTTTTCTTGAATCTTTTGCGTGATTTACTGTGTTTTGTTAAGTTTTTTAAGCTCTTGACTATAAACATGGGTGAATCCTATCGTTTAAAACCCTTCAATGGCAATACTGACTTTGCTATGTGGCAGGTAAAAATGAAGGCCATATTAATCAAAGAAAATTGCTATGAAGTGCTCACTGGAGAAGATGTCGATGAAGACAAAAAGAAGGATCTAAAACGTCTTGATAAAGTAGCAAACAGTGAGATTATGTTGAGACTCACAGATGAAGTGGCTAGGCAAGTTCTTACTTGCACAACTACTGAAAAGCTTTGGAAAAGGTTGGAAGAATTATACCTGGTAAAATCACTACCAAGTAGGGTAAATCTCTTCAACAAACTTTTCAATTATAAAATGTCTACTACTTGCACTCTTGCTGAAAATCTTGACAGATTCTTGGCTATTACCCAAGATCTGGAGAGATGTGGTGACAAAGTTGATGAGACTCAATTGTGTGTGTTGTTGCTTAATTCTTTGCCTGCACAGTTTACTACTTTTGTTGATGTTGTTCAGTATGGTACTAATAAGTTGACTAAAAAAGAGCTTATTGACTCTATCATACAGAAAAATGAAAATCTGAAAGTGTTTAAGGTTGTGTATGGAAATAAGACTGACCCTAAACCTGAAAACAAAGATGAGGTTCTTATGGTGAAGTCTAAGTACAAAGGCAATAGGAAACCTAAGCAACAGGAAAATAAAGACAATAAATCTGATTCTGTGTCTTCTGATAAATCCAGTGGTGAAAAACCTGATAAATCTCATCTTTTATGTACTTACTGCAATAAAACTGGTCATCTTGAGAAACATTGTTTTAAGAAGAAAAGGGATATTAAAGCTGGTAAGAAACCTAATGTGTCTGCTATTTGTGAATCCCATCCTTATGTTACTCATGAAGTTCTTGCATTATTAAGTGACAATGATTCTACTACTTGGATTTTGGATTCTGGGTGTACTATGCATGCTACCTTTCATAAATCTTGGTTCTTTGAGCTTAAATGTTTTGATGCTGGTACTGTCATGTTGGGTGATCACTCTATTCTTAAAATTAAAGGTGTTGGATCTGTTGCTTTAAAAATGTTTGATAATGTGATTAGAATTGTTAAGGATGTTAAATGGGTTCCTGATTTAAGGAGAAACTTGCTCTCTGAAAGTGCTTTTGAAGAATTACACTATGATATGACCAGATCCAATGGTGTTAGGATTATTGCTAAAAATGGGAAGCCTGTTATCAAATGCTTTAGAAAGAAAGGTCTTCATGAAGTGTTGGCTACTCCTGTTTTGAATTATTCTGCTTCTGCCTTTACTGCCTCTGTGCACACTATGTCTCTGCATGATACTGTGTTGTGGCATAATAGACTAGGTTACATAGGTAATAAAGGCTTAGAACACCTTCATAAAACTGGCATTATCAACTCCAAGCCTTGCATGATTGATCTCTGTGAGAATTGTATCTTAGGCAAGCATTCTAGAAAAGGTTTTAAGCATTCATCTTATGTTGCTGCTGCACCTCTTGAATATATTCATTCTGATTTGTGGGGACCCTCTCCTGTTCCTAATGTAGGTCATAAGAGATATTTCATGTCTCTCATTGATCACTATAGTAGGAAGGTCTGGGTCTACTTGCTTAAAACTAAAGATGAGGCTTTTGAAACCTTTAAAAACTGGAAAGTTGGTGTTGAAAATGAAACTGGCCTTACTGTTAAATGTTTAAAAACTGACAATGGCCTTGAGTTCTGTAATTCTTTGTTCAATGAGTACTGCAAGTCTAATGGTATTAAGAGACACTTAACCATTCCTGGAACTCCCCAGCAGAATGGTACTGCTGAGAGGATGAACAGGACTCTCCTTGAAAAAGCTAGATGCATGCTTATATCTTCTGGTTTGAAACATTGTTTGTGGGGTGAAGCTATTGTGACTGCTGCTTACTTGATAAATAGGACTCCTTCCTCTGTTATTGATTTTAAAACCCCTTATGAGTTATGGACTAAAAGAAAACCAAACTTAGACCACATTAAACCCTTTGGTTGTACTGTGTTTTCCTATGTTAACCAAGGTAAGCTTAATCCTAGGTCCCAAAAATGTGTATTATTGGGTTATCCTGAAGGGGTTAAGGGTTATAAGACCATCCGCAACATAGCTCCACCCGAATCAAAAAATGTGCCACCTCAACAATTTTTTGCTTTTGGAAGAGAGAGAAAAGTTTGATCCGGGGGAGGAGAATCAAATACTGGCGTCGGTTCATCCTCTTTTCTTTTTTTTTTCTTTTTCTTTTCTTTTCTTTTCTAACCAATATAAGGATGCCACATGGCAGCGTGGTTTTAATTAATTTAAAACCTCATTTATTTGTTAAATAAATTTGTTTTTTTTTAAAAAAAAAAATAAATTTTGAATATTATTTATTTTTCTCTACCCAATGACACCCATTTTGTATATGTTTGGAAGAAAAAAAAATTTCGCTAAGTTTACCATATGTTAAAGATTTATAGTCACATAAATAACATTAACTTAAATCAACATAAATTTACACCATAAAAATACATAAATTTAAACATTAAATAACATTACCCACTACAGATGGAACATGATTTTTTTTAATAAAAAAACTTACACCATAAAAATACATAAATTTTTTTAATAAAAAAAATTAGTATTGGGTTACATATAGTTAGCCTTATTTTTTTTGTTTTCGTGTTTTTTCAGTTTATCAATTTAATAAAATATTTATAAATTTAATTGTGTGCCTTTTATTTTATTTTAATGACACGTATTAATATTAAGATTAAGATTAATAATATCATTAACAAAAAGTTTTAAGTAAAATAAATCAACATTTAGCTTAATAAATATAAAAAAGTGTAAAGTGAGTTTTGATTCGCGCGACTCACTGTTGTGGATGAAAAATGTAAAAAGCTGAAAAGTTTGTGGGAAGCTGACGTGGCATGAATAGTTGCTGATGTGGTTGAAATGAGTTTTGATTCGTGTGACTCTTTGTTGCTGATGGTCTAAGTTGCTTCTTGTCCAACCTGGTGTGTATAAAACTGTTGTGAGTAGGAATGTCTTTATCAATGAGCATGAGTTTCACTTTAAGAAAGCTTCTCCTGTTATCTCAGATGCTAACTTGCAGGTACAAGAGGATCAATTCTTTGTGCCTAAGCACAATGATGTTGATTCAGATGATGAGTTTGACAGTGGTTTCTCTCCCTCTTCTTCCTCTACTTTCTCCAATCATGATTCTTCTCTGTCTACCTCTAATGATGCTACTGTTTCTGATGATATGCAAATTGATGTTGTGCAACCTCACCAATTGTGTGGGGAAGCAAATAATGAACCTAATTCCTCTTCTACTTCTCCTATTTCTGTGAATGAGGATGATGTTGTCACTTCTGTGCCTGTGTCTGGTTCTGGTCCCTCTAGTTCTTCAGCCACTGAAGGGCATGACTTGACTAATTGGCAGTTGACTAGGGATAGGAGTCCTAGGACTGTTATACCAAATAAAAGATTCATTAATAACATTGTTGAGTTTGCTTGCTTGGTTTCTGAAGTTGTGAAGATTTTTACTCCTGAAACTTATGAACAAGCTATGAAATGTATTCACTCTGCTAAATGGAAACATGCGATGAATGATGAGATAGAATCTATGAGGGTGAATGAAACCTGGACTTTGGTGCCTAAACCTGTGAATGCTAGATTAATTGATTGTAAATGGATCTATAAACTCAAAGATGGCATTTCTAAGTCTGACCCCCCTAGATACAAAGCTAGGCTGGTTGCTAAAGGTTTTACCCAAAAAGAGGGTGAGGATTACAATAAAATATTTGCTCCTGTTGTGAAATATAAAACCTTGAGACTGTTGCTTGCCATGACTGTTGTTTATGATTTTGAATTAGAACAAATGGATGTTAAGACAACTTTTCTTCATGGTGACTTGGATGAGACAATTTATATGAGACAGCCTAAGGGCTTCATTGATTCTGTGCATCCTAATCATGCTTGCTTGTTAAATAAATCCATCTATGGTTTGAAACAATCACCTAGACAATGGAACATCAAGTTTGACAAGTGCATGAGGTTCAGTCTAGGGTTTAAAAGGAGCAAATTTGATACCTGTTTATACTTTAAGGGTGTCAATAAGAGTCCTGTGCTTTATGTGCTTTTATATGTGGATGACATCTTGCTGATTTCTAAATCTGTTGATGATATTCATGATATTAAAAAGAATTTACAAAAGCACTTTGACATGAAAGATTTAGGCATTGCTAAAAAGATTTTAGGCATGTCTATTATAAGAGATAGGAAGCATAAGAAACTGTGGTTGCATCAGTGTGATTATGTGCATAAGGTTCTTGAGAGATTTCATATTTCTGGTGATAAGATTAACAATATTCCTTTAGGTGCTCATCTTGATCTCACTAAAATAAAAGGGAAATTATCTGTTGCTGAATTGAATGTTATGAAATCCATTCCTTATGATGCTGTTGTAGGTTCAGTGATGTACTCTATGATTTGTACTCGTCCTGATCTTGCATTTGCTATTAGCACACTTAGCAGGTTCATGTCTGAACCAGTTGAGAAACACTGGGTGTCTATGAAATACCTGTTGAGATATTTACTTGGCACGGCTAACCTGTCTTTGTTATATGCTGAACACTCCTCCTCTTATAACTTACATGGCTTTGTGGATGCTGATTATGCTTCTAACAAGGATACCAGGAAATCTATTACCTCATATGTGTATACATGGGCAGGCAATTGTGTTTCCTGGAAATCCCAGTAGCAACCCATCGTTGCTCTCTCATCCACTGAAGTTGAGTACATAGCAGATACAGAGGCCTGCAAGGAGGCCATCTGGCTGCAAGGTATCCTTAAGGAGATAGAGAGGAAGCACTACACCTCTGTCTTACACATTGACAGTCAAAGTGCACTCTATCTCTACAGGGACCCCATGTACCATGAGCGTACTAAACATATTGATGTTAGATACCATTTTATTCGTGAGAAAGTGGAAGATAATGTCATACATGTTAAGAAAATTGATGGTAAGCTTAATCCTGCAGATTTTGGCACTAAAATTGTTCCTTATGAAAAATTTGTGTTCTGCAGGAACTTCCTCCATTTGGAGGATTTCCATGGGTGATCCTTGCATGTCTGGGCTGATGACGGATGGCCTTGAGTCCACTATGTTTAGGTTATGGTCTGCCTGGAGCAAGACTTAGAAAAATAGAGGGTGATTTGTTGTAATGCTATATGTTATATTTCCCTATGTCTTGCTTTCATATGTGTTACATGTAATATTGTTATATGCTTGTAATCATGTATGAGTGTATGATGAGTATACATATAACATATATTATATACTTAGGTATACATGGATGCACAAGTTATTATTAGGCTCGACTGAGTCGTATTGAGTCGAGAAATCGACTTGATCCTCTAACGAGTCTAATGGACACTTGTGGTGTGATAATGTATAAACTATGGTATATATAATATATGTATAATATGTATGATATGTATAGAAGAAGCCTTACCCGGATTATGGGCTTTCGGCCCATTTCCAAGCCCAACTGATATCTCCAGCGGAGCAAGCTCGGTGGCCTGGTCCATTGAGAGTGAAGCGCTGCGTTTTGCCTGGCGTCACTTGAGATCCGGTGACCTAGCTATATAAGCTCTCTTCCAGTTGCTGGATCATCAGCTCAGCTCTCTCTCTCTCCTCCGTCTCTTCACAAAAGCTCTCAAAGGGATTTCTAGGGTTTCTAGGGTTTGTCTCTGGTTCCTCCCCGACGGTTGTAAAGACGAAGGCGTTGGCTGATCTCAGTGATCTCCTGGTGGTGGCGCGGCTAAGCTCCTGGGTTTGGTTGCCGCTTGTCTCACGTCTGGAGATCTAGGGTTTGGGAGTTTCGAAGAGATCTTCGAACTCCGGTCATCCCATACAGGGGGATCTTCTTCTCTTGTATCTCTGAAACTCGTACATGCGTAGATCTAGGGTTTATCTTTGCATTGCTTGATTGTAACCCTCTATTGAACATTACCTAGTAGATTCGGCCTGTTCTTGAGGCCCCGAGGACGTAGGCATCTCTTTGCCGAACCTCGTAAAAACTCTGGTGTTGTTCTTGCTCTTGCATGTTTGTTTTGAGTTTCTTGTTCTTATCTCTCGCTTCCGCATTCAATCACTTTCGTTATCTCGATTCAACAGGTATAAACCGATGTTAATAAAAAAAAAATTCGATGTGTTAGTGGGAGGCGTTAAAAATCCAAACTTTACCACATCGGTTTATAACCGATGTCCAGAATTATTTATAACATTGTTTTTCTTTGTAATATCGACTTAAATGCATGAATATAATTACATTTTGATTGATTCACCTAATGTTAAAACATTATTATTTTGCATTTCTAGCTATCTAAATATATTTAGAGCAATAAAAAAATTCACATTAACATCGATATTTTTTTTCCAAAAACAATGTTGTGATATCTTATTTACATCAGTTATAGGTTATTCATTCCATGTTTATTAACTTTTCCTTCGTATGTTGTCTTGTTATTTCGTTTAAAAAATAATATACAACATTCAATATTTATAAAGACAATGTTATATGTATATATTTAAATCAGTATATTTGAAAGAAATGATGTCTAAAAAGATTATAACATCATTTTATTTTTGAACAACAATGTATAATTTCGCAAAAGACATCAGTTTTATTAGTCGTTTTGTTGTGTTTCAATACATTTTAAAATCGTTTTTTGTTCTATTAAATGGTGTCTCATTCCCTGTTTGTATCCATTAATAGGCTACTTCTCAAATAATCAAAATCGGATCAAAGACATGATGAAACGCCAAAATTAGATTCAAATCCAATTCTTATTACATCAATGACATCCCCAAAAATAGTGTATCACGACAACACACTCAAACAAAATCAAGTTCTCAATTGATCATACATTATTTCATCAAGTTTGCTCATCTATCTAGCATTATTAACCACCTCAAACAAAATCAGCTAGCGAGAACAAAAAGAACATTACATGGTAGTCCCACTCAGCAGCAATGGGACCCATGAACTCAGCAGCAAGCAACTCAGCATATGGCATTTCATGACCAATCACCCTGTCAAAGACATAGCAACCAGAAGACATGTTCACTTACTAAAATACAACCTTCTTGCATGAAAGTAAATACTGCATTCTCCTTCTTGCATGAAAGTAAATATTTGGATCAAATAAGCTGATATTTTCCTAGCAAATAAGCTAAAACAAAAGAACATTTTCTGTAATTTCAAGAATTAAACAGTAAATACTGGACAGAGCTGGCAAATCAGTGGCTTAATGACTTCAAGTTGTAGCCAACAAAATAAAGAAAGCAGTAATTTCATGTCTGATCAATGGTACATGCTCTAGAATTGGTTTTAAAAAAGCTTAGCACCTGAATGTGCTCACAACCACGTACTAACCTCGGGTATGAAAACACTACTAGTCGCATTCTGTGCAAGGACTTCAATAAGCAGGGAGTATGGAGTAGAAGACAACGCTGAGGAATCATTAGGAGGATCCACTTTCTTTCTATTAGCATAAGCCTAAACAACAGTCATCTGCGAATAAAACAAGTAATGGTCTTCACAAGCATAGACAGTGCAAATTTGCACATGTAAACAGAAATAAGATACATAATCTCTTATGTTCAAAGGCAGATGCATAGAAAATTAAAACCTGCATGGATCTACCTTTAGGCATAGCAAATATCATCAGAATTATAGGTATGGCCGCAAAAATACCTATAGTAAGTGCATAGGAGGCAAGTTAAAATGTTTCTTTAGGTACAAGGCAAAAGGCTACTAAGAAGGATTGCCCCACCTTGCCAAAAGGACTATTAGAACGACGAGAGAACCTGGCAGCCCAGCTACCCCAATAAAAGTTGCAAGTCCATTCAAGCGAACCTATTATAGACATAATCACCAATGGTGTGAAGTGAACCAATGACCAAGAAAGCAACCTTGCTCTCTCTTGTCATGCTTGAATATATCATCAACTGCAAGTGAGTGACAAGCTACCAGAATTCCATCATTAAGAACCTAATGAATAAGCACCATCTCTCATATAAGCAAAGAAGATAGAAGTATGATGGAGAAACCAAACTAAGGAAGGGAAAATAGGAAAAATACATCACCTGTACACACAATATAACAACATAGAGCCATAGACCATCCCACTACACACTTATTAAAAGAATTATTTCACTTATTTGTTCTGTTACTTGATATTGTGCTCCATTCAATATGGTGTTTCAAATTCTAACATTTAGAAACTGTAATGGTCTAATCGAGACATGCTTACAATGCATAACCATGAGGACTTAGGTTACTTAACTTTAGTTTCATTTGACTAACTCCAAAAAATAGGTAACTTAACATGTAACTTAACTTTAGTTTCAATTGACTAATTCCAAGAAAAAGAAAAAGAACAGGTAACTTAACTTTAGTTTCTACGAGTTGATGATGCTAATGGCTCAAAATCCTTGCATTGGAAACATAATTACGTAAAAACCACATTTTAGTAACTTTATAAGCTAGAATAAATTACTTGAATAAGAAACATTAAAAGAGATTTATAATCTCATCGTAAGCACTTCACAAAGAAAATCATTTATGAATATCTACCACTTCACAAACAAACTAAATAGGCATTACATTCCATGTAATCTTACACGTGACCTATCTATTGGATGGTCAAATCTTTTGAAAATTCTTTCACAACTCAATCAATACTTTAAAAAAACCTACTGAAGAAAAGTAAGGCTTAAAACATACCCCTCTGAATGTAGAAAGGATCGATGCCAAAGACATTGTTGCAGTGCATATCACCGCTTCTTGAAACATCTCTGTGAAAAGTGTCATCACCCCACCCATAATTTTCCATCAACGGATGTTTTTTTCTGTCAAACTCAGACTCCTGTCATAAAAAAGTTAACTAATCTGAGCCAATGTAATGTACTGCAGTATACTTCTTTGAAACTAGGTGAGAAAGTCACATTATATGGTCATCAAAGGCAGCACTAAGGGTTGCCAAAATCTATTTCTAATTGACATAATAATTAGTAAAGGGAAAGAAATCAGCAAACCTGTTCAAGTTCCTCCATAAGAAAACTAAAACATCTCTTTTGCCAAATCTCTAGCTTCATCCTCAGATACACCTATACCTAAAAAAAAAAGGGGAAATCAGGTATCTACAAAAGGTTACAATGATCGAGTATTAGAGGAAATCACAAAACAAGAACAAGAATAACATTAAACAATGAATATGATAAACCAAACTAACTTAAGAACATGTCAGTCATAAAATGCTTAAGAGCACTTAATAAAAAGAAGTTAAAACTTCACCTAAACTTATTTTCATCAAGCAAAGAAAGATGATAGAACACCCCAAGCTTGCATTGTTATGTTGGATAAAATTAATTTTGGAAGCTTGAATAGAAATATATTAGAAGGGAAAGTTTCAAAATGAACCACTCCCTAATTCTTGATCCAAAACTATGAATCCAAGCATATATTTATCATCTTGCTAGCTATAGCTTAAGGCAAAGGGTTTATTTGGCAGGGATAACTTATGCTATATAAGGATTAAGGCATTCATATAATCACATCAAAAAGCAAAAACAACAAGGTGCTCTCTAAAGGAGATATTAAGAAGCATAAAGAACAATGCACACCTCTTGTTTCCATCTACTCTTCTATGCTCCCTCTTGTGCATCTTCTGCTCCTCCTTTAGGGTTTATAACTTCTAAGCCCACATAATCCAACATACTGAAAGCAAAAAATACATTTTGAGTGTCAAGGAGATGTGCCATATAGATAAAATGTTTTAAAAACACATGTTTTCACATCCAAGTGGAATGTAAATGTTTTTTTAGCTTTGTCACACTAACTACTAAGTAAAAGATCTTCAATTCTCTATGAACAGCATACAAATGATCGATTTATCTATCAAATAACGAGCAATACTGAAAACCTACGCTCAGAACATGTACAACTACTATTGCTTTGCCAATAACTTGTTTTCTATATGACAAAAAACAGTTCCACAACTAAAGCCCCAAAATCATAGAACACGTGATAAGCCCCAAATTAGTTTCATTAGTTAAATTAAAGAGGACTTCAAACCGTAAGTAAACCCTAAATCAAAACTGAAACTCAATTTCAACTACATACACTAAATCAAACCAATTCACATAAACCCTAAATCGAAAATATTGAAAATTAAAGGCAGAATTTCTTACCAGTGAAAATTAAAGGCAGAATTTCAATTGTCGGAGAAGGGATTTTCGCAGTTTGAGGGATGTCGACAGTCGAGCTTTGGTTCGACAATCGGAGAGACGAGGACGACAACGAATGAGCGAAGGATTTCACCGGCCGAGTTCAACAGTGGGAGGAAAGCATATAGAGACGGGACCGATCAAGAAGAGCGTCACCAGAGCCACCCTCGAGTTCGACAACCCAGAGCCTACATGGAAGGCGATAGTGGAGGAGGAAGTATTCGTTGGAGTCTGGATGTGAGGAGGAAAGAGGGAAGTGGTGTTGTTGGGTTGGTGAATGTCTTGTTTATCTCTAAGTATACGTAGTATGTTTTTTTTTTGGGGGGGGGGGGAAACAATTCAATTTTTTCTCTAAGTGTATTCAATTTTTTTCTAAGTGTTCGGAATAATGGAATTGTGTTTTTACCGCCACAAATTTCTAGGAAATTTTTCAAGTGTTGGAAAATTGGGATCTGCCCGCCCGTATTTGAGAAGAGCGGGATTGTACGTTGTTCAGATTTCAATCTCGCACCTTACTTTTTTTTAAAAAAAATCACTTTTTACATCGGTCAACAAAATAGGGTGATGTCTGTTTTGTTTTCAACATCACAAATCTACAAACCGATGTTAAAAACATAAGTAACATCATGCATTTTTCTGACTGATGTTAATCATCCGATGTCTATGGACATAATTCTAGTAGTGGTAGTATCATCTTACATGATTCCCTTGGTTAGACGGCTCACCCTGTCTTCCAAATTCTTTTCGATTAAAAATAAAAACATCAACAACAACAATAAATATAATAAATCATACTCGGTCCAAGGGTTTTAGTGTACCATTTCCCGTATTATATTGAGATGTTGTTGTTGTGAGCTAAATCTGCCATCTTTTACAATAACTTTTATATATCTTTTTCTGCAAACATTTCATGCATTTGGGCTAGGATAATTGATAGCATGCATTTAGGTAGGCATATTAGGTTGCATTTAGCATGATTTAGATGTGCATAATGCATAGTTTAAGCTAGATTTGCATTTATACTCGTTTTGTTGGTGGAGTCGGAATCTATACGCTTTTATGGTTAATTTCAGGTAAATGTGGATCCGACGAGGAATGAGGAGACTCTTGGATGAAGAAAGATTCAAGTTGAGGAAGAAAAGTGAAGAGCACGGGAGCGGAGTCGAATTTTGAGAGCCTAAGTGAATAACAAATCAGCAAAAGTTGTCGCCAGACATGCTGAACTTGTTTCGCACTTTCTGGAGGCCTCGGTGGTCCGATTGACTACTATAACCATGCGTTGGAAAGCTCTCTTCGAGATCTACAACTTTTGTGTTGACATCGAGACCAAATTCGAAACGAAAAAATCGCTGTGAACAGTAAAAGCCGCCCCGTGGCCCGAACCTCTGACAAGCGATTTCGCTGATCGCCGGCCGCCCCGCGGCCTGGGTTGGCTGCCCCGCGGCCCTCGCAGAAACACGCCGTTTAGAATTGGACTTTAATTAGGGTTTTTGTTTTATTCTTTGGCCGACTTGTCAGAGGCTCTATAAGACTTTTCTAGTTTATTCTTTCACTAACCTTATGCACTTTACACAATTGTTGAGAGCGCCGTTGAGCATGAGCAACTAAACTCTCAAGGTTTCGCCTACAGTTTGGATCTTTGATTGTTGAATTGTGAGTTTCTTAATCTAGTTCTTATTCCTATTGCAATGTTTTGACTTCCTTGTGCTTAATTGCTTGAATGTGTTTTATTCTCTCTGGCCTGATCAACTAGTTAGAGTAGATTCATTCAATTGCTAGGGTTTTGCAGATTCCTCGTAGCGAACCTTAACCCAAGTGGCAATCATATCCCTTTAGGACTCGTAGGACTAATTAGATGTGTAGGAAGTTGAATACATGTTGAATATCGACTCGTAGCTTGATATTATGTGTACCTTGGTTAATTCATAATCTTAATGCTATCTCTAGGTTGAATCTTAACCGTGTTAGGGTTATTTAGAGATAAGGGTTGCTAGGACTCGTAGGACTAGTAATCTACCTAAGATCCGGACAAGGACATTGATAGGAAAAGACAAGAACTAGAGGTTGAAACAAGGATCGAATTCATCAATTAAAGTGATAAATTGTAGGTGAACCTATTTCTCTCCACTGCATTCTACAATCTATTTACTTTGTTTGCTTACTTCCACTTTGATAAAAGGCGGGCCTTTTACACACCCAAAAACCCCCATATTCTCATCTAGCGATTAGACTTGCACTTGAATTGAGTGGATTTCCTTGTGGATCGATCTCTTACTTATACACTATACTAGTTGTGAGTTTGAGTATTCTTTGGCAAGAACAACGACAGGTTTTCCTCTTGTCAATAATACAGAATCTATGTAGTTTATGTTTATTTGCCAAATTATGGAATCTACACCAGTTTCTGTTTAATTTCGCAGAATTCGAAGCAAATTATAGCAGTTCTGAGAAAGGACGAAAAAGATCGGAAATCAACTACAGAAGTCCAAGGTCAAGAAGCAGCGAAACCAGTCGAATCAAGCTAGGAGCCTAGCTTAATTCGATCTAGAGTAATCTTACTCGATCTCGACGAAGGTGTCCGAGCACAGGCCTTTTCGACTAAGCACTGATCGAGAAACTGAGCCAGATACAACCCGACTCCGGAAGCCAACTTGATCTCGAGTAAACTTTGTCGAGATCGACAACACTGTGATGCCATGTCCGGAGTCGAGGAGATGTGCCAAGTCGAGAAGCCGAGGACGGAAGACGCTGAGTACCCAGTTACTCGATATCGAGTTCTTTACTCGATCTCGACAAACCAGAAGCGTCAGTCCGAGTCCGTGCCGAGGAGGAGCTACTCGACCAAGCCCAAACCACACAGAAGTCGACATGTTAACTCGATCTCGAGTTCTTTACTCGATCTCGAGGACTCAGCACCACACACCCGAGCCATGTCGAGGTCCTGCTACCCGTGATGCCCAGCCAAGCCATGGTCGACGTCATCCCTACTCGATCTCGAGGAAGCTTAGTCGAGATCTAGGAAAACGTGTCCGAAGCCGCGTTACGCGGTTTTGATGTCCTACTCGGATTGGGAGTCCTTGGATCCGATTCTATCCAATTTGGCCGAGATCTATCAACAACTATCAAGTTCTATCTATGGAGAAGACCTATCAACACATGGAAGATATTCTACCTATTTTAGATTTATTTCCCCTTTTAGATTTAATTCCTTTATTTAATTTATTTATCTAATAAGCTTTTTAGATATAGATAGATATATTCTATCCTTGAATAGCAAGGAATAGAAGGCTATAAATAAAGCTTTAGAGGCTGGTTTTTCATCATGGAATTTCAGAGAGAACAAGTAAGTAGTAGTAGAGAGAGAGAGAGAGAGTTTGTGGCGAGCAAGGTAGAAAGGCGAAAACGGATTTGTCTTGTTCGGTTGTAAGCTCTCTTTGGTTTATTTTAATGCAAGTTAGTTTCTTTTGTTATTTAATGTATTTCTTGATGATGAAGAGCGAGTATTCCACCCACTTCTGGGGCTGGGGTGAGCCCGACGGTGGCCATGTGAGGTAATGCGGTAAAGGTACAATCTTTTGATGCAATTCGTCTTCTATCCCTATGAGCATTATTCTTTTGCGAGAGTTGAAGGTGATCCTTGTTTGTGTTATTGAAGCGAAAGTGATCTTAATGCAACTTGAATTAATTATGTGAAAAGGGTTAGTAACAATTAGGGTTTATCCCAAAGCCTCTATATGCCTATTTGTTAATAACGAAAGTTATTTTGATGGAAAGCATGATCTTTTATGCCTTTATGTGTTACTTTGCATAATTATCGTTGTGGCGTTGATACCCTGGCTTTAGAAGTTCTTTATATATTGAGTTTATTTCGTCCGAAATCTAAGTTCTATGTTCGAAATCTGCCTTTAAAGATTCTGTCTTTTTGGTCGATCTAGAGTTTCTGTTGTCGATCTAGAGGAAAGCTTAGTCGATCTCGAGTAGGCTTTGTCGAGATCGAGTACTGTTGGTCTGGATCGAGTTTCTGTTTGCGATTTTGAAGTTTCTGTTTCTACTGTTTTTACTCTATCTCGAGTAGCTTTTGTCGAGATCGAGCAGTGTCTGTCCTTGCTTTTATTTTCAGTCTTCGCTTGTTATTTCTATCTTTGTTTCTTTGTTTCTTTGTTTCTGTTTTCTGTTTGCTTTTCTGTGAGATTTACAGCTACCTAGGATCCGCTAACACGCTTTCTCGTGGATCGATCCTGACTTTCTCTTACTACATTGGAGGGAGTCTTGTAATTATTTGCGTGGGCCTAAATCTGGTTTGATCTATTTCATTATATTTCATACTCGATTTCCTCCTCACAACAAATTGGCGCCGATGCCGAGGAAGCAATCATTCGCGCCTTAGGTAGTCAGATCTCACTTTTCTTTTTAAGTTACTTCGCAGGTGTATGCGCCGTTCTGGTCAACCACCTGAGTTTGACGGCTTAGACGAACCAGAGCGTCTTCTACACATCAGAGCTAAACTACAAAGAGCCATGGCAGCTGCAGAGACACAGGAACAGCTGATCGAGAGGCTCACAAGGGATTTAGGCGCCAGGAATGCTGCTCTCGCCACTGAGAGAGCAGGCAGGCAACAGGAAGCTAAGCGTGCGAGGCAAGCAGAAGCTGAGTTGGCCCTATACCCAACCACTGCAGAGGATTATATGCACCCGACTCTCGTCATGCCTGAATCAGCCATTATAATCCCTGAAAACAACTATGAAATTCGCACTCAATTCCTTATTGAAATTAAAAATCATGCTTTTCATGGTAGATTTAATGAATTCCCTCTAAGGCATATTACCAACTTTACTGACATGTGTCACACTCTTTCTGAAGGTACCACCTTGGAGTACATCCTGATGAAGGCTTTCCGCTGGTCTCTTGCTGGTCCTGCATTGAAATGGATGGAAGGGATGAAACCACGATTTCTCACGACATGGGCTCAAGTGAAGCAGGAATTTCTGAACAAATTCTTTCCTCCTGCCAAGACAGCACTCCTGCGCCAAAAGATCACATCTTTCAAACAGCAGCCCGGAGAGACGCTAGCAAAGGCTTGGGAACGCTATAAGGATCTACTGCAATCCTACCCTACACATGGACAACAACCCTGCGTAGTTCAAGAGATCTTCTTCAATTCTCTGGACTTGGTTGCAAAGGACAGAATCAACACATATACTCACTATGAGTATCTGACAATGCCGCTTGTTGATGCATGGGCTGCTCTTAATAAGCTGACCAACTATGACAACAAGTATGGGACTCCAGTCAACTATGAGGAGAATCCCTACGCTAGGCCAGCACCATCCATGCCCCTCTATGAGCCCCCTAAGGAGATTGATCCAGATGTAAGGGAGCAGTACTACAGAGACCATAATAAGAAGCTCCTCAAGCAAGTAAAGTATCTTTCTGTCAACCAGCCTTGCATTAAATGCGGATCACAGAGGCACACCACTACTGAGTGCCCACACATTGAGCAAGTCAGGCTGGCAGAATACCATGAAGAGGCAGCTTATGCAGGGGGTCCCAATCGCTACATGGGGGACCAAAGTGATAGGCTAAAAACCTACACCCACAAGTGTATGGGGTTCAGTTGTAGTATATCGAGTGTCGTATCCACAAGGACTATGTGGTATCGATTATCAATTCAAACTGATTTAACTAAGTCAAGAAAATAAAGGCGAAATGTTTATATGGATGGAGAAAGTAACCAACTAATGAGAAACAACTATGCAAAAATAGGTATTAAACAATGAATATGAGGCAAATCTAGGGTAAGGATCACCACAACGACACTTTAGTATATTAATATTGATATCCGTGTCACATTGTCTGAGTTTGCTAAAGGTAGATTGTCTAAGGTAATCGCAAATCTCCTTTCGGAATCAAAGCGAATGTGTCTAAATTGGTTAACAATCACCTTTCGGACTCAAGCAACCAATTTAGACTCTTTAAGTTCTTAGAATTCTAGATGATAATCATATCAATGTCGCCTTTCGGTATCGATTAATATCAAAATCATCTAAAATATCTATGACAATCTAGGAATCCTCAAGAAGCTTCGATTCTCTTTCGATAATCAAGCTTCAAGTTTAATCCTATGGTTCCGATGGATCCAATAGCTTTTCGGCCTAAATTCCCCATCTAAATTCTAACTTAGGGTTTTAGTCTTTCGAGTTCAAACCCTAAATCGGTTCTAATCAATTCTCATCAATTAGGGCTGGCACAATAGGATTAAATCACAAATCATCAGACAAACGAATATCAATTTCAACACTACCAAATCATCATCGGGATCACACAAACCCTAGATCGAAGATTCAAGCAAGCATAATATGATAATCAACGAAATAAATCATAGACAAAAATAAACCGCTGAAATAAATTAGAATGCAAACCCGAATTTCGTCTTAGATCCAAAGTGTATACCGTCAAAAACAAAGAATCCAACTAAACCTAAAAGCAAGAGAAGAAAGAGGCCGAAGCCTGTACGGCGGCAATGGTCCGAAGTTCCTCCCTCCAATTCTAAAACGTACGGGAGTATATAGTTTTATTTTTAGGAAATTACAAAATTGACCCACAAACTTAAATAACTAAATTGCATCCCAACACCCAATTATAAATTAACTCCACAAAACAGCTCCCACATTTAGCAACTTCCGCACTTGACAAGTTAGCTCCTCTGGTCCGATCCATTATGATTTCCGCTCCGCATTAAAGCTTGATTTTCCTCAATATTAGCCTCAAAATGCCTGAAACGAATAAAAACTAGGTGTAGACTCCGAAAATACAAAATAAAATAAATAAAGCATAAAATATGATAAAAATGCAAGAAAATGACCTAAACTAATATGCAAATGCAACCCTAAAATATGACTAGAATAGATGCTATCAAATCACCTCATGCTTAAACCTTGCTTGTCCTCAAGCAAGAACAAGTGTAAATATTCACAAGAAAGATTTCGGCTTCTATCCAACCAATGTGTTTGCCCATTTAGATCTAGACATCGGGTTCAAAACAAGACAAGCAAATCATACAAGAGACAAGCAAGATCTTGAGACAAGCAAAACAAGACAAGCAAATCAATTCCAAGACCTCACATAGGATATATTTTTGTGGAACACTCTCTCATGTGTCTAAGGTATAAAAGTTTCGCTCTAGCTCAAATCTTGAAGACTCGTCTACCATAAGCTTGAATTAGCCTCCTAACTCTCCACCACTTGGACTATGCACATAAACATAAATCATGAGGTCTTTTCATGGGTTGTAATGGGGCCAAGGTAAGAAACGGAGGGTATGGATTCTTTGGCTATGTGGTGCTAAATCCGGGAAATAGAACTACTTCCTAAACTTCAACCACAATTCATCTTCTTTTTCAACACATACAAAATTTCTCACAACAACCACATCACATAATCAAATAAGCTCAAGACTCATAACTTTTGATAAACCATTCCCTTTTTACAAAATATTCTCTAGTGATGAAGAAGAATTTATTCTCTTTTTTCTTTTTCTTTTCTAGTTTTTTTCCTTTTTTTTCACTTTGAAGCACAAATCCTCCACTCAATACATAAATCACTCAAAGCACATATTCCTTCTTGTCCACAAAACTATAGATAAATCTATTTCATCCTACTTCCCGAATGGGTAAACGAGGCTAAAATAGGCTCAGGGATAATCTTATGGAGCTACAAATGAATAGGCTATTAGGCTCAACGGGCTTCAAGCAAAGGATATCATAATAGGGTAGGAAGGGAATAATAGGCTAACAAAAGTTGCCTCAATCATGTTTATGCAATGCACACAAGTCATATATGTGGTTTCGAGAGGTTCTAACGCAAGTTCTGAAGATAAAGCAATCAAGATGAGCAATTCACACACAAATGAAAGAGGACTCATGGACTAGGCTCAGAAGCTCACAGCTTTTGTCTCAGAATTTCAATCTCAACAAGTCTCAAGCAATGATTAGTTTTGAAAGAATTAGAACATAAACCCAAATATCTAAATCATCACAAGCTTTTTTTAACATGCCTTAGAGGATATCATCAATCAATTTCAATCAAGGAAGTGACATGTTCTTCAAGAAGAGCAAGGAATTTTTATTAGCAAGGGTTCATCTCAAGACATCTATATGCAAATGCAATGCATGAATGCACATGAAAAATGAAAAGAAATGAAAAAAATTAATGCAAAAACGGAGTTACACCAGAAGTTCTCCACCCCATGCTTAAAATCTACTTTGTCCCCAAAGTAGAGAATGATAAAGAGTAAGAGGTAAAGAAACTCACAAAAGAATCAGGCAAGATCATGAGCCCAATTCAACAGTTTGGCTCATCCTAATATGAGGTAGTAGTGCACGGAGTTATTTTGGAACCTTCTGTGATATCTTACAAAATTCCGACAGCAGCTCCTTTGTAATTGTGCCTGCGCATAACACAAAAACAGCAGCAACTGCAAGCCTAACGAGAATAACAATATCACAACAGTTACTAGGAACCAATCGCCAATGGAAATCAGCAGTATATCACTTCATCAATAATACATATAGATCAAAACCATCCGAACAAAATCAGCACTAGAGAATAAACACTTAAGATCAAAGAGACTTGATAAAATCACCATGTACAATTAAACACTTAAGATCAATGGAGTTCAACATTGAATCTGTGCAAACCAAGGCAGTTTTAATGTTTCATAAGCAAAATTCAGCAGAGGATTCCTAGAACCTTATCAATCCCAACACAGCAAGTTGAATCACAAATTTTATACCCAGACTTAGCAACAAAATCAGGAATTAAGCCAATCCATTCAACATCAATTAAGCACAAAAGCATAAATTTCCCAAAATTAAAAATCCACCAATAACAACTAGATATGCAGATTAGGTTTTCACAAGAGCACGATTAGATAGGGGGAATTAATTGAGTGACTTCCCTGGTGAAATTGAAGACTGAATTTTTTTGATAGGCGTCACAGTCGGGGCTGAATCGGGTGGTGCACATGAACGAGCAGCAGCGGAAACTCGGGAAGAAGAGGCGGCGATGGAGGGCTGCTGCTGTGCGGCCGACTTCTGGTGGTCCGGCGGAGTGTGGGACGGTTCCTGGCTTCGAGCAGCAGTGGAGCAGGTGCGGTGGCGGTGGAGGCATCGGCAGAAGGAGGGTACTGAGCGAGAGAGAGATTGGGGAAGAGAGAGCAGGGAGGAAGCGGAATCCGGCGGGAGAAAGAAGAAGACGGAGATGGTGGTGGATCGCCGACGATGTGGTGTTGGGCATCAGTGAGAGGTGGCGCGAGGGAGGAATGGCAGTGCTGCTGCCGGCGGCTGGGAGGAAGATGGAGATGGCTGGCCAGGCTGGGCTTCCGCCGGGCAGAGAGCTAGGCGGCAGAGAGAGACGGGTTTGGGAGAGAGAGAAAGGGTCGGACTTTCTTCTTCTTCTTTTTTTTTAAGTCAAGGTGTCACGAGTCGTGGGAAGCATCCCGCGGGTCGTGACGCTTTACAGAGAAGTCCACCAAGCTTTAGAGTGGCCTTCACGACTCGTGGACACTCACTACGACTCGTGGAAGTCTGAATAAACCCTTGAATGTATTATTTAGAATGAAAGAAATAAAATACAAAAAATTTACCTCTGACGGATTTTCGAAAGCGCTTGAACCTTCCTGAATGGATGGTCCATGGCTCAATCCATCCATCAAGCAGAGTCTTTTCAGAGCGGAAAAGTAGAGACCCGTTGAAGTTCAAGCTCCATTGAAATGTGCTCTTTCTTTTCTTAGAGTATCGTCCCTTTGTATCTTCACTAAACTCGAAAAATGGAACCCATTCCCCATGCTCTAAAATCTCCATGTTTTCAAAAACCTCCATGTCAAGAAAGACGATAGTGCAATCGTCATTGTCACTAACCTCACCTTCAACACAGAAAACTTTGGGAAAACATGGAACATTCATTTGTTGAGCCTCTTGAATCCGCAACATCTCATCCTCAAAAACAACTTGGATCTTTGAGAGGTGGGTTTCCAAGAAAGTGAAGTATTCTTCCATATAAATCAACTTGGACGATTTTTGTGAATTTTCTGAAGCTTGATCTCGACACCCAGGCAGTGCGTATCCCTCGGTGATATCCCTCTGGTAAGAAAGGTGATGATGCAACGAGTAGTACACCTCTTGTTCATTCCCAAACAACACCGGACAATCACTAGCTACATGATCAAAAGCTCCACAAAACTCACAATAGTCTATAACATCCATTTGAGCACAACCTGAAATCAGAAACAAAAGGGAACAAAATCAAAAGCAAAAGAATGACTTAGAAAAATAAGTCTAAATAAACGACCAATACAAACAATAGTCCCCGGCAACGGCGCCAAAAACTTGATAGGCTAAAAACCTACACCCACAAGTGTATGGGGTTCAGTTGTAGTATATCGAGTGTCGTATCCACAAGGACTATGTGGTATCGATTATCAATTCAAACTGATTTAACTAAGTCAAGAAAATAAAGGCAAAATGTTTATATGGATGGGGAAAGTAACCAACTAATGAGAAACAACTATGCAAAAATAGGTATTAAACAATGGATATGAGGCAAATCTAGGGTAAGGATCACCACAACGACACTTTAGTAGATTAATATTGATATCCGTGTCACATTGTCTGAGTTTGCTAAAGGTAGATTGTCTAAGGTAATCGCAAATCTCCTTTCGGAATCAAAGCGAATGTGTCTAAATTGGTTAACAATCACCTTTCGGACTCAAGCAACCAATTTAGACCCTTTAAGTTCTTAGAATTCTAGATGATAATCATATCAACGTCGCCTTTCGGTATCGATTAATATCAAAATCATCTAAAATATCTATGACAATCTAGGAATCCTCAAGAAGCTTCGATTCTCTTTCGATAATCAAGCTTCAAGTTTAATCCTATGGTTCCGATGGATCCAATAGCTTTTCGGCCTAAATTCCCCATCTAAATTCTAACTTAGGGTTTTAGTCTTTCGAGTTCAAACCCTAAATCGGTTCTAATCAATTCTCATCAATTAGGGCTGGCACAATAGGATTAAATCACAAATCATCAGACAAACGAATATCAATTTCAACACTACCAAATCATCATCGGGATCACACAAACCCTAGATCGAAGATTCAAGCAAGCATAATATGATAATCAACGAAATAAATCATAGACAAAAACAAATCGCTGAAATAAATTAGAATGCAAACCGGAATTTTGTCTTAGATCCAAAGTGTATACCGTCAAAAACAAAGAATCCAACTAAACCTAAAAGCAAGAGAAGAAAGAGGCCGAAGCCTGTACGGCGGCAAAGGTCCGAAGTTCCTCCCTCCAATTCTAAAACGTACGGGAGTATATAGTTTTATTTTTAGGAAATTACAAAATTGACCCACAAACTTAAATAACTAAATTGCTTCCCAACACCCAATTATAAATTAACTCCACAAAACAGCTCCCACATTTAGCAACTTCCGCACTTGACAAGTTAGCTCCTCGGGTCCGATCCATTATGATTGCCGCTCCGCATTAAAGCTTGATTTTCCTCAATATTAGCCTCAAAATGCCTGAAACGAATAGAAACTAGGTGTAGACTCCGAAAAAACAAAATAAAATAAATAAAGCATAAAATATGATAAAAATGCAAGAAAATGACCTAAACTAATATGCAAATGCAACCCTAAAATATGACTAGAATAGATGCTATCACAAAGGTTTCAGCAACCACAATGGAATCAAGGTGCCCCTAGGAACTCCCCACCCTACAGAGCTCCAGGACATCCAGAAAGGGACCAGAAAAGGGATGATCTACAGACAGTCCTAAAGAAAATACGGAGGAATCATTCAGAAACTAAGCAGTCCTTCAACTCCGTCTACACTCAGATGCAAGGTGTCAACTCTAGGCTTGGGGAAATTGATATATGGCGGAAATTAGTTGATACACAGATAGGCCAGCTAGCAGCAGGAATCCCTAGACAATCAGGATCACTCCCATGATCTTCAGAGCCAAATCCCAAGGGAAAGAATGGACACATCGCTGCTGTAAAACTCAGAAGCGGCCATCAACTGCAAGAGCCAGAGGTCGACCTCGAGCAAGGGCAACTCGATCTCGAGGAACAGCTAGGCCAACCTTCGTCTGCACAACACAATAACTCGACACCAAGGAATCTGGTCGATATCGAGGAAACCCAACCCGAGATCAAGGAAGCTACAGCACCTCCGACATCTGCTCTAGCTCCGAATCAGAAAAAGAAGTTGTCTTTCCCCACAAAATCTCCAAAGGACCCAGCAAAGAAGAAATTTCAGCGCTTCATCAAGATGCTTCAGAAGCTCTCACAGAAGCTCTCAAGGAAATGCCATCCTATGTCAAGTTCCTGAAGGAGATTCTGAGCAAAAAGAGGTCAATGGCCGAAATTACAGAGGAGTGCAGCCATTTGGACATACTGGAGAAGAGGCTAGATCCAGGTAAGTTTGCTATATCCATTGGATTTGGTCCATATAAAATTAATGCTTTATGTGATCTTGGAGCTAGTGTGAGTATAATGCCTTTAACAATTTGGTCCACGATTAAGATAGGTGCCCTAGAGCCTATGGATGCTAGACTTTATATGGCCAACAACACGGTGGTCATTCCAACAGGCATGGTGGACAATGTGCCAGTAAAAGTAGGTAAATTCTTTGTCCCTGCTGATTTCTTAGTTGTTGATATGCAAGAAGACCCTGCTTGTCCAATTATTCTATGAAGGCCCTTCTTGGCGACAGTGGATGCCAACATAAGCGTGAGGAAAGGAGTGCTCACTTTCAACATCAGCGATGAGGTAATTGAGTATTCCTTTAATAAAACTGAAAGGCATACAGGTCCAATGGAAGAGGTCAAATCTATCTCAGCTGGCTACATCACTTGCGGGGAACCCAAGGTAAGAAATATGACCCCTGAGGAGCTGGAAAAGAGGGATATGGAGGCCCAGGTGGAGGAGATCATGGCCATCCTAAAGGAGGAAACAGAGAATCCAATCGACATGGACCAAGGTACGTCGTTATGGACTAACTATTTTTCGGATGCCTTGACAGGAACCAAGTATGGGGTCATAGTCGACCAAGATTCCTCGACATCAAGAACTCTAGTCGATCTTGACCAAAACCAGAAGCCTCCACCAGCACTAGCGTCGTCGAGCAGCAAACCTGAAGATCAGAACTTCTCGAGATCGAGTAAGTTACTCGAGATCGACCAAAACATCGCTGCCTCGACTTCGCCTTCCTCGACGCTGACTCCACCAGAAGGCTAGAACTCCTCGAGATCGACCAATCTAGTCGAGATCGAGCAAACCTCACCATCCCCAGCTCCTGCATCCACGAGCAATCCACCTCCAGAAGCTGAAAGTTACTCGAGATCGAGTAATAGTACTCGAGATCGACCAAACACCATAGCCCCCGATTCCGTTTCTGCGAAGGTAAGCCAAGGTATGGATCTTTCTTCTCCTATTTCCATTAAAGATTTATCTATACATGAGAGAGGTTTGCCTTGGTATGTGTGCTTATGTAGGATATCCAATGATGAGCCCAAAGAGTATGAAGTTGGAGACAAGCTCTATGTCTCTAAATAAAAAGATCATTGCTTTCCCAACAAATTCAACAAGAAGAGGATGGGACCTTTCGTGGTGAACAAGATCCATTCTGGAGGATTACAGCTGATGGACAAGAATGGAGTCCTATTTGAAGCCCAAGCTACATGGGCCCTGAAAATGCCACCTTGAGCTTAATGGAGAAAGTCGGCCTAGCGACTATAAAATCTAGAGCTTGTACATAGACATTTATTTTTGGACTTTTGAGACTTTGTTTTGTTTGTTTTTGGTTTTGATCACTTTTAGTTTTTCTATTGTGGGTATTTCTCTTCTACACTTTTCAGGTCCATGGATAGAAGCAAGCTATATTCAGACTCGGCCCAGGCGATTCTTTCATTCGAAATTGAGAGGCCCTACACACCTGTCTAGTGAGTTTCTTTCTTTACCCTTGTTTTTATACAGTGAGGACACTGTAATGTTTAAGTATGGGGTGGGGGGAGGGCTTACTTTGTGCATATTTGTTTTATTTAACATTTTGTGTGCATATTTTAAGTTTAATTCTTGAATTGCTTACACATGGCTATTTTGGAATTCATTATTGATTTATATGCTTACATGCATGTTTTCCAAAGTTTAAAGAAAAATGACCCCCATTGAATTTTTTTTATTAATGTCATGGAAGCTTTATATTGAACTCGACGATGCAAAATTGGATTCATTAGAGATATAGCATGAAATTGCCTAGTAAAGGGAAGTCACAATAAAGTGCATTATTTTTATGAAAACCATAGAAGAAGGTAAAATTTGAAGTTGCTTTTGACATGTTGCATGATAAAAGGATGGAGGACTTTATATTCCCATATAATGCTCATTGTTTATAATCCTAGCCTTACCTATGCTTATGCATCACAAAAGCCATAATATGCCTTATTTCAATTATCGCTCCACATGTTCTAAATATTGCCCATTCTTTACCTTATCCGGGGATTATGTTGAGAATGGTGTTATATTATGGAGATGTTATATGGTTGTTGTGTTGTGTTTATCATATTTGGAGTTTGGAAGGAAAATGTTTGAAATATATGGAAAATTTAATAAGTGAAAGAAAATCCAATCACCTCAGGAGATAAAGGTAGATTGACCCTGCTCGTTGAGATAATAGTTTGGCAAGATGGGAAACACAGGTGAGGAGTCCAAAGCACTAAGTATCCGGGGCCAATCATGACACCCATGTTTGCGACTCGCGAGAAGGCAGTGCAGAGGTCAGAGAGGTAAAAGCATAATATTGAGAAAAAAGCAATATGAAAGGTGATGAATCTTATGAGAAAGAATGTGGTATAAAATTCATATTGGAAAGTACTCTATTTCCCCGGATTATTAGCACCACATTGCCAAACATTGCCCACATTTAGCCTTTTACCAATTCTACTCCTTATTTGAGCTTAAATTAAAGTCCTCTTGATTATTAATGCTTTGTCACATATGAATTGTTTTGCATAACCCTCCTTTTGTGAGTAGATGTTGCTTTTGTATATTTGCACACGCATGAATTTGTGACACTAGTACCTTATCGAGGATGGTAATGTACTGCAAGGTTATATGGCAATGAATCTAAGATGTTGAGAGTTTTGATTTCTTCCCCTGAATGACAAATAAAAGTATTGCTTCAGGACAAGCAAGCTTAAGTATGGCAATGAATCTAAGATGCATGAAATGTTTGTTCTGCAAACATTTCATGCATTTGGGCTAGGATAATACAAAATCTATGTAGTTTATGTTTATTTGCCAAATTGTGGAATCTACACCAGTTTCTGTTTAATTTCGCAGAATTCGAAGCAAATTATAGCAGTTCTGAGAAAGGACGAAAAAGATCGGAAATCAACTACAGAAGTCCAAGGTCAAGAAGCAGCGAAACCAGTCGAATCAAGCTAGGAGCCTAGCTTAATTCGATCTAGAGTAATCTTACTCGATCTCGACGAAGGTGTCCGAGCACAGGCCTTTTCGACTAAGCACTGATCGAGAAACTGAGCCAGATACAACCCGACTCCGGAAGCCAACTTGATCTCGAGTAAACTTTGTCGAGATCGACAACACTGTGATGCCATGTCCGGAGTCGAGGAGATGTGCCAAGTCGAGAAGCCGAGGACGGAAGACGCTGAGTACCCAGTTACTCGATATCGAGTTCTTTACTCGATCTCGACAAACCAGAAGCGTCAGTCCGAGTCCGTGCCGAGGAGGAGCTACTCGACCAAGCCCAAACCACACAGAAGTCGACATGTTAACTCGATCTCGAGTTCTTTACTCGATCTCGAGGACTCAGCACCACACACCCGAGCCATGTCGAGGTCCTGCTACCCGTGATGCCCAGCCAAGCCATGGTCGACGTCATCCCTACTCGATCTCGAGGAAGCTTAGTCGAGATCTAGGAAAACGTGTCCGAAGCCGCGTTACGCGGTTTTGATGTCCTACTCGGATTGGGAGTCCTTGGATCCGATTCTATCCAATTTGGCCGAGATCTATCAACAACTATCAAGTTCTATCTATGGAGAAGACCTATCAACACATGGAAGATATTCTACCTATTTTAGATTTATTTCCCCTTTTAGATTTAATTCCTTTATTTAATTTATTTATCTAATAAGCTTTTTAGATATAGATAGATATATTCTATCCTTGAATAGCAAGGAATAGAAGGCTATAAATAAAGCTTTAGAGGCTGGTTTTTCATCATGGAATTTCAGAGAGAACAAGTAAGTAGTAGTAGAGAGAGAGAGAGAGAGTTTGTGGCGAGCAAGGTAGAAAGGCGAAAACGGATTTGTCTTGTTCGGTTGTAAGCTCTCTTTGGTTTATTTTAATGCAAGTTAGTTTCTTTTGTTATTTAATGTATTTCTTGATGATGAAGAGCGAGTATTCCACCCACTTCTGGGGCTGGGGTGAGCCCGACGGTGGCCATGTGAGGTAATGCGGTAAAGGTACAATCTTTTGATGCAATTCGTCTTCTATCCCTATGAGCATTATTCTTTTGCGAGAGTTGAAGGTGATCCTTGTTTGTGTTATTGAAGCGAAAGTGATCTTAATGCAACTTGAATTAATTATGTGAAAAGGGTTAGTAACAATTAGGGTTTATCCCAAAGCCTCTATATGCCTATTTGTTAATAACGAAAGTTATTTTGATGGAAAGCATGATCTTTTATGCCTTTATGTGTTACTTTGCATAATTATCGTTGTGGCGTTGATACCCTGGCTTTAGAAGTTCTTTATATATTGAGTTTATTTCGTCCGAAATCTAAGTTCTGTGTTCGAAATCTGCCTTTAAAGATTCTGTCTTTTTGGTCGATCTAGAGTTTCTGTTGTCGATCTAGAGGAAAGCTTAGTCGATCTCGAGTAGGCTTTGTCGAGATCGAGTACTGTTGGTCTGGATCGAGTTTCTGTTTGCGATTTTGAAGTTTCTGTTTCTGCTGTTTTTACTCTTTCTCGAGTAGCTTTTGTCGAGATCGAGCAGTGTATGTCCTTGCTTTTATTTTCAGTCTTCGCTTGTTATTTCTATCTTTCTTTCTTTGTTTCTGTTTTCTGTTTTCTTTTCTACGTGATTTACAGCTACCTAGGATCCGTTGACACGCTTCTTCGTGGATCGATCCTGACTTTCTCTTACTACATTGGATGGAGTCTTGTAATTGCGTGGGCCTAAATCCGGTTTGATGTATTTCATTATATTTCATACTCGATTTCCTCCTTACAACAGTTGCCTCGAATAATTGACCCAAAAATGTCATTGACGGAGGGAAAACATGTCGTTGATCCGTCAAAGTAAACTCAAATCTATAACTAGTATAGAAATAAGTAAAAGGTCGATCCACAAGGAAATTTGTTATTCAAGTATGATTTAAGTGTCAATTAAGTAACCAAAGAGGGGGGTTTTGAGTGTGTAAAAGATCCTCCTTTGATCAAAGCGGATTGAAGAAAGCAAGAGTAAATGAATTTGATTCAAACAATTATGAGAAGCAGTTCTACCTACAATTTTTCCACTTTATTTGGTTGAAACGATCCTTGTAACTTCTTCTCATCCTATTAAGTTTCCTATGAATGCCCTTGTCCCGACCTAATATAGTTACTAGTCCAATCAGTCCTAGAAACTCTTATCAATCGACTAGTCGCTAAAGAAGGATTTAACCCAATTGATAACTTTAAGTCCAGAGATTAGCCAAGGTATTTGCAGTCCCTAAAGAGAGATTTAACAACACATCCAACTTCCTACTTATCCAATTAGTTCAATCAGCCCTAAAGGGACAAGTTTGCTACTTAGGTTAAGGTTCACAATCAGGAATTTACAAAACATTAGCAATTGAATTGATCTAACAAGTTGGCCAGACAAGATAGAACAAAACAATAAACAATCAAGCACAAAGAAGTTGAAGCATTCAAATATAGGAAACAAGAAACGAGAATTAGAAACTCACAATCAATCCAAATAAAGCTTCAAATCGTAGGCAAAACAAATGAGTTTAGTTCCTCATGGAAGACATCGTTCAATCTCTAATTGTCTGATAGAACATAGAATAGAATAAAAGTCCTGGAAAAACTAGTAATAATCGGCCTTAAAGACCCCAAGTCGGCCAAAAACGTCCAAAGAAAACTAGAGTAACTTAATGAAACGTCGCGTCTGGTCGCTGGCGAACAATGCGGCGGCAGCGGCATATGGTTGCTACTTCGCGTGTGTTTGTTTAATGGGTATTTGTAATTAGTTGTAGATGTGTGGGTATATGTGTGGGTATATGTATGGGTATATATGTATTTATTGGTAGAGGTTCGAGTAGTGGACAAGAGAGATTTATTTTAGTTTAAAATATAATGACAAATCTTATTATGGGTTTGATATTTTAAGATTTATAGTTAGATGATGTTGACATGAAAATTACTAATGGGCCTAAAAAATTAACAAAGTTAATTAACACTCAGCATGTGCTGGCACATAAGAATTGCTTTCCCAATTCAAAGCAATCGGGGTTTTGATCATCATTTCCCATCTTCGCTCCAATATTGGGTCATTCGCTGCCTGAGTTCAATGACGAAGAGTGGCGACAACCGGGGTTTTGGTCTTTGCTCGAAGCTGGCATTGTTGGCCCCGGATAGCATCGACATGGCTAAAGCGCACTACGTACCTATTACCCGGCCATCAATCACTCCCTCAAAGGCCTTAACATTCAAAATGGGTACTTGCAACCTATCTCGTTGTTCTTTGTTGATAGGGTTGCCACCAATCCAACCACCCCTCCACTCTCCACAACCCTCAAATCTAATCCCAACAACAATAAATTCATAGGGTTGTTGCCATTGCCTCGTCAAAACGATGGGAGGCCACGCTGCCTTGGAATAGATATGTCGATGTCGACGATTGGAGTCCTTATTGTTCTTGCATCAATTGCAGGTCTTCAATGGTTGATTTTTATGCAAATAGAAGACTGTACAGAGTAGCACATGGGGTAAAAAGGGGAGAAAACATTTAGGAATCTACAAAATCTTGCCATTTCAAGATCTCTCAAATAGGCATTTGGCATCTCTTAAAAGACACATCTCCATCTCCTTTGGTAGTTATTATGGAAAATAATTAGTTAAGTGGATGAATATTGTTACTAATCTAAAATAATCTACCCACATCTACAAGCAAATAGGGCCTTAAACGTCTCTGGCTGCGGGAATGCGGCGGCCGCGGCATAGATGCGGCGGCCGCTGCATCGGTCTTTCACGAAAAATCTGTCTCGAATTTCCTCCTATCGTCATCAGGAAAGTTGTATCTCTCTGAAAGAGCTTTCCAATGCATGGTCATAATAGTCAATCAGACAACCGATGCCTCCAGAAAATGCAAAACAAGTTCAGCATGTCTGGCTACAACTTCTGCAGACTTGTTCTTCGTTTAGGTTCGCTTCTTCTTCTCATGACCTCTTGAGATCTTCATGTAAGCTTCTTCGATCAGCTAGACATTCTCATCTAATGCGTTATCAACCCATGTCTCATCATCAGATCCACGATTACCTGAAATAATCAATAAAAGTATGTAGATTCCGACTCCACCAACATAGAGAGAAAATATGCAAATTGTACTTAATCCATGCATGAAATGCATCATAACTAAGCTAAATGCAACCTATTATGCCTACCTAAATGCATGCTATCAAACTCCCCCACACTTAAACTTCGCTAGTCCTCGAGCGAACAATATAAAAGCAATCTATACCTACGTCTTCCTTCTTCGTGCATTAGCCCAAATCAAAAGCAATATCAATTTTAAATGAACACAAGACCAAGTGAATAAACATCATATCATGTATTTAGCGATCAAATAATAGAAGTAGAAATCATCCAACCTCACCAGGAATATGTGTTTCGCTCATACTCTCATGTGTTTAGGCTTACTTTCAACTCAATCCAAAATGCACTAAGCTCATAGACATTGACCACAACATCACAAAATCTCCACCGAAATTCCATTACTTGCGGGACGCAATAAAGAAAATAAGCAAAATTGACTCTAGTAATTATTATTTTCTTTTCATTTTCGATTTTTTTTTCCTTTTTTTTTCTCTTTATTTTCTTGCCTTGGTGTCTTCCTTATGCGAGTCACAAACATGGGTGTCATGAATGGCCCCGGTCTATCGATACCTAAACCTACTTCATTAAAGTCCACTTGAACATCTTTTGACGTGAGTTGCAAACATGGGTGTTATGAATGAACCCGTCTACTCAATGATCAAGCTTTCTTCTTTAGCAGATAGTTTTCAACACCTTTTTACGCGAATCATACCCATGGGTGTCATGCATAGACCCGGTTACTAAGTGCATCAACCATTGCCACCTTATTTCACTCAACATGCGGAAAATAAAGCCAAATATAAACATAAAAACATAAACTCCGCAAGAAACCAAACATGTGAGTCGGTCTTGACAATATATAATGAAGTCAATATCAAGAGGAAGAAACATGAGGAGAGTAAATCACACATTTAAGCAAAAGGAAATATAAATGAATCCAATAAGGCTAAAACATTGTCACAAGGGTCATGTTTTGTAAGATTTCAATCATACTCAAGGCTCAATCATGCATGCTCAATTACATCACAAAATCATGCTTCATAAGAAAACATTTTAAGGCGATTAGGCTAAGCAATTCAAATTCATCGTAGGATTTACATGTTTATGCCATAAGAATGTAGAGTTTTACTAACTAAGGCGGGTATTTGAAATCTATGTATATGCATGATATTTTTTTTTTGGATTTTTTTTCAAGTGCAATATAAGTATAAAAATAAATATGAAGACATAAATAAACATGATAACATAAATAAACATGATATCCAAACTCTATCTATATGCAATGCAATCCCTCCCCCACACTCAATCTTTTCATTTTCCTCAATGAAACATAAAAGACAACAAAAAATAAAACATAGAGGAAGAAATGAATGAAATACTCACAATGTGATGGATGGGTCTCTATAGGTCGGATCTAAGGATTGCAACGGCCTTTCTTGAGAGGTTAGTCTATCCTAAACCAAAACAACCATCCAATATCTAATGGAAAACCTAATTTATTGAAAAACAAACTAACTAATGAGGAATTGAAATAACTAAATTAGAAAACTTACCTCGGGTTGCCTCCCGAGAAGCGCCTTGTTTCATCTCGTTGGCTCGACGTAATGTTGAAGCTCAAGACACTAATCAGACATAGTCAAAGTCCTCATCAACATGTCAAACTCTTGTGCACAACTAACAAACAAACATGCACTACATACAAATAAATTGAAACTAAATATTAATACATTTAAGAACCGTTTCGAATTATTGTATTCATGAGCTTGACTACCCATAGAGGGTATATAATACCACCAATTTAGTTCTTTTTGTGGCTTGTCAAAGTAGCAGTCAAATGGATCAAAGTATCCACCAATAGCCTCAACAATAGGCTATGTACCTAATTCATCAATGGGGGAGCTAGGGATGATCTCTTCGAATGGAGTGTGGTCTTCCTCTACCTTCTTAGTGTGATTTTCCACAATGACCTCAAGAGGTGCAACAGAGGTCTCAACGATTTGAGATATTGGAGGAAGTGACTCGTTCTGCGCACATTGATAATCCATGTAGCAGAAAAATTCCCACATCTCCGAGAGTCTAATATCTAATAAACCTCCATCACTCATGCGCTCAGTAAGACTCCGTGTCTCAAAAGTCATGCCATCAAAGATGCATAGAAGCACTTCTCTTATACTAGCTTGATATCCCCATGAATAAACATCGTTAATGTACTCCTAGAGTCTGATGAAGTATTGATGAAAACTCTCTCCGTCTAACTGTAATAACCTCACCTTCAACATATGTTAGTAGCACGAGTGCGGACCATATAAGTGGTCCAGACCAAAAATTAGCACCAAAAACACACAAGAATCAATAAAAGTCCTCGGCAACGGCGCCAAATTTGATTGAGGGAAAACCTGTCGTTCATCCGTCAAAGTAAACTCAAACTTATAACTAGTAAGGCAATAAGTAAGAGGTCGATCCACAAGAAAATTTGCTATTCAAGTATGATTTAAGTGTCAATTAAGTAAACAAAGAGGGGGGGTTTGAGTGTGTAAAAGATCTGCATTTAATCAAAGCAGATTGAAGAAAGCAAGAGTAAATGAATTTGATTCCAACAATTATGAGAAGCAGTTCTACCTACAATTTTTCCACTTTATTTGGTTGAAACGATCCTTGTAACTTCTTCTCATCCTATTAAGTTTCCTATAAATGCCCTTGTCCCGACCTAATATAGTTACTAGTCCAATCAGTCCTAGAAACTCTTATCAATCGACTAGTCGCTAAAGAAGGATTTAACCCAGTTGATAGGTTTAAGTGCAGAGATTAGCCAAGGTATTTGCAGTCCCTAAAGAGAGATTTAACAACACATCCAACTTCCTACTTATCCAATTAGTTCAATCAGCCCTAAAGGGACAAGTTTGCTACTTAGGTTAAGGTTCACAATCAGGAATCTACAAAACATTAGCAATTGAATTGATCTAACAAGTTGGCCAGACAAGATAGAACAAAACAATAAACAATCAAGCACAAAGAAGTTGAAGCATTCAAATATAGGAAACAAGGAATGAGAATTAGAAAATCACAATCAATCCAAATAAAGCTTCAAACCGTAGGCAGAATAGATGAGTTTAGTTCCTTGTGGAAGACATCGCTCAATCTCTAATTGTCTGATAGAATGTGGAATAGAATAGAAGTCCTGGAAAAACTAGTAATAATCGGCCTTAAAGACCCTATGTCGGCCAAAAACGTCAAACAAAAACTAGCCATGTTCTTTACAATCTCTGTCAACTTAATCACTTCTTCTCTACAACCCCTTTTAGAGTTATCGAAGCGGTGAATTTCCTCGATTCCTTGAGACTTTCTGTATTGTTGAGAAGCATTGGCTAACCCATCAAAGATTTGCATAGCATCTTCAGGTGTCTTGTCTAGAATATCCCCTCCACACTAGCATTGATGACGGTGCGCTCATGATCAAGTAGACATTCATGAAGATAGAGAATCAAATCCTCCTCTAGTATACCATGTTGAGGACAACTTGCCTTGAGTTTCCTAAATATCACAATGTAGTCATACAAACTCTCCTTAGGGGATTTCTCTATGCTTGTCAATTGCTTCTTCAGTTTGCTCAAGCGCGTAGCATGGAAGTATTTTTTGTAGAAAAGCCTTCTTTAGGCCGAACCATGTAGTGATGCTTCCTGCCGGCAAGTAGTGAAGCCAATCGCTTGCTATGTCTTTCAAGGTTAACGAAAATAGTCTCAGCATAAGTTGATCACCAGTAAATCCTTGAGGTATGATTATGTCACAACCATTAATAAACTCTATAAGATGCTTATTTGGTTCATCTCCGGACAATCCACGGAAGATTGGAAAAATTGAAGACCAATAAGATTTGTATCTGAATGTGAAGCCCTCAGGGAGTTCGAGAAGTTTGATTGCAAGACTCTGCGAATTCAAATCAGGTTCCTTTAACTCTCTCAATGTCATCTTGAGAGAGGGATTAACCATTTCAGACATCGTTGTCTATCAAGAACTTCAACAAAGAATGATTAGTAACCAAAGTGCGATCCACCGAGGTGAATCACACTATAGATAGCAATAAAATTAAACAAAGAAAATAAAGTAATTCTCCCCGACAACGGCGCCAAAATTTGGTGGGATGAAATATCGTGTGTTTCACCTCGCCGAAGATAATAACCAAAACAAATAAACTAACTAGTATAGTGGATAAGTAAGGGGTCGAACCCACAGAGAGAATACCTTTTCTTGTCTACTCAAATTGCTATCAAACTAATGAAATTGAAGGTAGTTGAGATGATCAACGTAACCAAATAAAGTAAAAATAGCAATGGTGATTGATTGATAAAAATATGGATGAAGTAGTTTCACCTACAAATTCTCAACAATGGTTGGCTTATTGATCCTTGGCTCTCTTTCTAGTTATTCTAATTAATTGAATTAATCTAACTTTAGTTTATATGGATTGACACTCTTCGCAGAGAGGACAATCCCTTACATCTATAGGCAAAACCCTAACCCTGCAGGATTTATCATACAAATAACACAAATTCCCAAAGTTCTAGGCAGAATTGTCGCCCAAACTGTCATTACCCTACACAATCAAGATCATCCTCGCGGAATCACTTGCTTGTGGTTGCTACAAAAGGCACAATTACTCTCGCGAAACAATTGAAACCCTAGCATGATGCAATTCTATCAAGGATGTGAATCAAAGTAGAATCAACATCACAAAATCAGCGCACAGGTAATGAATTAATCAATGGAATAACATAGAATTCAAGTCTCACAAGTCAACCAACCATGTCTTTGCATGGTAGGCGAAACTAAAGAGATTTAGTGAATCATACCAAAGTAGAAAACCTCCATTCTTCTCTCCATAGTTGTCTAATGAATGAATAATGAAAAGAATAGTCTATAAAGGCTCAAAACCGGCCCTTGAAAACCCTAGGAAAAGATAGATAAAAGTTCTCATAAAAATAAACTCGGTCCGTGTATTGCAGAATCCGGATCTGAAAGGACGGCGGGCACCATGGAAAGGGCGGCGGGCGCCATCCGTACAACTTGACGTACAACATCGACAGACTGAACTTCTAACGCACTTTTCGGAGTCATCCTTCATTCGATTGAAGCATATGAATATGCATTGGAAAGCTCTTTTCAAGCACTACGATTCTCAAGAATACCTCAAAAGCCAAACCCAACTTCTCAGAACCTCAAAGATGGGATTTCTCCATTTCTACTCTTGTCCCTTAGCTCTTCTTTTGTCCATTCGCTCCAAGTTTTCTCCACCTTTCGAGTGCGAATCATAAGACCTACAAATAAACACTAAAAACCGTAGATTGTGAACTTCAAATACCAAATGATCAAGAATATGAATAAGCTTATTAAACATGCAATATGAATACTTAATGCACATAATACCTGCCTATAATGCCTATCTAAAATATGCATTATCATTGTAACACCTACTATTTACACTATTTATATGGTATTTAGGTAAAGAAATTGTTGTCCATCAAGAAATTTCTAATGTGGATCCACCATCCATTATTATTCAACCTGCTTCCTTCAAGTTTGTTGTTCCCAAAGAACAACTTTTTTGTGGGCGCATTAATGTGTATTCAAAGCTTGCATTGATCAAAGTTCTTCAGAATGGACTGTCTACTACTGACTCGGCTTCTCTTATAGATGGGCGTTTAGGTCCAATTGTTCGGGATGGTGATCGTGTTTATTTTTATCATCAATTTGTGCATCAAATGCTTCTACATGAAGTTGAAACTCGTAAAGTTCATGAGATGTGGTTCCAAGTTGGACAACATTTGTTGAGGTTTTCTCTCACTAAATTCTGTTGTGTAACCAGTTTCAATTGGGAAGAACCTGGTGATGACATGTCTCCTTCTTCTCATGTGGATATGGGGGAGTTTTTGGGTGTATCGAACTGCACATTTAATGGTCTTCTCCAAATTTTCTTCAAGGAGCCAACTCGGTCTCCCAAGAAGCTTTTCATGGCGTACTTGTTATTGATTGAGGGTGTGTTGTCCCTTAACATTCTAAAGCTCGTGTATGTCAATCTTTTGTGGACCTTGTCTGTGATTTTGATCATTTAAAGTTGTATCCTTTTGGTCAGGCTGTGTTTCTGGAGACACTTGCTTTTTTGAAGAAAGCTATGAAGTCTGAGCTATCCAGAAAGGGTCAAAGGTTTGGTTATAATTTGCTTGATATCCCATAGCATTCCAGGTATTTCCCTTTCCTTTCCTTTTATGTTCCAATGTTTTTTTTCTTTTCATTATTTCTGTTCTTAATGTTTCTTTTTTCTCAGGTTTTGATTTTAGAGGCAATCTCTAAGATTGCTGGCATCTCAAATTGTCAATTTTCATTCTGTGATGGATTACCGACATCTCTTGTCTGGTATACTAGTGAAAGTGATTACAACATTATATATGGATTACCGACATCTCTTGCTGGCATCTCAAAGTGTTCTGAAATTTTCTCTAAAGATTTGGTAAGCATTCTTTCTACTCTCAACTTTTGTTATTCTGATCTCAGTTTTCCTCTTCCATGTGATATATTTGTTGTCTTTTAACTGTATTTTTGGTTCTCTTGCTAGGGGATTGTCTACTCTCTATATGTGTTGTTTATGGATTTCCTTAGCCTCTCACTTTCTGATGAAGTTGTTGATGACGGTGTAGATTCTTAGGTTTCCTATTTTGTTGGTATGGATGTTGATGCCAGTGATGTAGTGTGTCCAAGGAATTTATGCATCCAAGTGTATAGGCTCAGGCAATCAAGTGGTCGTTGATAGGGTCTAGTTTAGTCATATATTTGCATATTATATTAGCTTATTTTCATGCATATTTTATAGTTAATTTGTTATTATTTAGTTTTCGGAGTCTACACCCGTGTTTTATTGATTTCAAGCATTTTGGAGCGAATTATACGAGATTGGACCGAGCTACTCATAATGAATGGGAGATTGGGCCGAGCTACTCAAATTATACAAGATCGGAGTGGATCAACTGGTTAATTGGGCTGATGAATTTCATTGAAAGAAAGTCAAGCGCTTCAAAAGTCAGCGGTTTCCCCTGCCACCATTTATTATAAATTAAAAGTAGAATTAAATTAAATTAGATATGTTAGGATTATATATTTTTATATTATGATATATTAGATAGTTAGATTAGGGTATTAGCTCCTTATATATATTGATTCATACGGCGAAGAAGCGGTGTGAACGTAGCCGACTCAATTCTAACCTTAAACCCTTATTATGTTTTGTCTTATTTTTATGAAGATCTAGACTATTCCGTTTCGTCTATGGATTGAAGCTTTGGTTTGATAAAGTTATGAGATTTCTATTCTTGTTCTATTCCTATTGATTCGTATTGATTTTTTTTGCGAATATTGTTGATTTCTTCTAGTCCGTACAACTAGTTGAGATTATTGCTAGGATTTTGTAGATTCCTCGTACCGAACCTTAATCCATAGTAGCAATCATGCCTTTTAAGGACTCGTAGGACTAAAGTTGTGTGTAGAGAATCAATTATATGTTAAATGCTGACTCGTAGCTTGGTGTTGCATATATCCTGGTTAATCCTTAATCTTAATGCTACTATTAGGTTAAATCTTGATCATGTTAAGGTTATCTAACTATTAAGGGTTACTAGGACTCGTAGGACTAGTAATTTACACAAGATCAGGACAGGAACAATAATAGGATGAAAAGAGAACTTGAAGAAGAATATACCAAGGATCAACTAGTCAAACTAAAGTGGATATTTATAGATGAAACTATTTTCTTGATTGTTATCTCTATTAATTTGTTTATAGTTTTTTTTTTTCTTTCTCATTCTCATCATACAAAAACCCCTTTTTATTAATTGGTAAATAAGCTTAACTTATGAATAACTTGATTATCTGTGGGATCGACTCGTACTTATCACACTACATTAGTTAGGTAAGTTCGAATTTATTTTGATACGGTTTAGACGACTAAAAAACCGTCCATCAAATTGGCGCCGTTGTCGGGGAATCAAAGTTTTTTTTTTTTTTTTTATCAATTTTTGTATATATCTAATTTGTTGTGAACCTATCTTACGGTTCATAACACCTTTGCTACTAATTTTTGAGATGTTAAGGTTATTGCAGTTTCAAGGTGAGAACTTTCACCAATATCTTACCAGATTGCAGAGATATGTTGACATCCATAATACACGGGGTTATCAAGACAGCGTACGAGATATGATTATTTGCATAATTGACGGGATGACTACCGAGACACGAGCGCTTGATGAGTACATGAGTAATGGAGGCCTAGCACGGTTAGGTTTGTCGGGGTTGTGGGACTTTTTCTATTATATGGATTCCATGTTACACAGGAAGAATCTTTCACTTCGATATCTCCACCAATAGAGGACTCTGTTATATACCTGGATGATGTAATCCATGCCCTTTCACAAGCGGTACAAGAGAATGCTGAGAGGGTCAAAAACTTGGGGGAACAAATTAGCCAACTTACTCAAACATCAAGCGAGATTATAGCAGATTGGATGGCCGCCCCTCAAGTTGATAAAGAAAGCAAACCCATTCCGCCCTCCCCTAAGACATTGAAGGATGAAAGATTGGAAGATCCTGTCGAAGTCATTGTGCTCAATTCATACTATCCTAGTTGGTTTCAACGTGATAATGATGTTCAAAATGAGGAGAAATTGTTCACAGATGATGACAGTTTCTTTGACGATGGAGAAGGGGGTCTGCTGCGTTCTGACATGGAATCTCATGAGTCGACGCATGAAGTTTCATGTGTTGTGTCTCCTACTCCATCCGATGCATTCATTCGCAACTCCCCCGTTGATGAACCATGTCTAGAGCCACCTGCTGAGACTCGAGAGGTAATAAAGGTAAACTTTTTCAATTTGGAAGGTAATGGTGATTATGTTGATCCTTTTAATTGTTATTTTGAAAAGCCACCAGTGCAACTGAACTGGTGGTATCATATTCCTTTAGTAGAAATTCATGATAAGTTGAAAAGGTTTATAACTTCTATATTTTATAATTTCAATTTAGTGTGCTATGATGTCTTGTGGAAGATGTGTGCACGGGAATATGATAAGTTGTTGAGGGCCTTGACGATGTCTGATAGGTAAGGAATTGAGATAAAGAATAAGTCATGTTAATGACATAAAAGTCACAAGTTAGAATTTTCCTTTTTCTTTTTGGTTAGGATTAATTTATATATATATATTATTTTCGTAAAAAAAATTTACAAAAAAAAGGAAGAAGAAAGGTCGAGCCTTCCTCTTTCCTTTCCTCCCTCCGCCATCCTCTCTGTTCACCTCTCTCCACCGCCTCTTCTCTCTCCTGTTCACCTCGACCGCCCGTCTCGGCCCCTGTTCTCCACCCTCATCTCACCATCGCCGTCATCTTCTTCGCCCTCATCTCACCATCGCCTCCGCCCTTTTTCCCGTCTCCCTCTTTTTCTCTCTCCTGCTCGCCTCCGCCTTCGATGGACGCGAGGCCGCCGTCGGGCCAGCCACCAGCTCCGGTAGCCAGCAACCACCATTCCATCACATGTCCTCTCTTCGTTGGGACCTCGCCACCCTTTCGCCTGAACCCTAGCCGGCGCCGCACCGCACGCCCTCGACTAGATTTTCTCCCTCTCTAAGTACCATTGCCGCACCACCAGGAGACATCAGCTTCGATTTAAATCGGGTCAGCACAGGTTAGTCCGTCTTTGTGTCGATTTGCAATGTTGAATTGAAAGTCTACTAATGCTGAATTTGTGAGTGGTTTAGTCTTGGATGAATGATTAATGATGTTTGTTGTTGGAGAGTTTTGATTGGGATGGTACTATCTCGAGTTAGCACTTGATCGGCCTTGAACAGATTGTGATACAGATTGTTTTCTTGCATAAGAAATGTTGTTGCCAACAATTGTTGGTACTGCTCTATTGTACTATTTTGGGTCTGATTATTTCGAGATGGATTGTCGCTACTCAGATTTGCTGTTATAAATGTTGTATTCGTTGTGTCATGCTCCCTGTGTCCATATCAATTTTATTTTCATACATTTAGTTGCAAAATATGGATGAGCATGATCTATAGGGCTGATTTTTGTCAAGTGCTATTATCAAGACAAGCCTAGCTACTTTGCGATGGTGCCCATGTTTCAATTGTTGCTCCTTGAAGCCACTTGTATTCCATGTTTTTAATTTGTCACTAGTGATTGAGCATGAGTTGTTGGGGGCTGATTTTAGTTGTGTGGATGTTGGTATTGTTCTTTGTAATTGGATGATATTATCCTTAGAAAGTTGGACTGTTTTGTCTTGTGTGTTTTCTTTGCTTTTATTTTTTGCCAGGACCAATTGAAAAGAGGATAGGCTTGTATTTATCCAACTCCGAGGCAGGTCACAAGTGTCAATTGCCTCCAAGAGCTGCTGAAATTTCTGCTGCACACGCATGACTGTCCTATAATTTTGAGAAGTTGCTGAATTTCTAGGTCTGTTCAGAGGCAACACCACTACCTTCACTTGAGTTAAAAGCTTGTTCTGGAATGCCTAAATAATTGTGAGCTTCCTCTATCCCTTTCTTTTTTTTTATTTACTTTGAGGACAAAGTAAGATTTTAAGCATGGGGTGGGGAATTCAAGTGTAGCTCCGTATTTATATATGCTAGTTTTTGTTTTCTTTTCCAATTCTTGTTATGCATTGCATTATAGGTTGTATTATAAGTGTTTGATAATTATCCCATGGTCTCATATAAATCATCGAGTCTTAGTTTTTTGTTAGTTTTTCTTTTAGTTGTGTTAAAGAGATATTTCTATGATTGGTATGACCTCGATGATGATATATGGTTTTTCATGGCTTAAGAGTTAATAAAATTGAATTTTAATTGAGTAACGACACTTGTGGGATTCCCATAGATAATCTGGATTATGAGCTTTAGTTATAACTTTATTATTGGTTGGATGTTCAAATTAGAGCAATTTTGAAACAATTTATATGATTTGTAATGTATATGTCTAAACCCTTGATGAAAAACATTAGTAAATTCGGTTATATGTTGATGTGGTTGGATAAATGTGTTGGGTTGATGAGTGTAAGGAGAATAAAATTCACTTTCACTGCTCGGGGAGGATAAAATTCACTCGAGTGAAAAGAATCATCAATAAACCAATGTTCGAGGAGAATAAAATTCACTCGACAATCATAAGAATTGAAAAAAAAAATACGGTTAATAACCTATCCTGTTTGTGGAGGACAAAATTCACGCAAGGAGGGAGAAAAAGTGTTTGGAAAAAAGAAAGAAAAAATATGAGCTTTATTGAAATTCCGAAGTAGAAAAGGCCTAGTAATATATGGGTGTTTATGACTGTTTTTTTTTAAGTGTGCTTAACGACTTTGATTGCTCAATACATTCTGAATGCAAGCATCCCCTGAACCTAATCGGAGTTTAAAGCAATGAGTAGGAAAGGTTTGATGTGGGTTTCATAGTGTCCTAATTATTTTGAGCATAACTTAATAAATACTGCTGAAGCCATGATAATCATACTGATGAGTGATCAGTCATAGAAATTTTGTTGTCTCTTGTCTTTCATTTTGAATCTATCTTTGTTTTGAGTTAGTTTGCTGGGGGACAAGTAAAAGTCTAATGATGAGGTAGTTTGATATGGTCTATTTTAATCGTATATTTGCATATTATATTAGCTTATTTTCATGCATATTTTTACATATTTTATAGTTAATTTGTTATTATTTAGTTTTCGGAGTCTACACCCGTGTTTTATTAATTTCAGGCATTTTGGAGCGAATTATACGAGATTGGACCGAGCTACTCATAATGAATGGGAGATTGGGCCAAGCTACTCAAATTATACGCGATCGGAGTGGATCAACTGGTTAATTGGGCTGATGAATTTCATTGAAAGAAAGTCAAGCGCTTCAAAAGTCGGCGGTTTCCCCTGCCACCATTTATTAGAAATTAAAAGTAGGATTAAATTAAATTAGATATGTTAGGATTAGAACTGTCAAAACACAACCCGACCTGGTGACCCGACCCGGCCGACCCGAAAAATTTCCGACCCGAACCCGAAAATTTTAACCCGAATTTTTTTTTCGACCCGAACCCGAAAAACCCGAAATTTTCCGAGTAATCTGGGTTTCGACCCGTTGACCCGATTGACCCGGTAATTTTGACCCGATTTACCCGATTGACCCGATGACCCGATTGACCCGGTTGATTTATAATTATATATAATTTTTTTTTATATAATTAAAATTTATCACAAAATTATCAAATAATGATTTTTTTAATTTAAAAAAGAAAAAATTGACAAACCCGAAATCGACCCGAACCCGACCCGAAATCCGATCAAACCCGAGTTCGAGTCAACCCGAAAAACCCGAAACCCGTTTTACCCGAGATCCGTTTTACCCGAAACCCGAAGTGACCGGACCCGAACCCGACCCGAATGACCCGTTTGACAGGTCTAGTTAGGATTATATATTTTTATATTATGATATATTAGATAGTTAGATTAGGGTATTAGCTCCTTATATATATTGATTCATACGGGGAAGAAGCGGTGTGAACGTAGCCGACTCAATTCTAACCCTAAACCCTTATTATGTTTTGTCTTATTTTTATGAAGATCTAGAATATTTCGTTTCGTCTATGTATTGAAGCTTTTGTTTGATAAAGTTGTGAGATTTCTATTCTTGTTCTATTCATATTTATTCGTATTGATTCTTTTGCGAATATTGTTGATTTCTTGTAGTCTGTACAACTAGTTGAGATTATTGCTAGGAATTTGTAGATTTCTCGTAGCGAACCTTAATCCATAGTAGCAATCATGCCTTTTTAGGACTCGTAGGACTAAACTGGTGTGTAGAGAATCAATTATATGTTAAATGCTGACTCGTAGCTTGGTGTTGCATATATCCTGGTTAATCCTTAATCTTAATGCTACTATTAGGTTAAATCTTGACCGTGTTAAGGTTATCTAATTAGTAAGGGTTACTAGGACTCGTAGGACTAATAATTTACACAAGATCAGGACAGAAACAATAATATGATGAAAAGAGAACTTGAAGAAGAATCAAGGATCAACTAGTCAAACTAAAGTGGATATTTATAGATGAAACTATTTTCTTAATTGTTAACTCTATTAATTTGTTTATAGTTTATTTTATTTTCTTTCTCATTCTCATCATACAAAAACCCCATTTCTATTAATTGGTAAATAAGCTTAACTTAGGAATAACTTGATTCTCTGTGGTATCGACTCGTACTTGTCACACTACATTAGTTAGGTAAGTTCGAATTTATTTTGATACGGTTTAGGCGACTAAAAACTGCTCATCAGTCGTCTTCTTTATGGTGGTGCGGAACCTAATATCCCTTCTACGACTATTCCCACTAGAATGAAGGAAATAGTTAGAACCCCAACTTTGGGGAAAAAAAAGGGGTGGTGACCACCAGTCATCACTAAGGGCAGTTTTGCCTTTAAGAGTCCTGCCCATCCCAGGAAGAAGTTGGTTACACGGACAATGAACAGTGGTGACAATCCTATTCCTGTGAAAAAGGGTAAAGTTTTGAGACGTAACTGTTAACAGTGGTATCACACGATGTAACTGTTAACAGTGTTATCACTCTTACTGAAATTGTTCCCTCATATGAAGGAATTCACAATTCTAGTGCAGCCCCTACTGAAAAAATTGTCGAGAGTTGTTATGCTGCTCCTACTGAACTCCTTTCCTCAGCCGATGCAACTGGTGATTCGAGTGTTGCTTCAACTGAAGTAATTGGTTCAGGTGACATTGTTTTTACTAGCTCGGTTGCTCCTACTGAAGTTCTTGATTCACAGTCAACCAGTGAGGACATGATTGCTTCAAAAGAGGTGTCTTTCAACTCAATTAATTTTCGCATCTGTCAATAATACAATATATATAATTCTAGATGGACTCCTAAGAGATAAAGAGATAAAATAGAATCTATATCATAAAAATGACCGGCTACGATAATATCTACCCACTAAATTTGGATTTATCTAATATAGATTTATCTAATATACCACACTTTTCCGTTTAATACATGTATTTTCATTTAAAAAAAATAACGCAATGGAATACAAACAGAACGTAAGAAAATCTTTGCAACGTACTACGGAGTATTTGATTAACGTTAAGGCATATATAGGCCGATAAGTCCAAGGTGATTGGCGGTGCAGCTGATACACTTCAGCTTTAATAATACAAACAGAAGAACGTATATATTGATGATTGATAATTTAATTTCAGAGGAGGTAGGATCCCCCATCGCCTTTATTCATCGTCTCGTCAACATCATACGGGCCTCTTTCTCCCATTCCCCTGCAACACAAATGGAGACAAACAAGCTTTTGCCCATGGGAAAATAATACAGTAATTTGTATTTATTAGAGCTGGCAAAATATAACCCGTTGTGAGAACCCAATCCGACTCATTCGAATCGAAACCCGATCGAAATCCGAAAATCTAATATCATGCACAACTCGAATCCGAGCCCGACCCATTTTTTACCAATACCCGAATAAACCCGACCTTGGCCTCACTCATACCTGAACAAAACTAAACTCATCCATATTGTAGAATGATAGAATTGATGTAAAGTCCTCCTTAGGGTTTTCATTCATTGATATAACATATATATAGGTTACAAAGGTATTGGGCCTTAATGGGCTTTTAGCCCAGACCTATGTAATCTATCAAACCCCCGCAGTCGAAACTGGAGGGGGTCGTACAGTGAGACTGGAGCGAAAATCAATGAACAACTGTCTAGGTAAACCCTTGGTGAAAATATCAGCGTACTGATATGAGGACGGGACATGGAGAACACGAACATGTCCTATGGCAACCTTGTCCCTGACGAAGTAGAGATCAAGCTCAATGTGCTTCGTGCGTTGATGTTGGATCGGGTTGCTAGCCAGATAGACTGCCGAAATGTTATCAGTGTAGACCAGAGTGGCCTTCATAAGAGGGCAACGGAGCTCAAGCAGGAGATTGCGGAGCCAAAAGCACTCAGAGACAACGTTGGCAACGCCCCTGTATTCGGCTTCAGCGCTGGAGCGAGACACGGCGGACTGACGCTTGGCCGACCACGACACAAGGGTGTCATTGAGGAAGACACAGTAACCAGACGTGGAGCGACGCGTGTCAGGACAACCACCCCAATCCGCATCAGTGTATGCAACAAGGTCAAGCTTAGAGGAAGGAGTGATCGTGGTGCCGAGCTCGAGTGTGCCGCTGATGTACCGAATGATCCGCTTTAAGGCATGAAAGTGGGGTTCCCTGGGTGCATGCATAAACAAGCAGATCTGTTGAACGGCGTAACTGATATCAGGTCTGGTGAAGGTGAGATACTGAAGAGCACCAGCAAGGCTCCTGTATAATGTCGGATCATCAACCAAAGGACCAGAGTGAGCGCTGAGCTTGTTGGATGTATCGACAGGGGTGGCGACCGGATTGCAGTTACTCATGTTAGCCCGAGCAACAATTTCAGCAACATACTTACTCTGTGAGAGGAAAAGCCCAGACGCATGCCGCTGAACAGCAACCCCCAAGAAGTAAGACAACTGGCCCAAATCTGACATAGCGAATTCAGCACTTAGCCGTGAAATAATCGGCGTCCGAAGAGCATCAGAAGAGGCGGTGAGAATGATGTCGTCAACATATAGTAGCAGAAATGCCATGTCGGAGCCTCTGCGATAGATGAACAGGGACGAATCCGAGCGGCTGCCAATGAAACCCAAGCGGAGCAAATGAGAAGCAAAGCGCTGGAACCAAGCTCGTGGAGCCTGTTTCAGACCATACAAAGAGCGCTTCAGGAGACAGACGTGCTTAGGACAATCGGCATCAATAAATCCCGGCGGCTGAAACATGTAGACTGTCTCATTCAGGTGACCATGCAGAAAAGCGTTCTTGACATCCAGCTGATGAATGGCCCATTTGCGCGACAGAGCTAAACTCAATACCACCCGGATAGTGGCAGGCTTGACCACGGGGCTGAAGGTCTCATCACAATCAATACCTACCTGCTGGGATCGACCGTTGACGACAAGACGTGCTTTATAGCGCTCCAACGTCCCATCAGAGCGGAACTTGTGACGGAAGAGCCACATAAAGCGAACGACGTTCGCCACTGGAGGGCGCGGGACAAGAACCCAAGTACCAATCTTTGTAAGGGCCCTGTATTCGTCGAGCATAGCCGCCTGCCAATTCGGGTCGAGGAGGGCTGTTTTGTGGGAGGTGGGGATGGGGGAGAGGGAGGTCTGGGAGCCGGGAAGGACGGGGGCGGCGGGTGCAGGTGCGGCGGGCGCCGCTAGGGGGGGTACGAAGCGGCGGGTGCAGCAAAGTGGGTTGCGGCGGGCGCCGCAGGGTGTGCGGCGGGCGCCGCCAGGGAGGGTAAACATGCGGCGGGTGCCGCATTTGGGGTTGCGGCAGGCGCCGCAAGGACTGCGGCGGGCGCCGCACGTAGGGGAGACGAGGGTGTTTGGCGATGTGATGGACGGTGGATAGCGGGGTGATGGGCGGTGGTCATGGAGACGATCTGACGGGGTCGGAAGACTCCGGAGACGCTGCGGGTGTGTGGTCTTGTGGTGGGGGGTGGCGAGGGAGGTGGGGGAGGGGGAGACGCAGAAGCACCGGGAGAGCTCTAGAGAAGAATGAAGTGAGGGAATGGTGAATCAGACTCTGTCGACGACACAGGGGGTGTGGGAGATGCGAAGGGAAATCGCGACTCATCAAAGGTGACATGACGTGAGAGAATGATCTTGTGGGTCTTGATATCGAGGCAAATGTAACCGCGATTATCAGACGGATAGCCTAGGAAGACACATGGAGTGGAGCGCGGGTGAAGCTTGTGCGGGGCTGTGGATGACTGGTTTGGAAAACACAAGCACCCGAAGGTGCGAAGGTGATCATACCTAGGCTCGGCGTAATAAAGTGTCTGAGCTGGCGAGCGATTGTGTAGGGTAGTGGAAGGGAGAATGTTTAGGAGATAACATGTGGTGGATAAGGCGTGAGGCCAATAGGGAAGGGGAATAGATGCGTGGAAGAGGAGAGAGCGCATCATGTTGGTAATGGTTCTGATGATTTTTTCTGCCTTGCCATTCTGCTGAGAAGTATAGGGGCAAGACAAGCGATATGAGATCCCATTTGCGGCAAAGAAGGAGTGAAAGTCTTTGTTGTCAAATTCACGACCATTGTCACAATGGAAACATTTGATGGACATGTGGAATTGTGTTTTGATGTAGGTATGGAATCTGGCAAAAATAGGAAACACTTGGGACTTGAAATGCAACGGGAAGACCCATAAGTAATGAGTGTAATCATCCAGAAACAAGAGGTAGTACTTGTGACCCTCCTTGCTAGGCACGGGAGAGGTCCAAATGTCGCTGTGAATGATATCAAAGGGAGCAAGGGTAGAGGTCAAAGATCGTTGGAACGGCAGTCTGGCATGTTTTCCTAGTTGGCAGGAAGAGCATAAACCAGAACGTGGGTCTTTAGTACATGTGACAAGGTTCTGGGAACGGAGGACATCTAGAACGGCAGCGCTGGGATGGCCCAAGCGTGCATGCCACAGGCTGGACGAAGATGCCGAGATGGCGACCGGACACGACTGACTGGACGCAGGAGGTGGTGTGGCAGGGTAGAGCTCCCCGATGCTGTTACATCTCATGCGAGTAACCCCCGTAGTAAGATCGTTCACAAAGAAACCATAGGGATCAAACGTAAGGGAAACGTTGTTGTCAGTAGTGAACCGACGGACAGAGATAATGTTTTTGACAATCTTTGGGGCAATAAGGACATTGTTGAGGTGTAGCGGGTGGGTTGGGGTCTGTACTTTGGCGTGGCCAATTCCCGAAGTAGCAAGACGACCACCATTTCCGACGATAATAGAGTGGGCAGGACCCTTAAAGAAAATAGATGAGAGGTTACCTGAGGAGTTCGTCATGTGGGAGGTGGCACCAGTGTCCATGTACCAAGAAGAGTCTGGAGATGTCGGATGTGTAAAGGAGAAGGCGTGATGCAGAGCTGACGGAACATAGCCTGGGTCATGCGATGTCAGAGAGGCCTGAGGACCGGCATGTCGAGGGGTAGGATATCTAGAGTATCCAGAGAAGGAGTGATGTTGGTGATCGTAGAGAGCCATGGAGACAAGTGATGTGAGCGAGGGAGAGAGAGAGAGACAGTGGAAGAGGATGATCGGCGACGGTGAGCCGGACAGAGGAGGCGGGAGGATCAATTTAGGGTTCCGTTAGGAAGAAAAGGCTGTGATACCATGTAGAATGATAGAATTGATGTAAAGTCCTCCTTAGGGTTTCCATTCATTGATATAACATATATATAGGTTACAAAGGTATTGGGCCTTAATGGGCTTTTAGCCCACTATACAATATTAAGACCTATGTAATCTATTACATATAATTACTTTAATTGTCTTAGTAATAAACATTTAAGTATTGTGAATTACATATAATGAAACCTAATATAACTAAATAAATGATATTTAATAGTCAGTAATTAACAAAAACAAAAAACAGAAATTTTGCCTAGTAACCCTGGGGTTTCGAAAAAATTTGACTCGCACCCAGAAGTTTAATTTTGTCCAAAAATTGTGGTTTTAAAGTTATGGGCGGGTGAGTAGTGTAATTAACAAAGGTTGTGTGGCTTTTCACAAATATTACCCTTTTCATCCTCTTCCCGAGCGAGAGAACATAAGGTGAAGACACACCCTGTAATAGCAAGACTGAGGGAGATGAACTATAATGAGAATTTTTCCACACCAAGGATAATTAAAAGGGGCAATTTGCGAAATAGCCATGAAATAGGGACAAATTGGTGATGTCCACATTTTGGGACAAATTTGTGAAATGTCCACAATATAAACCCTTCCTACGCGCTCCTCCTACGCGTTTCTCCTACGCTCTCTCTCTCTGTCTCCCGTCCATCTCTGCGAGAGGCGCTCCTCCTACGCTTTCTCTCTCCGGTCCATCTCTGCGAGCGGCGCTCCTACGCTCTTCAATCCATGCGACGATCCGAATTTGCTGCAGTTCCTCATCCCGCGCCTTATCAATCGATCCCTGTTTTACTTATCAATTGATCTTTGCTTGCAGGAACACTATCGATCAATTTTTACGAGCCAAGGTTTCTTTCCAATCGAATCAAGTAAGTATAACATTCCAGTAATGATTGAGTTCGAAGCTGCATTAAAATCACAGAAAATTTGCACCGAAGGCGCAAATTTCCTTTGATTTTTGAAGTTTCTTAGTAGATTATGAAGTATACGATCAAATCTAGTGTGAAATCTAGTGATTCGTTGCTAATTTTGCTGATTTTGTTGATTTCCTTATCAATCGATCGAAGATGGATTGATAAGGAAATCAAACTTTGCTTCTGCTGAGCGATTTTGTTGCTAATTTTTTTGATTTTGTTGTTTTATATGTTTTGCACATAACCTGTTTGATGAAACTCCCCAATAGGTCGACTGCCTCTTTGCTTTTGATCATCTTTGTTGTGCTTCTATAAGGCAACGACAATGCTGAATTGTTGATTCAGTATGTTTTAACGGTTTCCGATGGCTTCGGCTTTTGAATATTGTAATGAATCTTTTTAACCATACATTACAATATCGTGAACTGATTGTTGGTTTATCTGAAATGAAACATGTTTTTGGCCCATTTATGTGTTACTGAAGACCTTGCTTTGTTCCATGTGGTTTATGGTTGATTTATGTAGGCATCAGTAGATGCCAAGAAGCTTGTGGAGGAGGAAAGAGCCATTGCTCACTTGGAAATCGAAAATGCACAATTGGTGTTTTTGGTGCATCTGTCATCAATATTTATATATAAGTGGATGAATGTTAAATGTTTAATGGCTGAACTTGAGTGCAGTACTTGCTTTATTATAAAATGCTCCAGTTTCAAAGAGATATGCGTCTAAGAAGAAGTCTAGTAAATGACTGATGTAATGTAATTGGAAGTGTTCAATTTTCTATTTTCTGGGGAAAAAAAAGAACTTACATCCATGAATTCTTGCTACATCGGTTCAAAGATGTTTCATATTCTATGCTGCACTAATCAAGCTCCCTATGTTTCATTCAAATAAAGGTAACAGGGTTGTAAATGGAAAGTAGAAGCTGAAGGATGCCAAAACAAAGCCCATAGATGATGAATTGAGAAATGCTGTCTCTGAAATACTCAAACAAGTTGACTTCACTACGGTTAGTTCAGTGCTCTAGCATCGATATTCTCTCAGGATTGTAGGACCCTGAATGCTTTATATTAATTATTGTTGGTTTGACAACTCGTTTTACAAGCTACCTTCAAAGACATCCTGAACCAGCTATGTAAGTGATCTTGTTATGAACAATGTTACAACTTTAGGTTTCCTAGGACTAGTGAATATCACTTACATTCCAAACCATGTATAGACAAGGCTACACACCTGTTAAGAAAGCTGAATTTGCCAAATGTTGTCTGTGTTCCTCCTGGTTGCTCTAATTCAATTTTGGTTTGTGGCACAGCCAAGAGGTTCAGCGAAGATTTGTCATCGAGAAAAGCAGCCATCAAGCTCATGTTATAGGATGAGCTCACGAAACTTGCTGATGAAGCAGAGGATGGAAAAGGAGAGGACAATTAGGACGCTGAGATGGAAGAGACAACGTCTACTAAACAAGGGGTCATAGCCTAACTTGTGACGTTGAGAAGCCTAGGATGAGTGTGGTTAACGGTGTATATATAGCTTTTTAGTTGTATGCAAGTCAAATTAAATAGTCCAGCTGCTTTAGTTTTGAAGGATAGTTACATGTAACTTATGTATACTATTTCTACTTTGAAGGACCCTCTTGTTACTTGTTGAGAGCTGACACTCAAGATTTACCTCCATTTAAACCCGATTCTCAGTATAACAAGTGTGCTTCCTTTTAGCCTTTATGCTACAGAAATTTATTGGTTGAAATATTATTTAGATTCATGCACATCCAAACTAAAATCGAACCATTTTTCCCCGTGTCAACACTTTTTGAAATTTTATATTGGTGTGTAAATATAAGTATATGTTGTGCAAATATCACATTGTTTTGTGAAAATATAAGTTTATATTGTGCAAATATAAGTTCTATAATCTATTGTTGAGCAAAAATAAGATCATGTTGAGCAAATTTCCACCAATCCCCCATATTGTGCAATTATAGTTTATTAATAAGCAAAAATAAGATCATGTTGTGTAATAATCTATTAAGCAACTATAAAATAATATTGACAAAAAATAAGATCATTTTGAATATAATTTCACACGTCTCAATTGTTGTGCAAATATAATCTATTGTTGAACAAAAATAAGATCATGTTGAGCAAATTTCCACCAATTTCTCATGTTGTGCAATTATAGTCTATTGATGAGCAAAAATAAGACCATGTTGTGCAATAATCTATTGAGCAACTATAAAATAATATTGAGAAAAAATTAGATCATTTTGAGCACAATTTCACCAAGTCTCAATTGTTGTGCAAATATAATCTATTGTTGAGCAAAAATAAGATCATGTTGAGAAAATTTCCACCAATCCCCCATGTTGTGCAATTATAGTCTATTGATGAGCAAAAATAAGACCATGTTGTGCAATAATCTATTGAGCAACTATAAAATAATATTGAAAAAAAATAAGATTATTTTGAATACAATTTCACAAGTCTCAATTGTTGTGCAAATATAATCTATTGTTGAGCAAAAATAAAATCATGTTGAGCAAATTTCCACCAATCCCCCATGTTTTGCAATCATAGTTTATTGATAAGCAAAAATAAGATCATATTGAGCAAAAATAATATTGTGTTGTGCAAATATTAGTTTATAAATTTGCACTTTTCAGTTTTGTATTTGAGTTATAAAATTGCACTTTTCAGTTTTATATTTTCATTTTTTCAAACTAAAATTGCACAGTTTAAGTTGTACAATTGTAAATTCAAACTAAAATTGCACTTCTTGAAATTTTATTTTGGTGTGCAAATATAAGTTTAGGTTGAACAAATATAATATTGTGTTATGCAAATATAAGTTTATGTTGTGCAAATATTGTGTTGTACATATATTCGTTTCATAAATTTGATTTTTTTTAGAAATCTAAAATCAGATTCCCCACCCCCCCTCCCCCCTTAAATCTAGTATTATTTCCATTACATTTCCAGTGAGTTAGAACTATGTTGTTTTAGTTTGAATGTGCAATTTATAATAAGTAATCAATAGTTACTATGTTGTTCAAACTCCTATCCAATAAACAATTCGAATCTAATCAGTAGTTCCTACGTTTTCTTGTGTTTTCGGATTTTATTGGTGAGACATCATCATCACTATTTCTCTTTGTGGTTGCTTGTTTCTCTTTGTGCTGTGTTTGATGAGTATGTTGTCAGCATGTGCTCTGGATTTAATGGCTTCTTGTGCCCATGTATTGTGCTTTCTGCTAAACATGTTTATTACTCTATTATTTTGCTCTTTCACTTTTTTTTCCATTCTCCCGTATATGCACGTTTGGAATCTACCCTTCCGGAGATACGTTTGATATGGAGGAGCTAGATGAAGAGAAGAGGAGCAAGAGAGCACGAGGAGGAGGATGGATTCAATCCGAGTGCTAGTCCTCCAATGTACCTTGCAACTGGGCTTAGTGCTTATTTCATTGCTGGTGGCGGCAACTTCGGAATGAATTCGGAAAACAATGATGATGTCGAGGCTTACTTTGAAAAAATGGTCGAAGAGTTCCCTAGTCACCCTTTGCTTCTGAGGAACTATGCTAAACTGCTCAAGGTGAGGTTCTTCACTTCTTCTCCCTCCCACCCTGTTTGATTCAAGTGATGAAGCTGTATGCTTTATTGAGGGATTCTATTGGTTTCGTATATTGAATTTCAGAAAAAAGGAAACTTAGAAAGAGCTTGCGAGTACTTCTTCCGAGCAACCTTAGCAGATCCCGATGATGGTGAGGTATTGGCACAGTATGCTAGGCTGGTTTGGGAGGTTCGGCACGATCAACAGAGGGCAGGCGAGTACTTTGAGAAGAAAAGAGATTGTTTCTGCAGGAAATTCTCATCTGTAGTTTTGATTCGATTTTAGTAGTTTCTTAGTCTGATCAACAGTACACTTTCTGGTAATCTTTGGTGCTAGTACATTCCAAATGGTGAGTTTTAGAATTCAAAGTTTCTTTAAATTTCCATGAGTAAACAATTCAGATAGATTGCATTCCATAAACACGAGTCCATTAAGATTCTTAGCTTTTACAACTCAGATAGAACAAATTACAAGAAGCTTTCCGCATTAAAGCATTTATTTAGCCTATTTTGTCATTCTCTGATTAGAACATAGCACACACATACACACATGAGTATATCTAGTATAAAGTTGAAGAAAGCACACTCAGCAACTTCATATCTTAATAATGCTGAGATTCACATCATCAAATCACTACAGAAAGGCATATATATTCTTCCGCAAATGTCTTGAATGCTGTATTTCGATTATTCAGCTTTAAAGGCATCATCTTCTGTGATCAAATCACTACAGAGGGCCTGATTGAGGACAAACCTTGTGCATAGATAGCCTATGCGGGATTTGAACCCGCAACATTGTGCTTAGACATATTGCTCTACCATTTTGAGTTAATAGACTTTATATGAACCCTTGTTTACAAAAATGCATCTGAATGCGAAATTCCGAAGAACATAAACATTGGCATATTCAGCCAAAAGGGCCTGATTGAGGACAAACCTTGTGCAAGTGGCATGGATAAAACACAACAAGGAGAACTAAACACGACTTCTGGGCTCTGCGTATCATTTGCAACTCCTAGTCGAGAGCAACCCTTAAAAAAATCAAAATACAATGATAATTGCACCTTCCATATTCCCCACTGCATCCTAGAAAAAGAGAACACTAATGCTGCACTTTTTCACTAATTCAGTATTCCCTAAGTTTAGCAAATGCAATATTAACTGTCTGCCATTATCATATCCATTTTCTAAAGGATATCATTCAAATAACTAAAAAATTATCATTATCAAATGTTAATCAAATTGGGAAGCTAAAACATGTGGTCACAATTAAATTTTGGCATCATTAGCATAAATGAAACCCATAAAATGTGCGTAAGAAAATTGTTTTAGTAAAGTCATTACTCTTTCCAAGGCCAAGTTGCCCACAAGAATTCCTTCCCACGACATACAGCTCCCCATCCTCTACACATACAAGAAAGAAAATTGTCATACAGCAATGGTGGAGCATTATAAAAGTAATCCCTAATATAAAATGCAAACCCCCCAAAGAAGAAGAAACAAGATAGAATAAAACGTGCCTAGAAAAGAGAAACGAATGAGATGAAATATGATGAAATAACACTAGAAAGTTGGAAAACCATATACCTGTAATGGCACAGGAGTGGTTATAGCCAGCTGAAATGTGTTTTACTTCCTTCTTAAGCCTATAAAATTCAGCTGGTTCCTACATTAAGTCATCAAGTATATGGTGATTTTAAATTCTAAACACAAAGAGTACCACTGCACTTTGGGGCAAAATACAATCTAAAAAAGGAGAAAGCGGATTTATCCTGAATCATGAATCATATTATTAACCACTATGTAACTATTGTCATCTGAAATGCCAAGTTGTCCAAATTTATTGAGTCCAGATGCTTAGACCCATCCTGATTCTGAAATGGAAGTCATATGAGATGGTAAGCCCCTTGACGAAAAGCAAGAAATTCACAACTTAAACAGTATGATCAAGTTCGGGGCATCAAAGTTCAGAATACAGAATCCAGTCCAGTGGAACAAAATAAAAATAAGATTAAGACAGTTGCACAACTGCATCTCAGAGTAGCACAACTCTATCTTTGCATTTTCAAATGATTTTGGTGGCCATATAAATAGACTTATATTCTACAAACTGTCTTAAATAAACTTGCATTCTACATTATTCTTCACGCAATGGTATGCTATAAGCCGTGTGAAATTAATGTGAAAGCCATTACCTTGTTGCATCTCAAGCACTCTTTGCTGAATAGCCTTGGTAGATGTCAGCAAGAACCAGAACATAAGAGCACGAGAGGATCCCAATGTATAGCAAAAACCTAAAAATAGCTCATGTACAATTAAAGTTTAATGAGCAACATGCAAATAGAAGCCATCACAGCTGCCATGCTGGTCGAACTCCTTCACCTATGTCAAATCCTCGAATTCGCTAGTTTCTGTTCGAATCCTCTGCCTGTTCAAATCCTCAAATTCTCTAGTTTCCTTCACCTTTGTCAAATCCTAACATTCGCTAGTTTCGATCTAGCTGTTGTTCAAAATAGCTCATGTACAATTAAAGTTTAATGAGCAACCTGCAAATAGAACCAATTCAATCTTCCAGCCTCTGCACTCGCACCCAACATATATAACAAATTTCATTTCAAGCTCTATATTCCTCAATTCAGTTCAATTTTTCATTTACAAATAACATAGAACTTATACATACAAACTACTGCAGTATTTAGCCATGACTCAATCCTTATGCTTTCATTGACAAAATGCAATTCAATTCAATTATAGGTAGTAGCAATTCCTCACATTCAAATCATAGGAATAGGCAATTCAATTAATTACAGAAATACCTTGAGAGTGCTGATTCGAGACCGCTCGATGTTCTTCAACCTGAATGACAATTTTCTTTCTTGTATGTGTAGAGGATGAGACAAAAATTCATAGCCTTTAACCCTAATTTCATAGAAGAAGACGCGGCAATGGAGATTGAAGATGCGACTGGAGATGGAAGGAAAATGATGGAGGGGGATGGGCTTGATGCGGGAGATCGGGGAGTTAAGGCTCGGCCCTAGATTTGAGTTCTCGGTGTCGTTTACGTCGTCACGCTACGAAGTGTTGCTCCTCATCGGTGAAGACTACTGGGAATGAGGTGCGAGGATGAGCGAGTGGGCGAGGGCTTCAGAAACACGGGATTTGAGATATGTGAAGGCTGTCATGGCCGGTGACTCGAAGCTTCACCTCCAGGTCCGGCGAGGAGCGAGAGGGCGAGGACGAGAGAGGTTGTGGTTTTACAATTTGTAAAAGGGTATAAATAGCGAATATTTTGCTAATTTGTCCAAAAAGGTGGGCATTTCACCAATTTGTCCAAAAAAAGTGTCTGTTTGGCAAAACATTTCTAATTAAAATATGAATTTGAATTGTGCATAGCTATAATGACTATTAAATCTCAACTTTGAATGGCATGAGCAACTTTGAATGGCATGAATTGCCCTCATTCCAAATTTAAAGAGTGATAAAATTGGCCCATTTCGACTTTCACTGGTTTTATCCATCCCAAATCAAATGAATCACAAGCAAAAAGCACGAGCAAAATGAATCTCATAAAGCCTCAAACTTTGATAACTACTACGAGTACATGTCAGCAACTACTACAGTACTACTCATATATTGAATTGTGATGAAAATCGAATAACAATAACTATAAACCAAGGCTAGAAATAGAAAATTCGAATGCCATCAACTACAATTCCTAAACCCTAAATTTCCAAATTACAAGCCTCCAACCATGACTTGGCCTCAATTTCGTACCCTATTCACTCATCCCAATCAATGTATAATAACTAATTTGAGATATTAAATAAAAATTTCTTACCTTTTCAAAGCCGTTCTCAGACTCCCCGTCAACTCTGCATCCACCACCAGCCTCCGCCACATAACACCGGAGCCACCACTACCATTGAAGCCACTGGAGTCGCCAGTCACCACCACTACCGTTGAAGCCACCGGAGTCACCAATTGATACCAATACCAGAGCCACCAATCACCTATTGCTTTCCTTCCCCACCTCTCCAAATCGCATATGCCTCCTGGCCCTCCTCTGTATCGCCTCTTCTGTTTAGAAGAAGATGGCTTGATTTTTTCAAAATATTCCACAAATGGTTTAAATATTACATTATTTACCCTAACAAAAGTTAAAACTCACGATTTTATATCGAAAACTGGTTTCGGGCACGATGCGAAAAATTTCGAAACCTCATGGTTACCGAGCGAAATAGCTGAAACCCTTGTTTACCATGCGAATTAGGCAAAACCTCAGGGTTACCTCGCGAAATTTCCGAACAAAAAATAATCATCATTTTATAATAAAACTAAATGTGACCCGACTTACCCCAACCCGAAGTCGACCCAACCTGAAATCCATTTGACCCAAACTTACCCGACCCGACTGAACATATAATATACCCGACATATAACCGAACCCGAATGGGTGTACCCGAATAGCCCGATTGCCACATCTAATAGTTATCGTACTCTTATTAAGAAAAATTGATTGATAAAAAAAATAAAATAAAAAATAAAAAGGATCAGTTTTATTATAAAATGAAATGAGAGGCAGGGAGGAGGGAGAAGAAATTAGAAACTAATGATTTCATTATGGTTATAATAAATCATGTTGATAGATATTACAAGCATTGGATTCAAAGCTAAATTAGGGTTTTCTCAAGTATAGATGTCATTTGATACGCTTTGGTGATATTGACTCGTTAAAAACCTTACCATGAAAACTGGTGGGAGAAAACCTAATTGAATGGAAAAAATATATAGTGTAGTTTGTGTATACTCCCCTAAATTCAACGTCGATCATTCTTGTTGTCTTCTCATTTTTATAAGTACTAAACTTCTTAACAGTGCTAACTTCATGAGTTGCATAGTCTAGTCTCAACAATGTCTTTGATATTTACTAACTGATATATCTTCCTATATCATAATTGACTTCGATGCACTAATAATATTAGAATATAGTATGAAATGATATACACACACTTAGTGGACATATCATACTATATATTCTAATACTATGGCAATTCGTTTATTTTGGGTCTTTTTAGATACACCGGAAATGATGATTAAGGATTTGCACTTCGTTATTAACGTGCATGCACATCATTATTAACGTGTAAATTGGTGGGTGGGAAAAAATGCACGTCGACCTCCACGTTGAAAGAAACATGCAATAGTGCACGTCAGTTCGGACGTGCAAAACTGCACGCCATTAACAACGTGCAAGAGTGCACGTCTTCAGTGACTTGCAAACCCTACTTAGGGCTGAAGGCTTAGGGTTGGGTTTAAGGTTTAGGGTTTAGATTTACGAAGTGTTTAGGGTTTACTGGTTTAGGGTTTATGGAATAAAAAGTGACGGGTTTAGGGAGGGGAGGTAGGGATTAGGGTTTAAGTTATTCCGAGCTTTGGTGATATTGGCAAGTGAAAATTAAATGGTAAGCCATAATTGTTAGGGTTTTCATTTGGATAATAAGCGAATAATGTTACAAGGAACGAAAAAAAAAATTACATCAATAATTGTAATAGACTCGTGGAATAAAATCTAGACAAAGTGTAAAGGGCGACCGGAATCGACACGTAAGGCTCGGAATCTGTCAAACTGAGCTGGAAAAGGAGCATCCCATCGTTCGATGCTCGATTGATGATGCGCAACCCATTCTAGCGCATGCGGCGGAATAGAAGTGTTAGGACGCAACCAGATCTACGAGAACAGAAAATTATAGTTATAGTATTGACATATAGAAGAAAAGTAAGAATAGGTAATATAAGACGTTTGAAGTCGTACCGCGACAAAATGGTTTTGGTTTCCGATGCAGGCTAAACCAAGGGTTGCTGATTGAGGGTTGTTACTAGGTGTTGGCGAGGACATTGGGAGACATGTGAACGGATGATGCCTAGCTAGGACGGCGAGTGGAATCTGATATACCGTTGCAAATAGTAAACCCGTGATGGGTAGCTCTATCCAACGTCTCCTATCACCATGCATAGGTCCCGCCCATCTCTGGTTGTCGAAGAACTACTGGAATGAGTACCCTCCCATATAACAACCGGCGTAGAGGGTGGCGTGATCCTCCAAGTGATTGCATAATAACGTTTTTAGTTCTGGGAAAGCAGACTCACCGATCGGTGATGTAAATGACGCCAAAGCACAGTAGTCAAAATGACCATCTCCAATAGTGTCCCTCACACTCTGAATATGTCCGAGCATGAAGGGATCAACGTTGTTTCGACCCCAGTTGAACCCTCCGAACACATCATCACGTCCACGTCGAGCTGCGATCGCTTGTGGACGATGTCGAGTAGCACGTGCTTCTTCTCTCTCAAAATTTGCCCTGAACTCCTCGTATGACAACGGATTGGTTCAGCAGGCATTCCTTGACCCCTGAGGCCTCCCTTTCCTTCGGAAACTTGTAGATGAGGATGGGTGGAGGTCATTGTCGCATACATTGTTGGAAGTCGTCTATGAAGATGACAGTTTATACGGGAGTGGGATGTCGTCGATGTCAGTGCATGACAAATCCATCCAGAACGGGTAGATGTCCTCAGCGAGTATTCGAGTACCGGAACTGACGTACACTTGAATGTCATGGACACAAGGAATCCCATAACAAACCCTCCAATGTCGGTCCGTCCATTCCGGAGGAATGTTTTGGTTTAAGACATCCTCCCATGTCTTGTACAGATAGTTGGAGCACTTTTGGAGATTAAAGTCTTTACCTCATCAAAAAGGTTGACTTTATGCGCCCTCGTTGGCCATTTGAAGCAATCGATCTCCAAAGCAGTTTGCAGCTCATGGAGTTGGTAATCATTAACTCTATGGATTGTATCTATGACTACACAGAAGTCACCAGTCGATGAGTGAAGTGCCTCATTGACAACCTTGTGTTGACCCTCAACTCTGTACACAGTTTCATGTAAACATTGAAGTTCATAACACTAAATGTTTGATGACATATCATATTGTAATGGGAGATAGGAAGTACGGTGTACCTATTTGTTGTACGAGTGCCAAAATGTAGAACATTATATGTGTAGCATCGTACGATGTTCCTTCTATATGGTAGCCACACCGCCTCTAAATACGTCATCACACTTGGGAATGGGTGCCATCTCTCGTGTAGTGCCCGACGACGTTGGTTGAATAATTCCTCCGTCTTCGATTGGAACAACCCCCCAACAGTTGCCCTTGAAGATTCCATCATGACTTAAATTCTTTGTGATCTTCAGTGCAGCTTCCTCACATCTTCTCGTGACATGTACCCAGCAAAAGAGATGTTGCACGTTGGGGAAGACAACATTCAACGTCGCTAAGAGACCTAACTCCCGATTAGTCATAATAGCTTGAGGTTGAACCGTCCCAAGCAAAATCTGAAGCTGACGCAACACCCAAGCGTATGTATCTTCGTTCTCGTGCGACATGAAAGCATAGGCGATGCAATAATTATGGACTGAGGGCGTGAACCCGACCACCTCGCATAATGTAATCCCATATCTACAAGTGTAAATAAGTTACATGCGCAGTACTTTATAATTGGATACATATGTAATAATGTAATTGTAATTGATTGACTTACACATTTGTTTTGAACGTATTGTCCAATATGATGACGTAATGGAACCTTCGGAGTAGCCGTATCCCTTCAGGGTGCGCTAGGAAGAGGTCTCTCAAGACGGTGTTGTAGGACGAAATCGAGTTCAAAATATAAAATATAATTCAAACCAGATTCGTGCCCCAGCAAATAATTACAAGACCTCCTCCTGATGTAGCAGCGGGAAATCGGGATCGATCCACGAGGAAGCATGTCAACGGATCCTAGGCAGCGGAGAAATCTCACGGAAGTGGTCGACAACAGGGGTCCTAGATCTCGAGTACAGTTTCTCGATAGAAGATCGGACAGTCGAACAGCGCAACAGCAATTCGACAGTTTTGGTCGATCTCGACAAAGACTTACTCGAGATCGAGTAAATTCGTCGACGTCGGGTTGGCTCTTGTCGATCACCTGCACACAGAAGCTACGGCGATGCTGGATCGAGGATCAGTAACTCGAGGTCGAGTAGTGCAATTCGAGATCGATTAAGACAGAAGATAAAAAACGAAAGAAAGTAAAGACAAGTGCTTTGGGATTTCGAACTAAATTGTACGTAAAAGACTTCCAAGATTGGGGTTTGCAACAACGATAACCAAACATGCATAAGGCAAGAATAAAACAGATAATCATGTGACTTGCATCAAAGGATCAAGCTTTCGCCTTTTCCAACAATTAGACAACTCTTTCAAGAAACCCTAATTGTCTCTACTAATTTTATGTTTACAATCCTAGTTGTTAGCATGGACCTCCATTAGATGGGTAACAAAAACATAAAAAGTAGTAGATGCTCAAAATATGATAAAAGTCTGATCTTTACCTCAAACACGCAGGGCTATTGTCGGGCTCGCCCCAACCCTAGAAGTGGGTGGACTACTCGCGCTTCATTGCAACCTCAGACATTGATTGAAAGGAAATACCAACTTGCATTAAACTAAATTCAAAGCCTTTACAATCCCGGCGATCCAACTTTCGTTGAACGCCAAAACCCTAAAACCTTCGAACTCCTAAACCGTCTCTGTGAACTACTTTTCTACCTTCTGAATTGAATGATTCTAAAATCAGCCCCATGGGCTTTATTTATAACCTTCTAGTCCTTGCTATCCAAGAATAGAATATCTCTATCTGTATCTAAATCTATATCTAAAGCTTTAAAGATAAATAAATGTCATAACATAATTAAATCTAAAAAGGAAAATTATATCTAAAAGCCTTAAAATATCTTCTTGTGGATAAATCTTCTCTTCCATGATGGATCTTGAAAGAATCGGATAGAACTCGGCAATCTTCGGCCCCAAGGAATCCCAATCCGAGTAGGACAGCTCAAACCGTATAACGCGCTCCCGGACAGCTTTCCTCGATCTCGAGTAACTTGGACATCGACTTCGATCAGCTTGGCTCGGCATCTCGGCTAGCAGGTCCTCGACATGGCTCGGATGTGTAGTGCTGGCTCTCAGGTTTCCTCGATCTCGAGTAGTGGCGTAGATCATGGCTTGGCCTGGTGATGTTGAGCAGCTGGTCCTCGGACTGGCTCGGATGTGTGCTCTTGAATTCGTCGATCTCGAGGAAAGTCCTCGACATCGAGTTGTGGTGTCCGGGTGCCTAGCCAGGTCGGGTAGCTCTTCCTCGGCATCCTCGGGTGGACTCTCCTCGACTCTGGGCATGGTCTTCGGGGATTTGTCGATCTCCAGTTAACTACTCGATCTCGAGGAACGTCGTGGAGTCGGGTTGGCTCGTCTTCAGCTTCTCGACATGGGCTCCTCGATCAATGTAGTGTCCGGGCTCTTTGTTGTAGAAGGAAATCGAGAATGCAAATATAAAATATAAATAAATCAAAGCAAACCAGACTCCGTCCCTTGCAAATAATTACAAGACCTCCTCCTGATGCAGCAGCGGGAAGTCAGGATCGATCCACGAGGAAGCGTGTCAGCGGATCCTAGGCAGCGGTGAAATCTCACGGTCAGAAGTCGACAACATGAGCTAGATCTCGACTAGGGTAAGTCGACAGGAGATCAGGCAAGTCGAATAGCGTAGCATTCACAGTCACAGGGCTAGTCGATCTCGACAAGGCCTACTCGAGATCGAGTAGAGTCTTGGTCGACGTCGGTTTGTCTTGTCGAGTACCTGCACACAGAAGCTACAGCGACTTTGGGTCGAAGATCAGTAGTCGAGATCGAGGAGTGCTATTCGATCTCGAGGAAAACAGAGAATAAAAACGAAAGAAATTAAATGCAAAGGCTTTGGGGATTCGAACTAAACTGTATGTAAAAGGACTTCCAAGATTGGGGTTTGCATCAACGATAACTGTTGTAGGAGGAAATCGAGTATGCAAATAATAAAATATAAATAAGTCACAGTAAACCAGATTCCGTCCCTTGCAAATAATTACAAGACCTCCTCCTGATGTAGCAGCGGGAAGTCAGGATCGATCCACGAGGAAGCGTGTCAGCGGATCCTAGGCAGCGGAAAAATCTCACAGAAGTCGACAACAGGGTCCTCGATCTCGACTAGGTTAGTCGACAGAAGATCGGACAGTCGAACACAGCGCAGCAGCAAGCACGGGTTGTAGTCGATCTCGACTAGAGGGTACTCGAGATCGAGAAGGCTTCGTCGACGTCGAGTTGGGCTTTGTTGAGCACCTGCACACAGAAGCTACAGCGATGCTAGATCGAAGATCAGTAACTCGAGGTCGACCAGGCTTGGTCGAGATCGAGTAAGGGCAGAAAACTAAATTGAAACAAAAGTAAAAACAAATGCTTTGGGACTCTCGAAATAAACTGTATGTAAAAGACTTCCAAGATTGGGGTTTGCAACAACGATAACCAAGCATGCATAAGGCAGAGATAAACAGGTAATCATGTGAATTGCATCAAAGGACAAGCTTTCGCCTTTTCCAACAATTAGACAACTCTTTCAAGAAACCCTAACTGTCTCTACTGATTTTATGTTTACAATCCAAGTTGTTAACATGGATCTCCATTAGATGGGTAATAAACACATAAACAAGTAGTAGATGCTCAAAACATGATAAAGGTCGGATCTTTACCTCAAACACGCATGGCTATCGTCGGGCTAACCCCAACCCTAGAAGTGGGTGGACTACTCGTGCTTCATCGCAAACTCAGACATCATCGATTGAAAAGAAACTAATTGCATTAAAATAAACCAAGGTTTACAACCGCTTGAAGCCAATTCCGCTCTCGCTTCACAACTCCAATCGACCGCTCACTCTCTCTCTCTACTTCTCCTACCTACTTTTCTCTGAAATTGAATGACTCTAAAATCAGCCCCATGGGCTTTATTTATAGGCTTCTAAACCTTGCTACTCAAGGATAGAAATCTTTATCTATATCTAAAACTATATCTAAAAGCATAATGATAAATAAAAGCAACAAAGAATTTAAATCTAAAAGGGAAATATATCTAAAAGTCTTAAAGTGGATAGATCTTCTCCTTCCATGATGCATCTTGATAATTTCGGATAAAATCGGCAATCTTAGGGCCCAAGCAATCCCAAACCGAGTAGGATTCGTCAAACCGAGTAACGCGGCTTCTGGAACCGTCGTCGATCTCGAGTACGGTGTACTCGATCTCGAGTAGGAAAGTTGGTCGACTGGCTCGACTTCGTCATCTCGGCTAGCTAGTCCTCGACAGACTCGGACATGGCTCCTGGCGCTCGTCGATCTCGAGGACCCCTAGTCAACATCGAGTAGAGAGGTTCGTCGACTAGGTTTCGCTCGGCTGGTCGGGCAAGTCTTCTCGATGTGCTCGGTCCTAGCTCCACGTCTTTGTCGACCTCGAGTACCCGTACTCGATATCGAGTTGGGTGTGGAGTCGGGTTCTTCGTCTTCAGTCTCTCGACATAGGCTCCTCGATGCTGGCACCTAGGCATGTCTTGTCGAGATCGACTAGGGTTAGTCGATGTCGAGTGGCTTTGTGCTTCTTGGTTTTCTCCCGAAATGTTTCCATATTCTGCAATATTAAACAGAAACTTATGTAGATCTCCATTTCTGACAAATAAGCATATACTGCATAAATCCGACATATTCCCAACCCGAAATATGCAAAACGTAAAGAATATGGAACCAAAATATGCATAAAAACATGGCTACTTTGGAGACATCAATAACCTAACATGCATAAGGCAAGAATAAAACAGATAATCATGTGAATTGCATCAAAGGAGTAGTCGATCTCGACAAGGCCTCCTCGAGATCGAGTAGGGTTTCGGGATCGGGTTGTCTCTGACTCAGTGTCCTCGATCAGCTCTGCTCGACCAGGTGTGCTCGGACAGCCTTTGTCGAGATCGAGTAAGTGTACTCGAGATCGAGTAAAGTTCTCTCAGCTTTCTGCTCTGTTCTTGAAACGCACTTTCCTGAGTCCTCGTTCGTCGGATTGACGCATATGACCATGCGTTGGAAAGCTCTTTCAGAGGGCTACAACTCTCATGAAGACATCAAATCTTGATTCAGAACGAAGAACGGTGAAAAATGGCCTTTTCTCCAGATGCACCATTCTTAGCCTCTCCATGAGTTTCCTTTAAGCTCCAAAGTGCGTCCGATTTCTGCGAAATATAACAAAAACTTGTGTAGACCTCCATATATTGCAAATAAACATAAACTACACAATTGATGTATTATTCTAACCAAAATGCATGAAATGTATGCAGAAATCGACATAAAATTAAGTGTAAAACATGGCAAATTAGGCTCACAACACTCTTTTGTCGATATCGAGGAAACAAAGTCGATATTGATTAACTTTGGGCTCCCGTCCTTGCTTCTTGGTTTTATCCCGAAATGGCTCCATATTCTGCAATATTAAACAGAAACTTATGTAGATCTCCATTTCTGACAAATAAGCATATACTACATAAATTCAACATATTCCCAACCCGAAATATGCAAAGTGTATAGAATATGGACCTAAAATATGCATAAAGACATGGCTACTTTAGAGAGATCAAATCACCACATACTTAGACTTGCTTGTCCTCAAGCAATAACCAAACAATAACCAAGACCTACAACACATCCTTCAAGTCTTCGCCCTTTGGTCAAAAGCAACATCTCAAGTAGTAGCAATGTAAGACAAGTGAATTTAATGTCATCACAGATATATGAGCGATCCATAAGCATAGGCAGTATAAATCCAACCTCGGAGGGATAATGTGTTTACACTCAACTCTCAATGTGTTTAGGCTATGAAGATCAACTATCAACTCAATTTCATATACAATCTCATAAACATTGCAATTTAAATATGAATCCACTTCGCAACCAATTATGCAAATGCAACAAGAATTATCGGGAGGACTTCGCTCAATAGAAGTCTTCAAAGAAGATTCCATTCGGCGGGGTTGTAATGGGGCTTGGTAAGAAATATAAGGGTATGGAATTATTTGGCCATGTGGTGCTTAATAAAATTCGGGAATCAAGACTCCTAAATCTCCAACACAACCAAACAATAACTCTCAATCATATGCATCAACCAAACTCTCCAACTTATCTCAATGAAGTATATAACCTTTCAAACTTCCTCAACCTCTCCAAAGTATGTATCTTGCGAATAATGAAAGAAATAAGGTAAATTTGGCTCATGCACTTCATTCACAAACATATATATACGTTTTCTCTTCTTTTCTTTTTTTTTCGATTTTTTTTAGAAACGAAAATAACATAAAATAACACCAGTGCATTTATAGGGTGAGCCAAAAATCCTTTTACATAATATGCATAGCAAGATAAAAATATATAACCAACTCATATCTTAATAAATTCAACAATCCTTCCTACTTGAAATGAAACATAAGCTCATTCTTTTCATAAATCATCATTCCAACCAACTCTATGTCTTAATTTCCAAATGGGGGTCAGGCTCAATTTGGCTAAGGATAATTTTGTGGAGATTACAATAAAAGTCTCAGGCTAATGTTCTGGCTTCAAGCAGGGATAATGCAGGGTAGGTAAAGAGAGGATAAAATTGGCTTAAAAGGTGCCTCCATCATTTAATTCTCATTCACATCAACATATAAATGCATTGGCTTTGAATAACTATCACAACATTTAGAGATGCATAGGAAGAGTAAATACACTCAAGAAAGCAGAGGGATTTTTAATGTTCTCCCTATAAGGCCAAAATTCTCACTGGGACAATTTTTGTTGGATTTTAACCTTTAGCTTAGGATCATATGTGCTCAATTTCATCACAAGTTCACAATCCATATAAAAACAATTTCGAGGACTTAGGCTAAACCTTCCAAACATGCCATAGGATTTACATGATCAAGTCAATCATTATTCATCATCATAGGACATCTAAGTTAGGGTATACAAAATAAGACGATGCAAAAAAATTTAAACGTGCATTTTTTTTTCTTTTTTCGACATTTTCTATTTTTTTATTATTATTTTTTTTCTATTTTTTCTTATGCAACTTAAAAACAAGACTAAAGTATGACAAAAGACTAAAATGCATAAAATTTAAACAAGAATGCATAACATAAAAATTTAAAATTTCACCATGTAAAATAAAAAGCAAGACCAAAACATATAGTAATGATAATGAGCCCTTCTCCCTAGGCGTGGCCACGGGTCAGACCCGGCGGGTCGACGGGTTCGACCCGCCGGGTCAAGGGTCGGGGAAGGGCGACCCGAACCCTAACCCGGGAATTCCACGGGTTGGCGGGTTCGGGTCGACCCGTTGACTCGGCGGATTCCCCAATTTAAAAAAAAAATTTATTTTTTTTAATATTTTTGACTAAATTTTTTTAAAAAAAAAATGATAGGTAAAGACTTTTTTCTACATATCACTTTTTATATCCATTTCATTTGAATATGAAGTGGAAAAAAACATGAGAAATTTTATATTTCTATAAAACTTCCTTTATCCATTACAATATAAATGTAAGGATATAAAACTTCTCAAACTTTAATTTACTTCATTTCAATATAAGAAATAAAGCTTAAAGTAAAGAGTAGGGGTTAAGGGAGGATGGAGTACACATATATATACATCCATCCCTTCTCATTCTAACTCTCAACTTTCAATGTGGGACAAGAGTCTTGTCCCACATTGAAAGTTGAGAGAATAGGAGATGTCTTCCAAATCTATAAAAAGGGAAGGGTGATAGTGTTTTTGACCCACATTGCACATTGCAAACTAGTATATGTTTATATATTATGAATTATTCTAAGAATAATATACATAATAAAATAATTATTATAAACATAAAAAAATTATTTTTTTCAAAAAAAAAAAATTGGGATGGCGGGTTGACTCGGCGGGTCGACCCGGCGGGTCATGACCCGCCGGGTCATCGGGTTCAAAACCCCTGACCCTAACCCTAACTCGCAACCCGCCCCCACCCGTTGACCTGTTGACCCGGACCCGCTGGGTCAACGACCCGCCGGGTCATTGACCCGTACGACCCGTCGGGTCACGGGTTGACCCGTAACCCGTGGCCACCCCTACTTCTCCCAACCCATACTTAAAATATAGAGTGTCCCCACTGTATAAAAATCAAATAAAAACAGGAGTGGAGGAAGGAACTCACAGAATAACACATCGAGGATGGCAGATCAGTGCACGTCAAGGAAAGGGTCTTAGTCGATCTCGAGTACGGTGCTCGATCTCGAGGAAGCTTCTTGCGTCCAGTGGCTTCTGAAGTCGATGAGCTTCTGGGCTTTGTCGATGTCGAGTTGGCCTACTCGATATCGAGGAGTTTCTGGGCCACTCCTCCTTGTCGTTGTCGACTTGGCCTTCGTCGATTCTGACTGTTTTTCAGGGACTTCTTATTCCACTTTTCGCGATCATTTTATGCTTGCCGACCTAAAAGTGTTAGATTGCACAAAAACAAGACTATCCACATGAAGTATTCTAAAAAACCAAAAGACAAAAAAAACAAAACCAAAAGTTCCAAAAGTCCCAAAATTCATAAAGTCTTATATACATGCTCTAGATTTTAGAGTCGCTAGGCCGACTTCTCTGTTTGGGCTCAAGGACCATTAGTGTGGGGCCCGCTCATGCTTGGCCCTTCTCCTGGATCATCTAGGTCCTGATGGTAATATGCAAGCTCAACTGACCGGTGGTTGCTTGCATAATCTTCCTTCTCTTTCTTCTTCTTCCTTCCAGCTCTTAGTTTCCGCAGATTCTCTCTCCACGGGGCCTTACCTCCCCTTAAATTATTGATAAATTTCTTAATGGACTGAGGGGGAGTAGGATTCATACCTGAGCTTTCCTTTTCGGACCCAAAACAGAAATCTTAGGGCTTGGGGTTAGTCGATGTCGAGTACGGCTAATCGATATCGAGTACATGGACCCCATACTTAGGCTCTTGGCAAGTCTGTGGTTTAGCAGAGGAAGTTGACATCGACGAACTTTGGTCGAGATCGAGTAGTGGGTTAGTCGAGATCGAGGAAGTGTTGTCGATCTCGAGTACAGTGCTGGTGCTTTCCTCTGTTGATTGCTTGGTCCCGTGGTTACTGATGCTTTTTACCTCTAGCCATGAATATTCCTCCTTTTCATGGCCAAAAGAGAAATCTAAAACCTCATCGCCTATGGTGAAGGTGAGCGATCGATTCTTGACACTAATTCTGGCATCTGCAGTAGCTAAGAATGGTCTACCAAGAATAATAAGGCTAGTAGGATCTTCAGCACAGTCTATAATAAGGAAATCTGCTGGAACAAATAATTTACCAACCTGGACGGGGACATTCTCAACTATACATGTAGGGATGACCACTGTATTGTTTGCCATGTATAGCTTGGCATCCACAGGTTCTATGCATCCTATCTTTACCTTCCGCCGGATTGATAAAGGCATGATGCTCACACTTTCTCCTAAATCACACAGAGACTCATATTTATATTGTCCAAATCCCACAGAAACAGAAAACTTACCATGGTCAGGTCTCTTTTCAGGGAAGTGGAGTACTTTGCATTCGCCTGCGATCTCTGAGATGGATCGCTTCTTGCTCAGGATTTCCTTCAGAAATTTGACATATCCAGGCATCTCTTGCAGGGCTTCTGTAAAAGGAATAGAGACATTCAGTTCTTGCAGCATATTAACAAAACGGTTAAACCTACCTGCAGTGGGATCTTTCTGTGCTTTAGAAGGGAAAGGCAATGACTTTTTCTGCTTTGGAGCCAGATCAGATCTCGGAGGTGTTGCAGAGTCGTCGACATCGGCCAGATTCTTCTCGATCTCGACTACAGGTTCCTCGATCTCGAGTAGGGTTGTCGACCTCGAGTTGTCTGGTTGTGCAGTGGAGTCCGAGTTCAGCTTCTAGTTTGTGTCGAGCAGGTTCTTGTCGAGATCGAGTACTGGCTTCTCGATATCAAGTTGCTTCTGTTCTTTGTCGAGTTGCTGCTCTCCTTTGTCATTATGCTTCCTGACCTCTGGCTCGTGTAATTGATGCCCACTTCTGAGTTTGATAGCTACGACGTGTCCGGTCTTCCCCTTAGGATTCGGTTCTGTTTGCCCAGGGCGCTGTCCGGATTGTCGTGGGATCTGTGCAGCGATTTGACCTATCTGGGTCTCTATTCCCCTTTTCCAGATGTCCAGTTCTCCAAATTATGTAGTGATGTTCTGGAACTGGTTGTTGATGGTGCCTTGATTCCGACGCATCTCCTCAAGGATGAGCTGTATGTCATCCTTCTTTTGATCCCTTTCTGGATGTCCTGGAGCTCTGTATGGTGGGGGGGTTCCTAGGAGGACCTTGGTTCCATTGTGGTTGATAGAACCTTTGATCTCCCATGTAGCGATTGGGACCCCCAGCGTAGGCTACCTCTTCATGTGTCTCTCCCATCCTGACTTGCTCAGTGTGTGGGTTCTCAGTAGTGGTGTGCCGCTGTGATTCGCATTCGATGCAAGGCTGATTGACAGACAGATATTTGACTTGCTTGAGGAGCTTGCGATTCTGGTCTCTGTAGAACTGCTCCCTGACATCCGGGTCAATCTCCTTTGTTAGCTCATAGAGTGGCATAGATGGTGCTGGTCTGGCATAGGAGTTCTCCTCATAGTTTGCAGTAGACCCATATTTGTTGTCATAATTGGTGAGCTTGTCTAGCACACCCCATGTGTCAATTGGTGGCATCGTCAGATACTCATAGCGAGTGTACTGATTGATCATGTCCTTAGTGACTTGATCAAGAGAGTTGAAGAAGATCTCTTGAATGACGTAGGGTGATTGTCCATGAGTAGGGCAAGATCGCAACAGTTCTTTGTAGCGTTCACATGCCTTTGCTAGCGGTTCCCCAGGCTTCTGTTTGAAGGCTGTGATTTTCTGGCGGAGCAGTGCTGTCTTGGCAGGAGGGAAGAATTTGTTGAGAAACTTTTGCTCTACTTGTGCCCATGTTGTGAGGGATCTTGGTTTCAGCCCTTCAAGCCACTTCAGTGCAGGTCCAGCGAGAGACCAGCAAAAAGCCTTCATCTTGACATATTCCAGAGTTGTGCCTTCAGCAAGAGTACGGCACATGTCAGAAAATTTGGTAATATGTTCAAGAGGACACTCATTAAATTTGCCATAAAAAAACATTATTTTTAAGCTCTATAAGAAATTGAGTGCGAATTTCAAAAGAGTTTTCAGGGATTAGAATCGTCGATTCAGGCACGACGAGAGTTGGATGCATATAATCCTCTGTTGTGGTTGGGAATTGGGCAAGCTCAGCTTCTGCTTGCCTTGCGCGCTCAGCTTCTTGTTCTCTTCCTGCTCTCTCAGCGGCGATAGTAACATCCCTTGCGGCTAGTTCCCTTGTGAGCCTTTTAATCAGCTGTTCTTGTGTTTCTGCGGCCGCCATGGCTCTTTGTAGTTTAGCTCTGATGTGTAAAAGGCGTTCCGGTTCGTCTAAGCCATCAAACTCAAGTGGTTGACCAGAACGGCGCATACACCTGTAAAGTAACTCAAAGTAGACGTGAGATATTAACTACCTAAGGCGCGAATGATTGCTTCCCCGGCAACGGCGCCAATTTGTTGTAGGAGGAAATCGAGTTCAAAATATAAAATATAATTCAAACCAGATTCGTGCCCCAGCAAATAATTACAAGACCTCCTCCTGATGTAGCAGCGGGAAATCGGGATCGATCCACGAGGAAGCGTGTCAACAGATCCTAGGCAGCGGAGAAATCTCACGGAAGTGGTCGACAACAGGGGTCCTAGATCTCGAGTATAGTTGCTCGATAGAAGATCGGACAGTCGAACAGCGCAGCAGCAATTCGGCAGTTTTGGTCGATCTCGACAAAGACTTACTCGAGATCGAGTAAAGTCGTCGACGTCGGGTTGGCTCTTGTCGATCACCTGCACACAGAAGCTACGGCGATGCTGGATCGAGGATCAGTAACTCGAGGTCGAGTAGTGCAATTCGAGATCGATTAAGACAGAAGATAAAAAACGAAAGAAAGTAAAGACAAGTGCTTTGGGATTTCGAACTAAACTGTACGTAAAAGACTTCCAAGATTGGGGTTTGCAACAACGATAACCAAACATGCATAAGGCAAGAATAAAACAGATAATCATGTGACTTGCATCAAAGGATCAAGCTTTCGCCTTTTCCAACAATTAGACAACTCTTTCAAGAAACCCTAATTGTCTCTACTGATTTTATGTTTACCATCCTAGTTGTTAGCATGGACCTCCATTAGATGGGTAATAAACACATAAAAAGTAGTAGATGCTCAAAACATGATAAAAGTCGGATCTTTACCTCAAACACGCAAGGCTATTGTTAGGCTCACCCCAACCCTAGAAGTGGGTGGACTACTCGCGCTTCATTGCAACATCAGACATTGATTGAAAGGAAATAACAAGTTGCATTAAACTAAATTCAAAGCCTTTACAATCCCGGCGATCCAACTTTTGTTGAACGCCAAAACCCTAAAACCTTCTAACTCCTAAACCGTCTCTGTGAACTACTTTTCTACCTTCTGAATTGAATGATTCTAAAATCAGCCCCATGGGCTTTATTTATAACCTTCTAGTCCTTGCTATTCAAGGATAGAATATCTCTATCTATATCTAAATCTATATCTAAAGCTTTAAAGATAAATAAATGTCATAACATAATTAAATCTAAAAAGGAAAATTATATCTAAAAGCCTTAAAATTTCTTCTTGTGGATAAATCTTCTCTTCCATGATGGATCTTGATAGAATCGGATAGAACTCGGCAATCTCCGGCCCCAAGGAATCCAACTCCGAGTAGGACAGCTCAAACCGCATAACACGCTCCTGGACAGCTTTCCTCGATCTCGAGTAACTTGGACATCGACTTCAGCTTGGCTCGGCGTCTCGGCTAGCAGGTCCTCGATATGGCTCGGAAGTGTGGTGTTGGCTCTCAGGTTTCCTCGATCTCGAGTATATTACTCGATCTCGAGTAGTGGCGTAGATCATGGCTTGGCCTGGTGATGTCGAGCAGCTGGTCCTCGGACTGGCTCGGATGTGTGCTATGGAATTCATCGATCTCGAGGAAAGTCCTTGACATCGAGTTGTGGTGTCCGGGTGCCTAGCCAGGTCGGGTAGCTCTTCCTCGGCATCCTCGGGTGGACTCTCCTCGACTCCGGGCATGGTCTTCGGGGCTTTCCCGATCTCCAGTTAACTACTCGATCTCGAGGAACCTCCTGGAGTCGGGTTGGCTCGTCTTCAGCTTCTCGACATGGGCTCCTCGATCAGTGTAGTGTCCGGGCTCTTTTGTCGATATCGAGTAACTTTGGGCTCCCGTCCTTGCTTCTTGGTTTTCTCCCGAAATGGCTCCATATTCTGCAATATTAAACAGAAACTTATGTAGATCTCCATTTCTGACAAATAAGCATATACTACATAAATTCGACATATCCCCAACCCGAAATATGCAAAGTGTATAGAATATGGACCTAAAATATGCATAAATACATGGCTACTTTAGAGACATCAGACGACGTTGTCATTTGGATGTCGTCTGAACTCGTAGTAGTAACCTTTTTCCCACAGACGATACAGAGTATCTTGGGTCACCATCCGACTACCCCTTTCTTCGGTGGCCATCTTGTTAAGCGTGTTGGTGAGGGAACGCGATGACGTGACGCTGGTGTCATCCAACTGCCTTAATCCGTATCCAATGGCTTTTGGATGAGTAACAATTTCCTTCATCCACCTAGTCATCTTCTATTCCCCCTCTGTCATCCGTCTGGCGATGGCGTGAACCTTCAAGCTCGTGAGAAGCAGGTGGTTATGAACACCGTGGGTTACCGCCATAACCCAGTGACCCGGCGAGTCTTCGTGCACGTGTAGATAGAATGGACATCCGTTTACCTTCGATTGCGTGCTTTGGAGCTTCCTCTCCTGTGGTCGGTACTCCTCATACTGCTCGCAAGCAAGGAGAACCCCGCCTGGACGGTTTGACACCCCCCTGCCCCTCCTGTCTCCCTTGCCTCTCCTTCTGCCTCTCATGTCCGTCGTCCACCTCCTCGACGACGCCAGGGATAGTGTCATCCACTGAAGCCAATGATATAGGCGTTGGTGTGCGGGAGGTCGAAGCCTCAACATCGTGGGTGGAGGAAGTAAAAGCCTCGTGAACAGCGGAAGTCGAAGCCTCGTGTATGGTGGGGGGAAGCTGCTCTGCCGGTCTACCCCCATGGGTCGGTCGACCCCCACCAATATTAGTGACGCACCTGCCCAAGTACATCGTCGGATGGCATCGACAGTTGCTGCCCAGCCAGCGGATCTCCAGAGGAGCGCCAATCAGGCAAACCCTGCCAGAAGGTGTCATCCATGTCGTACTGTGGGCTCTCCATGCTCTGCCAGGCGCCCTTTGCAGACAGCAGCAAGTCATCTATTGTATGGGTCGCCGAGGCCTCCCTAACAACAAGTACCGTATCCTCACCCTCACCATCTACCATGCACTGGCTGACCGTTGTCTGGTCTCCGACCCTAACCAGCCATAGGGTACCATCAGTCCTCAAGAGCCTCCCCGCCTATTATATTATGAAATGTTTAATTATATGTTACTTCTTGTATTACTTGTGCTAATTCATTAGATGCAGTTGGCTTTTAATGTCTTTTAATGGTTTTTCAATGTATTATAATGTCTTTTAATAGCATTTTATGGCTTTTTATGTATTTTTATGGCTTTTAATGTCTTTTAATCACTTTCAATGGCTTTTAATAGCTTTTAATGGCTTTCAATGTCTTTTAATGTCTTTTAATGTCTTTCAATGTATTTTAATGTCTTTTCATATCTTTTAATGTCTTTTAATATATTTTTAATATCTTTAATGTATTTTAATGGTATTTAATGTCTTTTAATGGCTTTTACTGTATTTTAGATATTTTAAAAACTATATTATGAAACTATAAACATACAACAAATATTTCAATTTATTTAAACTATATTATAAACTATAAATATAAAATAACATAGAAACTATAAACTATCAACTATAAAACTATTTTATGAAACTATATTCCCCAATTATATTATAAAACTATATAACATAACAACTATAATCTAAACTATAAAAACTAAAAACCATAAAAACTATCAACTATATACTATAAATTATAAAACTATAAAAATATATTATAAAACTATATTATAAAAACTATAACACTATTAATATAAAATTAAATAATTAAATCATTCAAATAATATACCGGTGGGGTCGGGACAGGAGACACCTCCATATTACGCCGCTTCCGCGACAGTAATAGGGTTTGCGTTGCCACCTCCAACACCATCGTCGGCACCACCACCTCCACCCGATCTTCTCCGGCCGCCACCTCCATCGCCACCGCCTCAGGCGCCTCCTCCACCACTGTTTACGCCTCCTCCACTGCCCCACCACCACCACCCTCCACCGCCTCACCCACCACCACCCTCCACCGTCTCCATCTCCGCCACCACCCCACCACCACCACCACCCTCCACTGCCTCCACAACACCACCCTCCACTGTCGGCGCCGCCACACCCTACACCGTCTCCATCTCCGTGTGTCTCTCCATGGACTCCACCTCCGCCGTCACCACCACCATCTCCGGCTCCATCTCTCTATGTCTCGACCTCCCTCTTTCTCGGATCTCTCTCTCTCTCTCTCTCTCTCTCTCTCTCTCTCTCTCTCTCTCTCTCTCTCTCTCTCTCTCTCTGATGTGGGAAGTGTGGAGACGAAGGGGCACGTTTTCGTGATTTTTAGAAAACGTGGTTGCACGTCCAAAATAACGTGTAATATTTCACGTCGGTTTTGACGTGCAGTTTTGCGCATCAGTTTGGACGTGCATTATTGCACCTCATTTTCGACGTGCATACACGTATTTTTTAAAAAAAAAACGTGTCTGCACGTCTGGGCACGCTGGGTGTATATCCTACATGCACGTTAATTTTGACGTGCATGCACGTTGTTATTAACGTGAATGCACGTTGTTATTAACGTGAATGTACGGTCATCCTTATTGAGGATCTTCGGGTTCTGAGATTTTCTAGTCCTATTTAGTAGGGGTTCATGTAAATTCCAATGATCTTGTCCATCATCTTTTCACTTCAGTGACGAATGACACAAAGAAAAATATTTTTCATCAACTAACTTCTGGTTAGTAATATCATATGTTTCAGTGAGATAAATAAATGTCAAATAAACCAGATGTATACGGTCTCAATTCTTTTGGACTTACTTCTAGCTAGTCATATTAGATGCGAGAAATTGGTATTCGGTACCATGTTTTCACTTTTCATGTATATGCGTCGTTGTTACTTCAGGTAACAAGATTAATACTCTTCTTGAACTATGCGGTATTCACTTTAGTTTTTTCATTTGCATGATTGTTTGAGAAAAAACGGGCATGTTTAGAGTATTCAGGCTCTTATGTTGGTGTTGAAAAACTAACCTTTCATGTAAAAATGTCATTTTTGAAATAAGAATTCTTATATATCAAGAACTCTTAACAAGTGGTTTCTTTTTAAAACATTTTGAGTTTTGACTTATAATGATGACAAGTAGCTTCATAATATTTTAATTCAATATAATATCAAAAAATGATTAAAAAATATAAGAAAATATCATTTGTCCACTTCAGATGGAGAAAACATATCAATTTATCATTTATTTCACGAAATGGTTTTTTATTTTACAAAAATGATTCATTTTGGCAACTCAAAGTTACAATTAGTCTTTATTATGTGTTATCACTTCATTGATTATGTGTGAAACTTTAAAATAAAATTCATACACTTGAGGACAAGATTTTATTTTTAGAAAATTATACAATCACATCATTTATTCAATTAAGAGATTGATTATTGTCAATCGGGGGACAATGATATATCACGAGAATAATAAGAATATCATTTTATAAATTTCAATTTCCTTAAATGCATCCTATTTGGGGGATGATCGATATTACTTTAGGAACGATTTATATGTTTATATATTCATCCACTTTCAGGGTGAGATTTCTCTACTTGACACATTAATTTCTATATATTTATATATGATCTATCATATATAAATCTTATCCTATAGTGATTAACCAATTATTAGTGTAGCTTTGAATTAGTTTTCCTTTTTTAGGAGCATTGTGCAATGCTGCTAAAAAAAGAAAAATTAATTCAAAACTTCACTTATTGTATTTTTTTTTCATCCAGTCTCAACCTCTCAACCTAAATGACAAATCATTCTTGTTTTTTTTTTTCCCATTGCTTTCTACATGGTCAAAATATCATTAAATACACAGTGACTGCTATAGTTTTGAAAATCGTGAAAAACTAACCCAACTCCACTTGACAAACCATGAGAGATGCTTCCCGGGGGTAAGGTGTGAAGATTGCAAAAAAAAAAAAAAAAAAAACACTACGATTTTGGAAATTGTAGTTGTGGGAGTTTTTTTAACCCATTTTATTAGTTTTGTTTATAGATAAATTTCATACGGTTTCTAAAACCGTGACTGACACCTTGTATATTGCGAGATTTTCACCGTGTGAATAGCAACCTTCTTCATTATATTATGTGATTTTAAAGTTGTATAACTTGCATAGCTTTGTGTTATATGAAATAGTATTGTATTAAAATCAACCCACTTGTCTTCCTAACTTGCCACTGACAAGTTGTCAACATAGACGAGTTTGAACAAAGTAGTTAGCTCAAATCATTGGCGTAGCACAAGCCCGTTCCATAAAGTAGCTATAGCTAAAATCTCAACTAACTCAGCTCAGTTCATCTCATGCTCGTCCACTTGAAAATCCAAAGTTTAGGTGATTATATTTAATTTTCTAATTTATGCGTGGCTGTGTGAAAAATGTCATATTTTAAGTTTGATTTCAAGTAATTTAATGAACGTGATGAATCACAACCCACCCGAAACTCCCAATCCCACCATGTAAAAAACCATGACAGACTTAATCCAAAAATGGAGGCAAATCAAAATAAATGATGACAGAAATCATCATCTCCGTACTTGAACAGATTGAATTATCAGCCCCGGGAGGAAAATGGACCTTATAGGAATGGTTTCACTGCATCAAAATTCAATGAAATTGCGAGCGGACTATATGCTATTTCGAAAATGTATCCCTCCGAATCAAGCAGATAAAGCCTTTTGGTCTCTCAAAATCAAGGAACCAAATCGATTTCTAGCTGGATTTAATTGGTAAGCCGATCTGACGATATAGAAGAGCATATAACACAACAAACTTTGTACCTAAATGTAACATGTCGACATCAACACCAGCAATGTTCACAATTTCACTGGACTCCTTTCAGATTTTTTACTGCGCTGTCATAGTTTACGAATCCCATGAACCAGAACTCATGCTCATCAATTGTAATAATCTGTATGTACTTCTCAGCTGGGTTGGTCTTGTTCGTTGAAGGATTAACAGCCTTTACTTGGGTCATCTGGATAACAACCTGCCAATGCATGAGAGGTAAATTATCTAGTGTGTCATTGTAAATTTACAATTATTTCCTATTCTATCAATCCTGACACATCTTCTCTTCGAGATGAGATGCAAGATGGTACCTACATTGTTCCTTAATCAAGTTCTTAAGACCAAAACACATGCATGCCCGAGTTATATTATATACTCCATCATTAACAAGAACGATGGTGCTTGGCCACCATACTTCTTGTGTCTCTATTCTCTATTGGACTACTATGCATCAGCTTTTAGGTCTAACTAAGAGCATAGAAATCAAAGGATAAAATTGTGAATGTTGTCGCTGAGTGATCCTTGCTACTTAAATTCATCAAAATAAGAGAATAATAATTTTGCACAAGGACACTAACCTTATAATGGCTCCACTCAGTCTTCTCACCAACTTGACATGGAAGAGGATTGTCACTGCAAAATGCAAGTTTCACGGTTGACAAGTACAGAGTTCCCATGATTGGACCAACAGATGTAGAGAGATAACATGCATAAGACTTCTGAAGTCGCTCATCTGGAGTAGTTTGAAAAGTATGACGAAACACCTTCTCATATCCACCCTCAGCAAGAACTTTTGTTCCCTGAGCTATTCTAGCCACCGCAGCATCAGCGACATTAGGGCTTGTTTTCACTGATCCAAACCAAGAAAATCATTGAGCATTCAGTATATCTCCCACAGGTTTCAAACTATTAGCATCACCGAATCCACTCAAATGCACAATAAGCAAAAACAGAAGTTCGCATTACAAGCACAGCTGCACAGTTAGCAACACCCAAGACTTGAAGAGTGCTAGATTAATCTCAATTCTAATAGAGACAAAACAAAACATAGTGACAGGAGTGATCATTCCTTGCCTATTAAACCTGTCAGGTCGTGACATGGTAAAGTAATACCAATTCTAACAAGGATCAAGACCTAAAGATTCATAGAAGTAGCATGTCTAGCAGATAAAAACAATCATGTAAGGCCTATTGAAATTGCAGCAAGCAATGCGAAAAAACGGAAGCATCTAGAATGAGTTCAGTCCACCTATTACAAATCCACTGATATCCTTCACAAAGTACCAAGATTCAGAGCTTAATTGTTCCTCGTGTTCACCCAAAACCTTCATATCGTTAGTAATACTGATAATCTAAAAGGTTCACAGTTATAGAAATTACAACTCTCCGATTAGAATTGAGGAATAAAAAACCAAATCAAGCAAAACGGCCATTCAATTGAGCACTTACAGTGTTGCCACATGTTCCCAGCGAGATTCTCGGCTTTCTTGGTTGCGTCGGCCGCCACCTTCCCCCACTTTCCAAGCGCATCTCTAACCGAATCCATCGCATCTGTCCATCCAAACAGAGAATTAACGGACCTTCCACAAATCGAACATTCAATAACAGCAAAAACGGAAACCCTAGCTCGCCATAAAATCTCGAAACGAAAGAAATTAACAGGGGAAGAAACAAATTCACTGCAGGCATCACTTACTCTTGGAAGAGGGAGGCCGGGAGGGAGAGGAGGAAACGTAGGGGTTGGAATCGGCCGGCATGGCGGCCGCGGCGGGAGGAGGATAAGATTGGGATGGAGGAACGACGTCGTTCGGATCGAGCTTAGGGTAAGGGGAGTAGTCGGGGGAGTGGTAATCAGCGCCGGAGTGAAACGGCTTGGACTGATCAGTAGGCAGCGGTTTCTGGTTCATCATCTTCCCGAATTTGATGTTGAATTGGAAGAGGGAGAGAGATTGAGGGAGATAGAAGAGAGATTGAATGCCAAATGTACCGTTGGGATCGTTCGCTCTTCTCTATGTATGAGGGCAAGTGGAGTGGAGCGGAGCGGAGTCAGCGGACCGTTGCGAATTGGTAGTAAAGTTGGAGATTGATTTGGTTCAAATTGTAAATTGCGTTGCATTTGGTACCCACTCGGTGAACTGTCAGATACGGAGTTTTTTTTTCAATTAATCTTTATGTTTTGGTGGTTGGTAGTAGATAACACGGCTAAGAAAACTTCACTGAAAACACGGTTAAGAAAAGATTTGTGTGAAATCGTAGTATATTTATGGGATTATATTCTCATTCCCCACCCCCCCCCCCCCCCCAAAAATTAAAATACGAGTTTGTTGCCCCCGTTGAGTTGGCCCAGTGGTAAGGAGATGATGAGTAAGGAGGTTTCGAGTTCGGTTTCTGCCTTTCGCCTCTTTTCTTGGATGACTCCTTATCTGTCGGTCAAGTCGGTCGGCGCAAATCGGTTTACCTTGTACGTGCCTCTTGTCGGTTGGATCACGTGCTCGGGATTTACCACCTCGTCACAAAAAAATGTATATGGGTTTGTCTATTTCTTTAAGGGCATATGATAAAAATACTTCGTTGGAAAAGAAAATTAATTAACCCCATAATCTAATTTAAAAATAGTTAAACCGGGTGTATCTAGGAGAAATATTTCTCAATTTAACCTCCAATCAAAAATATTTTGTTGGAAAATAAAACCCTAAAAGAAAAGTGCAATTTTGCTAACTAGTCTATTATGAACCTTTAATTAGGTAATTAGCAAAAGCATTGTTTGTTGAAAAGAATGCTCCACGTGTCAAGCAGAGCTTATTTAGAGTTTTTTTTTTGCATTTTTTTTTAGGTTTTGCAATTTGAAAGATGCAGTTACCTTCCTTTCCTTCCCTACTCAGCCCACGTTCTCTCTTCCCCGCGATCTCTCCTCCAACTTCCTCTGAATCACAATCCGCAGGAAGAGAAGAGGGCGATCGATTCAAGGTCGACGGTCTCAAAGGAACGCCTATGAGCGTCTGTTGATTTAGATTACACGTTGGCAGACTCCTCGGATAGCGCCGACGCCGGGATAGAAGAAGATGACAAAGAGTTCTCCGACTACGAATCCATCTGAGGCGAAGAAATCCATGCCGCGGAAGAACCGACGATAGTTTCCAATCACCGACGCAGCTTCCCTCCACAAGAAGAAGAATAAAAGCCGAAATCTATCGATCAAAAACGCCTTTCGTCAGGGGAGGAATGCGAACAAGGCGTTCGACGATCTACGACGGTTATTGGAGGAAGAAATCCAATCGGACGACCTTAATTCCGGAGAAATCATCGGTGATCGCGAAAAGGATGGGTTTTGGGTTAGGGACAACCTAATTCCTTCTGTTTTGAATTAGGTTTAGGGGGTTTTGATGGGTTTTATTGTCAAAGGTGGATGGATTGAGGTATCGAGATCGATAATAGTGGTGAACACGACGATTACGATGGTGGAGATCGAAAGATTGTTGAGTCCGTAATCCCTAACCATGAAGATGGCGGTTCAGAAGCTTTCGCCATGCCGAGCACCAATCCCTCTCCTGCCGCTCCCAACACCGCAGCCGCAGGCATGTCTCCTGCCTTGGTTATTAAATTGAGGATGAGATATCTATTTTTTTCTGTCTTGTGTGTGTCAAGCGTTTGAATCTGATCTCAAATTTTATGTTTTTGATAAGGTTTACTGCAGAAGGCGACTCTGAAGCTGACGAATTCAATAATTACCATAAGTGAACATATCATTCTTTTTTGTTGTTGCAGGAGAGGGTTTCCCATGGGCTGAATTTGATGATTCTAATGTTGGGGATATGGTGGATAATCAAGATTTTGTAGCACTCCGAGAGTCCGAATATTCTCTTAGCGAGGACTTTCTTACCCTGAACTGTAAAGCTATTATGTTGATAGAGGTTTCATCCAGCACTGTATAAACCCTTGGAGACGCGGAGTTTCTGTATCAAAGTTTCTTATTCTACGTATGCTAACATGCAGTCATTATGCAATCTCAACGATCACCTCCAACTGATTGGGTTTGTAAGGACAAGTTTTTGGTTCAGAGCACAATTGTTCCAGCTGGGACAGTGGAGGATGATGTAACATCGTATATGGTATAATCTGTAAATTTAGCGGACATTTGAAATTAAGTGCTTAGTCATGTATGTTTATTTCTACATCTCTGTGCTGGAAGTTCTCTAAAGATGATGGGAAATATATTGAAGATAGAAAATTGAAAGTGATCTTAGTTAGCCCACCCCACTCACCAGAGTTGTCACCAATGCATCCAAAATTGAAGCTGGTACCACCTGTTGAAAGCTCAATTGTGGATGATGTAATGTTCAGCAGGACAGGAAGATACTCTTCACATCATTTGGTAAGCAAAATATTTTTCTAATCAATTCCACCAGTTATATGTTTTTTTAAGCAACCAATGTGCTCTAACATTTCACAGGAAGCATTTCATCATCATTTAAATGGTATTGCACTACCTATTATGTTTCACATTGTTGAATCAATTATGTGACTCATTGGTAGATATGCTTATGAAGGCAAGGTAGAGGATCAATTAGGAAATTTTGACATTATTCATCATCAGTAATGTTTTCCTGTGCAACCACCCGTTGAGGTGGAGGATGAACTAAGAAGCTTTCACATTATTGCGTCAGTTACTGTAAAAGCTTTTTTTAATGTATTTGGTGAGTAAGATGCTAAATTTTCCTTCATAAAAATTTAGCCATGGAATGAGAAACTCTGAAGCCAATGAATTCAAGAATCACTGTAAGTGAACATATCATTCTTTTTTGTTGTTGCATGATAGGGTTTCCCATGGGCCGAATTTGATGATTCTAATGTTGGGGATATGGTGGATAATCAAGATTTTGCAGCCTAGCATGTTCTGTAAGTTGAATTGGTTTTTTTTTTTTAATGTCTTTGGCGAGTAAGATGCTAAATTTTCCTTCATAAAAATTCAGCCATGGAATGAGTTGCTTATGTTGCATTTTAGTACTTTTTGACATTTATGGGGCTGATTTAAGGGACGGTTGAGAAGGCAAAGTACGAAGATTTGCTGAAGAGGAAAGCGAGGAGGGAGCAGGAGCTGTTGGAGATCTTGAAATCTTTGAAGAAGATGAACGTGTTGACGGGGAAGCAATCGTCATCTGAGATTGGGTTCCACAGGTTAGCTATGTTTATTTACTTGAGTCTTTACTGGTTCTCCATGAATCCACTCTGATTATTTGGTCTTTCTTTAGTATAATGACATCAAAATTTTGTTGAGCATATATTAGAAAACCCAAAGTTACTCAAGTGGGTGCTTGCTAATATAATGCCTTTCACTTTGATGTTTAGTGTTATATATTCATATTGTGAATACAAGAATCTACCTGAGTAACTTCGGTTAATTGCATTATATATATCTACTAATACTTCATAACCTTGTGCTATACTTTCTTGTAGTATAAGATGGAAGGCAATGATATATTTGTAAATGAGAATTGAACAAAAACTCTTGATTTATTGATGCAATTTCTGCTTCTTTCAGTGTTATTGTTGAATAGCAATGATTGTTCTTCTTTTTTAGGTTGATTGTTCATCTTCTTTTCACTTCCTTGACACAGATTGTGCATTTGTGCCCCGAACCAACTAATTTGAATCAATTTTGAATTGAGATCGAATGGAAGACGGTGCATCTATAGTCTATATATTATTTGCATGTTATGTTTCAACTAATTTGAATTCAGTTTCATGCGGGCTTGCTTTTATGGAGTAGTGGCAATTTCTTAACTGTTCTTATATATTATTTGCATGTTATGTTTCAACTACAAGCTATTTGTTCTAGATCAATAAAAATCTTTTACTGTATATCTTTGTTCAATGCATTGATATGTGGGGAATGGATGTCAGATATTGTTTTTCGGATGGGTTTTTTTATTATTAAATGCATATACTACTAAACTCTCGCTACTCTGGACAATCGTGTAATAAGATTTGTGTCCTTCTCTGTTTGGTTGATTTCTTCGGTTCTTTTGTTTTGTTGCTCGCAGGGGAGGGCACAATCCATCATATATGTACCGGCTTATTGGAGAATATTACTCTGCTGATGTTATGGATTTGCAGCGACAATTTTCTTCTCGAAATTGAGTTACCGTGTTATGTTTTGATATTCGAGCAAGTCCAAGCTGATTTAGCGATGAGATTTAGTGATGAGATTTTCTCAATTGTGTACTTTCAAATTCTGTAATTTTAAACTTTTTGTTTATGAATTTTTTTTATCTGGATTCTATTTCAATTGATCACAAAAGACCAAAAGCTAAGTAACATGATAACTACATAATTACACATAGCATAGATAGTCTGCAAGATATTTGAACTCGTATCATCTTTTAAAAATCCCATGAGCCGATTAATTTTAAAAATCCCGTGCGTAGCGCACGGGGTATAGGCTAGTTTAATTAGGTAAGCTAGCACCATTCTCAAATAGAGTATCAAAGGTCAACAGTCAACCTGTTTGACCGTCAATCGGTCAACGTTGACCGATTCTTTCGTTTTTTTTTTTACTGATGCCGCTTTTTTATTTCTTTTTTTTACCGTGATGCCATTTTTCCGATGTCATTTTTTACCGTGATGTCATTTTTTCAAAGTGATGTTTTGATGCCATTTTTCAAAACGGTGTTTTGATGCCAAATTTTTAATGACATTTTTTTCTTTAATATGATGCCACTTTTTAAAGTAGTCTTTGATGCCACTGTTCTACTGTAATTATTTTTTTCAAAGCAGTGTTCTGATGCCATTTTTTCGACGTCATTTTTTACCGTGATGTCATTTTTTCAAAGTGATGTTTTGGTGCCATTTTTCAAAGCGGTGTTTTGATGCCAAATTTTTAATGACATTTTTTTTCTTTAATATTTTTTTTGATTTAAATTTCAAAGGGGATGCAACATTTTTTTTCTTTAATATGATGCCACTTTTTAAAGTAGTCTTTGATGCCACTGTTCTACTGTAATTATTTTTTTCAAAGCAGTGTTCTGGTGCTATTTTTTAATGATATTTTTTCTTTACGGTGATGCCACTTTTTAAAACTAGTGTTTGATGCCACTTTTTTAATCAAATCGATTGATGCAACTTTTTAAATTTAGTCAATTGTATATCGATATATTTTCATTGATTCTACTTTTATTCACTGATGACATATTTGTAATTACACTTCATTGATGCAATCATTTGTGATGACATTTTTATTACATTTTTATACAATTGATGACACAAGAGCATAAAATGTGATTAAACTTCATTGATGACATCTTTTATCGATGACTTTTATTAATTGATGACATTTGTGATTACACTTTATCGATCTCAATCATTTGCGATGACATTGTTTGGTGATGACATTTTGTTATGTCCCGAGGTGATTCAGGAGGATTAGGGTTGATTTAGAGTTGGATTTATGAAAGGAAGAGAATGAGTGAGTAGAGTTCAGAGGATAGACAAAGGGAGATAGATGAGGGAAAAAAGACAAGATAGATTAGAGAAATTAGATTTTCATTATTCAATTGGGACCACTTGAGTTCTGAAAAGGTAAATATATAAATAAGTGGCTAAAAGCTAGGGTACAAAAAAACAATGTAAGATCAAACCAATGATCTTACGGGTAAAAATACAGGGAATACTCCATAACTACTACACATTTCCTAGCACTCATGCCACATCACCACCGCAAATATATGCAAAGATTATATATTAACATATATTTATATAATAGATATGTACATATATAAAGGTCTGCAAATATGAAAGAATATAAAAGCAATTGTCACCTACTTATTACGTTGCCAAAACACTCCCGCCTAACTTTAATTTTGTATACCACCTGAATGCAATGTTAAGAAAAATGTCAAAAAAGAAACCAATTACTCACTAAAGCAACTGCACAACAACCGTAGCTCAACAAAGGAAATCTCATTCTCAGACTACACAACATTTAATTTAAATTGCTCAGTACATCACCACTCAGCACCAACAACGGACAGCCCAATGGGACTCACCACTGTACCAAGCGAACTAGCATCAGCCCGTCGGGTAATCGTCATCGCTCGAGTGGTCCGCGCATTCATTCTCATACTCTGAAAGGAAGTATGTAGCGCACACGTTGGCGACTATACAGACACACACAAGTGAGGTTACATGATTTGTCTCGTCCTTCGCATCCTCGGCAGCATCCCCAGCTTCCATTTAGACCCCCTGGGAGACAGCACCAACAGTTGTAGAACCTCCCCTCTTCTCCTTCACTCTTCGAGTTTCATCCATTGAGTATTCCACCCCTTTCTCCTTGTCCCGGACCATCCCCTCCACTGTTGGCTGCTCATTTGTTTCATCTGCATTCTTCCTTTCAAAATTCAGACCACCAGTTACCATTGGCCCTATCTCAAGCGAAGCCTCCTTGGCAACTGAGTCCTCATTTACAACAGCTCCATCTTTTTTATTTGTTTCATTCTTATCAGCTGGACCCATGTCGTGAACTGGAAACACATCCATTTACTACAGTATTTTATGGGTCATATTCATCTCAGTAAACACGAAGTTGAAACTGATCAAACTGTACAACAACGATAATGTTGATGCAAAGTATATGACAATTACCCGATGCAAGATACATTTGGCATCCATAACTTAAGGAATCAAGATAGGAGCATATACCACAATATTTGAAAGAATAAATTGAACAAACTCACCCTTAACTTAGACAACTTGGTACAAATCCACCCACATTTTTAGCGATAAAATTGCTTATAATCAGCAAATACAGTTATCGATTATCATCATAAGATACAAGTTTTAATAGCTTATACAGAGAAAGAAAGCAAAAGCTCAACTTACTTGATTCTTTCATCAATTGGACCGAGCAAAATCAATTGGACCGAGCAAAGCATATAAACGACAACTGGTAAAGAGCTGCCAACGAGATTGAGGAGATGAGGACTCGTATTTTCTTGAAACTCAGTCCCGTCACTTAATCCGACATAAAACCATGACCTTACCGGAATGTTGGATTTACTATAGACACAACATAACCAAGTTATACTCTTCCAAGATCATATATCCAGGAGACCATAGATACTATATCTCAAGCAAGAACAACATATTGCGAGCAAGAACAACACATCTCAAGCAAGTTTAGTGCGTTTCAAACACACTAAACACAATAAGATCTCAAAAAATATAATTGAATTTGACATTTCAAGACCTAGCCAAGTTGATGAAATCATCCTAATAACTTGAATACAGTTCAAAGCACTTTCCATAAAAATGATGATAGTAAGCACTAATGTCCTAAAGGAACAAGAAATTGACATTTAGATGTTACATTTCTTTGATGTGCTTAATCATTCAAGCCTATATCGCACTGTCACCAAAAACCAAAAAGGTTCCAGTCGTTTACATTGAAGGTGGAAACTACAAGCTTGAATCAATCTAAATGCTTATTTGCGCATGGACTGGAATCCATCTCATCACAGGATTGAAGGTTCAAATTTCCAGTGCATTCTCCATTGCAACAACCTACATAATTTGGACCACGATCAATTGAAAACCCTAAACTCGTCACCAAACCTTTGCACAATCAATTGAAAACCTAAAATATATAGGCGAGGATAGAGGAAGAGGGATGGGATAAGATATGGTTGAAAGCTATACCATTGTTGGATGTGCAATTCAGCAACCTCAGCTTCCTCCTCGGCTCCCACTGCTTGAGGATAAACCCTAGAAATCAGAGAGGAAGAACATAAGGTTAGATCTGGTGCTCGGAGCACTCATTCAATTGTTTATGAAACCGGATCCAGTAAAATCAACTAGAATAAGATCTAATTTTGAAAAAGAAGAAGGAAATTGAAGTTCGTTATACTCAGATTTGTTTGGAGGAGGAGAATCTCACCGGGAGGGAGGGAGAAAGGAGCGACAACGAGGGAGGCAGAGCGAGGTAGATGAAGGCGAGAGAGGAGAAGGGAACGGAGGCCATCGGAGGTTGAAAGAGCTCAAAAAACGCCATTGACAGGGGCTAGCAGCAAATGCCCATCATAGGCGAGAGATGGAGATTGGAGAGAATGAACGGAAAAGAGGAAGGGGAACAAGGGGCTAATTAATTTTCAAGGGGTGACGCCTAATAAAATTTCTGAAGAGGCCAAACACTTAATTAAATCTAGAAAAGGGTATATTTAGTCAAAATTTCTCAAAATAAAATGAGTGAGGCTAGAGACAAGACATCCGATTGACTATTGACAAGATAATTTTAACTAAATTACACACACGTCTTTTTCATTTTTTTCAACCAATTAAAAATTGACTCCAAAGAGCGCCTTGAAACTCCCAGCCGCCATCCATGAATGGGAGATGAACGTCCGACGCCGACCTCTTACCTCCTATGCTCTCCATTGTCGACAACCCAGGCGATAATGCGCAACCTCATGGAATCGAACCGAAAACATTAATTCAACAAAAAATAGGAACGGCGGACAAAGAGTTGAACTTAATTACAGATTAGGGTTATGGTGGAGTGGTGGTTGGGACAAATATGAGTAAGCGGATGGACTGGTGGCGGCGACTAGGAAGGATGGTGAACGGCGGTCAAGGGCGATAGCATTGGGTGGGTGGCACAAGCGAATAGGCAAACACTGAGAAGGATTGCGATGTGCGCTAGCTTTAACCGGTAGTTAAGCCCAGATCGTACGAAGGGCACAAGCCTGGAATTGAAAGGGTGGTGGTGGATGATTGAAGATTAAACCAAAGTTGCCGATTGAAATCAAGAACAAACAAAAGTTGTCAACTGAACCCTATTCGTAAAAAAAAAAAAGAAAATCCCAAAATTTCGAAGCATAATCTCTTGAAACCAAATGCAAAGTAAAAACAAAATAAAAGTATACATAATATGCAAGCAAAGAACACTTCATTGATGGTGCGAGAAGAGGAGATGAGAGGAGTCGAAGAGAGAGAGAGGAGATCGAAGATAGAGATAAGCACACATTATTCTTAACAACCTCCATCAGCCAACACTGATCAATAACACCTTCGCAGTGGCAATTCTTTTGTCTGTCCAACGCCTGATTGATAAAGAACCACTTGTGATAGATCGAACACGTACAATTGAGTCTTCCCGTCCATATGTAGAGACAATAGCAGACGCGGTGAAGGAGATTTACTTATGAAATTGGGAAGGACTTAATTTGTGCAATTTAATAAAGTTTGTCTTGTCAATAGTCGTTTTGGTATCTTGTCAGCAGCTCTTATGAAAGAGAATCAATTACCCCCATAATCTAATTTAAAAATAGTTAAATCGGGTGTATCTAGGAGAAATATTTCTCAATTTAGCCTTTTATAAAGTCCGTTAAAATATACTATTTTAAAATTTTATATATTTTTTTAGAAATGTATAAAAATATATTTATAATCCTAATTATTATTTTACATTTTTAATTTATTGAAAATTAGAATTAATATCTCCCTTATCATTTCAAATATAATTTTGAAAAAAGGCATAAAAATACTTAAGATGACATATTTTCTTAATAAGATTTTCTCTCTAAACAACATGCAGTTTTTTCTCAATGTATGTAGTATGATGTATCAACATTAATAAAGAGTTTTTTTTGTTATAGCTAGAGATTTTTTATATGATTTAAAAAAAAAATAAAAAAAAACTCTATAAAATATTTTTTAATTTTAAAAGTATTAATAATAAGCATGAAATTATTTTAAAATATTGTTTTAAAATTTGATTTTTTTGGGTAAACCGAAGAAAACCACCCCTTAAATAGGGCATATTGCTCAAAACCACCCTTAAAATCAATATTGTAGAAAACACATTTTATATAGCTTTTGTGTACCAAAGACCACCCTATCTCTAATTTCATTTAATTTTTAGAGTAAAAACCAGTAAATGACCAAAATACCCTTAACATATGGAGATGCGACATTGAAGAGGATCTTTCAAATATAGGAGTTGTGGAGAGATTTAGGAATGGATTGAAGGGGGCCTAGTATATGACCGTAATAGTTGTTGAATAATTTCAATTAACAAAGTTTATGTGGAGTTGTACATGTGTACATAAAGATAGGCGGAGAGTGAGTGGTGACAAGAAAATGATATGTATAGGGGTAATTCTGTTTTTTCAAAGACATTTAACGAAAATCTAACGACACAAAGAGGTGGGGTGGTCTTTGGTAAACAAAAGCTATATAAAGGATGGTTTTCTACAATATTGATTTTAAGGGGTGATTTTGAACAATATGTCATATTTAAGGGGTGATTTTTTGCAGTTTACCCGAGTTTTTTTTTACTTTCTTAAAAAAAAAACATTCAAAATGAAATATTTTATATTAGAGGGAGTATTAGTTAAGCTAAGGATGAAAAATAATTGATTAGAGGATGGGAAATAATTAGAGGAATTCTATGAAATAAAATGAAGGGAATGAAACTTTATTTATATCTTATTATATAAAAGACTAAGCTGGTCATTACGGTTCATCAAGTATAATTATCAATATACCCTTCTTTACTTTACCATTTGCTCACTAAATTTAGGGTTTACTTGGAAGTACTGACTTTCCCAGAATCAACAAATTGATTTTTCCGAATCAAACATCAACTCTGCTCCACTCTACTCTAATAGAGACAAAGGTGACACTCCAATTTTCCAAAGAAAAGAGAAGTACAAGAGACATGTTTGGATTTGAAGAAACTCTATCAAAAGCAACGTCTTGATTGAATCGACGTAAACTCAATGAAGATTGAAAACCTAAATTCAATCAAGAAAAAACCAATTCAATTGCAAAAATTTGTTACCGTACAGATGCTATTGAGAAAAAGAAGAAGCCTCTTTCATCTCGGATCTTTCCAATGCCTATGCTCGTAGATTACCATCACCGCCCGTAACCACTCCAACGAAGCCTCTTTGCGACAAGTCGACAAACAGATAATCATCGAAACAAACATAAAATATAAAGACGATGCAAAATGCATGCAAGAGCACTATTTAAGAGCGAAACCAAAAGAAGAGTAAATTGCGGTTATTGCCTATAAAACTTAATAAAATGAAAAAATAAAAATAAAAGGGTAAAATGGAGAATGATTTATGAGTGGAAATCGCTGTGTAATTAGATTCCGCAGCGGCGGCAGCGGAACGCAACCCCAACCCCCTTAAATAACGCACCATCCGCGGCTGTCTATTTGCCGATGCCAAATCAGGCAAAACAATGGCGGGTGTAATTTCAGGCTTAAACCCTACCAAAACCCTAAATCCCCAAATTCGTATATCAACTCCATCCATTCATTCTACCCGTTTCACGCACCGATTTAGCCCCCAAATCAGCTCGATTTCTAACTCCAAGTCCCAATCCATCTATGCTTCTGCCATGTCAACTCCGTCGCCGCTGGATTGGCAACCACAACCGCCTTCTTTAGTGGAAGCTTCGAGTCGTAAAGAAGAGGCCTTGCAACCTATCGAAGCCGCTCTTGCCAACTGTCTCTCCGAAACCGACCTTCATCTCACCGTTCCGGGGCTCTCATCCAAGACCAGAGGCAAGGTTAGCTCTCGTTTATGTTTAACAAGATTCCATTTTTATTATAAGCAAATTTGGGAATTTTTTCGGGGGGAAAAGGCGAGTTGCAGGACTATTTTGATTGATTTGGTTGGAGGGTTGTGCAACTATGAATTTCAATTTGGATATATGGGGGATTTTGATTCCCAGTAGAGGGAAAATAAACTATTTTGTCGCTGAGATATTGAATAGTGGATGCAAAATAGGAATGGACACCGATATGTTTAAATCTATTTTGCTATTGTGGGTTGATTTTTAATATTCCACTGGAGAAGTGATGGGTGGGGATTTTGAGTTTGTAGGTAAGGGACATATATGATGCTGGAGATTATCTTGTATTGGTTACCACTGATCGGCAGAGTGCATTTGACAGAATTCTAGCATCTATCCCATACAAAGGCCAGGTATGTCTCATTTTCTTATTCCTTTGTTCATGTAGTTTAAATATTGGGAGATACAAGGAAGCAAAATGCTGGTTTTAGAAGAAAAGTCTAAGGTTTGTGAGCGATCGTGTCAGGTTTTGAACGAGACTAGCTTATGGTGGTTTGGCAAGACTCATCATATTGCTCCCAATGCTGTCGTGGCTGCACCTGATAAGAATGTCACTATAGCCAGAAAATGCTCCATTTTCCCGGTCGAATTTGTGGGTAAGGCGAGCATTGCATTTTTCTTGCTCTGCTGTTTTTTACTTTGCTTAATTTAGACTTAGAGGTACAATCAAGGACTTTTGTGTTCCGCCATTTTTTGTATTGCATCTATTTACTGATAAGTGAATTTTCTTATTTGTAAATGTTCAGGGGTAAAGGCTGGTTCTTTTCTTCTAATGTGAACAATGTTTTTCCTTTCTAGTTAGAGGATATGTGACTGGAAGTACTGATACCTCCTTGTGGACGGTTTACAAGAATGGCATCCGTAATTATTGCGGCAATGCCCTCCCTGATGGTTTGGTTCCCAATCCATTCTTCTGTTATTCTTGTGCATAGAAATGCAAAATTTTACAATGTTATCATTTCTTGGAATGTTATAGGTCTGGTTAAAAATCAAAAGTTAGCTACCAATATAATAACACCAACTACTAAAGCAGCAGATCATGATGTCCCTATTACTCCTGATGAGGTAATATCTATTTCTTTGCATTTCTGATTTCAACCTTCCTCAATATGCATTGACTATTGCATGATGCAGTGGATTAAGGTATAACTAAATGGAAAAGGATAGATGTCAGTGAAGACAACATAAATTGCAGTATTTTATAAATTGCTTGACTAGTTATTGACATATTCATGCAAGAAAAAAGTCTGCCTTTTGTTTTTGGCCCCGTGGACTCTTTTACGTTCTTTGTTGTCACATCCTTTTTTGGGGGGGTTGAAGTAGGATGGAGAGACTGTTGATCTAAGAATTGCACAAATACCCCTTTCCTGTTTTTTATTTTGAAAAGCCGTGGAATGATTTAATCCATAGCATCACAGGACCACTGATTATTTCATTCTGACACATTGGCCTCACAGATAATTGAGCAAGGTCTGATGACTAAAGAAGAGTATGATGAAGCAAGCAGTAAAGCATTGAGTTTGTTCAACTATGGACAGGTATACGTATTTTCTTTATCGCCGTTCCTTTGCAAACTAGGTCTATAGTATTTAACCTGACTGAAATACCTATTTTATTTGTCCTATGTTTAACCTTCTTCCTGACTGCCATCTGCTCTGTTATCTGTCCAATTTGCCTGTGATAAATGACAATATCTAAATGTAGGCAGAAGAGTTTAATTCTCAGCCTGTGTGTTTCTGGTGTGCTATATTTACTTAACATTTTTGTTTCTTCTAGAGAAATCAAAATTGGACATTTTGTTTCGTTGCAGCAAGTGGCTTCAGAGCATGGCCTTATATTGGTTGATACTAAGTATGAATTTGGGAAGGCAACTGATGGTTCAATCCTTTTAGTTGATGAGGTTAGATTCTTCCATGAACATTTCCTATTTCCAGTTCCAAATGCATCGAAATCATGATCTTTTTTTTTTTTTTTAATAATTGGATTAGGTGCATACACCTGATTCAAGTAGATACTGGATTGCCCAATCATATGAAGAACGTTTGCAGAATGGTCAAGAACCTGAAAATGTCGATAAGGTATAACATGAGGTTTTTTCAAATATTTGGCATATCATTTAATACAAGAAATGCATCATTCTGTAACTCTTTTTTTAGACTTCTTAATAGAACATTCGTAGTTTCTCATAGTTTTTTTCAATGGAATTTCCCATGGCCCTATAAACATTATTTGAGGTGCTGAAGTTATGATATCTTGACAGGAGTTCTTAAGATTGTGGTTTAAAGATCATTGCAACCCCTATGAAGATGAAGTGAGTTCCATTATTGTTTATCTTTATCTATTCTAATCATCGCTAGATGCATAAGTTTATACAAGAAAAATGGTTGTATATGCTCAACTCTCTTTCTCATTCTAAAACTCATTGTTCTTTCCCTAATGGAAAAAAAACAGGTTCTTCCAGATGCTCCTAAAGAACTTGTTACCGAGCTTGCTTGGAGGTATGGCATACTTCTCATTACAATTTCTAACATGCAACATGCCATTTAATTCCCATTTCTCAATGCTAATTAGTAAGTAGTTTGGTAGGACTGTGAGGATACACGGGTTCTTTAGAAGTTGGTTAGTGTTGGGTGTTGTGTTCTTTAGAAGTTTCAGGTTTGACTTTTTCATTATAGCATGAAACTGCTCAACCGTAATCGTAAAGGTGCTATTTTGGATCGGTTAGGCTTTTGTTAAATGGCGTGAAGTTTAAATCTTTTCTGAGTGAATTTTGGGTTATTGCTCGAACTTTGCTCAACCCTAATCCTACAGTTATTGTGTTGGTTTGGCTAGCCTTAGGTTCAAGATATGGGGGTTTTTTTGGGTTATTTATAGGTTCAACTCAAGTCATTTATGGGTTTGGGTAATTTCTGCTTACAAATCAGAAAAAGCCCCAAATCTCAAAATTCTAAGGTTGGATTTTTGTGTTGGGTTACACTTAGATTTGTATTTGCACCAAACTCCCCTGTAGTTGTAGTTACTCTCTAGTAGTTCTCTGCGCTGCATTATCGTTAGAGTTGCTTATAGTATTTGTTACAAACTGAATTAAATATTACTTTTCATTGGCAGATACATTTTCCTGTTCGAGACAATAACAGGATCCAAATTCGATTTCCCCAATCCGAAAGTAAGTTGCTCCATTTTTCCAACCCTAAATTGCAATTCTAGTGTTTAACTCATTTATTAGTGGACTGAAATTATCTTGTTCCCGTAGGTGCCAATCCATGACAGGATCTCCAGTAATGTGTCGATGGCTCTATCATGTCTAAGGTGATTGTATTGGTGGCTCTTTTGTTTTTTTTGGTCAAGCTGGGGGCTAAGGCCCCAAGATTTTATTTAGCTAAGCGAAAATGCTGGTGGCTCGGCTATCCCAAAGTTCCTTGGATACAATTAGGACAAGACATAAAATCTTGAAAGTCGACCTCCAGTGTAATCCCTTTGGTAACCATTGTATCCGCCTCCTTGTTTGCTTGTCTCCGTATAAGATGGACCTCCACCATCCAGCTAGCCCTGCCGAGGAGGTTTCGACATTGCTTGTCTCCTTTGTTTCGCCACCACCTACACATTGTGAGCCAGGAAATCGCTAAGTTTGGTTGTAGATCAGAACTTGTTGTGTACTGGTGATTTTGTTATTCAAAGATTCCAATTGTCGGCAAGGCTGGCAATGGCATCAATTGGTGATTCCATATTTCCATGTAATCCGGGCTTGGTTGACATAACTAAAAATATTTTTCAGTTCTACACAGTACTCATTCTCTTCATTTTATTCCTCTTTTGATTAAACATAGGAATCAATGAATTCTACGCGAAAAACACTCGTAACTAGTATTAATTAAGATGACTGAACTGAACAATTTAGTCTTGTGTAATAAAGCCTTGACATTGAGACACCAGGCTATACAGCGAGTGGACTTGATCCACCCATTTCTTCGAGAGATCTGCCACCACTTGCGAGTCCACCTCAACAATCAGTAGACAAACTCCTTTCCCCTAAGCAATTCCCAATGCAAATCACCCCATAACTCTGCCACCGAAGCCATAGTAATGCCCAGGTGTGCCGCAACCGCAAACATACATATCTACCTACAATTCTTGTCCTGAAGAATCCCACCAGCACCAGCTAGCCTCGGATTCTCCTGTGAAGCTCCATTGGAATTAAGTTTTAACCCATGACTTGGTCCAACTCCAACCCACCATCACCTGGCGTCTCACAGACTCGCACTACTTGGCTTTCCTCGAGAGGTCAAGGAACTGTTCTGGGAATTGTCCAGGTTGTTAAGTCTTCCATTCTTATAATGGTTGGGATCAACAAAAGAGACATTGTTCTGGGATATTATTTTGTTACTTCTAACATTTCTACCTTTTTTTTATTATTATTTTTGGTGATTGTCTCAAAAAAAAACTAGGGTCAATGCATGTTTGGATGTTTTCTAGACACATTTTTGGATGTTATGAATCATAAAATTTGCTGAATTTGCCAAAATAAGCTAGAGACGGAATGATATCCTTCTTGGACTTGGTATCTCGATTAAGAAAGGGTTAACTATCACTAAGCAATCTTTACCATCACCCACTCGAATATATGAGGATTTCTACAAGTTAGTTTGTCTGAGTTTATGTTCTTTTCAATGTTTATAATGATTGATTTTCAAGCTACTGAAAGGAAGAGACTGGAAGAACTTGCTTGGTCTAGAACCCCTCAGTGCTATGCTTTGTAAATCCTGCAGCTCAAAGTCTCCGAGGAGCTGTATCTGAGTGTTTTTTTTTTTTATACATACACTCCATATATCGTGTCATAATGTTTAGGTTGTGTTTGACGATAGATGGAGATTATGAGGATTAAGGGGATTTCAGTAGATTTTAGGAGATGGAGATTATTTTGGTAGATTAATGAGATTTTGGGGATTGAGATTATGAATGACGGAAATCTCCAAAAGGTGTTTGGTAAGTATGAGATTGTGGTGTATTTTAAAGTATCAAAATGTCTCAAATGCCCCTAAAAAAAGCCCCACACCCCTCGTCCTTCCTTCCAAATTCACACCTTCGGTTTCCTAACCTCCCAGACGACAACCTCCCCTGCCTGGCGATTTGCGACGACGAGCCTCCTGAGCTGCGGTGACGTGAAGGCTCGGTGACTTACACCAGCAGCGCTAGGATTCAGCACCAAACAAACAAAAATTTCAACTGATGCAAAATGTTTTTATTCAACCCACAACAATGTTTTTATTCAACTGATTCAGCATCAAGCTTTCCTACCACTCACAAGATGCAAAATGACAAATCAAAGTCTATGGAATCTATCTATGACCATGATTCAACACCAAACAAACAAAAATGTCAACTGATGCTTTTGAAACAAATTGGCCTAAGCAACGAAAGGGCTATAATCGGTCCCACACTGCCCAACTTGAGACCGATTATCGACCGCCGTCTGTGGGAGGTGGACGGTCGGTGCTTCTCAAGCGTGGACACGACACAAAAGAGGCCGCCGGTAGGAAAATAGGCCGGACCTCAGTTTCCCATCCCCAAATCCCACCTCGCCCTTGGAGAACCGCCTCCCCCGGAGGAGATCTTCGCCTCCGGGCTCCAAACCCCACCACGCCGACGCCGAGAAGACAGTGGAAGAGATGAGAGGGGAGGATTGTAGCTTCCCTTGGTGGCGGGAGTGGCGAAATCGCGAAATCAGTCGTCCTTCCTCTCTCCATTCAAGTGAGCGAGCCTCAGATCTGAAATTGGGAAGCGTGGGGGGCAAGGGCAATTTTGGAACTCAAATAGCATAATTCGAGCACAATCTCCATAATCTTGGGGGAGGAGATTTCCAAATAATCTGATGAATCTCAACAATCTCCATCCCCAAATCCCCTAGAAGACATTGCCGACTACCATCGCCATGACTCAAAGCTTTTTTGTATTTTGGCAAAATCTCCACAATCTCCCAGAATCACTTGCCGAACACAGCCTTAGTATGTTCTGCTGATTAGATCATCAACAATCTTGTAATGGAGCCGAGTAACACCACTCTTGAAGCTCCTCCAGCGAACTATGCAGAGATGATAATCTTGCATTGATGTCATTATATCTGAATGTGATGATTCTTACTTGACATACTCATAAACTCCTATATGGTACACAATTCGACACTGTGAATTCTCGCAAGGCAATCAGAAACTCGTGCTTCTTAAGTATTGCTCTCTTCTTTTTATCTTTTTTTTTTTAATTTCTATGGAGAATCTTTTCCTCAATTTGCCATCACCCACGGCCATGGTGAACAAAATGTTGGGAGTGTTTTAAAACTGTTGAGTCAGAGAGATGTAATTAAGGTGTTGGTGGACTCTGCAATTGCTATTCGGTTGTCGTACGCATCCGTTCCGTTGCTAGTTTGATTTTGGTTACAATTGACGATTGAAATTCATATTTTACAATTGAGCTGACAAAATTGACTCGAAAATGGAATTTATGAAATTAGGACATTTTGGATCATCTTATCTGGTTATAATCATATTCAAGCTACAATTATGTATTTAGGTTAGTACAATTTTCAATGGTAATACGGAGGTGTCAATTTAATGTGATGACAATACGTTACAATATGCTTCTCTTATCCTAGTGTTTTAGTTTGGGTGATGCAAATTGTCCAGTTACACATATTCTAGTGTTGAGGGTTGAGATTTTTAGTTTGGTAACACATGTTTTATTTTGGTGACGTCATATGTGTCACCATCAGTGGTGAGGATAAGATTGGTGACACCGTCCTCATAAAAAAAACTAATTACTTTGTATAACCCAACAAAATTGCCACAAAAAAAGTTGTCACCAAAAAATACGTTATTACAACATGTGTCAACGAAAGTATCGCCATTGACAAGAGTGGTGACACTAACCTCTTTAAAAAAAACTGTAATCGTTAAAAAAATTATAAAAATAAAGTTATTCCCAAATAAAGATTATCACCACATATGTCACTAGCAGTATCACGGGTGGTGGTGACAATGACCTCGCTAAAAAATGCAAAAAAAAAATCAAAAAAAAATTTATCATCACATGTGACACCACTAATAAGGGTGAGGGTGGTGGTGACAATGACCTCGCTAAAAAATGCAAAAAAAAAATCAAAAAAAAATTTATCATCACATGTGACACCACTAATAAGGGTGATGACACTGACTCCATGAAAAAAAACTGACATTTACTTAAATAGGCTAAAAAAACGGATATATATCATTCCAATTTTTAATCAATCAAATTATAATAGGTTTTTTTTTTCTTAATATACAGTATTCTATATTTTTTTAGTGCTCGTTTGAATTACAATAAAAAAAACTCAAGAATTAAAATAACCAAGGAAGTAGGTTTCAATACATGTGTTTGGATTAGAATTTTATTTCTACAAAATCTAGGAAGTAAACTTCATGGGAATTCCAATTCCACCAAAATAGAAGAATTGAAATTACCATGCAAGGGGTGGGTAAGTTGAAATCCACCCCTTTTATTTATTTCAAAAAAATCTTTTTTTTCTTTTAAATTATAAATTGCTTATTTTCCAAAAATTTAAATAAATTGGTTTTTATTAATAAGGGTTACAAAAGTAATTTTACACAAATTCTCATGAAAGCTCATATTCAACCAAACATAACGCAAGGTTTTAATTTACATGAAGATAAACTTATCCAAACATGTTTTCTTAAATTATAGGAAGTTCAATTCTCATGAACTTAATTTCTCATGAATTAAATTCCTAGGAAGTGTACTTTTCAAGTTCATCCAAACGAGCACCTAATCAATAAGTTTAATTCAAAACATTACATGTATATCTAACTATTAAATAAAATTCTGCATCTATCTATTAAATTTTAAAAAATATTGCTCTAGTTTACCAGCGTCTGCCTAGAGTCGAACTCGACCAGCATCCACCCTTAAGCTTGTTCACCAACGCTTGGCAATCCGTTTCAACTAGTACCTTTCCAAACCCATAATCTGCACATGACTGCAAAGTCCACCACATTGCCTCCGCTTCCACAATTTCGACGTATGTGGAGGACTGAACCCACTTTGATCCAAACAGCACCACATGACCCTCATCGTCTCTGACCACAAAGCCTACGCCACACCCCTTTTCATCTTCTACAACGATATCACAATTGACCTTCCAGACTCCCGTTCTCGGCTTAACCCATTCCTCACCTCAGAGCTCCTCTCCGTCCCCCTCTCTTCCCTTTTCTTGTGCTCCTTCCACCGAGTCTGAGCCTACTCTGCCACCATTTTCGGTTCAATTTGGCTCCTCTCAAAGATTCGCCCATTCCTAGCTCTCCAGATCGCCTCCAAGGTGAACGCCCACAGCTGCAAAGTATCCTCTTTCTAGGCCTGTCGGATTTGCTCGAAGAAGTAAAGAACAGAGATACAACATTTGCCCCATCTCCCTAATCCGCCTACTCTTTTCCAGATCAACCTCGCTAATTTGCACCCATACAATGCATGAAGCCCATCTTCCTTCCCCTTGCAGCTCTCGCACTCGTCCTAAAAAAGAACCTTTCTCTGAACCAGGTTCACCTTGCATGGGAGAACCTCCATAAGTGCATGCCAAACAAACTTCTCCACCCTTGGCGGCACTATGAGCCTCCAGATCTTCCTCCGCAGGCTTGTGACTCGTGTAGCATCGAACTGATTGCCCACACTATCGCTCCTCTCCCTCTCCACAACAAGCCAATAAGCAGACTTTAATGTGAATCGGCTATCCCGAGTGTAGTGCCATACTCTCTCATCTTGCATTTCGGGCTTAATCAGCCTCATCTGTAGCACCATTAGGGCATCGAGAGGTAAGAGGACCGGTCGGACTAATTGATCCCTCCACTCCCTTGTATTCCAGTCAATCAAATCTATTACAGGGAGGTCCTCTAAGCCATTGGTGGCCCTGTTCAGCACCTTAAAGCTCCCGCATCTCAGGATCCACCAATCCTCCCAAATCTTAATGTTGCTCTCATTGCCTACGCACCATCTGAGCCCCACTTCTAAGATCTCCCTCCCTCTTAAGATGCACGCTTCTCCAGGTGTAGCTGGGATTGAAACCAAGCGTCGCCCCTAAAAAGTACGTCCTAGGGTAATACTTTGCCGATAGCATCCTAACAAGCAGAGATGACGGGTTCTGCAACAGACACCACCCTTGCTTTGCTAGTATGGCTAAGTTGAAGGCCTGTAGATCCCTGAACCCCATACCTCCTTCTTGCTTCGGCTTACACAGGCATTTCCAGCTGAGCCAATGAATTCTCCTCTTCTCCTCCTCACCAGAATTTACACATGAGTTGCTCGATCTCGCTGTATAGGTTGCTTGGCAATAGAAAGCAAGGCATGGTGTACATTAGGATCGCCTGAGCCACCGATTTGAGCAAGACCTCCTTGCCTCCACTCGACAATGTCTTCTCCTTTCATCCGCGAAGCTTCTTCCACACTCTTTCCTTGACATTACTAAATATAGCCTTCTTGGACCTCCCCACCATAGTCGGAAGACCAAGATACTTTTCATGCTTATCAGCTTCCCTTGCCCAATGAGCCTGGTTTTCAGTCCTGCGAGCCACATCGACATTCCTACTGAAGGATAATTCTGATTTTGCAAAGTTTACTTGTCATCCCGACGCTTCTCCATAACTCTGGAGGATTTTGACAATTTCGTTGCTCTGTTGACATGTTGCACTCGCAAAAACCACACTATCGTCAGCGAAGAAGAGATGTATGACCCTAGGCGCATTCCTTGCTATCGCAATACCCTTTAGCCGACCAGCATTCTCACTCATTTTGATCATCCCTGATAGGCCCTCAGCACATAGAAGGAATAGGTAGGGAGACAACGGATCGCCTTGTCACAAACCTCTCCCTAGAACAAAGCGCGAGGTCGGGTATCCATCAAAAAGAACCGAGAAGGATACATAGGACACACATCTCATTATCAGATTGACCCACATGTCCTCGAATCCCAATTTCCGCATACAATGATCCAAGAAGCTCTACTCCACCCTATCATAAGCCTTGGCCATGTCTAGCTTCATTGACATGTAACCCTTCTTTCCTTCTTTCCTACTCTTCATATAGTGAAACACCTCGAACGCTACCAAGACATTGTCCGTGATAAGCCTTCCAGGGACGAATGCACTCTGACTCTGTGACACCAGCTTTCCTAGGCGCCCTTTTTTTTATCTGTTCACTAGCACCTTGGACATAATTTTATAAATCACATTGCATAAACTGATAGGTCTGAGGTCAGCCATTCTGCATGGGTCAGTGACTTTAGGTATGAGTGTAATAAAAGTGTAATTAAGGTCACTAGGAAATTCGCCCCCGTTAAGAATGTTAATAACAAAATTGCTTACTTCGGGCCCGACGATATGCCATAACTTTTGATAGAAAAGCGCTGACATCCCGTCTGGCCCTGGTGATTTCGTGGGATGCAAATAAAAAATGCTTTTTTTTTTACCTTCTCAACCATATAGAGGCGAAGCAGCTCAGAGTTATCCTCAGTCGACACTAAAGGCTCGATCCCTTGAGAAGCCGATTCTAGAGGTGCTTTCGCACTGGACTTAAAGAGGGTTTTGAAATACTCAACTACCACCCTTTCTATTCCTTCCCTACTCCTCCACTCCATGCAATTTCCATCAACCAAATTTGTTATATTTCTCCTCTGCCTTCCCGTATCTTTCTTATAGAAAAAGCTAATACGCATTTCTGTCTCCCTATTTAAACTCATTCACTCTCACCCATTGGTGCCACATGATTTCTTATTTCCTCATCAACTCTCTTGACTTACTCTCCAACTCCCTTCTACAAGCCACCATCAGTCCCGTCATACCTATAGTATGCATCTCCCCCAGCTTCCTACGTATGTTTTCTAACATCATGTTTTCTAACATCTTCATGACATTCCCAAAGCACACCCCATTACACTCCTTCAAGTCACCAGCGCACCTTGATATTTTCCCCATAACTCCATTCTGTGCCATACTAGTCCCCGGATTCAGCCAGTCGTTTCTGATGACATCCTCACACTCCTCCTTTTCTAACCACATAGCCTCGAACCTGAAGGGTCGTGGCCCCCTTTTGCCTTCTGTCCTCCCCTCCTCTTCAAGATCCACCAAAAGTGGGACATGGTCCGACCTAGCTCTTATAACGAAGGAAATCTAGAACGGCAACACTGGGATGGCCAAGGCGTGCATGCCACTGACTGGACGATGATGCCGAGAGGGCAACCGGATACGACGGATGGGACGGTGAGGGCGACGACACAGGATAGAGCTCCCCAGTGCTGTTACATCTCAAGCGAGTAACTCCCGTAGTAAGAGCATTCCCAACAACTTCTCTAAAAAATTCTCCAAAATGGAGAATTATAAACCATTTATTCTGGATTTTCTTGGGCCGAATTCCAACATATTCTCCATTATGGAGTTTACCCGAAAATATATAGAGTTTTTTTTTCAAATTTAGGGAATGATCTCCATTTTTTCTCCTCATTCTCTATTTTGGAGAATGTAATGGGGAAGCTGTTGGACCAAAATCCATCTTAATATTATCCAAAAATTCAATATGGAGAAGCTGTTGAGGTTGCTCTAAGATATTTCACAGAGAAACCAAACGGATCAAACACAAGAGAAACGTTATTGTCAGTAGTGAACCGACGGACAGAGATAAGGTTTTTAACTAGCTTTGGGGCAATGAGGACATTATTAAGGTGTAGAGGGTGGGTTGGGGTCTATAATGTGGCATGGCCAATCCACGAAGAAGCAAGGCGACCACCATTGCCGACGATAATAGAGTGTGCAGGACCCTTAAAGGAAAGAGAAGAGAGGGTACCTGAAGAGTTCGTCATATGGGAGATTGCACCAGTGTCCATGTACCAAGAAGAGTCAGGAGGTGTCAGCTGCAGAGAGGAGAAGGCATGATGGACATCAGTCGGAGCGTAGCCTTGATCAGACGAAGACGGATAAGCCTGATGTCCGGTAGGCCGAGGAGCCGGACCCAGCAAGCCCACTCCCTGCTGGTTGTTGGGATACGAGCATGGTGGGCGGTACGTCGGGGGCGGGTAGCCGCAGGGCATCCACGGCGAGTTGAAGCCGGGGACGGGAGACCAATTCGGACGAGGCGTAGGATCCCAACTGTGCTGCGGCCGCCGCCCATTGCTGCGGCCGCGGCTGCTGCCTCTGCCGCGGCCGCAGCAATGGGCGGCGAAGAGAAGGGAAAGATATGAAACACTTAGAACTTGAAATGCAATGGAAAAACCCATAAAAAATGAGTGTAATCATCAAGAAACAAAATGTAGTACTTGTGACCATCCTTGTTAGGCACAAGAGAGGTCCAAATGTCACTATGAATGAGTCCCACTTTCCCTTCTCTTCTCCTCAGGTACTATTCCTTGTAAGGGCTTGCGAGGGAGATCTGAGAGAAGCGGCGCAGTTCGAGCCCGAGAATTGGAGACGAGGTTTGTTGAGGCAGCAACGAAGATCTGTAGATCCGGGGGATGAGGAAGCTTCGTTCGCTGGAAATGGCGGCCTCGGATCTAGTGTCGAGCGATCAAGTCGGTGAGAGAGTGGGGTCGGCGACGTTGGCTTCGACGAATGAAGGCGGAGAAGAGCGGACATGTGCGACGAAGAGCATGAGAGAGATGAGGAAGCCATGGGAGGTGAGGAAGCTCGGTTGAGGTTCGATAGAGCGAGGGAGGAAGGGTGGCCGAAGGTGGTGGGAAGAGGTTAGGTAAGGATCAAATTAGGGTTCCGTGAGGAAGAAAGGATGATACCATGTAGAGTGATATCAATTGATGTAAAATCCCCCTTAGGGTTTCATTCCTCATCATGTTCATATATATAGATTACAAGTATGATTGGGTCTGCGCCAATAGGCCCACTATACAATATGTAAATATATGTAATCTATCAGTGGGGATCCTCATTCAGCCTCCTCAATAAGCTCAAAGTGTGATGTCTCTCTCCATCCTAGGCTCATCCATACATGCCCGAAAAGTGCCAATCTCCACCATTCGAGCCCCTAATCATTGCATCTATATGGTGACGAGTATATGACTGGATGTGCAGTCCACCTCCTCTTCCCACATAATACTTAAGCCCCCAGATTGCTAGGTCCTCCAATCCATGGCAATTGAAGCTTAATATTTTCATGGCTCCCAGCAAGAGAGGCCACTGACCTCCCCCACCGATATCATCATAAGATCATTGTTTTTCATTCTTTTACTCACCTCCTCCTCACCCTTCTCTACATCCATCTCATCCTCTTTCCTCTTCCTGCTCACCCCTCCCGAATCCTCACTCTCCCTCTCATTTCCTAGATCTCTTGCCACACGTTTCCAATTTTTCTTAGTTTTCCTAATTCCCCTTTCTATCCCTTTCTCCTTGTTGTCCACCTCTGCCAGCCCCCTACCCCCTGAGCAAGGCCACGCCCTGTCAGCTCACCCTCACTTCCTCCTTTCCCCAGCCCATCCATGTTCCTCTCACCCCTATTGTTCATCCCATAATTTCCTAACTCGCCCAGCCCCACCAACTCCATACAATGCATCACTACATCACCCTCCTCTCCCAACTCTCTCTCTCTCTCTCTCTCTCTCTCTCTCTCTCTCTCTCTCTCTCTCCGCACTTGCATCTCATCATTTTTGTCAGCCTCCTCTAGAACTTCAATGAGTGATCGCCTCCCTTTCTTTTGTTTCCTTACATCCTGCCCTCCCTCTTGCCTCACTCCATCAGTACCTTTTCCCATGATCCTCCTCTCCACTTCTCTATCAACCCTATCCCTAGTTTGTCTCATTGGTGAAGCTCTCAACCAATCCCCATATTCATTCGAGTACACTCACGCCTCCTCTTCCTCATAGTTCGTCTCTCCATGCCCTAACCTTCCACACCCATAATAGAAATTAGGCAGTCGCTCGTATTTTAGCTCTATCCACATTTTTCGTCCTCCCACTGTAGCCATTATGCCTCTCCTTAATGGCTTCCTTATGTCAACCATCACTCGCACCCTCAGGAAGCTACCACATATTCCCCGGCATTCCTCAACTATTTCAATTAGTTCCCCAAATGATCACAACCAATTTGGTTGTCATCTCCTTTGTTCTGACCCCCAGCGGCAAATCATACAACCTTACCCAGAACTGAGCCCTCTCAAACTTCAATTGTGATGGTTGCTCCACCCCCGACTCCCTCCAAAAAGAGAAAGGACTTATCGAACGCCCACGGGCCTCCTCGAATCACTTTCTCCTTGTCTTCCCTACTAGCAAACTGAAAGACAAAGCAATTATTGCACAATTCATGAAAGACAAACCCTTTCTTTGTTTTCCAACCACTCTTCATCACCCCAAGCATCGCCGACACGTTAAAAGGTCTCGACGTCAATAGGGACCCAACCAACGTGAGCGATGATGACCTCCTCTCCCCCCCACCCCTTCGCTTCTTCCAGACCAACAATCTCATCCCTCTCCTCCTCCCTAAGGTGCACATATCTTCTCCTATCCGTCATCTGCCCGCAAACGCCGCAGTCGAGAAAATCAAACCCTAGCGAGTCCAGCAGCCAGTCCCACCAACCCCGATGGATGTCGCACGGTGTCGACAAGAACCCTAGCTTCCACAGCCCTAGCCGGAGAGAAGGAGAAACGCCCGGTCGCCTATCAGGGATAGATCGACGGAAACGCTCTCGAGCCCTAGGGTATAATTTTTTTTCCTTAGATGTCTTAACCACCTTAATTTAAAATATTTGTTTACTTTATCAACTTACCCTTTCTTATACCATACTTTTTTTAATATTTTGTTTAAAAAACACGGGACGCGGGAATTGTACTCATATATTGAAGGTTCATTAGGGATTTTTTTTCTTCTTTCTATTATTGCTAGTTAATTAGGGGCTAATTTACCCTATACTGTGTCAAACGTCCAAGTTTAGAAGGTAACTATTTAAGGTTAATAAGTAGCTAACCTAAATCTGACTAATCTGTAATCACCAAATATTCATTCAACTCGTGTAATTGTCCAATCCATGGAAATTAAGTGGGAGGAGACCAAAAACATTTTCTGGCCACTCAAACTTGTATATTAATTTATATTCTCTTAGAACAAAAATAAACTTTGCTAAAACTATTGTCCTTCTTCCCATGAAACTAAGTCCTGAATCTTTGTGTTCTTTTTGTTTCCACTTCCTTCAATCATTCAAATTCCAGAGGAAGTTCAGGAGGAAAAAACTCGTCGATTCTTCAATCTGATCGGAGTATTTTTGTTCATTTTGTTTGTAAAGTGTAGGGTTCGTCAGATTTTAACGTTGAAATCTTAGTCTCCGACAACACCAGGTTAGTGTTTCATTTTTTAGTGTAAATTCGCACATACACGTTGAATCGTTGATTTGATTTTCTGCCAGTTTTACCAATTTTGGCTTTATGATGTAGATGGGAAAAAAAATACATAATGCGACTTTATAAATTTTAAACTCGTAATAATCTATGCTCATATGATTTTTAAAAATTCGGTGTATCAATCGGATAATTATTTCACGATCAAATTAACTCAGGCCAAAATACTGACGAAAATGAAAAAAATCCCAAATTGTGCAGGAAGAACGATGGATTGGTATTTTTATCTTGCTATATTTTGAATCGATGCAATTAAGCTCGTGATCTGAGCATGAACAGAGAGAAGTTCATGTAGAGACAAATGTGGAAAGAAGATCAAGATGGGGAAGATGCAGATCAGAGATCAAAAATGGAAAGAATGAGAGTGAATTTTGAGAATTGTCATTGAGATTTGTTGTTCGGTTTACAATGAGTATTCGACAGCTTTATATATAGTTGTGATCAAGTTACAGAACAAATCTCAGCCACATGATCAAAACAACCTCTAACTAACTAAGCAAGTAATAAAACACTTAGCTTATTTATTTCTAACACTCCCCTTCAAGCTTAGTTATTTGAACTTGTTGATAACTCCGAGCTTGACCCGTTAACTTGGTCTTGATCATGGCTCACTACTTTGGTGAAAATCTCTACTGGTTGCTCCTTCGTGTATATGTACTTAGCTTCCACTTCTCTGTTCAGAATCTTGTCTCTTACAAGATGACAATCAGCTTTAATGTGTTTCGTTCTTTCATGAAACACAGGGTTTCTAGCTATGTAGAGCGGTTTGGTTGTCATAGTACAACTGATCCACTAGTCCATGATTGATGCCTAGATCATGTAACACACAAACCAGCCATGTGATTTCACAACAAGTTGCCGCCATTGCTCTGTACTCGGCTTCAGCAGTAGACATGGCAACAAGTGTCCTGCTTCTTTGTCCTCCATGAGATCAGAGAGTCACCTAGCATGATTTAGAACCACGTTAATGACCTTCTACTCATAGGACACGCTTGCCAATCTGCATCACAATAAGCTTTCATCTTGATTTCTGATTTACTTGACATCATTAACCCTTGTCCCGGAGAGTTCCTCGAGTCTCTCAGCAAATGCTTCCCAACCTTCAAATGAACCTCAGTTGGGTTTTGCATAAATTGGCTCTAGACTTGGACGGAGTATGTGATGTTTGGTCTTGTGAATGTGAGGTAGATCAACTTGCCTACCAACTGCTTGTACTTCTAAGGAGCTTTCATAGGCTCCCCTTCACTTGAGAGCTTCATATGAGCATCTAAAGGAGTGGATAATGGCTTTGAGTTAGCCATTCCCATTTCTTCCAGTAATTCTATAGTGTATTTCCTCTTATTCAGATAGATTCCATCTTTGTCCCTATCCACTTCAATCCCAAAGAAATACGATCAACTCCCCTAGATCTTTGATCTGGAAGTTCTTGTGTAGATGTTGCTTCAATCTCTCAATCTCTTCTTGATCATTTCTAGGAATGATCATGACATCTACATATACCAATAATGCAGTGAACGACTTCCCTTTTTGCTTGGTGAACAAAATATAATTGGCCTTAGATTGTGTATATCCTCCTGCCATGACAACTTGAGAAAACTTCGAGAACCACTGTCTTGGTGCTTGTTTGAGCCCGTATAGAGATTTTGTTAATTTGCAGACCAAGGGACCACCATTGACTTCACTCCCTGACTCCTCTTGAAGACAATAGGTGGAAGCCTTTGATTGAAGGTGTTTCAAAGCACTATAAGTAGGAGGGAGAGCCATATAAACATCTTCCTCAAGATCACCATGCAGAAATGCATTGGTGACATCCATTTGTGAGAAGTGCCATTAATTTGCAGTAGCAATGGCAAGAAGAGTCCTGACTATGATCATTCAGGCAACTAAAGCAAATGTCTCCGAGTAATCAATGCCATAGAGCTGAGTAAAACCTCAAGCAATAAGACGAGCCTTATGCCTTTCAAGTAAGCCATCTGACTTAAACTTGAGCTTGAAAAGCCACTTGTACGTCACCAGAGATTTGTCAGCAAGAAGGGGAACAATATCCCAAGTATGATTCCTTTATAGCGCATCTAACTCAACCACAATTGCATCACACAAAGCAAGATCCTTTAGAGCTCCAGTCACATTTTTTGGAATAGAATAGGATGCTACATTATGGACAAATACTTGTTAGGTAGGGGTACATGCTATATAGATGCAAGAGTTAGCAAGAGGGTAAAGTGAGTGAACCTTAGGTGAGTCAATTGCAGATGTGGTAAGCTCCTTGGATGCTTGACATACGAAATCCTAAAGCCAACTAGAAGACTATGATCACGAGTGGAGTGACTTGTGGGGGTTGTAAGCTCAGGGACAAAAGGCTCAGAAGGGACAACAGGTACAACAGGTGAGATATCATCAAAGTTTGTAGATATTGGTGATGGAAAGTAATCATCCAAAGAAGAAGCAAGAGGGGATATATCATTGTAATCAATTCTCATTGCCTGGGTTAGAGTTTGGAATGTAATGACCGGGAAAATTTGTATCAACAAAGTTTGAGATAGATAGAGTTGGAGAAGATTAATGTTCTTGGGCAAGCAAATAGTAAGGAAATATGTGCTCAAAGAAGATAACATTTCTGTTAATCAAGAGCTTTTGGGTTTTTATATTGAAAACTTTACACCCTTTCTGAGCATAAGGTAACCCCATAAATATGTAAGGATTTGACCGAGGATGAAATTTTTTAACATCTTTTTCATTAGATGTAGAGACAAAACATAAGCTGCCAAAAACTTTCAAGTGAGAATAGGCGATTTGTATTTTGAGTTTTGAGGGTGATTTGAGTTCGGATAGGGGTTTCTTTATATCTGGGTTAATTTTGAAAATATATCGGTTAACTTATCTCGTCGATAAATATTTTTTACTCTTCTTAATTAATATTTTTTATGTAGAAAATCTTCTTAATTAATAGATTTGACGATTTACACCGATAAAATTGTTTCGATGAACTTCATAACTACCTCACCCTGGCCTTATTTTTAATAGAATTGTTATAATTAAATCAGAGAAAAACTAGTCATAAATTTATTATTATTTTTAATAAATTAACTATCTTTTCTACTCATACCAACTTATAGTAAAACTTTTTTACTTGAAAATATGAAAATATAAATTGTGAGGGATTAATCTTTCATTTTTTTTAAAAAATATTTTTACTGAACTCAAAACTATATAGAATATTAAATTTTTATTTATAATTTCGTATTTTTTAATAATAAGTATAAAATTTTTAAAATTAATATATAAAAAAATTTATATAGTTGTTAACTTTCATAAAAGCATATGTTTAAAAGTCAAATGACTATTATTTTTAAATAGGGATAATTGCACTAAATATCCCGACCTTTATATATAGTAGCGCTTAATATCCTGACCTTGTAAGATTTCGAGAAATATCCTAAACTTTGGTGTTAGTTGCGCTCTCTACCCTGGATGAGTTTCTTAAATTACTAAAATCACTAACATAATATGAAAATTACACAAAAGCTCCCATAATTATAAAAAAAATTCAATAATCCCCCATTTTAATCAAAATAAAAAAGAAATTTATAATGCATGCTCTAAAAAAAATTAAAATAAGATCAATTACTTATTTTTAAAGTTATGTCTTATCATATCTTCTATTCCTTAAAAATATTTTTTTTTATAAAGCCATAGATATATTTTACGTAAGATTAATATGTAAGTACCATATTATATGGCCAATTAATCAAGTTTCTATGAGTATATATCCAATTTCGCCTATTTTTAATATATGTTTATCATATCTTTATTAATTATAAACAATTATCATATATTTTACTATTTATTTTTTTAAAATATATATATATATATTTTTTTTTTAATAGTATTATGTTTCATCTAGTATAGGTAGCATTTCTTAATACTTATAGATTTTTTTTAATGTCATGGAAATTTGATAGGACATATTTTCTTAAGATGCAATCACCAGATACTATATAACATGGTATGTATTAGTTTTAGTATCCAAAATAACACGGACCAAAAAGAAAAAAAATACTAATAATATATAGAGAATAGATGTAAAAATCTATATAAATTTATATTTTTTATAACATATGTTATTAAGAAATATTAATTATTTAAAGGAGTAGATGTTGTCTATTACAAATGATATTTTTTTTGGGGGGGGGGAGATTTGCGATTTTTTCAGTTTTAAATATATTAGGGGTTCGTTAAAAATATTTTATTAATATGGGTGATTTTGTGTAATTTTTCCATTATTTGTGTACTTTTTTAATTAAAAAACTTATCTAGGGTAGAGAGCGCAACTAACATCAAAGTTCAGGATATTTTGCGAAATCTTAGAAGGTCGGGATATTAAAAGCAACTATCCATAAAGGTCGGGATATTTAGCGCAATTAACCCTTTTAAATAAAAAGAGTATAATTTATTACTCCCTCCGTTCCATAATACATGTTATTTTCCTTTTTGGCACGCTATTTAATGAGCGAAAAACTCTATAAAATATTATTTTTTTAATTAATTTTTTTATATAATATGATACTTATTAGCAATAAGTATCATATCATATAAAAAATCAATTAAAAAAATTATATTTTATAGAGTTTTCCGCTTATTAAAAAGCGTGTCTAAAAGGAAAGGGACGTGTATTATGGAACGGAGGGAGTAATGAATAGATAATTTTGTGCAAATATACCAAACTCAAGGGTGCGCTTATAATTTATCCTAATATATACATATATTTTTTTGGTAGGATTTATCCTAATATATATATGTTTTTTTTTTTTTTAATCAAGAATATATATATATATATATATATTGGGTGTAACTCGTCACACTTACTTGTTAACCTTTTATTGCCCAACCCTCGTACCTAATTGTTTGTGAGTTTCTTCAAACTCTCCACAGATAACGATCGAAAACGGAAGCGGATCGAGATGGAGATACAGCGGAAGGAAACGCCCCCGCCGTTGTCGTCAACGTCATCGTCGTCGTTCATCACCGCTAAACGGAGTTTGCTCTTCTTCAATTGCGTTATCCTAGGGATCGGGATCACCGGTGGGCCCCTCGTGATGCGCCTCTACTACATCCACGGTGGATCCCGCATCTGGCTCCAGGCCTGCCTCGAGACCGCCGGCTTCCCCGTCATGCTCCTCCCGCTCCTCCTCTCCTTCGTCAAGCGCCGACGCGCCTCCTCCCACGCGCCCCTCCTCTCCATCACGCCGCCCCTCGCCGCCTACTCCGCTGCCGTGGGAGCCGTCGCGGGCGCCGCTGACTACCTCTACGCGCGCGGCGTCGGCCTGATCCCGGTCTCCACGTCGTCCCTCATCCTCTCCACGCAGATGGCCTTCACGGCGGTGTTCTGCTACCTCCTCGTGAGGCAGCGGTTCACGGCGTCCTCCGTCAACGCCGTTTTCCTGCTGACGATGGCCGCCGGCGTCCTGGCGATGCACTCCGGCGGGGATAAGATTAAGGGGGAGTCCGGATCGGAGTTCTACATGGGGTTCTTCATGACGCTGGCGGCGTCTGCGCTCTACGCGCTCATGCTGCCGCTCGTCGAGTTCTCGTACGCAAAGTCCGACCGCCCCGTCACATTCGATCTCGTCATGGAGATGCAGTTCGTCCTCTCCTTCGTCGCCACCGTCATCTGCCTCGTCGGAATGATCATCAATAAGGATTTTCAGGTACCCAAAATAATAATTATTGTAATTCAATAATAATGTCTGCTATGGAGTATTTTTTATTTTTTATTTTTTTTCTAATGAATTAATGAAGAAAAGATAAAATCATAAATTATAAGTATATTTTTTATATAAAATATACAGTATAACATTTGTCGATCTCTATACATTATAGATCATAAATTAAAATTAACTAATTAATTTTTGACTTGGTAGTATGAAAACGATAATAATTAATTAAAAACAAAATTATTAATTTTCCGCTAAAATACAAACATTATTATTTGATTGAGCTGTGATTTGCTTTAATTTTTTAAGGGTAAAAGATATGGTTGGTTAGTAAGTGTAGATTTGTTTTTTTAGTTTGTTTCGGTAGACAAATATTGATTGTGATGTGTGGACGTATGTGAAAGGATGAATTCAGTTGATAGTCGCGTGATTTGTTAGGAACGATAGGGGATGTGTGGTGGGTGATGGCTACTCATAACTCACACTATAATTAATTAATTAATTGATCCTGAATTGGATACTAATTGCCCATATTGCTTAATTAGAAAACGATCAAGAAAATACGGACAAGATATTTTTAAGGAAAAAAGAAAATTGAAGAAAAGAAGATGATCCTAAAATATAGAAAAAATAATATTTTTTAATTGAGATTCTACGTAGGTAGGAGAAAATATCGGAATCTATCATATAATCGGCTTTGTTTATCCACTTTGATCCCATGGAGTTTATCTGCTTTAAATTAATAGGATTTTTACATTGAGAGATTTTAAGTTCATTTTGTAATTGAAAATAAAAAATTTATAGTATATTTGATTCGGTTAGTATCGTTAGAAATCACCTAGGGTTCGTATGGGACGGGGTAATAAACTGACTAAAATTATAAACAAGGTAAAAATTTATAAACTGTTGGTAAAAGTAGTTAAAATTTTATGAAAAAATATAAACTCCGTATGGGGCGAAAAACAGTTTATTTGTAAAAAGTGGAGTTTATTTGGTTTTTATTAGGGGTATTGTAGTACTTTCAAACCAAATAAGATAAAAGAGAAGGGGTAAAATAGTAATTATGGAATATAAACCTCAAAATAAGCTTCAATCTGCAGCTTATTTATAAACCCTTTTTTTAACCGACTAAAGCTTATTTGTTGTTACCATACACCATTTAAACCCGTTTATTTTTTTAACAGCTAATAATTTCACACTTTTTAACCTGCTAATATAGTAACCATACACAGCCCTAGTCTATGATATAAGGCATTATTTGGTATTATTAACTTAATTATGTTATTTAAAACTCAATCAATTTAAATAAAGATAAAATTGATTTCGATGCATAATTACATATAGGTAGTTTTTTTTTTTAAAAAAAAAATCTCTCAAAGTAATGCACTTTTTATACTTTAAAAGTCTTCATACATTGCGGTCAAGATAAGCTGCTATTAACAAGTTGACACCTTAGTCAAACTAGCTAGTGAAACGTCTTTTTTTTTTAAAATATATATCAACAATATATATAGGGTCCATTTTTTTCAGAAAACTTTTATGGCATGTAATATGTAAGTCGAAGGCGTCTTTATCCTTTATTATCCACTTTTCTATTGGGATAAGATTTATGTTTTAGAAAAAAAATATCTTTAATTATTTTTTTTTTATAAATTTTAAATTAAATTCTTAGAATCACTTATGTTTTTATAGAATATTTTTTCTAATTAGAATCTTAACCCATATCTGAAAGACCATATTATCTTTCCCACCTTGTATTTTTGTTTACACTTTGTATTTTTGTGTAAATAAATATACTCCTATCTTAGTGGGTAAGGATGACGTGTAGTGATCAATAAGTCATTAATTCAAATCTCCCTCTTCATATTGTAACGAGCCTGTGTCCCTATCTATGCACCAAAAGAAAAAAAAAATCCCTCTAGAGATTACACTTACAGGCTGTCTTGCTCCAATCTTAACTTCCTTATTTAAGAACAATCATTTACTTAATCATTGTTCATTTGATATGATATGTCCATTTATTATAAGAAACTAATAAATGATAATGTGATATGCTGATTTATGATAAGAAATTAAAAAGGGCCGGTAATATTAGTGCCAAACAAAGGCATATCATGCATTATTGTTCATTTCATATGATATGTCCATCCATTGGTTTTCATTTTTTTTTTCTATTGTTTTAATTTATCATTATGTCTAAAACTTGGGTAATTAATGTGATTATTTGAGAGGGTTTCTCTCGCCGCCGCCCACTATCTTCATCAGCCCCGCATACCATACTATGCTTCTCGTCGCCGGAATTTGTGCCGAGCTCCTACATCTCCTTTGGGAGCCTTAAATCTCCTTCGGGAGCCTAAACCCATCCCCTTCGGGATCACGCAAGCTTTCCTGTACACGCCGACCCCGGTTCTAGCTGCCGTGCCTTTGAATCGTCGTTTGTGGCGGCTGTTTGCTGGTTTGAGGGCTCGTCTCTCTCTTACTCCATTAATCTAATCTATTCACTCCCGGCCGGGTGATTGGTCTTGCCCTCTCCGTGGTGGCTGGATTATGGCCTTCGTGACCTCCTCTATAGGGTTTCTAATCCCTTCTCGTCCCCCCTTCTCGCTGGTGGTGGCGGATGGCACTTGCTGCCCTCTCATCCTCCTATTACTGTTCATCGCCCCCCTTCCCGTCTGGTGCCGTCGGTGCTGGATTCGGATTTGGTTTTGGGGTAATTGTTCCTCCCCCAGCGGAATCAATCTCAAGTCTCTATTTTTGGGGAACTTTGTAAATCTTTTTTGCTGTTGATTTGGGGTCTCCCTTCCCTGAATCGATGTGTAATTAGGTCCTCCGACGCCGCCTTGGTGCCATTCCGGGCGCTCCGTGTGTCCCATTCTTGCCTCTCTGGCCTCCGTCACCATCCGACGCCTCTGAGTTCCTCTCGATGTCTGGCGCTGCTGCGTCCTCTCTGCCTCCCTGTCGGCGGCGGCTGGTGCTTTGCTAATTTCCACAGATTACCTATTAAGCGGCGCCTCATTCCTTGGCTCTTCCCCGTCGAATCTACTGCCTCTTTGGTTCGGGCTTGCTCCGGGCTTGGCTTGGGCCCCAAGTTGTGTTCGGGCTGGTTTCGGGCTTGGCTTGAGCCCCAAGTTGTGTTCGGGCTGGCTTCGGACTTGGCTTGGGCCCCAAGCTATGCCTCTCTAGCTCATGTGCTCTTCTTTGGGCTTGGGCCGATATAATTTATTAATTATAGGTTTGGAAATAAAATATAAATAAATTAACTATTAGCAAATAAATTCCGGATTTTTCTTGCGATCTTCGTCCTCTCGCGGTCGTGCTTCATTTTCTCGGGTTGGTTGGAGTTCTGTCTGCTGGTTCGTGGTTAGTTTCGGTTGAGGAGCAGTTTTGCGGCCCTGGTTGATCGAAGTGATCGTGTTGGTGGTGTTCGTGGTCTCCGAAGATCCTTCATCTAGGTGGAGGGAACGTCGTGTGATCCACACTTCCCCAGGAGTCGTCTTTGCCCTTCGTGGATTTCTGCTTCCGTCTTTCCGGCGACGAGACATCGTGTCAGCTGTGCTGTCCCATGCGCTCGCTATCCACTTCTCCATGCCGGGTCTCCATCTTCTCGCTGCTGTGTCCGCTTGTGTGCTTAGGGTCTGGGGTTTTCCGGGTTTATTTGGTGTAGTTCTTTTGATGTATTATTGTATTCTGTTTCCTTGTTTTTTCGTTTGCTATGTTGTATGTTTAGACGGCTTGCCTCGGCCTCTCGAGGTCCGGGCCTGTCCGGTCTCGAATTTTTTCCTAATAAAAAAAAATATAAAAAAATAAAAAAATGTGATTATTTATTTTGAATAGGCAATGGCAAAGGAAATGAAGGAATACGATCTAGGGCAAGGGGCGTACGTATTGGTGCTAGTGTTCAGCGCCTTTGTGTGGCAGTTCTTCTACATAGGAGCACTAGGAGTCATCCACTTCGGGTCGTCGCTCCTCTCCGGAATCATCATCGCAGTTTGCCTCCCGGTGACGGAAATCCTAGGCGTCATCATCTACAAGGAGAAGTTCCAAGTGGAGAAGGCGGTGGCCCTCGTGCTCTCCGTTTGGGGCTTCGTTTCCTACTTCTACGGGGAGATCAAAGGCATCCGCAAGAAGAGAAGACATCAACTTTCCACTTCAACTACTTCTGTAGCTTAATAAGGATCGGATCGGAGCTATTCTTTTTTCTTTTGGCTTAATTAATTAGTCGATCGATGTCATGTGTAGAATCTATATCCACTTATGCAACAACGTTCTTTGGCTTTCCAATTTCCAAGCCGATAAGACTCTAGCTCGGATGCGTGTGGTATAATTAACGATGGATGATTTTAGTACCTGACCCCTTTTATTAGATTAATATCCCTTCAATAGAGATTTCCACGATCAGGAAATAACTAACAAATTCCTAAATAGATAAAAGTCTAATATTTACAACAGGTTGAGTGAAATGTGTGTGCATGTGATTTTATGAAGATTTTTTTTCATTAGGCAGGAGGGATGAGGTCCCGGAGACCTATGTCGTTATTGATATTGAGACCTCAGGTAGAGTGACAAATGTGATTTTACGAAGAAGGAGAAGCTACGTGGAGGTGGGTGATTATTTTAATTTTTTTAAATAACAAAAGTGATATAGTACGCGCGACATACATGTCTTAATTTTTGCAATATCTTTGCTAATGGGTAAATCGAGAGGTCGAAAAGATTAGGTAATGGACTAACCACCGTGAAGCAAAAAAAAAATATATATGCAACCAAATACACAACCCAAACACAACTGTCCCGGAAAAAAAAACAAATCAAACACAACTGCTACTAGCTAGCAAAATCAGATCGGCGGAGTAGACGTTAAGGAAGACCAAGGATAAACCACAAATGTCAAGGGAGAGTCAAAAGATTGACATTGTGTCTCGGTGTCAGGGAGACGAAAGCAGAGATCCACAAAGGGAAAGAGACATTTCCTTAGGAAGTGTGTATTAACAATGTTATCATCACTTAAAAGAGGTATCTTCATAAACGACGAACATTGCTACGATCAAATCGATCAACAAGGGATCTAAATCTATCACTTTATCCAAAACTAATCACAACCAAATAAAATAAAATAAACATCACTAAGAAGAACACATCTAACCAAGAACAAGAAAGACAAGTCTATAAGACTATAATTCCCAATTAGCAACAACAAAGTTAACAACAATAATCAAATGAATCAATAAAGTGAAATAACCACTTTGGACAAAAGCAATGGGAAACCAACCCCCTTGGAAGTCCTTGGACTCCCAATTAGCTTCGTTTGTTTGTTGTTGTGGTGGTGGTTGATGATGATGCGTTTTTTGTATTCATTTTGACTTCAAACTGATCGGGCCGGGCAAAAAGCAGTCCAAGGATAAATGAAATATAAATGCACAGAAAAGAGATGAGATAATAGCATCCGCATCCATTGAACTCAATTCGGTTCCTTAGTAACAAACCCATCACATCATTCCTTAATAAAACATCATTCCCCCCTTTCCCTTTGCTTTTTCTGAAAAAATCAGAAGTAGGCCCCACTTGCATAGAAAACAACCCGTGTTTAAGGGTTTCTACCAAGTGAACCTTTCAAATCGTTCTTTACCTTTAAATGTGGCAGATGAAATATTTTAATAATTTGTTCCTTAGTTTTGCAATTAAGACACTTCGATGTCCATGCTCTAAACACCCAATGTGGGTGCTCTGATGCTTTTGTCCAAACTAGTTATTGCACTTAAAAGAGTCAAAAGCTTTGACTTGCCAGTGCAAATGTACTTTAGTAGGTAAAGGATTACCGATTACGTACTTTAGGGGTTGGAATAGTAGTACGTAGTAGGTAATGGAGTAGGAATAGGCAGGGGTGGAACTTTTTTTTTTTTAAGTAAATTCTTTTTGTGGTCTCCGACCTTTAAAGGCTAGTCATTATTGGTCCATAATATTTTTAAGTGTTAATTTTAGTCTCTAACCTTTTACATATTGCTACTATTTGGTAGTTTCGTCTATTTTCTTGTTAAACTAAACGATAAAATTATTTAATTTTCTAAATAAATCCGAGAGAGATTAGAGAAGAGTTGGGGTTACAAGCAAGGCCGTCCAATGAATTTTAGAGGTCCCGTTCAATATTACCCTAATCTTAAAATATTTTAATTTTTTTTCCGACTTGCTAATTATTAAAAAAATCTTTTATGTGTAGTTTTTAACCTATTAAAAAATGTGTCAACAAGTTAAGCATCCACTATTTTAACACGAATATAGTACTTATTACATTTATCGATCTTTCAAAAACATGTAACACGTAAATGATGTAAAATAAATATATTCCTTTAAATAAGATAATAAAAAAATATGCCCAAATAAATTTAATATAGGACTTCTTCCTATTAGATTTTAAGTCATATATTTTGACTCTTTAATTGTGTATCAATACATGATGTGTGATATAGTATTTTTACATTAAAAACTCATTTATTGTGTGAAGTAATTTACAAATAAAATTTTGAATATATATGTGGAAAATCTTAAAATATCATAAATTATACTCTAATACAAGGATTTGTATTAAAATAACCAACAAAAATAGTTAATAAGGAGGCCCAATAACTAAAATAGTTTTTCATTTAGAAAAGGCAATTAGAAAATGTACATTTAATAAGAAGTTGGAATTTAGTTGGACGGGATGACCAAATAGTAGCAATATGTAAAAGCTTAGGGACTAAAATTAACACTTAAAAATGTTAGGGGCTGATAGTAGCCAACCTTTAAAGGTTAGGGACTACCAAAGTGATTTACCTTTTTTTTATTAGGTAAAAATTCAAGGCCAGATAAACCTGAACCTCAAAGGCTGACAAGTTGGCAGACGGATAACCGTCAAAAGACAAACAAAAAATACAAAGATGGTGCAACATAAAGGCAAAAACGCTCCATAAAGCGAAACAAAACACAACTAAACCAAACAAGAGGGTTGGACCTTTCAAATGAACTAGTCCTATATCCGATTCAACAATTATACTTATTTAATATATATTTTTTTCTATAAAAATCCATAGTATATAATATTAACTTGCATTATTAGAATATAAAATATTTCAAAAAAAAATTATCCGCAAAATCGTATCATAATATATAAAAAGATTATCTTCTTAAATTTTTTTTTTTAACAAAATCATACTCAACTTGTTTGACAACATATTAAAACAAAATCCCTCTTCGAAGGGAGTCGACACCCTTGTCGGAGCCCTCCGTATGGCCTGTGAACCCCTCTTCGGAGGCTAATATTTCCTCTTCAGAGGTCGAATCTCCTTCTCATCTGAGAAGTCCCTTGTCGGTGGTTGTCCCTTCCTCTTTAGAGGTCGGGTTTCCGTCACGCCGGACCAGTGGCGGTTGCAGAATCCTCCGAAAGGTGGGGCGAAATTTCTTTTGTGTACTCATATATTGGCCTTGAATAAACTCATTTGCCTAAGCTATGACTTTCAACTTAGCAGTAGATTGTAGAAAAGTAGACTTACATTTGCTTGGTTGCTATGGTATTGGTTTCTCATCATTCATTGGAAATTCAAGCATTTGTCATATTTAGGAGTGTAAACTTATCGAAATTCAATCATACTAAATTCAAGGCTTTTGCATATTAGCTAGGATTGTAAACTCATCAACTTTATAATATCTTTTGCTTCCCAAAGACATGATAGAAATTGTGATTTGAATATGTAGGGTAAGAAAATACAAATATTGCATAACACTTCACAAATTCAGTTCATAAACTTCATTCTGAAAATCACATATACACAATAATTAAAACACAAAATTTATTCTCAAAATCACAAACTCTAATGAAAATTTCACAAAATTTATTCTCATAATCAAATCCTAATTTCACCAATTTTAAGTAGTATATAATAGGGAGGTCGGGAAGTGGGAATATAATTAAATAATGGGGTAGAAACATAGAGAGTGGGTGCAAGTTGAACAAAGAATAAAAAAGCTTTTTTGAAAGAGAAATTTTTTTTTTCAAATGAGGCTAATTTCACTAATTTTACGAGGTTTAATTAGTTATAGGTTATAGCTAGATAATTTGTATATAATAGGGAGGTCGGGAAGTGTGAATATAATTAAATAAGAGAGTAGAAACATAGAGAGTGAGGTGCAAGTTAAACAAATAATAAAAAAGTTTTTTTTTTGGAGGTGAATTTTTTTTTAAAAAAAGCTAGTAGGAATTGAACCCCCAACCTTTGGTCTTATTTTACTTTCCTTCATTCCCACCAACCAACTAAGCAAAGTAGACAAGTTGATTATATATTCATCATAGTTTTACTTATTACAACACTTCCATATATATAAATAATTTTTTATTTATTTTTGAAACTCCGGGGCGCGTGGGTCGAAGGGTGGGGCAGGCATAGGGGCCGCCCCTGCGCCGGACCATGGCTTGTTGGCATGCATCGTTGCATTGTCACTCTCCCTATCTCCCAAACCTAACCTCCTCCTTCGCTCTCTTCGGAGGCCGGTTTTGTTTTTTGATGTTGGTTTGTGTGGTTTGGGTTCCTCAAACGTCATTGTTGACGCTTCTTAAGTTGGTTAATTGAATATTCCGGTTTCAATCTCTCTCTAATTCGGGTGTTTGGGGACCCAATCCTTTCCCCTCCACTTGTATTTCCCGTGGTTGTCCTCCGCGATTCGGACGGACTTTGCTTTTCCGACGGGCGTCTACCCTCCTCCTCATCTAATCTGTCTCCTACTATTTTCGGAGGTGTTCTCCCCTCGGCGGGGCTCCGTGGCGTTGCCCTGGTGGCGGCTCTGTTGGGTCTTCGATCCTCGTCGTGGTCATGTCCGTCATCCTACTCCCCGGTTTAGAAACTCCAATCCTCTCCTTCTCCCGATCCTCGTTGGTTTGGGGTTGATCATGGTCGCGCGATCCCGCTTGGTCTGCAGCCAGTTTTCGTCTGGGCCTTGGCTCCGCTCCCTTCCCCGAGCGTTCTTTCCCCTCCTTTCTCCCAGTCTGGTCGGCTGCGGTCGTTCTCGCTCGCCCTTGTTTTGTTCCTGGGTTAAGGTAGGCGGAACTTCCTTGGGCCTATTGGATGGGCTTTTCTTTGTCCTTTAGGCCCAAGGCAAATCCTTGGGCCATGAGCAAGCCCTAAGGAAAAAATATATAAAAATAAAGATAAAAATTTATACTTCATCCGTTCGGCAAAATATGTCATTTTAACTCTCCACACAACTTTTAATAAAGTTAATAATTACACTCCTTTTTTACTAATTTACCCTCATGTATTACTCTACTTTTTACTTTATTAAAAACTACAACTCACAACACATCAATCAAATCAAGGGCATTTTAGTAAAGTAGAAGCAAAAATACCTAAAATGACAAGCTTTTCCGAACAAAAAAAAACTCTACAACGACAAGTTTTGGCGAACGGAGGGAGTAATTAATAACTAATAACCTAAAATAAATTAATAAATCTCAAAAGGGTTCCTTAATATAATTCCTTGTCGGGTTCGTTAAATTCCGCTAGGGTCTTTGGTGCTTTCGGTTTAGGCGGAGTGGAGCTTTACGTTTTGCGTGTCTGAACTCTCTTTTCTGTTTGATGGGGTTCTGGTTGTTTGGTGTCAGGACAGGTTGGGGTCGTGGTAGTGTGTATCGAGGCGTCTCCTTTTCCCGGAAGGTTGTTTCCTTGGAGGTTCGTCTACGATGCCCACGTGTGACTCCTAATGCACCACTGGCTTGCGGAGCTGCTTCTGGGTAGTGCTTGGCTTCGTTCGTCGTCTACGTCGGCCCATCTCTTTCGGTTTGGTTGTGTTTAGTTTCGCCTTGTAGAGTGCTTTTGCCTGTAATCTGCACCATCTTTGTATTTTGTATTTTGTTTGTTTATGATGGTTATCCATCTGCTGACTTGTCGGCCCTCGAGATTTAGGTATGTCTGACCTTGAATTTTTACCTAATAAAAAAAAAACTGAAACAAAATCCCTCCAATAACCCTTATAATAAAATTTATATATTTTTTGGTATGAAGTGAAATAATATGTTATTTTTTGGCTAAAAATATCATGTCATTAAAAATAAATATTTTTATTTATAAAAAACATTAAAAGTAGTATAAAAATAAAGCGTATTATTCTTTATAACTTCATTTTCACATTCTTGTAAGAGAACTTCATTTAAATTATAAATGAAAGATATTTGTCTTTAATTAATAAACCACATTTTGGTGAAAAATATTAAACTAATGTAGAAATTTATTTATTGCAATATTTATTTCAAAATATGTAAAATCAAACAAAAATTGAACAAATAGATTATTTTCTCTTTATAACAATATGAGTACTTTAATAATGAAATACTCAAGATACCTAAAAAATGGTATAAAGAGGTACTTCATCTCTTACTATTGGAACTCTCTGACTCTAATCATCTTTGAAAATTAATATCATTGAATTTTTAAATGTTGAAAAGCTTATGCTTTAGCATTGTAGAAGATTTTGTATAATTTTGATACTTTTTGTTCAAATTATTTCTTTTTCTAATATAATAACTACTATTATTGTAAGTAATTATCTCCAGATTTAAGAACAACTTTTTTGTTTTACTAAGTATAAAATGAAAAATATTAATAAAGTATTATTAACATTATTAAGAGTAATGATACAAAATCCTGGATAAATTAGCTTCTTTACTTAATTAATATCCCTAAAAATAACCTGATTTTCACTCGATAGCCTATACAATAGAAATATACAAAACTATTGTTGTGAGCCGAATCTGCCATGTTTTACAGTAACTTTTATATCGTTTTCTGCATACATTTCATGCATTTGGGGTAGAATAGTACAGAATCTATGTAGTTTATGCTTATTTGCCAAATTATGGAATCTACACCAGTTTCTATTTAAATTCGCAGAATTCGAGGCAATTTACAGCAGTTCTGAGAAAGGACGAAGAAGCTCGAAAGTCAACTACAAAAGTCCAAAGTCAAAGAGCGATAGAACCAGGACAAATTGAGCTGAAACCAAGTGTTAGTCGATATCGAGTACTTTTACTCGATATCGACCAAAGAAGTCCGAGTAGAGCACTGGTCGAGTAGGAGCCGATCGAGGAGCTGAAGACGAAGCCAACCCGACTCCAAATCCCTACTCGATATCGAGTACTTTTACTCGATATCGACAAAACTTGAAAGTCATGCCCTGAGTGGAGGAAGCAACAATGGATCGAGAAGCCGAAGACTGGACATACCGAGCACCATGTACTCGATATCGACAAACCCAACACCACATGACCGAGACAGTGTCGGGGAGAGGTTGCTCGACAACACCAGTCCAGCAAGTCGATGACATCCTTCCTCGATATCGAGTAGTTTACTCAATATCGACAAGACCTGAGACACCTGTCCGAGCTAGATCGAGAACCGGTTACTCGAGAAGACCAGTGAAGCCAAAGTCAACCACGAAGTTACTCGATATCGAGTAGTTTACTCGATATCGAGGAGAGCTCTCCTGGGCCGCGTTACACGGTGAGCTGTCCGAGTCGAGTTGGGCTTGCTTGGATCCGAAGTTGTCCGATTCTATCCACATCTATCAAGATCTATCAACTCCATGAAGGATTTACCTACTTTAGATATATTCCCTTTTTGGATTTAATTCTTTTATTCTATTATTTAATCCTTAAGTAAGTAGATAAAGAGATATAGATATAGATAGATATTTCCTTCCTTGACTGGCAAGGATTGGAAGCCTATAAATAAGGCCCTAGGGGCTGGATTTTATTCATTCAATTTCAGTTACAATTAGTTACATATAGAGAGAGTAGAGGAGAGAGCTTGTGGCGAGAGAAGTTGGAAAGGCGAAAGCGGATTTGGCTTCGATTGGTTGTAAGCTTTCTTTAGTTTATTTAATGCAAGTTATTTCATTTTGTTTATTAATGAGTTTCTTGATGATGAAGAGCGAGTAGTCCACCCACTTCTAGGGTCGGGGTGAGCCCGACGGTAGCCATGTAAAGTGATGCGATAAAGGTTTGATATTTCTATGCAATTCGTCTTCTATCCCTATGAGCATGATTCTTTTGCGAGAGTTGAAGGTGATCCTTGTTTGTTTTATTAAAGCAAAAGTGATCTTAATACAACTTGCGTTAATTATGCGGAAAGGGTTAGTAACAATTTTGGTTTATGCGAAAGCCTCTATATTCCTATTTCTTAATAACGAAAGTTATTTGATGAAAAACATGATCTTTTATGCCTTTATATGTTATTTGGCATGGTTATCGTTGTAGTGTTGATACCCTGGCCTTGGAAGTCTTTAGTTTATTAAATTTATTTCGTTGAAAATCTGCATTCTGTGTTCGAAAGTTTGCATCTTTAAGTTTTTGCTGTTTGTCGACTTCGAGCTGGTTCTTGTCGATATCGAGTTGATCTACTCGATATCGAGGAGAGTTTTACTTGACATTGGCCTCTTCTGTTGGTCTTCGTTTCTGTTGTCGATATTGATTCTCTATTGTCGATTTTCTTTAGTCGATATCGAGGCCTGTTTCTCGATATCGAGTAGGTTATGTGCTTTGCTTTCTTTTTTGCTTTGGTTTGTCTGTGAGATTTACAGCTACCTGAGATCCGCTGACACGCTTACTCGTGGATCGATCCTGACTTCCCACTGCTGCATCAGGAGGAGGTCTTGTAATTATTTGCGTGGGCACGAATCTGGTTTGATCCATTTTATTATATTTTAAACTCGATTTCCTCCTACAAAAAATTGGCGCCGTTGCCGGGGAAGCAATCATTCGCGCCTTAGGTAGTCAGATCTCACTTTTCCTTTGAGCTACTTCGCAAGTGTATGCGCCGTTCTGGTCAACCACCTGAGTTTGACGGCTTAGACGAACCGAAACGCCTTTTACACGTCCACGCTAAACTAAAAAGAGTCATGGCGGCCGCAGAAACACAAGAACAGCTAATTGAGAGGCTTCGGAGAGAACTGGCCGCTAAGGATGCTACTCTCGCCACTGAGAGAGCAGGAAGCGAACAGGAAGCTGAGCGTGTAAGGCAAGCAGAAGACGAGCTCGCTAATATCCTACCACTGTAGAGGATTACATGCACCCGACTCTCGTCGTGCCTGAATCGGCTATTCTAATCCCTCGGAATAACTATGAAATTCGCACTCTTTTCTTAATAGAAATTAAACATAATGCTTTCCATGGTAGATTTAATGAATGCCCTCTTCGACATATTACAAACTTTACTGATATGTGTCATACTCGTGCTGAAGGTACCACCTTGGAGTACATCTTAATGAAGGCTTTTCGTTGGTCTCTAGCTGGTCCAGCATTGAAATGGCTTGAAGGGCTGAAACCACGATCCCTCACAACATGGGCTCAAGTAAAGCAGGAATTTCTCAATAAATTCTTTCCTCCTGCCAAGACAGCGCTCCTTCGCCAAAAGATTACATCTTTCAAACAGCAGCCTGGAGAGCCGCTAGCAAAGCCATGGGAACTCTATAAGGATCTACTGCGATCCTACCCTACACATGGACAACAACCTTGCATCGTTCAGGAGATCTTCTTCAACTCTCTTGACCTAACTGCTAAAGATAGGGTCAACACATATACCCATTATGAGTATCTGACCATGCCGCCAGCTGATGCATGGGCTGCCCTAGACAAGCTGACCAACTATGATAACAAGTATGGGACTTCAATCAACTATGATGAGAATGCCTATGCCAAGCCAGCCTCATCCATGCCCCTCTATGAGCCCTCTAAAGAAATTGATCCAGATGTCAAGGAGCGGTACTACAGAGATCAGAATCGCAAGCTCCTCAAGCAAGTCCAGTATCTTTCTATCAACAAATCCTGCATCAAATGCGGATCACAACGGCACATCACTACTGAGTGCCCACACACAGAACAAGTGAGGCTGGCAAAATACCACGAAGAGGAAGCTTACATAGGGGGTCCTAATCGCTACATGGGGGAGAAAAGGTTTCAGCAACCACAATGGAACCAAGGTGCCCCTAGGAACCCCCCGCCATACAGAGCTCCAGGACATCCGGAAAGGGACTAGAAAAGGGAAGATCTACAGACCATCCTAGAGGAAATACGGAGGAACCATTCAGACACCAAGCAGTCCTTCAACTCAATCTACATTCAGATACAAGGTGTCAACTCTAGGCTTGGGGAGATTGATATATGGCGGAAATCAATGGAGACACAGATTGGCCAGCTATCAGAGGTTCGCTCCCTGGATCTTCAGAACCAAATCCCAAGGGGAAGACCGGACACATCGCTGCTGTGAAACTCAGAAGCGGCCACCAACTACAAGAGCCAGAGGTCGGAAAGCAGCATGACGAAAGAGCTGAACAACAAGTCGATATCGACCAGACCGTGGTCGATGTCGAGGAGAGGCAACTCGATATCGACGAAAAACTACTCGATATCGACGATAAACTGGACCACCCTTCGTCTGCACAACACAACAACTCGACATCAAGGAATCTGGTCGATATCGAGGAGAACTTGGTCGATGTCGAGGAGAACCAAGTTGACGTCGAGAAAGCTGCAACACCTCCGACATCTGTTCTAGCTCCAAACCAGAAAAAGAAGCTGCCCTTCCCAACAAAATCTCCAAAGGATCCAACAGAGAAGAAGTTTCAGCGCTTCATAAAGATGCTTCAGAAGCTCAATGTCACCATACCCTTCATAGAAGCTCTCAATGAAATGCCATCCTACGTCAAATTCCTCAAGGAGATTCTAAGCAAGAAGCGGTCAATGGCTGAGATTACAGAGGAGTGCAGCCATATGGACATACTTGAGAAAGGGCCAGATCCAGGTAAGTTTGCTATAACCATTGGATTTGGTCAATACAAATTTAATGCTTTATGTGATCTTGGATCTAGTGTGAGTATAATGCCTTTAACGGTATGGTCCAAGATTAAGATAGGTGCCCTAGATCCTGTGGATGCTAAGCTTTATATGGCCAACAACACGATGGTCATTCCAACAGGCATGGTGGACAATGTGCCAGTGCAAGTAGGTAAGTTCTTTGTCCCTGTTGATTTCTTAGTTATTGATATGGCGGAAGACCCTGCTTGTCCAATTATTCTAGGAAGGCCCATTCTTGGCGATAGTGGATGCCAACCTAAGCGTAAGGAATGGAGTACTCACTTTCAACATCAACGATGAGGTAATTGAGTATTCTTTTAATAAAACTGAAAGGCATACAGGTCCAATGGAAGAGGTAAAATCTATATCGGCTGGTTACATTACTTGTGGGGAGCCTAAGGTAAGAAATATGACTCCCGAAGAGCTGGAAAAGAGGGATATGGAAGCCCAGGTGGAGAAGATCATGGTCATCCTAAACGACAACACAGAGGATCTGCTCAACATCGACCAAGGTAAGTCGACGTCGACTAACTATTTTTCGGATGCCTTGACAGGATGCAGGTATGGGGTCGAAGTCGGACAAAATTCCTCGAACTCGAGTAATTTGGTCGACATCGATAAAAATCAGAACCCTCCACCAGCAGCTCCCTCGTCGATCAGCCAACCAGAAGCGAAGGACTCCTCGATATCGACCAAGTACTGCATCCTGCGACTTCGCCTTCCTCGGCCAACAACCCACTAGCAGTGTAAAGGCTCGGATTTTCAAATCCTAATTTTTCGGAAAAAGAGAATTAAAAATGAAATTTAATCGGTTTTAAAACTCGTTTAGCGGATTCCGACCGGAATATAAAATTTAACGAACAATTTCCGTTCTTTTACCTCGGAAATTCAAAATAATTATCGGATGGCGATATCCTTGTCGATTTAAAAAAAAATCTAATTAATCGAGAAAGCGAGAGTCGGAGAAACTAACATTTGAGAACCAGTTACGGAATTAGAAATTCGCGTATTCGAGATTTGTTTTCGACACCACCTCCCCTGTTCCCCGTCACCGGCAGCAGCAGATTCGACCACCACCACGCCTGAGCACCACCAGTGGCAGCCCCAAGCTCCCCGCCCCCTGTTTTCCCGAGCCCGGGACCCTCGCTTCCACCTTCGTCCCTCCTTGTTCCTTGAAGAGCAGCAGCAACAGCACCGCGAGTCCCCTCCACCGACGTCCTGCGCCAAGGCGCATCGGCGAGGTGAGCAGAGGCGAGAGAGAGCAACAGGTTGAGCAGTGTTGTGTGAGCGCGAGCGAGTGATGCCGGAGCCAAGGCGCGGAGAGGAAGCGAGGTCGAGCAAGTCGGAGCCGTGGCCGCGGGCGAGGAAGCATAGGCACGGCGAGGGTACTCCTTCCTTTCGAATTCAGGAGGTAGGGGGAGGTTGACGTGGTTGTGGGGCCCCCCCTCTAACTTATACGTAGTATATATAATTGTTATTTATTTATTAAACCGGTTCGGGGATTAACTAACTTGGTTCGGTTCGGTTCGGGTTAGTCCGTTTATTATTTAATTAATTAGCGGTATTTAAAATATTATATAATATTTGAGGATTTAAAAGATAAAATATTATTTTGGGAGAATTATAAGGGTTGATTTTATTAAATAAAAATGGTTTGGATTTTAGGGGATCCGGAAATATTTTATAATGGTGCTCTAATAAATGGTGTTTAAAATATCTATAATATTCTTGGGACTTAAAATATATTATTGAGTTAAAAAGAATTTAGCAAATAATTTCAAAGGTCGGAATTCTTAACTGTTTGATTCGGATTTCAAAACGGTTTTGGAACTAACTTGTGAATTATACTTGTTCGATGACTAACTAGCATGATCGTTTGACTAACAATAAGATATGTGTGTGAGTAATAGCATAAATTATGGTGATTTATTATAAGAGATTAAATATTGGTTACCGATGATGAGGATGATATATATTCATATGCTAAGTGAGAGTATGAAATGGTAATATGCGAATTAGACTAAGTATGATATGGAGGTTATCTTAAGATGATGAGTTGGCAAGTTATGATGAAAACGATATGAGATGGTGAAACGAGATGAGAAATTGATTTGAGACATTAATGTTGTTGTTGATGGGATAGTTAACTTATATATTCTTTATGCGAATTTTGTGTGTGTTATTTGATATGATTTGTGTAAGTTAGACTTAGACTTATTATGTTACTTATCTTCTAGGTGAGCTCTAATCTGCCTAGATTTGCTTGATTGCTATATTGCTTGGATTCTGCGCTTCTCTAGGTAAGTTCTTTGAACTTACTCATGATGGGCGCTCTATGCACTGGTTGTTATATAGTAGGCTAGTGTTCATGCACCATACGACTTAGAATCACGCTTAGGATCTAAATTGGAAACCATATGACTTGCTATATGTCTTTGCTAGAAAACGGCCGTTATAGGTGTTTATTGGATGTGACCTTTTTCTCTATTCTTGTCATCTTAGTGGGGCTTATTATAGAAAGTTGCTTGCACTTGATGGGTGAGGTAGGCTTTTTGGTAATAAGTCGCAATAGGACTCTTAGAGCATTAGGCCTTTTATGGGTGTCGTTGTGTGCCTTTCCATCATAGTTAGTAGGCTCTTTACGTAGGGATTGCCTGCACCGTGGGTGAGGTAGTTCCCTTCGAAGGGAGTTGCTAGAGGATTCCTTAGGAGCCTAGAGGGACATGATATTTGGCATTTTAGTGACTGCGCCTCTTTATTTATGTCCGCACTTAATTATTCGTATGCTTGTCTGTTTAAGTTCCGCCTTACATTACGCATTTCATCTTAGGAATAGGATGCTTATTATATGCCTCTCAGAGTGTGTTTACACACGCGCATGAGTGGCCTGATAATTGACCCAGATCCCCCTTATTTTTTTTTATTCAGGTAACCGCTAGCCGCTATCTTTTCTTATATGGATGCTTGGCAGGTTCAGACTTTTGGCGTTAGATTGAGAGCTCGAGAGACCACTAGACTCCCTCTCTTTTATACTCTTTCACGTTGTGTTGTCCCGGCTCTGCCGTGGCACCTTTGGGATTGTATTTTGCTTTAACTTCACTTATGTTGGTTGCATGCCTAAATGGATTTTCCACGTTGTAGACTTAGGACAGGCACATGGGTTTACCCCGGGGTCTCCAACGGACCTTACGAATTTGGGTGCGAAATCCCGCTTTAAACTACAAATCTTCGGTTTCAAACCTTCAACCTGTACTCGGAGCGCAAGATCCTAACGAGGGGTTTTATCCCTCGAAACGTAACTCGAGAATCATAATCCCGGGCCGTTACAGGCAGCTGACGACTACTCGATATCGACAACTTTAGTCGATATCGACCAAGCACCACCTTCCTCGACTCCAGCATCCTCGAGCAGCAGGCCACCAGAAGCAGAAAACAACTCGATGTTGAGTACACTTACTCGAGATCGACCAAATACAGTGGTCCCCGAATCCGTTTCTGCGAAAGTAAGCCAAGGTATGGATCTTTCTTCTCCTATTTCCATTAAATATTTATCTATACATGGGAGATGTTTGCCCTGGTATGTGCGCTTATGTAGGATTTCCAATGATGAGCCTAAGGAGTATGAAGTTGGAGACAAACTCTATGTTTCCAAATCAAAGGATCATTGGTTTACTAACAAATTCAACAAGAAGAGGATGAGGCCCTTCATGGTGAACAAGATCCATTCTGGAGGACTGCAGCTGATGGACAAGAATGGAGTCCTATTTGAAGCCCACGCTACCTGGGCCCTACAAATGCCACCTTGAGCTTAAAAGAGAAGTCGGCCTAGCGACTATAAAATCTAGAGCTCGTAAATAAACATTTATTTTTTGGGACTTTTGGACATTGTTGCTTTTGTTTTTGGTTTTGAACTTTTAGTTTTTCTATTGTGGGTATTTCTCATCTACATTTTTCATGTCCATGGGGATAGAAGCAAGCTAAAATCGGACTAGGCCTAGCAGTATAGCACTCGATTCTGACGATTAGCACACCTGTCTAGTGAGTTTCTTTCTTTACCCTTATTTTTTTATACAGTGAGGACAATGTAATGTTTAAGTATAGGGTGGGGGAAGGACTTAATTTATGCATATTTGACCATATTTGACATTATGTGTGCACATTTAAAGCTTAATTCTTGAATTGCTTATACATGGCTATTTTGGAATTCATTATTGATTTATGGGCTTATATGCATGTTTTCCAAAGTTTGAAAAATGACCCCCATTGAAAATTTTGATTAATGTCATGGAAGCTTTATATTGAACTCGACGATGCAAAATTAGATTCATTAGAGATATAGCATGAAATTGCCTAGTGAAGGGAAGTCACAATGAAATGCATATTTTCTTGAAAACCATGAAATGAGGTAAAATTTTAAGTTGCTTTTGACATGTTGCATGATAAGAGGATGGAGGACTTTATATATCCATATAATGCTCATATTTTGATAATCCTAGCCTGACCTATGTTTATGCATCATAAAAGCCATATTATGCCTTATTTCATATTTTGCTCCACATGTTCTAAATATTGCCATTCTTTACCTTATTTCCTATCCGGGGATTATGTTGATAATGATGTTACATTATGGAGATTATCATATGGTGATTGTGTTTTTATTATTATTTTTGGAGTTTGGTAGGAAATTGTTTGAAAAATATATGGAAAATTTAATGAGTGAAAGAAAATCCGGTCACCTCATGAGATAAAGGTAGATCGACCCTGCTTGCTGAGATAATAGTTCAGTAAGATGGGACACACAGGCGAGGAGTCCAAAGCACTAAGGCCCCGTTTGGTATAAATGTTGGAGTCGGAATGGAAATCGGAATCAGAATGGAATCAGAAAATGGTAATAACCCATTACTGGAGCTAGTTGTTTGGTATGCTGTCGGAATGAACCATTCCTGAAATAATAATAATAATAATAAAACTAATATATATTAAATAATAAAATACTAAAAATAAAGAAATAAATAAAATAGTGATAAACATAATTATTGTAATATATAATAATAATACTAATAATAATAATAATAATATATATGAAATAATAAAATAATTATATTAAAATAATTATATTATTATTATTAAAAATAAAAATATAATATAATATATATTAAATAATTAAATATTGATAATAATAATAATATAATTATAAATATAATAAAATATAATTAATAATAATACAAACTAATATATATGTGAAATAATAAAATAAAAATAAAAATATAATAATAATAGAAATATATTATTATTATTACAAATATAATATAATATATATTAAATAATAAAATATTGAGGATAATAATAATATAAGTATAAATATAATATAATATAATTAATAATAATATAAAACTAATATATATATATGTATATAATAAAATATTTATAAAAATTATAATATTAATAGAAATATATTATTTTTAAAAATAAAATTATAATATAATATATATTAAATAATAAAGTATTGATAATAATAATAATAATATAAGTATAAATATAATAATAATAATAACAACAACAACAATAATAAGCTACAAAATTGGGAATGGATGATTACCTAGTATTTTGATGGGGATGAGATGGGCTACAAAATTGGGAATGGATGATTACCTAAGATGTTGAGAGTTTTGATTCCTTCCCCTGAACGACAATTAAAAGTATTGCTTGAGGACAAGCAAGCTTAAGTATGGGGTGTTTGTTGTGAGTCGAATCTGCTATGTTTTACAGTAACTTTTATATCGTTTCCTGCATACATTTCATGCATTTGGGCTAGAATAGTACCGAATCTATGTAGTTTATGCTTATTTACCAAATTATGGAATCTACACCAGTTTCTGTTTAAATTCGCAGAATTCGAGGCAATTTACAGCAGTTCTGAGAAAGGACGAAGAAGCTCGAAAGTCAACTACAGAAGTCCAAAGTCAAAGAGCGACAAAACCAGGACAAATCGAGCTGAAGCCAAGTGTTACTCGATATCGAGTACTTTTACTCGATATTGACCAAAGAAGTCCGAGCAGAGCACTAGTCAAGGAGCTGAAGACGAAGCCAACCCGACTCCAGAGCCCTACTCGATTGCTATATTGCTTGGATTCTGCGCTTCTCCAGGTAAGTTCTTTGAACTTACTCATGATGGGCGCTCTATGCACTGGTTGTTATATAGTAGGCTAGTGTTCATGCACCATACGACTTAGAATCACGCTTAGGATCTAAATTGGAAACCATATGACTTGCTATATGTCTTTGCTAGAAAACGGCCGTTATAGGTTTTTATTGGATGTGACCTTTTTCTCTATTCTTGTCATCTTAGTGGGGCTTATTATAGAAAGTTGCTTGCACTTGATGGGTGAGGTAGGCTTTTTGGTAATAAGTCGCCATAGGACTCTTAGAGCATTAGGCCTTTTATGGGTGTCGTTGTGTGCCTTTCCATCATAGTTAGTAGGCTCTTTACGTAGGGATTGCCTGCACCGTGGGTGAGGTAGTTCCCTTCGAAGGGAGTTGCTAGAGGATTCCTTAGGAGCCTAGAGGGACATGATATTTGGCATTTTAGTGACTGCGCCTCTTTATTTATGTCCGCACTTAATTATTCGTATGCTTGTCTGTTTAAGTTCCGCCTTACATTACGCATTTCATCTTAGGAATAGGATGCTTATTATATGCCTCTCAGAGTGTGTTTACACACGCGCATGAGTGGCCTGATGATTGACCCAGATCCCCCTTATTTTTTTTTTATTCAGGTAACCGCTAGCCGCTATCTTTTCTTATATGGATGCTTGGCAGGTTCAGACTTTTGGCGTTAGATTGAGAGCTCGAGAGACCACTAGACTCCCTCTCTTTTATACTCTTTTACGTTGTGTTGTCCCGGCTCTGCCGTGGCACCTTTGGGATTGTATTTTGCTTTAACTTCACTTATGTTGGTTGCATGCCTAAATGGATTTTCCACGTTGTAGACTTAGGACAGGCACATGGGTTTACCCCGGGGTCTCCAACGGACCTTACGAATTTGGGTGCGAAATCCCGCTTTAAACTACAAATCTTCGGTTTCAAACCTTCAACCTGTACTCGGAGAACAAGATCCTAACGAGGGGTTTTATCCCTCGAAACGTAACTCGAGAATCATAATCCGGGGCCGTTACAAAGGTGGTATCAGAGCTGAGGTTGTGCAATCCGAGTACAATAGGTTGAGGAGGTTTTGAAATTCGCCCAATGTTTTCAATTGGTTTTGAAAAATGTTTTAGAAGGGTAAAATGAATTTAATTGGAATTAAACCTAAATGTAAAGGGGAAACAATCTCGTGGGTGGAGACCAAAGCGATAGACATCCCTTATGGATGTAGAACTCGGGGAACGGTAGGCAAAGTACTAGCTTTTATTTACATATGGGCCTAGAAGACTCCAAGGAACACCACGGAGGTTGGAGTGTCGAGTTAGGAGGCCGTGAGGTTTTTGCCCCTCCGGTCAGCCGTCCCTCGAAGGACGGCATAGATCGTCTCTATGCTTACGTTTGTGTGTGTGTATATATATATATATATATGCAATTGGGCTCGAGGGAGATTCTCCTTGAAGAGAATCATATTAATCGTTGAGTGCTTCTGTGTTGAGTGTTTAAATTAACAGTTCATGTAGTCATCATGGTCGATACTAGACGCGGTTCAGTTAGGCTTGGGGGTAGGGCACGTCGTGGCCGCGGACACCCTCATCGGATTGCTGTTGAGAGCGTCGAGGAGCGCTCTATTGACGATCACGCTGAGGAGCGAGCTTCGCCTCCGCCGGCTGACGACCAGATTCCGATTTCCACAGAGACTAGGCTTGGGCAGCTAGAGGCGGCGCTTCACGACATTCTGAGCGAGTTACGGGGAGGAGCTCGATCTACGACGCCGATGCCAGAGATTCCTGTTCAGCAACCGATGCCCACAGATCAGGTCGGACTCGAGCAGATGGTGCGCGAGATGCTTCAGAGGCAGACGAGACAGCAGCATGCCCCACAACCAGAGGCAGATGAGGCCGCAGTCGGGATTCAAGCAGAGAGGCGCGTTGATTGGGTTAAGAGGTTGTCGCAGACCAACCTGCCTCTATTCACCGGAGATCCCACGACAGATATCGAGCTATGGTTCAGAGTCATGGATGGACTCTTCGAGTTGATCGGAGCACCACCAGGAGAGCACCAGAGATTGGCGGCCGGCCAGCTACGAGATGATGCTTTCAACAGATGGTCTGTATACAAGACGGACAATGCTGATTGGACGTATGATGAGTTCAGATCTTTGATGCTTCGCGAGTACAACCCGCCAGTTCTGCAGACCGCCAGAGAGGTGGCCTTCTACATAGGGAGTTATGATGAGACTTTATCGGTTGCGGAGGTTATCTGCCAGTTCAAGAAGGAGCTGGTATATTGCGGACATTTATGTCAGACAGATGCGAGCCGCATTCGACTTCTATCTATGAGGCTCCCACCAGCTGTACTTCTGCATGCTTCCAGCTTGGGTGACGTCCCCTTTGATAGGTTCTTAGAGGTTATCTTGCGCTATGACACGCATCGTCTTCTGTCAGATATTGCCTACCAGTATTCTCATACTCCTCGAGGTGAGAAGAGATCGAGAGCTACAGAATCTAGTCGGGACATGCACGATAGAGGAGACTCTTTCAGAGGCGAGTTTAGAGGAGATATACGTCGAGCACCACCAGTTCCTCGCCAGGAGATGCGAGTTCAGAGCATTGCATGTCATGGATGTTATGAGTATGGACACCCCACAGAGAGATGCCCGAGGAGGCAGGTGGTATGTTACACCTGTGGGGATAGAGGACACCGAGCAACTTATTGCCCACAGGGTGGAGGACCTTCAGATGCACCAGAACCTCGACTTCAAGCGCCATCGGGACCACCCCAGCTGACATATCCCCAGGGATGGGAGAGAGGAGCGTCGTTGTTGTGAGCTGAATCTGCCATGTTTTACAGTAACTTTTATATCAATTTCTTTATACATTACATGCATTTGGGCTAAGATAGTACAGAATCTATGTAGTTTATGTTTATTTGCCAAATTATGGAATCTACACCAGCTTCTGTTTAAATCGCAGAAATCGAGGCGTTTTACAGCAATTCTACAGAAGGTCGGAAAAGCTCGGAAAACCACTACAGAAGTCCAAGGTCAAAGCAGCGGAACAAGTCTGAAAGTCGAGGCTACTCGATCTCGAGTAGGCCTACTCGACCTAGACGAGCCTGTCCGAGCATCGCCTTGTCGAGCAGAGCCTCATCGAGAGAGCCAGACCAGCCAGCTCCGGGACCCTACTCGATCTCGACAAGCACTGGTCGAGGTCGACGAAGCCCAGCGCCACCACCCGGAGTCGACGAGGAGAAGTTGCCCGAGAAGCCGAGGACGACCAGGAGCACTCGCTGCCGCGAAAAGGACCACTCGCTGCCGCGGAAGAGGCAACTCGCTGCCAGCGGAAGAGCCAGCTCGCGGAAGCGGAAGCAGACACCCAACTCGACCTCGAGGAGCTCTTGTCGAGGTCGACGAGAGCCTGACCCCTTGTCCGAGCCAGTCGACTAGACATGTCCGAGCACACCCACCCGAGGAGGCTAGTCGACAGAGCCACCCTTGTCGAGGTCGACGAGGCCAACTCGAGATCGACGAGCCCAGGAAGACCATGACGAGCCATATCGAGCATCAGCAAGCCGAGACGACGAACTCTACTCGAGGTCGACGAACCTTACTCGAAGTCGACTAGACCAGTGTCCGGAAGCTTCTCGACGAGCCTTGTCCGACTAGACATGGGATTCCTTGGGCGCGAAGGCGAAAGATTCTATCCAAATACATCAAGTTCTATCCGAGGAGACAAGATCTATCAACATCGTGAAGACCTACCTATTTAGTTTTATCTTTTCTTAGTTGATTTAATTCCATTATGTCTTTTATTTATCTTTTATGCTTTTAGATATAATTTTGGATATAGATAGATATCTTCTTTCCTAGAATAGCTAGGGAATGAAGGCTATAAATAAGGCCCTAGGGACTCAGTTTTATTCATTCAATTTCAGAGAGAAGTAAGTAGGAGAAGTAGAGAGAGAGAGAGCAGCCGGTTGGAGTTGTGAAGCGAGAGCGGAGTTGGCTTCGAGCGGTTGTAAACTTTGGTTTATTTTAATGCAATTAGTTTTCTTTCAATCGATGATGTCTGCGATTGCGATGAGGCGTGAGTAGTCCACCCACTTCTGGGGCTGGGATGAGCCCGACGGTGGCCATGTGAGGTGATGCAGTAAAGGTCAGATCTTTTTGTGTGATTCATCTTCTATCCCTATGAGCATGATTCTTTTGCGAGAGTTGAAGGTGATCCTTGTTTGTATTATTGAAACGAAAGTGATCTTAATGCAACTTGGATTAATTATGTGAAAAAGGGTTAGTAACAATTAGGGTTTATGCGAGAGCCTCTATATGCCTATTTGTTAATGACGAAAGTTATTTGATGGAAAGCATGATCTTTTATGCCTTTGTGTGTTACTTTGCATGGTTATCGTTGTGGCGTTGAAACCCTGGCCTTGGAAGTCTTTTAATATATTGAGTTTATTTCTGTCGAAAATCTGCGTTTGTCTTAAATTCTGCAATTTATAGTTTTCTGCATTGTTACTCGACATAGAGGAGATCTGGTCGATATCGAGGAGATCTTAGTCTAGGTCGAGTTGAAATTTTCTGTCTTTGTCGATTTCTGTTTTCTGTTGATTCACCTTTGTCGATCTCGAGTTGGTCTTGTCGAGGTCGAGGAGAGTTTTTCATCGAGTTGCTTTGTTTTCGTTTTCTGAGTTGTTGCTGTCGACCACCTTAGTCGACCTAGAGGACAGCTTACTCGAGATCGAGTAGCTTCTGTGTCCTTGCTTTAGTTTCTGCTTTGCTTCTGTTTTGCTTTGTTACTTCCTTTGCTTTACTTTCTGTCTTTAGTTTCTGTCTTTGCTTTTGCTTTAGTTGCCCTTGCCGGGTTTATTTGTTCCTTTTTTATTTCTGCGATTCTGTGTTTCTGCTGCTTCTGTGAGAATTTACAGCTACCTGAGAACTGCTGACGTGCTTCCTCGAGGATTCGATCCTAACTTTCTCTTACTGGATTGGAGGAGTCTTGTATTTATTTGCTGAGGCCTGAGTCTGGTTTGATCTATTTCGTTATATTTCATACTCGATTTCTCCTTACAACAAATTGGCGCCGTTGCCGGGGAAGCAATCAATCGCGCCTTAGGTAGTCAGTTCTCACTGTTTCTTTGAGTTAGTTTGCAGGTGTATGCGTCTTTCTGGTCAAACACCTGAGTTTGACAGCTTAGACGAACCGGAGCGCTACCTACACATCCACTCCAAACTCAAAAGGATCATGGCGGCCGCTGAAACACAGGAACAGCTGATCGCTAGGCTTACCAGGGAATTAGCCGCTAAGGATGCTGCTATCTCCGCTGAGAGAGCAGCAAGGGAACAAGCAGCTGAACGCGCGAGGCAAGCGGAAACTGAGCTTGCCCAATATCCAACCACTACTGAGGATTATATGCATCCGACTCTCATCGTGCCTGAATCGGCGATTCTTATCCCTGAAAACTCTTTTGAAATTCGCACTCAGTTTCTTATAGAGCTTAAAAATAATGCCTTTTATGGTAGATTTAATGAGTGTCCTCTTGAACATATTACTAATTTTCATGATATGTGTCGTACTCTTGCAGAAGGTACAACTATGGAATATGTCAAGATGAAATCTTTTCGCTGGTCTCTCGCTGGGCCTGCACTGAAATGGCTGGAAGGGCTGAAAGCAAGATCACTTACAACTTGGGCCCAAGTAGAGCAAGAGTTTCTGAACAAATTCTTCCCACCTGCCAAAACAGCACATCTCCGCCAGAAAATCACCGCCTTTAAAAAGCAGAAAGGGGAACCGCTGGCAAAGGCATGGGAGCGCTACAAGGAACTTCTGCGATCTTGCCCTACTCATGGACAGCCACCCTACATCATCCAGGAGATCTTCTTCAACTCTCTGGATCAAGTCACTAAGGACATAATCAACAATTATACTCGCTACGAGTATCTGACGATGCCGCCAAGTGACGCATGGGGTGTGCTAGAGAAGCTCACCAACTACGACAACAAGTATGGGTCTACTGTAACCTATGAAGAGAACACATACGCCAGACCAGCACCATCCATGCCCCTATATGAGCCACCTAAGGAGATTGATCCAGATGTTAGGGAGCAATACTACAGAGACCAGAATAAAAAGCTCATCAAGCAAGTCAAGTATCTCTCTGTCAACCAGCCTTGCATTGAATGCGGATCGCAAAGGCACACCACTCCTGAGTGCCCACACACAGAGCAAGTCAGGATAGCAGAGCACCATGAGGATGTAGCTTACGCAGGGGGTCCCAATCGCTACATGGGAGACCAAAGGTTTCAACAACCACAATGGAACCAAGGTGTCCCTAGGAATCCCCCGCCCTACAGAGCTCCAGGACATCCAGAAAGGGACCAAAAGAAGGATGATATACAGACAGTCCTTGAGGAGATACGGAGGAACCACTCAGAAACTATGCAATCTTTCAACTCCGTCTATACTCAGATGCAAGGTGTCAACTCTAGGCTTGGGGAAATTGATATCTGGAGGAAATCAGTTGATACACAGATTGGTCAGCTGGCAGCCGGAATCCCCAGACAGTCAGGGTCACTTCCAGGATCTTCAGAACCAAGTCCTAAGGGAAAGACTGGACACATCGCTGCTGTAAAACTCAGGAGCGGCCATCAATTACAGGAGCCAGAGGTCGGGAAACAGCAGGACAACGAGGAACAACAAGTCGATCTCGAAAAAACAGCAGTCGATCTCAACAAGCATCTAGTCGACCTCGACAAGACTCTCGTCAACCTCGAGGAGAAATCGCCAGAATCTTCGTCTGCACCACACAGCAACTTGACTGGGCCCAATCTGGTCGATGTCGACAAAGGACTTGTCAATGTCGAGGAGCCCCTGGTCGACATAGAGAAGTCCGCATCACCTCCGACGTCTGTTCTGGCTCCGACGCAGAAAAAGAAGTTGCCTTTCCCCACAAAATCTCTAAAGGACCCGGCAGAGAAAAAGTTTCAGCGCTTCATCAAGATGCTTCAGAAGCTGAACGTCACCATCCCATTCACAGAAGCTCTCAATGAAATGCCATCCTATGTCAAGTTCCTAAAGGAGATCCTAAGCAAAAAGCGATCGATGGCTGAAATCACAGAGAAGTGCAGCCATCTGGACATATTGGAGAAGAGGCCGGATCCAGGTAAGTTTGCTATAACTATTGGATTTGGTCCATACAAAATTAATGCCCTATGTGATCTTGGAGCTAGTGTTAGTATTATGCCTTTAACGACTTGGTCCAAGATTAAGATAGGTGCCTTGGAGCCTGTGGATGCTAGACTATACATGGCCAACAACACAGTGGTCATTCCAACAGGCATGGTGGAAAATGTCCCAGTACAAGTAGGTAAATTCTTCGTTCCTGCTGATTTCTTAATAGTTGATATGCAAGAAGATCCTGCTTGTCCAATTATTTTAGGAAGACCATTCTTGGCGACGGTGGATGCCAACATAAGCGTAAGGAAAGGAGTGCTCACCTTCAACATCAGCGATGAGGTCATTGAGTATTCCTTTAACAAAACTGAAAGGCATACTGGTCCAATGGAAGAGGTCAAATCTATCTCAGCTGGCTACATCACCTGCGGGGAAACCAAGGTCAGAAATATGACCCCTGAGGAGATAGAAAAGAGGGACATGGAGGCCAGGTGGAGGAGATCATGGCAATCCTCAAGGAGAACACAGAAAATCCAATCGACACAGATCCAGGTAAGTCGTTGTGGATTCATTATTTTTCGGATGCCTTGACAGGAGCTAAGTATGGGGTCAAGATCGACCAAGGCTCCTCGACCTCGAGTAGAGCCCTAGTCGATCTCGACCAGACCAAGGAGACTCCACCAGAGCCAGCTTCGTCGAGCAGCAAAACAGATGAGCCACTCATGTCGACCTCGAGTAGGCTTGTCGAGGTCGACCACAACTCGGCGCCCCCAGTCCCAGCTTCCTCGATGCCGCAGCAACCAGGAGGGGAGCCCTCGTCGATCTCGACAAGCCTTGTCGAGATCGACCACCACTCGGAGAGCACAGCCCCGCCTTCCTCGGCGAGCAAGCCACCAGGAGAAGAAGTCTCGTCGAGGTCGACCAGGCTACTCGAGGTCGACAAGCCCCTGTCTTCGTCGACTTCTGCTTCTTCGAGCAGACCACCACCAGAGCCTACAGTCTTGTCGAGATCGACTAGCCCTAGTCGAGATCGACCAAACACCGTGGTCCCCGATTCCGTCTCCGCGAAAGTCAGCCAAGGTATGGATCTTTCTTCTCCTATTTCCATTAAAGATTTATCTATACATGGGAGAGGTCTGCCTTGGTATGTGCGATTGTGCAGGATTTCCAATGATGAGCCTAAGGAGTATGAAGTTGGAGACAAACTCTATGTCTCTAAGTCAAAGGATCATTGGTTTCCCAACAAATTCAACAAGAAGCGGATGGGACCTTTCGTGGTGAACAAGATCCATTCTGGAGGATCGCAGCTGATGGACAAGAATGGAATCCTATTTGAGGCCCAAGCTACATGGGCCCTGCAGATGCCACCTTGAGCGTTAATGGAAAGTCGGCCTAGCGACTATAAAATCTAGAGCATGTACATAGACTTTTTAGGACATTTGAGACTTTGTTTTTTTTTTTGGTTTTGAACATTTCTTTGGTTTTTGTTGTTTCTATTATGGGTATATGTCTTCTACTTTTCAGGTCAATGGATGGAACCAAGCTACATTAATACTCGGACTAGGAGGTGCTCCATTCGAAATTTTGCGGCTCTGCACTCATGTCTTGTGAGTTTCTTTCTTTACCCTTTACATTGTTTTTTATACAGTGAGGCCACTGTAATGTTTAAGTATGGGGTGGGGGAACGGCTTACTTTGTGCATATTTGCTATATTGTGACATTATTTGCATTATTTCTTAGAATTGCTACATGGCTATTTTGGAATGCATTATTAATTTATGTACTTATATGCATGTTTTCCAAAAATTTTGAGAAAAATTACCCCCATTGAAATTTTTGATAAATGTCATGGAAGCTTATATTGAACTCGACGATGCAAAATTGGATTCATTAGAGATATAGCATGAAATTAGCTAGTAAAGGGAAGTCATGATGAAGTACATTATTTCTTGAAAACCATAAAAGGAGGTAAAATTTGAAGTTGCTTTTGACATGTTGCATGATAAAATGATGGAGGACTTTATATTTCCATATAATGCTCATATGTTTTTAATCCTAGCCTTACCCATGCTTATGCATCACAAAAGCCATAATATGCCTTATTTCAATTATTGCTCCACATGATCTAAATATTTGCCATTCTTTACCTTATCCGGGGATTATGTTGAGAATGATGTTACATTATGGAGATTGTTATATGGTTATTTGTATTGTTATTGGAGTTTGGAAGGAAATTATTTGAAATATATGGAAAATTTAATGAGTGAAAGAAAATCCAATCACCTCAGGAGATAAAGGTAGATTGACCCTGCTCTCTAAGATAATAGTTTGGAGAGATGGGACACATTGTAAGGAGTCCAAAGCACTAAGTATCCGGGGCCATTCATGACACCCATGTTTGCGACTCGCGAGAAGGCAGTGCTGAGGTTAGAGAGGTAAAAGCATTATTATTGAGAAAAGCAATATGAAAGGTGATGAATTATATGGAGAAAGAATGTGGAATGAAACTCAAGTTCGGAAATACTCCATTTCCCCGGATCAAAAGCACCACATTGCCAAAAATTGCCCACCTTTAGCCTTTTACCAATCTACTCCTTCATGAGCTTAAATTAAAGTCTTCTTGATTATCAATGCTTTGTCACTTATGAATGTTTTTGCATAACCCTCCTTTTGTGAGTAGATGTTGCTTTTGTATAATTGCACATGCATGAATCTGTGACACTAGTACCTTTTCGAGGATGGTAATTGATTGCAGGGTTATATAAGAATGAATCTAAGATGTTGAGAGTTTTTGAATTCTTCCCCTGAATGACAAATAAAAGTATTGCTTGAGGACAAGCAAGCTTAAGTATGGGGTGTTTGTTGTGAGCTGAATCTGCCATGTTTTACAGTAACTTTTATATCGATTTCTATATACATTACATGCATTTGGGCTAAGATAGTACAGAATCTATGTAGTTTATGTTTATTTGCCAAATTATAGAATCTACACCAGCTTCTGTTTAAATCGCAGAAATCGAGGCGTTTTACAACAATTCTACAGAAGGTCGGAAAAGCTCGGAAAACCACTACTGAAGTCCAAGGTCAAAGCAGCGGAACAAGTCTGAGAGTCGAGGCTACTCGATCTCGAGTAGGCCTACTCGACCTAGACGAGCCTGTCCGAGCATCGCCTTGTCGAGCAGAGCCTCATCGAGAGAGCCAGACCAGCCAGCTCCGGGACCCTACTCGATCTCGACAAGCACTGGTCGAGGTCGACGAAGCCCAGCGCCACCACCCGGAGTCGACGAGGAGAAGTTGCCCGAGAAGCCGAGGACAACCAGGAGCACTCGCTGCCGCGGAAAGGACCACTCGCTGCCGCGGAAGAGGCAACTCGCTGCCAGCGGAAGAGCCAGGTCGCGGAAGCGGAAGCAGACACCCAACTCGACCTCGAGGAGCTCTTGTCGAGGTCGACGAAAGCCTGACCCCTTGTCCGAGCCACTCGACTAGACATGTCCGAGCACACCCACCCGAGGAGGCTAGTCGACAGAGCCACCCTTGTCGAGGTCGACGAGGCCAACTCGAGATCGACGAGCCCAGGAAGACCATGACGAGCCATATCGAGCATCAGCAAGCCGAGACGACGAACTCTACTCGAGGTCGACGAACCTTACTCGAAGTCGACTAGACCAGTGTCCGGAAGCTTCTCGACGAGCCTTGTCCGACTAGACTTGGGATTCCTTGGGCGCGAAGGCGGAAGATTCTATCCAAATACATCAAGTTCTATCCGAGGAGACAAGATCTATCAACATCGTGAAGACCTACCTAGTTAGTTTTATCTTTTCTTAGTTGATTTAATTCCATTATGTCTTTTATTTATCTTTTATGCTTTTAGATATAATTTTAGATATAGATAGATATCTTCTTTCCTAGAATAGCTAGGGAATGAAGGCTATAAATAAGGCCCTAGGGGCTCAGTTTTATTCATTCAATTTAAGAGAGAAGTAAGTAGGAGAAGTAGAGAGAGAGAGAGAGAGTGAGCAGCCGGTTGGAGTTGTGAAGCGAGAGCGGAGTTGGCTTCGAGCGGTTGTAAACTTTGGTTTATTTTAATGCAATTAGTTTTCTTTCAATCGATGATGTTTGCGATTGCGATGAGGCGTGAGTAGTCCACCCACTTCTGGGGATGGGGTGAGCCCGACGGTGGCCATATGAGGTGATGCAGTAAAGGTCAGATCTTTTTGTGTGATTCATCTTCTATCCCTATGAGCATGATTCTTTTGCGAGAGTTGAAGGTGATCCTTGTTTGTATTATTGAAACGAAAGTGATCTTAATGCAACTTGGATTAATTATGTGAAAAAGGGTTAGTAACAATTAGGGTTTATGCGAGAGCCTCTATATGCCTATTTGTTAATGACGAAAGTTATTTGATGGAAAGCATTATCTTTTATGCCTTTGTGTGTTACTTTGCATGGTTATCGTTGTGGCGTTGAAACCCTGGCCTTGGAAGTCTTTTAATATATTGAGTTTATTTCTGTCGAAAATATGCGTTTGTCTTAAATTATGCAATTTACAGTTTTCTGCATTGTTACTCGACATAGAGGAGATCTGGTCGATCTCGAGGAGAGCTTAGTCTAGGTCGAGTTGAACTTTTCTGTCTTTGTCGATTTCTGTTTTCTGTTGATTCACCTTTGTCGATCTCGAGTTGGTCTTGTCGAGGTCGAGGAGAGTTTTTCATCGAGTTGCTTTGTTTTCGTTTTCTGAGTTGTTGCTGTCGACCACCTTAGTCGACCTAGAGGACAGCTTACTCGAGATCGAGTAGCTTCTGTGTCCTTGCTTTAGTTTCTGCTTTGCTTCTGTTTTGCTTTGTTACTTCCTTTGCTTTACTTTCTGTCTTTAGTTTTTGTCTTTGCTTTTGCTTTAGTTGCCCTTGCCGGGTTTATTTGTTCCTTTTCTGTTTCTGCGATTCTGTGTTTCTGCTGCTTCTGTGAGAATTTACAGCTACCTGAGAACTGCTGACGTGCTTCCTCGAGGATTCGATCCTGACTTTCTCTTACTGCATTGGAGGAGTCTTGTATTTATTTGCTGAGGCCTGAGTCTGATTTGATCTATTTCGTTATATTTCATACTCGATTTCTCCTTACAACAGTCGTCCGGCCGAGGCCGATGAGGCAAAGGATCTGCTCCGGGACTTGCGCACATGAAAGTTGAGCCATTTGAGTTAGAGTATCAGGGAGGACATACCAGAGGAGGCCTTGATCTCGGTTTACCCCCACCACCCCGTGTCTACTCCATGGGAACTGCGAGTCGCTCCGACCCTTCAACATCAGGTACCATGACATGAGGTGTTTATCTCGGTGCTTGTGTGCGCATATGCAATTGATGATGATATGCTAGACATGTTGTTGTATGTGACAATCCTTGACGTGATTAGGACATGTGGTTAAATGTGTGATATGATTGTTTATCTATGATGTTTCGATGTTAGAAAGGATAGGAGTTTAATTATTGGAACTTGATTCTGATTTGGAACCTAGGGAGAGAATATGGGATTAGCCCTTAGAGGTGGATGGGTCCACCTCTTAAAAAGGATTCAAAGGATTTTGAACGAAGCTTTAAAAAGGCTAACTTGGTTTTTGTGGAAACTAATGCGACCCGAGATTTCATTATAACGCCCACGAAGTGGATACAAGTATTTAATGGGGGCACCTGTAGATTATTTGCTAAGACCTAGTGGTGACGCAATGACGCTTTTTGAGTTATGATATGGCTGAGAAGTCAGAGTATTGGAAATATTGTGATCACGGCCACATTACTGTGGGGATCTCATAAGGGCACTTATGAGGTACTTACGGGATCAATGGCATGATTCTTGGACTCACCAGTTTCAAACTTCATCCCCTATTTTAAATTATTTTAGTCTCGGGGGCGAGACTTGTTTTTAGAGGTGGATGATGTAAAGGCTCGGATTTTCAAATCTTAATTTTTCGGAAAAAGAGAATTAAAAATGAAATTTAATCGTTTTTAAAACTCGTTTAGCGGATTCCGACCGGAATATAAAATTTAACGAACAATTTCCGTTCTTTTACCTCGAAAATTCAAAATCATTATCGGATGGCGATATCCTTGTCGATTTAAAAAAAATCTAATTAATCGAGAAAGCGAGAGTCGGAGAAACTAACATTTGAGAACCAGTTACGGAATTAGAAATTCGCGTATTCGAGATTTGTTTTCGGGTATTGGTTAACCATTTTCACACACAATTCTCACCCACTCCCATCAATCACCATACCCTTCAAATTCAACCCACCCCTTACCCCGTCATTCACCATCACCGTCCATTCCATTCCCCATCATTCCCATTTCCCCTCCCTCGTTCACGCCATCACCAACTCCACTTGCCATCACCATCATTCCTCCTCCATCACCCATCGACACCACCTCCCCTGTTCCCCGTCACCGGCAGCAGCAGATTCGACCACCACCACGCCTGAGCACCACCAGTGGCAGCCCCAAGCTCCCCGCCCGCTGTTTTCCCGAGCCCGGGACCCTCGCTTCCACCTTCGTCCCTCCTTGTTCCTTGAAGAGCAGCAGCAACAGCACCGCGAGTCCCCTCCACCGACGTCCTGCGCCACCCCAGGGCCGCCCAGGAGCCATCAACGTCGTCCAGGAGCCACCGAACCGTCATTTCCACTGTTTAGCTTGAGCCACGTTCCGGTAAGTCGTTCTCCTTCGTTTCCGATCCAAATCACCCCCGAGCTTCTCCATCACACTCACCCATGTCCGAAGCAGGTCCGACGAGCCATCGCGAGCCACCGACGACGCCCAGATCTCCGATCCAGAGCTCCGAAGTCGCGAACCTCCTCGGTGAGTTCCGCCTTTTTCTTCCTCTGTTTCAATTCGATTCTGACTTGGGTCGGGGTGTGGGCGAGTGTTGAGTGTGCGTGAGCTGAGTGTGGGGCGTCGGGGGAAGCTCGTGAGCTCAGGCGAGAGCTACGGCGAGCTAGAGGCGGCGGGGACGAGCATCGGCGAGGTGAGCAGAGGCGAGAGAGAGCAACAGGTTGAGCAGTGTTGTGTGAGCGCGAGCGAGTGATGCCGGTGCCAAGGCGCGGCGAGGAAGCGAGGTCGAGCAAGTCGGAGCCGTGGCCGCGGGCGAGGAAGCATAGGCGCGGCGGGGGTACTCCTTCCTTTCGAATTCAGGAGGTAGGGGGAGGTTGACGTGGTTGTGGGCCCCCCCTCTAACTTATACGTAGTATATATAATTGTTATTTATTTATTAAACCGGTTCGGGGATTAACTAACTTGGTTCGGTTCGGTTCGGGTTAGTCCGTTTATTATTTAATTAATTAGCGGTATTTAAAATATTATATAATATTTGAGGATTTAAAAGATAAAATATTATTTTGGGAGAATTATAAGGGTTGATTTTATTAAATAAAAATGGTTTGGATTTTAGGGGATCCGGAAATATTTTATAATGGTGCTCTAATAAATGGTGTTTAAAATATCTATAATATTCTTGGGACTTAAAATATATTATTGAGTTAAAAAGAATTTAGCAAATAATTTCAAAGGTCGGAATTCTTAACTGTTTGATTCGGATTTCAAAACGGTTTTGGAACTAACTTGTGAATTATACTTGTTCGATGACTAACTAGCATATGATCGTTTGACTAACAATAAGATATGTGTGTGACTAATAGCATAAATTATGGTGATTTATTATAAGAGATTAAATATTGGTTACCGATGATGAGGATGATATATATTCATATGCTAAGTGAGAGTATGAAATGGTAATATACAAATTAGACTAAGTATGATATGGAGGTTATCTTAAGATGATGAGTTGGCAAGTTATGATGAAAACGATATGAGATGGTGAAACGAGATGAGAAATTGATTTGAGACATTAATGTTGTTGTTGATGGGATAGTTAACTTATATATTCTTTATGCGAATTTTGTGTGTGTTATTTGATATGATTTGTGTAAGTTAGACTTAGACTTATTATGTTACTTATCTTCTAGGTGAGCTCTAATCTGCCTAGATTTGCTTGATTGCTATATTGCTTGGATTCTGCGCTTCTCCAGGTAAGTTCTTTGAACTTACTCATGATGGGCGCTCTATGCACTGGTTGTTATATAGTAGGCTAGTGTTCATGCACCATACGACTTAGAATCACGCTTAGGATCTAAATTGGAAACCATATGACTTGCTATATGTCTTTGCTAGAAAACGGCCGTTATAGGTGTTTATTGGATGTGACCTTTTTCTCTATTCTTGTCATCTTAGTGGGGCTTATTATAGAAAGTTGCTTGCACTTGATGGGTGAGGTAGGCTTTTTGGTAATAAGTCGCCATAGGACTCTTAGAGCATTAGGCCTTTTATGGGTGTCGTTGTGTGCCTTTCCATCATAGTTAGTAGGCTCTTTACGTAGGGATTGCCTGCACCGTCGGTGAGGTAGTTCCCTTCGAAGGGAGTTGCTAGAGGATTCCTTAGGAGCCTAGAGGGACATGATATTTGGCATTTTAGTGACTGCGCCTCTTTATTTATGTCCGCACTTAATTATTCGTATGCTTGTCTGTTTAAGTTCCGCCTTACATAACGCATTTCATCTTAGGAATAGGATGCTTATTATATGCCTCTCAGAGTGTGTTTACACACGCGCATGAGTGGCCTGATGATTGACCCAGATCCCCCTTATTTTTTTTTGATTCAGGTAACCGCTAGCCGCTATCTTTTCTTATATGGATGCTTGGCGGGTTCAGACTTTTGGCGTTAGATTGAGAGCTCGAGAGACCACTAGACTCCCTCTCTTTTATACTCTTTTACGTTGTGTTGTCCCGGCTCTGTCGTGGCACCTTTGGGATTGTATTTTGCTTTAACTTCACTTATGTTGGTTGCATGCCTAAATGGATTTTCCACGTTGTAGACTTAGGACAGGCACATGGGTTTACCCCGGGGTCTCCAACGGACCTTACGAATTTGGGTGCGAAATCCCGCTTTAAACTACAAATCTTCGGTTTCAAACCTTCAACCTGTACTCGGAGCGCAAGATCCTAACGAGGGGTTTTATCCCTCGAAACGTAACTCGAGAATCATAATCCCGGGCCGTTACAGGCAGCTGACGACTACTCGATATCGACAACTTTAGTCGATATCGACCAAGCACCACCTTCCTCGACTCCAGCATCCTCGAGCAGCAGGCCACCAGAAGCAGAAAACAACTCGATGTTGAGTACACTTACTCGAGATCGACCAAATACAGTGGTCCCCGAATCCGTTTCTGCGAAAGTAAGCCAAGGTATGGATCTTTCTTCTCCTATTTCCATTAAAGATTTATCTATACATGGGAGATGTTTGCCCTGGTATGTGCGCTTATGTAGGATTTCCAATGATGAGCCTAAGGAGTATGAAGTTGGAGACAAACTCTATGTTTACAAATCAAAGGATCATTGGTTTACTAACAAATTCAACAAGAAGAGGATGAGGCCCTTCATGGTGAACAAGATCCATTCTGGAGGACTGCAGCTGATGGACAAGAATGGAGTCCTATTTGAAGCCCACGCTACCTGGGCCCTACAAATGCCACCTTGAGCTTAAAAGAGAAGTCGGCCTAGCGACTATAAAATCTAGAGCTCGTAAATAAACATTTATTTTTTGGGACTTTTGGACATTGTTGCTTTTGTTTTTGGTTTTGAACTTTTAGTTTTTCTATTGTGGGTATTTCTCATCTACATTTTTCATGTCCATGGGGATAGAAGCAAGCTAAAATCGGACAAGGCCTAGCAGTATAGCACTCGATTCTGACGATTAGCACACCTGTCTAGTGAGTTTCTTTCTTTACCCTTATTTTTTTATACAGTGAGGACAATGTAATGTTTAAGTATAGGGTGGGGGAAGGACTTAATTTATGCATATTTGACCATATTTGACATTATGTGTGCACATTTAAAGCTTAATTCTTGAATTGCTTATACATGGCTATTTTGGAATTCATTATTGATTTATGGGCTTATATGCATGTTTTCCAAAGTTTGAAAAATGACCCCCATTGAAAATTTTGATTAATGTCATGGAAGCTTTATATTGAACTCGACGATGCAAAATTAGATTCATTAGAGATATAGCATGAAATTGCCTAGTGAAGGGAAGTCACAATGAAATGCATATTTTCTTGAAAACCATGAAAGGAGGTAAAATTTTAAGTTGCTTTTGACATGTTGCATGATAAGAGGATGGAGGACTTTATATATCCATATAATGCTCATATTTTGATAATCCTAGCCTGACCTATGCTTATGCATCATAAAAGCCATATTATGCCTTATTTCATATTTTGCTCCACATGTTCTAAATATTGCCATTCTTTACCTTATTTTCTATCCGGGGATTATGTTGATAATGATGTTACATTATGGAGATTATCATATGGTGATTGTGTTGTTATTATTATTTTTGGAGTTTGGTAGGAAATTGTTTGAAAAATATATGGAAAATTTAATGAGTGAAAGAAAATCCGGTCACCTCATGAGATAAAGGTAGATCGACCCTGCTTGCTGAGATAATAGTTCAGTAAGATGGGACACACAGGCGAGGAGTCCAAAGCACTAAGGCCCCGTTTGGTATAAATGTTGGAGTCGGAATGGAAATCGAAATCAGAATGGAATCAGAAAATGGTAATAACCCATTACTGGAGCTAGTTGTTTGGTATGCTGTCGGAATGAACCATTCCTGAAATAATAATAATAATAATAAAACTAATATATATTAAATAATAAAATACTAAAAATAAAGAAATAAATAAAATAGTGATAAACATAATTATTGTAATATATAATAATAATAATAATAATAATAATATATATGAAATAATAAAATAATAATATTATTATTATTAAAAATAAAAATATAATATAATATATATTAAATAATTAAATATTGATAATAATAATAATATAATTATAAATATAATAAAATATAATTAATAATAATAAAAACTAATATATATGTGAAATAATAAAATATAAATATAAATATAATATTAATAGAAATATATTATTATTATTACAAATATAATATAATATAATATATATTAAATAATAAAATATTGAGGATAATAATAATATAAGTATAAATATAATATAATATAATTAATAATAATATAAAACTAAGATATATATATATGTATATAATAAAATATTTATAAAAATTATAATATTAATAGAAATATATTATTTTTAAAAATAAAATTATAATATAATATATATTAAATAATAAAGTATTGATAATAATAATAATAATATAAGTATAAATATAATAATAATAATAACAACAACAACAATAATAAGCTACAAAATTGGGAATGGATGATTACCTAGTATTTTGATGGGGATGAGATGGGCTACAAAATTGGGAATGGCTGATTCCCGGGAATCATTACGATTCCAAGTTTCTATCGTACCAAACACTTAAATCGGTAATCATCTATTACGATTCCCAGTTTTGATTCCCGAGAATGGATACCAAACAAGCCCTAAGTATCCGGGGCCATTCATGACACCCATATGTTTGTGACTCGCGAGAAGACATTGCTGAGGTTAGAGAGGTAAAAGCATTATTATTGATAAAAAAAGAATTATGAAAGGTGATGAATCTTATGAAGAAGGGATGTGGTTAAGAAAGTTTGGAAATACTCCATTTCCCCGGATCATTAGCACCACATTGCCAAAAATTGCTCACCTTTAGCTTTTTACCAATCTGCTCCTTATTGAGCTTAAATTAAAGTCCTCTTGATTATAAATGCTTTGTCACGAATGAATTTTTTTGCATGACTCTCCTTTTGTGAGTAGATGTTGCTTTTAATTGCACATGCATTGATTTGTGACACAAGTACCTTTTCGAGGATAGAAATTGACTGCAGGGGCATATGAGAATGAATCTAAGATGTTGAGAGTTTTGATTCCTTCCCCTGAACGACAATTAAAAGTATTGCTTGAGGACAAGCAAGCTTAAGTATGGGGTGTTTGTTGTGAGTCGAATCTGCTATGTTTTACAGTAACTTTTATATCGTTTCCTGCATACATTTCATGCATTTGGGCTAGAATAGTACCGAATCTATGTAGTTTATGCTTATTTACCAAATTATGGAATCTACACCAGTTTCTGTTTAAATTCGCAGAATTCGAGGCAATTTACAGCAGTTCTGAGAAAGGACGAAGAAGCTCGAAAGTCAACTACAGAAGTCCAAAGTCAAAGAGCGATAGAACCAGGACCAATCGAGCTGAAGCCAAGTGTTACTCGATATCGAGTACTTTTACTCGATATCGACCAAAGAATTCCGAGCAAAGCACTAGTCAAGGAGCTGAAGACGAAGCCAACCCGACTCCAGAGCCCTACTCGATATCGAGTAATTTTACTCGATATCGACAAAACATGAAAGTCATGCCCTGAGTCGAGGAAGCAACAATGGATCGAGAAGCCGAAGACTGGACATACCGAGCACCATGTACTCGATATCGACAAACCCAGCACCACATGACCGAGACAGTGTCGGGGAGAGGTTGCTCGACAACTTCAGGCTAGCAAGTCGATGACATCCTTCCTCGATATCGAGTAGTTTACTCGATATCAACAAGACCTGAGACACCTGTCCGAGCTAGATCGAGAACCAGTTACTCAAGAAGACCAGTGAAGCCAAAGTCAACGACGAAGTTACTCGATATCGAGGAGAGCTCTCCTGGGCCGCGTTATGCGGTGAGCTGTTCGAGTCGAGTTGGGCTTGCTTGGATCCGAAGTTGTCCGATTCTATCCACATCTATCAAGATCTATCAACTCCATGAAGGATTTACCTACTTTAGATATATTCCCTTTTTGGATTTAATTCTTTTATTCCATTATTTAATCCTTAAGTAAGTAGATAAAGAGATATAGATATAGATAGATATTTCCTTCCTTGATTAGCAAGGATTGGAAGCCTATAAATAAGGCCCTAGGGGCTGGATTTTATTCATTCAATTTCAGTTACAATTAGTTACATATAGAGAGAGTAGAGGAGAGAGCTTGTGGCGAGAGAAGTTGGAAAGGCGAAAGCGGATTTGGCTTCGATTGGTTGTAAGCTTTCTTTAGTTTATTTAATGCAAGTTATTTCATTTTGTTTATTAATGAGTTTCTTGATGATGAAGAGCGAGTAGTCCACACACTTCTAGGGTCGGGGTGAGCCCGACGGTAGCCATGTAAAGTGATGCGATAAAGGTTTGATCTTTCTATGCAATTCGTCTTCTATCCCTATGAGCATGATTCTTTTGAGAGAGTTGAAGGTGATCCTTGTTTGTGTTATTGAAGCAAAAGTGATCTTAATACAACTTGGGTTAATTATGTGAAAAGGGTTAGTAACAATTAGGGTTTATGCGAAAGCCTCTATATTCCTATTTGTTAATAACGAAAGTTATTTGATGAAAAGCGTGATCTTTTATGCCTTTATGTGATATTTTGGATGGTTATCATTGTAGTGTTGATACCCTGGCCTTGGAAGTCTTTAGTTTATTAAATTTATTTCGTTGAAAATATGCATTTTGTGTTCGAAAGTTTGCATCTTTAAGTTTCTGCTGTTTGTCGACTTCGAGCAGGTTCTTGTCGATATCGAGTTGATCTACTCGATATCGAGGAGATTTTTACTCGACATTGGTCTCTTCTGCTGGTCTTCGTTTCTGTTGTCGATATTGAGTCTCTATTGTCGATTTTCTTTAGTCGATATCGAGGACTGTTGCTCGATATCAAGTAGGTTCTGTGCTTTGCTTTCGTTTTTGCTTTTGTCTGTCTGTGAGATTTACAGCTACCTGAGATCCGCTGACACGCTTCCTTGTGGATCGATCCTGACTTCCCACTGCTGCATCAGGAGTAGGTCTTGTAATTATTTGCGTGGCCACGAATCTGGTTTGATCTATTTTATTATATTTTAAACTCCATTTTCTCCTACAACAACTATACAATAAATGTACATACTGATTTTAATCGCATTAGAGATAGTTCATAGTCTTGTCATTAAAAAAATCAATTCATTACTCCATCGATTTTTTATTTTTTGGAATTAGTACGCAATTAATTATTAAATTATTTTTTTGGTTAAAAAAATAGACAAATGAATTTATAGATATATCTAACTTGTGATTGATAAAACATTTTAAAATATTCTACCATATAACTATCATTTTTTCTAATGAAATTATAAAATATTAGTTGATCAATATGGTACATGGGTGCATATTGGGTTAAATTTGGTAAATATCCATTTTAGATGTGAAAATTAAGTAAATGTCCATTTTTTTACATAATTAAGTAAATATCCATTTTTTCCAAAAATACCCCTCATTCCCCATCCCTAACCCTTCCTCCTTCCCCCTTTGACTATTTTTAATTTTAGCATTGACTAGTCAACATTGACCATTTCAGTCAACACCTGCGTTTGGTGATAATTTTTTGGTCACAGTTGTGTATATTTTTCCGGTGACAGTTATTTGTGACAATTATTTTGGTGAAGGTTTTTTGGTGACAATTGTGTATATTTTTCCGGTGACAGTTATTTGTAATAATAATTATTTTGGTGACATTTGACTTTTTTCGTGACATTTTATTTTTTCGTTTCGGATATATACACCGCAAATCTCCACGTACTTAAGGACGTTCTTGTACGTCCTTAGAGAGGTGCTTGCACGTTCTTAAGGACGTACAAGTGGGGTGATAGCCACCGAAGCCGAGACGTGCAAGCACGTTTTTTTTTTAAAAAAAAAACGTGCTTGCACGTCCCTGCCGACGTGCTGCACGTCCTTAAGGACGTGCAAGCCCGCCTACTAAATGCGAAGAGGACGTGCCTCTTCGTCTTCGTCTTCGCTTCGCTTCGCCAGAGAGAAATCGAGAGAGAGAGAGATCGTCGGAGTGAGAGAGAGAGGTCGCCGGAGAGAGAGAAAGAGAAAGAGATGGAGTCGGAGAGAGAGGACATGGTGGAGCTGGCGGTGTTGGTGGCGCCGGTGGCTGAGGAGGGTGGTGGTGGGGGTGGAGCACTAGGGGAGGGGGTGGCGGTGGAGCTAGTGGACGAGGGTGGTGGTGGGGCCGCGCCCATGGAGGTTGAGGAGGGTGGTGGTGGTGGAGCAGCAGAGGCGGTGGCCGGGGGTGACGGTGGTGGTGGTGGCGGCGGAGTGGCGGAGGCGGACCTATTACCGCCGCGGAAGCGGCGGACTATGGAGGTTTCGCCGGTCCTGACCCCACCAGTATGTTCTTTGATTTATTTATTTTGTTTGATTTATTTTTATAGTTTTATAATATAGTTTAGATTTTAATATATAATATAATTTGATAGATTATAATTAGTTTTAGTATATAATTTGATATATTATATAGTTTTAGTATATAGTTTGAAAGATACTATATAGTTTATATATTTTGATAGTTTTAATGGAAAAACAATAAAAACGATTAATATATATTACAAGATATTAAAACATATTATAATATATTAAAATACATTAAAAGACCTTAAAATAAATTAAAATAAATATATTAAAATATATTAAACTACATAGAAATAAATTCTAATTGAAAGACAATAAAAACATTAAAATATAATAAAATACATAGAAATAAATTTAAATAGAAAGAAAATAAAAACATTAAAATATAATAAAAATATATAGGAATAAATTTAAATAGAAAGAAAATAAAAAAAATAATATAATAAATTATAATAAAATACATAAAAAATAAATTTAAATTTAAATTTAAAGTAAATAAAAATATTAAAATATATTAAAAGACCTTAACAGATATTAAAATACATTAAAATACATTAAAATATATTAAAAAATATTATAACATATTAAAATACATAAAAATAGTTAACTGGATAAAATAAAAAACCTTAAAACAAACAGGTTCTCAACATTTCATAATAACAGGCAGGGAGGCTCATGAGGGGGGACGGTACCCTCCAGCCTGTTACGTTCGCTGACCGGGCAGCGGTCAGCCAGATTCCAGAGGAGACGGTACCCGACATTCCGACAGCCACATTCGACAATCTGCTTGCGTTTGCAGAGCGGTACCAGCAGTCGATGGGGACGCCCCCGGCCGACGAGCACGACAACTTCTGGAAGGGTCTGCGAGGTTGGGATCCTTCTGGCGATGCGATGATGGGGTTGCAGCCTTCTTTAGAGATCGCTGGTGTTTTGAGTAGTTGCATTACCGACGTAGTCGCTGGGCGACGGGCCGACATGGGTAGACCGCCTACTCGTGTTCCACCCACCATCCCGGAGGCATCTAGTTCAGCCGTTCCGGAGACTTCTACTTCAGCTGTGCCGGAGGCTTCTACTTCAGCCGTCCCAGAGGCTTCTACATCCGGCACCCATGAGGCCGAGCCTTCGATCTCCTTGGCCTCTGTAGATGATCGATGTGATCCCTGACGTCGTTGAGGAGGCTGACGACAGTCAGGAGGGGCAGGCTGAGGGCCAAGGGGCCCACCGGTAGAGCCCGAGCCCATCCCTGCGCAGGCTGCCGCACCGGCTGTGAAGGTCGACCCTTTATTTCCACCGGTAGAGCTGCTTGTGTCTTACAGGCATCACCGCGCATATCAGGTGTGGAGAGATCCTACGGTGGAGCTGCCGCTGTTGAAGTTCCACCACCGGGCGACTCACCTGCAACCTTTCGAGCCATACATATTTGAGGGCCCGGGGACCTGGGTGCAGGATCTGATCCCATCCGGCATCCCGCCGCTGAGGTCCCTCCACTGGGAGTGTGTCGACGAGCATACTTGCACACCCTTCTTGGAGCATTGGCACCCTGAGACCAACTCCTTCCACTTTCCATGGGGCGAGATGACCATCACGCAGCACGATGTTGTCTGCCTCATGGGACTCTCGCTGGATGGCCTCCCTTGTACGTCACATCTGCCCGCGGGCGCGTTAATCCCCACCATCGTGGAGTACTACCAGCTCACCCAGCAGGCCCTGAAGTCATACAGACACGCTGGTGGCCCTCCAGTGACTTGGTTGACTCGCCTGTGGTAGGAGAGACACGACCCGCTCGTCGACCCCGCCCCCGCTGATGACCCAGAGTCCGCGGCTGATCTTGAGCAGATTCGGCTGCGCACGCATACAGGAGGGAGGCAGCCCCAAGATGACCCTGCACAGCGCCGGTTTCTCCACATAGGGTACATAGCCATCGCTCTCGCCGCCACTTTGTTTGTGGACAAGTCGCAGAGCCGGATGCCATGGAGGATATTCGGCCTTATTTGGGACATCCCGCGTACGGCCACCCTTTCATGGGCAGTAGGTGCCCTCGCATGTCTGTACAGGGGCCTAGGCGAGGCTACCCGCTCAGGTGCGAAGGGTAAAGACAGTTGCACGCCGATCCTACGGGTACGAGACCGTTGAATTAGAGTTTTAGTTTACAAATATTTATATTATATGCTAACGACATACTTTTTTGTGTGAAGGCTTGGATATGGGCGTACTTCCCTCGCTTCCGAGGTGATATCTCCAGCGATCCGGCTAGGAAGGATGGCCCTCGCTTCTACACGAAGTTCATCGGTCCGAAGGCGCCACAGCGCATGAAGGACGCCGCGAAGCTGAAAAAGGTGCGGGAGCTGCGGGACGAGGTGGACCGTCTTACTGTCGCCGATGTATGTATTCGAGACTCTAACTATATGACTTATATTTCTTAACCGTGAATTACGCCTGATTTTTTTTAATTATAGGTCGAGTGGATGCCCTTTGGGCGTGATCTGGACTTCGACGGCCAGTACCGTCAGTCTACCTATCGGGGCACCATCACCTTCTGCGGGGAAGAGGAGCCGTATATGCCCGATAGATGCCTCCGGCAGTTTGGACGGGTCCAGGGGATCCCGCCACCAGTCATCGCGCCGGATCAGGTCTCCTGCGACACCACCCTGAAGAACGTGAGGTACATCACCGTGTTTGCCCACAGCCACAACAAGTGGCAGGATCTGCAGGACGAGGGTCGCTTCTACAGGCTGGCCGAGCACAGGCGCACCAGCGAGGATTGCCAGGCCGGTGTCATTGCAGATTACATGGCTTGGTACGCGTCGCAGAGCCGGCCGTACGTGCTGCCGACCACGCCACCCCATCCGGACCCGCCGGCGCCCGTCCACTTGATCGACATGGATCCATGGGTGGACCTCCCTCAGCCTCCCGCCATCCCTCCGGCGTTGTTAGCCCGCTTTCATGAGATAGAGGGCTATTTGAGGGCCCTGGCTACCGACCCTCGCATTGATCAGCTAGTAGACGAGGTGACGGGTATTCTGCATGAGGCTGTCAGCAACCCACCTGGACAGTGATGTACATTTATCTTTATGGTTAGAAACTTCCTCGGGATTTGTGAAGGAGCACGGAAACATACTTGATACAACTACCTTATAGTCGCAAGAGTGTCGAATTAGATCGACACTCTTGCGACTACCTTGGAGATCCATATCCTCATACTTGATACAACTACCTTAAAGACGTGCTAGGGTTTAGGGTTTGGCTAGGGTTTTAGGGTTTGGCTAGGGTAAGGGAAACAACACGTCCTTAAGGACGTGCTGCACGTCGTTGACCACATGTTGTTTCCTAAACCCTAGCCCTAACCTAGGAACGAACTTATCTTCTTTTTTAATAAATGGAGAGACCTGCAAGAAAAAGCGATGGAGAGAGAGATAAAGCGATGGAGAGATATGCGAGAATAGGAACGAACTTATCTTCTTTTTTAATAAATGCAGCAATTAATCAATTATAACAGCTATAGACAAGACGGTGAAACGAGTGTTGATAAATGAATTTCACTTGATTGTATAACAAGTCCTTTGAATTCATGCCACCAACACACAAGATTGACGCCCAATTCTGTTGCCAAGTTTATTGCTAATTAGGAAGATGTCATTGCTACATGGAACGTTCTTATGCTAACCAAAACCACCGGATCAATTATCGGCACCGACTTTTCTATACCGCGAGCCGTTCTTTATCGACTTGAATTGATTGATGGACATAAATCAGGACATAACGAACACCATTACTCCCTCCGTCTCACAATAGTTGTCTTTGAATTATTCATGTACGCTTTTTAATGAGTTAAAAACTATATAAAATATCCATTTTTTAATTAATTTTTTAAAATAATTATATACTTATTAGTAATATGTATGATATTATTTAAAAATATTTAATGAAATGTTGATATTTTATATAGTTTTTAATTTCTTAAGAAAACGTGTATAAATAGTAAAAGACATCTGTTGTGGGATGGAGGGAGTATAATTTATCAAATGGGTATATAATGGAACAAACACATGCATTATAGAACTCCATTATAATTTACCAAATGCTGAATTAGCCTCTACTAATATCATCTTCTTCTGGGTTCCTTTTTTCTTTCTAGTTGTAACAAAGCCTGCATTCAATCTTTAACCTTGAGAAATCCTCTCTTTTACCACTTCTTTTTCGATCCGGAATTCTAATTCAAGTCAAAAAAGCAATTTCTTAAAAATTTGTTGCCTTTTTATTCCGTTCAGTGGCGCGGTAGGGGTGGACTACCCGAAAACGTCGGTGATGATAAGGTCGAGGGCGGCATATATAGGACTGTGTTTGGAGAGGAAATCAGTGGAGGCGAAGCGAAGTAAGAGAGAGATTAGGGTTAGAAAGGTCAATGGGATGAATGTCAAAAAGGACTTGGTGTGCAATTTAACGAAAATCATCTTGTCAATAACCTCACTTTTAATCAATTAATTGCTAATTGTAATTGCTTTGAATTGGAGAAAAAAAGCAAATCAATTAACCGGATTGAAATATCCCATTATTTCAAAACAATTAACCTTAATTTTAATAGTTTTTCAAATTTTCAAAATAATTTTTTAATTACAAATAATTATGCCCACCCTTAGGAATAGGAACTAGCTAGACAGAGGAGGCGGACTATTTTGAAGGATTTGAAGCGGCGAGGCTACATGTATGATGTATCTACGATTGTTCATCTAATTTCATTGATAGGTGTCTAATACTAATTGTGTCTGATAATAAATAAATAAATAAATATAAATAAATGGATCATAGATCCTCCGGTAGAATTCAAAGAAAAGGAAAAAAAATATGAACATACTACAAATGCATTCACATAAAAAAAAGTTTTGCATTCACATAAAAAAAAAGTTTTGGAATTGTGGATGTCGTAGAGAAGATTTCTTTCATCTATTCATAGGCTGCAACTCTGTCAAAAACATTATCCAAATATGTAATAGATAACAAAATCTTTGAAATTATGAACAAATGGAATAGAAATTTGAAATATGAACATTCATTATTAAAACACTTAAGAAAAGAATCGATACGAAGAAAATGGGTACAATGACAACCATCTAGTGAAGTATTTGGTATTTTACGAAAGCATGAAACGGTATTCAGAAACGAGACTAGCACAACAAAAAATGTTACAAAATTTATTAGACAACAGATTCACAATCAGAGCACAGCGAAAAGCGATGAGGACTAGATAAACATAACACAAACTATGAATCACACTAACCACCCACCGTGTCATGAAAATAGAAAGAAAAAAAATATGATCAAATGGGAAAAATAAAATAGATCATGCTTTAAGCTAAAATTTGATGGATCCTTACGAGATAAGAGAAACTCTGCAATTGGATTCGTGATTCGCGATCGATCATGAAGCAAATTGGATCTATATGAAGGGAGCTAGTATCCCTTTTTGCCCAGTTAATAGAGTTGAGGCAACAATGCTGAGAGAAGGAATCTGTAAAACACTGGAGCTAAATATCCAAAAATCGAAATAGCTAGAGGCCGATAACCTTTGCATTATTAATGCACTCAAAGGTATTTGAAAATGTCATTGGGAAGTTGAAAGGATCATTTCTAACTCCTTGATGGATCTCTACCGCTTTCATACAATCCATATTCATTACGTGTTTAGGGAAGTTAATAGTGCAGCGGAAAAAATAGCCCGTTTGTCGTTTGAGTCACTCAACCACTATTCACAACCCTAGAACAAATTTAGAACTTTGTATTCTCATCCTAAAGGATTCTCTAGGATGGATTATCGACCGTGTCTAGCTCGTCCTAATCACTTTTTTTTTTAAGTTTTGCAAAAAAAATCTAACTTATTGATCTAAGATGCGTTCCTATTAAAAAATTCAATGAAAAATGAGTTCTTCACTCCGATCTGCTATGCAAACAAGGAGAACAACCTCGATTACGCCTCGTCTTTGATCTCTCTCCTCCATTTGCCACCGTTAATGCCAAATTTGAGGTGGAGGTCAAATCCATCGACGCTTTGTTGGCCGACAAGCTCAACGCCGGCAGGAAGCGGTTGAAGCAGTTGAGGCTTGACCAAGAGAATACTGAGGCCGGGAGAGGGATCAGATCTTCGAGATTCAAATGGACGAGCTCGTAAAAAAATGAGAGTCTCAGAAGAAGATCAAGATTGAGGTCGATCGCCTTTCCCAATTGAAACAACTCCATCTTTAGTGCATGGTAACAATCTCCACAGCTTAAAAAAAAATCAAACTATGAACTGATCTTATCCATTTACAAAAAACAGTTTGATTTTTTTTTACATGAACGGATGATATATCCATTCATTGGAATTTTATCTCAAAATTTTTAATGGATGAACGAATAATAAGTAGATTTTTTTCACCTAATTGTACAAGCGAATCTATGATCTGTTCATAGCTTTTTTTCCGACAAGCGCAATTGATGTTGAACACATGTCAATCGAATTGTATGAACGGATTAAGAATCCATTCTCATGAGTGCATTTAGCACCTATTGTAGGTGCATATAGCAACGTACAACTGGAATTTGTGGATTAGTTTACTTTTTACCTTTACCTTTACTTTTATTTTAAAAATTGTCCAAAGGATTGATATGTGTGAGTCCTTAATATGGAGGTTGGTTTACCCACATCAACTTCATGGTGATCGTGGAACAGAACTAAGACCGGAATGCCAATGTATGTAATGCTCTTCCCATTCTTAAAGATGTCTTACTAACTTGGAATTGCAAGTTTTTTAGGAACATTCATTTCAGGAAGAAAGAGATTATAGGAAAAAATTGAAGGAGCTCAAAGCAACCTCAACACTTACAAGTCGGATGCACTCATAGCTCAGGAATGGAAACTTCAAGTGGGCCTTAACAAAGTTCTTGAACAAGAGGAGCTCCCATGGTTTCAGAAGTCTCGTGAGAAATATTTATATCGTGGTAATCGCAACACTGCCTTCTTACACATTTTTCGCCATTGTTAGGAGGAATAAGAACAAGATCAAGGGTTGTTTGATGAGAAGAAAAGATGGGTTGAAGATGATGGCATAATGGATAAAATTGCCTTGATATTCTTCACAAAACTCTATAGTTGTGTGTGCATAAATCTGCTCTCAATAATAGTTGATGGAGACCGATATTGATGATGATCTCAACACGAACCCTAGCCTGTGAAACAAGAACAAACAAGGTCGGGGCATGGCTTGTTTTCCCTGGAGGACCCTCTGACGCTCAAGTAAGTGTTGTTTTGATCCATCCTCTCTGTGGAGGTGTATCTCATGTTTTATAATAAAAATTAGGGTTTGAGGGTTTTACCGTAGGAGAGACAAGAATGCTCTTGGGCCTTACTGAGCTTGCTTAGTTTCGCTCTCTCAATTTCCCCTCGGGCTCTTTTAGCACTTATCAGTGGTGAAGGAGACCGATAATTTCCAATCCTTGGGATTCTTTATGCTTATACTTGGATTTTCCCCTTGATCAATGAGTTGATCCTTGATCACGTAGATGGGTACTTGGATAACAAGTTAGGTAAAATCTCTTGATTGCCAATGATTGAATAATGTTGACCGTGATTGGTGCCGAGACTCTGGCCTGTAACGGCGATTATTGACCTTAATTAGCATCCACTATTTGGCCTATAAATGGCGACTATTGGCCTTCAATGGCATCCATCTTGATGGCCTGTGAGCGGCTACTATTGGCCTTGGCGAAAGCTATCGGCCCCTATCGGTGACGGATTATAATTGGCCTTTGACGGCTTCTACGCATTTGCCCTGTGATTGACTTCCATTGGTCTTTATTGACGAACTCCTTATGGCATGTGATTGGTAACTATTGACCTTAATTGGCGTATCCATGGCCTAAAATGGCTTAAATTGGCCTTTAAAGCTTACTCCTTTTTTGCTTATCAATTGCTTGTTTTGATCTTAATTGACGATACCTTATGACCTATGATTGGCGACTTTTGGCCTTAAGTGGCGAACTGTTGGACGTAAGTGGTGATTTTTTTACCTTAAGTAGTGATTTGTTGGCCTTGAGCGGCTATTTTTCGGCCTCGAGTGGCTATTGTTGGTCGTAATTGACTCTTGTTGGCCGTAATTGGCTATCGTTTACTTTTGTCGTATTTTCTTCTTTTCCAACATCATTCTTGACATTCTTGAATAATTCCTATAGCTTTGATGTCGATCTTGACTTCCAAGCTGACAATAGTTAGGGAACTTTTTACCCCTTGCATGTCTAGCTCTTGGGTTATGAGCTTGATGCTTCGTTGTTAACCCTTAAGTGAATCCCTTGCATTTCTAGCTCTTGGGTTATGAGCTTGATGCTTCGTTGTAAACCCTTAAGTGAATCCCTTGCTGCTATACCCTGGCAACTTTGATGGAAATTTCATACAATTTCTTTTTAGAAATCAATTCTAAGGTGCTAGTCGAACCGTAGATCTAAGTATTAATCGTAGGCTACATGATATCAAAAGAGAGAAGAACTTATCCGATTATGAATCTAATGCGATCCTGCCGTCGTGGTCACTATGAACATGACCGCTACACTTGGCCTCAACGGTCCTTATGCCTCGCACCTTCTCCTTGTGAAGGGACGGCTCCACCGGCCCGCTCCATGGAGGTTCACCGGCTCCACCGTCGATCCATTGCAGGTTCTTGTGGCGGCCAGCACGGTCCCTCGCAGTGTCCCTGGCCCTCGACGATGGTAGGGTTCTTCGATTTAGTTCATTAGGGTTCCAATCTTAGTGCTTTTTTATTATTATCCACGCACATCGCCAATTGTGTGTACATAAATCTGCTCTTAATAATTTTTGATGGAGACCGATATTGATGATGATCTAAACACGAATCCTAACCTGTGAAACAAGAACAAATGAGGTCGGGGCATGACTTGTCTCCTTCGGAGGACCCTCTGACGCTCAAGTCAGTGTTGTTATGATCCATCCTCTTTGTGGAGGCGTATCTCATGTTTTATAATAAAAATTAGGGTTTGAGGGTTTTACCGTTGGAGAGACAAGAATGCCCTTAGGCCTTAGTGGGCTTACTTAGTTTCGCTCTCTCAATAGTGTTGAACTTTGCTTAGCTACGAGATTGATGCCCTTAGCTTTTCGAGTTTGGACAAAGGTGTATGGAAGAAAATTGCATAATATTTCACAACAAAGGATATCTAGAGGGATACGAAAGGCATGGGGCCCTAAAAGCGCCAGACCTAGATGGTTTTCAGTCCGTGTTGTATCAAAAGTATTGAGGATTATTTAGAATTATGTGGTAGAGGAGGTTCGGAAAATTTTCATGGATAAAACCTTGTCGAAAGGATTGAATGGCTCACTCATTGTTCTCTTTGATAAGATTGAAAACCTGGTATATATAAAGCATATTGTCCCATTGCGTTCTACAACGCGATCTATAAGATCATCTTTAAGAACCTTGTGATGAGGATGTGAGGTGTTTTGGGTCAGTTGATTGACCCAATGCAAGGAAGTTTTTGTGCAAGAGATTGTGCACTCTTTGAGAAAAAAGAAGTGTGGAAAAAGGTCAATGATTCTCAAACTCGATCTTGAGAAGGCTTATTATGATAAGCTTAGATGGGATTTTGAAGATATTTTAAGGAGGTTGGATTCCTAAAACAGTGGGTAGAGTAGATCAAGGAGTGTGATTTATAGGTGCGTACCCAGGATGCGTATACTAAGGAATGAAACTACATCGATGCATACCCAGGATGCATGCACATAAAATGATAATTTACAGTATTTATGCGCACTCTGGGTGTGTGCATCTATAAGTCACACTAGATAGACATTTTTTGTAAAATGAACAATATACGAACGTGAATAACATGTGATTTTTGTTAATTTGTGATGAGGTAAAATAAACACACTGATTGATATATATATATATATATATATATATATATATATATATATATATATATATATATATATATATATATATATATAGGGTTTACTTCAAATGTAAAAAGTCCTTAAAGTGTAAAATATGCTTATTGTGTAAAATTTGCTAATTGGCCTAATTTAATTACTATTGGGCCTAATTTAATTACTAATGGGCCTAATTTTATTAGTAGAATATCTGCCCCCCCCCTGCCCATGCGTGTGCCCCCCCTTGCCCCCCTTCTCGGACCCGATGTTTTTTTTTTTTGTTTTTTTTTCGTGATAACACTTTCTGCTGTGCAAGTATAACTTGCTTTTGTGCACATATAACATCTTATTGTGCAAATATAAGTTTATTTTGTGCAGACAAATAATTCATTATGGGGTAAATAGGTAAATGTGTCTATTTCAATTATAAAAATTTATAATTGAAATATGTTTAATTTATGGGTAAATTGGTAAATATGTCTAATTTTATGGGTACATGCACTTTTTCCCGTTTTCGATACCTTTTGTGCAACTGTGAAGTGCATTTGTGGAACTGTGGAGTGCATTTGTGCAACTGTGAAGTGCATTTGTGCAACTGTAAAGTGCATTTGTGCAACTTTAATTGTGCAATTGTGCAAATTTAAAGTAGGATACAGTTGTGCAAATTTAAACTACAATTGTGCAAAAGTAAGATACAATTGTGCAGATTAAGAATACAATTGTGCAAATGTAAGATCGTAATGTCCATTAATAAGACAAAAGATATGCTTTTGAATTCGATGTTTTAATTTTGTTTTTTTAACTTTTGAGAGTTTGGGTTCACCTCTCGGCTAATTTAGGTTGATAGATGTAAGTTTGAAATCAATTTTTTTACGTATAAGCTTTTAAAATTAAAGTGCATAAATAAGATTAAAATGTGCATTATTAAGGTTAAAAAGTGCATACCTTAGATTATAATGTGCATGATTAACAATTTGCGATTGTTGCGCTCTTGTCTATTATGTAACCTATGTGGGATTTGAACCCACATCTTTTGTGCAAACGCACATTGCTCTACCAATTGAGCTAATATGCTAAATTATGATTTTTATGCTAAAATAGAAGAACCTAATCGACCTAAAGCATATTGGAATAAAATTTTAAAATTCAATTAGCTCATGATTCACAAACAACTTGACAATGCTATAAACATGAAATTAGCTCCAAATCAACCCAACAACACAACCATAGCATCAATTTCAGTCAATTTGGCCGTTGGCCAAAAACCCCAAATTCTAAAGCAAATCGCAATATAAAATTCCAAACTTCAATTAGATCATGATCCATAAACAATTTGACAATGCTATGAACATGAAATTAGCTCCAAATCAACCCAACAACACAACCATATCACCAATTTAAGTCAATTTTGCTTTTGGCAAAAAGCCCCAAATGCTAAAACATATCGCAATATAAAATTCTAAAATTCAATTATCTCGTGATCCATAAACAATTTGACAACGATATGAACATGAAATTAGCTCAAAATCAACCCAACAACACAACCATATCATCAATTTCAATCAATTTGGCTTTTGGAAAAAAGCCCCAAATTCTAAAACATATCGCAACCTAAAATTCTAAAATTCAATTAGCTCATGATCCATAAACAATTTGACAATGATATGAACATGAAATTAGCTCAAAATCAACCCAACAACAAAACCATATCATCAATTTCAATCAATTTGGCTTTTATCAAAAAGCCCCAAATTCCGCTCCTAAATCAAACCCTAGGTTTTCAATCTCAACCTAAATCATTCAAACAATCCAAATAACTGTAATAAACAAGTTTAGAGTTAGAAATCATACCAAATTCGAGTGGAAACAAGGAGAAAAATCGGAATTTCGAAGGTATTCCGAGCCAAAAGAACCGATTAGCGTTGTTGGGGAAGATGGCTCGGTGTGGGCTCGGCTGGGCACGAACCAAGGGGGTTCCGGGCTCGGGGGGTGCGCCTGAGGGAGGGGCTTCGAGCTGGTCAGGGCTGGTGGCCGGAGGTGGCTCGTGGGTGGCGTGGGAGGCCGACGAGCGAGGTACGACGTGAGCCTTCGACTGGGCAGTGTGGGCGCGTCTGGGCTCGAACCAAGCCAAGTCAGGGCTCGGGGGGTGCGCCCAGGGGTTGGCTCGAGCGCGGCTAGGCGGTGGTGGCCGGAGGTGGCTCGACGACGTGGCCGGAGGTGGGTGCGGGGCAGCGGGAGGCCGAGAGAGAACCGCGCGCTGTACGTTGTTCAGTGAAGCGCGTGTTGATTTATTAAAAAAATTAGATTTTACACGTTAAGCGGATTTTACACGTTAAGGAGTTTTTACATTTTAAAGCTTCCCTATGTGTATATATATATATAGAATTAGTACTTGGTGCGTCTTCATCTTTTCAATAGTCTTACCACCACATTTCGTTCCAGCAAAACAATCGCACCATCCTTATCCCCCACTAGACGCTTCCACTGCTCGACCCCTGCCTTCATCTTGTCATAATTGAGCATCCTAAGTGAAATGTTTGCATTGTGCTGGCCAAACCCACCATATTTAGCAGCAACTTATTGATTCTACGATACAAATGTTTGTATAATCAAATAAAAAAATATTGTTAGACAAACTAAAATATGCAATTACTATGGAAAAAAAGAGCATGGATATATCACATACTAGTTTGTGTTGTACGCCGAGTTCATAACAATAACGTACAAAAACACATTCCATAACTTCAAGTAATCCTTGTGGGGAAAATCATATCCGTAGTAAGTCCTTCAATGTCTAATCTGTAGTGGAAGGAGTATTACTTACGCACCAACTCTGACAAAAGATATCGAGTCGGTGTTTGGTCATCCAATAAGTTCTTCTTCACTCGAGCCCGTGCATTGCATATTTGAGCCCTTGAAGTCACGCTTGTTGGCTCATCATAACGCAATTTGGTTAGCACATCTTTCGGTCTCGCTCCCGCCATAGTGCTATTTTTAATGTTATTCATTTGAGACGCGTTCAAACGCCCGACGAATGAATAACCTACCAACATAAGAAGATGCTTGTGGTTGTGAACACCGTATACCGCCCTTACTTTTCAACTGTCTCTTGGATACTCTCGACAATCCATCTCAAATTTGCACTTGTTTTTTTTTTGTTCTTGTATCGAGACCAATATCTTCATCATCTACATTCTACGTCATTGTCATTTCCAATAACCTGCCGACGATACTTGTGATACTTCCCATAGTGCTCACAAGTTAACACTATTCTTCCATGCATGCTATCCGAACTATTCCACGCCTTGAATGTGGTAATCACAAATTTTTATGGGCACCTTGGGGTGTGCATAAGAGGCAACAACTCGATTCCAATTCCATGCGAATAAAGGTGAAATGCATTAGTATTATGTTTACGGTGTGTAACTTTCAAATGTTAAAAAAAGGAAAATTTAAAGAAAACCACCTCTCAAATATGTTGGTTTTCATTTAACCACCCCTTAAATTAAAAATTACAGAAAACCACCCTTTAAATGATACTCATCAACAAATCACCAACCTTGCTCTATTTTTGTTAATCCATCCTTAAATATATTAGATTTTAATATTTTTAAACTCAAAATTTATGTATAAATATATTAAAAATTTGAATTGAAGGGGTTGGATTGTATTATAGATATCATTTTAAAAAAAACTTATAAATATAACTTAGAAATATCTTCTGATTTATGTATTAAAATAATTTTGTAAAAATGATTTAATTTTTTTAAGTATAATATGATTATAAATAATAATTTTCATTTATAAAGTTAAAAATAATATTAAAATTATTTATTTATATTATAAAAATTGTATTTCAATAATTAGCCTTTGAAGAAAAATTATAATTAACCTTTAAAAAAGAGGTTATTACTAACAGTTAAAATAATTAAACGCATATTTTAAATTGACAATTGTTAAAATATAATTTATTTAACGAAAACATAATGTAAATTGGTGATGGGTGGTGATTTGTTAATGTGAACCATTTAAGGGGTGGTTTACTGTAATTTCAAATTTAAGGGGTGGTTAAGTGAAAAAACCAATATTTAAGGGGTGGTTTTCTGTAAATTTCTCAAAAACAAAAACATAAGAGCTCGAGGCAAGACGTTGAAATGACTATTAGCAAGATAAATTTTACCAAATTGTTCGAACAAGTCCTTCTAATAATTCCATTTCTTTTCACTGTTAATCAATCAAATTCAAAACTTTTGTGAATGGATCCTCAATGACTCAACAACGGTGATCGTTGATCGATTCCATGATCCGCCGATACGGCTTCCTCCCTCACCTCCCTCCCGAGCCCACCGTCGTCACTTCCATCTCCATCGCTATCGTTACTGAAGTCAAATCATCCTTCCCGTCCTCCCCTTCGTTCGCTTCTCTCTCCCCCGTCATGATTCCTTCCTATCCACGACACCTCCCTCCCCCATCCCATTCCCACCCATCATTGCTTCTCCGCCGCTGAGAGCATGTCGATCGACAACTTCAGCAACTCGGAATCACTCCTCGTTGCTCTTCGATTTGGCTTAGGACCAAGTTTGGGAAGCTCGATGGTTTAGCTCCGGTTCGTAGATGTGATTCAAGATGGCTAGTGTTAACTTGAACAAGGATGATCCCGTTAGCGAGGACATAGTAGATGTGAAGGCTCCGGAGACCGAATTCTAATAACAAACCCAATTCAAAGTTAGTGGTATTGACGGCGGCCGTAGGTGTGTTTTTCAACCCTAAAACCAATTTCTATTTTTTTTTCCGAAAATTTAACATGAATTTTCACGCAATTTAATTGGAATTATCCTGCAAGAAAACTGATTGAGTGTGATAAAAGTAGATGTCCCATCATTCTTAAAAAAAACCAAAACTAGATTGCATAGGTATTGAAGAAAAGTAGTACAGTAAGATTTTCGAATCTATCATAATCATTGCATTTTTTTGAATGCAAGATATTTAAGAACAGATTTAAAGGATAAATAAGAAAGCTTTCTTGGCAAGTTTGAAAAACATTCTGATAAGTCTGACAAGGTATTTAACATGAGATTTAAAGGAAGAATATGAAAACGATTATATATGCAATGAAGTTTGAATAACTCTCTTTAAAATACCTTTTAAATATGATCAGATGGAGTTATAAAATAGCAGAAACATAAAACATAAGAGTTAAAATATAAAACATTAAGTAATAGATTCACCAGCAGGCATAATGTTTGATAAGCAACAAAAGTACAACATTAAGTAATAGGTTCACCAGCAGGCATAATGTTCCATAAACAGCAAAAGTACATACATCTAAGCCCAAAACATATCAGAAATATGGTTTGATAACCGCAAAATAACAAAAACAGAAAGATAATCATCTAGTTGGCAAGGAAGGCGGCGATTTTCTCCTTCCTCTTCTTCTCTTCTGCATAAACCTCGTCGATCGTCCCAAATATGTTAATCCTGAACTCCTTCATCTGTTCCTCCACCTCCTCTAGTCTTTCTTGATTCTACAACCATTTTTTAATGAAAAAGTTAAATATTTAACTACTTATTAAATAATATTATGTAAAACATAATAGACTTACCATCTCAGCACCGTTCTGGTCGCCGTCTTCAAGGGCCCTCCTGATCAAATAAGAGATGTGACCTCTCTCCTTGTAGAGTTCAAAGTAAAAACCCTGGAAAACAACGATCGTTTCCAACAGATCCCTTCTCTTGGTTGCTGTATTAGTCTGGGACGCCTCTTCAAGCAGTGGCATTTGATACCCTGGGTATCGTTCTTTATCCAGATCATCGCACATCTTATAGTACTCCTCTATCATTGTGGTCGGATAGAAAAAGTAATCCATTCTTGGTGTTGAAAAGTAAGGGATGAGGTTTCAAAGATGGTGAGAGAGAATAAAAAGGATCAGGTGATTTAATGATGGATGATAACAGATGAGTGAGGGACTCTTTATATAGGCAGAGATGGCTATACAACTTCCCCCATCAACAAGATGTCACTAGTCTTAAAGGGCGGTTTCCCAATGTAATTTAACCTTTACCTTTATCCATAAGATTTATATCTACTGTAGTAATAAAGACTAAATGTACTGTAACAATTACTTCTATTAAGTAATACAGACAGTAGTAGTAATAATTACTTCTATTAAGTAATACATACACCCCCCTTTTAATGATAGTCTTTTTTTTTAATATATTTCCTTTGGTTTTCCATTTACCATCACATTTATTTCTGGGGGGTTGTGTCAATTTGCAAATGGATCACGAATATTAACATGATTGCCAGTGTAAGATGTGTGAGAGAGGGGTGTCAGTACATAATCTATTAAATATGCACATATTATGTGTTGATATGCAAACCCAAATAATACTGTATTTAGACTCTCAAATCTACCATAATCGTTACCATTTGTTTAAAATGATGCATTATTAACTTAAATATGGTGAATAATTTCTGGTTTGGCACAAAGACATTTTAGATGTTAGAAAAGATAAAATATACTAAAAGTTAAACTTATTGATAATCCATAAAAAAGTAAAAAAACATAAATGTAAAATAACAGAAACATAAAACAAAAGAGGTAAATTATAAAACATTAGAGTAATAGAAGCAATGACAGTTATATTATTTGAAAACCAACAAAACTTACGTTAAAACATAAAAATAACAGAAATATTGTTTCATAATACTAAAATAACATGAACAGAAATCTAATAATCTAATTCCCAAGGAAGACAGCGATCTTCTCGTGCCTCTTCTTTTCCTGTTCATATATCTGCTCAATCGTCGCAAACACGTTCACCCTGAACATCTGCATCTGCTCCTCAAGGTCCGGTAATTTTGCTTGATTCTACAATCATTTTTAAATGCAAAAGTTAAATATTTAACTACTTATTAACTAATATTATGTAAAACAGAATAGACTTACAGCCTCAGCAGTCGTCTGATCGTCATCTGCAAGGGCCCGCCTGATCAGAGAGGAGATGTGATCTTTCTCCTGGTAGAGGCTGTAGTAGAAAACTTGAAATTGCTCAATCGCATTGAGCAGATCCTTCCTCTTGGCGGCAGTGTTGGTCTCCGCAGCCTCTTCAAGAAGGGACATATGATACCCTGGGTATCTGGTTTTGTCCAGTTCGTCGCAGGTCTTATAGTAGTCCTCCATTAGGGATAGAGGGTAGAAATGATAATCCATTTTTGTAATTGAAATGGAAGGAATGGGGTTTCAGTAGATGGTGAGAGAGAGGAAAAATGGCCAGGAGATGTTGTGATGGATAGAAACAAAGGGGTGAGGGTCTCATTATATAGGAAGAAAGAAGCGGTTATCCAACTTCCACCATCAACAAGATGTCACCCGCTTTTAGAGGGCGGTTTCTCAATGTATTGTAACCTTTCCATTCCCCAATAACTGTACTAATTAGATCAGATTTATTTCTTAGGAAAAGAGTAACTCTAATTATTACATCTATTAAGGAGGGCGGTTTCCCAATTACTTTATATTGACAGAGCACCAGATACATCCCCCCCCCCCCAACCACTAATAATCTTCTATTTTTACTGTATTTTGGTTTTCCCTAATTTTTTCCTTTAAAAAAAAAATACAAAGACAACAATTGATGCTGCTGACATATACACTGCATATTATCTAAGGTATTATATTTGTAAATTTTAATGCTAAAATGCACTGAGATGGTGTGCTTCTAAAGTTGTCATGTTTATGGACATCAAAGCCTTGAGTTGTCTCTAATAATGAATTAAATTACTATAAGGATCTGTTAATCTGCTGACATTTTAAGTTAAAAATAATAATTACTGCCAAAAGCCAAGAATTTAGATCCAATTTAATAAAGTTCTTACTGGCTTGATATGATTATGCAAATCCAAAATATGCCTAGGGTGATGTGCAACTAAGTGGAATTTATTTTATCCAAGTGAAAAATTATGATATGCAACTACATTTTACTGATATGCAACTCCACATGACTGATATGTAATATTAACATAAGTTACTGATTTTTAATGCTTAAATGCAAGGTAATGTCCTAAAAGATTGTAATGATGATACACATAAGAAGTTTGCTTTCCCCCCCTTTAAATGAATTGAATTAATATAACAATCTTCTACTCTGCTGACATGTGATATATATAGTAAATCCACCCCATCTAGGGTGTTAGATATGTGAATTCTATTGCTAAAATGCACTGAGATGGTGTGTGTCTTTTGTGATGAATTGAAGTAATATAACAATATGTCATACTGCTGACGTTTGGCTTAAAAAAAACAGAATTTGTGCCAAAAGCAGGAATGTAAATTCAATATAATAAAGTTCTTTCTCTTGGAAACCAATATTCAAAAGGAATTAAAAGAGATAAATCAGAAATAAACCACAAATATGCTAAGAAACCCTGTATAACTAAATAAAAACTTTAATCCTGCTGACATATAAAGACTGCATATAATCTAAGATATTAGATATGTGGATTTTCACACTAGAATGCACTGAGATGTTGTGTTGATACCTTTTGATGATTATGATCATGAAATCCTTGCTTTCTCTCCAAGAATGACTTCAAAATTTGTAAAAATCTGTTACTCTGCTGACATCTTACCTTAAAAATAATAATTAGTGCCAAGGGTACGAATTTAGATTTAATTTAATAAAGTTTCTGCTCTTTCAATCCAAATTTAAAATATGCCTAGGGTGATGTGCAAGTAAGGCAAATTAATTTCGTGTGTAAAATTATGATATGCAACTACATTTTACTAATATGCAACCACATGTGACTGATATGCAAAATTAAGATTATTATGTGCATATGTTGATGCTGATGACATATAGACACTTAGCTAAATCTATCATAATAAGTTACTGATTTTTAATGCTTTCATGCAAGGTGATATCCTACAAGATTGTAATGATGATACACAACAAAACTTTGCTTTCCCACCTTTAAATAGATGGAATTAATATAACAATCTGCTACTCTGCTGACATGTGATATATATAGCAACTCCACCCCATCTAGGGTGTTAGAAATGTGAATTCTATTGCTAAAATGCACTGAGATGGTGTGTGTCTTTTGTGATGAATTGAAGTAATATAACAATCTGTCATACTGCTGACATTTGGCTTAAAAAAACAACAGAATTTTTGCCAAAAGCAGGAATGTAGATTCAATATAATAAAGTTATTTATCTTGGAAAACAATCTTCAAAGAGGAATTAAAAGACATATATGAATCAGAAATAAACCACAAATATGCTACGAAACCCTGTAGAACTAAGTAAAAACTTTAATGCTGATGACATATAAAGACTGCACACCATCTAAGGTATTAGATTTGTGGATTTTCATACTAGAATGCACTGAGATGTTGTGCTGATAGCTTTTAATGATTATGATCATGAAATCCTTGCTTTCTCTCCAAGAATGACATCAAAATTTGTAAAAATCTATTACTCTGCTGACATCTTACCTTAAAAATAATAATTAGTGCCAAGGGTACGAATTTAGATTTAATTTAATAAAGTTTCTGCTCTTTCAATCCAAATTTAAAATATGCCTAGGGTGATGTGCAACTAAGGCAAATTAATTTCGTCTGTAAAATTATGATATGCAACTACATTTTACTGATATGCAACCACATGTGACTGATATGCAAAATCAAGATTATTATGTGCATATGTGATGCTGATGATATATAGAGACTTAGCTAAATCTATCATAATAAGTTACTGATTTTTAATGCTTTCATGCAAGGTGATATCCTACAAGATTGTAATGATGATACACAGCAAAACTTTGCTTTCCCACCTTTAAATAGATGGAATTAATATAACAATCTGCTACTTTTCTGACATGTGATATATATAGCAACTCCACCCCATCTAGGGTGTTAGATATGTGAATTCTATTGCTAAAATGCACTGAGATGGTGTGTGGCTTTTGTGATGAATTGAAGTAATATAACAATCTGTCATACTGCTGACATTTGGCTTAAAAAACAACAGAATTTTTGCCAAAAGCAGGAATGTAGATTCAATATAATAAAGTTATTTATCTTGGAAAACAATCTTCAAAGAGGAATTAAAAGACATAAATCAGAAATAAACCACAGATATGCTACGAAACCCTGTATAACTAAGTAAAAACTTTAATGTTGATGACATATAAAGACTGCACACCATCTAAGGTATTAGATTTGTGGATTTTCATACTAGAATGCACTGAGATGTTGTGCTGATAGCTTTTAATGATTATGATCATGAAATCCTTGCTTTCTCTCCAAGAATGACTTGAAAAGTTTTAAAAATCTGTTACTCTGCTGACATCTTACCTTACAAATAATAATTACTGCCAAAGGTACGAATTTATAACCAATCTAATAAAGTTACTGCTCTTTAAAACCAAAATTAAAAGAAAATAAAAGTGATAAAAAAAAAGGTAGATACGCTACTAACACCTGTAGCACTTATGCAAAACTCTGATGCTGCTGACATATATAGATTGCACTACACCTAAGGTATTATATTTGTGAGTTTTAATGCTAAGATGCAATGAAATGGTGTGCTTGTAAGTTTATATATTTATGGACATCAACCCTTTGAGTTGTCTCTAATAATGAATTAAATTAGTATAAGCATATATTACTCTGCTGACGTTTTAATTTAAAAATAATAATTAGTGCCAAAAACCAAGAATTTAGATCCAATTTAATAAAGTTACTGCTATTTAAAATAAGCCTAGTGTGATGTGCAACTAAATTAAATTAATTTTATACAAGTGTAAAATTATGATATCCAACTACACTTTACTGATATGCAACCCCACATTACTGATATACAAATCTTAGACAAATATAAACAACAGAGAATTCCATTCATTTCTTAAATATGTTTACCCCAAGTCCTAACAACAGATACTACATCTTCCCTTACACAACTACCACAAAAGTGTTAGAATACATAGTCTTTTCCTGCTATGCTGATCCTAGACAAAAAAGGCTACAATGCCGATACTACAACAACACACAAGTTAAAAGCTAACTTCTAATTACGTCGACTATTCATTAAAACTACAGTTACATTGCAAATCGACATAAGGGGCAAAAGCTTTGAACAGTCAGCCATTCTCTAATACAAACTGGGTGAAAGGAATGTGAGCATGGCAGGACTATGACAGGCATTGACTGCAACATCACCTGGCGACAGATGCTACAATCGTCACCATCCCGCTCTAGATCATAAACCTCTCGAAGGGCTGCGACAACGTCTGCTGGGGCTGGATGATGTTGATACTCATACTCAAACTCCATAGGAACCTCCATAGGAATCTCCATGTCGGAGTCAGAGTCCAAGCTGGAATCCGATTCAGACTCTTCCGTGTAGTACAAATTAAAGTCGATGTTAGGGCACAACCCATACTCCACCAAATCAGCGTCTGACTGAAACCATGACCTCGTGAAATCACTTAGCATCTGATTTCCTAACTGATGTCGAACCACCTCTGGGATTCCCGCATGATCCAACCTTATATCGCAATCCTGTAGAGTCCATGGCATCCCATTCCAGAGGTAGTGTTCCTCAAGGGTATCCGGATGGTAATCGGAGTGGATGGACAACCGAACTTCACTGAATCCATAATCTAAAGACGGCAAGGGAAAGATCATTACAGAAAAATGGCCAACACTGGGGTGAAACCCGTGGTCCATAACCGCGTGCGCGTGCGCTGCCATTGACGAAGAAAACCCTACAAAACAAACAATCAAAAGACAATAACTTTATAATCGGATCACTTTAACTCAAAAAAATAAAATACGAAACCAGAACAGAAACAACAACTACAATCTAACCCCTTTTGGAAGAAGAAGACTAACTCAAACACCTATGGATGAAGATTACTCGGCCGGAACAGCAAATGCCTGTGGAGAGTGGATGAAGAAAAATCTCTGACAACCGTAATAAAGTGGAAAATGGAGGGAGATGAAACGCCGGCGGGGCCGGGCCTTCGTTTTAGATGTGGGTCGGGCCGGGCCTTCGTTTTACAAATTAGGATGAAGCCCAATAACATTACTAAGAATTATACCCAATGACCTACTATTAGATTCGTTAGAACATAACTCGACCCGAAAACCCGACCCAGACGAACGAAAGTTTTTGGGCTTTGAAGCAAAAATTGGGACCCGGAAATTTTTTCCGACCGGAACCCAAAAAACACGGGGGTCTCCCGGGGTAATGTGGGGTTCGACCCGGCAACCCAATTAAAGGTAATATTAAAATATGCAACCCCATATGACTGATTTGCAAAAGTAAGATTTAAATATGCATAAGTTGACGCTGATGACATATACAGACTTTGCTACATCTAGCATAGTAAGTTACTGATTTTTAATGCTTAAATGCATGGGTTATGGTCTAAAAGATTCTAATGATGATACACATCAAAAGTTTACTTTCCCACCTTTAAATGGATTTAAAAAATTTAAAAATATAATACACTGCTGACATGTGATATGTATAACAACTACATCACATCTAAGGTATTAGATATGTGAGTTGTGATGCTAAAATGCACTAAGATGGTGTGGTCCTAACTTGTAATGATTATGGATTTCAACGCCTTGCTTTATCTATAGCAACGAATTAAATTAGTATAGCAACATGTTGTTCCGCTGACATTGTGCTAGATATGCACCAATATTTTACTGATATGCAACTACAATTGACTAATATGCAGATATAATATTAACATATGCATAAGTTGACGCTGATGACATAGAGACAGTTAGCTAAATCTAATATATTAAGGGACAAATTTCGAATGGTTAATTGCAATGTGATGTCTCTATTAGATTGAAATAATTATGGACAGCAAAAAGGTTGCTTAAACTATTCAAATTAATTGAATAAGTATAACAAATTGTTGCTCTGTTGACAAGTGACTACTGTTTTTAAATAAACTCCCCAAAATACAGAATCTTGCATGAAAATACAAAGGTGACAACACCCCTAATATATGTCTAATGACAATACATATTTACATTATAAAGCTCCATCGCTCCTTTATCAAATCTACACACATAAGTTCTCGATATCGAAAGAGATGTTCATTTGTGATTGCCTTCACATCTCCTCCAAAAATAAGCGCTTCAATTGCTTTTACTACAAACACCCCACAAGCAGACCTACAATTCAAACACAATAAGGGGAAAATAACCAGGTGAAAAAGTGTAATATATGATAAAAAAAAATATATATGTCAAGACATGAAGAACACGTACGAAGACCGATCGTGAAGTAACTCAGGCACCATGATTAACTTGAAGGGGGATGAGGTGAAATTTTCGTACACACCAGCTTTCACCAAATGGATTGGAAGCCACTTAGTAATAGGTTGCAGATATTGGTCAAGTAACCCAGCAGCAATTCCAGTAATGTTGCAATCATACACATTTATAACCTTTTCATTAATTAGTATCTCCAAGGCTACCCAATGCAAGTTGTGGATATTGAAAGGTGTATAAATCTTTTTTGCTGACGCCCAAGCTTTAGGATACGTGTCAAGACAATCACTAGTGAAATAAGCCTCAATCGATTTGTCAACATCATTATCTTCCACAAAATCTGAAGCATATGAAGGCCAGTACTTAACGGCAAAAAGCCAATCCGCCACAACACAATCTTTATACTTGTCCGCTTCTTCAGAAATTCGCTTCCTTATATAATAGAACGCCGCTTCAAGATTCTCTAAAAACAAACCACCGTCAAGCATATAAAAAGGGAAAGCGTCCAGAAGGAGTACAAACAGAAAAATCCCTGAGAAGGAATATACAATACGCATAACTTTACAACAATCATAGAGAGAGTAATAAATAATAAAAGCATATTAATATAGAGGTAATTGAATAATATAGCAAAAAAAAAATACAGTTTGCTCTTTATAATGGAATACATAAACTGATGATCCTCGCGGCTGATCAGTGACTTCTTGGCATTGTACTGTGCCAATTTCTTTTCGTTTTCTTGTACGGGGGGGGGGGGGGGGGGGGGGGGGGCGAACAAAAAGCTACTGTCCATAGGAATGGTGTTGGCTTGCTTTAATTTTTCAATGTCACTTAATATAATAGGATCCTTTGCATATGAATCCCAATCAACAGAGCGTGATGGAACATAATTGTCTGGGACTATAACAAGACCATCTGTTACACACGGAATAGAAGAAGCAGGACCCTTTACAGAAGCATCACTAGCTTCCGTGGAAGAGATGTCAGAAGGCTTACCAACCCCATCTGCCTCACCAACGACCATATCCTTTACATCACACAGACCACCCTCAACAACATCTTTTAATGACAAAAGAACCTCACTGATGACAATAGATGGAGAGAATGACATATCACAAGCATTTGCAACAACATTACAAGGAGGACGCAGAACATCAGAATCATCTGATTCCAACTTTGTATTAACACCTTCAAATCCCATTAGTGTGATATCGTCATCCTTTTCATCACCTCCCGTACAACCATTAATTGAATCCTGCATATCAGAGCCTCCCACTTCATGTTCAGTCTCAATATATTCAGTTCGTTCCTTCACATCAGGAATTTTGAAATCAAACTCAGTCTCAGTAGCATTCAACTCAACAACTTCATCACTGCACTTTCTATGGATGTCAGCACCAGATAAGACATTAAAATCTGATGACATCTGGGTGTCAACGCACACAATTGGTAAGCACTGTGCATTCCCTTGAGGGCGTTGTTCATCAATAAATCCACTTTCAATTGGCTTCACATCGACAGTAGTGCCACAGGCATCCTCACTACCTCCTTTTGCTTCCTTGCACTACTAGAAAACTTCAATTAGACATCTGTTGTCAACAGATGTCTTTCAAAAAAAATTCCGATCTCTTTGTGCGTGTAGTAAAAGATCCAAACTTTCCACATCGGTTTTAAACAGATGTCTTTTCTTAATTAGAACCCCTTAATTTTGGTTGTGACATATTCACTTGTTGATGAATATACATAATTTGTCATTTGAAAATTTGTGAATATGTCCTCCTAAAGCAAAAAAGTGACATTTACATCTTTATTAGTAAAATAAGTGATGTCGTAAGACAAAAAAGACAACGGTTTTTGTTTTAGTAATCACATTTATAATCATGTCCGATATATAATTGATGATATTATATTGTTACAAAATAATGCACTATTGTGGTTGTATACACAGAAGATGTCGTTTCCCATATTTATATCATTTTTTCAAAATAAAATGATGTTGTTGTTGTAATGACACATCGATTTATTTGGTAGATAATGAAGCTATTTTGACAAATATATATCAGTTCATATATCATTTTAATGTTCAAACTGATGTTTCACATTGAATAAAATGAATGAACTGATGTGCATAATCATACTGACATCTGTTTGCATAAACTAATATGATGTTAAAGGTATGAATGCACTACTATATATTAAACACGTGTACCAATTGGCTAACAATAATTACAAGCAAATAAAGAGTGCACAAAATGTGTTTTAATACATCATTTTAGTGTACTACAAGCTAGTAAACCAAATAGTCGAGTATACAATAAAAAAATAGTTAAGCTCCAAGAGCATAAATCCCGTCACTTGGGTTAGCAAGTCTCTTGAAATCCAACGATAGCTTCGACTTTCCATTCAATCTGCAAAAATAAAACCAAGGCTGAATTAGTGGGTTAAGAAAAAAATATATATCCACACAAAGATTAGGAGGTTGGACCTTTTAAAATTGGAGGGCAGCGCAAGAAAACTGCCTTTCGCTCGCGGCCTGGGTTTCAGAGTCAACAAATCATCCCAAATGAAGTCAAAGTGTTGTCGCAATCGATTCTCGAAACCTCACCCTTGCAAAGTCACTGGCTTTCGCTCGCGGCCTGGGTTTCGGAATCATCAAATCGCCCTAAAAGAGGGCGAAATGTTGTTGGATTTTTTCTAAACTAGCCAACTAATTCAAGCTTACAAATAGCAAACAGTTAAGGCAAACCAAAAGGGAGAAAATTCACTGCAGCCATATGATGAAATTGGAATTTAAAAAAGAAAAGAGAAAGCAAACAGATTTTCTGTCTTAGTCCAGCTTCACACAAGACAAAATCCTCAAGTCAAAACTCTTCTAATGCAGGAGTAACCTAAACGAGGGTGAATTTCTGTCCAAGTTTCTCTAAAAAAAAACGGGGGGGGGGGGGGGGGGGGGGGGCTTATCACTGGAAACCTAGCCAAGCAAAAAGATGACAAATTATACATATCAAGCACATGGAAGCAGCACTCCAGCAGACTCACCAATCTTGCATAAAGCATAGCAAATTTAAGTCTAAAATTTCTAAGGAGCTATAAAAAAATAACGAAAAGAAGCAAGAAGAACCCAGTAAACCAAGAGATGGGAGGAACTCAAATTTCTCATCTCAAACTCAAAATACACAGGTTCAAACAAACACATGAGCCTACTTAAATACTCAAATCAGCAAAGCCAAAAATAAATTAGTGTCATGTTACACTAAGCAAACATGTCCCAAACTTGAGCAATTACAGTGCTCAAAGGACATTGGCCTACTGGAAAAAAATGAATTAGTGCTCAGGAGGGGTGTCTAACAACTAAAACACCATCGGAAGCTTCAAGATTGGGATACACCAAATAGAATAAGAACTGCCTGTTTGAACGAGCCCTAAATGCTCTTATGCCCTAAACTGAAAACCATTGACTGTTGAAGTTGATTTTCGACGGTCCGAATCATCAAAATCAAATCAAAGCAAAGGAATATCTGAAGGAAAAAGAGGAGCGGGACATACAGGATCGAGAGCTGCCCGAGGAGTGAGACATGCCTTCTCCAATTTCTCAAAGTCCAAACACCCAGAGCCTCTTTCAGATTCCACAAAGGCCTTAGCTTCCATTATTCCCCTGTCAAAAAGCCTCCAAACAAAAAAAATATCCCAAGTCACAAATCAACAAACTCGACCCAAAGCGATAAAATCAAACAGTGGGCAAACAGGAAGGAAAAGAAGAAGGGCAAACCTGTTTGTTCCTCAAATTGCCCGCGAGATGATCTTAGTCTTACCATGTTTTAAGGATGAGAGCTCAAGAACACATCATCATCCTCTTGCTAGGAATCCACAGGCTTCCACGATGCTTAGTCAACCTGGTCGGTCAAACAACCAATAGGCCAAATGATTTGAAGGGTTTCGAGGTAAAAGTGAATAAACCAAACTTTAAAAGCATTACCTCACACATTTTACCAACATAGCAATAGTAAGTGATTAAGAAAACAAGGTTGGTGGGTAAATGGGCAATCAGAATAGAAGCGCAGTACCTGATCAATCATGTAGTTCTATTGCCCCATCTGATCAACCTTTTCCTCTTGCATTCTCTTGCTGGGAATCCACGGGCTTTCACGGTGCTTAGTCAACCTGGCCAGTCAAACAACCAATAGGCCAAATGATTTGAAAGGTTTTGAGGTAAAAGTTAATAAAACAAACCTAAAAGGCAGTACCTCACCCATTTTACCAACATAGCAATAGTAAGGCTCATTATTTACCTAAACTTGTCTGAGAGAGGTCGGAAATTGATTAATAATGACATACCAAGGCTCATATATACTTGGTTCTGGAGACGATGCTCAGAACATAGTTTAAGTAGATGGGGTTTCTCCCTCTATCAGTTTGCAATAGATAAGGATCAAAGGAGATTGTTTGCAAGAGTTGCTTACCGTTAATCAATTGTAATGAATCCCATAAAATCTTAAATAATAAATACATACAAATAATGCACAATAACAATCAATCTTAATCAAGTATTCCAGAGCTACAGATTCTTAGCAAAACAGACGATGCTCAGAACCTAGCTTAAGTAGATGGGGTTTCTCCCTCTATCAGTTTGCAATAGCTAAGGATCAAAGGAGATTGTTTGCAAGAGTTGCTTACCATTAATCAATTGTAATGAATCCCATAAAATATTAAATAATAAATACATACAAATAATGAACAATAACAATCAATCTTAATCAAGTATTCTAGAGCTACATATTCTTAGCAAAACCATTACCGGTTGGAGCAGAAGTGTCTCCAGAACTAGCTCCCCACGGCAGCTGCAAGATTTGAAAATCAGTGTTACAATAATAATTTTTCACCAAGGAAAAGGACTCAACTGTAAGCCACCTTGAATTACAATGGTAAGAAGAAAGTAGAAACTAACCGAAGGGGTTGAGGAAGTAAAAGCAGATCACAAGCTACTGCACGGAAAAAATATATAACAAGTTACATCATAATACAAAAGAGAGGTATAAATATAAACCAAGAATACTATAAAACAAAAGAAATATGGAAGGAAGTAAAGGAGCAACAGAGCTTCAAAAGATCCATTCACTAAAGGATGCTCTCCTCAATGACCCATTCTCTACTTCAAGGAAAGAAAAGAGAGCACACTCCTTCCTTCCTCATTTTAACAATAGAAAATTACCTTCCTCGTTTTCCATATTCCCATTCCTCTCAGATTTATATTCTTGATCTGAACCCAACTCCCATATAGCATGCTTTCCCTGTTGTGGTGGGAAATGCCTAAGAAACCTGCATGTTGCAGTCATTAGGAGGAATTTAAATGCAGTGTAGCTGTAATGGATAGTTTTACAGAAGTAAAACAAAACATTGTTTTACACTATAAAGAGTTTCATCTATACATTTATTTTCTAGTTGATTCATTTCTAAATTGTCTCTGCAAACTCAATATCTTTTGATCCATTTTATCATCTCTTGGGAGTGTTTTTAATTGTTTAGCCAGAATTTTTGTAGTGTTTTCATAATTATAACTAGTTATCTCCAAATCATAGCTCTTAACCCACACATTACACATTCCTCGCAACACTTATCAAAATTTCAGACTGAGCAGTTCTGAATCACACAGATCACTAACAAGTGAAACTAAAAAACTAACCTCTCTTGATAAAAACATTTTTCTTGGGTTTGTTCCTTTGTAAAACCAATGGAGGATATTGTCTCACAGCATTGGATCTGAATCTTGTAGATGATTTCTAGTTCAAGCTTCCCATTAGTACAGAAAGTATCGAGCAGTTTTGCCCTAAAACCAAAGAGTGTAATACCATCACGACAAAAAATTAGAATAATGAGTGATATCATGCTACCACCACACTAAAATCAGTCTTTGGAACTTGGAAGTATACCTGGCAAAGAGCGGCATTTGCATTCTGTTGCTGATTTATAGCCCACCACTGAACGGAAACCATGATCACGTCGCATAAAACTCGAACAATCTCATGTCTGGAAGCTTAGCTTATGTTACATGACGTTTCACCATTTTAATTACTTCATCTACATCGCCTTCATCAGAGATTTTGGAGGTTATTGCAGATTTCATTTCCTTAAACTTCACCTCAAGTTTTTTCTTTTCATTATATTCAACCAGAGCGACCATTCCTGCATTGTTGAAGATATAGAATAAAATTTGTGCAAGTCAGAATGTCCATAAGCTAAAAAACAAACAAACAAACAAACAAACAAACAATTAGCATGCACTGTAAGAGCATAAACCTAGTCCATCACATACTAAGGGGCAGTACAGTCAACTTTTAAAATTTTGAATATTTTGATAAAGAGTACATTTGGGGTTGTGAATATTTCGATAATTCTTTCATACGGTTTGAATATTTCAAAAAAAAAAAATGTTATATGACAGGGAGAAGAATATAAATTCACCTTTCATCTCTCGAGAACAACTATTGTTAGTGCCAATAATGAAATCAAGAGATGCCCAACTTGCCTCTAAAAGTTTATATTAAAAAAAGTGTTGCTTAAAAAAAAGTGATCCGGCAAGAACAAATTAGAATTCCAACACACACGAGCATTACTTGGAAAAGGCCTACAAATTCAAATAGGTAAGTAGTATAAGTTTTGAAGCGAAATTGAGATGAGAAATGAAAAATGTAACTGAATTCATTGCAAGAATATCTTAATATACCACACATGTACTGCAGAAAACTGAGGGGGGTTGTATACTTCATATAATCTACATAAACATGAAAAAAAAATTGTATTTTTTACAGTTAAAAAGTTCAGGAGTCTGAATTCCCCAACTGAACTACTATTGGTGGCTCCTTGGACAAAGAATTATAATTATGGCTTTTAGAAGAATTTCAATAAATGGAATTTTCTATGGCTCCTTGGAGCATACATCGATAACTCCTTAAAAAAAAAAGGATCTGAAATATTGCTATGTGCCTAAAACCTGCACATTTCATATTTCTCTTCAAATTGCAATTGGTTGAAGAATCAAAGGAATATCCTTACATGATGTATCGATATCCTTAAAAAAAACTTGAGAAATGGTGAACAATCTAGTTGTTCCTCATTAAGAAGATGACGGGATACTCCTTGGCCATCTCAGTATGCAATACAACCTTCGTTTCGGCATAAAAAAAACCATATCCTAGCAGATGAATAAAAAACGGCAAAATTAGCATCCAAAATCAGAAATTGGAAAGCATTTAATTAAATCTAACCCTAGCTCATCCATTGTAGAGCGGAAAGGGAGAAGGGGGAAACCTGACGAGCATCTTTGGCCCCGGCGAGCATCTTTGGCGGTGGCGAGGAGGGAGGGAGACGGCGACGAGGAGGAGATGAAGTGAGGGTGTGAATGTCCAGCGAGGAGAAGGAGAACTCAGATCTGGAGGGAGGAAGACATCGGCGAGGAGGAGGTGTCCTGATGGTGTGGGTGGCCGGCGAGCAAAAGAAGATCTCAGATCTGGAGGGAGGGAGACGCCGACGAGAAGGAGAGATGATGTTAGTGGTTGGCGAGGAGGAGGAGATCTCAGATCTGAAAGGAGAGAGATGGCGGCGAGGAGGAGGTGAGGAGATTGTACGGGTGGCCGGCGAGCAGAAGGAGACCTCAGATCTGGAGGGAGGAAGACGACAATGAGGAGGAGCACTGGACCAGTAGGACGGTCGCCGGAGAGAAAGCTCGGATTTGGAGAGTGAGACGATCGAAGAGGGGATTTGGGGGTTGGGTCTGGAGAGAGTAGAACGTGGTATGGAGTGAGGAGAGAGAGAAGGCTCCAATTTGTTTTAAGTGTACCTCAAAATTTGGAAGCCGGGTTACAAAAAAATTCTAAGTGTTTTAATCCCACCCTTTCCTGCTTTTTGCGTTTTTTCGAATTAATAATTTCACATCTGTCTATAAATTTGACCATTGTGTAAACTGTTTTAAACATCACAAAAAAAATTATTGATGTCATAAATTAATTTAACATCTGTTGATTTAATGACAGACTTAAATCATATGATGTCTAATTGCAGTATTCTAGTAGTGTTGACATCAGACTCTTCATGCTGAGCTTCATTCTGTGCATCGCCTTGAGGGCGATCTGCATCATTAAGTCCACCTTCAATTGGCTTCACATCAATATTCATGCCCCCAGTATCTTCACTAACTCCCATCACTTCCTTGACATCAGAATCTTCATTCTGAGCATCATTCTGTGCATTCCCTTGAGGACGACGGGCATCAATAAATCCACTTTCCAGTTGCCTCCGATCAACATCCATCCCACCTGCATCCTCAATAACTCCCTTCACATTCTTTACATCAACATCTTCTTTCTGAGCTTCATTCAAATCCCCAGCTTCACCGCTCCCCTTCAAATCAAAGCAAGGATTCACATCAGAATTTCCCCCATCAACTTCAGGGTGAACATCATTCAAATCATCAACATCAATGCGACGCTTGCCTTCAGTGTCAGCTTCAGGTATTACACCAAACTCAGATGACATTTCATTAGAGGGTAAATTTAGATCAATATTTGAAATACCTACTTCATCTCCTCTATTGAAATCGGAAACAATTCCGTGAGCAACAGGCGAATCAACCAGTATATCAGAGAAAACGTCATCATTAACTGTAGTACCCGCATCATTATTAGGTATGGAATGCACTGGCTTGGAGACATCAATTGTACATGCGTGCATTGCAACTTTATTCTCAAGGGAAGTGAACTTCTCCCCAAAAACAGAAAACATGTTAATAATCCAATTTAACTTCCCCATACAGGTCTTAATTTCTCCTACACTAACAGCCAACTCGTTTAGACGCCTAAAAATTTCTTGCACCACCTGAGATGAACTATCAATAACAGGGGCAGGAGCATTAGCATCAAATCTAAAAGGAACATCACCCATTTCATCCCGTATTTCACCTTTTTTGGGAGATGACAGCCCCACACCACACCCATTTCCGGGTACATAGCAATAGGTCTCAACTTCAGGAATTGAAGCATCAATCGGATCATCAACACAAATAGCAGGTTTTTTTGCGTCAGAATCAACTCCCAAAGGTATGTCTTGAATCTCTGGACTAGATGAATTAACATGGGCATGAGGAGACCCAATAGGAGACACAGTTGACCCAGAAGAGTCAACAGAATGGGTTCCCCCAAAGTCATCATCAAGAGCACCCCCAGTTTCAGAGTCAACAGCATCGTCATGTACCCCACCAGTATCACGATCAGAACAAAACACATCACCCTTTTCGTTAGATAGTCCATCAGGGGCCAACATATCTGCAGTCGAAGCAACTTGCAAAGATACAGACTTCTCAGCACATTCTGAATAGAATACATTTCTAGGCTCTTTATCAACTGTCTTCCTCTTCTTCATACGGTGATACACAATCATCGCAGGTACAAGCTTCTCACACTCAATCACTGGATCAACCTTGTCACCAGCAACAACAGGTATAACAGACTCTTTGACTAGCACATCTGTCTCAGCATCTAGAAACCGAACCTTCTTACCTGACTCTTTCGTCTTCCGCATATTAGTGGCTTTCCTCTTATTTGATTTCTTATCCTCTAAACCCAAAACAGAGGAGGAATGAAAGGTACCTGCAGAGCGACCCCTTCTCAAGGATGTCATCTTCTTTCCTTTATGTACAACATCAAGTTTTACCTCCGAATTGACTCCATCATTCCCAACAACAGCATCTAAAGCAGAATCATTTACAACATCCTGTTTGTTGACCAAATTGACGGCGTCATTCCCAACGACAACAACTAAGGCATCATTGCGTATGAACCTGTCATTATACGCATTTGTACGCAATCGATAACTTTCATACAGATCATCATCCAGCTTGGGGAAGACAGGTTGAGCAATGTCATCAACTCTTTCATCAGCAACTTCTTCACTATAAACCATCCCTGGTGTTCTTGCAAATTCACCATAAATAGGGAAAAATGGTGCCTACACAAAAATAGAGGAAATATATGATTAAAAGCACGGATATTTACAACAAAACAACAAATATGCTAATAATTAACCTTTAATATTTATGCAAAACTTTGGGACTGCTGACATAAAATGACTAAGCCAACTAAAAGATGTGCACCTACTAGCTTTGAATGATAAAGTGGAATTATATGTTATGCAATAATATTTAAATGAATATGCACATCCAAACCTTCCTTATGCAATTATATTTAAATGACAATCTATTACCCTGCTGACATGTGATCTAAATCAAAATATACTGACACTTATGCAATAATTTGGTTCCTATTGTTAAGATATCTATAAAAAACAAAAAACAAACAAGAGCAGTGTCAATCAAAAAACATTACTGAAACAAAAAATTAAAAGTCTTGCAAACAATGTAGTTCTGCTGACAAGTCTGGTGTTTTTGCAACTTTCTGCTGACGTCTCTGGTATTTTTGCAAATTTACCAAAAGTAGTTGACAATGGTGCCTAAAACAGATATTAAATTCATTCACTAACAACTACAAAACATAATAAACTTACCAGCTCATCATCAAAAAGTGCAGAAGCAGTATCATATACGTGTTTAAGCTTACATTCCCAGTGCAAAGAGTATGGATCTCCAACAACCATTTTGAAATCACAGTCAACTTTTGCAGCTATTGATGGGAAGGCTTCTAAAATCCATGACTGTTGCAAAAAAACATAAAGTATTTGAAATATTCAGCCAGAATAGTGAGATATGATAACAAGCAATAAATATGCTGACAGACTTCAAAATGGATAACAAGCAATAAATATGCGACATTAAAGACTACCTGGAAAGCAAGATTATACCCATGTATATCATAACAACGTCTGCCATGCTGACGATAAGCCAGATCTATATTCTTTAATGTCGTAACCAACTTCGTGTAATCATTAGCTTCATTGACAAACTCTGATCTCCTGAATAATAGGACCTTTTCAATAATAAGCAGCTTAGCCATAATCAACTTCTTCTCTGAGGATTTACTCTCGGATTTAAAACACTGTACTAACTCCTTATAAGAGCATTTCTTCTCCCCAAAAAAATCAAGAGAAGACATATGTTTGGGTGGTTTGCAATCATTAGCTTCACAAGGAAGACCAGTAATAACATGGAATTCAGCAAGAGAAAACCGAGCCAAAAATCCATCAACCTTAAACCACAACTCCATCTTCTTTTTGGTTGGAACTCGACGCAACATAATCTGATGCATGAACTGAAAGTTAGAAACCATATTGGTTCCCTGTGTCAGCACCCACCCAACACAACTATTGCACAATATCTCATAGTGTTTATCCGACAGATGACTTTTGATGAGTTCACAAACATCAGGATAAGAATATCTGTTTGATCTAGAATGGAACCACTCATCCTCAGGAATACAATAAGAAATGTTCTGTTTAAAAACAAGCAAAAATGTCAAAAATAAATGCATATCAACATAAGTAAACAGCACTATATAAACAGACAGGATAAAAAGATCAATATCAAAATAAAAACTCACATCAAATTGCCTTCTGTATCTCACTAAATCAGTAAGTGAACCTGACAAACACGAAAACATAGATATCAGAAGAGAAAAAAACGATAGGAGCATGCAGAATTGTTCAGTAAAAATCGCATATTTGATACTAAAAACAAGAAGAACACTCCAGCATTTGCTATCACGACACCAACCAACACTAGACCACACAAAAACCCGTCAAAAGTGCAATAATCGACCGCAGAAAAATAAACCCTAACCAACAGGGAAACGTTCAAGCAGACTCACCACCTGAACTACCAGAGATTTCCGCCATTGACGATAAGAAAGTGCAATAATCGACCGCAATAAACACTCTTTTGAAGGAGATTCAGTCGAAATCTGACAGGAATAACACAGGGACGATCGCCGGGCAGTTTCCGCTGGGTTGAGGACGAAGAACGGTAAAAGACGATGGAGGGGTAAAAATGTCAAATAGGCAGCGGAAAGTATTAGAGTGGACACTTTTGTAAAATTTACAAAAGGTTGGATAGAGTTGTAATTAGGTTGAAAATTTGTGCATGCGGCACAAATTTTCTCGTTTACTCCCTCCGTCTTAAAATTTAATTTCTTTTAGATCTTTATTCTTGTATTAAAATTTATGTCATTTTAAATTTTTTTATATAGGAGATAATAATGATTTGTATTGATTTATGTTTTGTTAATTTTTTAAATGTCTTGATTGGTTAAAAAATATAGTGGGTATTAAAAAGTTAGTGGAATGATGATATTGATTGAAGGATGAATGCTTTGTTAAAACTTGTGCAAAATTCTAAAACGACTTAAATTTTGAGACGGATGGAGTGTATTGTAATTCTAGGAAATTAGGTTCAATTTTGTAAATAAAGGAATTTGGCATCTGGGGTCTATAAATACCCTTCTTCCACCTTCCTTGATTTCGGTAAATAGAGAGCGACCATCCAGGGTTTGAACCAGAGATATATTTGGATACTAACTACAAGTCCTTTCTGGCTGAACCATTCTGAAATGGTTCTTCTTCTTCCATCTTCCTTCCATTCAATTGAAACAGATCTCTCTATCTCTCGTTGTAACAATTTACATTCGATTTTCTTCTTCTTGTAATTGTTTGTTTTCTTCTTTAACGAAAACTTAATTAATTTCAAGTTTTTATCATGGTATTAGAGCGCAAGGGATAATCATGTAGTTTGGAGTCGAATTTGGCTTAATTTGTTGTCTCTGGTTGCTTTCGCGGGTGCGATTGGCTTGATCGTTTTTCGGTCGTCATTTTCTGATTTCTTGAGCGATATCTGGTGATATGAGTATGTAGGGTGGTGGCTCGCTAGTCAATCTCAATGATCTGATGAGTTTCGCGAATTCGGATAACCCTGGAGCCCAGCTGATTTCGTTCCAATTAATGGGAACGAACTTTCTTCAAAGTCGGCTAAGAGTGGACTACATGGTTCGTTGTTGGCTACTCAATTCCATGGTCAATGCTATTTTCGAGAGTTGCAGAGTGTGAAGGGGTTTCCCGAGTGTTCGTGTGGAGTAATGGTTGTGTGCACTTGCCAATTAGCCTAGAAGGTAGTCGATGCTGAATCAAGAAATCACCTGATGCAGTTCTTGATGGGGTTAGGAGATGGGTATGCGTTAGTATGTAATAGCATCTTATCTCAAGATCCATTAATACCAACTCCGAGCAAGGCGTATTACATGGTGCCTCAAATTGAGTCCTTAAACTGAATGGGCTATACAGGCTACAAGCTGGTGCAGCTGGAGTATCAGTTCCTCAAGTTTCTCTTAGTAGTGATGTTTGTTCTGTTATAAATAAAGATGTTAGTAATTTTGATGTTTGTCTACTAGTAATAGCATGCAACAACTTCAAGTACGACTTGGACATGCCTCTATTGGCAAACTCTCTCATCTTACTTCTATGTCTTATGAAGAGTTGCCCCTTGTGAAACTTGTGTTCTTGCAAACATGCATAAATCTTCATTTCCTGTTAGTAACACAGTTTCTGAGAATTGTTTTAATTTAGTGCATCTTGATTCTTGATATTTGGGATCCTTATAAGACCAAGAGTTTGAATGGTATATCTTATTTTTTTTACCGTTGTGGATAATAGAAGTAGGGTTACTTGGACCTTCTTGATGAAGCACAAGTATGAGATTTATGGTTTACTGGTTTCTTTCATTGCATATGTTAAAAATCAGTTTCATAGTTCCAATAAGGTTTTCAGGAGTGACAATGGTGCTGAATTTGTTAGAAAATCTTGTTTTGCTTTATTCTCTTCTCATGAAATAGTGCATCAAAAGAGTGCTCCTTATTATTCACCTCAACAAAATGGCAAGGTGGAGAGGAGACATAGGCACTTGATTGAAATTGCTAGAGCTTTAAAGTTTCATGCTGGTTTGCCTACTGTTTTTTTTTTTTTGCCTGATTGTGTTCTTACGGTTACTCATATCATTAACAAACGTCCATCTTCTGTTTTGAATTGGATGTCTCTATATGAGTGTTTATTTGGTAAGCCTCCATCCTTAATTGATGAGATGAAAACTATTGGGTGCTTGGGTTTTGCTTTAGACCCTTTGTCTAAGGCAGATAAATTTGGTCCTAAAGCAAAGAGGTGTATCTTGGTAGGGTACCCTTTTGGATACAAAAAGTATGTGATTTGCAGGGATGTTACATTTTTTTAAACATCAGTTTCCTTACAAAGACAAAATGTCAGTTGAATTTGTTGAGAAGGTTAATAGGTCGCTACCCATTGTAACTCATGCTGACTGTACAAATCGCATACATCATCAAAGTAACAGTTATGTTCATAATGATTTGCCTTCATCAAATTCATTGAATGATAACTTGAACTTGTTTATTGATGATGTTGATAGCAATATGAGAGTTGATGATAGTCTGAGTAACAGTAACAATAATATTGTCACAATGTTATTCCGTTAACCAGTCAATCAACAAGAGTGCATAATCCTCATGCTTCACTCAGAGATTTTGTTTGTCCTACTCTCAAAAATTCGACTTCTATTTTAGAGAGTTTTTTGTCTATGGGTCTTGGCGATACTAGTTCTTAAACTTCAAATTTTATTCATTCCTTTGCAAATTTAGTTTCTATCCCTTAACCACACAAATATTTTCAAGCCAAGAATGATCCCAATTGGATTGAAGCTATGGCTAAGGAGATAAGTGCATTAGAATAGAACCATAGATGTCTACTTACCTCACTATCAAGGATTTGGGTCTTGTACGATATTTTTTGGGATTAGAGATCTCCAGATCATCAAAAGGGATGCTTGTTCATCAAAGGAAACACATTGTTGATCTTCTTCTAGACACTAAGCTCCTGGATTGCAAGGCTGCTAAATTTCCTCTTCCAAGAGGATTAAGGTTATCAATCAATGATGGCCTTCGTGTTGAAGATCCTGAGGCATATGGGAGAATTGTTGGCTGCCTCCATTAGTTGAGTTCATGAGTCAACCTAAGTTTCCTCATATGCAAGATACAACACACGTTTTTTAGATATTTGAAAGGGACCTTGAATGTTGGCTTATTTTACAGTACTCAATCAAACCTGCTGTTGGATGCTTTCAGTGATGCAGGTTGGGGATGATGTCCATTCACTGCTTGTTTTTTGTCTAGGTGTTGTGTATTCTTGGGAAAATATTTGATTTCATGGATGGCTAAGAAACAAAGAATTGTTTCAAAGTCATCGACTGAGTCAGAGTATAGGTCTATGTCTACAACTGCAAGCGATATGGTTTGGCTCTTGGGTTTATTTCATGATTTTACATGTTTCTATACCTCTTCCCATAGCCCTTCATAGTGACAATTGATCTGCATAACACCTAGTTGCCAATCTAATATTCCACGAACGAACGAAACACTTAAGGATCGATTGTCATTTTGTCAAGGAAATGCATCAAGCTGGTTTTTTGCACACTCAACAAGTTCCTTCCAGCCTCCAAATCAATGACATCATGAGAAAGGCCTTGGGAGAACAACAACATCATTTTTTGGCTCTCAAGTTAGGAATGGTGTTTGTCACCCCATGTCCAACTTGGGGGGTTAGAATATGTGTTATATATATTGTAATTCTAGGAAATTAGGTTCAATTTTGTAAATAAAGGAATTTTACAATTGTGGTCTATAAATACCCTTCTTCCATCTTCCTTACTTCCAATTGAAACAGATCACTCTCTCTGTGTAAAAATCTGCATTTGATTTTCTTCTTCTTGTAATTGTTTGTTTTCTTCTTTAATGGAAACTTGATTGATTTCAAGTTTTTATCAAATATCACTCATATAAAAAGAAATTCATATGAAAAAAGAAAAATAAATATTACGGAAAAAGTGGGTCCTCTGAAATATTCGAAATATCCTATATTTTATTTCGGATATAAACATTGAAATATTTAAAATGAATACACATATGTTCTATACAGTTGACACATTTAAAAATCTTTATTATGAAAATTATCATTTTAAAAAATAGAAAATTAGTTTTCTAAAGGCAACCAATTAGTTGTTCCGCTAATCCCTTTTGAATACCAAAATCAATTCTTTTAAAAACTACATCCTTCAATTTAGGGGTCATAACATTATCACTCATTACTTTTGGACCCTTACCTTTACATCATCAAGTGCTAAGAATTCAAGTATCAAACGCAGTCGGAACAATTGCGTATTGACTGTTAGTATAAACATTTTCATTGTTGGCCATTTTAACTCAGCCGACTTCGATAGCTGCATATCTCATGCTAACTATCCCTCCTTTTCAATAAACCAATGAGTATAAAACTATAAATATAACTTTCTAAAAACAAAATTGATATTAAGTTATACCTCAAATAGTTTAATAACTAGTGTAATACCCGTGCCTTGAAGGCACGGGAGTTTGATCCATTTTAATTTGAACATCATTTTATATATCTATATCTATAATAGTATTATATTAATATATACTTGTTTATAACAAAAATATGTACGTATAAAGTTTTTTTTTTGTAATTTATAAATTAGTTGGAAATAGATACAATACAAAATTTTAAAATGATTTAATAAGGTAAAGTAGTAATAATACTCAAACACATCACCTAATATAATTGAAATAAATACTCCGTATGTAATTATTGTCATAAGCACATGATTGTGCAAATACTTTTGAACTTATGTAGATATACATAACTTATTCATGATTTTCATTAGAAAGATGGCTAGAAAGAGAGGGAAATTAATAGTGAAAATAAAGGTAAGATGGTAAAAATAAAAAAATTCCTAAAAGGTAGAAAAGTGATCTAAGAAGCCTCATCTAAGATGTAAAATAATCATTAGTAATGCTTGTAAGTCTTAAAATATTATTTATTTTTAGATAGTCATTTAAGATGTCTAAAATAAGTAAATTGTAAGAAAAAAAAAACTTTTCAAAAATAAGTAAAATAAGTAAATTGTAAGAAAAAATATCCCTTATTAATATCGATTAATAAGAAAAGAAACTTTTGATTAGTATAAAAATAGGAAACAAATATGTTCAAAATATGAAACGTGTATTTTAAAATTTCAGCACTAATATTGACCAATAAGAAAATACCATTTGAATAAAAAAATTAAGTTTAATTGTGGGCGTGAGATGTCAGCAAAATGCTAGCAGAATTAGTATTATTATTATTATTATTATTAATTAATAGATTTTTATTTTGACATTTGAATTAATTGTCTAGATATTTTTAATACGATTGTGATGAATATAATATAGGAAACAAATATTTAAACTTCCCTTAATAACATCGATTAATAAGAAATGAAACTTTTGATTAAAAAATTCAACTTTAATTTACAGAGCGACACGGCAGCAAAATGCTAGCAGAATTAGTAATATTAATAGATAGATAGATAGATAGATAGATAGATAGATAGATATATTGCAATCGGAAAAAAAAAATGAAAACATGTCTCAATATTTACCACAATATAACCGAAAAAAAAGAAGAACGGATTCAAATCATATTTAAAATAGGAAACAAATATTTTAAAGTTTCCATAACAATATTGACCAATAAGAAAAGCTCATTTGAATAAAAAATTCAACTTTAATTGTGAGCGTGACACGTCAGCAAAATGCTAGCAGAATTAGTAATATTAATAGATATTATTATTATTAATTAATAGATTTTTATTTTGACATTTGAATTAATTGTCTAGATATTTTTAATACGATTGTGATGAATATAATATAGGAAAAAAAATATTTAAACTTCCCTTAATAACATCGATTAATAAGAAATGAAACTTTTGATTAAAAATTCAACTTTAATTTACAGAGCGACACGTCAGCAAAATGCTAGCAGAATTAGTAATATTAATAGATAGATAGATAGATAGATATATTGCAATCGGAAAAAAAAAAAATGAAATCATATTTAAAAGAAGGTCTTTGGACCAAATTACTAAATGGCCTAAAGGATTTTCTTTGTTAGTAAAGGGCCAAAAAATTTTCATAATACCAAGAGTACCCTGTTATAATTTTACCTTATTTCTCCCGTTCCTGTCTCAGCCGTTCCAATCGGCTCTTTCCCATCCGCCATTGACGCCTCCCACCACTGTGAACTCCCATCTCTAGGTGCCACTAACAAATCTCAATCTACGCCGACTGGGAGAGATCGAATTGAGATCGAGATCCATGGAGGAGCCTCGGATTTCCGGTTTGCGGCAGTCAGGACATTCGCTTCCGGGATCACGGAGGAAGACAACAAGTTCGAGATCCAACCTCCTCCAACAGTTCTGAGCCGACGACGACTAGCAATCAAGCGCCACCGTCTCTCCACCCTCCTTCTCGCCTCTAGAACCGTCATCCACCTATCCTCTTCTTCCCGTTGGTAGTGCTCTGGCGGAATTGCTTCCTGGTACTCTCTGTGGTGATCCTCTATTTGGTGACAGCAAAGTGAGGAAGAGCCGAACTGCCGACCTCCGGGTACGTGATGAAGAGAGGCGACAGTGGTGGCGATAAGGCCGGACACAGGTAGGCCAAAGGACGGCGTCGCCGTGGAGAGAGAGTATGAGCAAAGGGAGGATTTAGCGGCGATGTGGGGGAGGATAAAGTGATCGGAGGAGCAGTGAGGGAGATTGCGAAGAACAAGTGGAGATTGATGTAGAAGTTGCGATTGAATTCCTTCTAGCAAGCAAAATCCTGAAATTTTGGTCCAATAGATGTTAATCAAATCTTCGATTGAAGATACAAGTCCCAAATGTCTTTAGATTATCAGTTTATAGATCAATTATTTCTTTCATAGAAAAACAGTAGCTTGTTTGATTTGGGGCTTTGATTTGACAGGACTATATCAAATGACGGAATTATGAAGAAATTGTTCATTCCAATATATACTCCCTAATAAAGATGGGCATTGAAAATGATGTCATCATTCATTAGTAGTTGGAGATTGATTATGCATTTACTACTACATGACATGATTTCATTCAACCCGTGATCCTATTTTTATGGTGACAGTGTCACCAACAATTTTATAAGATTAATGACAGTGTTTATGACCTTATTTTCTTTGATTACAATATCTATGATCCTTTATAAAGCTGTTTTTATTTTGGGTACAACGTCTAGAAGGTTTTCTTTTTTTATTACAGTGTCTATGATTTTGTTTTTATAGTGGAGACAGTAGTTATGACACTATTTTTATTTTGATTACAGTGTCTATAACCCTTTTACTCATTCATCTATTAGAAGAGAACTGTCACCACATGTATTTTGGCTTCTCATTAGCCCCTATAGGGTTTGTGTCTCCCTTGTCGTAGGGTTTTCCTTTGATTACAGTGTCTTTGACCATTTTTTCATAGTGGTGACAGTGTCTATAGCCCTGTTTTTATTTTGGTTACAACGTCTATAGGGTTTCCTTTGATTACAGTGTCTATGATCTTTATTTCATAGTGGTGACAGTGCCTACGTCCCTTTTTTCATAGTGGTGACAATGTCTATGACCTTCAAACCACATATATTTTGAGTGAAAGTATCTATGACCTTTGATTACAGTGTCTGTGACCTTATTTTTATAGTGATGACAATGTCTATGACTCTCTTACCCATTCATATATTGAAGGAGAACTGTCCACCTAATGTCTTTTGGCTTCTCATTAGCCCCTTTAGGGTTTGTGCTTACCTTGTTCTAGGGTTTTCCATTTGGTGACAACAATCATCTCTTAACGACGTACTGTACCTAACATTTTGCCCTAAACCCTAAAGACTTAACCCTAAACCCTAAACCATACTGTACATCACATGTTCTTTTGGCTTCTCATTAGCCCTTTTAGGGTTTGTGCTTCCCTTTTTCTAGGGTTTTCCTTTGATTGCAGTGTCTATAAACCTTTTTTAATAGTGGTTACAGTGTCTACAAAGCTGTTTTTATTTTGGTTACATCATCTATAGGGTTTTCCTTTTGATTACAGTGTCTATGACTTTGTTTTTATAGTGGTGACAGTGGCTATGACATTGTTTTTATTTTGATTACAGTGTCTATGACCCTCTTACCCATTCATGTATTAGAGGAGAACTGTCATCACATTTATTTTGGCTTCTCATTAGTCACTATAGGGTTTGTTCTTCCCATTTCCTAATGTTTTCCTTTGATTACAGTGTTTATGACCCTTTTTCATAGTGGTGACAGTGTCTATGACCTTGATTTTATTTTGGTTACATCGTCTATGACCCTCTTAGGCTCTTACCCATACATATATTAGAGAAGAATTGTCACCACTTATATTTTTGGCTTCTTATTAGCCTCTATAGGGTTTGTGCTCCCTCGTCCTAGGGTTTTTTTCTTTGGTTACAGTGTCTACGAATCTGTTTTGATTTTGATTGCAGTGTATATGACTCTCTTACCCATTCATTTATTAGAGGAGAACGGTCACCACATGAATATTGGCTTCTCATTAGCCCATATAGGGTTTGTGCTTCCCTTTTCCTAGGGTTGTCATTTGATTACAGTGTCTATGAATCTTTTTTCATAGTGGTGACAGTGTCTATAAAACTATTTTTATTTTGGTTAAAGTGCCTATAGAGTTTTTCTTTTGATTACAGTGGCTATGACTTTATTTTTATAGTGGTGACAGTGGCTATGACACTTTTTATTTTGATTACAGTGTCTATGACACACTTACCCATTCATGTATTAGAAGAAAACTGTCATCACATTTATTTTGGCTTCTCATTAGTCCCTGTAGGGTTTGTTCTTCATTTATGATAAGATTTCCCTTTGATTACAGTGTCTATGACCATGTTTTTATAGTGGTGACAGTGTCTATGACCCTATTTTTATTTTGCTTACAACGTCTATGACCCTCTTACCCATTCATATATAAGAGGAGAACTGTCACCACATTTATTTTGGCTTCTCATTAGCCTCTATAGGGGTTGTGCTTCCCTTATCATTTGATTCCCTTTGATTACAATGTCTATGACCATGTTTTTATAGTGGTGACAGTATCTATGAATTTATTTTTATAGTGGTGACAACAATAGTTACATTTTTAATTTTTTTTATTGTGGTGACACTACTTTAAAAAATCTAGAAAACTAGAAATTAGAAATTAGAGAAGAAATGTCATCATATGTATTTTGGCTTCTCATTAGGCCCTATAGGGTTTGTACTTCCCTTGTCATAGGGTTTTCATTTGATTACAGTGTCTATGACTTTGTTTTTATAGCGGTGACAGTGGCTATGACAATCTTTTTATTTTGATTACAGTGTCTATGACCATGTTTTTATTTTGGTTACAGCGTCTATGACCCTATTTTTATTTTGGGTACAATGTTTATGACCCTCTTACCCATTAATATATTAAAGGAGAACTATCACCAAGTTCTAGCTAGGGTTTTACTTTGGTTACAGTGTTTATGACCCCATTTTTGTAGTGGTGACAATGTATATAACCTGTTTTTATTTTGATTACAGCGCCTATCACCTTATTTTTATTTTGGTTACAATTTCTACGACCCTCTTACCTCTTCCTATATTATTTAGTCAAACAAAATTCAATAGACACATTATAGCACTTATTTGAGTTCACATTAAAAAATGAAATCCATGTCATAGCACAAAACCAACCTAATTCAATATCACTGTTGGAGTTCACATTAAAAAAGCTCTTCACTATTCAACATCATCATCATTGTAAAGGGTCCCTCCATATGAATCTGCAATTCAACAACACCACGTACATTTGTATATGTCAAATAAAAATGTCAAAATCTGCTTTTTTTTTTTTAATTTGGATTTTGACCGATATATTAGTTAATTGTGAAAATTGAAGAGGCAATTTGGGGGGAATTACCAAAAGATATGCAGGGGTGAGGAGGCGGGCTGCCAGGGGCGTTCGGAGGCGGAAGCAACGGCGGCCATGGCGGTGGAGACTGGAGATTCGCTCGATCTGATTTTTTTTTTGTTTGTTTGGTTTGAGCAACAGATCTGGAGGGAAACGCGAAGGCAACCAGGGAGGGGAGCTCGGAGGCAGCCATGGAAGCTCGGAGGGGAGCTCGGAGGAGTCTTCAATGGCGGCAACCAGCGAGAGAGGTCGGCGAGAGGGCGGGAGGGAGTGACGGGGAAGACCAGATTGAGAGGGAGAAGGAACGGGATCTGGGAAACAAATCCGAGGGAAGGAGAAGGAGCCATGGGAGCGAATCGATCGATCGATCAAATCAGTGAATTAGATGAGCCATGGGAGCGAGAGCGTCTGGAAAGAAAATCAGTGAATTAGGAGGAGAAGGGAATAATAAAGCAGGGCAAAATTGAAAAAAATGGCCTATTTCCTAATATTGCCACCCTTGTGGCCTAAAACTTAAACATTGGACCCAAAATGACCACTTAGCAAAAAATCCCTATTTAAAATAGGAAACAAATATTTTAAAGTTTCCATAATAATATTGACCAATAAGAAAAACTCATTTGAATAAAAAATTCAACTTTAATTGTGAGCGTGACACGTCAGCAAAATGCTAGCAGAATTAGTAATATTAATAGATAGATAAGTTGAAAGTTACGCCATGTATTACTAAATACTCCCTCCGTTAATTAAAACTTGACGTTTTACTATTCACGCACGCATTTTTAGGTGTTAAAAACTATATAAAATATTAACTTTTTTAATAATTTTTTAAAATAATATCATACTTATTACTATTAAGTATGAATTTATAAAAACAAATTTTAAAAAAAGTTAATATTTTATATAGTTTTTATCGTTCTAAAAATGTGTGCATGAATAGTAAACGACAAGTTTTAATTAACAGAGGGAGTATAACCAATGAAAACACATTAATATTTTTTTGGGCAAATTGCAACTAATATCCCATCCTTTAGGGATAGTTGCTTTTAATACCCTAACCTTGTAAAATTTCACAAAATATCCTAACATATACTATTAGTTGCACTTAACACCATAGATGAGATTCTTAAATTTAAAAAATTACCCACATCATACAAAAATTACAAAAATCACCCATATTTATAAAACGTTTTTTAGTTCATTAAAAAACGTGTCAAAAAGCAAAAGGCCTTATATTTTGCAACGGAGGTAGTATCTTAATATAATTACTCAAAATAATTAATTATTTATCTTAAACATAATACTTTTACAAAAATAAAATAATGTAGATTTTAATAAATAAATGCTATGAGATATGATAACCGTTTGTAATATATAAAGAGTTACATGATAAAGATATATTAAAAATAATATGGTAAAATTATTATTTTTTACCATATTATTTTTAGTATATATTTATTATATAATTATTGATTGCAAATGGTTATCATATCTTTTACCATTTATTTTTTAAATCTACTTTATTTTATTTTTGTAAAACTATTATGTTAAACATTTCTTATAGAATCATTTTTTTAATACCATGGAATTTATGTGTGATACATTATAAGATGTTATGTATTAGTTTTAGTATATATAACATAATATTAACCAAAAAGACAGTATATATTGTATCAAATAATATATATATGGAATATATAGATGTACAAATCGGCATGTATCGAGACAGACTTATATAAATTTAGATTTTAATTATAATGTATGTTTTTTAGATAAATAATTAATTATTTTGTTTGATTATATTAAAATTTTAAATGAGTAGATGCTAAAGTAATTATATTATATTTTGAAGGAGTAGATTTTATATACCTGTTATAATTATTTTTGGATAGTGGGTTGGGTTGGCTTAAATTGTAAGAGATTTTTTTAATTTCAAATTTTAAAATTTATTAGGAGTTTATTGAAAACATTTTATGAATATGGGCGATTTTTGTAATTTTTGTATGATGTGGGTAATTTTTTAAATTTAAGAATCTCATCCAGGGTGTTAAGTGCAACTAATAGTATATGTTAAGATATTTTGTGAAATTTTACAAGGTTAGGGTATTGAAAGCAACTATCCCTAAAGGTTGGGATATTAGTTGCAATTTACCCTATTTTTTTATAGAAAATTAGGTGTATGATCCATATTTTAAACCCTAATTAGTTAACTGTCTACTAGTTGATCCTTAATATGTTTATGTCCGCTGGTTCTTATTTGGACCAAATTACTTCTCGTTTAAATATCTCACATGTCTCATTCTTTTACTTTACAAGCCCACGCTATATTTTGTCTATAAATGCTGAAAAAGGCCCCTTCAATTGTCAGGCAAAAACGGTTCCAAATCATGTAGACTTCATATATTTGTTTGTTCTTCGTTCTTAGATGGCATAATCAAGTAGAACAAACGAATAATTCATTTGGATGTGAAGAAGCTCTTGCCTTGATTGCTCATATCAAACTCAATTCTAAAGCATTATCAGACCTCACTGATTTGATTGTGCATTTAAACTGTGTCTCAATCAATTGAATTGAATGCTTTCAATATATCAAAAGTTGCACTCGTTGTTTTAAGCAAGTGAGTCTATGTAACTCTAGTAAAGTCATCGACAATGGTTAGAAAGTATCTATATCCATCATGTGTAGCTATCTGATAAAGACCTCATGGATGAACATGAATTAAATCAAACGCAGCAATAGAAGAAATTGAATCTGATTGAATTGAAAGCTTTGTTGCCTTGCTTTGGCACAAACATTAGAACTTACAATAAGATCCTTTTGAACAGGAAAAGAACAAACATTTTTAAGTTTGTAAAAGGGTAAATGTCTCAATCTCAAGTGCCATAACACTGGTAAGGGACGAACGTCGTTGGCAATTTGTCCCTTTGTCAAATAGTAATAATATCCTAACTCAAAGCTCAAAACTAATAGATTAGTAAATCAATGAATTGATAAACCAAACGACTACTAGTATAGTGATGAAGCCCGGAGTCAAACCCACAGAGAGAAGCAAATTGCTATGCAATGTTTCTAACAATGACTATTATGACAAAAGCAATGACTTGTGGCAAATTGATAACAAAGTAAAGCGGATTGCAAAGTGATTGATAATAACATAGAAGAAATATTTCACATGTAATTCTCTGACAATGGTTAAGATTCATGGTCCTAGGATTAATTCATTAATTCATTAATACGCATATGTCTACGTGACAAAAGTTGAAGGATCCGCAGTGATACAATCACCTTATTCAATATCACTAAAGAATAGCATTAAGCACTCAAGTTCTTAGACCAATTGGCATATCGATTCAATGCAATTAAGGCACAATTGGAACAACTCTAAATCGGCCCTAATCGACATCTAGCGATATAGATCAATCGAAATAATCTACTACAAAGACATAGAAATATCACTACTTCAATACCTTTGTTTGCTATCAAGAAAACAATAACGAATTCATAGCTAAGATGCAATTCCTAACATGGTGATCAATCATAGAAAGGAACACAAACATAATCAATAAACACAAGATGATAAATATACACATAAATAACTAATGAGAAACAAATCCTCACAATCTATTCAACCATGTCTTTGAATCATAGGCGAAACTATGAGTAATAGGACAAAAACCTCTCTTCTCTCTCAAAACGTTCATTGTCTAACCTCTCTCTCTCTCTCTCTCTCTCTCTCTCTCTCTCTCTCTCTCTCTCTCTCTCCCTCTCTCTCTCAACACAATAGCCAATTACACACACGACTGAAATAATATAAATAATCTAATAAAGAGCCGTGTAAAACCCTATAAATATAATAATGTTATAATAGGAAATAGGATCTCCGGATCCAAATCACATTTGCTGAAGTCGGCGTAACGGCAGGCGCCGCCTAAGACACGGCGGGCGCCGCCATATGCAGTGACGACATTCTTCTTCTCTTCAATGTTGGGCTTCCTTTCTCCTTCGTAGCCTCTTCCTCAACCTTCATATGCTCCAAAACATGTCTACTAAGCTCTTCAAAGATCCCATCCATGGTCGGAATGTAAAACTGCAGAATAAACACTAAAAAGGGGTAGATTCCGCACTCGAATACTTCACAAGCACGATACGAAACTCGACTAAAACAAATGAAAAACTCCTATCTAAATGCAATAAGAAATACCTATAATGTCTATATGAAATATGCATTATCAAATCCATCCAACCTTAACTCTTGCTTGTCCTCAAGCAACCATAAAACAAAAACATCATCTATGCATCCCACATGAGATTCTTTCACAATTTTACTCATCAAAAGCAACATCAATGTAGTGCAAATATAACCAAGGAATATAAACGTCATAACATGTATATATGAGATCAAGTTGCTTGTATGCTAAAAAATCCAGTCTCACTAAGGATAATGTGTATCTCTCACTCTGATGTGTTTAGGCTTTAAGCATATACTCACCTAAATTCCATATACAAGCATCAAATTAAATATTGACATTTATATCACAAAATCTCCACCGGATACATAAAAGCAAAAATTAGAATATCAAGAGGACTTTCACCCAATGGAAACCTTCATAGAAGATTTCATTCGGTAGGGTGTAATGAGGCTTGGTAAGAAACACAAAGGCAAGGAATTGTATTTGGTCACGTGGTACTATAACTTCCGACAAAATAAGATCCAAAAACTCCCAACATAACACAAACCATCTCAATAACACATCAAGCTCTCATAAACACAACATCTCAGTCTCATACTCATCTCATAAACATGCATTCTTATACATCTACAACACCCAACCAATCTTTCTTTAATTCTTTAATACCAACATAATTTCAATTCTTCCTCATTCTCCAAAATGAATAACTTGCTTGGCTCTTATTTTTTTTTTTTTTCCGAACTGTTTTTTTTTTAATTGAGCCGAACATACTTATATAAAAATGCATAAAAATTAGGGAAATATTAAGAACGTAACAACACATCTTCCCAAAACCATAAACCATAAAACTCACACTTTAGCTTCTTTCCTTCTCAACTGCAAAACAGATATCCATAACCCACTCATAATCTCAATTTCCCCGAAAAAAGGGAAAGGCTTCTCATAGGCTAGGAATAATGTAATTTTGTGGAGCTACAAAAAAAATAGGCAAAATGCTCAAATTAGCTTCAAAGCAAGATATAACATAAGGTAGACATAGATAAAATGTGGCTAAAACGTTGTCTCTATCATTTGAACTCATCAAGCACTGATCATGTATATAATAGGTCTTGAAAATAGATAACCATGTCAATACTCAAAGATAAATGCATAGGAAGAGTAAATCACACAATAAAAGCAAAAGGAATATAGATGTATCCCTTATAATGCCAAAAATATCTCACAAGGATACATTTTTTATGAATATCAAGCATGCTCACAAACTTAGATCATACATGCTCAATTACCTAGGCTTTGATCATATTTCACAATAAAAACCAACTTTTAAAGACAAGGTCAACTCATTCCAGAATTTCATGTGATTTATAAGATCATGCTAGCATAAAGTCAACCAATATTTGCGTTGATGGTACGTAAATGTATAGGACAAACTCAAATTAGATGGGTATCTTTGATAACACAAATATGCAATGCATGAGAGCCTTATTTTTTCTTGGGTTTTTCGACATTTTTCACTTTTTTTCATTTTAGACATTTTATATAACAAATAACATAAACATGATGCATGAATTACAAGAATTTCGAAAATAAATAAAATAAAACAACTAGAAACATAAACATGAAACAAAAAATTAAACATGAACTAATCTAACTAATTTACTTCACTTCTCTCCCCCCCCCTCCACACTTAAATGTTGCATTGTTCTCAATGCATAAAAAAAAATACAAAAAGAACAATGAAAATAAAATAGAGGGTTGAAGGAAGCAGATAAACTAACCAATTACTGTGAAGATGGGGTCTGGAATCCAGACCGCTGGTTCATGTCCCTCAGAGCAATCAACAATGCAATCTGAAGACCAACAAGCTTATCACCAATACCAGCGAGCTTGTCTACAATGATCGACTTGAACTAAGCAAATCAACGCTCAAGATAATCCAAATTAGTATAAACAGGACCAACGCCATTAACAAAAACTTCTTTTTCTTCTACTATCTCTGCTTCTTCATTCTCATCCAGCTAATCCCTTCTAGGCCACCCATATACCTCAGGCTCAACATTACTCTCAATCGGGGGCAAGGGAAAGCGGTTGTGACTGATAACAAAATCTGATGTCTTATAGCAAAAATGTAACTCTGCAGACGGGTACAGATGATGCTCACCATGCCTTCCTGCCATCCATCTATAACACTCCGGATTGATAGGACGCGTGACACAAATAATAATGCCCCCCAGTTCTGTTTTCCAACATTATAAGCCTTATCATGAGTATAGGGGTACAAATCATCAAAACAAACTCCCAATCAATGAGCAATCAACGTCACCAAATTACCTCCAAAAGCAATGACACGATCAGGTCTCACATGAGTAGCCCTAGTCACCTCCAAATAACTCCCCATAAATAACTGAACCCAGTCAGGAACATGCAATGCCTCAGGGGTCAAACAATAAGTATAGCTCTAGGATCTCATAGGGATTATCTCAGTATCAGCAATACCAAAGAAGCAAGTACTCAAAACTCTGTAGCATAGTCTCAACGGAGGATGAGTAATCATGTAGTCAAAGAATCGACTGTTCGACCCTAAGGATTGACCAGTCATCTCTTTCCACGTGTCAAGAGGATATCGATAAGCCAACTCAAACCCAGCAGCGTTAACAGATGTCTTGGTAACACCAAACACTTGTGCAATAAAATCCTTACTCACCACGAACTTACCACCCCTTAGTTGGAAACGAATCTCCCAATCAGAGTGATACTCCAAAGTAGCCAATAACTCTCTCACTAACTCCGGAAAGGTCAACACAACAACATCCATGCAATCACTCAAACCTCCTTTCTCAAAGAGTAGAGAGACATCCCTGAACAACTTGTTGTCGTAAGAGGATGGTCAAATATGAAAATAAATATAAAATATGAAATCAACCTGACTCCCTGTCTCAGCAAATAAATACAAGACTTCATCCCGTTGTAGTAGAAGGCAGTCAGGCTCGATCCACGAGGAAGCGTGTCAGCGCCCGCCTTTTCAGTTCAGAAACTCTCGAAATTGACTTAGGAAGCACTCGACGTCGACTAAGTGTCCTCGATATCGACCACACAGTCGGGTAAAACTGCAAACAGAAGCAAACAGAAACCCAAATGAGGCAAAAACAAGCAATGTCGAGTAAAACTTACTCGACGTTGACTAAAACCTACTCGACGTCGACTAGAAGTGCTCGAAATCGAGTATCTCAGAACCGAAAACCATTACTTTCGCAAAGATGGAACACTAAATTGATGGAATAAAATCAATAAACTAAAATACTTTCAAGATCAGGGTTTCAATACCACAACGATAATCGTATAAAATAATGCATAAGGTATAAAAGATCATGCCTTTTCATCAAATAACCGTCGTTATTAACAAATAGGAATATAAAGGCTTTCACATAAACCCTAATTGTTACTAACCCTTTTTCACATAATTAACCCAAGTTGTATTAAAATCACTTTCGCTTCAATAACACAAACAAGGACCACCTTCAACTTTCGCAAAAGAATCATGCTCGTAGGGATAAAAGATGAAATCGCATCAAAAGATTGTACCTTTATCGCATTTCCTTACATGGCTACCGTCGGGCTCACCCCGACCCTAGAAGTTGGATGACTACTCGCTCTTCATCATCAATAAACATATCAATAACAAAAAGGAACTAAATTGCATTACAATAAACTGAAATAGAGCTTACAACCGAACGAAGCCAAATCCTGCTCTCGCTTTCTCCAACTCCTCTCGGCCTCCACTCTCTTTCTCTACTCTATATGACTAATTGTGTGTGAAATTGAATGCCTAAAACTCGGCCCCTAAGGCTTTATTTATAGTGTTCCATGTATCTAATCTAGGAAGGAACAACTATATCTATATCTAAAACTTTCTATCTAAAAACACAAGATAAAACTTAATTGATAAAGGAAATAAATCTATAGGGAAAATAGGACTATTGCGGATAGATCCCTCTTGGACTTGATAGATCTTCATGTGGATGGATAGAATTCCACAAATCTTCTCTTGTAAGTACTCTATCTTCTCTTCTCAACTCGATCTCGGACTCAGACTCGGACTCAGACAGGGTTACTCGACTTCATGTAGACTTACTCGACTTCGACCAGAATTTTTCTCTTGGGTTGTACACGAGCTCGGGCACCATCTGGACTCGATGGTTGTACTCCACTTCGAGTACTGTAGCACTCGACGTCGAGTATCTCTTGGCTCCTCGAGTGGTCTGCTCGACTTCGTGTGAAATTCTGGGCTCGGGAAAACTCAACTTCGACTACTTGTAGTGGACGTCGACTAGAACTGTCAGCTTTCAGCATTCTGCTCTGATCTTGAAACGCACTTTCCCGAGTCCTTGTTTCTTGGATTGACACATATGAGTATCCGTTGGAAAGATCTTTTCGAGGGCTACAACTCTCATGAAGACATCAGAATTTGATTCAAAATAATGAATGGTCGAAAATGGGCTTTTCTCCAGTTGCACCATCCTTAGCTCCTTCACGACTTTTCTTTAAGCTCAAAAGTGCGTGTGATTTCTGCGAAATTAAACAAGAACTAGTGTAGACTCCATAATTTCGCAAATAAACATAAACTACACATACTATGTACTATTCTAACCCATATGTATGAAATGCATGCGGAAATCGTTATAAAATTCAATATAAAACATGACAAATTAGGCTCATAACAAACAAACCATACTTAAGCTTGTTTGTCCTCAAACAATACTTTAAATGGTCATTCAGGGGAAGAATTCAACTCTCAACATCATAGATCCATTCTCATATGTCCCTGCAATCAATTACCATCCTCGAAAATGTACTAATGTCATAAATCTATGCATGTGCAATAAAAGCAGCATTTACTCACAAAAGGAAGTTTATGCAAAACTATTTATAAGTGACAAAGCAACAATAATCAAGCGGACATTAATTTAAGCTCAATAAGGAATAGATTGGTAATAGGCTAAATGTGGGATATATTTGACCATGTGGTGCTAATGATCCGGGGAAATTGAGTACTTTCCAAACTTTCATACCACATTCTTTCTTCATTTGATTTCTCACATTTCGCTCATTTGCTCAATGCCTTTTTTGCAATAATGCTTTTACCTCTCTAACATCAGCACTGCCTTCTCGCGAGTCGCAAGCATGGGTGTCATGAATGGCCCCTGATACTTAGTGCTTTGGACTCCTCACCTGGTGTCCCATCTCGCCAAACTATTATCTCAGCTAGCAGGGTCGATCTACCTTTATCTCCTGAGGTGACTGGATTTTCTTTCACTCATTAAATTTTCCATACTTTTGAAACTTTCCTGCCAAACTCCACATATGATATATAACAACACAACCGTCGTATAATAATCTCCATAATGTAGCTTTAATTCTAAACATAATCCTCGAATAAGGAAATAAGGTAAAGAATGAGCAATATTTAGATCATGTGGATCAATAATTGAAATAAGGCATAATATGACTTTTGTGATGCATAAGCATAGGTATGGCTAGGGAATATAAACATATGAGCATTATATGGAAATATAAAGTCCTCCATCATCTTATCATGCAATATGTCAAAAGCAATATCAAATTTTACCTCCCTTCATGGTTGTCAAGAAAATATGCACATCATTGTGACTTCCCTTTACTAGGCATTTTCATGCTATATCTCTAATGAATCCAATTTTCCATCGTCGAGTTCCATAAAAGCTTCCATGACACTAAGAGAAATTTTCAATGGGGGTGATTTTTATAAACTTTGGAAAACATGCATATATGCACATAGATTGATAATATGAATTCCAAAATAGTTATGTATAAGCAATTCAAAAGATAATTAAACTTTAAAATATGCACACATGATGTCAAATATAGTCAAATATACACAAAGTAAGCCCTTCCCCCACCCCATACTTAAACATTATAGTGTCCTCACTTCATAAAAACAAGGGTAAAGAAAGAAACTTACTAGACAGGTGTGCTGATCGTCGGGATCGAGTGATCATGTGTGCGCAGAAGTGGCCGATCTCGAGTATAAGTAGTCGACGTCGACTACAACTACTCGACATCGAGTACAGTGAAACCTCAGGGTGGCCGTTCTCCTCGACCACGACTTCTTTGCTCGAGATAGTGGTCGACGTTGAGTACGTTACTCGATGTCGAGTACTTCTGCCGCTTCTTCGTACCTGCTGCTGTGAGTCTAATTCACCATGTTTTATACTTACTTTTATATCGATTTCTATTAACATTTCATGCATTTGGGCTAGAATAGTACAGAATCTATGTAGTGTGCGCGTATTTGCCAAATTATGGAATCTACACTAGTTTCTATTTAATTTTGCAGAAATTGAGGCGTTTTACAGCTATTCGGAGAAAGGAAGAAAACCACCAAAGAGGTCGATATCGAGTGGAGAAAATCGAGCCAAAATGTCAGAAATCGACCAGAGAATAGGAGCGGAACAAAAGAGGTCGATATCGACCTATGTCGGTCGATATCGAGTCAAAGTCGGTCGACAATCCTCCTGGGAGCCAATATCGAGTGACAAAAGACGAATCCGAGCAAGATAGCTCGATATCGACCAATCCCCAAAGACGATTTCGAGTCGATTATGAGTCTGAGTGGTGAGCTGGCTTTCTGCCACATGAAGCAAGAAATATTCTATCAAATTAATGGAAGATTTATCAAGTCCAAGAGAGGAGGTCGATTTCGACCAGACTTGGTCGATATCGACCTAATTTTGGTCGATTTTTGCTCCTGAGGCCAGAAATCGACCCAGGAAGCTGGAAGAGGAAGGCACAGGTCGATATCGACCTAGTCAAGTCGTTATCGATTTGCCCAAAAATCGAGTCATGACCCCGGAATCGACCAGAGCTGGAGCAAAGGAAAAGTGAAGGTCGATATCGACCTACCTAAGTCGATATCGAGTTACAGTCAAGTCGATTTTCACTCTGGAGGCCGAGATCGAGTCAAGGAGCTGAAGTCGAGAAATCACCGGACGATATCGAGTGAAGAAAGTCGATATCGAGTGGAGAAACAGTGGCCCCTTTCGAGCTAGTCCGATTTCTAATCAAAGTTCTATCCAAAGTCCAATGGAGATATCCACAAGATCAAATTCTATCAAGATCTATCAAGATGGAAGAGATATTTACCTATTTTAGATATAGTTCCTTTTAGATTAATTTTTTTATTTTCCTATTTTTATCTTAATAATTTAGATAGATAAATATAGATATAGATAGAGTTTCTTTCCTAGATTAGCTTGGAATGAAGCCTATAAATAAAGCCCTACGGGGCTGATTTTCATTCATTCAAACAAAGCCATATTCAGTCGCAAGGAGAGAGGAGAGAGAGAGAGAGAGAGAGAGAGAGAGAGAGAGAGAGAGAGAGAGAGAGAGAGAGAGAGAGAGAGAGAGAGGAGGCCAGAGAGAAGGGAGAGGAAGGAGACGAACGGTTGTAAGTTTTAGTTTATTTTATGTTAAAGTTAATTTCTTTCATCATGTTTGCTTTCTAATTTCCCTTCTTCTAGGGTTGGGGTGATCCCAACATAGATATATGTGTTTGATTTATGAATTCATAATCTTGTACTACCTCCGTTCCACAATACATGTCCTTTTAATTTTCAGCACGTTTTTTAAGGAACGAAAAGCTCTATAAAATATTATTTTTTTAATTAATTTTTTAATATAATTTGATACTTGTTACTAACAAGTATCAAATTATATAAAAAAATTAATTAAAAAAATAATATTTTATAGAGTTTTCCGCTCCTTAAAAAACGTGCTGAAAACCAAAAGACCATGTATTATGGAACGGAGGGAGTATGTCTTTATTATCATCTACCTATGTACTTAATCATTTGCGACAGTTGAGGAGATTCCTTATTCATGATAATGAAGCAAAAGTGAATTAATCATGAATTTGGATAGTAATTAGGCTTTGCTTGCGAAAGTTGGTTGATCCTAATTAAGAAAAGGGTAGTAACACTTAGGGTTTATGCGAAAGCCTCTATATTCCTATTTGTTGATGACGAAAGTTATTTGATATAAAATATGCATCTTTATGTGATTATAATCTACACATATGTTTATTGTTGTGGTGATCCCTAGCCTTGGAAGTTTGCATCTTTAATTATTTTATTTCATGATTTTTATCCTGCAAAGTTACCCTACACAAACTACCTCTTCTCCTAACATTCCCTCGACATCGACCAAGTCTTAGTCGACGCCGACAACAACCGTACACCTTTTCCCGCTATTCCCGAATCCTTAAACACACCAAACCTAAAACCGCTGACTTCTCTCCTGAGGACGAACCTGACTCTACTATCCTATAGCGGGGTCTTGACTATAAATTTATTTGGTCGAGAAACCCTCTCATGAAATTGGCGCCGTTGCCGGGGAGATATCAATCGCGCCTAGTTTAATTGTGTTTAAGATTCATAAAAGACCATCCCTTTTTCTTACCCTATCACAGACGCTACTACCACCTACCTCACCGATACCAACTGGGTGCCAAGCTTTTGCTACTAATTTGTGTTCTTGATTGTGATTTCAAAGCTTAGGTACAAAGATGGAAGACTTTGTCGAAGGGAATCCTGCATGGGAAGAATGGTTTTAAGATTTGAGACAGAGAAATAGGATCGCAGTGGAGGAGGCACGATTAAAGGAAATAGCCCGGCTGGAAGACGAAATTCGAAGGCTTGAGGCTTCCATTCAGTCTAAAGGACCATGCCCTCCTCCCGACGAGCCAATTGACCCACTCGATGTCGACATCCAGGTATGTCCTTCCTTGAATTTCATTCCTACTTTTCTAGCTATTGTTGATGAATCATATGAAGGATCCCAAGACGAAATAGCACTAGAAGAGAAGAAAGCGGACATTGTTGCCTAGAGTGTTACAAGATCGCTTTTACCTTACAAGGTGAAGGTCATCCCCGATAATTTTGAGAAACCGATGTTCATATTCAAGTATGGGATCCTAGCAAAGTGGCATGAAGCTCCGCATGATGAGGTGGAAATATCTATCCCCACTCCACCATTTTGATGTGGTGGAGATGCGCAAACAAATCAACATATAAAGCGGGAGAGGTATGATGATGAGGTATGTATATTTTCTTTATATCTTCCTTTATGCATGCTAGCTGAAGCCCAGGAAGATGAATGGGTGAAGCCATGGAGCGTTCACTCGGGGAACTTTAAGCTTCTTCACATGATGCCCCCGGATGACATTCCACGCTTCCCACCACCGGAGGAACCAACAGATCCACCTATACCTCCGGACAAAGATGAGCCAGGCTAATGCTTAATGGAGAAGTCGGCTTAGCGACTATAAAATCTAGAGCTTGTAAATAGACAATTACTTTTTGGGACTTTTAGACATTGTTGCTTTTGTTTTGGTTTTGGACATTATTTTCTATTGTGGGTATTTTTCTTCTAATTTTTTCAGGGACAAGGAAGAAAACAAGGAGTTGAAATCGAGTACATCAGGTCGATATCGACCATGCACACTCGATATCGACTGGGACCACAGCAACAAAGCACTCGATTTTTGACATTCTACACACCTACCTAGTGAGTTTCTTTCTTTACACTTAATTGTTATACAGTGAGGACACTGTAATGTTAAAGTTAGGGTGGGGGAAGGGCTTACTTTGTGCATATTTAATTTATTTGACATTATTTGTGCATTATTTCTTGAATTGCTTATGCATGGCTATTTTGGAATTCATATTTGATTTATAAAAATGAACGTACCCCAATTGAAATTTTTTTGATTAATTTCATGGAAGCTTTATTGAACTCACCGTTGCAAAATTGAATTCATTAGAGATATAGCATGAAATTGCCTAGTAAAGGGAAGTCACAATGAAGTGCATATTTTCTTGAAAACCATGAAAGGAGGTAAAATTTGATGTTGCTTTTGACATATTGCATGATAAGAGGATGGAGGACTTTATATTTCCATATAATGCTCATATGTTTATAATCCTAGCCTTACCTATGCTTATGCATCACAAAAGCCATATTATACCTTATTTCATATTATGCTCCACATGATCTAAAAATTGCCCATTTTCTACCTTATTTCCTATCCGGGGATTATGTTGAGAATGATGTCACATTATGGAGATTACTATATGGTTGTTGTGTTATTATTATCATTATTGGAGTTTGGCAGGAAATTGGAAAAAATATATGGAAAATTTAACGAGTGAAAGAAAATCCGATCACATCAAGAGATAAAGGTAGATCGACCCTGCTCGCTGAGATAATAGTTCGGCGAGATGGGACACAAGGTGAGGAGTCCGAAGCACTAATTATCCGGGGCCATTAATGACACCAATGTTTGCGACTCGCGAGAAGGAAGTGCTGAGGTTAGAGAGGTAAAAGCATAATATTGAAAAAAGCATTGAGCGAATGAGCGAAAGGTGAGAAATCAAAGGAAGAAGGAATGTGGTATGAAAGTTTGGAAATACTCCATTTCCCCGGATTATTAGCACTACATGGCCAAAAATTGTCCACCTTTAGCATTTTACCAATCTACTCCTTATTTGAGCTTAAATTAAAGTCCTCTTGATTATTAATGTTTTGTCACTTATGAATCGTTTTGCATAACCCTCCTTTTGTGAGAAGATGTTGCTTTTTAATTACACATGCATGGATTTGTGACACTAGTACCTTTTCGAGGATGCTAATTGATTGCAGGGTTATATGAGAATGAATCTAATATGTTGAGAGTTTTGATTTCTTCCCCTATATGATGATTAAAAGTATTGCTTGAGGACAAACAAGCTTAAGTATGAAGTGTTTGTTGTGAGCCTAATTCGCCATGTATTACATCTACTTTTATATCGATTTCTGTATACATTTCATACATTTGGGTTAGAATAATACATAATTTGTGTAGTTTATGTTTATTTGCAATATATGGAGGTCTACACAAGTTTTTGTTATATTTCGCAGAAATCGGACGCACTTTGGAGCTTAAAGGAAAGTCATGAAGAAGCTAAGGATGGTGCAGCTGGAGAAAACGCCATTTTTCACCATTCATCATTTCGAATTAAGCTTTGAAGTCTTCATAAGAATTGTATCCCTCAAACAGAGATTTCCAACGCATGTTTATATGCGTCAATCGGACGAATGAGGACTCGGAAAAGTGCGTTTCAAGGACAGAGCAGAATGCTGGAAAATACAGAGGAGGTCGATATCGACCTAATTTTGGTCGATTTTTGCTCCTGAGGCCAGAAGTCGACCCATAAAGCTGGAAGAGGAAGGCACAGGTCGATTATCGAGTTGCCCAAAAATCGAGTCAAGACCCCGGAATCGACCAGAGCTGGAGCAAAGGAAAATTGAAGGTCGATATCGACCTACCTAAGTCGATATCGAGTTACAGTCAAGTCGATTTACACTATGGAGGCCGAGATCGAGTCAAGGAGCTGAAGTCAGGAAATCACATGTCGATATCGAGTGAAGAAAGTCGATATCGAGTGGAGCAACAGTGGCCGATTTTGAGCTAGTCCGATTTCTAATCAAAGTTCTATCTAAAGTCCAATGGAGATATCCACAAGATCAAATTCTATCAAGATCTATCAAGATGGAAGAGATATTTACCTATTTTAGATATAGTTCCTTTTAGATTTATTTATTTATTTTCATGTGTTTATCTTAATAATTAAGATAGATAAATATAGATATAGATAGAGTTTCTTTCCTAGATTAGCTTGGAATGAAGCCTGTAAATAAAGCCCTACGGGGCTGATTTTCATTCATTCAAGCAAAGCCGTCTTTGGGCGCAAGGGGAGAGAGAGAGAGAGAGAGAGAGAGAGAGAGAGAGAGAGAGAGAGAGACGAACAGTTGTAAGTTTTAGTTTATTTTATGTTAAAGTTAATTTCTTTCATCATGTTTACTTTCTAATTTCCCTTCTTCTAGGTTTGGGGTAATCCCAACATAGATATGTGTGTTTGATTTATGAATTCATAATCTTGTATGTCTTTATTATCATCTACCTATGTGCTTAATCCTTTGCGACAGTTGAGGAAATTCCTTATTCATGATAATGAAGCGAAAGTGAATTAATTATGAATTTGGATAGGTATTAGGCTTTGCTTGCGAAAGTTGGTTGATCCTAATTAAGAAAAGGGTAGTAACACTTAGGGTTTATGTGAAAGCCTCTATATTCCTATTTGTTGATGACGAAAGTTATTTGATATAAAGCATGCATCTTTATGTGATTATAATCTACACATATGTTTATTGTTGTGGTTATCCCTAGCCTTGGAAGTTTGCATCTTTATTTATTTTATTTCATTATTTTTATCCTGCAAAGTTACCTGATACAAACCACCTCTTCTCCTACCATTCCCTCGACATCGACCAAGTCTTAGTCGACGCCGGCAGCAACGGTACACCTTTTCCCGCTATTCCCGAAGACTTAAACACACTAAACCTAGAACCGCTGACTTCTCTCCTGAGGACGAACCTGACTCTACTATCCTATAGCGGGGTCTTGACTACAAATTTATTTGGTCGAGAAACCCTCTCGTCATAAGGTTTTAGGCGCTGGATTGTATTCATTCAATCAATCTAAGCCAATCCACAAGAGAACATAGAGAGAGATGGCGAGTAGGACAGAGAGTCTTGGAGCCGAGTGGAGATGTGAAGCGAGAGCGGAATTGGCTTTGTTCGGTTGTAAGTCTTATTCAGTTTATTCAATGCAATTTATTTTCCAGAAATTATTGATGTGTTTATTGATGATGAAGAGCGAGTAGTCACCCAACTTCTATTGTCGGGGTGAGCCTGACGGTCGCCATGTAAGTTAATGCGCTAAAGGCACAATCTTTTGATGCGGTTTCTTCTTCTATCCCTATGAGCATGATTCTTTTGTGAAAGCTGAAGTTGATCCTTATTTGTGTTATTGAAGCAAAAGTGATCTTAATACAACTTGGATTAATTATGTGAAAGGGGTTAGTAACAATTAGGGTTTATGCGAAAGCCTCTATATTTCTACTTGTTAATAACGAAAGTTATTTGATGAAAAGGCATGATCTTTTATACCCTTATGCATTATTTTACATGGTTATCGTTGTGGTGTTGAAACCCTGATTCTAGGAGCTTTTAGTTTATAGAATTAATTCCCACATAGTTCCTTTTTACTTGTTTCTTTTTGTTCTTGTTTTTCAGGTGCATGCGAAGAACTGATCGCACACCCATAGATCCAATTCTCAAGCCTAAGTGATTTTTCCATCTTCAGCAAAGGCTTAGGAGGAGACTCATGTCGACATCCAACAATGAGAATGAGGGCCAGCTCACTCCAGCACAGGAGCTTGAGCAACTCCGCCTACGGATACAGGAACTCACGACCGCTAGAGAAGCTAAACACACCCAACGAGAGGCGGAATATACACAGAACCAGCAGTGGTGGGAGGCAAGGGTAGATTGCGAGATTAATGGGAGGCAACTTGAGGAGCAGATGGGGCATATCCCAGCCAACGCAAAGGAGTATCTGCATCCTACTCTGGAAGTTCTAGAATCGCCGATCGTTCTTCCCGCTATTAATTTTGAAATTCGTCCTTCTTTTATTACTGAAATTATGAGTAGTCAATTTAGGGGAAGAATCAATGAATGTCCTTTAAAACATGTCACCACTTTTATTGATTTATGTGAAGCTATTGCAAATGGTGCTAATTTAGAATATCTAAAACTAAAGGTTTTTCGTTGGTCCCTTGCAGGAATAGCGCAACAGTGGCTGGAAGGATTGCCTGCACGATCAATTCACACTTGGAACGAAATGCAGGACTTGTTCCTCAACAATTTCTTTCCTCCTACAAAGACATCTGCTCTCAGACAACAGATCACGGCTTTCAGATAGAAGCCAGGGGAAACACTTGCATAGGGTTGGGAGCGCTACAAAAGGCTTCTGAAATCCTGTCCTACGCATGGACAGCCACCCTACGTCATCTAGGAGATCATCTTCAATTGCCTGGATGCGCCTACTAAGGATAGGATCAACAACTACACCGTCTATGGATATCTCGAGTACACTCAACGCCGTTCTTGGGAGGTATTTGAGACACTGGCCAACTACGACAACACATATGGGACTTATGCGGCCTCTTCTAAGGAAATGTATGAAAGGCATGCCCCATTTATGCCATTATATGTTCCACCAAAGAAGGTTGATCCAGACGTCAGGGACCAGTTCCACAATGATCAGGTACGTCGCCTTACCAATGAAGTTAAATTCCTATCTAAATATAAACCTTGTTTGGAATGTGGGTCTGTGAGGCACAACACTACCGCGTGCCCACACGTCGATCAAGTACATTAAGAAGAAACCCACGAAGAGGTAAGGTATGCAGGGGGACATTACTCAGGACCACATCAAAACCAAAACTGGAGCTACTATCGCCAGCCCCAGCATCAGAATCCCCCTCTCTACAGAGCTCCTGGTTACCCTGACATAGAAGGTAAGAAAGATGACCTGCATACCATTCTTGAGGAGATGCGGAGGAATCATTCAGAAACCAAGAAATCTATCAATTCCATCCAGACTCAGCTACATGGCGTCAACTCTAGTCTTGGGGAAATCGATATCTGGCGAAAATCAATGGAGACTCAGATGGGTCAATTAGCTTCGTCAATCCCCAACCAATCAGGTAAGCTCCTTGGATCATCTGAGCCTAATCCAAAAACTAAATCTACAGGACAGGTGGCTGCCATGAACCTAAGGAGTGGGCGACAAACTCAAACGCCCGATCAAAGCACGGAGGAGAAGGCGGCAAAGGACTCCCCGACATCAACCAACCCATTCGACGTCGACCACAACTTGGTCGATATCGAGGAGACCTTGGTCGATATCAACCAGAACCATAACTCAGCGCCAAAGTCGAGCAAGCCAGTCGACCAAACTTTACTCGACATCGACTAGAACGCTGCACCTTCCCCGAATTCGACCACTGTACTCGACGTCGACCACCCTTCAGCTCCTCCCACGAAAAAGAAGCTGCATTTCCCATCAAAATCTCCAAAGGATCCAGCAGAGAAGAAGTTCTAGCGTTTCATAAAGATGCTTCAAGGGCTCAATGTCACAATCCCTTTCATAGAAGCTTTCAATGAAATGCCATCCTAAGTCAAGTTCCTCAAGGAGATCTTAAGCAAAAAGCAATCAATGGCAGAAATCGCAGAGGAATGCAGCCATATGGACGTTCTAGAAAAAAGGCCAGATCCAAGTAAGTTTGCTATAACCATTGGATTTGGTCAATATAAATTTAATGCTTTATGTGACTTGGGAGCCAGTATGAGTATAATGCCTTTATCAATCTGGTCCAAAGTTAAGATAGGTATCTTAGAGTCTGTGGATGCAAAACTATACATGGCGAACAACACGGTGGTCATCCCAACATGCATGGTGGAAAATGTACCAGTGCAAGTAGGTAAGTTCTTTGTCCCTGCTGATTTCTTAGTTATTGATATGGTGGAGGATCCTGCTTGCCCAGTCATTCTAGGAAGGCCCTTCTTGGTGACAGTAGATGCCAACATAAGCGTAAGGAAGGGAGTGCTCACTTTCAACATCAGCGATGAGGTAATTGAGTATTCCTTTAACAAAACCGAAATGCATACATGTCCAATGGAAGAGGTCAAGTCTATATCAGCCAGGTACATCACCTGCGGGGAGCCTAAGGTAAGAAATATGACTCTCGACGAGCTGGAAAAGAGGGATATAGAAGCCCAGGTGGAGGAGATCATGGCCATCCTGAACGACGACGCATACGATCTACTCGACATCGACCAAGGTAAGTCGACGCCGACTAACTTCTTTTCGGATGCCTTGATAGGATTCAAGTGTGGGGTCGAAGTCGACCAGAAGTCCTCGACATCGAGTACTTTGTTCGATGTCGACCAGAAGTCCTCGACATCGAGTACTTTGTTCGATGTCGACCAGACTCAAAGCCCTCCACCGACTGGACCTTTGTCGAGCACTCCACTCGAAGCTGTGCTCAACTCCACGTCGAGTAACTTGGTCGACGTCGACCAGACCCAACCTTCCTCGACTCTGCCTTCCTCGACCAGCAGTCCACCCGACGAAGGTAAGTCCTCGATGTCGAGTAACCCTACTCGATGTAGACCAGGCTCTGAGGTCCCGAAATCCGATTCTGCGTAGGTAAGCCAAGGTACTGACATCTCTTCTCCTATTTCAATTAAGGATTTATCTATACATGGGAGAGGTTTGCCTTGGTATGTGCGCTTATGCAAGGTTTCCAATGATGAGCCTAAGGAATATGAAGTTGGAGACAAAGTCTATGTCGCCAAATCTAAGGATCATTGGTTTCCCAACAAATTCAACAAGAAGAAGATGGGGCCCTTCACGGTGAACAAGATCCATTCATGAGGACTGCAGCTGATGGACAAGAATGGAGTCATGTTTGAAGCCCAAGCTAGATGGGCCCTGCATATGCCACCTTGAGCTTAATGGAGAAAGTCAGCCTAGCGACTATAAAGTCTAGAGCTTGTAAATAGACAATTAGTTTTTGGGATTTTTGGACATTGTTGTTTTTTGTTTTTGGTTTTTGGACATTATGTTTAAGTTTTTCTATTGTGGGTATTTCTTTTCTAACAATTTTTGCAGAAACAAAGAAGGAAGCAGCAGCCTCACTCGATATCGAGTAAAATATGTCGAAATTGAACGGGCCACTCGAAATCGACCAAGGTCTACAGAAGCAATGCCGCTCGATTATGACAATTAGCACGCCTGTCTAGTGAGTTTCTTTCTTTACCCCTTGTTTTTTATACAGTGGGGACACTGTAATGTTTAAGTATGGGGTGGGGGAAGGCCTTACTTTAGGCATATTTGATTTTATTTGACATTATTTGTGCATTATTTCTCGAATTGCTTATGGCTACTTTGGAATTATCATTGACATCTATGTGCTTACATGTTTGTTTTCCAAAGTTCAAAAAATCACCCCCATTGAAATTTTTTGATAAGTGTAAAGGAAGCTTAATTGAACTCGACGATGCAAAATTGGATTCATTACAGATATAGCATGAAATTGCCTAGTAAAGGGAAGTCACAATGAAATGCATATTTTCCTGAAAACCATGCAAGGTGATAAATTTGATGTTGCTTTTGACATGTTGCATGATAAGAGAATGGAGGACTTTATATTTTCCATACAATTCTCATATTGTTATATCCTGTCCTTTACCTATGCTTATGCATCTCAAAAGCCATATTGAGTCTTATTTCATATTTTGCTCCACATGTTCTAAATATTGCCCATTTTCTACCTTATTCCATCCGGGGATTATGTTGAGAATGGAAAGCTACATTATGGAGATTATTATATGGTGTTTGTGTTATTGTTATTATCATATTTGGAGTTTGGTAGGAAATTGAAAAATTATGAAAAATTTAACGAGTGAAAGAAAATCCAGCCACCTCAGAAAATAAAGGTAGATCGACCCTTCTCTCTCTAAGATAATAGTTCGGCGAGATGGTACATCAAGGTGAGAAGTCCGAAGCACTAAGTACCTGGGGTCATTCATGACACCCATGTTTGCGACTCGCAAGAAGGTAGTGTTGAGGTTAGATAGGTAAAAGCATATTATTGAAAAAAAAAGCAATGAGCGAAAGGTGAGAAATCAAAAGAAGAAGGAATGTGATATGAAAGTTTGGAAAGTACTCCATTTCCTCGGATCATTAGCACCACATTGCCAAAAATTGCCCACCTATAGCGTTTTACCAATCTACTCCTTATTGAGCTTAATTGAAGTCCTCTTGATTATTAATGTTTTGTCATGAATTAATGTTTTTGCATAACCCTCCTTTTGTGAGTAGATGTTTCTTTTTATTGCACATGCATGGATTTGTGACATTATTACCTTTTCAAGGATGGTAATTGATTATAGGGAGAATAGGAGCAAAACAGAAGAGGTCGATATCGACCAATGTCGGTCGATATCGAGTCAAAGCCGGTCGACATTCCTTTTGGGAGCCAATATCGAGTGACAAAAGACGAATCCGAGCAAGACATCTAAATATCGACCTACATCGGTCGACATCGACCAATCCCCAGAGACGATTTCGAGTCCGAGTGTTGAGCTGAATTTCTTCCACATGAAGCAAGAGATATTCTATCAACTCAATGGATGATTTATAAAGTCCAAGAGAGATCTATCCACTTTAGATTTAGTATCCTTATAGATTTAATTGTTTTATGGCCGATTTGCAGAAATACACCAAATCGGTGTTCGGTTTGCAAAAGTATACCCGTTTTCTGAGAATAGCAAAAATAGAATAGGTGGGTCATATGTGCTAAAAAATAGGCTATTTGTGCTAAAAAATAAGGACTGATTTTAGTTTTAAATTTAAATATAAAAATCATTAAAAGGAGTATTATGAATTAAAAGAAGATTAAAAAAATATTTAATATATATATATATATATATTAAAATAATGTTTTTAATATATTTTTCTCGAAAATTAAGAATAATAAAACTAGTTGGATGAAAATCATTGCCTTATTAAAAGAATCAATTATTGACAAGGATATATTTGTTGTTGACATGATATATGTTTTTGATGACAAAATAGATATCTAATAATGACAGGATGGGGTCTATAATAGGGAAGAGAATAAAGATACGATTTTATCCATATCATAACTAGAAATTAATGGTCTGCCCAAGGTGACAAAGTTATTTCTTCCAAATGACAGGAAAAATGTTTATAGTGACAGGCTTCATGTTTATTCCGACAGGATTAAACCTATAACCGGGGAGAGAATCAATGAAGATACGGTAAATCATATCTTCAGGATTATTAACCATATTTACAAAACGATTTTCAATATATATCTTCAGGATTATTATCCATAGTGACAAGATAAATGGGGTTCTTGACAATCTTAAATATGAATACTGACAGGATATGGTCAAAAATCGGCGGGAGATTGTGTAAAGATTGCGCCGGATTGCTCGCACAACGACGGAGGGTATGGGCGGCGATGGTCGGGGCGCTTGTTTGTTATGGTAAGCAATTGGGATTGGGTCGGTCGGGGGCGCGGAAGTGTAGATGCATGCGAGGAAGCCGCAAACGCGAGCTATGGTCCGAGCGCTGAATACTTGGGGTTGGGGCTGAGCGCCGAAGATCTGGGGTTGGGGCCGACGGAGGCGGAGAGGGATGGGGTTGGGTGTTTTTGGTTAGGGTTTGGATTGGGATTTGGGGGTCGGGTCTATCAGTCCGGATGAAGGGGATTGAGATTTTTTTTTTACTTCCAGATTTTTATTATTATTTGATTATTTAATATACTTTAAAAATATCAGAAAATTGGAAAATACTTAAAATATTTAACTTTTTTTTTCCTGATTTTTTGGGGTGGTGGATAGTTTTGATAATAAAATAAGGCATTTTTGCAAATTTCCATGTATTGATGCAATTGTTTTCAGACCTAGGTATTTTTGCAAACTAAATATCAAAATGGGGTATTTACTTGTTTTATTTAATAAATTTTATCTTAATGTTTTAGATAGAAAGTTTAGATATAGATAGATTATTCTTTCCTATATTAGCTACGGAATGAATACTATAAACGGAAATTTCACGAGGTACCCCCGAGGTATCGCGAAATTCACGCGGTGACCACTTCTTTTACCTCTTTCACGTGGTACCCCCGAGGTTTGTAATTTTTTCACCTCGTGCCCCTCTCCATTTATTTTAACAGTTTGAACTTGTAAATTAAAAAAAATCAATTTACTTCAATTGAAACTAACTGGGGAAAGAAGAACACGCGCAGAGGAAGGCCAGGCTGCTGGAGGGAGACTCGCCGGCGTTGGGGGCCTGGGGCTGTTTGTCGCCGGCGTTGGGGCTTGAGGGGGACTTGTCGGTGCTGCTGGCCGGACTCGAACCTAATCTAATCTCTCTATTTCTCTCTCTTGGCTGGTGGGGCAAACAAACCCTTCATTCGTTTTTCTAGATCGGAAAGGGGATTCGGAGTTACCATTGACGGCAACTGAAGAAGAAGAAGAGGAGGATGAAAGATAAGGGACATAAGCTAATTCGATCTTGCAGAGAGCTATCGATTGTTCTCTCTCCAAGGGGAGTCCTGATTTGTTCGTCAGATGGTAATTGTCGGTGGCCGGTCGGTGGAGGCGAGGAAGGATTCGAAGACGTCGGAGGAACCGAGCTTTGCTATGGCGATGAATACGGAGAGATCGAGGAGTCTGCACAATTTCTCCATCCCGTGCTTGAAGTAGGGGGTCAGAGGCATCTCCGGTGCGTCAAGGCTGACGGCGATGGCCGCGCCGTTGGCGACAGAAGAGTTAATCACTTTCGAGGAGGTCTCAAGCGCCGATCTCCGCCGACGAGTTCCAAGCCCTACCTGGATTTCGGCGGACTGCATTGGAGGACTTCGGAATCGGAGAGAAAGATGAGATCTTTTTTCGAGCCGGATAGCTTCCGGAGCTCAGCATCTTTGATTCATCCGCCTCCGCTGCCGCTGGAATCCGAAGGTGACGACGGGATCGAAGCGGTTAGGAAGAAGCTCATGCTCGATCTCCAGATGGAGATGGACAAGAGCCCCAACACCTTGAGCACGTCGAGTCCGGCCAGCAGCACCGACGAGTCCCCCTCCAGCCCCAACGACGGCGACCAACAACCCCAACGCCGGCAAGTCCCCCTCCAACAGCGCCTTCCTCTGCGCGCCTGTGCTCTTCAGTTTTCCATGTGCAGTGTGTTCTTCGGTTTATAAGTTAACGGAAACTGTTAAAATAAATAGGGAAGGGCACGAGGTGAAAGAATCACAAACCTCAGGGGTACCACGTGAAAGAGGTAAAAGAAGTGGTCACCGCGTGAATTTCGCGATACCTCGGGGGTACCTCGTGAAATTTCCGTACTATAAATAAGTCATTAGGGGCTGTATTTTATTCATTCAATCAATCCAAGCCAAGGCAAGCCAAGCCACAAGAGAACAAAGAGAGAGATAGCGAGTAGGAGAGAGAGTCTTAGAGCCGAGTGGAGTTGTGAAGCGAGAGCGGAATTGAGTTTGTTGATGATGAAGAGTGAGTAGTCACCCAACTTCTAGGGTCGGGGTGAGCCCGACGTTAGCCATGTAAGGTAATGCACTAAAAGTACAATCTTTTGATGCGATTTCGTCTTCTATCCCTATGAGCATGATTCTTTTGTAAAAGTTGAAGGTGATCCTTGTTTGTGTTATTGAAGCGAAAGGAATCTTAATACAACTTGGATTAATTATGTGAAAGGGGTTTGTAACAATTAGGGTTTATGCGAAAGCCTCTATATTCCTACTTGTTAATAACGGAAGTTATTTGATGAAAAGGCATGATCTTTTATACCCTTATGTAGACCTGTCAAAACACAACCCGACCTGACCGACCCGAAAAATTTCCGACCCGAACCCGAAAATTTGGACCCGAAATTTTTTTTCGACCCGAACTCGAAAAACCCGAAATTTTCCGGGTAATCTGGGTTTCGACCCGGTGACCCGATTGACCCGGTAATTTTGACCCGATTTACCCGATTGACCCGGTGACCCGATTGACCCTGTTGATTTATAATTATATATAATTAATTTTTTATATATAATTAAAATTTATCACAAAATTATCAAATAATGATTTTTTTAATTTAAAAAAGAAAAAATTGACAAACCCGAAATCGACCCGAACCTGACCCGAAACCCGGTCAAAACCGAGTTCGAGTCAACCCAAAAAACCCGGAACCCGTTTTACCCGAGACCCGTTTTACCCGAAACCCGAAGTGACCCGACCCGAACCCGACCCGAATGACTCGTTTGACAGGTCTACCCTTATGCATTATTTTACATGGTTATCGTTGTGGTGTTGAAACCCTGATTCTAGGAGCTTTTAGTTTATTGAATTAATTCCCACATATTCCGTGCTTTTTATGTTTTTCGTCATTGCAAAGGTTGCGATTTTACACTGCAGAGCACTCGACTTCGAGCACTTTAAGTCGACATCGGGTAAGTTGGTCGATATCGAGTGGTATTGGTCGATATCGACCAGTCTTTTTTCATTTCCGCTTCTGTTGTTCATGTTTTGCAGTTTCTGTCGACAGTGTGGTCGATATCGGCTAGATAGGTCGATATCGAGTACTCTTCTGGTCGAAATCGTGCTGAGATTTGGAACTGAAAAGCGGGCGCTGACACGCTTCCTCGTGGATCGATCCTGACTGCCTTCTACTACAACAGGAGGAAGTCTTGTATTTATTTGCTGAGACAGGGAGTCAATTTGCTTTATATTTTATTTATATTTCATACTTGACACATCCTCCTACAACAACACTTGCAAGACTCGTTAGAAAGACAATCCACAATAGAAAAATCCAAAACTAATGTCCAAAAACCAAAAAACCAAAAACAAATGTCCAAAAATTCAAAAACTAAGTGTTTTATTTACAAGCTTTAGATTTTATAGTCGATTGGCCGACTGTCTCCGTTAAAGCTCAGGGTGGCATCTGTAGGGCCCATGTAGGTTGGGCTTCGAACAGGACTCCATTCTTGTTCATCAACTGTAGTCCTCCGGAATGGATCTTGTTCACCATGAAATGTCCCATCTTTTTCTTGTTGAATTTGTTGGGAAACCAATGATCCTTTGATTTGGAGACATAGACTTTGTCTCCTACTTCATATTCCTTAGGCTCGTCATTGGAAATCCTGCATAAGCGCACATACCAAGGCAAACCTCTTCCATGTTTAGATAAATCTTTGATTGAAATAGGAGAAGATATGTTGTACCTTGGCTTACCTTCGCAGATTCGGGACCTCACGTTCTCGTCGACTTTGAGTACAAGTACTCGACGTCGAGTACGGTTCGTCGTCTGGTGGCTTGCTCGTCGAGGAGGAAGGAGTCGAGGAGGATGGGGACTGGTCGAAGTTGAGTAGCCTACTCGACGTCGAGTACTGCTCAACCTTGGATGGCTTACTCGATGCATATGTGCTCGTTGAAGGGCTCGGGATCTGGTCGACGTCGACTATAGTACTCGACGTCGAGTACCTCTAGTCGACATCGACCCCATATTTAAGACCTGGCAATTTTTTTGAATAAAAGTTAGTTGATATCGACTTACCTGGGTCGATGTCGAGTAGATCCTTTGTATCGTCGTTCAGAATCGCCATGATTTCCTCCATCTGGGCTTCCATATCCCTCTTTTCCAGCTCCTCAGGAGTCATATTTCATACCTTAGGCTCCCCACAAGTGATGTACCTGGATGATATTGATTTGACCTCTTCCATGGGACCTGTATGCCTTTAAATTTTATTAAAAGAATACTCAATTACCTCATCGCTGATGTTGAAATTGAGTACTCCCTTCCTTACGCTTATGTTGGCATCCACCGTCGATAAGAAGGGCCTTCCTAATATGATTAGACAAGTAGGGTCGAAAATCAGCAGGGACAAAGAACTTACCTACATGCACCGGTACATTGTCCACCATGCTTGTTGGGATGACTAAGTGTTGTCCACCATGTATAACTTTGCGTCCATAGGCTCTAAAGCACCTATCTTGACTTTGGACCAGATTGATAGAGGCGTAATACTTACACTGGCTCCTAAGTCACACAGAGCATTAAACTTGTATTGACCAAATCCAATGGTTATAGCAAACTTACCTGGATCCGGCTTTTTCTCTAGAACGTCCATCTGGCTGCACTCCTCTGCACTCTCAGCCATCAATCGCTTCTTTCTTAAGATCTCCTTGAGGAACTTGACGTTGGAAGGCATCTCATGAAGGACTTATGTGAAAGGAATTGTGACATTGAGTCTTTGAAGCATCTTCACAAACCGCTGAAACTTCTTCTCTGCTGGATCCTTTTGGAGATTTTGTTGGGAATGAAAGCTTTTTCTTTGTCGGAGGTGCATGAATGTTGTCGACATGGGCAGAAGGTTGGTCAACGTCGATTGGAGGCTCCTCGGCGTCGACTACAGTAGTCGATTTCTGGGCAGGTGCAGAGGGGTGGTCGACTTTGACTAAGGGGTCCTCGACGTCGAGTTGGTTCTGGTCGACATCGACTGGTTTACTTGATGTCGAGTACTTCTCTGCAGCTTCCGTATTTTTTTTGAGCGTTTGTGTCTGTTGCCCACTCCTTAGGTTCTTGGCAGCTACCTGTCCCGCAGATATAGTTTTAGGATTAGGTTCAGAGGATCCATGGAGCGTATCTAATTGCTTGGGACGGATGTTGCCAATTGACCAATCTGGGTCTCCATAGATTTCCGCCAGATATCGATTTTCCCAAGCCTTGAGTTGACGCCGTACAACTGTGTGTGGATGGAATTGATGGAATGTTTCCTTTCTGCATGGTTCCTCCGCATCTCCTTAAGTATCAGCTGCAGGTCATCTTTCTTACCTTCCCTGTCAAGGTGACCAAGAGCTCTGTAGAACGGGGGGTCTCTTTGATGCTGGGGCTAGCAAAAGTGGCTCAAGTTCTGTTGTTGCTGATGCTGTCCTGAGTAGTTTCCCCCTGCATACCCATGTGGGCATGCAATAGTGTTGTGCCTCACAGACCCACATTCCAAACAAGGTTTATCTTTAGAAAGGAATTTAGCTTGTTTGGTAAGGCGACATACCTGATCGTTGTGGAATTGTTCCCTGACGTCTGGATCAATCTCTTTAGGTGGCACATATAGAGGCATAGATGGGGCAGGCCATTCATACCTTTTATCGCCAGTGGCCGCATAAGTCCCATATGTGTTATCATAGTTTGCCAGCGTCTCAAAAGTCACCCAAGCACGCCATGGGGTGTACTCGAGATACCTATATGCAGTGTAATTGTTGATTCGATCTTTTGTAGGTGCATCCAGGCAGTTGAAGATGATCTCCTGGATGACGTAGGGTGACTGTCCATGCGTAGGACAGGATTTAAGAAGCCTTTTGTAGCGCTCACAGACTTGCTGAACCTCGTAAACAATTACTCGTGTCCTTTACTTATTGCTTTACCTTATTTCCGCACTTGGTTCGATTGTCTAACTTTGTGATTCAGGTTTAATCTCAAAGGGTTTTATACGAGCTCCAAAAGTCTTGAGACTTTCTGCGAAAAACGGGCATACTCTATTCAACCCCCCTTCTAGAGTATTTCTATATTACATTGTTTTATATTATCGAACCTTCAATTGGTATCAGAGCTTTACTCACTGTTTTTTATCTAACAATCTTGTGAGTTTTCGATCATGTCTGGTGAAGCAAGCGGAGGATTTGCTTAGGAAAGGTACACAAGCAGACCGCCACTCTTTGTAGGAAACAACTTTGTCCATTGGAGATCTTTGATGAAGATGTTCATCATAGACCAAGATCTAGAGCTTTGGAACATTATAGAGAATGGTCCGAAGATTCCAGAGAAAGATGGACCAAATGATACCAAAGTTGCAAAGAAGAAGTCTGAATACAACCAGCAGATCTTGAAACCATCTCCAAAAACTACAGGGCTATTAACTTACTTTATTGTGGTCTTAGCACTAATGATTTTAACCGTATTTCATCTTGTAGGTCAGCTAAAGAGATTTGGGACAAATTGGTCGTCACCTATGAAGGAACGAGCCAAGTGAAAGACACCAAGATCAGCATCTTCCTTCGAAAGTATGAGCTCTTCAAGATGAAGTCTGATGAGTCAATCAAGGCCATGTTCACACGATTCACAGAAATCACCAACAACATTGACTCTCTCGGCAAGAGCTTTACCAACGTTGAGAAAGTGAGGAAGATACTAAGGTGCCCCCCAAAAGAGAAATGGGGTCCGAAAGTAACAGCTATAAAGGAAGCACGGGACCTCACCACTCTACCCCTTGATGACCTTCTTGGGAAGCTGATCACGCATGAGATGATCCTTAATGAAGGTGATGGAGAACTTCCATCTACCACTAAGAACTTGACACTCAAGTCTAAGAAGGATGAGCCCAAGGATGGATCTGATTCCGAAGATGAGCATGATGATGAGGATGATCCTTTTGCTCGTATCACAAGAGGCCTTGCTCGAATTCTCAAAATGAAGAAGAAATTCAACAACAAGGATGGATCAGAGTCTTCAAATTTTCGAGGTAAGCCTCAATACAACAAGTATGAAAAGAAGACTAAACTGTTGTCTTGTTTTGAATGTGGTGAAACAGATCATCTTGTGAAGGACTGCCCTCAAAAGACAAAGAGCCAGCTCAAGAAAGGTGACAAATGGAAGAAGAAAGCCATGGTGGCAACTTGGAGTGATTCCGACTCTGACTCCGATGATGAGAAGGCCAACATTTGTCTTATGGCCTCAGAAGATGAATCCCACGATGAAAAGCTTGAAGCTACTGTAAGAGAACTTATGGCAAGTCCAAAAGAGGTATTATCAGAATTCCTTTCAAATATGATTGCCAATGAAGAAAAGCTTATTGCCCAAACTAACATTCTTATTAAGAGAACTGTGGACCAGGAAAGAACTATTGAGGATCTGTCTATGAGGGTCAAAAGTCTTGAAGCTTCTTATTCAGGTCTTGACATTAAAGTCAAGACGCTTGACTTGGAGAAATCTGAACTCAAGCAAGATCTCTCCTCTCTAAGAAATGAGCATCATGACTTAGAGAACGAGAAGATCTCCCTGAATAATAATATTCAAGACCAACAGACAGCCCTCATAAGTTTTACCAAATCCAAAGGTACTCTCGATAGGATGTTGGGTGAACAACAAAGCTCTCTAAACAAAAGTGGTATTGGTTACAATCCAAAGTTTTTAAAGACGCAACACATTACCACTTTTGTAAAGGCAAAAGGATGCAGAACCTCTCCTATAGGTCACCATTGTGCTAGAAAGGGACATGTAAAAGAGACCTGCCCCTATAGAAGAAAGGATCCATATATTATTCGCAATACATTTCCTGTTCATTTGAGAAAAGAACGGATAACACAAGTTTGAGTTCCAAAAGGCACTATTTTACCAAACATGGTTTACCCCAACAATGGATCCAAATTTGCTTATTGGTCTAGCCACAAAGGTTGATGTTTGTCTTGCAGGAGATCACCAAGGTGAAAGATCACAAATGGATTATTGATAGTGGATGCTCGAGGCATATGAGTGGGAAGAGTTCTCTCTTTAATGATCTAAAGAAGCAATCCACGGGAACAATCACTCTTGGTGACAAAGGAAAATGCGACATCATTGGTATTGGTAGTGTTGGAAGCGATTCCAGCCATAGTATTAAAGATGTCTATCTTGTTAATGGTTTGAAGTATAATCTGCTTAGTGTCTCTCAATTATGTGATAGTGGTAACAATGTCAGATTTAACAAGAAAAGATGTATAGTGTGCAGAGAAGATACAGGTGAAGTTATTTTGACTGCATATCGCTACAACAATATATACGTCGTAAATGCTGATCAAGTGGCACAAGGAAGCTTAACCTGTCTAAAGGCTTTGACAGATGATCCAAAGCTCTGGCACAGGATACTCGGTCATGTGAGTCCACATACACTACAGAAGCTTGTGTCCAAAGGGCTTGTAAGAGGGCTACCTGAGATGGACTTCAAAGGTATTGATATGCGCAATGCATGCATACGAGGTAAACAAACACGTAGCTCTTTCAAACCCAAAAAGGTTGTAAGTTCTTCTAGACCCCTTGAACTTTTACATATGGATTTATGTGGTCCTATGCGAGTCAAATCTCCCAATGGTAAAGAGTACATGCTTCTTGTTGTTGTTGATGATTTTTCTAGATATACTTGGTTTGCATTTTTAAAAGAAAAATCAGAGGCCTTATTTGAGTTTTCAAAACTTTGTAAGGAGTTGCAAACTTTAAGAAACGAGTCCATAGTGTCAATTCGGAGTGATCATGGTAGGGAGTTTGATCAACTTCAATTTGATTTGTTTTGTGCTAAATATGGCATCTCCCATAACTTTTCTGCTCCTAGGACACCTTAATAAAACGGGGTTGTGGAATGCAAGAACCGCACCTAGAGGATATGGCCAGGACTATGCTTTTAGAAAATGCATTACCTAAAACCTATTATGCTGAAGCTGTTAACACAGCTAAATATATTTTGAATCGTTGTCTTATTCGTTCCATCTTAAAGAAAACTCCTTATGAACTTTTCAAAGGCCACAAACCACTTATATCTTATTTTAAACCCTTTGGCTGTACTTGTTTACTTCATAACAATGGAAAAGATAACCTTGGAAAATTTGATGCGTGTAGTGATGAAGGTATATTTCTTGGCTATTCTACGAGTAGCAAAGCTTATAGAATCTTCAATAAAAGGATCCAGGTAGTTGAAGAAAGTATACATGTTATTTTTTATGAATGCAATGAAGGTGCTTTGAGTGAAAGTGTTGCAGATATAGATCTTAACATCCATGAAGAGAACGAGGAAGGTGATGATGCTGCTACCAAGAACACAGAGAAGAGGAACATGCAAGAACCGATTCTTAACACTGAAGAATTGGCCCAAGGTGTTGAAGATTCGTCCAAAGCCCTTGGTGTCCAATTCAACAGTGTTGAGACGTCAGAAACTGCTGTAACTGAACCTAATAGGACCACGGAGTCCGATGTACCATAAATCAATCCTACCAGTGTGAGGAATCAAGGTGCTGAGACTAGCAAAAGAAAATTTAAATACTCCTCGTCACACTCATTAAAGGATATCATTTCTGACCCTACTTCTAGTGTTCAAACTCGTTCTAAACTTAAAGATCTGTGTGCTTTTCACGCGTCTATTTCTCTTATTGAGCCAAAGAAGGTAGATGAGGCACTTCAGGAGCCAGACTGGATCATTGCTATGCATAGTGAGCTTAACGAATTTGAAAGGAACAAAGTCTGGACCTTGAAGCCTAGGCCAAAGCATCAATCAGTCATTGGCACACGATGGGTCTTTCGAAACAAGCTAGATGAGAATGGTAAGATTGTGAGGAACAAGGCAAGGCTTGTTGATCAAGGCTACAATCAAGAGGAAGGTATTGACTACGAGGAGACCTTTGCTCCCGTAGCCAAGCTTGAAGCTATTCGCATTCTATTGGCATTTGCATCTTTTATGAGCATAAAGTTATATCAAATGGATGTCAAGTGTGCTTTTCTTAATGGTTTCTTAGAGGAAGAAGTATATGTGGCTCAGCCCCCAGGTTTTGAAAGTTCAGAATTTCCCAATCATGTTTATAAACTTGACAAAGCGCTTTATGGTTTGAAACAAGCTCCAAGAGCTTGGTATGAGCGCTTGTCAAAATATCTTTTAGAAAATGATTTTAAAAGGGGGTTGATCGACAAGACTCTTTTTATCAAAACCAAAGGAAAGGACATTTTCGTTATTCAAATTTATGTTGATGATATATTATTTGGTGCTACTAACACATCTTTGTGCAAGGAATTTTCTGACATCATGTGCAGTGAATTTGAGATGAGCTTGATGGGTGAACTCAACTTCTTTTTAGGATTACAAGTTCATCAATCCAAGAAAGGGATCTTTGTCAACCAAAGCAAGTACATTAAGGATCTCTTGAAGAAGTTCAAGATGGATCAATACAAAGCAGCCAAGACTCCCATGAGCTCAACATTATCTCTAGATCAACACAAGACTGGAATAAGTGTCAATCAAAAGGAATATCGAGGAATGATTGGATCTTTATTATATCTCACGGCTAGTAGACCTGACATCATGTTTAGTGTTTGCATGTGTGCTAGTTTTCAAGCTGATCCTAAAGAATCTTACCTCGTGGCTGTGAAGAGGATCTTTTGATATCTCAATGGCACTAAGGAGCTTGGACTATGGTACCCAAAGCAAAAGGATTTCACATTAATTGGATATTCTGATGCAGATTTTGTAGGCTATAAGGTGGATAGGAAGAGCACATCAGGATGTTGCCAATTCTTAGGAAAATCTTTGATCAGTTGGCACTCAAAGAAGCAAAACTCAGTTGCTCTATCCACTGCAGAAGCCGAATACATTGCAGCTGGAGCCTGTTGCTCCCAAATCCTTTGGATAACTCAACAAATGCGAGATCTTGGCATCAACCTCAAAGGTATTCCAATTAAGTGTGACAATACAAGTGCCATCTCCATCACTAAGAATCCTGTTCAGCATTCAAGGACCAAACATATTGATGTAAGGCATCATTTCATTAGAGACCATGTTGAAAAATGTGATGTGTCCATTTCATTTATTTCAACTGATTATCAATGGGCTGACATTTTTACTAAGCCTTTGGCAGAGGACAGGTTCACCTTCATAAGACGAGAGATTGGGATGCTTAACAAGGATGCACTTTCGTAAGGGGAGCATTCCCTTTACGAAAGATAAATTCTACTTAGTGTCAAGACCCTTGAGAACTATGTCAAAGTGTGTGAACTAAATGGTGGATTACATTTATCGGATCATATATTTTGTTAATATCTTTTTAGATATTTAATCAATTATATTTTTTATCGGATTTCAAAATTGCCCTTTTATGTGATATTCTTAACCGTTAAGATATTTTTTAATTTTAGAACTAAATCCCTCAATTTTTTCAGTCCGATTTTAATGAGAATATTTGAATTTTGAATTGGAAACTCTTCAAATCTTGGCAATGATATCATTACCCTCCCTTGAAACTCTAAACCCGTCCCATCACTCCATCACTTCTCTCTACTTATACCCACCTCTGTACCCGTTTTCTTCACACTCTCAAACTGATCCAAACCCTTTCGCTTTCTCCTTCTTCAACCTCTCAACCTTTTCTAAAGAAACCCTAGCCGATTTCCTCCATGGCACCCAAAACAAAGAAAGATGTCAAACCCAAAAGACTTGGCGCCACCCCCAAGGGACGTCAGGCCGCTGCTACCTCTCCCACACCTGAACCCGCTCCTCAAGCCATTGTCCCAACTGTTGTCGAGAGCACCATCGCTGAGAGCATGGCCACTGTTCCCAAGGGCTCTCAAAAGCGCTCTGCTAAGAAGCCTCTCAGTGCCAAACAGAAAGGGAAGAGAAAGATTTTGGCTGAGGAAGTGGATGAGGAAGAGGAGGAAGATGACCTCGATGCCATCCTGGAGAGAGATGCTGCCAAGGAAGCCGAGGAGGAAGCCTTGAAGAAGAAAAAGGCCGATGAGGAGGCCGAGCTTGCTAGGAAACTGGCAGAGGAGGAAGCTGAGAGGATTCGGAAGGAAGCCGAAGCCGAGGAGGTTCCATCCGAGGAGGAGCCTGAGGAAGAAGAAGAAGAGCAAGAGGGATCTGGAGATGACGAGGAAGCTGAAAGAGATGAAGCGGGGTCCGGTGAGGACTCGGGGTCTGAGGAAGAGGAGGATGAATCTCCCTCTCCTTCTCCTCCTCCCCGGTCTCCAAAGAAGCGGAAAGCCCCAGTTGCTGTCAAGCCTCCATCTCCCAAGCGCACCAGGAAGGGAACCCTCAGGACTCTTGAAGCGCCTGTCAAGAGAGCTGCTTCGACAATTGCTCGCAGGAAGAATGCCGATCCCCCTGCATATATCCAGGTAAATCAATCCTTGCCTTCCTCTTGGTTTCAAGATGCTGAGACTGCTGGTAAGTGGGTAGATGAGTTTCGAACTCGTAGGATTAGCTGTTCTCATTTTTTGGATTTTGAGTTCTTCGAAGCTTTGAAGTTACCCTGCATTGATCTTCTCAAAAAATCCCCAGCCTGGACCCTTCTCAACCTTGAAACAGTTTACTACCCTCAGCTTACCCGTCTGTTTTACATTAACCTAAAAGCCAAAAACGACACCAATGGTTGGTCTTTGGAGTCTGTTGTCAAAGGGGTTAGAATCTCTCTCAACTCCAATGACTTTGCAGATTCCCTTGGCTTACCAAGCCCAGTTCCACCCTCTGAAATACACCCCTCAAAAGAGAATTGCATCATCCTTGCCCGAGCCAAGTACCTTCTACCCGAAGCATCCAACAGCACCTCAAAGCAACTCACCCACTGATCCCTAACCCTTGAGGCAAAAATAATTTTCAACATCATTGTTCGATGCCTCTTACCCCGTCTTAACTCTGGCTCACTCCTTACTGACAATGCCATGGTCCTGCTCTACCGCATCTTAAATGGCCTTGATCTTGATCTATCCAACACTATCCTTGGAACCATGACTCATGCCAGAAAAGCTAGAAAAGGCTCTCCCCTCCCCTTTGCTACCCTTTTGACCCCTCTCTTCAAAGCTTCTGGAATTGATGTCAAAAATGAAGAACAGTTGCATCATATGGGTAAGTTCGACTCTAAGGGCCTTGAAAAGATTGGCATCACTCGGTCTCCCCAAGGGACCTTGAGTCTTGCCACTCGTTCAAAAGCCCTTCCCACTGCTTCAGCTTTCGATGAACGCATGGACAACCTAGAGTTGGGCTTGGAGGATGTTCGCTTGGATATCAAGGAGCTGCAAAAGGAGTTTATGACGGAGATGAGCGGGATTTCCAAGATGCTGCAAGGACTGTGGACGAGGCTCACTGATGATGATGCTCCGGATGACAAAGCTTAAACCCTACCCTAACCTATCCCACCCACTTGATACATTGCTGGTTTTTGGAAACGTTTTCAAAACATTTGGTGACTGTTTTACCTCCTCCCTTTGTTGAAAGACAAAAAGGGGGAGATGATCTCTGGTGTTGTTTAGACTTTGAAAACCTCTGCTTAAGACCTTGGTTTTTGATTTGTGGTTTTCGGTTGGATGGTTTTTACATGCTATAAAAATTTGATCCAACATTTGTCTAACCCATGCAGGTACTTAGTCCGATTTCTATTTTATTATCTATGCTTGACTAAGTTGCAGGGATGCACAGGTTTTGTCTTTCATCAAGGGGGAGATTGATAACTTCCTCCCTTGATGAAAATCGGAATAAATGTTTCAAAGGCCTTGACAGGATGTTTGTGTCAAAGGTCTTGGAGCATTAACAGTTGATGAAATACAAAACCTGTTTTATAAGTCCGAATATTATTTAATCTTATTATATACTTCCTTTATATTATATATATATATATATATATATATATGTATGACTAATCTTTCAGGAAGTATTTCGAGATTATATCTTTCCTTATGGTGCATATTGAGGAGATCCAATTCAAAGAAGATCATGTCTTCGAAGTGTCCAAAAATAGAAGATCCGGACGGGCCATGATCCATTCTAGCCGTTGTTGAAGATCCGGTGTTGAAGAACCTCATGCTCCATATTACTTCTATAAAGGAAATAAAGAAGAAGACAGAACACATAAGTGCTACACGAGCTTTCATTCATTCAAGCAAGATCTGTCTTCCAAGTGTCTCTCTGCTAGCGCTCAAGAGTTTGTTGTTTATTTCAAAGCCTTTGAGAGTCACTGTGAGCTTATAGGATATATTCATTTAAAGTGTTACTCGAGAGTTTGGAACTCGGGAAGTTGCACTAGGCTATTGATTTGTGAGAGTAAGAGGATTGTACTAGATAGCTGAGAGAGGTAGGGCTCTTCTAGATTGGTCTAGGACTCCAAGGGAACGTGAGTTGACTAGATTGCAATTGTATAGGAGAGAGGCTTCTCGGTGAGCTATTAGGATCCTAAGCTAAGCGAATCAATAAAGGCATTTGAATCCTAGGGTTGTGGAAGAACCCTAGGCGGGGACGTAGGCCAAGTTCGTGCGGAACCTCGTAAACAATTACTCGTGTCCTTTACTTATTGCTTTACCTTATTTTCACACTTGGTTCGATTGTCTAACTTTGTGATTCAGTTTTAATCTCAAAGGGTTTTATACGAGCTCCAAAAGTCTTAAGACTTTCTGCGAAAAACGGGCATACTCTATTCAACCCCCCTTCTAGAGTATTTCTATATTACATTGTTTTATATTATCGAACCTTCAGAATAGTTGGCTTTCGCAAATAAACCCTAATTATTATCTAAATTCATAATAAGATCGCTTTCGCTTCAATATCACAAATAAGGAATTTCCTCAACTTTCGCAAAGGATTAAGCGCATAGGTAGATGATGATAAATGCATACAATTCATAAATTCATAAATCAAACACATATATCTATGTTGGGATCACCCCAACCCTAGAAGAAGGAAATTAGAAACAAGACATAATAAAAGAAACTAAATTTATCATAAAATAAACTAAAACATACAAAACCTTCCAAACGTTCCTCCTTTCTCTCCTCTCTCTCTCTCCTCTCTCCTTGCGCCCGAAGACGGCTTTGCTTGAATTTCTAAAAATCAGCCCCGTAGGGCCTTATTTATAGTGCTCCATCTAGCTAATCTAGGAAGGAACAATCTATATCTATCTAAAACTAACTTAAAAGCTTAAGATAAAACTTGATAAATAAATCTCTAAAATAAACAAGGAAAATATCTAATGTGGATAAATCTCTGTTGGACTTGATAGATCTTCACTTGAATGGATAAAATATCTCGTGCCTTTGCTTGCAAGTAACCCAAATTGCTTGGACTTCACTCGTTCTCGACTCGGATTGCTTCTGGATAGTACTCAACGTCGACCGAAGTAGTCGACGCCGAGTAGGTCTTCTTCTCCGCGGATTGCATTCGAGCTCAGCTACATTTTTGACTCAACATGGGTACTCGACTTCGAGTAGTTTACTCGATGTCGACTAGAATTGTGCTCTCGAGTGGTCTGGTGCTCGTTCTCGACTTCTGGGAGGCAAGTCGACCAAAAAAGTACTCAACGTCGACCAGTATGGTTGACGTCGACTAGTTCTATGCGCTTTCAGCGTTCTGCTCCATTCTTGAAACACACTTTCCTGAATCCTCGTTCATCTGATTGACAAATATGAGTATGCGTTGGAAAGCTCTTTTCGAGGGCTACAACTCTCATGAAGACAACAGAACTTGATTCAAAATGATGAATGGAGAAAGTGGGCTTTTTTCCAGTTGCACCATCCTTAATTAACTTCTTCATGACTTTCCTTTAAGCTCCAAACTGCGTTCGATTTCTGCGAAATACAAAAAAAACTTGTGTAGACCTCCATATATTGCTAATAAACATAAACTACACAAATTTTGTACTATTCTAACCCAAATGTATGAAATGTATATAGAAAACGATAAAAAAATATGGTGAAATAGACTCACAACAAATCTCAAACGATGCAACGTCGAGGGATTGAAAAAGAGTGTGGATCGATAATTCCTTTTCTCCATATTACACCAACGCTCCTACTGTTCCATAGTCATGAAGCTAGGCATCTCCATGTTATAATGATAAGCCATAGTGCACAAACTTAGAAGAGCATGAAAGAATACCACAAAACCGACCAAAAACACCCTCTCTACAGGTGGTGGCGGGCGTTGTGGATGGGGCAGCGGGCACCAGTCTCTACAACACACGAACCCGAGCATGAACGTCGAGGAATCAACGTCCAAACTCTTCCAAATTCAAAATTTGACGACCAAACTTGGTTTTAAGGGCTTTCCTTGGTGGTAGGTATGGGAATGGTGTGGAAAATGATTGAATTTGATGGATGAGAGTAGTGATGAATATGTTTGATGGTTAAGAAAACTCAATTGAAATACAAGGATTTTAGGGTTTTGGAATGGATTCAAGTAGGATCTTTGGGGTTTATGTATTTCCTTGGAGACAAAGCTTGGATTGATCTAAATTAGGGAATGGGATTATACGGTGGTTGGAAAGGGAACTTATCATCTATCAAAAAGAAAAGAAAAATATTAGAAATAGATAAAAATAATAAGATAAAATAAAATAGATAAAAGATAAAATCCTACTCGAAAGGTAAATAGAAACTAATCCTAGATAAAACAATCTAACCCTAAGATAGATAAAAATAACCTAAGATAGAAAAGAATCTAACCTAAAATAAAAAGATAGGAAATAAGTCTACTCCTAAATAAAGAGAAAATCAAATCTAGCCTAAAACTAACGAAAATAATATAAAAAATATAGATAAAATAGGATAGAAAATACTCCCTTCCAATGTTACCAAAAATCTGAAACGCGTATGTGAACAATATAGCGACGGGCGCCGTGGATGGGGCGGTGTGTGCCGTGATGTGTAGAATGTCATTCCGTCATTCAATCAAGCAAATTTCATCTACCAAATTTTTTTTAACACTACACTACTCCAATGTACGGCAAAAAGACTTGTCCTACCTTATTGAATTGAAAATCTAAATGCGAAATTGAAACAACATTACCTAATCTACCTTGGGTTGCCTCCCAAGAAGCGCATTTGTTTCACGTCTTTGGCTCGACGTGATGCATTTCTTGATCAAGTTATCCCATCAAGATCCTCCACATATGTTGCCTTGAAACAACATTACCTAATCTACCTTGGGTTGCCTCCCAACATTACTTTTTCTTGACAAGAAGAGGAACCTTAGGAATCTCTCCAATGTATCCATTAATTGCACCAATCAATTTCTTATTGAAATGAGTTTCTCCTATATGTTGCCTTGAAACTACAAAAGCCTCAACATTATTAGAAATCAATTTCTCATAGGGAAGAGTAATATATACATTTGAATTAGACACATTCTCATGTGACTTAAACAAATTCTCAATTTTCCTTTCAATGTCATCTTTCTCTAAATCAACTTTCTCTTTGTTAGAAGACTCAATAAGCAATTATTTATTCTCAATAGAAGCATCAAACCAACTATTTGATTCATTCCTGTGATTGCTATCATTAGAGTAAAGAACATCCATAGAATCATTAGGAGAAAGAGTAATAGGCTCAAACATAGAAAACTCAATCTTTCTACCATCAAACTCCATGGTTAGGGAACCTTCAAAGCAATCAATCTTAGTTTTAGCCGTTCGCAAGAATGGCCTTCCCAAGATAATTGGAGTTTCAGGCGTACCTTGTTCGATATCCAATATAAAGAAATCAGCTGGAAATATCAAATCATTTACCTTACCCAAACCATCCTCAACAATTCCTCTAGGCTTAATACTAGAGCGATCAATGAGTTGTATAGTAATACCAGTTTCTGAAAATGCATTGAGATCCAAAAACATGTACAAGTTATACGACATCACATTGATTGAAGCACCCAAATCTAGCATAGCTTTTTTGAAGATAGCATTACCTATTGCACATGGGATAGTAAACATACTTGGATCTCCGCACTTTTCAGCCAATGTTTTATGTAGCAAAGCAAAAACATTTTTATTTAAACTTACCTTTTCCTTCCTTCACATCTTTTGCTTGCGTTTCATTATGCATAGCTCTTTCAAAAACTTCGCATAGTGAGGCACATTTTTTATCAAATTGAAAAGTGGAATATTTACCTCACAATGAGCAAATGTATCGTAAAGGATTTGTTCATCTTCCCACTTACTATCAGGTCTTAAGGCATGAGGAAAGGGTGGTGCAGGTCTTGAAACCTCAGAAGACAACTCCTTGGAAGATTTCATTGGGGATTGTACAACGTCAAAATTCGGATTAGACACTGGAGGTTGTGGCAAGCGTCGTCATCATCAGAAGTTGAATCCGAGCTCTTGTTGTTTTCATCGCCCACATCAATCGCTTCCTTAGGTATCTCTTCAACATTCCTAGTGGGAACATTCACTTATTTTCCTCCTCTAAGGATCATGGCACTTACATTCTCCTTCGGATTAACTACCACTTGTGATGGCAACTTCGAAATTCCCCGAATCTTTCGCTTTCAATTATCCACTCTCCTTAGCCATTTGACTCAACAACTTCTCTTAAACACTCATCTCATCCAACAACAACCTCAATGTATCATCTTTATCCTCTTATTGAGTGTTTCTTTGATGATTCTCAAATTGTCCTCTTTCTTGATAAGGAACTTGTTGATGATGACCCCTGTCATTGAATCCACTTTGATAATTCACATTGTAGCCCTGATTGTAACCATTGTACCAAAGTTGCGATGAGGTCCAAAATCCATAGTATTTAAATCAGCAACATCATCTTGAATCAAAGGGCACTTATCATTCGGATGAGTTGGATTTCCACAAACACCAGAAGGTCTAGGCTGCTGAGTTTGATTCATTTGCATAGTCATCTTGTTCACCGATGAAGGGAAAGTCAATTATTTCCCTTATCAAAATAATTCCCAAACAAACAAACTAGTATATGATGTAAGTAAGGGGTCGATCCCATAGAGAAACAAGTATTTCCAAGAGTTGTGTATTTACCAATTGAAAGGCAAAATATGGGAAAGAAGTAAATAAAATAACTAATCTAAACAAAAGCAAATGATAGATAAAAGAGATGTTTCCATCCACAAATTCTCGACATTGTTTGGCATCATTGGTCGTTGAATCCAATTGAAGTGTTCTTTACGAATTCCTCCCGTCTTAAGTTTAAATAGATTAAAGCACAAAGAGCACAATTAATTCCTTACACCCCTATGTAACCCTTGCATGGACAAAGATTTACCATAAAGATAGCACAAGTTCCCAATAATCTAGGCATATGAATAACACCAAGTATGCAAGGTAACCGATGTTTAAGACATATGTTGAAATCCCTACTTAGTCATGATCAAACGAAGGTTCTCACAATCCTAAGCATGTTACTACGGAATTCATTCAATGATGAAAGAACAAAAACCTAGCAAGATACTATCATGGTGATCAATCACAATAATATACACAATAATCGCAAGGGAGATCGAAAGATATTAAAGAGAGAATCAATACGTCAATAGCAACTCACAATCAACCAACCGAGTCTCGAAAGTGTAGATGAAAACAACGGAGAATTAGCCAAGCATGGCTTACCTAAACTCCTTCTCAAATCGCAATGTTAGTCTATTGGATAAATGTTAGATTCTTGTTAGATGGTTAGATGAGTCTCCAAACGGCTGAGAAAAACCTATTATAAAGCCTAAAGACGACGGAAAAACCTTAGGTTAAAGTTTCCTTAAAAGATAGAAATTGGGCCGCTCGCGCAGATCCGGATCTGAAGGGAGCGGGCGCCGCCTAAACCACGGCGGGCGCCGCTTGGACAGCTTTGCAGACTTAACTTGTAATGCACTTTCTAAAGTCGTCGTTCGTCCGATTGACGCATATGAATATGTGTTGAAAAGCTATTTTCAAGGACTACAATTCTCATGAAGAACTCAGAAGCTAAATCCAACTTCTCAGAATCTCAAACATGGGATCTCTCCAAGTGCTTCATTCCCGCTCTTGTTCTTGTGCTCCGTTGCTTCCCAAATCACCTTCTAATCCTTCCTTGACTTGTTCTTCGCTCTTTGGACATTCTCTTTGGTCTCTTCCCAAGCTCCTCACCATGTCGGAACTACGAATCTGCATAAAATAAATAAAATAGCGTAGTTTCCGATCTTTACCACTAAAAGAGCATAATATGCAATTAACTCTTAAAACATAACCAAACACCTATAAAACTCAACTAAAACTACTCTATAACACCTACCGAAATATGCCTTATCATTCACTATCTCAGTAAGCCTATCTAAGTCATCCTTGCGACCATCTCTAGAATTATCCAACTTATGCACTCCTCTAACTCCTTGGTGTCTCCCATATTGTTGTGATTCATCAGCCAACCATTCGAAAATTTGCATTGCTTCCTGAGGTGTCTTATCCAAAATATCTCCTCCACTAGTAGCATTGATGAAACTCCTATCATTGTCAAGCAAGCCCTCATAAAGATAACACTAGATCATCCTCGAGTATACCATGTTGTGGACAACTATCTTTAAGCTTCTTGAACCGCTCAACATACTCATAAAGACCCTCTGTAGGTGATTGCTCAATACTAGCACTAGTACAAAAAAGGTCTTATACAACGGTTATTTATTAACATAGACAACGGTTATTACATTTTTGTCTATGTTAGTGCGTTTTCAGATAAAACAACGGTTGGACCTATGACAACGGTTCTTATAAACAACGGTCATGACCGATGTCAAAGATACTCTATAACCATTGTCTATTGACTCCAAAATTTTCAACAATCAATATTACACAGTTATAACCGTTGTTTCTGTGTCATATAACCATTGTTTATGTGCCATTAAACCGTTGATTATGCGCTATATAACTATTGTTTATGTACAATATAATTGTTGTCTAGGTGGACTATAACCATTTTTTATCTATGTGCTATATGACCGTTGTTTATATCCCACATCCCCGTTGTCTAAATTCTGTTTAACCGTTGTATATGTATGTTTCAACCGTTGTGTATGTACCAAATAACCGTTGTCTAAACTCCATTTAGTCTTTGTCTAAACATAAATGAACGAACTAATGACAACGGTTAAACTAGTCGTTGTCTATTAATATTTTTTTTTGCATATTGTTAATTTTAGCATATTTACACACAATAATGAAAGCACCTGTAATAGATCCGCTCTAAATTATCTTTGAAAAATACCACAAGACAATGACATTAATTACTACTAGTATGAAATATCAATCACAAAACAACTAACATTTGTCATAGTCGTGGAAAAAAATGTGTGGGTGTGTGTGTGTGTGTGTGTGTGTGTGTGTGTGTGTGTGTGTGTGTGTGTATATATATATATATATATATATATATATATATATATATATATGATTTAAATTCATGTGCATATTCCATTGAACTTATATATTGAAAATGTTTGACGATTTCCCTCGATCAATTACCTGCATCGATATCATGATGTAAAAGTATATTTACTAGTCAATTTTAAGTCATTGAACATATATACATAGATAACTAGCTAGTGTGATAAACAAAAAAAAAAGTAGATGTAAATATACAATTATAATTACCAGACAAGATGTTTCTCAATAGCATCTACCCCCCTTATGATTTGCTTTGAAAATTCACTTCAGAGGACTTTCGCTTATTCGGAGGTCTTGATGCCTTAAATGCAAATAAATAATCATGATTTATATGTTTATCAAATGTGAAAATTAACTAATTAAAAAAATCAAATATGTCTGTAAATGAGGTGTGTATTACCTTGATAGGGAGAATGAGGCATTTTGGCCATGCAATGGGAATGCATATAGCTAGTTTCACATTTGGTACCTCATCCATAGGGAACAACAATGGTGAATCTGGATCTACATGGGAATCTATATTAACTTTCATGCAATCAGCTCGAAGAGGTGGACAATGGAGACTTATCTCGATGGTTGAGGAAGAAGGGATAAGCGTGGTTCCTGTAGTGACAGGCCTCTTGAGATCTGGCCAAAACAATTGGCACTTGTCCCACTTTCCCTTTCATAAAAATTGTAAATATACATGTGAAATAAAAAAGCAATTAAAAGTCTTAATGTTAAAAATTAATTACCTTTAACTTAGTAGGACTAGGTGATTGTTCTTTGGCACTTTTACTTTGACTCTCAATAAATTTATCTTCTCTAATAACATCTTCAGTATGATCCACAACATTTTCAGAATGAACATCTCCATTGATAATATCAACATGTTCCTCTTGAGTAGGTACCGTATCTTTGGGTTTGTCTATAACAGAAATCTCCACCGAAAGAACCTTTAGTTGTATATCATGAATCCCATCAATTGAAACTAAGTTTATATTTTGCTATTTCGCTAGAAAAAGAACCACTTTTCTAAAAGTTTCAACTTCAGCCTCAAGTTCATTCGGAGAAGAAGTAGCAGAACACTTTGTCGAACTAGTTCGACGCTTAGATGCACCAAAACAATCCTTAATCCCAACCCTTTTGCCAACTCCGGTAACACGAACTGGATGCTCATCCTTACCCAAGGCAATTGAGAAACTATCTTGTCTGTCAGAAAATTTGAGTTTCCCAGACGCAACTTGTCCATCAATCTTATCCTAAAAAATACAAAGTGGGACATAGATATACAACTTCAAAACAGCAGACAACCTTGTAAATTTAGTACAATTCTCATATAGTGGCTTTCGAGCATCATCCATCAAGTTGTCAAAGATCTTAGCATTTTCTTGAAAATTTTCTTTCATGACATCTACCATGTCTTCTAATCGATCAAATTCATAGTTATCACCTCCAACAGTGTCACAATTAGATTCATCCAAGCGAACGCATCGATCTCCTTCCTCACCATGCCGAATCCATTTTGTGTAAGATCTATCCATTCCATTTACGAACAAGTTATCTCATAAAACTTTTTCACTTACTCGTTCCACATGGCAGCAGCCTAAACATGGTCATTGTATCATACTTTTGTCTTTGGCATGTATCAATGCAAATGTTACGAACTCTTCCACCCCTTTTGTATACTCCGGTGATAAACAATTTGCAAAAATCCAACTACGGTCAATATATAATCTATTATGGATTGAAAGATCCATCAAATTAAAATTTATAACTTGTAACTAAACAAGAAACGCAAATGTGAGGGATAAAAACAAAAAAAGTCCATAAAATTTCAACACAACAAGAGAGAATGGCAATTTAAGTCCTTAAAAAGCTTCACTTCCAATTTTCCTATAAGAATATTCTAATTTAGAGATAAAAGATAAACTCTTTTTCATGAGATGTGTAAGTTAGGGAAACTTTAAGAATATTCTAATTTGATAGTTACTATCCCTAATTGGGTGTTCCTTTTTTTTCTGTAATGAAATGCAGGCTGGTTGAAGAACATGAAATTGCGAAAATCAAACCCGAAGATATGTGAATGAGGAAAACATCAATACAAATCTTAATGAAGTAAGGTCCATCTTATGTAGATTCACTTTTTTTTTTGCTGGTGTTGTAGTTCTTGGTGGGTTTTCTGAAACAAGTGTCTGCCACTTCCGTGTTTCCTCACGCTTGTTAAAGTGATTCACTTTTAATCCTTGAAAATGTGAATGAGGAAATTTCCTCCATTATTTGTGATCGGTTCACAGGAAAGGCCTTTGAGACAAATAGTGCCTAATGTGACAGAGCTTAATGGAAATGGAAGGGCTTCTATTGGATCTGACATTACTTTGTCTGGTTCTGATAACAGCTCTGGTATGCTTATGGAAACGGAAGGACAAGAACTTGGAATGAAAAGTAATGATATACTTATGGATAAACAAAACGCTTCGATTGCACAAAACCAACATAGAACGGAATGAGAGTGGTGGCTAGCTGCTGCAAATGATTCGGGCTGAAGGAGGACAGTCCAACCTGACAAGGTACCATAGGATGTGGGATTGGCCTAGTGGCAAGGGACGACAAAAGGAGATGTATGCTTGGTGGGATTGGGGGCGGTACAAACTACATCGGATGCTACAATGGTAGAAGCAAAAGATATCTTGTGGGCAATAGAGGTTTGCGGTGAGGCTGGGATGAAACATGTAGTGTGTGAATCAGATTGCGAGGCCATTATCCGACAACTACAAAGGGGAACAAAGGTAATTAAGGGAGAGGTTGGTAAGCTTCTAGCTCGCATTCGGAAGTTGGCCGGTGAGTTCGAGGTGATTCATTGAAGTTTTGTTCGACGCCAGGGCAACAACGCAACTCACTGGTGAGACCAAGAAAGATCAACTAGGAAAGCAAGAGAGTGAGGACTAGGACTCAAAGGAAGAGGCTCAAAGAGGTGTTAAAACGCCCCAGCAGCCACTGAATGAATTAGCTGAAGCACAAGATGAAAAATCAGAACTGAAAGTTGAGGATAGCGTGTATGGGTATACATGGAAGCTCTATAATTTCACAACTGGAGAAGATTACATACCATGTTAAGATAACTTGACCATATCTAGAAAAAAATGAAAGTACTCCTTCACTTCAAATTAAATATGCAAAGAACCACAAAAGTGAGGGATAAAAACAAATAAAAGCGCATAAAATTTCAACACAACAAGAGAGAATATGCAAAGAACTTACTCGACAGATAGAAGTGTGTTCGACTATTGAGATATTCCAAAAGTAATTCCTGGAAAAAAAAAGAAATAACTATATCAATTGTCAGGAGATAAAAGACAAGAAATAAAAGATAATTCATGTTGAAGATTGACGACTTTTGAGTGTTATTACAAGATGTGTGTGTGTGTGTGTGCGCGCGCGCGCGCGTGTGTGTGACAGACAAGATATAAAAGATAAAAATTCAAATTGCAAAAAAAACAAGAAAAACAATAATAAATAAAATGGCATTTTAAGTCCTGAAACGAGCTCAAATGCCCGAAAAAGCCCTTAGGTCACGACAAAGCGGTGAGTTTGATTCGTGAGCAAATTCCCAATTCAGAAAAGTATCATGGAGCTCAATCGGACATCGGACACCCAAGATCACTTTCACCAAGGGCGTGTATTACTATTTTACTGATACCGTTTATGTTACCTTGTTATACTGTTGTAAGGAGAAAATCGAGACTTGCAAATAGAATGTAAATAAAATAAGCAAACCAGATTCCATTCCTTTCAAATAATTACAAGACCTCCTCCTGATTTAGTAGTGGGAAGTCAGGATCGATCCTCGAGGAAGCGTGTCAGCGGATCCTAGGCAGCGGATGAATCTCACGGCAGAAGTCGACTACAGATGCTCGATCTCGACTAGGGTTAGTCGACAGAAGATCGGACAAGTCGAACAGAGTAGCAACATTCACTGGATGTTGTCGATATCGAGTAGATTTACTCGATATGGAGTAAACTTTGTCGACGTCGAATTAGCCTTGGTCGAGTTCCTGCAAACCAGAAGCTACATCGATCTAGGATCGAATGTCAGTACTCGATATCGACCGGTTTTGGTCGAAATCAAGGAAACATAAATTTAAAACGAAATAAAGAACAAGGCTTGGTGAAACTCGAAATAGACTATGTGTGTAAGAAAACTTCCAAGATTGGGGTTTGCAACGACGATAACCAAGCATGCATAAGGCAAGGATAAAGAAATAATCATGCAATCGCATCGAAGGATTAAGCTTTCGCCTTTTCCAACAATTAAGAAACTCTTTCAAGAAACCCTAATTGTATTTATCGATCTTAGGTTTACAATCCAAGTTGTTAGCATGGATCTCCATTGAATGGATAATAAACACATAAAAGGTAGTAGATACTTAAACACGACAAATATCGAATCTTTACCTCAAACACGCATGGGTATCACTTAGCTCACCCCATCCCTAGAAGTAGGTGGACTACTCGCGCCTCATCGCAATCCCAGACATTGATTGAAAAGAAACAAATTGCATAAACTAAATTCAAAGTCTTTACAATCCCGGCACTCCAACTTTCGTTGAATGCCAAAACCCTAAAACCTTTGAACTCCTAAAACTCTTTGTGGAATTGTATCTCTGAAATTGAATGCATGAAAAACTAGCTCCATGGGCTTTATTTATAGGCTTCCAATCCTTGCTAATCAAGGAAAGAAATATCTATCTAATATCTAAAGATAAAACTTTAATAAAAGGAACATTTATCATAAAAGGAAATATATCTAAAATATCTAAATATCTTCATGTGTGGATAGATCCCCTCTCCATGGATAAACCTTGATAGACTTGATAGATCTTTGATAGACTCGGACTCCTTCGCTCCCAAGCAAGCCCAACTCGATTCGGACAGCCCAACCGCGTAACGCGGCCCAGGAACTTTTTGCTCCATATCGAGTAATTTCCTCGATATCGAGGAAATGTGTCGTCGACTTGGCTTCTGACTTTCTCGAGCAATCTCTCCCCGATCTGGCTCAGACAAGTGGTCTTGGTCTTGTCGATATCGATGAATGTACTCGATACCGAGAAGAATTGTTGTCGGTCTCGGCTTGTCTGGTCAACTCGTACAGCTTCTTCTCGGATCCTCGATCACGTGTTGCTGCAGGGCTTTGTCGATATTGAGAAATTTCGTCGATATTAAGTAAAAACTGTAATTCGAGTTGGCTTGTTCCTCAGCTGTACTTCTCAATCAGGCTTTCCTCGATCAGCCCTGGGTTCACATCCTTTGTCGATATCGAGTAATTTACTCGATATCGAGTAATGTCCTAAACACGAGTTGCCTTCTTCTCTCAGTGTCTCGGGCAGCTTCTCCTCGACCAGTGCTCTGCTTCACCATGTTTGTCGATATCGAGGAAATGTCCTCGAGATCAAGTTACTTTTAGCGTTCGTCTCCTTTCGTTGGTTTTGTCCAGGAATGGCTCCAAATTCTGCAATATTAAACCAAAACTTATGTAGACCTCTATTTCTTGCAAATAAGCATATGTTACATAAAGTCAACATATTCCCAGCCCGAAATATGAAAAGTATAAAGAATATGGAGCTAAAATGTGTATTTCAACATGGCTATTTTAGTGGACAACAAATCACCCCATACTTAAGCTTGCTTGTCCCCAAGCAATAACTTGGATGGTCATTCAGGGGAAGAATTTTACACTCTCAACATCATAGATTCATTCTTTATATAACCCTGCTATCAATTAAAATCCTCAAAAGGTACCTGTGCCACAAATCCATGCATGTGCAAAATAAAAGCAACATCTACTCACAAAAGGAGGGTTACGCAAAACATTCATTCATGACAAAGCATTAATAATCAAGAGGACTTTTATTTTAAGCTCAAATAAGGAGTAGATTGGTAAAAGGCTAAAGGTGGGCAATTTTTGGCAATGTTGTGTTAAATAATCCGGGGAAATGGAGTACTTTCCAAACTTTCATACCACACTCCTTCTTTATAAGATTCATCCCCTTCTATAATGCTTTTTCCAATAATAATGCTTTTACCTCTCTAACCTCAGCACTACCTTCTCAGGAGTCGCAAACATGGGTGTCATGAATGGCCCCGGATACTTAGTGCTTTTGGACTCCTCACCCGTGTGTCCCATCTCACTGAACTATTATCTTAGTAGCAGGGTCGATCTACCTTTATCTCCTGAGGTGATCGAATTTTCTTTCACTCATTAAATTTTCTATATATTTCAAAAAATTTCCTGCCAAACTCCAAATATGATAACAACAACAACACAACAACCATATAATAATCTCCACAATGTACCATCATTCTCAACATAATCCCCAGATAGGAATAAGGTAAAGAATGAGCAATATTTAGATCATGTGGAGCATAATATGAAATAAGACATAATATGGCTTTTGTGATGCATAAGCATAGGTAAGGCTAGGATTACAACAATATGAGAATTTATGGAAATGTTAAGTCCTCCATACTTTTTATCATGCAACATGTCAAAAGCAATTTCAAATTTTACCTCCTTTCATTGTTTTCAAGAAAATAAGCACTTCATTGCGACTTCCCTTTACTAGGCAATTTCATGCTATATCTCTAATGAATCCAATTTTGCATCGTCGAGTTCAATTAAAGCTTCCATGACACTATTTCTTTAGACAATTTACAAGCAATGGGATCGGAGATGTCTCATAGAATTTTGAGTTTTAGCCTTATGCATAAAAATTTAAAATTTTACACAAAATTTCACCATGTAAAACCAAAAACAAGAATATATAATAATGATAATGAACTCTTCCCCCACCCCGTACTTAAAATATACAGTTTCCCCACTGGATAAAATCAAATAAAAACAAGAGTAAATGAAGGAACTCACCGAATAATGCGTCGAGGAAGGCAATACAGGGCCTATCGAGGAACTGGGTTAGTCGATATCGATGAAATGTTGTCGATATCGAGGAAACCGTTAGTGTCGAGTGGAATGCTGAAGTCGAGGAGCTTTCTGACTTGGTCGATGTCAAGTTGGCCGACTCGATATCGAGTAAAACTAGGCTGCTCCTCTTGGTCGTTCTCGACTGGCCTAGTCTATTTCGACTATCTTTCAGGGACTTCTTTATTCCACCTTTCGCGATCTTTTTATGCTTGCCGTCCTAAAAGTGTTAGATTTCACACAAAAACAAGACTTTCCACATGAAGTATTCTAAACTAAAGAACAAAAACCAAAACTAAAATCAAAAGTTCTAAAGTCCCAAAAATTCAAAAGTTTTATATACATGCTCTAGATTTTAGAGTCGCTAGGCCGACTTCTCCGTTTGTGCTCAAGGACCGTCAATGTGGGGCCTGCTTATGCTTGGCCCTTCTCCTGGATCATCTAGGTCCTAATTGTAGTATGCAAGCTCGACTGATAGGTGGTTGCTTGCATAGTCTCCCTTTTCTTCCTTCCTTTTCTTTCCAGCTCTCATTTTCTTCAGATTCTCTCGCCATGGGTCCTTAACTCCCCTTAAATTATTTAAAAAAAATTTAATGGACTGAGGAGAAGTAGAACTCTTACCTGAACTTACCTTTTCGGGCCCAAAACAGAAATCTTCGGGCTTAGGGTTGGTCGATGTCGAGCAAGACTAGTCGATATCGAGTACAAGGACCCCATACTTAGGCTCTTGGCAAGTCTGGTGCTCGGCAGGGGAAGTCGATGTCTAGGAAGATTGGTCGACATCGAGTAACACTTTGGTCGACATCGAGGAGCCTTTGTCGATCTCGAGCAGAATTTTGGTGCCTTTCTCCGTTGTTTGCTTGATCCCATGGTTGCTGATGCTCTTCACCTCCAGCCATGAAATTTTCTCTTTTGCAGGGCCAAAAGAGAAATCTAAGACCTTATCGCCTATTGTGAAGGTGAGCAATCCTTGTTTGACACTAATCTTGGCATCTGTAGTAGCTAGGAATGGTCTACTAAGAATAATAGGGCTAATAGGATCTTCAACACAGTCTATAATAAGGAAATCAGCGGGGATAAAGAATTTACCAACCTGGACAGGGACATTCTCAACCATACATGTAGGGATGACTACTGTATTGTTTGTCATGTATAGCTTGGCATCCACAGGCTCTATAGACCCTATCTTCACCTTCCGCCAGATTGATAAGGGCATCATACTCATGCTTGCTCCTAAATCACAAAAGGACCCATATTTATATTGTCCAAATCCCATAGTAATAGAAAACTTACCAGGATCAGGTCTCTTCTTAGGGAAATGGAGCACTTTGCATTCGCTGGCAATTTCTGAGATGGATCGCTTGTTGCTCAGGATCTCCTTGAGGAATTTGACATAAGCAGGCATCTCTTGAAGGGCTTCTGTAAAAGGAATAGAGACATTCAGTTCTCGAAGCATATTAACAAAACGTTTAAACTTACCTGCAGTGGGATCTTTTAGCGCCTTGGAAGGGAAAGGTAGTGTCTTTTTCTGCTTCGGAGCCAGAACAGATGTCGGCGGTGTTGCAGAGTCCTCGACATCGACCACGTTTTCATCGACATCGACAAGGGTTTGGTCGACATCGACTAAAGTTGTCGACTACGGGTTACTGAGCTGTGCAGATGAGTCCGAGTTTGGTTTCTCCTCTATGTCGAGTAGATTTTTGTCGATGTCAACAAAACTTTGGTCGACATCGAGTTGCTGCTGCTCGTTGTCGAGTTGCTTCTCTGCTTCGTACTGGTGCTTTCCGACCTCTGGCTCGCGTAATTGGTGCCCGCTCCTGAGCTTTACAGTTGCGACGTATCCGGTCTTCCCCTTAGGATTTGGTTCTGTTTGCCCAGGGGGTTGCCCGGTCGGTCATGGAAATTGGGCTGCGAATTGACCCATCTGTGTCTCTATGCTCCTCTTCCAGATATCAATCTCTCCAAATCTTGTGTTGAAATTCTGGAGCTGATTATTGATAGCGCTTGCAGACTGCTGCTATTGTGCATGATTTCGGCGCATCTCATCAAGGATCATATGTAGATCATCCTTCCGTTGATCTCTTTCTGGATGTCTTGGAGCTCTTTATGGTGGGGGGTTCCTAGGGGCACCTTGGTTCCATTGTGGTTGCTGAAACCTTTGGTCCCCCGTATAGCGATTGGGACCCCCTGCATAAGCTACCTCTTCGTGGTTTTCTGCCATCCTGACTTGCTCTGTGTGTGGGCACTCAGTAGTGGCGTGCTGCTGTGATCCGCATTCGATGCAGGGCTGGTTGACAGAAAGATACTTGACTTGCTTGAGGAGCTTGCGATTCTGATCTCTGTAGTACTGCTCCCTTACATTTTGCTCAATGTCCTTGGAAGGCTCATAGAGGGGCATGGATGGGGCTGACCTGGCATAGGCATCTTCATCATAGTTTGTTGAAGCGCCATATTTGTTATCGTAGTTGGTGAGCTTGTCGAGTAAACCCCATGCATCAGCTGGTGGCATCGTCAGATACTCATATCGAGTATACTGATTTATCCTATCCTTAGTGGTCTGTCAAGAGAATTGAAGAAGATCTCCTGAATGACATAGGGTGGTTGTCCATGAATAGGGAAAGATCGCAGTAGTTCCTTATATCGTTCCCATGCTTTTGCCAGCGGCTCCCCAGACATCTATTTGAAAGCTGTAATCTTATGGCGGAGGAGTGCTGTCTTGGCAGGAGGAAATAATTTGTTGAGAAATTCCTCCTCTACTTGAGCCCATGTTGTGAGGGATCGTGGTTTCAGTCCTTCAAGCCACTTCAATGCAGGACCGGCGAGAGACCAACGAAAAGCCTTCATCTTGACATACTCCAGAGTAGTACCTTCAGCAAGAGTACGACACATTTCATAAAAATTGGTAATATGCTCAAGAGGGCATTCATTAAATCTTCCATGAAAAGCATTATTTTTAAGTTCAATAAAGAAGTGAGTGCGAATTTCAAAATTATTCTCAGGGATTAGAATAGCCGATCCAGGCACGACGAGAGTTGGGTGAATGTAATCCCTGCCTGCCCTTTCGCTCAGCTTCTGCTTGCCTCTTTCGCTCAGCTTCTTATTCCCTGCCTGCCCTCTCAGTGGCGAGAGCAGCATTGTTGGCGGCTAGTTCTCTCTGAAGCCTCTATATCAGTTGTTCCTGTGTTTCTGCGGTCGACATGGCTCTTTTTAGTTTAGCGTGGACGTGTAAAAGGCGTTCCGGTTTGTCTAAGCCGTCAAACTCAGGTGGTTGACCAGAACGGCGCATACACCTGCGAAGTAACTCAAAGCAAACGTGAGATTTAATTACCAAAGGGGCGAATAATTACAAGACCTCCTCCTGATGTAGCAGTGGGAAGTCAGGATCGATTCTCGAAGAAGCGTGTCAGCGGATCCTTGGCAGCGGATGAATGTCACGGCAGAAGTCGACTACAGATGCTCGATCTCGACTAGGATTAGTCGACAGAAGATCGGACAAGTTGAACAGAGCAGCAGCAGTCACTGGATGTTGTCGATATCGAGTAGATTTACTTGATATCGAGTAAACTTTGTCGACGTCGAATTTGCCTTGGTCGAGTTCCTGCAAACCAGAAGCTACAACAATCTAGGATCGAATGTCAGTACTCGATATCGACCAGTTTTGGTCGAAATCGAGGAAAAAGAAACTTAAAACGAAATAAAGAACAAGGCTTGGTGAAACTCGAAATAGACTATGTGTGTAAGAAAAATTCCAAGATTGGGGTTTGCAACGACGATAACCAAGTATGCATAAGGCAAGGATAAAGAAATAATCACGCAATCGCATCGAAGGATTAAGCTTTCGCCTTTTCCAACAATTAAGAAACTCTTTCAAAAAACCCTAATTGTATCTACCGATTTTAGGTTTACAATCCAAGTTGTTAGCATTGATCTCCATTGAATGGGTAATAAACACATAAAAGGTAGTAGATGCTTAAACACGACAAAGATCGAATCTTTACCTCAAACACGCATGGCTATCGCTGGGCTCACCCCATCCCTAGAAGTAGGTGGACTACTCGCGCCTCATCGCAATCGCAGACATTGATTGAAAAGAAACAACTTGCATAAACAAAATTCAAAGTCTTTACAATCCCGGCACTCCACCCGTTGAATGCTAAAACCCTACAATCTTTGAACTCCTAAAACTCTCTGTGGAATTGTATCTATGAAATTGAATGCATGAAAAACTAGCCCCATGGGCTTTATTTATAGACTTCCAATCCTTACTAATCAAGGAAGGAAATATCTATCTAATATCTAAAGATAAAACTTTAATAAAAGGAACATTTATCATAAAATGAAATATATCTAAAATATCTAAATATCTTCATGTGTGGATAGATCCTCTCTCCATGGATAAACCTTGATAGACTTGATAGATCTTTGATAGACTCGGACTCCTTCGCTCCCAAGCAAGCCCAACTCGACTCGGACAGCCCAACCGCGTAACGCGGCCCAGGAACTTTTTGCTCGATATCGAGTAATTTCCTCGATATCAAGGAAATGTGTCGTCGAATTGGCTTCTGACTTTCTCGAGTAACCTCTCCCCGATCTGGGTCAAACAAGTGGTCTTGGTCTTGTCGATATCGATGAATCTACTCGATATCGAGAAGAATTGTTGTCGGTCTCGGCTTGTCTGGTCAACTCGAGCAGCTTCTCCTCGGATCCTCGATCAGGTGTTGCTGCAGGGCTTTGTCGATATCGATAAATTATGTCGATATCGAGTAAAAATTGTAACTCGAGTTGGCTTGTTCCTCAGTTGTACGTCTCGATCAGGCTTTCCTCGATCAGCCCTGGGTTCACATCCTTTGTCCATATCGAGTAATTTACTCGATATCGAGTTACTTTTAGCTTTTGTCTCCTTTTCTTGGTTTTGTCCCGGAATGGCTCCAAATTCTGCAATATTAAACCAAAACTTATGTAGACCTCTATTTCTTGCAAATAAGCATATGTTACATAAATTCAACATATTCCCAGCCCGAAATATGCAAAGTATATAGAATATGGAGCTAAAATGTGTATTCCAACATGGCTATTTTAGTGGACATCATATACTCATACATCTAGTTGCTAATTCTTATTTGGTACAGTTTCACTATTTTGTAGGAAGTGGAGACAATTATGGATCTAAGCTACTCTACTAAGCTATTTGTTTCTCATCCTGAGCTATTCTTATAGGAAGCTGAAATTCCTTGGCTTCGAGCAGCTCTTTGATGTTGCCTTAGAGGGAAATTATCATCTAAGGATTGTGCCTTAGAGGGAAATTTAATGCTGCCAAGCGGCTTTATACAAAGATGAGGGAGTTTGGAATTGTGCTAGATAGTAAAACACGTGCTATGCAACAGAATGAGAGTCATTAGTTCAGTGATATGCAACAGAATGAGAGTGAAGCATGGCCTAATAGGTGGTATCTAGTAACAACGGTCATCAGTTCAACAATATGAAATAGAACGAGGGTGACTGCCGAATCTAAGAGCCACTGAATAATTCAGCTGAAGCACAAGACGAAAGCTCAAATTCGACTTTAATCCAGGAGGCCAAGGAACAACCCACAACACTACCAAACTCAGGAATCCCCAAGGAGTCGAAGGAATCGAAGAAAATTTTGAGGAAGAGGGACATAGATATCTTGCTCAGAAACATGATTCTAATACTATGCTAAAGACCCAAGTGGATGCTGTTTTTAGACAGATACATCAACGCAATTTGCATTCTGATTGATAGAATTACTCAAATTATTTATTTTCTTGGCCTTTTTTTACACATATATAATTCAATACCCATTGTATGGTTGCTATTTCCACACGGACTGGATTTAGCTTCTTTTCTGCACGACTTTAGTTTGGATGAGGCATTTAGTAATCTATTTCTGAGTTGGGTGTTTTCATAGAGGTTGTGTCATGTAGGGAGCTTTCAATCAATCTTTTAATTCCTTCAACTTGGAAGACTCAATGAGGTTTCTAGGTATTACAAGGTAGGTACTTCAACATCTATTCGGCTTCGGGGTCTATACTTTTGGGTGAAAATCAATTTTTTCCTGGTATTTTCAAATTCATATCAAAAGAAGATGATACTTGTAGAATATAAGATGACATTATTCACATTTGAGTTTGAACAAAAAATTCGATGGAAGTTGATGGCAATTGGTTGAGAAAGGAGTTAAATCTCTGTTTTAATTGCATATCTAATATTTTTTATAGAAAACTAAAATAGTAAGGCATGGAATTTAGGAGTGATTATGACGATTCATAGGATAGTAAATTAGTCTGGCTTTTACAAGAATAGAAAAAAAAAAAGAACAGAAAACACTATAAAAGCATACTAAGGTTTCATAATCATTCAGAAAACATACTAAGGTTTCATAGGATAGTAAATTAGTCTGGCTTTTCATAGGATAGTAAATTAGTCTGGCTTTTCTATAGTTCCTTCAAATCAATTGAGGCTAATTACTAAGGTTTCATAATCATTCAGAAAACACACATTATAGTTGCAGTTAAGGGGCTTTTTTTGGCAAGATGTTCTACGGTTCCTGCACCCAATTGCAAAGAAAAAACACAATTAGCCATGAATCGAAGCACCCTACAATGTTGTTGTAGTTCCTGACAAAAAGAAAACAAAAAACTAATAGTACAAGAAAGGTACTTGCTTTCTCTGTTTGGGATTAACACAGAACTAGGGGGTGGGTGGGTGGTTATCACCTTCAATTCCAAATATTAGGGAGTTGAAAGAGTGCGGGGGGATTATCATCTTCAATTGGAGAGAGTTCGGGAGTAGATGACGATAGAACTCTGCTGCCATAGATGAGAAAAAGATAGAACACTTACCAAACTTGGTGTGGCTGGAGGAAGAATCTGGACCACGGATGGAGATGAAAGAGAGTTCATGAGTAGAGGACACTCGATTGTGCGAAGAAGCTTCAATCTAAGAAGCTCTACTTCGACGATTGACAGGAGTAAGAGAGCTAGGGCACGTATTGTGCGTTTTCATAAGAGAATATGGATTAACGAGTTTTTTTTTCCTTAATTAAATCATATCTTTTTCTTGTTTTATACTTTTTTATTTTAATTTGAGAAGATAAATTGGGCATAGACCACGGTTTTAATTGGACAAATACATCGGTTCTATCAACCATATTATTTGAGATGTCCTCTATATATATGACAATGGTTATTTATATATTCGTCGTCTTTGTAATTACAAAGACAATGGTTTTAATTGGGCATAGACAACGGTTATGTCAGTCGTATTATTTGAGATGTCTCGATATCTATGACAATGGTTCTTAATATATTCGTTGTCTTTATAATAACAAAGACAACAGTTTTAATTCGTCATAAACAAAGGTTCTGTTAATCGTATTATTTGATATGTCTTCTATATCTATGACAACAGTTCTTTCTATATTCGTTGTCTTTGTAATTACAAAGGCAACAGTTTCAATTGTACATACACAACAGTTCTGACAACCGTATTTTTTAAGATGTCTTCTATATGTATGACAACGGTTCTTTATATATACGTTGTCTTTGCAATTACAAAGACAACGGTTATAACTAATAACCGTTGTGCATCCCCAAAAACTCTAATTTCTACCAATGTAGACAACATTATTTCAAAAACCGTTGACCCCGTTGTCTACAAGGTGTTGTCTAAAACCATTTTTGTACGTGTGTAGATAGCTCCTTCTTGAGTTTGTTGAGGCGAGTAGCAGGAAAGTATTTTTGAAGGAAAGCTTTCTTCAATTAAACCCAAGTAGTAATGCTTTCGGGGAGTAGGTAATAAAACCAATCGCTTGCAGAATCTTTCAAGGTAAAAGGAAACACTCTCAACATCAATTGGTCATCGGTAAGGCCTGGGGTCTAAGTCTATCACATACACACTCACAAAGATTGCAAGGTGTTTGTTTGGTTCCTCTCTAGACAAGTTAGGAGTTGTTTTATTGACACCCCAACTCCATCGTGGGGGAGGGGGTACTAGCATATGGTATATGTTATATAAATATGTGTAAATATAGGTCCTTGATTGTGATTTATGAAAGATTGATTCGGTTATAAAATGCATCAAGCCCAACAACTACAAACAACTTTCTATAATATTTTTCGTGCAATTCAATGCAAGTTGGTGTTTGAGTTTCTTCATTGTTTAAGGTATTCTAGCTTGATCAATGGCATATTTTGAATGGTGATCATAGATTTCTCCATAATAAAGACCCTACAATATTTCAATATATTTTTTAATAGTTTTTTTTATAAAATTTTACTTACATTTCATTTGGTCCAAAAAGCAAGGTGAACCTTGATTTTTCACCCAAGAGAAAGAGTGAAGGAAGTGATCGAATTCGAGACCTTCCATTAACCCCCTCATTCTTCACCATAGAGTCACCCCATCGGAAACTGCTTTTTTCTATTTATTTTTTTATAACGAGGATAACCCACCTTTGGTGATAAACTCTGGATACAAGACCCAACAGGCAAGAATCACGTACCAAGTAAACCGGCTTGTGTCGACTTGCGAGGCCCGATTTTTTTTTATTAGGTAAAGATTCAAATGAGCTAAGCTCTATCCGAAGGCATCCTGACGGATGAGGTCTAACAGACCTGTATCGTTGTATAAGTTTGCTCCCCTCGTAGAGTAGCTAAGGTGTGCGACCCTATCTGCTACCTGGTTACCAATGCGGGGAATGTGGGAAACTCTGAAAATTGTTAGTCCTGCAATAATGGATTGTATGTCGGACATTATAAGTTCTATTTCCCATGGGTAGTTAGTCTGTGTGCGTAAGAAATCTATGATTATCTTAGAGTCGCCTTCGATGATGAGGTTGTTGATATGTTGCTCTTTTGCCTTTTCCACCCCCAATCTAAGGGCAAGTGCTTCCGCCATTAGTGGGGATTGGTGTTGTAAGGAGGAAATCGAGTATGAAATATAACAAAATAAATCAAACCAGATTCTGCCCACGCAAATAATTACAAGACCTCCTCCTGATGTAGCAGCGGGAAGTCAGGATCGATCCACGAGGAAGCGTGTCAGCGGATCCTAGGCAGCGATGGAATCTCACGAACAGAAGTCGACAACAGGGGTACTCGACCTCGACTAAGGGTTAGTCGACAGGGGTCAGGCACAGTCGAACACAGCAGCAGCAACTCGGCAATGGTGGTCGATATCGACAAGGCCTACTCGATATCGAGTAGAGTCTTGGTCGACTTCGCCTCGTCTCGTCGAGTACCTGCACAAGTAAGCTACGGCGACTCTGGGTCGAGAATCAGTAGTCGAGATCGACCAGGCTTGGTCGAGATCGACGAGGGCAGAAAACTAAATTGAAACAAAAGTAAAAACAAATGCTTTGGGACTTTCGAAATAAACTGTATAAAAAGGACTTCCAAGATTGGGGTTTGCTACAACGATAACCAAGCATGCATAAGGTAGAATCAAACAGATAATCATGTGAATCGCATTAAAGGATAAGCTTTCACCTTTTCCAACAATTAGACAACTCTTTCAAGAAACCCTAATTGTCTCTACCGATTTTATGTTTATAATCCAAGTTGTTAGCATGGATCTCCATTAGATGGGCAATAAACACATAAACAAGTAGGAAAATGCTCAAAACATGATAAAGGTCGGATCTTTACCTCAATTATGCATGACTATCGTCGGGCTCGCCCCAACCCTAGAAGTGGGTGGACTACTCGCGCTTCATTGCAAACTCAGACATCATTGATTGAAAGAAAACTAATTGCATTAAACTAAATTCAAAAGACTTTACAATCCCGGCGATCCAACTCTCGTTGAACGCCAAAACCCTAAAACCTTCGAACTCCTAAACTTCTCTTTGGAACTACTTGTCTCTGACTGAAATTGAATGAATAAAACTGAGCCCCATGGGCTTTATTTATAGGCTTCATTCCCTAGCTATTCAAGGATATAAATATCTATCTATATATAAAATTATATCTAAAACTTTAAAGATAAATAAAAACTATAACATAATTAAATCCAAAATAGGAAAATATATCTAAAGTCTTCCATGGATAGATCTTCTTCTCTTCATGATGTGTCTTGATAGATTTGGATAGAATCGGCAATCTTCGAACCCAAACAATCCCAAGTCGAGTAGAGTTGATCAAACCGCGTCCCACAGTTTCTGGAAGCGTCGTCGATCTCGACAAGACTCTTGTCGATCTCGAGTAGAAATCCTGGTCGACTGGGCTTGGCTTCTCGTCTCGGCTAGCTGGTCCTCGACAGACTCGGACATGGCCCCTGGTGCTCGTCGATGTCGAGTAGCTCTCGTCGATCTCGAGTAGACTGGCTATGTCGACTAGGTCTTCTCGGGTGACTCTACTCGATAAGCTCGGATCTGGACTCGGGGCTCGTCGATCTCGACCAATTATTGTCGAGGTCGAGTAGAGATGTGCTCGGCGTCTCCGTCCTCGGTTTCTCGGTCAGCTCCTCTCCTCGTCGACTCCGGGTGTAGCGCTGGGATTCGTCGATCTCGACTAGGGCTTGTCGAGATCGAGTAGACTTCCGGAGCTGGGTTGGTCTGGCTCTCGACTCTGCTCCTAGTCGACAAGGCAGTGCTCGGGCATGCTCGTCGAGATCGAGTAAGGTCTACTCGAGATCGAGTAGCCTGGGTTCTCAGCTCGATTCGACTGGTTCCGCTGCTTCTTTGACCTTGGACTTCTGTAGTGGATTTCCGAACTTTTCCGACCTTCCTTAGAATTGCTGTAAAACGCCTCGAATTCTGCGATTTAAACAGAAACTGGTGTAGATTCCATAATTTGGCAAATAACCATAAACCACATAGATTATGTACTATCTTAGCCCAAATGCATGAAATGTATGCAGAAATCGATATAAAAGTAAATGTAGAACATGGCAAATTAGGCTTACAACAATTGGCCACCAATCTCTTTTTCTCCTATACTTACTGGGTTGCCCAACCAATATCGTATAATGTAACCTATCGAGCATTTTTTAGTTGATATGAATGATCCATCAAAATTTAACTTGTATTTTCCCCATGGGGGCTTCTTCCATCGAGTGGTCCTCTGTTTATTATTTCTTGTCTACCTTTTCTCCTTTTTAGGGGGGAAGGACTCGCCCACCCCTAAGATTGTCGTGTTCATTGAGAATGATCTTTTCTAGTTGTCGATATTATCCCTAATTAATTTCTTTAAACCCTCATTGGATGGAGTACTTGCATTTCTGAAAATTAGTTGGTTTCTAATAAACCATAGGGTCCACCATCTAAATATTATGTTTTGTTTATTTTCCTTTGATAGAGATGTCCCAAGTAAGTGTAATACTTGGTTCATACATCTGGTTTGAGATATTATCATGTTAATTTTGTCGAAAATTTCTCTGGAGAATTGTCGTTGGAAGTTGTTGATGGGACATTCTAAAAATAGGTGGATATCATCTTCCGTATGGTGATTGCAGAAAACGCATGTTGTGGGTACAACCACACCCTTAAGGGATAAGCGTGAGGTTGTGGGTAGTCCGTGTTGTTTGATTTTCCATAAAAAATTTTTAACTTTGGGTAGGACATCGAGTTTCAAAATCCAGCTGTAGTCCTCCGAGTTTGTAGTTTGGCTACTAGTGATAAGGTTGTAGGCGCTCGATGTTATTAACTAGCTCTTTTTATCCGGCCAACTCCACACAAAATAAAGGACAATGACAGATATCAAATCCAAAACTTTCTATTATCCCCCGACTCCTTATCATTAAACCGCCCAAACACCTTTATTTTTTTTCTAATTAATCTCATAGCATCACGTACTGACGCATGCTATTTTATATTTTTAGTCCGAGATGATTACTAATGCATTAATTATTTGATTTTCCATGGGTTAGGCCTGTAGGTGGAGTTAATTAATTAAATTAAATGTAGGAAAAGTCAAACTCAGAAGCAATCGTTTTCTGCCTGATAATTTGATAGAGATATAAATATGTTATACGAATAGGAAAACGAAAACTTACGAATTTGGGAATGTGACAATTTATGAATTTTAAAAATCGCATGGCATAAAATAATGTAGTAATATAACAATATCATAATATTATTTTTATTATTATTTTATTAAATTTGGATAAAGTTTTTAAACCCCTTAATTTCCTTGTAAATTTCTATGTAAAAGGGCATTTAAAAGTTAAAACCCCAAAACATTAATTTATATATTCTCCATTTCTTCAAACTGCCCTCTATTTTATTACAAGGAAAAATTGCATGAATATACCATATATTTATGGTGTTGTTAGATACACCAAAAATTATCTTTCTTAAATGCACGTACATTTCAACGTGTAACCATTTTTAATTAATTAGTATGCTTTTTTAATTAACGGAAATTTCGCCAGGTACCCTTAGGGTATTGCAATTTTCGCGAGGTATACAACTTTTTTGCATATTTCGCGTGGTGCCCCTGAGGTTTTAAAACATTTCGCCTCGTGCCCTTCCCGGTTAAGTTTAACAGTTTGGGCTTTTCTCCCCTTAGTTTGCAAATTAAAAAAAGAAAAAAAAAAGAAAGAAATGTTGGATGGACGAGAGCGCAGACGCGATATCCATCGAGCGAAGAGAGAAGAGCGAGGAGAGAAGGCTCCCGCTGCTCGAAGAGAGAAGGCTCCCGCTGCTCGAAGGCCGGCTCCGGCTCGGACCTGCTGCAACCGAGAAGCGAGCAACGAAGGAAGAGACAAAGAAGAAGTCGACCTGAAGAAGGCGACAAGGGGTTGGAGGAGCGACACAGACCATGAGGGAGGAGGAGGCTGGGCCACGCCGCACCGCACCGAGCCGAATCCGCCGGGAGAGGGTGGTGCTAGATTGCCAGGTATGTTTGAGACTTCGAACCCCTTTTAAAAAATTAGGGTTTTGTGTGAAATTTGCTGCAATTTGAGTTTTGGGTTGCTAAGTTTTTGATTTTTAGTTTGGAATTTGGGGTTTTTGAGATTGCTAGGCATTCGCCCATTCTATCTGGCCTTGGGATGAGGCTAAACTCAACCTCCTTATCCAGACTTGCTTTCTCCTGGTGGTCGACATGGTATATTAGGAATCAATTTCTGTTCCAGCAGACTACTATCCCACAGAAAGATAAAGCTATACAAATGATCAAAACTCATATAGACAACTGGAATAGAACATCCGTGCGGGAAATGGAATTTGAAGAAGAGCTTCGCACACCTCGGCTGCACTCGGCAAAACAAAGTAAGAAACAACGTTCCGCTCACTGGCGGAAGCCTCCTAGGGGTACGTACAAACTAAACTTTGACGGGTCTGCCCTTTCTAATGGCGATAGTTCAGCGGGTGCAATTATTAGGGATTGGGAAGGACAACCAGTTTCCATTCAGCACCAGGTGCTTGGAAAGCAAAACCCCCTTAAAGTGGAGGCTTTAGCCCTGAAATTGGGTGTTCAAAAAGTTCGACAACTAAACATTCAAAGGATCCAAATTGAAGGCGATTGTAAGATCATCATCGACCATTTACAGGGGAAATCGTCATGTCCATGGGAAATCGAACTAATTCTCTCGGATACCCAACTACTGCTATCGACGGTGAAAGAAGCAATGTTCTTTCACATTCCTCGCATGGGCAATAGAGTGGCTGATAAGGTTGCACACCTTTGCCACTCTGCCCGAGGTGTCGATATTAAAAATGATATTGGTCTTCTTGACCTCATCCGTAAGGATGCTGCCGGGTAGGGCTATCCCACCCGAATTCTTTCCCAATCAAAAAAAAAAAAAAAAAAAAAAAAAAGAGATTGCTAGACATTCCTCAGTTGGGGTTTCAGATTCGAGTTCAAGGTCTGTTTCCAATTGCTATCACAGATAGCAATTGTATCAGCAAAGATAGCTAATTGCCTAATTGTATGCTGAATTTTTTGTTGAATTTTTTTATAATATAGATAGATAATTGTTCCAGCAAAGAGACATGTGTTTCTTGGCGGTTTTGATTAATTCCCTTGCTTGATCAATTATATTAAGTGATTCTACTTGTTGGAATTCATTATTAGCATGAATTATTTTTGTTTAGAAATTGAAATCAATTCCTTGAAGTGATTTTAAGCCTATTAGCTCAATGGTAGAGCAATGTGCTCAGACACAAAAATGCGGGTTCAAATTCCGCATAGGCTATCCATGGATATGTGTAGTTATTTAAAGTACTCAAATACTTCCTAATTTTTCATATAGGCAGAATTAGAGGGGTAGAGCTTGAAAAATTTGCATGAAAAATTTAGATTTGAATAAGAACAAGGCATTCTTTAAATTGCATACATGAATAGAAATGGATGAAAATAGTATGTTTGACTAGCTCTCTTTTAGAAAATGAGATAGCTCTCTTTCGTGAATTGTTATCCGAGGAAAACTGGTATGCCTTCTCTCGAAACGTTTTTTTTGGTGCTTGCATTTTTTAGTCATTGACTTGTAGTAAAATTGGAAACCTGACATTTGCTAGACTTTTGATGGCTCTGGATACAATTATCTCTGGTAGCCCTACATCAAATTCAAACCAAATGGCCCATTGTGAACAGGTTTTAGAATTATACAAAGGCTTGGTGGAGTCTGATCCTCCACATTTGGAGTATTATAAAGACAAGTACAATTTGGCTTTGATAAGAAAGAAAGTTTGTCTCAGCCTTGTATTTTTCACCTAAATGCCATATGAACCCCTATCCGAGCATCTCAGAATGAGATCAAGCTTAGTGTTTTAATTTGTATTATTGTAATTCAAGGCCCCGGACATATCTTCTGTTTCTACATCATGAATGTAGTTATGTAGACAGACATAGTGTCCTAAATTAAAAGAAATCATACAACCATTGTTGACGAAATGGGTTGTGTGTTGCAAAGGGGGTGGGATGGTTTCGTGGTTCTCGTGGATTAAGTTGCACGATTATGTTCACGCTTCATTAATTTCTCTTGTATTTTCAAAACCATGGCTTGTTGCACCTACACGTAATATATGAATCGACATGCAAGGCCATATTCTAGAATTCATTTCTTAGGCAGGTTTACATTTTTATTTTTACATCCATTATCTTGTTATATTCCTTATTTGTTTAACTTAGTCTTTACTTGGTTCTTTTAGGTTTCTTTGGACAAGCTGACTTTGCTGCAAGTTCTTTTAGGTTACTTGGTTCTTTTAGGTTGCTTTACTTGGTTCGCTTGTTGCCTCTTTACTTCCTGATCTAGCTATTTCTCTCATTTGAATCAGTGATCTAGCTGTTTCTGTATTCGAAATGAGTTGTAGCAACTGCTATTTCTCTTGCTGATCTAGCTGTAGCAGTAAACAATGTGCTTTGGTAAAATTTTCCATTTTAAAAAATGCATCAGTTTGGCAGTTCTGCTTAGATCAGCTATATATCATGTGCATGATTATTTTCTATGAAATTAACTTGGCACATGATTATTTTCCATTTTGTAAGTCTGTATTCGAAATGCACATGATATAATGCACATTGTTTATCTTCAGCTGATCTAGCTGTATTCGAAATGAGTTGTAGCAGTAAACAATCACATTTACAATCACATTTTAAAAGAATATTCAAACATTACAGGTGGTGTACCATAAAAGAAGTTTATTCTTGCCTTACATAAAAGAAGTTTCACTAGCAATATATAACTTTATTTTCAAGAGAATAGAGAAGTGGCAACCAAACATTTCAGGTGGTGCACCATGACAATGCTGAGAAATTTTTTTTAGAGCTTTAGCCTATGCGGGATTTGCACCTGTAAAGGCTCGGATTTTTAAATCCTAAATTTCGGAAAAATGAATTTAAATCGGATATTTTAATAAAAACTCGTTCTCAATTTAATAAATCTAACTCGAAAAATGATGTTCGAATTTCATTATTAAATTCGGATTGGAAAATTTTAAAATTTATTTTGATCGAATAAGGATAAGGTCGAGTGAGCGAACTTCGATGTGTATTTCCGGGTAACTTGAAATTGGATTGGGACTACAACTTGTCTTGTTCCCCTTTTAAAATTTCATCCCCTTCTACCTATCTATCTTGAGTAAACAATTCCCACGCCTGTCTCCTTGCTTCTCCATTTTGAGCAAGATGTCAAAAATCCTTTACCTCCCCTTTCCAGCTTGCCTGTAGGCTCAGACCATCTTTTTGACTTCAAAAGAATCCCATTCCACTTCCCAGTACAATTTCTTTACCTTTGCTCCTCTGTTGCTCATCTTAAAGATACCACTTCTATTCCCATTTCCACACTGCAAGCTCACCTCCTTACTCCCTCCCTTCTGTTTCCCGTTTGCCGAGCACCACCCAAGAACACCCTCCGCGAGCCAAAACCTCCTCCCCTGTTTCGAGAAGCAATCCCAGGCGATTCCAGCCTCTATCCCTCCTCTTCCCAGGCACGAGCAGCACCAGCCTCCTTCTCCAGAACCGACGAACCGAACAGCAACCCAGGAGCGGACCTGAGCCACCGACGCCGAGCCTACCTCCCCTGTCCCTGCGTGACCAGCTCGGTAAGCCTCTCTTCGCCTCCTTTCGCTTAGAATAGCCATAAAGATCCACCTTTAACCACCTATTGTCGTCCTAGGCCAAGCCCATTTGATTTCCGAATCCGGCGAAGCCGAAGCGATCTCCGACGAAGTTCCGGCGAGTCGACGCCCCCCGGTGAGCCTCGACCCCCTCTTTTTCCTTCCTTGTGTGTTGGTTGTAATGTATTTCTGTTCTTGGGAGGTCGGGGCGAGAACGAGAGGGGTTGTGGGTAAGAGCGAGAGGTTTCCGGCGAGCTCGAGGTTCCGGCGAGTATGTGGGTGCAGACGAGATGGGCGTGAGAGCGGGTGGGGAGGGGCGTGAGCCGAGCGAGCGGCCTGGAGACGAGACCATGGAGCCGAGGAAGGAAGCCGGAGGAGGAAGAGCCCCTGTCACCGGCGGGTGTTTTCCTTTCGAGCGAACAACGGCGGAGACGGGGGAAGGTTGAGGAAGAAGACGACGTGGGCCCCACCTCTGCTAACTCTCCGTGTGGGCCCCTTCCACCTAAGCCGCCACATCAGCTGGCCTTGGGCCCTCTTTCCCCTTTCATTTTCATTTTACCGGATTCGGAATTGAGTGTGAGAGATGGCTTTGGGCCTATTCTTTGGGCTGGGATGTTTTGGGTTTTAAAGGAAAAGGAGATTTGGGCTTGTTTTAAAAATCTAGGCTCGGTTTTGGCGAATTTAGAACAAGAGGTGTAGGTTTTGATTATTTTTTTTTGTAAAAGGGAAGGGTCGGTTGTGGATTTTTACAAATATAAGGGCTGATTTTTATAAAATAAAAATGGTTGAGATTCTTAAAGGATCTGGAAATATTTTATGAAGTGTTAATAAATGGTATATAAATATTAAATAGATGTAATATAATATAGAATATTATTATTGAGATTTAAGGTATATCATTTGGATTTGGATTTGAAAAAAAGTTTTAAAGGTTGGAAATGGATTTAATAAAATTAAAAGAGGAATTTTGGAAATACCATCTTGACGGATTTGTTTTGATAAAGTAATAAAATAAGTTGATGAAAGGGTAATGTTTTATCAATAGATTTTCTGGATGATTGAGAAAGCGTTTTGAATGGTGATTTGATCTAACTGGAGGTTTTAAAAGAGTTTTGAGAAATCTTGGGAAATGATTTACCTTGTCTAATTGGGTGAATAAAATTGATGACCTGTGTGTGATATTATATGTTTTGAGTAATATTAGGAGTAAACTTATTTATATTACTTATATATGTGTTAGGTGATCATCTGTGACATATTGGCTTTCTGTATACCTAGTTGTTGCCTTTTGCTGTTCTGCACTTCCAGGTAAGTCTCTTCGGAGCTTAATCAGATTGAATAGAGCTATTCCCTGCCTTAGGTGCATGATATACTAGGTGCTTGCATTCATGATCAGCATGCTATGTAGTACCATGTTAGGTTGCATCGATCGTTGAGCATTCTATTTCTCTATGTGTATGTAAACAGAACGGCCGTTATCTGTGATAGTCCTAGAGTCTTTGCTAGGGTCATAGGGTAGCCCAGCCTCATCGGGTACCCTGAGTCAATCGAGTACTTCCTTATATTATGATATGCCTGCGGGCTTTATTGTGGAGCGGGTTAGGCATGCGTGTCGCCCTATTATGAATGAATGCATTCACGAGCTGGCCAGTCTCCGCCTGTCGGAAGGGGTGGAGGTAGGAGAGGGATATGCCACTTGGCATTGTCTTGGGCCCTTTACAGTATTTCTGCACATTATTATGAACTAGGAGCATGCTAGTGTGTTTGAATTTCGTACTGCATTAGAGCATCTTTATTAGGTATAGCGTATATGTGTGCTTATGGTTGGGATGCAGAGTTAAGTGGGCATCGATCTGATCCCGCCCCAAATCAATTTTTTTAGGAATTATTTATGTTCATCCTATCGGTGCTGTTTGCTTATTACGCGGGTCATTTTGTCGGCGGAGAGTGAGCGCTGGAGTTATAGACTTCACCAGACTCTGATTATACTGTTTTGGATTTATACTTTTGACTCCGTTTTGACCCGGCCCCGCCGTGGCACTTGTATCTGTACTTTACTTCCGCTTTACTTCCGTTTGAAATGGTTTCCGCGACATAGTCTTAGGACAGGTTAAGGGTACCCAACGGCCCTTCGAGGTTTTAGGGTTTGAAATCCCTCTTTCTACAAATCTTAAAATGAGTTTGAAACCTCGACCCGTACCTGGATTGCAAGATCCGAACAAGGGGTTTTATCCCTTGAAACGTAACCCAGAAATTATAATTCTGGGCCGTTACAGCACCCGCATCTTTGTGCATAAGCACAACGCTCTACTATTTGAGCTAATAGACTTCAATTTTGGCATGGGAAATCAGCAATACTATTATATGAGACACAATGGTGACTCCCTTGAAAGCAAACCAAACATTGAGCTCTCTTGCAGCCCATCATCAGATACCCTAAAGCTAGCAATCGTGCTTATATGGATAAGCCTTGCCCAAGGAGGAAGTTCATTGAAAAACAAAAGGCCAACAAACTAGCTATTGGATTTTGTAATCAAAGACACTAAAACCAACAAATGTCTCATTAAACAATTTGAACAAGCCACAAATTGGCAATCACATAACCAATTCAATATGAAATTGAAACCCTAAATCTAAAAAAAAAATATTTGAGATAACCCAATATTGGGAAATCACATGGCCTAAATCTGACATGAAAATTTGGACAATCAAAGCAAAATAACAAGTTGGGACTTGGGTGAAGAAATTTGAGCCATTAAAACCAGCAAATTGACATAGATAAATGAATCAAACCCCCAAATTTTAAATTTCTTCCCAGTTCTGTAGTTTTGTTTTCACCTGTAACAAAACAAAAAACCCTAACTAACTCCACATAAAACCAGCATACAATTGAGGAGAGAACATAACAAACTGCATAGAAATCGAGTGGGGTACACGAATTCTGCAATGAGCAATGGTGTGTTATGTACCAACTGAGGAATGCCTAATTTTCGAACTCGAATCTGAAACCCCAACTGAGGAATGCCTAGCAATCTCAAAAACCCCAAATTCCAAACTAAAACTCAAAAACTTAGCAACCCAAAACTCAAATTCCAACCAATTTCACACGAAACCCTAATTTTTGAAAAGGGGTTCGAAGTCTCAAACATACCTGGCAATCTTGCACCACCCTCTCCCGGTGGATTCGTCTCGGTGCGGTGCGGTGCGGCGAGGCCCGGCCTCCTCCTCCCTCATGGTCTGTGTCGCTCCTCCAACCCCTTGTCGCCTTCTTCAGGTCGACTTCTTCTTTGTCTCTTCCTTCGTCGCTCGCTTCTCGGTTGCAGCAGGTCCGAGCCGGAGCCGACCTTCGAGGAGCGGGAGCCTTCTCTCCTCGCTCTTCTCTCTTCGCTCGATGGATATCGCGTCTGCGCTCTCGTCCATCCAGCCTTTCTTTTTTTTTTTTTTTTAATTTGCAAACTAACGGGAGAAAAGACCAAACTGTTAAACTTAACCGGGAAGGGCACGAGGCAAAATGTTTTAAAACCTCAGGGGCACCACGAGAAATATGCAAAAAAGTTGTATACCTCGCGAAAATTGCAATACCTCAGGGGTACCTGGCGAAATTTCCGTTTAATTAATTAGTCCACTACAAACTTGCACGTCTATTCCGACGTGCAGATTTGCGGTGTATTTAGTGTCTCCGTAAATATATTGGGTTTGCAAAAATAGCATTGCTACTGCAGAAAGAGAATTGTTACTTTATCAATTTTTTAGACAACCCTCTAAACCGGTTGTAGGTAAACCAAAAAAAAAGAGGGGGATTAAGTTAAAGCAAAACAGTTGTATAAAGTAGAGGAGAAAGGGTAGTGCAACCCATGGCATTGAATGCTCCCACAGTTCCCGACTCCCCGTCCAAAAAATAGAGGGACAAATGATTGGGATGTTTAAAAGCATTGAAGTCGAGAGTCGAGGGATCCCACCACAAAACCATCACAGCTCAAGGTTAGGGAAAAAGTAAAAGGGTCTCCATTGCAGGCAATCGGGAAGTAAAGGTGGACCGAGTTATCAGTTATATGCCATACAATAAGAACCACGGGACAACAACTGATTATTACTTGTCTAACGAAGGGTGACAAGTGCCAAAATCAGACAATATATATTAACGGAAATGGGTAAGTAAGCTTGCGGTATTCGTTTTATGGCCATCGCTGCTTCTTATCCTATTCATATCCCCACCGAAAGTGATAAGACCATGTTATATATGCTATTACACGTGCAGGGGAGAAAGAGCTCTTCTATCTACCTCGACTTTGCTTCCCATTTCTGTCTTCTGAAGTTTATGATAATTTAGTATGTGCCAGTTTCGACATTATTTGTGTCAACAACGTTTATTTACTTGCAAGTAAAGGTGTATACCTTGCCAGCTCATAAGAATCGGACAGATAAAACCAAGTTTTACTATAACAATAAACCCAAGAAATAAAGGTATATATCAAAAGCGACCAAAGGTACGAGTCCTACAATCATCAAAAGCGACTGAATGTACGTATTGAGTCCTACAACGACAAAAAACAACCAAATGTACGAACCCTACAATATTAAAAAAAGAGCAACTTTTGGTGGCAGTCACGAGGAGGCATAAGCCTCTTCTAATCTACAACAGCAAGGGTGCCGTCCATATGGTGAAGGAGCCCCATCTTTGAGAAATGGTTGGCCCTCCTAATCGTGGAGAAATGGTTGGCCGCCCTTCCAATCTTGCTCGATAGCGTCAACACGACCTTTCCTCCTTTAGTTCTAACCATGACTCACTTATTTTTATACTTGAGATACAAGTGTGTACATTAAAAGTTACAGGATGCTAAAACAAGTGCTACTAATTAAAAAATCTGTGCTAGTAAAGAAAAAATATGTGCCAGTAAAGAAAAACTTTATGCAAGTAAACAAAAAATGTGTAACAGCAAAAAAAGTATGACAGTAAAAAATTTGTGATATTAACTATTTCCCCATTCCAAAATCTACCAATTAATCGAGATTTTCAGTCGATTCACACATGCTCAGACCTTCAATTTCAACTTCGTCTTCCCATCCATGATGATCTCCAAGTCCATTTGCACATCACAACTTCCTCAATTCCTCAAACCTTCCAACTTCCACAAAGTTAAGGTTTCAAAAAAATTTCACCATGATTTCTCCCCAACCTGTTTGACTATCTACAATGGGAAAATCTACAACATTTTCAAGTTCAAGAGAAGGAGGGTGAGTACTTACTTTCTTTCTGCGTGGGTGGGGATTGTTCTTCTTCAACCGCATCCAATATTTCGCAGAGGGTGGGGTTTCTTCTTCTTCGAAACTCCTCCAAAGCTTCTTCCCTTCCTCATCGTCTTCTTCCTTTTAGAGTCGCCACCTAGACTTCTCTCTCTGCAACTGTTTGAATCGGGCAACAATGGTGCTTCAATGACTTCTCTCTCTCTCTCTCTCTCTCTCTCTCTCTCTCTCTCTCTCTCTCTCGTCGATCGGTTTCTCCTTCTACTGAACCTACAGGTTGCCTTTCCCCCTCTTCTTTGAACTTCCATTACCACCATTACCTTCTATAGCAGTTAGGGGAATTGAACCTGTTGGATTTGCCAATTTTTTTAGCCCAATTGCTACTTCTGCAAATTTTGTTGGGGGGTTCATTTTTGCAAATGGACCAAGTTATTGGTAAGTTATGGTCATGAATTGCTCCAAAAAAAAAGTAATTCCCCTGGAGTGAATTAACTAATAATGTTATTTTAATTCCTGAAGTAATTGAAACAATTGACATTTTTTATCTGTTGAAGCGGATAAATTAATCACTAAAAAAACAGGAAATAGCTACGGATTTTTAGCCACGAATGTCAGCCGACGCTGTTTTGGTTGCCAATAGCAATGACATTGGCCACGACTGTTCTTGACCGTGGCTATTTTCGTGACTGGTGTCCACCCAAGAATACCACATCATCAAATTCGTTGCTAATAGCAACGAACACAATGTCCGTGGCTGATTTCGTGGCTGAAGAAGTGGATGATAGTGGTAATTAGCCAAGAAATTAGCTACGATTGCTTATTTCGTGGCTGTATTCGATGCTGATTTGGCAACAACATCAACCTCGTGGCTAAATCTGTGGCTATTCAGCATCAGAAATCCGATGATGGAATGGACACGAGGTGAGTATGCTTGGATCGGTTATTGTAGGCGGGTCGGACATGGGGTGAGTGGGCTTGAATCGTAGCTGAATCTGTGGCCAACAAAGAAGAACAAATGTTATGGGCTCGACATGGATCAATAGCCCATTAGAAATGATCGGCCCAATTACCTTATTAGCCCGTATAATGAAATGTGTATTTAGCAACGACTTTGTCCGTCGCTAAATCCGTTGCTATTACGGTTGAGCTCAAATGTGCTTTAATTTATTATGGGCCCAGATATGACTACACTTTCCTCGGCCCGATTGGCCCATTGACGGGACCAAATATGACGATGAAATTTTTTTATATAAATTATAAGTGTTGAAAAAAACATATATTAACTAATTAATAAATTCTTATGAGAATATTATAATGGTATGTTTCGAGGAAAACTCATATAATTGACTAATACATGTTTAATAAAACCTTATATTGAGTAATAAATTCTTATTACAATACTATAATAGCATGTTTTGAGGAAAACTGATATAAGTGACAAATAAATGTTAAATAAAACCTTATATTAACTAATAAATTCTTATTAGAATACTATAGGTTTATATTTTGAGGAAAACTCATATAAGTAACTAATAAGTGTTGAATAAAACCTTATACTAAATAATAAATTGTTATTATAATACTATAAGGTTATGTTTTGAGTAAAACTCATATAAGTTGCTAATAAAACCTTATACTAAGTAATAAATTCTTATTATAATACTATAAGGTTATGTTTTGAGTAAAACTCATATAAGTAGCTAATAAAACCTTATACTAAGTAATAAATTCTTATTATAATACTATAAGGTTATGTTTTCAGGAAAACTCATATAAGTAGCTATTAAAATCTTAAACTAAGTAATAAATTCTTATTACAATTCTATAAGGTTATGTTTTGAGTAAAACTCATATAAGTAGCTAATAAAACCTTATACTAAGTAATAAATGCTTATTATAATACTATAAGGTTATGTTTTGAGGAAAACTCATATAAGTAACTATTAAAATCTTAAACTAAGTAATAAATTCTTATTATATTACTACAAGGTTATGTTTTGAGTAAAACTCATATAAGTAGCTAATAAAACCTTATGCTAAGTAATAAATTCTTATTATAATACTATAAAGTTATGTTTTGAGTAAAACTCATATAAGTAGCTAATAAAATCTTATACTAAGTAATAAATTCTTATTATATTAGTATAAGGTTATGTTTTGAGTAAAACTCATATAAGTAGCTAATAAAACCTTATACTAAGTAACAAAATTCTTATTATAATACTATAAGGTTATGTTTTGAGGAAAACTCATATAAGTAACTATTAAAATCTTAAACTAAGTAATAAATTCTTATTATAATACTATAAGGTTATGTTTTGAGTAAAACTCATATAAGTAGCTAATAAAACCTTATACTAAGTAATAAATTCTTATTAGAATACTATAAGGTTATGTTTTGAGTAAAACTCATATAAGTAGCTAATAAAACCTTATACTAAGTAATAAATTCTTATTATAATACTATAAGGTTATGTTTTGAGGAAAACTGATATAAGTAACTATTAAAATCTTAAACTAAGTAATAAATTCTTATTATAATACTACAAGGTTATGTTTTGAGTAAAACTCATATAAGTAGCTAATAAAACCTTATACTAAGTAATAAATTCTTATTATAATACTATAAGGTTATGTTTTGAGTAAAACTCATGTAAGTAGCTAATAAAATCTTAAACTAAGTAATAAATTCTTATTATAGTACTATAAGGTTATGTTTTGAGTAAAACTCATATAAGTAGCTAATAAAACCTTATACTAAGTAATAAATTCTTATTATAATGCTATAAGGTTATGTTTTGAGGAAAACTCATATAAGTACCTATTAAAATCTTAAACGAAGTAATAAATTCTTATTATAATACTACAATGTTATAGTTTGAGTAAAACTCATATAAGTAGCTAATAAAACCTTATAGTAAGTAATAAATTCTTATTATAATACTATAAGGTTATGTTTTGAGTAAAACTCATATAAGTAGCTAATAAAATCTTATACTAAGTAATAAATTCTTATTATAATACTATAAGGTTATGTTTTGAGGAAAACTCATATAAGTAGCTAATAAAACCTTATACTAAGTAATAAATTCTTACTATAATACTATAAGGTTATGTTTTGAGGAAAACTCATATAAGTAACTATTAAAATCTTAAACTAACTAATAAATTCTTATTTTAATACTATAATGTTATGTTTTGTGGAAAACTCATATAAGTAGCTAATAAGTTTTGAATAAAACCTTCTATTAACTAATAAATTCTTATTTGAATATTATAAGAGTTTGTTTTGAGGAAACCTCGTTTAAGTGACTAATAACTTTTGAATAAAACCTTATATTAACTAATGAATTCTTATTAGAATATTATAAGAGTATGTTTTGAGGAAAATTCATTTAAGTAACTAATAAGTTTTGAATAAAACCTTATATTAACTAATAAATTTTTATTTAAATACTATAAGAGTATATTTTGAGGAAAACTCATATATGTAACTAATAAGTTTTGAATAAAACCTTCTATTAACTAATAAATTCTTATTTGAATATTATTATAAGAGTATGTTTTGAGGAAAAATCATATAAGTAACTAATAATTGTTCAATAAATCCTTAAATTTACTAAAAAATTCTTATGAGAATATTATAAAAGTAAGTTTTGTGGAAAACTTATATAATTAACTAATAACTGTTTAACAAAATCATATATTAAATAATAAATTTGTATGAAAATACTATAAAAGTAAGTTTTTTGGAAAATTTATATAAGTAACTAACAAGTGTTGAATAAAATCTTATGTTAATTTATAAATTCTTATGAGAATAATATACAATTAATTTTATTTTTACAATTTCAGATAAAATTTTAAAAAGTATTTGACTTTGTTGTTACTTTAAAAGATATCTCAACTTTTATTTATATTTTATAATATTAATGTTTTATATTAGAATACTATGATTCAAAATAGAAAAATCCAATATATATAGAAAAAGTGAATATACGTTGAAAATTTTCTATCGTCATTTGGCGAAATTGGCGCTGAATCGAAATTTTTTGGGCGGTATAATATAGTTTTGAGGGGGAAACTTTCCGCTTTGAAATTTTAGATGTGTGGATGCTATTAAAGGGGTGCTTTCCACTTTCTAACCCTAATGGCCTCTTCGGTCTACCGCCTCTCCTTCTTCACAGATTCAACCACCGCCAGACCTTTCCTCTCGCCTTCAGTCTACCGCCTCTCCCTCTCGGCTCCTCTTCGCTCCGCAGGCTCCACCACCGTTCGCCTCCCTGGCCCCCAAGCTCTCAGATCCAGCCTTCACCTCCCCATATCTGATGGGTTCTTCGGCCAGTAGAAGCCGCCTCTTCCATCCCCTTCCTCGTCTCCTCCAGGCAGCAGCGGCAGACCACGAGAACTGGAGCCAACAGCTACGCATCCCCTTTCCTCCGTTTCCCTCAAATCCGAACGGTAAGGCGCCCTTCTTCACTTCCTTTCACTCTCAAACGTCGTAAGGTTCCACCTTTTGACCTCCCACCTTCGACCCAGGCTGAGCCAGCGCAACTGAGCCTTCGACGAGCTCGAATCCACTCTGACGAAGCCCAGATCCACCCTTGAGCACCCCGAAAACTGTCTTCGAAGGCACTCGGTGAGCAAGCTCTTTCTTCTACTTTCTTCTCTCCTTGAAATCCTTCCGGATTGGTTGTAGTCGGAGAGGCCGGCGTCGCCCTTCCCCTTCCTTTCTCTGACCGTCGAACTGGTCTCTTGAGAAAAAGAGTGAACAGTGCAACAGGTTGGGATTGTTGGGCTTGTTTGTTTTGGAAAATCCGATTTGGGCCTATTCATTAGAATTCTCATTTGGGTTTTAAAAGGGAAATTGTGATGTATGAAATACTATTAGGGGAGTTTAGGGTCATTTATATGCAAATTACTTATGCAATTTCTTTTCTATAAAGTACCAAGCTTCTTTTTAATGTGCGTGCGATGCATCTTCATAACTTTTTATAATCTAACAAGTGATAACTCTATATAATCTTACAATTTTGATGTCTGCACAGGTTGGTTCAAGGATGCTATGCAACATGAAGTGTTAACAAGAAATTGGATGTTTAATTTCTTCTTTTTGTAGTTTGTTTCTTTTGTATGTATAATATGTTCTTTATTTTTGTACTCCATTCATGTATGTTTGGATTTGATATTGTTTTGGATGTATCTATAAAAGTTTTGTATATTTTAAAGTATACAAAACATTACCAATGAAATGAGCAACACTAATAGCAATGACACGAATATTGGCGTTACCAACGACCTTGGCAACAACCCTACCAACAACATTACCAATGAAACGAGTAACAATGTTAGCAACGGATCAGAAATGGACTCGATTAGGCTCATCACCAGTTTGCAGCCACAAACTCAGCAACGAACTTAGCCACAACTTTAATTTCGAGGCTGTTTTCAAACCGGGTTCGTAGCCACAGCCACGACATATGTCATCTACTATTAGCCACAGACGTAGCCACCGCCATAAAATATTCGTTGCTAAAATCCGTGGTTGACCGTCCGTCGCTATTAGCTGTGAGGCATATAGCAAGGGATGGCCCGCCCATGGCTGATTCCGTAGTTAAACCGGTTAGCAACAGACATTCGTGGCTAAATCCATTGCTATTTTCCGTAGCTATTTCCTGCGTTTTTAGGAGTGAATGTAATTTTACTCAAAGTGGTTGAATCAATCAATTTTTTTTTATATCCCCTAAACTAGATACAAATTAATTTCAACTCTGAAGTGTTAAATCAATTGAATTCATACCTCTTGAAGTAGATATAAATCAATTTCAATACCTCAAATGGGTGAAATTACTAAATTTGTTATTATATCTCTTAAATTAAATAAACTAATTTCAATTTCTAAAGTAATTAATTAAAACAATTAAATCAATTATATTCCATGAAGTTGATATTTTTTAGCTTATCCTTAAAGTGATACTTTTATCCTTAAGGAATTTTTCTGCAAAATATTCAAGAAAAAATAAATATTTACGGATAGATTTACGAAATCAAAATATTTACACAAATATTCAAAAATTGCAGAGAGGTCAGAGAAATCCGATATCAAACCGCGTTTTATTAGTAGGTTATATCTCCCCCGGCAAAATTTGGTTAAATTTAAAATTGTTATAAAAACGCGGCTCGAAACCGCGTTTTATAATCCGTATTGGATAAAACGCGGTTTCGAACCGCGTGTTTATCATTTTGCAATGAAAAAAATTAATAAATAAAATGCGGCTTGTTACCGCGTTTTACTTTATTAAAAAAAAAAGGGCAAAGTGCAAGAGGAGGAGAGGTGGCGGGCAGGGAGCTCGGAGCCAGGAGAAGGGGAGACGGAGCCAGGAGCCAGAGCCCGGAACCTCGTCCACTGCTCCGGCGTGAGGGATATCGCTGGCAGGGGAGGATGAGAAACCAAGCCGCCGGAGCCCGGAGCTCGTCGGGAAGGAGTAGTGTAACAAGAATAATGGTTTGTGGTTTTGAATCGAGGTTAGACTTGCAGTCAAGTGGCCTTCGGCCTTTATGCTTGCTGAGCAATAGGCTCGTTCTTGTTAGTGTGTTTGGGTCCCGGTCTAAGTAAACCGGTTTGTTAGTGTTTTAATTCCTAGCAAACCCATGGTGTATATGACTATATGTACTGATCTCCAAATTCAGTAGAAGGTAATCAAATACAAAATCAATTTCCCAAATCTCAAACTTTTTCTTTATCAGTTCCATTCATCGGATCCCCTTCGAATTGGCTTCTCTTGATATCAAGCTGATTTCTAGGTCCCGGTAAGCTCGGCTTCGAGGTCGCTATCGATCTTCTAGCCTGAGAATCTATCCCTGTTATTCAATTTCTTGATCGATCTATCGACGGACGGAATTCCCGTCCCAATGGTATCAGAGAAAAACGAGATCTAGGAGGCGAAGCAAAGTATGCAGAGAATCGAGTAGATGCTCCTCAAGTTGCTAGGGGAGAAGAAATCACAAGAGATCAGTCATCCTTTCCAGGAATGAAGATCATCACCACCGCCAATGCGGATCCGCCTGATTCGTTCAGAACGAGACATATCAGTGCACATCATCTCCAACCGATCAATCATGAAGGTCAGATCTACCAAGGAAACCAAGCGTCGAGGTATGGGTTCCCGAAATTCAACGGAACTCTCATACGTGACTGGATCTGGCGATGTGAGCAGTTGTTCTTTTTTAATATAACACCTCCAGAGTTGATGGTTCGTCAGGACTCTCTGCACTTTGAGGGCAAGGCACTCCAATGGCACCACGAGTACATTCGAAACAGGTATGGTCGATACCCTTCTTGGCCAGAGTATATAATCGATATCTCAACCCATTATGATAGAAATTGGGATGCAGACATAGTCGATTGTAATGGATGGGTAGGATCGAATACTCTGAGTTATGAAACTGATTGGAATGTGCAAAGGAGTGATGATTTGAAGGAGTATGGGGTAGTTTATACTCCCATGGTGATTGATGATAATCAAACTGCTACAAAGGCATGTGCAGGATGGGTCGCACACCAAGTGCTCGACGAAATGTCTGCACAAAATAAGAGTAATGATATTGAGGTTAATGCTCATTTAAATGAAGTGCTTGATCCTGCCGTTTCTCAGCTGAATAGGGATGTGAAGCGAGATGAGATGGGTGAGTTCTCAGATCCAGATGAATCTTATAGCACTATACATGAATATTCATCTATGGTTGTTGAATTATCGAAGCAAACTGATGAGATAGATCATAAACAAGAAGAAGATGAATTCAGGGCATCAAGTGAACTCAGTTAGATTCAAGAAGGACCTCAAACTAAGGTAGAGGAGGAGCCAATGGTTGCTGCGAAGAGCATTCAACTGTCTATGCTCGACAAAATGCCTGAATTGATAGAGAAGGGAACTGAGCTGTCAGCTGCGTTTTCAAAAGATATTATGTTATCGGAGAATTTCATGCGCCCTAATGAAGAGCAAGGTGTCTTGAATTTCGATCATGGAGGAAAGGCATGGTCACTTACAATGTTTGTAGGTGATCCCTTAATTCTTGAGTACAGCGCTCGAGAGGGAATTGATCACGTTCAGCCTAGGCATGCTTTAAGGGTGTCAAGGGTCCATGAATATGATTATAAGCTGCGATTTGGGGGCTGTTGTGTTCATCATTTTGCTTAGGATAACCCCCCTGCATAGCTTCCAGAGTTGCCCTTTGATCCTGGAGGGGTGATGACTGTGAGGTTAGAATCTGTTGGGAATTTCCTTAATCCGATAATGGTGGTTTCAGAAAACCCAAGTGCGGTGCAAACCACAACTGTATTTATTATGATCCTTGAGGAGAAGGATCCCTCAAGGAGGGAGCAAGGTCGGAAGGAGAAGCTACTGGAACCTTATGTGTGCTTATATTCTGGATGTCTGCAATTTATTTTTGATCCAGGTGGATTCCCTATTGGAAGCACTATTACTCTAAGGCCTGTTGTGCTAAAGAATCTGCTCATTTTGGTGCATCGTTTGCTTGCTCTCCGAGAATTGGATGCTAGTGCTAGAATGGGTGAATTTTCCTCAACTGAAGCCAACCATTTAGTTCAGCTTGTGTTCGATCCAAGTGGGCTAGAGGCTTGGCTAGTTGGTGGTGATTCTCATAAACTGGGGATAGTCTTCGCAGGAAGAGGGGAATGGCAGCTTACTCATGTCATGTTGAGTGTTATGATAGAAATGTTTCAAACTTATTTGGGTGGCACTTATATATATCAATATGGTTGTCGCATTCACAAGGTGGAGACATATGTGCTGGTTTTTGATCCTGGAGGGCTGACGATTATAGTGTTAGCATATGTTGGGAATTTTATTATTCACATAATGGTGATTTCAGAAAATCTAATGAGTGACTGGATTAGTATTTTGATCTTTTATCATAGAGGATGGTTGAGATTTGGGATGCTCCTGTTCCCTGATGATGTTATTGCCTCACATTTGGTTGCAACTTTGAAGAGTCACCAGGAGTATAGGGAGGATCATTGTCCAGCTGAATTGCTTTTTCATGCCTCAGTCATAGCTGCTGCACATGTTTATGCTGAACATACTAATGTTGACTTTGAAGGAGCATTATTGTTAGTAGATCACTCCCATAATCCGGAACCCATTGCCATAGGAAAAATGAGCTTACACATTGCATATGAAGGGCTGACTATCACCAAATCATTTGAAGCTCACTTATATTTCATCAGTAGGGATCAAATTGTTATTCTTCCTTTAGAATTGGATGAAGCTAACCTTTTAAGTGGTCACCTAGTGATGTTTGCATGGGATGGAGAGTTGATGTCTACTGAGAAGAAGGGCACCTACCTTGCTATATATGTTGTAGAGGTATATGCTCCAGCACTTGATATGAGATGCATCAGCATGAGGAAGAAGAACAAAGCTCTAGCTCTTGCCTCCACAAGTCTTACTGCTAGCACGACGAGGGAAGGCTCGATGATAGTATTTGTTTTTTATTCTGGCGGAAAGGGGTCACGACTTGCTAGTGTAAGAGGCCACTGTCAAGCGGGTGCTAATTTTGATCATTGAGAACAATGATCTTTCGAAGAGGGAAGTATTGTAATAGGAATAATGGTTTCTGGTTTTGAATCGAGGTTAGACCTGCAGTCAAGTGGCCTTCGGCCTTTATGCTTGCTGAGCAATAGGCTCGTTCTTGTTAGTGTGTTTGGGTCCCGGTCTAAGTAAACCGGTTTGTTAGTGTTTTAATTCCCAGCAAACCCATGGTTTATATGACTATATGTACTGATCTCCAAATCCAGTAGAAGGTAATCAAATACAAAATCAATTTCCCAAATCTCAAACTCTCTCTTTATCAGTTACATTCATCGGATCCCCTTCGAATCGACTTCTCTTGATATCAAGTTGATTTCTAGGTCCCGGTAAGCTCGGCTTCGAGGTCTCTATCGATCTTCTAACCTGAGAATCTATCCCCGTTATTCAATTTCTTTATCGATCTATCGACGGACGGAATTCCCGTCCCAAGTAGCAATCAGGCCGCCTCCCTTGCCCGCTCCGCCATGATCTCCTGGGACTAGAATCAGACCACCGGAGCCCTCGTCAGCAGCGAATGCCTCGAGCCCAACTCCAAATCTTCCGGCTCGTCTCTGATCAAAGGTCTTCTCGTGGCGAGGCTCGCGAAACCGCCCACCTTCGATTGAAGGCAGTCTCAGATCAAAGAGGAAGGCGAGGCCGCAGATCCGATCGACGCTCGCTTCCTCTCTCCTCCTACGGTGGCGCTCGAGAGGTCGGAGATTGCATCGGTGCTGCCCGAAAAAATTGTCTCCTCTCTCCTCCTTCCCAGCGACCTCCGGGCTCCGGCCTTGCCTCCTTCCACCGGATCCGGCGTCTCCTCCTCCCTCCATCCTCTCCTCCTCCTCCTCCGGCGTGAGGGAGATTGGGATCTGTGGGTGCTCTCCAGGCCATGGGAATTGGGATTTGAGGGTTGCAAATGAAACGCGGCTCTGAGCCGCATTTCATTCATTCTCTTTCTTTTTCCTTTTAATTTCTTAAATTAAAAACCGCGTTTTATATGAATTATTTATAAAACGTGGTTTCAAGCCGCTTTTCTTTTGTTAATTTTTTTCCACTCCCAGAATTCATTTCGTATGAATGAAACGCAGTTTGAAACCGCGTTTCTCTGACTTCTCTGCAATTTTTTAATATTTGTGTAAATATTTTGATTTCGTGAATTTATCCGTAAATATTTATTTTTTCTTGAATATTTTGAAAAAAAAATTCATCCTTAAGAGGATTATGTTTAATAATAGGGTTCAACATGACCAAGACCAGTGTCCAAGGAATCAGTTTCACACCATTTTGCTATGCATGTATCATATGCCATGTTTCACATCATTTCAGGCTAGTACCTGAAATGAAGGCCACAACACTTAGTGTTGATGTAATTAAGGATAGCTTATACAACTTTATGAAAGCCTGGAACTAGGAGAATAAATTGATATGGGGCTAAATGGGATCCTCGATGGCATAGCTGAAGGGGGTTCCTTAGTCTATCTCCACTCCAGTCTCCACTAGTGTGTGCCGTTTTTTGATAGCTTTGGCTTGATGAGACAGAATTAATATACCCTCAACACCACATTGACCGATCTTACATATTGTGAGGGGGCTCTACTTTGTCTGATTTCTGATACTTTTGCTCAAGTAGTGTTAAAAACCCAAAAATCGGTTTTCTAAATAGAAAGCCTCTACTTTGTTCGCAGAAAGACGCAAGGTGCTTATTAAATCAAATTTAAGTTCACAACCAATCTTTCTTATTCAATCTTTCATGCTACCTACATCCATTCTTAAAGAACTTGATCAAATTTATTGTTTGTTCTTTTGGAATAGTAGTACAACGTCCACCTTTCTGACCGGTGAGACAAGATCTGCGTGGATATGTTAGCAACAGGTCTAGGCTTGTATAAAGCTGAAATAATGAACATTGGGTTGCAAATGAAATTGTTATGGAAAATTATAGCAGAGCTAAATAATGTGTGGGTTATAATTATTACTGAAAAGTACCTTAAAGGTTTAAGATCTTCAGCTATAAGAAAACGGGGTGCTCCTCGTGGCAATTGTCCAAGCGTATGCCTCTTCAGCCTATGTTCAGTAAAGGTTTGTGTTGGTGTGTTGGCGACGGCGACACTATCAATTTTTGGTCCGACTACTGAGCTAACCACTATAAACTTTCAAACAAGGGATTGCTACGTACCGTCAATGGAGGAGCAACTAACGTGGAAAGTTAACCATTTCTTTCAAGTTAATAATGAATGGGATCACCCTCGTATGCAATCTCAATTACTTGGCCTGCATTGATTGATCATATTGGTGTGGTCCATTTACCTGTCAATCCGATTACACACAAACTTTATTGGGCTCTCAGTACGTTGGGTTTAAAACTAACCCGAAACTGCTACTTCACTATGCCGAATGGATTTCGAAACAATAATTTTCAATGCCCGATTTAAAAAATGGATGTCCCTCCAAAGGTTAGCCACTTCCTTTAGAAAATTGTTCGAGATAGCCTTTTGTCAAAGATAGATTACAAAGATCTCATATTTCGTTGCTTATGGGCGGTATCTTTTGTGACTACACATATGACTATATGATATAACAAATCATATTCTAATCGAATGAAACGTGATAAAAAAAACTCTCGCATTAATTAACAGCTATATTTCTAGGACTTTTTACTGTAATTTCAAGATCAATAGAGTAATGACTCGATTTTCAACAATATTCGATCTAAAGTTGGGTATAAGGCAATGCCAAATGTGGCGATTGCGTGGTGGGTTTTCAGTTGTAATGAAAATAAATAAATATAAGTTGAATTTAACTTGTACTAGGGATAGGTAAAAAGGTGTTTTTGTGTTCATTGTTTTAATTGATTTCACTTTTTTTTTGGTGGGGTATTTCGCTTTCTCTTGTTTCGTTGTTGGGTGATGGGGAGAGGAGATTCCGGTTTTGAAGTAAGGGGTTTTTTGCACAAAGACGAAGAGGATGTAACTGCACTTGTCGACGAAAAGGATTCAAGCTACAATAGATAATGGATTCGTTGATATGATGAAGATCAAGGTTGTTGCTCATCAGATATCCTATCGAACCCTTTTCCACGTCATTGAGATGGATTGAGAGGGCTGGTGATAGGGGAGATTGAGGGCTGGTGATTGATGTGAGAAAGGGTTGGAATTGGATTGAAACCAGATGAAGCACCAGAGCAGTTGCACCCCCATCAACAATGATGCTGGCCACCAGCACCTCCGGTGAAAAGCAGCTCTGCCTTCTTCTCTTCGATATTCTCTTTTGTTCGACACTTCGACTGCGTCTTTTGTCTTCTTTCCCCCTTTTTTAATTCAATTTATTTTTTTTAAATTTTCCACTAACGAAGTAACGAGATCTGTTAAAAAATATGTATAAGGGCACGAGGTGAAAGGATTCAAAACCTCAGGGGTACCACATGAAAGATGTAAAACAATTAGTCACCGCGTGAATTAAGCGATACATCGGGGGTACCTCGTGAAATTTATGTTAAATTTAAATTCTTTTTTTTTTCACCAACCGTATCCGTTGTTTCTCGGAAACCATTCGGTCCAAGCAGCCCATGAGAGGCATGAGCTGGCCCAACCTCTTTTTTCTTCCCGTAAGATGCTATCTTCCCAAGTCATCCTCTACATTCAGTCATAGAGGCACCGCAACACGGACGTTCTTTGCCGCTCCTATTTGCGCTCGACCACGATTCCGAGGACACCAAGACCAATAAGTCAACAACCACCATCACCACCACAGGGCTGATTCAACATCCAGGAGACAAACTTTGACCCCCCCCCCGATACAGAAGCTCGCCGGAAAGTGCTCAGAATCATTGTCGGAAGTTTCTCAGAATCATTGTCGGGCTTTGCCACCACCACTAAAAATGCTCTGTCGATTTCGAATCCTTCATCCACCCTGCATTATGCTCTGTCGATTCGAACTCTCTCCTTGTGTGGAAAGATGTGAAATATGCACATCCCGCATTGATTAGATGATAAATCCAAGCCTTGCATATAAGCCGGTGGGCTACCTCACCTAACACCAATTGGTTTTAGGATAGAACCCCACTGGGCTTGTGTGCTCGGCTTGGTTAGCGCATGGTGCGTTCGGACGTGCGTGACCCCCTACGTCATATGGCCCGCCGAAATTTAACATTGTATCAGAGCGGTGCGGTCCAGGATTCTGGTCTAATGGGCTAGCCGGCTTTAAGGCTTAAGTCGTCAAGTGCAATTGACATATATTGCGGGGCCAGACAGTTGCACTTGAGGGGGGGTGTGTGGAAAGATGTGAAATATGCACATCCCACATTGATTAGATGATAAATCCAAGCCTTGCATATAAGCCGGTGGGCTACCCTACCTAACACCAATTTGTTTAAGGATGGAACCCCACTCGCCTTGTGTGCTCGGCTTGGTTAGCGCATGGTGCGCTCGGATGTGCATGACCCCCCACGTCATATGGCCCGCCGGAATTTAACACCTTGCTCATAAAAAATTCAAGTCGCTCGAACCGCTGCCACGAAGTTAACTAGTGTGCCGTTTTTTGCCTTTCATGAAATTCTGTTTTCGAGTGTTGTTTTGAAATTCCTGTAATATAGGGGATCTTAACTCACATAAATCCTTTTGTATTCAGATCCATATCATATCAAGGGATATTAGATTCGAAATTTGGACGTTGTCGACTCCCGTTTGCGAAAGATATGCTCCCTTCATCGCGATTTATCAAGTGTCGATATTAGGTAATCAATGTTATACTAACCAATATCTCATATTGAAGCAGTTGTATACATGTATTCATTATTGCGAGATTGAATGGGTGAGGAATTGGGTTTCTTTTGGAAAAAATGTAGGACAAGTTTTGTACTTTTTAAAAGTTACGAGGTCGTTTCTGTAATTTCTAAAAAGTTACTAACACCCTTTTAAAATTATGTAAAATCTCATGTCCCATATCAAACTATCCTCCTCATCCTCTCTAAACCATTTCGTCAACTTAAGGCAAGCAGTTTTAGTCAAATTAGTGCACTTTTGCAAATTTTGTGTCTTTTTCGTAAATTTTGCCTTTTGTGTTTTTTTGTCAATTCCATACTATGTAATTTTAATAAATGTGCAAGTTAGATCTGTTTGTTGCTACTCCTTCCGACTCAAATTAAAAGTCATTTTAGCCATTTTATATTGTTCCAAATTAATTGTTGTCCAGTACGAATCAGTCCCATGCCCAGTACAAATTAATTAACGCATAATACAAATCAGTTGTTTTAGCCATTTGATTTTTTTTAAATGGTAGTTTTGGCTCCAATGTTTAAAGGGTAGTAGAAGGTGAGAGGTTAGTCATTGACTCATTGTGGCCTAAAATTCTTCTACACTTTTCTCTAGGCGCCACTGCACTATTTTTTTTATAACAATGCAAATTTGTACCGTAACATTAATTACGCCTTAATCTTTGTGCCTCGGGATAAACCGACTTTTAATTTGAGACGGATGGAGTATTTATCAACTTCCTAATCTCACATAGCATGAACACTCGACTATTCTAACTTGATCCTACGAGTTTGAGAAAATTACAATAAATGCCCGAACTTCATAAAAAAGCATGATGTGTTCATTTTGTTACTTCATGCTAGTCAAGTATGATATATTATTTGTCTTGGATATTGATAATACATGTTTTGTATAGGTATTCTAGGTAGTTTTAGTGTAGCTTTATGTTGCATTTGATATGGTTCTATAGCTAAGTCGAATCTTTATGATTTTATATTCGAAGTTCGAAATCTACACTTTTCTATATGTTAATTTTGTAGATTCAATAATCTGAGCTCGATGAGATGGTGCAAGACGGTGATGCTAGAGCCCTAAAGCTGCTGGAGACACTTAGGATGACTTAATGATAAAGAGAAGAAGATCCAAGAAGAAGATAAGGAAATCAAGTGAAGAAATGAAGAAAAAACGAAGGACACAGAGATGGAGCCCACAAAAGAGTCTTGCACCTGCTGATCCTAGCGCTTGAGTTCAAAGTACCAATGTGTAACAGCCCGAATATAAAATCTGAGTTACTTTTCAAAGGTTGGATACATTCGTTCGGATCTTGCAATACAAGTACGAGTTGAGGTTTTCAAACCAAAGTATTAATATTCAAATGAGGGATTTCGGAACCCTAAAATTCGTGTTGGTCCAATGTAACCGAAATCTGTCCTAGAAGTCAAAGTCGTGCAAAACGGATTTGGTTCGAAAAGTTCGCAAACATAAAGTACGAGACATAGTCATGGCAGAGCCAGGTCAAAACCAAAATAATACGATAAAGTACGAAATATCAAAAGGTGTATAAAGTGGAGTTTAGTCATCCTCTCGGTCATATAACGCCATAAGGACATCCTCGTCAAGCAGCACAAAACAATTCAGAAATCTGCAACAAATCTTTAAAAGAAGAACGGGGAAAGGAGTCAAGTCAAGCCACACATGCGGGACCGGCAATCCTCGCTAAGGCCACATAGTATGTGCTATACTTAATAAAGATGCTTCTAATGCAGTACTAAATCTTGAACACACAAGGCATGCTGACAGTTCATATAGTCTGGGATGTCTGACTTTGTGCCTGGTCGTGTTGTTGTTGATGTTGCTCGGCGTAAGTGTGCCAAGTATCGAGATTTGTGCACGGCGGCTGGTTATGGTTTCATACCCTTCTCATTCTCTTTGTTGGGAGAGTTAGATACGGATGCGGTTGCTTTGCTGAAGCGGATTCAGAAATTCTCTGTATCTCATGATGTTGGGGCTCGTGTTGCCGCTTATATTAGCATTAAACTCAGTTTTATTATCGCTAAGGGAGTGGGTATCCATATAGTATCTCGGCTACCCACTAATTTCTTGTAAATAGTAATTGGTTAATATAATAATAATAATAATGATGATGATGATGATGATGATGATAGAAGTGTAGTAAATGGGCTCACACAGAATGTCAAGCGGCATGTCCCGACTCTGACAACTCACGCCTCAGTCGGGGCGGGGTATATCTATGCCTCAATCGGGGTCGGATGTATGAATGCCTCGGATGGGACTTGATGTATAATGGATCGTCATCCATGCCCACATCGGGGTTAGAAAATTGATCATCACCATAGTGATATATATATATATATATATATATATATATATATATATATATATATATATATATATATATATATATATATATATATATATATATATATATATATATATATATATATATATATATATATATGGTCGGGTTCAGGTACACAGCCCTCTAAAAGTGAGAAGGAAAGAAGCACGTTGATTGGTCCACGTGTCCAAAAGTTACTGCCAAATCAGTCAAGACGCGCCTCTCCTAATTAATTAGCAACACCCATGTAAATTAATTAGTAACACCCACACTCTCAGTCGGACACACGCTAATTAACACACAAAACTAATTAATTGCACGCGCCTATCCACCCAACTTGCTAATTAATTGGAAAAAGTACGTACACATATAAAAAATGCTTGACATGGACTTTTAAAAATTCTTTTTTGGCATTTTAACTTATTAAAAAAATATATAAAAAATATTTTTGGGTGTAATTTATTTTTATCTACCCATAGACACCCACTTTGTATATGTTTTGTTGAAAAAAAAAAACAATAAGTGATTCATAAGGTTCACAAGTACTTATTGGTTCAGCCCGCTTACTCTTAGTGGTTCAGCAATTTTATTCACAGTGGTTCAACAATTTTATTCACAGTGGTTCAGTAATTTTATTCACGGTGGTTCAACAATTTCATTCATAGTGGTTCAGCAATTTCACTCAAAGTGGTTCAAAAATTTTATTTACAGTGGTTCAGCAATTTTATTCACATCGGTTCAGCAATTTTATTCACACTGAATCAATCTCTATTTAGTCACTGAACCAACATCTATTTATTCACTGAACCAACCTCTATTTAGTTACTAAACCAACCTCTATTTAATCCCTGAATAAACCTCTATTTATTCACTGAACCAACCTCTATTTAATCACTGAACCAACTTATTTACTCACTGAATCAACATCTATTTAGTCACTGAATCAACCTCTATTTAGTCACTGAATCAATCTCTATTTAATCACTGAACCAACATCTATTTAATCACTGAACCAACATCTATTTATTCATTGAACCAACCTCTATTTTGTCACTGAACCAACCTCTATTTATTCACTAAACCAACCTCTAAAATCCTACACTTGGTATAAAAACCCTTGAACCACTTGGTATAAAACTCTGAACCATTTGATATAAAACATCTGAATCATTTGATATTAAAAACTCTAAATCAATTGTTTAAAATCCCACACTTGGTATAAAAAAATCAATTTTTTTCCAACGTTATTGAAATGAAAAAATGAATGAAAAATCGTTGCAATTTCACAGGCATGGAAAATTGAAATAAAAATAAATGAAAATTGAATCGATTTTTTTTTCTTGTTCATTTCACATGGCAATCAAGTACCCAAAAGCTTCATCTACAAAATCCTACACTTGGTATAAAAAATGAACTGAACTGCTACACCATGGCTAATGTACTGATGAGGTGGACAGTAATTTTTTGCAACAAAGGGTCGATGAAATAAATGGGAACTGGGCTGCTTTAGTGCTCTGCCAAGGCTCTTGCCCAATCCATCGACGGCAACGTCTGCTCCGCCAAGGCCCTTTCCCGCGCCGGCGTCGTCAGCATCTTCATCTGCCCTCTGGCACTCGGAGCCTCGCCAAAGTCTCCCCATCCACCATTCCACCCTGCCTTCCGCTCCTGGAAACGCTCCTCCGTCTCTCCGCCTTGAAGATTCTTCAGGAGATTGCTCACTCTTACGTACCGCGACGGTGATTCCGATTCCAAATCTAGCCTCCGTAGCTACTTCCTCAATGAAGAGTCTCTATCTTCCGCTAGCCGGATCCTGGGATTCACACGCCGAGATTAGCGAATTGCCGTCGCCGAACTCATCCAATCCATTGCCTCCCACTCCGAATCTGAAATTCATGAACCCCTAAAGGTGAATTGAGACGGATAGATGAATGAAGAGTAGGCGGAGGAGTCGAATTTGGTCAAGTAGAACACCGGTTCGGAAAATCTGGAAAGCGAACGATATAGGGATGAAGAGTGGCGGTGATCGAAATCCGTCGGGAGCGCGGCGGAGGGCGAAGAAGCGAAAGAGATGGGCGAAGAAGGAAAGAGACATCAAGTATAAAGGAAGAACGAGGCGCGTGAGCGTGTTTTTTTATTTTATTTTTCTTAATTAAATTTGACCAATAAGAATCCTTCTTTCTTTTTCACCGGACCGATTACTTCTCACTTGAACCCCTCTCTCTCTCTCTCTCTCTCTCTCTCTCTCTATATATATATATATATATATATATATATATATATAGGGTGGATCCGATGTAAACACCTCTTAAAGTGTAAACTGTAAATAAACTGATTATTCATAGGTATCACTATAATTATTTGTTTAACGTAAATTAATTATTCGTATGTATGAATAGTTTTTTCATATGAAAATTATTCGTCTGTTGCAACATAATTATTCGTATGATTTATGTATGAATAATCACGTTGTTTCAGACGAATAATTTTGCCCTTCAAAATCTCCATCAAATCTCAATTGTTGATCTTCCTAATTCAACACTCCAGATTTGTTCACAAATTACACCGTAAGAGGTGTTTACACCGGATCCAGCATATATATATATATATATATATATATATATATATATATATATATATATATATATATATATATATATATATATATATATATATAAGAATATGAAATCATGCTCATGCTCTCATATGACTCTATTAGGACAAACCCAATGGGGTTGGGTTGTCCTACAACCCTAGCAAAGACTCTACTGACTCGCAGTTAACGGTATTTCTTGTAAAGGCTCGGAATTTCAAATCCTAAATTTTTTGGAAAAAAAAAAGAATTAAAAATGAGTTTAAATTGAGTTTAAAACTCGTTTAACGAATTCCGACCGGAATATAAAATTTGACGAACAATTTCCGTCCTTTCACCTTGAGAATTTAAAAATAATTTCGGATGGCGATATCATTTTTCGGTTTTAAAAATCTAATTGATTGAGAAAATGGGATTCGGGGAAACTAACATTCGAAAACTAATTTAAGGAGTCAAAATTTGCGTATTCAAGATTTATTATCGGGTATTGGCTTTAATTAACCAACTTTACACTCAACCTCCCTAACCCCTCTCCTATTTAGAACATCCACACTCATGGGTTTTCCCCTCCCTTCTAACTCCCTTATCCATTCCTCATTGATGTGGGGTCAATCCTATCATGAGAAGGGGAAGGGAGTACCTTAGTAGGAAGGGGTAATCACACCCCCTCCTCATTCACTTTTTTATTTTATAATAAAACTAATAAAAGTGGGGTTTTATAATTCTTTATTAGGTGGATTAAATTTTGATTGGTTAAAAATATGTGATGAGGTATAAATAAAGTTAAAAAGAACAGTAATTGGGTAAACTTATGGATGTGGGTTAAAAGTTAGAAATTCTTAAAGGATATGATAGAGTTAGTGGAAAGTGATGTGTCAAAATATTACGATGAGATAGACGAATGGTTACTCATGAGTGGGGATGCACTTAGTCTGACAACCCAACCCTCCCTTTTCTTCCATCTTTCATTTCACAATTACTCCTCCTGCACCTCCTTTCTGCACACCTTCGCCATCACCCCATCACTTCCCGCTCTCTCGACCCCATCAATTCCGCTTCCATCTTCACGCCAACGCCACCGCCACCTTTTCCATCTTTTTATGAAAAATGGGTTGAAATTATTTCATAAAGGATTTAGAAATACTTTTAAAGGGCGTTTTAATTAGGCAAATTGTCATTGATAGACCAATTTTTTGCCAATCTTGCAAAAATAGCACAAGGGTGGGAAAATTTGCAAAAATAGACCCTTTTCCATTTTTTTGCACAAAAGTGCCAGTCACTTCACCCCTTGTGGTGATGATTGCCTGAGGGCTATCATCACCACACGCTCTCTCTCTCTCTCCAACCGACACTCCATCTCTCCATTTCAAAAAAAAAATCGCCCGAAAGGGGGAGGAAGAAGAGACGCCGCCCACCACACCTCACAACTGCGACGATCGCCGGCCAGGAACTGTCGGAGAAGAGAAGAACGCTTTTCGGAAACTCTAAAGGTACGCCCACTTTCCATTTCACTTGGGTTGTCAGTTTTCTTCGAATCTGGGGTGTAGGGTGGGTGGTTGAAGGAACCTACTATGGTGGTAAGGGATTGAATGTCAAAAGTGGGTTGATTGATGGGTTGTGGAGGGGTGATAATGGTGGTTGCGATTGAAGGACGAGGAGGGCGGTTTTGGGGTATGGATAGGGCAAACCGACGGTTAGGGTATAGGAAGGCCGAAGAGGATGGCAATGGGGGGAGTCAAAATTGGGAATGGGGAAGATTAGGGGGCTGATTGAAGAAGAATGATTGAGGTTTTAGATGTGTTTGATTTCGAAATTTGATATGGGAAAGAGAAAGGGGGTGACATGGGTGTGGAATTTGGGTGACAGGGGCTTAGAATCTGAAACTGGAATTGGGTGACATTGGGTGTGGAATTCAATTGGTATTAGGTATGGTAAACGCATTTCCATTAGATTGAAATTGAGATTTCGGGAGTTGATCTGGAATGTATGACGTCATGGGTTTAGAAACTGTCTGACATTAGTGACATGGGTTTAAAAAATGTGCGACATGGAATATAAAATATTTGGAAAACTTATTGTTGCTCTTAAACTGTAGGAGACAAATGGTTCGGACAAAATATGCAAAGAGTGACAAAAAGCGGGAGCCCCGTTACTCTGTCCCGGAATAAAAACACTTCCGGACATGGGTATCCAAGGGTCGAGGTTGTCAATGCTTGCCAACATCGACAACTACGTCGACCCCTACGATTGAGATAAGCTGCTGGACAGGCAGTTTTGCGGGATCATCCAGCTGGCGACCCGGTGCCAATTCTTGTCCCAACTAGTGCATTACGCACTACAACGCCAAGTGGTGACCGAGAAGAAGTGGGAGACATGGTAGATGATTCAGGGGAAGCTACGGCGTTTCTCGATGAAGGAGTTTGTCATTGTTACGGGGCTCTAGTGTGGCTGAGTGAAGCGTATGGTGATGGAGGAGGAAAAAAAAGTTGTGAAGGACTTCTTCGAAATGGACAACATGAAGGTGGGCGAGCTTGAGTTCGCCTTGAAGAACTGTTTGCTGAAGGAGCCGAGTGCATGGAAGAGATTCAAGCTCATTCTCCTCTTCATCGTGGAGGCAGTGTTGTTGATGGGAGGGGGGAGAGGAAGCCTTTGCGGGGGTGGATAGTCAGGCTCGTAGAGAATGTCGAACGCTTCCTGGCATACCCATGGGGGAGGCTTGTTTACGAGACCACATAGAACTCGCTCTCCGGTGCCGTTGAGCGCCGGTTGGCTGACTTGAAGCCCGATCCTAAGAGCAACGACCACATTGAATACGGGTTGATGGGCTATCCGATGGCCTTTGAGGTAACCTTATCTACCACCCTCATGCTACTTTACTCCATTATGCGGTGTAGGTTTCTAAATGGATTGCGGATGGCTTGCAGATTTGACTATATGAATCCATTCCGGACTTCGCCGCCGTGTTTGCGAACAAGTTGTCCCAGAAGTCGATCCCTCGGTGCACAAGGTGGTTCTCCAATGAAGATAACCTTTCGTATGACAGCATTGTCAAACGCATGGACCCGGAGGGGGAGCAAGTCATGACGGTTACTGAGAACCCAGTGCTACTGCCGGAGAAGGGCGAGTTGTCAATGTTTGATGGGTGCAACCATCGGGATGAGGAGCCGGACCCCCTTTTTGATGACATTGTGTGGCTGTTGGCGCACCATTACGATGCTCCTATTGACACCCCCCCCCCCCCGGCACAAGAACCAGTGCACGAGCTGAGGAGACGGACGGTGCGAGGGATAACGTGGTGAAGACACTCGAGAAGATGATGGATACCTTGGAGAAGATGGATGAGAAGGTACTTTATTCTTTCGCATTATTTTCTGCATAATCTGAATAAGTTAAGTGACTGGGGTAAATAGACTAATGACATGGGACATACAGTAGGTGACACGTGAAATATATACATTCTGAATAACTGATTGTGGTTTTGTGATCTGGTTTGTTGAACTTAGTATGTAGGATTGATTGTAAAAACTTATTGTGTGCCGATAAAAGTTTTGGAGGAGACGCTCCATGAACTGCGGGATGGTAAATGGATGGGAACGTTGAAGATGTTGAGAAAAAGAAAGATGGATCTGGACACGGACTTTTGGGTGAGACGTACGCGGAGGACATTGTTGATGAGAAAGTTGGAAAAAGCGATGCTGATGACAACGAATCTGGGGCACGAAAGGAGAAGGATGAGGTAAGTTTATTTTTGGATGACATGTTGTACGATCTGTTGTGTGACACAGGATTCAGGGGGTTCACTTACAAGAATGTTTTTGTTTTCCACGTTCAGGTGCATGACGTTACCCAGACTGAAACAGAAGATGTTGGGAAGGTTGAACAAGAACAAGTTACTAAGGTCAGGTCTAGTGGCATGCGTCACTTCATAGCAACAAGATATTCATATTGGAATCCATTTAACTTGTACATCGGTTTTATAGGTTGTTGATGTTGATGTAGCAAAGGGGACTGGTATTGAGCTCCTGAAAGAGCTGAGCCAGCAAGAAGGTGATAAGGTAAGGTCTTGTGTTCTGTTGATGTGGAAGTTGACAATGCCGTTATGAATTGATGATGACATGGATAATTATGTAGAGTGACATGGTGTTTTATGTTGCGCGATAAGATATATGCGCATTAACTGAAAGGGTTGAATTTTTTTGTCAGGCCGAACATGTCCAAGAGGTTACAGGGAGTTCAAAAGCAGCCGGTGGGGAGCCTGAACAAGAAGATGGGGATTGATGTAGGAAGAAATTAAGACTTGCAATAAAATATAAATAAAGTACAGCAAACCAGATTTCGTCCCTTGCAAATGATAACAAGACTCCCTCCCTATGCAATAGTGGGAAGTCAGGATCGATCCACGAGGAAGCATGTCAGCGGATCCTAGGCAGCGGTGGAATCTCACGTCAGAAGTCGACCACAGGTTGTCGATCTCGACTAGGGTTAGTCGACAGAAGATCGGACAAGTCGAATAGCGCAGCAGCAGTCACAGGCGGTTGTCGATATCGACTAGGCTCTACTCGATATCGAGTAAAGTTGTCGATGTCGAGGATGACTTTGTCGAGCACCTGCACAGGAAAAGCTACGGCGATCTGGCATCGAGGATCAGTAACTCGATATCGACAAGAGTTAGTCGATATCGAGGAAGGCAGAAACTTAAAACGAAACAAAATCAAAACAAAGGCTTTTGGGATTCAAAATAAACAGTATAAAAGACAACTTCCAAGATTGGGGTTTGCAACAACGATAACCAAGCATGCATAAGGCAAGAACAAAACAGATAATCATGTAAATCGCATCAAAGAACCAAGATTTCTCCTTTTCCAACAATTAGACAACTCTTTCAAGAAACCCTAATTGTCTCTACTGATTTTATGTTTACAATCCAAGTTGTTAGCATGGAGCTCCATTAGATGGGTAATAAACACATAACAAGTAGCAGATGCTCAAAACATGATAAAAGTCGGATCTTTACCTCAAATATGCAGGGCTATCGTCGGGCTTGCCCCAACCCTAGAAGTGGATGGACTACTCACTCTTCATCGCAATTGCAGACATCGATTGAAAGGAAATAACTACTTGCATTAAATCAAACAGAGCTTACAACCAAAGGAAGCCAATACTGCTCTCGCTTCACCAACTCTTCTTGGCCACTCACTCTCTCTCTATCTATTCCTTCTCCTACTGAAATTGAATGCTTAGAAATCAGCCCCATGGGCTTTATTTATAGGCTTCTAATCCTTGCTATTCAAGGATAGAAATCTCTATCTAATCTAAATTTCTATATCTAAAAGCTTAAAGATAAATAAATGGAATAACATAAATAAATCCAAAAAGGAAATTATATCTAAAAGGCTAAAATATCTTCATGTGGATAAATCTTCTCCTCCATAGATGGATCTTGATAAACTTGGATAGAATCGGATAGACTCGGACAACCTTCGACCTCAAGGAATCCAAAACCGCGTCGGACATCCCAAACCGCGTAACGCGGCTCAGGGTCCCTTTACTCGATATCGAGTAAAGTCCTCGATATCGAGGAGACTGGTTCGTCGACTAGGCTTCAGCGGCATGCTCGACTAGTTGGTCCACGACATGGCTCGGGTGCGCGCTTCTGGTGTTGTCGATATCGAGTTACTTACTCGATATCGAGGAAGGTGGCTTCATCAACTTGCTGGCTTGGCTTAGTCGAGCAACTCTCTTCGACACTGCTCGAAAATGTGACTTGGTCTTGTCGATATCGAGGAGTTTCCTCGATATCGAGGAGTTTCCTCGATATCGAGGACTGGTGTTGCTCAACATCAGTTGTCTGGTCAAGTCGAGTAGCTCTCCGTGGCTCCTCGATCAGGCTTCTTCCTCGACTCCGGGCTGGTCTTCAAGGCTTTGTCGATATCGAGTAACTAACTCGATATCGAGGAGTGTCCTGGAGTCGGGTTGCTTCGTTCCTCAGCTTCTTGACATGGATGTCCTCGATCATGGTGTGCCCGGACATTGTTTGTCGATATCGACGAAAATAAGTAGATATCGAGTAATCGTCAGCCCATGGTGGTTTTTAGGATCGAGATCCTAATATAGGATCGATGCAAGGGTCTAGGATCGGATCGTAGGATCGTAAGATCCTAGCAAAAAGTGAAAATCAACTAAAAAATCAAATATAAATAAGTCATACCAAACAAATATCTTAATTTTTAAACAAAACTAGTCATTTCCTCCTTTAAATAAACTAACTAACTAACATATGTCAATAATAACTCCTTACCATTCATAATTGGTCAAGGATAATATGTCAAAAGGTATAATACGATACTTAAAATGTTTAAATAAGTCACTTAACATCCATAAACCAAACTAAAAAGGGTCTAAGAAACAAGATTAACAACAACAAAAAAAAACCCTACATCCCACATCACATGATTGTTCTGGAATGTCATATGTGATATGTGATAGGTGCTAACACTCATAGACATTATAAATTCCTCCTCCCATCTCTAGTTTGTAATGTCATCATAAACAATTTCAGCATCTCTCTCAACGAAATCATCAACATCATCACCATCATTTATCTCAATAGCTTCATCTTCACTACAAGTTATTATAGGTTCACCACTACCACCACCAATACCACTTCCATGGGTTGATTCATGGGTGTCACTCTCAACATTATCACCTATGCAAATTCAAATAAGAAAAACATAAATATATAAATACTTATGTATTGTAAATTTGTAAGTTTAAATAAACGTAAAGGAGAAATGAGAAAAGTATATGGGAAATAGTGATTACGTCTAGAACCAACCGCCGGAGTGACTGTTGTCGCCGGATTGTTTTTAGGGTTCAAGCTTCACTTCACCAGTTCACCCGTTCACCGCTTCAGACTTAGAAAACAATCGAAATTAGGGATTTTAGGGTTAAATTTCCCCAAAAAATTAAAACACAATTAAAAAAAAATAGAAATGGGCCTAATTTCATCAAAAAAACGATATGGGCTTTATACAAATGAGCCTAATTTCATAAACATCATAATTTACTAGGATCGGCTAGGATCGTAAGATCCTAAGGATCCTAACCGATCCTAGCGATCCTAGTCCCGATTCTAGTATAAACGACTATTTACCATCGATCCGGATCAGAACTCTCCCTAGGATCATAGGATCGTACGATTCTACCGATCCGGATCGCCATTCTGATAACCATGCTTCAGCCTCCGTCGTTGCTTCTTGGTTTCCTCCCGAAATGGCTCCAAATTCTGTAATATTAAAACAAAACTTATGTAGATCTCTATTTCTTGCAAATAAGCACATATTACATAAATTCGACATATTCCCAACCCGAAATATGCAAAGTGTATAGAAATTTAAGAATGTATTGTCATAGTATCAAATGTGGCAGTTTCAACATGACTATTTTAATAGACATCAGGGACCCTTTATGGAAATTTGAAAACACTTCTTGGAACCCTTTATGGAAATTTGTTTAAGTCATTTGTTTTCAAGGTGGAAGATGGTGATGTTTTTACGGGAACTTGTACTGAAGTTGTGGGGAAGCCCCGTCAAGGAGAATATAGCAAGGTACGCTCCCCGTGGCCCGTGCCATTCATTCTTTATCTTTTCCATTGTGGCATGGGGATGTTATCTAGGTGACATGGGTTGTTATGATCGGTGGCATGAGAAAAAAAATTGGGAATTCAGAGGTTGATCTCTTCAACCGTCGGCCAGGTATTTGAGAGAAAGGCATCCAAGAAGAAGAAGAAGGATGATACAGTGGATGTGGGCCCATCGGCGAAAAAACCGCAGGCCTCTAAAGTGAAGGACGTCGTCGTTCCCGCTAACGTCGTAGACATGGGACTAGTTATTGCGGCCGACTACGAGGGCCTACAGGGGTGGCTCACAAGGTAACTCGTCATCTCATTTCAGTCTTCATTTAATTATACGGCAAAGTTACCCATTGTTTAATTCCACTCCATTGTACGGTCCAGTGCAGACGCTGAGAAGCGGTCAATGGGCTACGGTAGGGACCTGTCGAAGGAGTTCTTTACCTCCCTCCATACGCCCCGATTTTGGATCGACTCAGAGGTACGAAGCTGGTATATTGTAGTTTTTGATTTCATTATGATTCACCTTGCATACGCATTTGGGTTGCACTTGGACTATGTTGTGGGTTGTAATGGGGGTTAATTTGTTGCAACACTTTGACAAGTCATGCTTCCTACTTCGTAAAGCAGTCGCGGAGAGGGGTGAAGACATTGGCTGTCGAGTCGTCTTGGACTCCTACTTCTCCACCTATCTGGAGATGGAGTAGAAGGAGTACAACTCAGACGTCGGTGGGTATGAGGCGAGTGGCAGAGTCCTCTCATACTTCGTTGGCCAGTCCCCGACGCCCATGGCCCGTCCGTGGGCAAGTGTGGACCTCGTCCTCCTACCCCTCAACCTGAGGGGAAAACATTGGGTTGCCCACGCGAGTGGCAGGTGAAGCTGTATGACTGCGATGTGTACTGAGTGACAGACCGCCAACTCCAACCCCTAATGATGCATGTTACCCACCTCGTCCCTATCATCATGGATGCACACCCTGAGTTGAAGGCGTTATATGCGTCGAAGGTGCCAATGTCGTTTGGCATACACCGTGACAAGCGCCTTCCATAGAACAAGCTCAAGTATGTTGGCTGCGACGCTTGTATTTCATTTCACTGGATGATAACTCCTCCTCTCTTACTTTTGACAAAATCTCCGTCATTGCAGTGGCGACTGTGGGCCTTACACGATCAGATTCATGGAGCTCCCCATGGAGACCGATCCCACCTTCGATGGCCTGGACGACATGTTTATTGGGGCGTACAGACAGATGCTAGCGGCTGCCATCTTCAATGGTCGACTCGGTGGACGCATAATATGATTGTCGTTGGGGTGTACTTATGGAAGTGAATTGTTGTCGTTTTTTGTGAACAATGTTGCCCTTAAACTTGTTCTTTGGTTGTTTCGATACAATTACCTTGAATATATAGTTGAATTAGGGGTTGACAAATATTTTGTGGTTGGACATGAATGCTGGATGTAGGACTTCGTACTTATTGTACTTGCTTGATTATGACCGTTTATGTATGACCTTTTTGGGTGTGTAATTGACTCGATGCATATATACAAAGCAACAAGTTAGATAATTTAGGTGAAAACCAACAAGGAGTTTCAATCAAGGTGACACGGGGATTTAAACAGATGACAGGGGTTAGATAATTCAATTGGGCAAAATTGCAAGCACGTGGATGCAAGGACCTTACAAGTACTTGCTTTGATTTTGTATGTGTGAAAATAATTGTGACACGTAATATATTATAGGTGACACGGGCATATAAACACGTGATAAGGGTAAAAGTTGACACGTTAATTATGACAGGTGGCACGAGAATAATAACATGCGACATATTAAATTGATATTGATGTCATGTAGGATTTACAGAATAAGTAAATGTGCATCCACAAAATACCTGAAGTATTAAACCAACCTACTTACCCAAAATTACACCAACCTACAACGCCAATACGTGAAGTTTGTGAAATTCATATAGATGCCCAATACGTGAAGTTTGTGAAATGTGCACGTGACAGGAGTTACGGGTATTCAAAACATGACACGTGAATTAAAACAGGTGGCACGTGAAATATAACAGGGGACATGTGAAATTCATGCTGATGCCATGTACGATTTACAGAATAAGTAACTTTGAATCCACAAAAAAATTCCTGAGTGAACTACAACGCCCAATACCTTAAGTTTGTCAAATGTGTATGGACCCAAAGGGGACTCCAACCTACTTACCCCGTTCCCCAACCTAGTTACCCAAAATTACACCAACCTAATTACACCAACCTACCTACTAACCACAAAAGTATTACGAAGTTCTTAACCCTATACCTGTCACAATGGTCCAACCCCTGACCCCAAAAACATAAAATGCAAAATAAAGCCCAACTTATAAGGTAAGCCGTTGGACCACCAGCAGAGTAACACAACTACGAACGACGACGCTTCCCGTGGGGAAGCTCTTACCGAGATGGGTACCTGGATGTCTTGGGCCGACCAGGCCGCCGCTTCAGAGGCGGGTAAAGACACGCCATGCTGGACATGCCAGGGGGAATCCTCCATTCTGATCTTGGAGGGAGTGGGTATAGCACATCCGCGTAACACGCCTTCCATGCTGCGACTTTTTAGAAGTCATTGACGAGAGTATAGAAATTGATCCCTCGGAACTTGGCAGCGGCCATGGCATGTGTGCATGGAAACTGGTCGATGTCGAAGCGCTTGCATGTGAAGGTACGGGCACTCAAGTTGACAGCTCATGAGGAGAAACCTTTGCGGACAGTGAACTTGTATGGGCTGAGCGCTGTGACAACCAAGCAAATTGACATCGCGTAGTTCTTCTTCAGAGCATTGTTGTGAGCCTAGTTCGCCATATTTTGCACTTACTTTTATATCAATTTCTGCATACATTTCATACATTTGGGTTAGAATAGTACATAATCTATGTAGTTTATGTTTATTTGCCAAATTATGGAATCTACACTAGTTTCTGTTTAAATTTGCAGAAATCGAAGCAATTTACAGCAGTTCTGAAGAAAAACTCGAAAGTCAACTAAAGAAGTCCAAGGTCAAAAAGCAGCGGAACCGAGACAAATCAAGATGAAAGCAAGGAAATCTACCCGACAACATGTTAGTCGATATCGACTAAAGCTTGTCGATATCGAGTACAGCTACTCAATTTCCAGCAAGGTTGACTAGAATCGAGCAAGGCTAGAAGACAGGAGCACAACTTACTCGATATCGAGGAAATTACTCGATATCGAGGAAAGCCCAAGTCGATTTCTACCTCTGGAGCCGAGATCGACGAAGCTGAGCACTAGGAGTCGACAAGAGAAGCTGGGAGCCGAGCAAAGCTACTCGATGTCGAGGAAACATCCAGTCGACATATGTCCTGAAGGCCAACATCGAGTTGCTGAGCGGAAGACGGAGAAGGTGCTACTCGATATCGAGGAAGTCTCAGTGGCCGACGAGGAGCTGTCCGAGAATCTTGTTAAGTTTCTATTCCGAAGCCGATGGAGATATTTTCGAGATCCAATTCTATCAACTCCTATCAATTCTATCAACTCCATGGAGGATTTATCCACATTTAGATATAGTCCTAGTTGATTTATAACTTTTATTCAATTATTTAATCTATAAGTAAGTAGATAAATAGATATAGATATATATAGACTTTCTTACCTTGATTAGCAAGGATTGGAAGCCTATAAATAAAGCCATAGGGGCTGGATTTTATTCATTCAATTTCACACACAATTAGTTACATAGAGAGAGTAGAGGAGAGAGCTTGTGGCGAGAGGAGTTGGAAAGGCGAAACCGGATTTGGCTTCGATTGGTTGTAAGCTTTCTTTAGTTTATATATTTAATGCAAGTTATTTTCCTGAAATCTTTGATGTCTTTCTTGATGAAGAAGAGTGAGTAGTCCACCTATTTCTAGGGTCGGGGTGAGCCCGACGGTATCCATGTGAGGTGATGCGGTAAAGGTTTGATCTTTTTATGCAATTCATCTTCTATCCCTGCGAGCATGATTCTTTTGCGAAAGTTGAAGGTGATCCTTGTTTGTATTATTGAAGCGAAAGTGATCTTAAGACAACTTGGATTAACTATGTGAAAAGGGTTAGTAACAATTAGGGTTTATGCGAAAGCCTCTATTTTCCTATTTGTTAATAACAAAAGTTATTTGATGAAAATCATGATCTTTTATGCCTTTATGTGTTATTTTGCATGGTTATCGTTGTAGTGTTGAACCCCTGATCTTGGAAGTCTTTAGTTCATTGATTTATTTCATCGAAATCTATGTTCTGCGTTCGAAAGGTTGCGATTTTAAGTTTCTGTTGCTTGTCGATTCCGAGGAGTTTTTGTCGATATCGAGTAGTGTTTACTTGACATCGAGGAAATCTTGTCGACATCCGGTTGCTTCTGCTGGTCTTCGTTTCTATTGGTCGATATTGAGTTTCTTGTGTCGATTTCTTTACTCGATATGGAGGACTTGTTGTCGATATCGACTAGTTTCTGCTGCTTTGCTTTATTTTCTGCTTTTGTTTGTTACTTCTGTCTTTCTGTCTGTAAGATTTACAACTACCTGAGATCCGCTGACGTGCTTCCTCGACAATGAGGATCTGCTCGACATCGACCAAGGTAAGTCGACGTCGACTAATTATTTCTCGGATGCCTTGACAGGATGCAATTATGGGGTCGAAGTCGACCAGAATTCCTCGACATCGAGGAATTTGGTCGACATTGATTTCCCAACAAATTCTATGTTTCCAAATCAACGGATCATTGGTTTCCCAACAAATTCAACAAGAAGAAGATGGGGCCCTTCGTGGTGAACAAGATCCATTCATGAGGACTACAGCTGATGGACAAGAATAGTCATATTTGAAGCCCAAGCTACATGGGCCGTGCTGATGCCACCTTGAGCTAAAAGGGAGAAAGTCGGCCTAGCGACTATCAAATCTAGAGCTTGTAAATAGACATTTATTTTTGGACTTTTGGACATTGTTGCTTTTGTTTGTTTTTGGTTTTGAACTTTTAATTTTTCTATTGTGGGTATTTCCCTTCTACATTTTTCAGGTCCATTGGGATAGAAGCAAGCTGAAATCAGACTAGGCTCAGCAGCATAGCACTCGATTATGATAATCTGCACGCCTGTCTAGTGAGTTTCGTTCTTTACCCTTATTTTTTATACAGTGAGGACACTGTAATGTTTAAGTATGAGGTAGGGGAAGGGCTTACTTTATGCATATTTGGTTTTATTTGATATTATGTGTGCACGTTTAAGGTTTATTTCTTGAATTGCTTATACGTGGCTATTTTGGAATTCATTATTTATTTATGTTCTTACATACATGTTTTCCAAAGTTTGAAAAAATCACCCCCATTGAAATTTTTTTGATAAGTGTCATGGAAGCTTTAATTGAACTCGACGATGCAAAATTGGATTCATTAGAGATATAGCATGAAATTGCCTAGTAAGGGGAAGTCACAATGAAGTGCATATTTGGATGAAAACCATGAAAGGAGGTAAAATTTGATGTTGCTTTTGACATGTTGGATGATAAGAGGATGGAGGACTTTATAATGCTCATATTGTTATATCCTAGCCATACATATGCTTATGCATCACAAAAGCCATATTATGCCTTATTTCATATTATGCTCCATATGAACTAAATATTTTCCATTCTTTACCTTATTTCCTATCCGAGGATTATGTTGAGAATGACATTACATTATGGAGATGTTATATGGTGGTTGTGTTGTGGTTATTATCATTTTTGGAGTTTGGTAGGAAATTGTTTGATATATATATGGAAAATTTAATGAGTGAAAGAAAATCCGATCACCTCAGGAGATAAATGTAGATTGACCCTGCTTACTGAGATAATAGTTCAGTGAGATGGGACACACAGGTGAGGAGTCCAAAGCACTAAGTATCCGTGGCCATTCATGACACCCATGTTTGCGACTCGCGAGAAGGAAGTGATGAGGTTAGAGAGGTAAAAGCATTATTATTGAAAAAAGCATTATGAAAGGTGATGAATCTTATGAAGAAGAAATGTGGTATGAAAGTTTGGAAATACTCCATTTCCCCTGATTATTAGCACCACATTGCCAAAAATTTGCCCATCTTTAGCCTTTTACCAATCTACTTCTTTTTTGAGCTTAAATTAAAGTCCTCTTGATTATTGTTGTGAGATGAATCTGCCATGTTTTACAGTAACTTTTATATCGTTTTCTGCATACATTTCATGCATTTGGGGTAGAATAGTATAAAATCTATGTAGTTTATGTTTATTTGCCAAATTATGGAATCTACACCAGTTTCTGTTTAAATTCGCAGAATTCGAGGCAATTTACAGCAGTTCTGAGAAAAGTTAGAAAAGCTCGGAAATCAGCTACAGAAGTCCAAGGTCAAAGAACGACAGAACCAGGACAAATCAAGCTGGAGCCCACAGTTACTCGATATCGAGTTCTTTTACTTGATATCGAAAAAGGATGTCCGAGCAGTGTTGGTCGAGTAGAGCTGATCGAGGAACCTGAAGACGAAGGCAACCCGACGCCGGAGCTTTACTCGATATCGAGTAGTTTACCCGATATCGACAAACACCCTGATGTCATACCCGGAGTCGAGGAGTTGTGCCAAGTCGAGAAGTCGAAGACCTGGAGACGCCGAGCACCAGTTACTCGATATCGAGTAAACTACTCGATATCGACAAGATCAGCGGCGCCTGTCCGAGCCAGTGTCGGGGAAGAGTTACTCGACCAAGCCCAGCAACACAGAAGTCGACACAGCTTACTCGATATCGACGAAAGTTGTCGATATCGAGGACCCCAGCACCACACTTCCAAGCCGGATCGAGGACCAGCTACCCGACATGCCGAGCCAGCTGAAGTCGACGATGAAGGTTACTCGATATCGAGGACTTTTAGTCGATATCGAGGAGCGCCATCCAGAGCCGCGTAACGCGGTGAGCTGTCCTACGCGGATTGGGATTGCTTGGAGCCGAAGATTGTCCGATTCTATCCACATCTATCCACACCTATCAAGTTCTATCCATGGAGAGAAGATCTACCCACACAAGAAGATATTTTGCTATTTTAGATATAATTTCCTTTTTGGATTTATTTATGTTATTCCATTTATTTATCTTTAAGCTTTTAGATATAGAGATTTAGATATAGATATAGCTGTTCTTTCCTTGATTAGCGGGGTTTGAGCACTATAATTATTCATTCCATCACACATTCAATTTCAGAGACAAGTAGTCACATAGAGAGAAGGAGAAGAGGTTGTAAGTTTGAGTTTATTAATACAAGTTAGTTCTTTTTCAAAGATGTCTGCGATTGCGATGAAGAGCGAGTAGTCCACCCACTTCTAGAGTCGGGGTGAGCCCGACGGTGGCCATGTAAGGTGATGCGGTAAAGGTACAATCTTTTTATGCAATTCGTCTTCTATCCCTATAAGCATGTTTCTTTTGCGAGAGTTGAAGGTGATCCTTGTTTTTTTTATTGAAGCGAAAGTGATCTTAATGCAACTTGGAATAATTATGTGAAAAAGGGTTAGTAACAATTAGGGTTTATGCGAAAGCCTCTATATGCCTATTTGTTAATAGCGAAAGTTATTTGATGGAAAGCATGATCTTTTATGCCTTTATGTGTTATTTTACATGGTTATCGTTGTGGTTTTGATACCCTGGCTTTGGAAGTATTTTAGTTTATTGATTTATTTCACCGAAATCTGAGTTCTGTGTTCGAGAATTTGCAATTTAAAGTTTCTGTCTTTTTCGATCTCGGGAAAGTTCTTGTCGATATCGAGTTGGCTTTACTCGATATCGAGGAGGGATTTACTCGATACTTGTCTTTGCTGAGTTTCTGTTGCTGTTGGTCGATTTCTGTTTCTGTTGTCGACATAGCTTTAGTCGATATCGAGTAGCTGTTGTCGATATCGAGTTAATTCTGTTACTTGCTTTTTTTCTGCTTTTGCTTTGTTATTTCTATCTTTCTGTTTTTCTATCTGTGATTTACAGCTACCTGAGATCCGCTGACGCGCTTCCTCGTGGATCGATCCTGACTTCCCACTACTGCAAAGGGAGGGAGTCTTGTAATCATTTGCAAGGGACGAAATCTGGTTTGCTTTGATTTATTTATATTTTATTGCAAGTCTCAATTTCCTCCTACAACAATTATTAATGCTTTTTCACAAATGAATGTTTTGCATAACCCTCATTTTGTGAGTAGATGTTGCTTTTTAAGTTTGCACATGCATTGATTTGTGACACTAGTACCTTTTCGAAGATGGTAATTGATTGCAGGGATATATAAGAATGAATCTAAGATGTTGAGAGTTTTGATTTCTTCCCCTGTATGAAAATTAAAAGTATTGCTTGAGGACAAGCAAGCTTAATTTGTTGATTTCATCAACAAATTTGCTGACCTTCAAACCATTTACGTTGCTTTCTTCCTCTCGCTTCTAAAAGCACGTGGAGGTGGTTTCGATGATGGCATCAATCAACGCGGTGATTGGTAGGTCGCGTGGCTCTTTGAAGACAGAGTTAAGACACTCGGAGTTGTTCGTTGTAAATATGTTGTAGCGAGCCCCCACGAAGAACGCTCGGGCCCAATTCTGGAAACCATCCTCTTTCACGTATTGTCCCGCCGGGGCGGAGTGTGCGCAGAAATCAGATAATAGCTTGTCAAATTCCGCCCTCGTGTATGCCTTCGCCATCGAGAAGAACAAATCCAGAAGCCCCGTCACACCCTTGTACTTGCACCTAGCATTCTGAAATAGATGCCAAACGCATAACCCTTACTTCGCAAACACATAGTGGTCCATAATACCTTGGACGATGCTCAGATGGCGATCAGATACAAACATGAGGTCCGGTGTGTCCTCCACAACATGTAGCACGTTCCTAAGAAGAAGCCTCATGACCCGTGATTCTCCCCATCGACAATCGCAAATGCGATCGGGTACACTTTGTGGTATGCATCTTGGGATGTGGCAAACAAAAGTGTACCCCTGAACTTACCATTGAGGAAACTCCCGTCCACGGAAATCACCTACACATGCACATCGATAAATGTTGGATTTGTGACATGGTATATCCTTCTGGTTGACATGTACAAATAAACAGGTGACACGAGGCTTACCTTTCGAAGGTGGAGGATCGCCATGCGCCATGCCCCAAAGCTAACAAAGGCGTACTTGAATCTTTGAGAGGTGTCCATCTCTACCCTATTATATGTCCTGGGGTTAGTCTACTCCAGAACATGCAAGTATGGAATAATATCTCGATAATTGTCTTCATCGGTCCCGTGCTTCACCTCTCTCGCCGCCAATCGTGCCCTTTGGGCATTCCAGTAGCTGCACGTGACGCCGTAGTCAGACTTCGTCAGTGCCTGCACTTGGTCAGGAACGAGGCTCTTCCGAGTGCCGGTAAACCTACAAGTTATAGGCCGAGTTACTTTCTCCCGCACAAAAACGAGAGGTGACAAGTGAAATATCAACATGTGACAAGGAATACAGTATTCAACACTATCGTACGACTTACTTGGACACGAGGTTCCGTCCAATCATATCAGACGTAGCATGTCGGTTATGGTTGTGGTTCACGTTGATCCCACATGTGTGCTCCTGTATATAATTGCGGATGCTCCACATAGTGGTGCGGCGGTAAGGTGAGGCCCTACACGTCCACGTGCACTTTGGTTCCACACATACCACGACTATCACCTTTATTGTAGACCTCTTCTCCATAAACTCGAAGCAATTCTCCATCGCATTCCAGCGAAGGCAAGTCAGCACCTCAGCCTTCGATGCGAATAGTTGTCCCTCTTAAAGTTGAGTAATGTTGCATCGTGGGTCCTGGGTATGAGTCGTTGCTCTATCCATCATACCGTTAATATTCTGAATCGTAGGTGGGGAGACGCTAGTCTTGGGCTTAAAATTTTCAAGTTCCCTCATCACCTCTTCCTCGACTTCCTCCTCCACCAACTTTCTCATACCCGTGTCCTCCTCCACACCGTTGGATTCCAAGTCATCCCAATCTTATTCGAGCTTCACTTCATAATCTTCGGCCTCGAACGAGCTCCAAAACTCTTTCGTGGGGGTTAGCCCATCATCATTCTCTTCCTCGCTGCTAAGGCATATCACATCCAAACCAGGTCCCGTGTCACTTGAAGAGGTATCCGTGTCACCCAACTCTATCACCTCCAGACCCTGTACCCTGTCACCTGAACATATTCCCTTGTCACTTGACGTTTTAACCTTGTCGGGATTGTCCATCGCACGCAGACCATGTACCCTATCACCTTAACATATTCCCTTGTCTCCTAACGTATTACCCTTGTCAGGATTATCCATCGCATGCAGCTCCTTACTCTTCCGTATGACCTCGATCACCTCTCCCCCATCATGTAACACACCATCTACACACAAGGGGGTTTGATGTGCCTTACCGGATGTGTCATCGTTAACAATCTCAGTCAAATGTCCACTTTTTGCGAGGAGGGTGGCCCACTGAGGCGTTCTTCCCCGGCAGGTTGCTTCACTTCAAAGCTCTCCCTCTCCAATGGCCCGACATATATCGCTAGGGGCCATGGCGCTTCTCCGCACTTCAAGTTCAGAAATTTAAACGCCTCGAGGTCGTCATCATCAGCAATAATGATCGGCTGACCCCCTTCTTTCGACTTCGGCACGTACGACAACGCCCACTCTGCATATGAGGCGCCATCGCCACCCTTTAGCCTAATTACGTTTTTAAAAGAGTTAAAGTCGATATCCTGTTTTATCATGATATTCTTCAGCGCCTTCGCACCCACATACACCAATGTACCTTTCTCGACCACCCAAGAACCATGGAGGATGAGAGTGACGCATACCAAGGTGTTTCCACCTGAAAAAACAAAACCAAAGTTCAGAAGATAGATTGATGGGTATCTAACGCCATAGATGAAGAGTACTTCGCATAAAACACTTACCCCTTTCATATGCCAACAAAGGTTTCTGGGGCATCACATTAACACGGAGATTTTGATCACTGACAGGGGCACATATTGAAGCCGACACGTGCTCTGGAACTGGAACAGCAAGTCAGGAGCTTGTCTTCCATGGTGGAACATTCTCCTTCTCTCCCATCTCTCTCTCCATGAGTTTCTACTTCAAAAATTGTGGGAGAAGAAGAAAATGAAAAGCCTGGGCTTTATACCATACAAAATGGAAAAGGGTTCCACAAAATCACATCAACATCACATCATCCTCTCTCTTCCATTTTGGCGTCAAACCCTTGCTCTCTCTTCCCTCTCACGTGTTCCCTCCCTTTCGGTTCACATGCTACCGACCCTTTGGGTCACATTTTGTATTTGCACAAATAACACCATAGAGCACTTTTTAATTTGTGCAAAACATGGTCAACTTATGCAAACCATTTTAAAAAGTGGTCTACTTATGCAAATAACCCTTTTAATTAATTGGTGTTTTAAAATATAACTTAAATCATTTGGGATTTAAAAATTAAATTATTAAGACTCGTCGATTTAAAAAAGATATTGTGGAAAAGGATTTCAAGGTCGGAAAAGGAGTTATTAAATGATTGGAAAAGGAGTTTTGCTAACATTTTTCAGAGTCGAGATTTCTAACTATTTGACTCGGATTTTGGGAATAGATTTGGATCTAACCTTGAGAATCTGACTTATTCGATGGCTAACTAGCATGATAATGTGATCGTTTAACTAACGGTATGATATGTGTGATTAATAGCGTGATATTGTGGTGATTTTTAGAAAAGAATAAATGCTCGATGCTTATGATCAATACTACAATTAAGGCTTAATGTAACACTGAATTGCAGTAGTTAGTCTATTGAAGCGGTTTCTTGTGGCGGTTTTGTCTATTGTAGCGGCTCAGTGGCGGTTTTGAGAATGTATTGTCATAGTATCAAATGTGGCAGTTTTAAGTACTCTATTGCAACGGTTATGTAAGCTATTGAAGTGGTTTTTTGGGAAAACTTTTGTTGACCCTATTGAAGCGGTTTTAAAATACCTAAGGAAGCAGTTCTTTGAAAATTAAAATTTTCTTAAAAATAACCAAACTTAGACAGTTAGACCCGACCCATGATACTCTAGATGGATAATTAGCATTTGTCTCTCTCTCTTTCCGTCTGAATAGTGCGATTGAAGAGCCTTTCTCAAATCGATGAAAGAGTCCATCGTCAATTGAAGAAGGTAAATCGATAGCTTAAGTTGATAAGAGATGGTTGATCATGATGAACTGAAAGTATCGTTGATGTGAGCTTGTGTATTTATCTGCTTGTATGTGTGTGTAATATATGTGATCAGAAAAGATATAGTAGTATACTCATTATATTCTCGTTATGTTATTAGGTGATACTCTGTGATTGTGACTACTGTGTGTTGGACCCTTCTTTTGCTGATCTTCTAGCCAGGTAAGTACCTCCGAAACTTACTCAGTAACTAGGACCTACTGCCTGATGTGTCATATAGTATGTAGGTGCTGCATATGCATAATAGCATGTTATGTAGTATCATGCTTAGGACTTGCACTTGTGAATTAGCATTTTGATTCTCTATGCGTTTCAATACAGAACGGCCGTTATCTGTGAGTCCTAGAGTCCTTGTTAGAGTAATAGGGCAGTCAAGCTTCATCGGCTGTTGTCCTCCTTGAGTCGTTCATATATATATTACGATATGAGATATGATGATGAGATATGATATGTTATATATAGCATCGAACTGGCCAGTCTCTGCACTAACGGGAAGGGGTGCAGAGATAGGAGAGGGATACACCACTTAGTATTCTTTGCTAAGGTCTTACTTAATACTCTGCACATATGAACTAGGAGCATGCTAGTGTGTTTAATATTTTAGTACTGCATTAGAGCATCTTTTATTCTAGTTATAGGCGTATTATATGTCCTTCGCGCGGTCTTTAGGGTCTGCATGCGTCTCTTGGCTAGACTTTTTGGTATAGTTTCAGGTGCCCGTTCCACTGCTTGATTGTTTGCTATTATGGTGGGGTCCATTCGTATGGTGAAGAGCGAGCGCTTGAGACTCTGACTTCACCAGATTTATACTTTTGGGATCAAGGCCGGCTCATGGGGTAGGCCCAAGGGGCGGTCGCCTAGGGCCCCCTACCGAGTAGGGCCCCGGGAAAAAAAATTACGTTATATATATAATTAGGGTATTGTGTATTATTATATTTACATATAATAAAAGATTAACTAAAATTTATATGTAAAAAAAACTCATTTTTTATACTACTTATTAACTTATTCAATATTTTGAATCAACGACAAAGTGTATAAAAAAATCTTCGTCTTTCAATTTTTGCTGTAAATGCAAAACGGGTGGTTTTTAAGTAACAATACTTTAATAAATTTATTTAAGTGATTATATTTTTTTTATATACATTTGCAAAATAACTATATGTTTTTAACTTTTAAGTGTTTAATCATACTGTTTTACAATCGTGGGAAAAAATAGAATATTAAAAAATATTTTTTCACCTTTATTTCTCACTAAAAAATTCATGTATTTTTAATCTAACTTGGAAGGAAATATAATAAAATTTAGTAAATAAGTATATTCGTAAATTTAAAAATCATAGTCTTTTGTTGTGTTATATGTACCGAGAGATTGTCGTATTAGTAATACTTATATCATATACCACTTTAAAGACCATAGATTTTCTTTTTGGTGATAAAAATAAAATCCGAATTTAATAGTGGTTAAATAAATTAAAATTTTATATTGTTTAATAATTTTTAAAAAAATTATGAATATATTTATTTATCAAAAGACTCGTATTTTACCTTCCCTCGGGTCCTAAAAATGCCAGGGCCGGCCCTGTTTGGGATTTTCATACTACTTATGCTCTGTTTTGACTCGGCTCTACCGCAAAACTAGTTGTATCCCTTTCAGAACTTATGTTGGTCTGCATGATAAATGGATTTTCCGCATTGTAGACTTAGAACAGGTACAGAGCTTTACCCCGGGATCACCAACAGACCTTACGGATTTGGGTGTGAAATCCCACTTTAAAATACTAATCTTTGGTTTCAAACCTTCAACCTATACTCGGAGCGCAAGATCCTAACGAGGGGTTTTATCCCTCGAAACGTAACTCGGGAATCATAATCCCGAGCCGTTACAATTGTGTACCAAACGCATTAAGTAAACCGATGCTCATACAATTAGTGTAATCTAAGCAAGATGCTACATGATCATGCAAATTATACATATGCAACACCCAACATAAAATGCAACAACAGTCATGATAATCCAACTTGAGTAAGTCTCCTAAGGAACTTACATGGGATAACAGAACAACAAAAGCAATATCCAGCAAATTAGATAAGCCAAACACGTCACATATCACCTAACAGTTTAATAGGATAACACAAGTCTAAAGCATAGAAAGACTCATCTACTGTTACACAAAACTAAGCAAGGATTGAAAGAAATCATTATCGACGTTAAGCTATCTCATCATCATAGCTGACAAATCAAATAGTTCATCCGATTTCTCAATTCTTTCACATCAACAATATCAGTTAAGTCTCAGTTATAGTCACAGTTATAGCCAAGTCATAATTCAAGGGTCCAGCTCAAGTCCATCAGTTAAAGATGTATGGTTAAGAATGTTTGTGCTTAATTTCTTTGATGTTTGATGTAATAAATTTTGAGTTTTTAGTTTATGTCAAAATTATAGGAATCTTGGTTCCCAGATTTAAAGCACCACACGACCAAAATAACTCCATCCCCTTATTTTTTTCAAAACAAGCCCCATTACAACCAAATGAAAAGACCCGTTGATGATCCTTATTTTCTTTGACGTGTCCAGTTGAGATTTTATGATATAAATGTCAATGCTTATGTAGATTTTTGTATATAAAATCGAGTTGAGAGTTGTTCTTTAAAGTCTAAACACACGAGAGTGATAGAAAGACTTTTTTCCCTAGTGAGGTTAGATGGACGTTTGCTTGCAACTTGATCATTCAAATACATGCTAGGACATCTGTTTGCCTTGCGTATGTTTGCACTTACTTGACATTTTGCTTTTGATAAGGCTAATACATGAAGGACTATGTCTGTCAGATGAATGATGTATGAAATGTTTTGTTTTGCTCGAGGACTAGCAAATGTTAAGTGTTGGGGAGTTTGATAATACACATTTTGCATAGGCATTTTAAGTTTAGGTTGCATTTGATATGGTTTTATATCTAAGTCGCATCTTTATCATTTTATATTCAAAGTTCGAAATCTATGGTTTTCTATGTTAATTATGAAGATTCACAAATCTGAGCTCGAAGAGATGGTGCAAGAGGGTGATGCTGGAGCCCTAGCTGATGGAGACACTTAGGATGGCTTGAAGCCAAAGAGAAAAAGATAACAAGAAATCCAAGTGGAGAAATGAACAAAACGCGAAAGATGTAGAGGCAACGCTTGTGGAAGAGAGTGTGGCCCTCGCCGATCCTGGCGCTTGCGTGCAGAGTCCCAGCACCCACTGAGAGCGGGGTCTGCATGTACTGGAGCAGCACTTGTTGATGCATGATAATTACGCTGATTTGGATGCTTATCCGACAGAGATTTGTTCCTATCTTCTCAAGATCCTCACACACTCGTAAAACACTCTCACTCACATTTGACTCGCTCCTTATGCACCTACCAAAATGACTCTCTAAAACCATATTTGTCTCCTATTTACTACGTTGACGAGTATATTTATTCCTTTTTTTAACTTCTTTCAAGTGCATGAGTAAGCCTAGTATGTCGCCATGTCGGTTACCACGTGCACCGACTTACACAATTTAAGTTATCAATTAACAACCTATACTTTTCTAGTCTTCACATATTCCTAAGCTATTTTAGTCATCATTTCTATTCCACCATCAATTTCAACAAGTAAGATCTTCTACACCCCTCCCTACAACCATTCCTACTCCATTATTTTTTTGACATTTATTTAATTTAAAAAAAATTAAATTTTTCAAAAATTAATTTTTTTTCATAACATCTATTTTTATACATTTATAAAATTTTATTTTGAAAAATTATGTTTTAAAATTTTTAATAATTGTATTTTGTAAAATATTACCTTTTTATTTTTAAAAAATTGTGAAACATGATTTTTTTTAAATTAAATTTAATAAATATATAAAAGTAGATATTAGTAATATAAATAAAAAAAATTTAATTTTTTTAAGATTAAATAAATACTAAAATAATTTTGTGATGTATAGAGGGAACAATTACTACATACACAAGAGAACAAATATACAACTGAAATAAAGCCAAACTCGGAGACGATGATCTCAATCCAAAAAAAATGCCACACTTCCCAGAGGAAACCCCTTCCAACCAATGAAATGGCACAAACCTCCTACTGATTGTCATAAACTCAACTTTGATGGAGCACTATCATCAACAAATAAAGGTAGTTAAGGCTACATCATCCGCGACCATGAGGGCCTCCCCATCACCGCTGGGACATGACCTTCGCCACTTGATTCAATTATCGGATCCGAAGGTTTCGCTCTTTGGAAAAGTATCCAAGTTGCATCGAATCTCCATATTAATAATCTTTTCATTCAAGGAGACAATCTTACTATTATAAATTGCCTTAAAGGATACCAGTTTTGTCCAGGGGATATTGAAATGCTTATCTCCAACTCTATTTTGTGACTGTGTTGTTTCCCCTCCTTTCAGATCCGCTATATCTATAGGGAAGTCAACCGAGTTGCTGATTGTCTTTCGCATCTCGATCTCATGTAGCTCGATTGTCCCTGTTAGTTCTGCGCTAGCAGAACTCATCTATTTGGATACACTTGGCTAGAGAGGATCTTTCTTTCTGTTAAATATTTTCCAGTTAAAAGAAGTAAAATAAAAAAGGGAGTGTGGAGCAGCAGATCTATTAATTTTTTTCTAGTTAAAAGAAATAAAATAAAATATGGAAGCAGCAAATCTACACTGCAATTTCAACGTGTTCCACCTTCAGGAAGCATCTCCTTAATTATGCTTAGGGTGTGTTTGGTAACCATAGCTGAATGGGTAGTTGAAGCTTAATGAGCAGCTGAATGGGTAGCTGAAGCTGAATGGTTGATTGTGTAAAATATATTAAATTAAGCTAATATTATGTTTGGTAACCTTAACTGAATGGATAGCTGATAAAAGAGGAGATTTGTCTATATAAAAAGAAAAGCTCTGAAAATCTGGGGTGGGTAGCTGATGAAAATTCAATTCCAAAACGCTAATCTATATACATATACTAAAACCGATGCATTGTGTCCTGCGTGGCGGCTTGCGAGTGAATCTGCTTACATGGCGGCACGTGAGTGCATCTCGCAAAACCTTCTCCTGTCAAAAAAGAAATCTAATAAAAATAATAAGATAGTTCTAATCTATATAATTACAAATAATTATTTTATTTTACCATTAAATCATATAATTGAATAGATGGAATATCTTATAAAAGAATAAATATTATATAAGGAAATAACTATATCAATATAATTAAACGCAATAATAGTAATAAATTTGGCATATACCGATACACAAATTGTCATATAAGTGTATCTCCATCTGGATTATAAAAAATATATCCAATAGACGGTTTATATATAAATTACACCATATGGACGGGACCTAAAAAAGACATTAGGTTCACCCAATTGTCATATAGACGAATTTTATGGCGGGTTTTTGGGGTCTAGACGAGTGTTGGTGACCTTGAAGGCCTTGGTGGAAGGATGAGGTAAGGGGTTTATGCTGGAGTCTAGGCGGGCCTTTAAGGGTTTTTTTAGAACAATGATCATAATTACCAAAAATATTAATAGATACATAGTAGTAAATATTTGATAGGTGTTATCGATTATTTTTGGTGGAAAGAATTAATTATTTTATAATTATTTTATTTATATTTATACTATTTTTCAAGAGCATGACTTATTTAGATCTAAATTAATTTTAATCTTATATTTTCAGTTATTAGTTTAATTATCATAATATAATTCATATTTATTTATATATTTATTTTCATATTTATAATATGATTTATTTTTATAGATAATAAATGTAATTTTATAATATTGTGTTAAAATATTCCCGTGCAGGGAACGGGGCATACACTAGTTAACTAATAATTTTAGCTTTATTTAATTTAAAAATATATAATATTAAAACAAAAAGCTCCAAAACGCGACTTAAGTTGCCAAACACATCCTTAATCATCTACAAGCTTCCGGTTGCCTCTCTTTAATATGGGCCAAAAGGAATAAGCCTCAACAAACCACATCATTAACGGGCTTTCAAGATTAAACCCAGAAGCCCATTAATATATGAAAATACTCCGTATGAATTATCTCCAACAAAAAGTAGCTTCAAGATGGAAGATAGAAGGGCCAAGACTTCCAAATTCAGTATTGGCAGACTATAATGCCTCAACGACATGAATTCAAGAGCTCTATCACCTTCCCTGTGGTATAGAAAAACCTAGAAGAAGAAAGAGACGCAACTCATTCTTTGATTCATGATATAACTGTACATTCCAGCTGAAACGATTGAAGAACACAAAAGGCTAAATTCGGCAGAGTATTTATGAATCGAATTGATCATTATCAAATCAGCTGCTCATTAAGGGATCTGCAGAACAAGGCTCTTGGTGATCTGCAGAACTCATGGTTTCTAAGACTTAGCCCCAAATTATATACAGTTAAATGATTGCACAAAAATTTCACAACAACCATCGGCATAGCCCGGTTGCTAATTGGTAATAGGTAGGCAACTCATTTCACTAGTTTTCCCTGTACAGATCTCTAACTATTCCATTCCCGTTTTCGTTTCTCGAAACTTGAACGAGTTGCCAAGAAAATGCCATCGATTTTTGTACCAATCCTTGCTTTTAAAACTTGTTAGCAGGCTCTATCATGTAGCCTTGCGCCAGAAGAATGAGATCTCCTCATTGAAACCCAGTTACCTAAACGCCAGTGTTCGGGTTGATCTCCCATTACTGTCAAAGCACAAAGGTTTATATAACCCATTGACACACATCTCCTAACCAGTTTCGTCCCATGTTCGAAACTCATCTCCGCCTTATTCTGTTCCCTAAGATCACCAGCCAAAATGTCGATACAGTTTGCTCTTCCCGACATAACCTCTTGATTTTCATCGTCATTGTTGGCTAAATCAATCTCACTGATCTCCGGATCAGTAATCTGGGCTAGCTCATTCCGCCTCAAATTGCCAAAGTCCCGGTCACTCGAGGCACGAGAAGGTTCCGCGTTACCGGAGACTACGATATAGGCTCTGCACATAGGACAGTTGGTGTGGGATCGAAGCCAAGTATCAATGCAGCCAACATGGAAAGCATGGCTGCACTTGGGAAGCAGCCTCAAAGTCTCACCCTCCCGAAACTCTGAAAGACACACCGAGCAATCCGTCCCCTCGATCAGCCCATCTCCCCGCCTGTACTTCACCACCGTGATCGCGCTGATAACCGATTGCTGCAGACCCACCGTGTTGATCAGCCAAATATGGTGGTCAACCTGGCGCTCATCATCATCGAATTCGCCCCCAATCTGGCCATTTTCCTCAGAGGCATTTTGTCGAGCAGGTGGTGTGCGCCTCCTTACAGCGATGAAATAGTAAGAAACCAGAACGACGAGGGCGGAAATCAATGCGATCGCTACGATTAACAGAGGGGAAAGCTGGAAGGAATGATCGGAAGTAGTTGGATGAGGGGGTGGGAGCAAAGAAGTAGCCGGAGGATCCGGATATGGAGAGCAATCGCCGTAAGGGCAATCCGGGTCGAGGCAGAGATTATCCGGGCAAACCGAATCGTTTGTAGGGAAGAGCTGTCTGTGTGAACGCATCTCTCCTGGCAACCATGGGAGATTGGAGATGAGGATTTTTAGATCTGTGTCTGAGTGTGAGATTGTTGAGTTGGAGTAGGTCTCGATTTGCCTTGAATCTAGATAAAAAGGCTCGATCTTGAATTGCTGTACACGTTTGATTTGCATCTTATTGAATTGTTTTTGTATTTATATTTGTTTTTAGTTTTTGGTTGGACGAATAAGAAACCTTTTCCCAAATTTCCCTTTCAAAATCATATATTTGTCTTTCAAGCTATTGATTATCTACTTGAAAGTGCTTACACAATTATTTGAATAATTGTTTTTGGTGCTTACATTAAGCAAAACTTTTTGCAATTTGTCCTTGAAAGGAGTTTATATTGAGAAAATTGTAGTGGATATACCAATTGAGCCGGCCCATTGCAAAAATAACTCGCCCTCGGCCCAATTTGTAGAAATGTTAAAAAAGTTTATATATTTGCAAAAGTAACCGGTTGAGGGAATCCGGTACTACGGGTAATTGGAAAGAGAAAACTGAGACGAGTAAGAAGAAGAAGTCATATCACGGTCATCTCTCATAATTTGTGAAAGTAGAAATTCAAAAGCCTTGGAGGGAGAAACCGCCATTGACATAGCTTGGAGAGATCAACTGCTGCGACACCGGAAACGAGAGAGAGAGAGAGAGAGAGAGAGAGAGAGAGAGAGAGAGAGAGAGAGAGAGAGAGGAGGGGGGACTACCATTGAAGGGAGGGACGGCCCGAAATTGAAGAGAGACAACACCCCTGGTGCGCAGTCCGCCATTGAAGAGAGGTAATCCATTCCCCTATTCTCTATCTCAAAGCTTTCTCCTTTAATGGAAGTCAGGGTGTTTCAATGCATGTAAATTCGATTTGGGGCCGGTTGGAAGAAATGGGTGAATGGGGTTGGAAATTTAGGAAGGGTAAACCCTAACTGTATGTAGGCGTGGCCACGGGTCGGACCCGGCGGGTCGACGGGTTCAACCCGCCGGGTCAAGGTCGGGGAAGGGCGACCCGAACCCTAACCCGGGAATTCCACGGGTTGGCGGGTTCGGGTCGACCCGTTGACTCGTTGACCCGCCGGGTCGACCCGTTGACCCGCCGGATTCCCAAATTAAAAAAAAAATTATTTTTTTTTAATTTTTTTGACTAATTTTTTTTTAAAAAAATGATAGGTAAAGACTTTTTCTACATATCACTTTTTATATCCATTTCATTTTAATATGAAGTGGAAAAAAACATGAGAAATTTTATATTTTTATAAAACTTCCTTCATCCACTACATTATAAATGTAGGGATATAAACTTCTCAAACTTTACTTCGTTTCATTATATGAAATAAAGCTTAAAGTGAAGAGTGAGGGTTAAGGGAGGATGGAGTACACATATATATACATCCATCCCTTCTCATTCTATCTCTCAACTTTCAATGTGAGACAAGACTCTTGTCCCACATTGAAAGTTGAGAGAATGGGGATGTCTTCCAAATCTATAAAAAGGGAAGGGTGATAGTGCTTTTGACCCACATTGCACATTGCAAACTAGTTTATATTTATATATTATGAATTATTCTAAGAATAATAAGAATAATATACATAATAATTATTATAAACAGAAAAAAAATATTTTTTTCAAAAAAAATAAATTGGGATGGCGGGTTGACCCGCCGGGTCATCGGGTTCAAAACCCCTGACCCTAACCCTAACCCGCAACCCGCCCCCACCCGTTGACCCGTTGACCCGGACCTGCCGGGTCATTGACCCGTACGACCCGTCGGGTCACGGGTCGACCCGTAACCCGTGGCCACCCCTAACTGTATGTGTAGTGGGCGGATTGGGGATAGGGGTGGAGATTTGACATTGATGATAAGTTAGGGATGAAATTGAAGGTCCAAATAGGGTAGAAACGGTTATACAACCCCCGTGAAAGTAGGAAATTGGGAATGTGATAACTCGTCAGTGGAGAGCAGAGTCGTTCCTGTGGATAGGGGAAATGATTGAATGACTAGGTATAGGAAAATCTGGGTTGACTTCGATTTGGGAATGTAGGGGAAACTAATAGGATTGGTAAATGGTTGAAGAATCAATAAGTAGGATGAAAAAGGCATGATAGAGACAGTGGAATAACCAACAGAATAGAGCTTGGCTTCGAAAGCTTTGTTTATTGACTGATAATCCATAAAAGTTCTTGATGCTTTGTTTGGAGAAGCTTGCATTAGAATAATGGTGTGCCTATAGGCCTGCGAAAGAGGGAATGGGGGATTAAGTCAGCAACTTCATAACGAAACATTCAACCCATAACAAAATCCATATATATAACAATCAATAATTTCGGACATCAACTTAGACAACCTTCAAAACACTTATATTACAAACAGTCAACATTTAACATTTTGTAGCATAAAATGAGATCAATGGTGAGGTATGTAACAATTGAACCTCAAAAACAGCATATGATTCTTATGATATGAAGTTCTTTGAGTTTCATTACTCTTATATATTGAATAACAAAAACGAAGATCATGAAACCAATTGTGTGGTGTTGTAATATGTTGATGGTTTTTTCGTTAGTCTTGTATATTGAATAACAAAAATAGCATATGATTCTTAAAGCAATCATATTCGGTTGTTGATGGTTTTTCCAAGCATTTGTGTGGTGTTGTCATTTGGATAATGTTAAAATTTCTGACAGAATCATTATTTTGACTGGCTATGCATTCGTATGTACTGGAAAGGATTATTGCTGAAATGGGTGTTATCTGAATGACAGATTAACGACACAATGACAAAAGGGAAAGGAAAAAAGGTCGCGACGCCGTCGAGCAAGAAGGTATCAGCTGTTATCACTTCTGAGACAGATTAGGGGCGTTATTTTTTTGTGTTCATGATGTCAACTTTGTTACTCTCTTGTGATATTTGTGCAGGCGACTCTAGCGCTTCCTCCGGCAAGATATTTTGGAGGGAGGTCGAACCAGTTCTCGAAGATGGGCGTGCTGAAAGGAATGGATGATGGCCTATCTACAGCTGATTGGCAAATGCTCAAGGACACCAGGCTCGGAGGCAATGTAAAGATCGGATCCAATGTGTCGTATTGCTCAGCCCTGATCCATTACTTCCTCGCCGCTCACCCAACGCTCGCCCTCCGCTTTGCCGACAAGGCCACCACCCCCATGAAGCTGACCCGAGTGGAGAATGTCCCCCAACAGGGGCAAGTGTAAGCCATTGTTTCTTCTTTGATATTCATCTTCCTTTCGGCGATTTCATACTTCTGTTACTCACTTTGGGTTCTGTGCACAGGGGAGATTGTGGGTCCTACGCGTTGAGGTTCATCAAATTGCGTGCGGAGGGCGTAACAGACTTCTCCGACGTCGACGACGGCTTCATCGGCGCATACAGGTACGCCCTAGCAACTCAAATCATCGTTAGATGCCCCATTCCTCCTCCCACCCCAACTCGTACTCCCTTAGCGGAGGTCGACACTTGATGGATGATGTCATCAGCTGATGTTATTTTGTAGTGAACGATATGTGGACTGATGTTGGTTACGAAATGTTGTTGTTCGTTGTGTTTGGTTGACTTGAAAACAGTTGTAAGCATTTCCACCTTTCGAACCTTGTGCTTTTGACTACATATGTTTTGGCTGTCTACTTGGTTATATTTATTGTAAATGGTTGTGGCTAATGTTTCCTTATTACGCATTATGTTTGGGTGTAATTGTCGGTTTTCTTACGGTTGACAGTTTCTAAGATATGTAAAATGTGGTAAGGGATTCCCAGTTATCAGCTTAGTAATTCATGAGATTGGCTAGGGAAAATATTACACTGTCTAGTTAGTAGAAAACCCCGTACATATGTGACACCTAACGCAAAGTTATGCACAAAAGAAACGACCAAAGTCCCAAAGTTTCCCTGATTGACACGCATACTACCAAAATAATACCTTCGTCAACATACCTAACAAATGCGGCATCCCACTACACAATGATACAAGGCTCTTCCCAATAAGCTCGGATGTTGCCTGTCGATCGTGGTTGTGTCCAACATTAATGCCACAGTTGTGTTCCAGCACATACTTCCTCACTTTCCACAAACTTGTTTTCAGGTATGTTGACGCACGACACATCCACTTCAATCGGATAGCATCCCTCCTTCTTCGTATCGAGTAGATATTTCAACTCCAACTCGTAGCACCTCGGGTCAACCGCGAGCTTCTCCATTATCTTGCTCCTAACGGACAAAAACGACATTGTCTCCTCTATGAGCATTATTTTGTGGGAATTTTGACAATCATAATCCCACCCCCCTCCGAGATGCTCCCATCGACCATTACAAACAAGAGTAAGTAAGACCACCCTTTTCTCCCCTACGACATAAAGAGGTTACGATGGTCCTCTCAGTATCGGTTGGAGCTAAGCGAAGGATTGGGAGAATACATTACTGTAAATACAAAACAAAAATCATACTTACCCTTTTTCGTTGATGTATATTGTACGCAATTGCCACGTGTGTCCCTGTGTATGTCTACATATATTCCGTTGATGACTAGGATATCCCTTTGCTTGGCTAGTAACTGAATTTCTGGGTTTTATTCTTCCAACCAGACGTTAATGGCAGTCATGGAGAAGAATCAGTTGTTTTGCACTTTTTGGTCCACCTGGCCACTTCCCCCGTCTCTCTTTATACTCCCTCTGAAAATCACTGCACTCCCCACATGTGATTTCTCTCCAATTTTCCTTGGCGGGAACTTTTCTTTGTGAAAAGTGGACACTCTCTCTCCTAGTGCATTAAATGCAAGTCACTCCAACCCCTCTCACCCTCTCTCCCAGCCGCCGTCACAGTCACTCTTCAGGCCTTCATATTTTAATTGTTTTTTTGCCCAAATTATTATACTCACTCCTCTATAATTTCGACAAGTGTCTCTCCCCCTTCCACCTTTTCCCGGTTTGTGCAAAGGGGTAACCTGCAACCGGTTGACAACAATTTGCAAAAATAACCTTTTGTCATCCCATTGCAAATTTTCAGCCCCAATGTTATTTTTGTAAACTTGGGTATGAATTGGTATATTCATGCAAATCATCTGTTTATATTTGCTCAGTATCAAGCATGTTTAAGCACTGTTAATTTTATGTAATTTATTACTTATATTTTGCTCTTAATTGAATAAAGAGTTTGCATATAATGCAATTAATATGCTCTACTGATCACCCTAAATTTTTTTTATAACGAAATAATTTGAAATACTGCACAAACATATATGGTATATCGAAATGTTGACGAGTCGGCAGACGGATATGCTGACCATAAAAATGGTTTTTTTTCCTCAAAGTATTTAAGTGAAAAGGTTTGCCTATAAAATTACACTTTAGTTACGTATTTAAGAAAAAATGGATTTAATAATTATGAGGGTTGCCTTTTTAGATGGTTAATCTTTATAACTTTTACATTTTTTATTATCATTTCAAAGTTTATGACTCACCATTTTACTAGTTTGTTACATTTGTCTAACGTGTAGATGGCATATATGGTATAATGTAAGGTTATATATAAATTTATGAAGCTATGTTGTGTCTTTTGTGGATCAACATGCACATTCACTTGAAGATGAAGCTAGTGCAACTTTACAAGTCAAGAACGCATGTTCGAATAAGAGAGGCTACCCAACCAATATAACAAGTCTTTGTTTTTCAACAAGTCTTTCTTTTATTTTCAACAAGAAAATAAAAGAAAAGCAAAAATTAATCAATAGACAATGAAGGGTCATTAGTCATTACACATTTTAGTTTTACACTACTGTAGTATCTTTTTTCTTCTCCAACCCCCACCAACCACACTTAAAATATTTTTAGCAAATCTTTAATTCATTCTCACGTTTCCTAAGCATGAATTTGGGTAAAACTGTAAAACTATTTGGTGTATGTGTTTTTTTAAGAGGTTAACGATTGTGTGTATAAAACACGAGTTTATATGTAAGATATTAAGCATACATTTAAATATGTGTATTCTATTGAGAATTAAGAAGACTATGCACATTTACAATTCAGGCGACGGCGTCGTCTGAAATGGGGTTTTCTTCGTTGGACACTTCAGGCGACACGTTTTGATTTTCAAAAACAATCATTTAAAATACCACGAGCCCTGATAGCTTGCATATATGTAATTGATGAGAGGAAAGACATGAGAGATGCACCACTGTGCTATTGAACTGAATTCGGCCAAATTTTCTTTCTTATTACATACGAGTCTTATTTATACTAATAGAACATAAACTTGAGCTATAAGCTAAGACTTCTAAAAGGCTATTACATCAGGCTGACATCACACACAGACTATGAACTCACATCATTTGGCAAACCACTGCCGAGGCACCTGTTTCAATCCGTATAACGATTTCTCCAGTTTACATACTAAGGACGAAATGTTGGCCTCATCAAAGATCTCTCCATGAGGGCAACCAACAGTAAGCTCCCCCTGTTTAGAAGCTTGCAACTTCTTTAGAAAGGAATAGGTTGGGGGCAACGTCATGTACACCTCCTACTCTAAGTCGCCATGAAGGAAGGCGTTGGTGACATCCATCGGAAATAAAGGCCACTTTTGAACAGCTACAATGGCTAAGAGAGCACAGACTGTGATCATGCGGGCAACTGGTAAGTATGTTGTCCCCCCAAAAATGAACAGGTAGATTGGCCTGAATCATGAAGGCACGGGCCATCTCAAGTATATATCGATGGCGACGGTCAACCCGTCTGTTTTGCTGAGGTGTAAAGGCACAAGAAGACTAAAGGATGATGCCATTAGACTGCAAAAATAAAAGCAACTGAGTGTTATGAAACTCAGTGCCTTGATCAGATCGAATATGTTTGAATTTGTCATTGAACTGTGTTTGGACAAGCAGTATAAACCTCTGTAGTTCAAATGGCACCTCACTCTCGTGTTTGAGCAGAAACGCCCACACAGTTCGACTCTTATCATCCACCACCGTTAGAAAGAATCGAAATCCTTCTCTAATGGGGGTGTCATAGGGACCCCAAACATCGCAATGAAGCAGCTCAAAGATATGGTCAGCAGGGGAAGTGCTAGCAAGAAATGGACAACGAGTTTGCTTAGCCATTGGACACACAGTGCAATCGTGATCAAAACTGGAGTCAATATTATTTGCAATAGAAGAAAAATGTCTCAACTTAACAATGGGAGCATACCCAAGGCGTAAGTGCCACAAGGCAGTAGTGTTTGACACATTGGATTTTTGTTTAAGAAGAAATAAAGGTAAGGAAGACATAGTAGTAAGGCTATGAGAGGGAGCCAACTCAAGATCACTTGGATCCTCCCCATTGATTGATGGATCCATGTAGAACATGCTCTTCAGATATCTACCAAACGCAATCGTTCTCGTCCTTGCTTGGTCCTGGACAACACATAAATCATAGTCAATATCAACATGAAATATGTGGTCTCGAACAAGCTTAGGAAGAGATAGTAAATTGAAGTGAAATGTAGGTACAAAAAGGACATTGTGAAGAGTGAGATTAGGCAAATGCACAGATACAATGTGTGTAATTGGACAAACACTACCATCAGCAAAGTTGATGATAGATGGAGAAGAGATTGGGATTGGATCTGAGAGAAGAGACTCATCGGATGTCATGTGATCCATAATTGCACTATCCATGATCCGCAATCTCCTAGAGAGAGCAACATTGAAACAAAACTTACCTGCAAGGTGAGACTCATGCGAGGAGTTGTCTGCCTGACGAAGAAGAGAGATGATGGAGCCAAGCAACTTCTGATTATCCACAGACAATCTTGAAAAGCTTCTAGATTGAAGAAACTCATGAGAAGCATTGACTGCATTATCCTTGGGGCATGAGCTAGTGGAGCCAGATTTCTTAGACGGCTCTGAGACCTTAGACTGTGATACTTAAGGCTTATACTTGCTCTTGGAGTGCCAACTGGGGTAATCGATCAGCTCCCAGCATGTCTCAATTCAATGATTACCTGAGAAGTGACTACAGTTAGCTCGGCGAGGTTTATCCTCTTATTGTTTTAGAGCAAGAACAGTCCTCGTAGATCTGGCACCATCTTGCTTGGCCAGAAAAGCAGTAGTGGCATCAACAGCCTTGGTACTCTTCTTGTTTGAAGGTTTGCGCCCCTGATCGCTCTGAAGAAGCAAGGAGTGTGCAGTACTAGGAGTTGGAAGAGGAGTGGTCATAAGGATCTGACGACGAGCTCCATCATATCTATCATGAAGCCCCATGAGAAACTTCATGAGTTTGTTCTCTAGATCGGCATCTGCTTCTTATTTCTGCAAGTCACACACACACTTCCCACACTTGCACTTTATTGCAGGGAGAAACACAGACTGTCGGCGCCAAAGCCCTTTGAGCTTTGTAAAATATTCAGTCAGATCTGAATCCTCCTGATGACACTCATGTATTGCTCGAGTGATTTCAAACCAGTTGAATGGAGCTTTGTAAAATTTTCACCAACCAGTTGAATGGAGCATAGATTCATATTAGAGTTATCTGAGGGATGAATGAATAGAGGGTTCTGCAAGTCAGTCATGGTGATTTGCGATCCACGACGACGCTCGGTTGTGACAGAGTCTGGAGAGTTTGGTGGAGAATTTGTGGCCATGGTGAAGCTGAAGAAGAGAAGAGCTACACAGATCTGGTGAGGAGGACGAACCACAACTTCAGATCTCTGGAAAGAGAAGCAACCGAGCATAGATCAGAGAGAACTGAGCGCGATCGAATGCCGCTCTGATACCCTGATGAGTGGAAAGAGATGAGAGATGCACCACTGTGCTATTGAACTGAATTCAGCAAAATGTTCTTTCTTATTACATATGAGTCTTATTTATACTAATTGAACATAAACTTGAGCTATAAGCTAAGACTTCTAGAAGGCTATTACATCAGGCTGACATCACACAAACTATGAACTCACATCAGTAATGTTAATAATGCATATTTATATAAGTTTAGTTTTATATTGCATTCATTATAGTTAGGAATTTCATTATTGAGGACATTCGGATTTGGTGTGTTTATGGTGATTTCATGACTTTAAAGATCTTACGGGAAGAGGTTGCTAAGCTCTGAAGCTAAGGAATGATAAGGTTCGAGGAGAACCAAGCTAGAAGAAGAAAGAAAGAAAGAGAGAAAAAGAGAGAATCTGTTGCGAGCACACGGTAAATGGCGGCGATCGCAGCGAAGAGGGGCCCAGAAGATATTGGTTGTAACCACAGCAATGTTGCGGCGATCGTCGCGGATGACATCATCAAGACACGTCTAGATTTTACGCGGATTTAGATTAATCTATCCTAATCTACTATTATCCTATCTTTTATCCTTATACACGATTTGTTTGCACTATTCAAGGACTCTTAGACTAGGGTTTTTTAAGCATCCAAGACAATTTAGTTTAATCAGAGAGCTTTCGTTCATCATGTGCGACTAAACTCTCTAAGTTCGGCCTGCAATTTGAAGCTTTATTCAAATTAAGTTGTGAGTTTCTGAATCTTGTTCTTATTTCCTATATTGAATGTTTCAACTTCTGTACGCTTAAATATTAATTGTTTTATTTTATCTTGTTCGACCAACTAGTTATAATTAATTCAATTGCTAGGGTTTTGTAGATTTCTTGTAGCGAACCTTAACCCAAGTAGCAAACTTACCCCTTTAGGGCTCATTGAACTAATTGGATATGTAGGAAGTTGAATGTGTGGGAAATCCTTCTTTAGGGATTGCATATACCTTGGCTAATCTATGAACATAAAGCTATTGATTGGGTTAAATCCTCCTTTTGGAACTGCTCAAGAAATAAGGGTTTCTATGACTCTTTGGACTAGAGACTAAATTAGGTCGGAACAAGGACATTCATAGCAAACCTAAAAGGACAAGTAGAAGTTACAATGATCAACTTAACTAAATAAAATGGATAGTTGTAAATGTAACGATTTTCTCTGAATTGTTTTGCATCAATTTATTTATATTTTATTTTGTTTTCTTTCTAATCTTAATCGCATAACCCCCCCCCCCCCCCTTTCTACTAATTGTTCAATAGACACTACTTAGGAATAACTTGATTCTCTATGGTATCAACTCATGCTTACCCCCCCCCCCCCCTTCCATTTTATGAAATCTGCATACCATTAATAGTGTATGTGTTGCGATGGGAAATCAAACATAAATAAATACCTCAATCCCTACTATGTAGGTAGCGGAAGTCGGGATCGTTCCACTGGAGGGAGGCCAACACTTTTTAGAGTAGTTTCGCTCTTCGAATTTAGGAAATCACTGTAAAAATTGCTATGTATCGACCACTATGTCGACTTGTCAAGTCGATGTGGTTTAGGGTTCCTGTGAGATCTTAACAGCACACAAAAATCGGTAGAAAAGGTGTCGGTATCGACTAGTGTAGTTGATATCGAGGAGATGGTCGAGAGAAGTGGTGAATATCGTGTGAGTTATTGAATATCGAGTGAGTTGTTGAATAGAGTATTTTTCTTATTATTAATATAAATAATAATAAGACAAATACTCTAGAGGGGGGGAGGGGGGGTTGAATAGAGTATGGAAGATTTTCGCAACACTTGCTGCAATGGCAACTTCAAGGCCTCTAAACTGGATCTCAAGGTCTTGAACTGGACTTCCAAGGTCTTGAAACAGAACTTCGTTTTGCTAATGCTAAGACAGTACAAATAAACGTAAGTACACAAATTAAATAGATGAACACGAGAACTGTTAACGAGGTTCGGCACAACTTGGCCTACGTCCCCGCCTAGGGTTATCCAACCCGTAGAATTCAAACAACTATTATTTCACTTCTTATGGATCCTAGATACAACCGAGAAGATCTTTCCTTCTTCCAAACTCTCGAAGCCTCACCAAACTCTCGAAGCCTCACCCGATACAATTTATAAGAACAACCCTTCTCTTATAGCCTCACCCGCTACTATATCTAGTCAACCCAAGCTCTCGTGAAATAATATCCCTAACCACACCAACGTGTGTATACGTTTGAGTATAGGGATACTCTTAGTATAACGAGAATGATTTATCATATAACGCTCAGATTTTTTCTTCTCTCTTAACTAGAAATAAAAACAATTACAACGAGGGAAAGAAAGAGAATAAATAAACTTCAAGATGATCGCTTTGGCTTTGAAGTGCTTGCTTGAAGGATGTGCTTGGGTTGTTGTTTTCTTCACCACTTGCTCTCGTCTTTTATAAGCGCATAGGCTGAATTGTTGTTGCTGGAAATCCGAGATTTTAGCTTGAATTTCAGCCGATTTGATTTTGAATAAATTCCACAAAATCAGATTTTTGGCTGCACAAAAAATCAGCCCGTTTGAATTTGAAATCTTCACTTGCTCTTCCACAAAATCAGCCCGTTTGAATTCCATTTCCCCTAGAAAATAGGTGCATGTGTGCTGAACAAATCTTGCCGTTTGTAGCTTAAAATCTGCACATGTTAATCTCAAACAAATATCCAGATTACCATTTTTCAAACAAATCTAAAAGCAATTTAATAAAAAAGGATTTAGATAAATCCAATAAAAAAATATGATTTTAACTCCACCTTTTAAATAAAACAAATCTTATCCAATTCAAAATCAAAATCTCAACAACTTTATTTTTTAAATATTTGTTATAAAAAATAAAGCACATAAATAAGCATATATTCAAAACAAATAACAAATCTCTAAAAATCATATTTAAAGAAATCAAATAATTATTTTGAACCAAATCTGATTTTAAGTAGATATACCCGCATAATAATTATATCCGCATAAAAAATCAAATCAAATAAAAGAACTAAATAATATAATTGATATTTGCACAAAATACTACTTTATTTGTCTTCCATCCTCCCTACAAAAATGTATCACATATATTCATCAGGGTGGAGTCAACACATGTTTTTATCATCAAAATATAGCTTTCGCATACTTCACAAATAGACAATAGAGGTTTTCGCATAAAACCTATCCGTTCTACCTTTTTCTTAATTAGATCCCTTTTACTTTCGTCAAAGATTTTTCTTCATTGCTATCCAAATTCATAATTAAATCCAATTTCACTTCATAATCATAAACATGGAATTGTCCTCAACTTTCACAAAGGATTTAAGCACAAGATAGATGATGATAAACTCGTAAAAATATCATAGATTCAAGCTTACATACATGGCTATTGTCGGGCTCACCCCGACCCTAGAAGAAGGGGAACTACTCACATATAGCTATAGAAAACATGCTTATAATTGAATAAAACATAATCTGAAATTGCATAAAATCAAACCTCAAAACCATTCAACAAAACTCCAAACTCTCTCGCCCTAAACTCAGTATTAATCCAGTCGTGTATTGTGTCTTCTCTAGCCTCTATTAGGCTTTATTTTATAGATAAAAACTAAGACTTAACCCCAGGGAAAGAGAATTTATCTTAGGAATAAAATAAGTTCTATCTAAATCTATCAAGAGAAAGATATACTCTATCTAAGTTTATCTAACTACTGACCATTAGTAAAAGATCTCAAAAGAAATTAGATAGAAACCCTAATAAAAAAGCCCAAAACAACCCAAAAAATCTTCCCGCTGATACTTCCAGCATATCCGCGTTAGGGTCGACGTCGAGGCTCTTTTAGAAATGCATTAACTTCTGTTTTCCTCCAGCTTTTCGACTCTGTCTTCAAACGCACTTTCCTGAGTCCTTGTTCATCCAATTGACACATATGAATATGTGTTGGAAAACTCTTTTCGAGGACTACAACTCTCATGAAGTCTTCAAAACTTGAATCGAAGTGATGAATGCTGAAAATAAGGCTTTTCTCCCGCTGTAGCACTTTTTGCTCTTGCTTAGCTTCTCCTATGCCTCCATGTTTTTCCATTAAGCTCTAAAGTGCGTCCAAACTCCTCTAAATCAGATTCAAATACCTGAAAATCACACCAAACCTTGTGTACACTCCATATCTTGCAGTACTAAGTATAACTACACATTTTCCATACTTTCTTAACACAAAAGCTAATAAAAAGGACTCAAATGAGATAAAAGTATAATGTGAAATAGAACTAAAAATGTGGACATCAATATGAAATAGCGAAGTAATAAGAAATACCTCAGACTTCTGTTTCCCTTCGTTCCCCAAGGCATTCCAAGAGGATGGATGTATATTGTTTGACGGGGATGGGTTCTATTTGGCTTGGCTCGGTGGCATCTCTTTCTTGAGCTTGGTGGATCTCCTCAACACGATCCTTTAATTTATCCAGTGAAACTATCTTTTTTTATGGAAAGGTAAATTTCATTCGGTTACATGGTGAATTAAAGTAAAATCCATAAAGTAAAAACTTTATAAACTAAACTGTGAACATAATTGATACTAGTTTATAACTAAACTTTAATCCTATAAAGTAACAAGACATAAATTTCTTTAAACTAAACTATAAATTAAAAACAATGAACTTAATTTCTTTAAACTAAAAATAAAGTATCAAAAAGTTGCCACAAGGGCCATAAATAAACTAAAATAAAGTAAAACAGAAAAGTTATTGAAGAACAAAAAGGACCAGAAATTACCACTCAATCCTTCACATTCGAACACATTCCATATGTTTCTATGTCTGCATGTAGAATCTCCTCGGATGCTTCTCCTTAACAATGGGACCTTAAAAGTGGGGTGCGAGATGAGGGCGGGGAAGTTGATCCTATTGCAATAGATGGATACATACTAAGATTCAGTAGCGGTTGCAGGACCCTCTGAAAGGTGGGGCAAAATTTCTAATTTATACTGAGATATTGGCCTTGAACAAATTCCTTTACCTAAGTTACAACTTTCATCTTAGCAGTGGATTGTAGAAAAGTAAACTTACATTTGCTTGGTTGCTACGGTAGTGGTTTCTCGCTATTCATTGAAAATTCCAGTCATTGTCATATCTAGGATTGTAAACTTATCAAAATTCACCCATGCTAAATTCAAGGCTTTTACATATTAGGATTGTAAACTCATCAACTTTGTATTGTCTTCTGATTCTCAGAGGCATTATAGAAATTGCGATCTGAATATGTAGGGTTGAACAAGTTGAACAAAGAATATAGAAGCTTTTTTTTAAAGGGATGTGAAAGTTTTTTTTTTAAAAAAAAAGGTTGTTAGGGATCGAACACCCACCTTTGGTCTCATTTCATTTTCCTTTCTACCTATTTACCAACTAAGCTGAGCAAATTAGTTGATTCATTATTCATCCTAGTTTTACTTATTAATCTGCACATGTTAATCTCAAACAAATATCCAGATTACCATTTTTCAAACAAATCTAAAAGCAATTTAATAAAAAAGGATTTAGATAAATCCAATAAAAAAATATGATTTTAACTCCACCTTTTAAATAAAACAAATCTTATCCAATTCAAAATCAAAATCTCAACAACTTTATTTTTTAAATATTTGTTATAAAAAATAAAGCACATAAATAAGCATATATTCAAAACAAATAACAAATCTCTAAAAATCATATTTAAAGAAATCAAATAATTATTTTGAACCAAATCTGATTTTAAGTAGATATACCCGCATAATAATTATATCCGCATAAAAAATCAAATCAAATAAAAGAACTAAATAATATAATTGATATTTGCACAAAATACTACTTTATTTGTCTTCCATCCTCCCTACAAAAATGTATCACATATATTCATCAGGGTGGAGTCAACACATGTTTTTATCATCAAAATATAGCTTTCGCATACTTCACAAATAGACAATAGAGGTTTTCGCATAAAACCTATCCGTTCTACCTTTTTCTTAATTAGATCCCTTTTACTTTCGTCAAAGATTTTTCTTCATTGCTATCCAAATTCATAATTAAATCCAATTTCACTTCATAATCATAAACATGGAATTGTCCTCAACTTTCACAAAGGATTTAAGCACAAGATAGATGATGATAAACTCGTAAAAATATCATAGATTCAAGCTTACATACATGGCTATTGTCGGGCTCACCCCGACCCTAGAAGAAGGGGAACTACTCACATATAGCTATAGAAAACATGCTTATAATTGAATAAAACATAATCTGAAATTGCATAAAATCAAACCTCAAAACCATTCAACAAAACTCCAAACTCTCTCGCCCTAAACTCAGTATTAATCCAGTCGTGTATTGTGTCTTCTCTAGCCTCTATTAGGCTTTATTTTATAGATAAAAACTAAGACTTAACCCCAGGGAAAGAGAATTTATCTTAGGAATAAAATAAGTTCTATCTAAATCTATCAAGAGAAAGATATACTAAATCTAAGGAAAGATATACTCTATCTAAGTTTATCTAACTACTAACCATTAGTAAAAGATCTCAAAAGAAATTAGATAGAAACCCTAATCAAAAAGCCCAAAACAACCCAAAAAATCTTCCCGCTGATACTTCCAGCATATCCGCGTTAGGGTCGACGTCGAGGCTCTTTTAGAAATGCATTAACTTCTGTTTTCCTCCAGCTTTTCGACTCTGTCTTCAAACGCACTTTCCTGAGTCCTTGTTCATCCAATTGACACATATGAATATGTGTTGGAAAACTCTTTTCGAGGACTACAACTCTCATGAAGTCTTCAAAACTTGAATCGAAGTGATGAATGCTGAAAATAAGGCTTTTCTCCCGCTGTAGCACTTTTTGCTCTTGCTTAGCTTCTCCTATGCCTCCATGTTTTTTCCATTAAGCTCTAAAGTGCGTCCAAACTCCTCTAAATCAGATTCAAATACCTGAAAATCACACAAAACCTTGTGTACACTCCATATCTTGCAGTACTAAGTATAACTACACATTTTCCATACTTTCTTAACACAAAAGCTAATAAAAAGGACTCAAATGAGATAAAAGTATAATGTGAAATAGAACTAAAAATGTGGACATCAATATGAAATAGCGAAGTAATAAGAAATACCTCAGACTTCTGTTTCCCTTCGTTCCCCAAGGAATTCCAAGAGGATGGATGTATATTGTTTGACGGGGATGGGTTCTATTTGGCTTGGCTCGGTGGCATCTCTTTCTTGAGCTTGGTGGATCTCCTCAACACGATCCTTTAATTTATCCAGTGAAACTATCTTTTTTTATGGAAAGGTAAATTTCATTCGGTTACATGGTGAATTAAAGTAAAATCCATAAAGTAAAAACTTTATAAACTAAACTGTGAACATAATTGATACTAGTTTATAACTAAACTTTAATCCTATAAAGTAACAAGACATAAATTTCTTTAAACTAAACTATAAATTAAAAACAATGAACTTAATTTCTTTAAACTAAAAATAAAGTATCAAAAAGTTGCCACAAGGGCCATAAATAAACTAAAATAAAGTAAAACAGAAAAGTTATTGAAGAACAAAAAGGACCAGAAATTACCACTCAATCCTTCACATTCGAACACATTCCATAGGTTTCTATGTCTGCATGTAGAATCTCCTCGGATGCTTCTCCTTAACAATGGGACCTTAAAAGTGGGGTGCGAGATGAGGGCGGGGAAGTTGATCCTATTGCAATAGATGGATACATACTAAGATTCAGTAGCGGTCGCAGGACCCTCTGAAAGGTGGGGCAAAATTTCTAATTTATACTGAGATATTGGCCTTGAACAAATTCCTTTACCTAAGTTACAACTTTCATCTTAGCAGTGGATTGTAGAAAAGTAAACTTACATTTGCTTGGTTGCTACGGTAGTGGTTTCTCGCTATTCATTGAAAATTCCAGTCATTGTCATATCTAGGATTGTAAACTTATCAAAATTCACCCATGCTAAATTCAAGGCTTTTACATATTAGGATTGTAAACTCATCAACTTTGTATTGTCTTCTGATTCTCAGAGGCATTATAGAAATTGCGATCTGAATATGTAGGGTTGAACAAGTTGAACAAAGAATATAGAAGCTTTTTTTTAAAGGGATGTGAAAGTTTTTTTTTTTTAAAAAAGGCTGTTAGGGATCGAACACCCACCTTTGGTCTCATTTCATTTTCCTTTCTACCTATTTACCAACTAAGCTGAGCAAATTAGTTGATTCATTATTCATCCTAGTTTTACTTATTAATCTGCACATGTTAATCTCAAACAAATATCCAGATTACCATTTTTCAAACAAATCTAAAAGCAATTTAATAAAAAAGGATTTAGATAAATCCAATAAAAAAATATGATTTTAACTCCACCTTTTAAATAAAACAAATCTTATCCAATTCAAAATCAAAATCTCAACAACTTTATTTTTTAAATATTTGTTATAAAAAATAAAGCACATAAATAAGCATATATTCAAAACAAAAAACAAATCTCTAAAAATCATATTTAAAGAAATCAAATAATTATTTTGAACCAAATCTGATTTTAAGTAGATATACCCGCATAATAATTATATCCGCATAAAAAATCAAATCAAATAAAAGAACTAAATAATATAATTGATATTTGCACAAAATACTACTTTATTTGTCTTCCATCCTCCCTACAAAAATGTATCACATATATTCATCAGGGTGGAGTCAACACATGTTTTTATCATCAAAATATAGCTTTCGCATACTTCACAAATAGACAATAGAGGTTTTCGCATAAAACCTATCCGTTCTACCTTTTTCTTAATTAGATCCCTTTTACTTTCGTCAAAGATTTTTCTTCATTGCTATCCAAATTCATAATTAAATCCAATTTCACTTCATAATCATAAACATGGAATTGTCCTCAACTTTCACAAAGGATTTAAGCACAAGATAGATGATGATAAACTCGTAAAAATATCATAGATTCAAGCTTACATACATGGCTATTGTCGGGCTCACCCCGACCCTAGAAGAAGGGGAACTACTCACATATAGCTATAGAAAACATGCTTATAATTGAATAAAACATAATCTGAAATTGCATAAAATCAAACCTCAAAACCATTCAACAAAACTCCAAACTCTCTCGCCCTAAACTCAGTATTAATCCAGTCGTGTATTGTGTCTTCTCTAGCCTCTATTAGGCTTTATTTTATAGATAAAAACTAAGACTTAACCCCAGGGAAAGAGAATTTATCTTAGGAATAAAATAAGTTCTATCTAAATCTATCAAGAGAAAGATATACTAAATCTAAGGAAAGATATACTCTATCTAAGTTTATCTAACTACTGACCATTAGTAAAAGATCTCAAAAGAAATTAGATAGAAACCCTAATCAAAAAGCCCAAAACAACCCAAAAAATCTTCCCGTTGATACTTCCAGCATATCCGCGTTAGGGTCGACGTCGAGGCTCTTTTAGAAATGCATTAACTTCTGTTTTCCTCCAGCTTTTCGACTCTGTCTTCAAACGCACTTTCCTGAGTCCTTGTTCATCCAATTGACACATATGAATATGTGTTGGAAAACTCTTTTCGAGGACTACAACTCTCATGAAGTCTTCAAAACTTGAATCGAAGTGATGAATGCTGAAAATAAGGCTTTTCTCCCGCTGTAGCACTTTTTGCTCTTGCTTAGCTTCTCCTATGCCTCCATGTTTTTCCATTAAGCGCTAAAGTGCGTCCAAACTCCTCTAAATCAGATTCAAATACCTGAAAATCACACCAAACCTTGTGTACACTCCATATCTTGCAGTACTAAGTATAACTACACATTTTCCATACTTTCTTAACACAAAAGCTAATAAAAAGGACTCAAATGAGATAAAAGTATAATGTGAAATAGAACTAAAAATGTGGACATCAATATGAAATAGCGAAGTAATAAGAAATACCTCAGACTTCTGTTTCCCTTCGTTCCCCAAGGCATTCCAAGAGGATGGATGTATATTGTTTGACGGGGATGGGTTCTATTTGGCTTGGCTCGGTGGCATCTCTTTCTTGAGCTTGGTGGATCTCCTCAACACGATCCTTTAATTTATCCAGTGAAACTATCTTTTTTTATGGAAAGGTAAATTTCATTCGGTTACATGGTGAATTAAAGTAAAATCCATAAAGTAAAATTTTATAAACTAAACTGTGAACATAATTGATACTAGTTTATAACTAAACTTTAATCCTATAAAGTAACAAGACATAAATTTCTTTAAACTAAACTATAAATTAAAAACAATGAACTTAATTTCTTTAAACTAAAAATAAAGTATCAAAAAGTTGCCACAAGGGCCATAAATAAACTAAAATAAAGTAAAACAGAAAAGTTATTGAAGAACAAAAAGGACCAGAAATTACCACTCAATCCTTCACATTCGAACACATTCCATAGGTTTCTATGTCTGCATGTAGAATCTCCTCGGATGCTTCTCCTTAACAATGGGACCTTAAAAGTGGGGTGCGAGATGAGGGCGGGGAAGTTGATCCTATTGCAATAGATGGATACATACTAAGATTCAGTAGCGGTCGCAGGACCCTCTGAAAGGTGGGGCAAAATTTCTAATTTATACTGAGATATTGGCCTTGAACAAATTCCTTTACCTAAGTTACAACTTTCATCTTAGCAGTGGATTGTAGAAAAGTAAACTTACATTTGCTTGGTTGCTACGGTAGTGGTTTCTCGCTATTCATTGAAAATTCCAGTCATTGTCATATCTAGGATTGTAAACTTATCAAAATTCACCCATGCTAAATTCAAGGCTTTTACATATTAGGATTGTAAACTCATCAACTTTGTATTGTCTTCTGATTCTCAGAGACATTATAGAAATTGCGATCTGAATATGTAGGGTTGAACAAGTTGAACAAAGAATATAGAAGCTTTTTTTTAAAGGGATGTGAAAGTTTTTTTTTTAAAAAAAAGGCTGTAGGGATCGAACACCCACCTTTGGTCTCATTTCATTTTCCTTTCTACCTATTTACCAACTAAGCTGAGCAAATTAGTTGATTCATTATTCATCCTAGTTTTACTTATTATAACAATACCATATATATATAAACTATTTTTTCTCCAAACTTCGGGAGCATGTGGGTTGAAGGGTGTGGTGACCGCCAACGCATTCCATACCCTGGGGTCGCCCCTGTTAAGATATACAAAACTGAAAGGAATGAAGGAAAGAAGAGCATGGGAGTTGGATCTCATACATATCGATTTGTGCAAGAATTTGCTCCCCGCTCAAAGAATGAGGTCGTCTTCTTTCCTCGCATTTTCGTTGAATGTCATACCATCGGTTCACCAAGGGTGGTTTGGTTCAAGCCATCTGTGGTTCCCATCGTAAACCATTCTTCCCTGTTCATGCGTTGCAACATTAACATCCAAGCAAAAAGGGCAGGATTTATATCCCTTGGTAGGTACTCCTGTTAACATCCCATGCTAGGAAAGTCGTTGATAGTTTACAAGTTACAACATTGTTGCTCTCATCGTGAAAGTGAACCTCTAGTGTTGATTAACATTACATACTCCAGTCTCACATCGGTGCAGAATTACACATTCAAGAGACGTACTAAGGAGTATATCGGTTGCCTGACTCAATAGTAATAACTACCATCCAGCTACCCCACCCTTCCTGCAACATACTATGTCCAATCTCCGTCGCCCCATGATATAGTATTAAATAGGCTAGTTGGCAAGCTGCACTTCTTTAGAACTCTGTTAGGCAACGGATTTGGTAACATGTTTGTAGCCTCAAGTCACAACATTAAATAGGGCAGTTGGTTGTGCTACTTAGCATTATTTCAGGTGACGAGCTTTCATATATTATACGCCGTCTGACAAGTGAACCTAAATAGCACATGTACTTATAAGTCACTTGTGCTTTCATATATTACACGCCGCCTTACAATCCCATGGTGACCAAATGGATACTTCAACCGAATAGTGAACCTAAATAGCACATGTGCTTATAAGTCACCTATGCTTTCATATATTATACGTCGCCTTACAATCCCATGGCGACCAAATGGATACTTCAACCGAATAGTTGCGGGATACAACCGAATAGTTGCGGGATACAATAGTAATTAGGATTGGTTTGCGAGAGTCGATTAAACCATAATTATGAAAAGGATAGAAACAAATAGGTCATTATGTGAGAGCCTGTATTTATCTATTTGTTGATGGCGAGAGTTGTCTTATGATGATAAAAACATAAACTTTCATAATTCTTGTTATTTGCATGCATGGTTATTGTTGTGAGCCTAATTTGCCATTTTTTATACTTACTTTTATATCGTTTTCTGCATACATTTCATGCATTTGGGCTAGAATAGTTCAGAATCTATGTAGTTTATGTTTATTTGCCAATTATGGAATCTACACCAGTTTCTGTTTCATTTCGCAGAAATCGAGGCAATTTACAGTAGTTCAGAGAAAGGAGGAAAAGCTCGAAGTCAACTACATAAAGTCCGAGGTCAAGGAGTAGCGAAACCAGGACAAATCGAGCGGGAAACAAGAAAATCGACCCGACACCATCTGGTCGATATTGATTACCCTAAGTCGATATCGAGGAGCCAGTCGATTTCCACCCAGAAAAGACAGAATCGACTAAGGAAAAAAGATCAAGTCGATATCGAGTACTGCAAGTCGATATCGAGTTGGCCCAAAATCGAGCAAGAACCAGAACTCGACCTGGGAAGCTGAAGAAGAAAAACGAAGGTCGATATCGACCATGCAAAGTCGATATCGAGTTGAGTGAGGTCGATGTTCATCTCTGGAGCCGAAATCGAGTTGCTGAAGTGAAGTGAAGAAAACGAAGGTCGATATCGAGTGGTGCCCAGTGGCCGATTTCGAGCTAATCCGAGTTCAAATCAAAGTTCTATCCAATGTCCAATGGAGATATCCACAAGATCAAATTCTATCAAGTTCTATCAAGATGGAAGAGATATTTATCTACTTTAGATATAGTTCCCTTTTGGATATTATTTCTTTTATCATAATGTTTTATCTTATATTATTAGATAGATTTAGATATAGTTGTTCCATCCTAGAATAGCTACATGGAACACTATAAATATAGCCTTTGGGGCTGAGTTTTATTCATTCAATTTCAGAGACAATTAGTTACACAGAGAGAGAAAGAGAGAGTTGGAGCCGATTGAGGTTGGAGAAGGTGGGAGCGGGATTTGACTTCGATTGGTTGTAAGTCTTATTTAGTTTATTTAATGCAATTTATTTTCCTTTTATTATTGATGTCTTTCTTGATGATGAAGAGCGAGTAGTCACCCAACTTCTAGGGTCGGGGTGAGCCCGACGGTAGCCATGTGAGGTGATGCGGTAAAGGTACAATCTTTTGATGCAAATCCGTCTTCTATCCCTACAAGCATGATTCTTTTGCAAAAGTTGAAGGTGATCCTTGTTTATGTTATTGAAGCGAAAGTGATCTTAATACAACTTGGATTAATTATGTGAAAAGGGTTAGTAACAATTAGGGTTTATGTGAAAGCCTCTATCTTCCAATTTGTTAATAACAAAAGTTATTTGATGAAAAGCATGATCTTTTATGCCTTTATATGTTATTTTACATGGTTATCGTTGTGTTGTAGAAACCCTGATCTTGGAAGTCTTTTATTTAATGATTTATTTCACAAAGTTGCGATTTTAAGTTTCTGTCCCAGTCGATTTCGAGTTGTTTGCAGTCCATATTTCTACTCGATATCGAGTCCTACAGGTCGATATCGACCAAGTTTCTGCTTTCTGTGTTATTTTTCTGCTTTCTTCTGTGTTTTACTGTTTCTACTAAGTTTAGAACTGAAAAGGCGGGCGCTGACACGCTTCCTCGTGGATCGATCCTGACTTCCTTCTACTACAACGGGAGGAAGTCTTGTATTTATTTGCTGAGACAGGGAGTCAGTTTGCTTTATATTTTATTTATATTTCATACTTGACCATCCTCCTGCAACAATAAATTTGGCGCCGTTTCCGGGGAAGCCATCAATCGCGCCCTTTTTAGTTCTTTTTCTTTTCTTTATATTTATTTTTGCTTTTTAGTTCCTTTTTACTTGCTTTTTCTTTTTGCTTTTCAGGTGCATGCGAAGAACTGATCGCACGCCTATAGACACAATTCTCGAGCCTGAGCGGTTTTTCCATCTTCAGCAAAGGCTTAGGAGGAGACTCGTGTCGACATCCGACAACGAGAATCCGGGCCAGCTCACACCAGCACATGAGCTTGAGCAACTCCGCCAACAGATTGAGGCACTCACCACCAGAGAAGCAGAACACGCCCGACGAGAGGCGGAATATGCACAGAATCAACAACGGTGGGAGGCAAGGGTAGATCGCGAGATCAACGCAAGAAGGGAACTTAATGAGCGAATTGGGCATGTCCCAGCCAACGCAAAAGAATATCTGCATCCTACTCTGGAAGTTCCAGAATCAGCGATCATTCTTCCCGCTATTAACTTTGAAATTCGTCCTTCTTTTATTACTGAAATTAGAATGAGTCAATGATGGACGGTTTTTAGTCGCCTAAACCGTATCAAAATAAAAATCAAACCTACAAACTAGTATGGTAAGTAAGTAAGAGGTCGATCCCACAGAGAATCAAGTATTTCTCAACAAAGTATATTTACCAATTAGTAGAAAGGGGGGTTTTGGTTGATTGAAATAAGAAAGAAAACAAAATAAACTATAAACAGATTGATGCAAAACAATTTAGAGAAGATCGCTATACCTACAACTATCCACTTTATTTGGTTGAATTGATATTGTAACTTCCTCTTGTCCTTTTAGTCTTCCTATGAATGTCCTTGTCCCAACCTAATATAGTTACTAGTCCAACCAGTCCTAGAAACCCTTATCAATCAAACAGTCCCTAAAGAAGGATTTAACCCAATTGATAGCTTTAAGTTCAGAGATTAACCAAGGTATTTGCAGTCCCTAAAGAGGGATTTAACAACACATCCAACTTCCAACTCATTCAATTAGTTGAACCAGCCCTAAAGGAACAAGCTTGCCACTTAGGTTAAGGTTCACAACCAGGAATCTACAAAACCTTAGCAATTGAATTTATTCTAACTAGTTGCGCGGGCTAGATAGAATAAAACAATAGACAATCAAGCACAAAGAAGTTGAAGCATTCAAATATAGGAAATAAGGAACAAGATTCAGAAACTTACAATCAATCCAAATAAAGCTTCAAATTGCAAGTAGAACGAAGAGAGTTTAGCCGCTCATGGCGAACATCACGCTCTCTCTAATTGTCTGATAGAATGTGGAATAAAATAGAAGTGATTCAAAAATAACTAAAAAGTGGCCTTTTGTATCATCCAAAGTCGGCCATCAACAAAAAACAAAAAGGCATCTAGGGTTTTTAATCAAAACGATGCGTATAAACGTTGACGGCAGATGCGGCGGCCGTCGCATGTATGCTGCGGCCGCAGCATCAACATTGTTTTTGCATCGACCCTGGCGGCGGCCGCTGCACACCATGCGGCGGCCGCTGCATCGGTCTTTCCAGGAAAATCCGTTTCGAATTTGCTCTTCTTGTCAACATGAAAGTTGTAGCTCTTCGAAAGAGCTTTCCAACGCATGGTTATAATAGTCAATCGGACAACCGAGGCTTCCAGAAAGTGCAAAACAAGTTCAGCATGTCTGGCGACAACTTCTGCAGACTTGTTCTTCGTTTAGGTTCGCTTCTTCTTCTCAGGACCTCTTGAGATCTTCATGTAAGCTTCTTCGATCAACTATACATCCTCATATAATGCGTCATCGACCCATGTCTCATCCTCGGATCTACAATTACCTAAAATAATCAATAAAAACGTGTAGATTCCGACTCCACCAACATAGAGAGCAAATATGCAATTTGTACTTAATCCATGCATGAAATGCATCTTAACTAAACTAAATGAAACCTATTATGCCTACCAAAATGCATGCTATCAAACTCCCCCACACTTAAGCTTTTGCTTGTCCTCAAGCAATGAAAAACAAATATAGAATTGATCGTCCCACAAATAAGATCTTCATGCTATAGTTTTAGAAAAGCAACATCAAGCAATAGGAGATATGAATAAAAGAACAAATATTCTAGCAAATAGATGAGCGATCCAATAGTAAAAGCAAATTTAATCCAACCTCACCGGGATGATGTGTTTCACTCAAACTCTCATGTGTTTAGTCTTTTAAGTCCAACTCTCAACTCAATCCAAAATGCTCTATACACCGTGAAAGTCATCACTTGCAAACAATATCATGAGGACTTTTATAGGATTGTAATGGGGCTTTGGTAGGAACATAAGGCATGAGAAATATTTAGGCTTGTGTTGCTAAAAATCCAGGAAAAAATGAACAACAACCAACCAGAACAACACCAAAACTTCCATACTTCACAAACCATTCCAATAACATAAACTCCAATACACATCAATAAGCACTCTTCGATTTCAATAGCCATACAACTCATGCATTTTTTTTTCCATTATGATGACTTCTTTTCTTTTCTTTTATGCTTACTTTTGCCCCTAGGTGAATTTTATCCTCCCTAAGTCCAAGCTTACTAGACTTTTACTCCTAAGTGAATTTTATCCTCCTTAGGCCCCTAGTAATAAGTCATCTCTATTATACAAGAAGGGTTACCTTATTTTGGCTATGCCTCTCGCAATGCACAACCATACATACATCATATCCACTCAAAGCAACTCCAACATAAAGATTTTTCACCAATTCCCCTCCTCATTCCCGGATAGGGTTAGGCTAATCATTGGCTATGATATATTTTTGTGGAGCTATAAAAAAAGAATAGGCTTTAAGACTCGGATGGGCTTCAAGCAAAGGATAATGCAAAGGGTAGATAAGGTATAATATGGCTAAAGAAAACATGCCTCAATCATTTGAAATTCACAAGCAACAAACATGTGCAATACGGTATTGAAATAAGAAGCATATGGAGAGTATAATCACACAATAAAAGCACAAGGGAATAATATGTAAAGTCCCTATAAGGCCAAAATCAAACACACAAGGGTTATTTTTTTTTTTTTAGATTTCAATTTAGCCTCAACTATGAACCATACTTGCTCAATTATATTCTCAAATCATGCTCCAAAACTCATTTTCAAGCAATTCAATCAAATCATGGGATTTATGCAATAAGATCATAAAAATAAATTATAGGACAAACTAAATCAAGATGGGTATCTTTAATAACACCTAAATGCAATGCATGATATTTTTGTGATTTTTTTTTTCAAATGAGATATATGAGTAAAAATAAATATGAAAACATAAATAAACATGATATGCAAACTCTATCTATATGCAATGCAATCCCTCCCCCACACTTAAACCTTTCATTGTCCTCAATGAAACATAAAAGACAACAAAAAATAAAATAAAAAAACATAGAGGAAGAGATGAATGAAATACTCACAATGTGGTGGAAGAGTAGGATCATGACATCGCTGACAAATAAGTTAGATCTGAGCATTGCGGCGGCCTTTCCTGAAAGCTTAGTCTATCCCAAACCAAAAACAACTATCTAATGCCTAATGAGAAACCTAATTTATTGAAAAGAAAACTAGCTAACTAGAAATTGAAATAACTAAATTAAAAAACTTACCTCGGGTTACCTCCCGAGAAGCGCCTTTCTTTAATGTCATTGTAGCCTATCATATTCCTGTGCACACATCTTACAAAAGACATCATAGCACAATAAATTGAAAGCATAAAATGGGAAACTCAAGAACCCTTTCAATCTATCAAAGAGTCTAGCATGACTCTCTCCTGTAGGAATATGATACCACCAACACAGTTCCGCTGATGGCTTCTCAAAATAGCAATCAAAAGGATCAACATAATCACCATTACCTTTCAAATTGCAAAAGCTTACCTCTATTACCTCTTGAGCCTCAGCTGATGGCTCTGGACCTGGTTCATCAATGGACAAGCTCATAATGGATGTTGCAGATGGAGTAGGAGACACATCACATGTAACCTCATGCGCCGACTCATGAGATTCCAAGTCAGGAAGCACTAGACCATCTCCTCCATCATCTAAGAAACTATCGTTGTCTGCAACCAATTCCTCTTCATTCGGCATGTCATTGTCATGTTGAAACCACATAGGAGGGAATGAACTAAGTGTAATGACTTCGATAGGATCTTACATTCTTGCATCATTTAAAGACTCAAGGGGTGGTGGGGTGGGTTTCTCAAAATCAAGAGAAGAAGATGTTGATGGGGGCTCATTAGTAGCAGTGTGGCGATCGCCGCCCTCCTACGGCGGTTGCCGCTCCTCAGAATTTTCACCCTCCGTTACTACTTCAACTCCTTCTTCTAAGCCCCTTTCCTTCTCACGTTTAGCAATTAAAATTTGAACGAGTTCGTTCATCTGATTCTCCAAGTTCTTACTGCTCTCAGCTTGCTCTTGCAACACTTGTGTAAGGCTATGGAATGGATCCTCCGGGTATGTGACAGAGTCCTCCATTGGCAGAGGAGACGTGGCGAGCAATTCTTCTTGTGCAACATGGTAATCCATGTAACAGAAGAAATCCCACAACCCCGACAATCCTCATAACCGCTTCAGGTCTCCGTTACTCATGTACTCAACAAGTGCTCGCGGCTCAACAGTCATCCCATCAATTATGAAAATAATCATATCTCGGATGCTGAATTGATAACCCCATGAACCAAGGTCGTCAACATACTCATGCAATCTAGTGAAGTATTAGTGAAAGTTCTCACCTTCAAACTGCGCTAATCTCAACATCTTAAAAAGTTAATAGCAAGGGCGTTGTGAACCGTAAGATAGGCTCACAACAAAGTTAGATATATGCACAAAAATCAATAAATACACAAAACAAAGAAATAAAATTGATTCCCCGGCAACGGCGCCAATTTGATGGACGGTTTTTAGTCGCCTAAATCGTATCAAAATAAAACTCAAACCTACAAACTAGTATAGTAAGTAAGTAAGAGGTCGATCCCACAGAGAATCAAGTAATTCTCAGCAAAGTATACTTACCAATTAATATAAAGGGGGGTTTTGGTTGATTGAAATAAGAAAGAAAACAAAATAAACTATAAAGAGATTGATGCAAAACAATTTAGAGAAGATCGCTCTACCTACAACTATCCACTTTATTTGGTTGAATTGATATTGTAACTTCCTCTTGTCCTTTTAGTCTTCCTATGAATGCCCTTATCCCAACCTAATATAGTTACTAGTCCAACCAGTTCTAGAAACCCTTATCAATCAAACAGTCCCTAAAGAAGGATTTAACCCAATTGATAGCTTTAAGTTCAGAGATTAACCAAGGTATTTGCAGTCCCTAAAGAGGGATTTAACAACACATCCAACTTCCTACTCATTCAATTAGTTCAACCAGCCCTAAAGGAACAAGTTTGCCACTTAGGTTAAGGTTCACAACCAGGAATCTACAAAACCTTAGCAATTGAATTTATTCTAACTAGTTGCGCGGGCTAGATAGAATAAAACAATAGAAGATCAAGCACAAAGAAGTTGAAGCATTCAAATATAGGAAATAAGGAACAAGATTCAGAAACTCACAATCAATCCAAATAAAGCTTCAAATTGCAAGTAGAACGAAGAGAGTTTAGCCGCCCATGGCGAACATCGCGCTCTCTCTAATTGTCTGATAGAATGTGGAATAGAATAGAAGTGATTCAAAAATAACTAAAAAGTGGCCTTTTGTATCATCCAAAGTCGGCCATCAACAAAAACCAAAAAGGATCCTAGGGTTTTTAATCAAAACGACGCGTATAAACGCTGACGGTAGATGCGGCGGCCGCTACATCAACATTGTTTTTGCATCGACCCTGGCGGCGGCCGCTGCACACCATGCGGCGGCCGCTGCATCGGTCTTTCCCGGAAAATCCGTTTCGAATTTGCTCTTCTTGTCAAAACGAAAGTTCTAGATCTTCGAAAGAGCTTTCCAACGCATGGTCATAATAGTCAATCGGACAACCGAGGCCTCCAGAAAGTGCAAAACAAGTTCAGCATGTCTGGCGACAACTTCTGCAGACTTGTTCTTTGTTTAGGTTCGCTTCTTCTTCTCAGGACCTCTTGAGATCTTCATGTAAGCTTCTTCGATCAACTATACATCCTCATATAATGCTTCATCGACCCATGTCTCATCCTCGGATCTACAATTACCTGAAATAATCAATAAAAACGTGTAGATTCCGACTCCACCAACATAGAGAGCAAATATGCTATTTGTACTTAATCCATGCATGAAATGCATCTTAACTAAACTAAATGAAACCTATTATGCCTACCAAAATGCATGCTATTAGTCAATTTAGGGGAAGAATTAATGAATGTCCTTTAGAGCATGTCACCACTTTCATAGACTTATGCGAAGCTATAGCTGATGGTGCTAATCTTGAATACTTAAAACTAAATGCTTTTCGTTGGTCCCTTGTAGGAATAACCCAACAATGGCTGGAAGGATTGCCTACACGATCAATTCACACTTGGAATGAACTGCATGACCTGTTCCTCAACAAGTTATTTCCTCTTGCAAAGACAGATGCCCTCAGACAACAAATCACGGCTTTCAGACAAAAGTCAGGGGAACCATTAACACAAGTTTGGGAGTGCTACAAAATGCTTCTGAAATCCTGTCCTACGCATGGACAACCGTCCTACGTCATTCAGGAGATCATCTTCAACTGTCTGGATGCGTCTACTAAGGATCAGATCAAAAACTACACCAACTATGAGTATCTTGGATACATTCCACGCCGAGCATGGGAGGTATTTGAGACATTGGCCAACTACGACAACACATATGGGACTTCTGTGGCCGCTTCCGAAGAAAGGTATGAAAGGCCTGCCCCATCTATGATGTTGTATGTGCCACCAAAAGAAGTTGATCCAGGCATCAGGGACCAGTTCCACAACGATCAGGTGCGCCGTCTCATTAAACAGGTAAAATTCCTCTATAAAGATAAACCTTGTTTGGAATGTGGGTCTATGAGGCACAACACTATTGCGTGCCCACACGTTGATCAAGTACAACAAGGAGAAACCCACGAAGAGGTAGGGTATGCGGAGGGACACTACTCAGGGCCACATTAGAATCAGAACTAGAGCTACTATCGCCAGCCCCAGCATCAGAACCCCCCTCTCTACAGAGCACCTGGTCACCCCTACAGAAAAGGTATGAAGGATGACCTGCAGACCATCCTTGAGGAAATGCGGAGGAACCATTCAGACACCAAGCAGTCTATCAATTCCATCTACACTCAGATGCATGGTGTCAACTCTAGGCTTGGGGAAATTGATATATGGCGGAAATCAATGGAAACTCAGATGGGTCAACTAGCAGCATCCGTCCCCAGACAATCAGGTACGCTTCCTGGAATCCCTGAACCTAACCCTAAGGGTAAATCTACTGGACAGGTAGCTGCCATGAACCTAAGGAGTGGGCGACAGATGCGGACGCCAGAGCAAACGACAGAGGAAATGGGCACTGGAGACCAGTCGATATCAACCAACCCATTCGATATCGACCAGTCCTCAGTCGATATCGACCACCTATAACTCGAAATCGACCCAACTCCTCAGCAAATCCCGAGGCCAGCAGATCAACTCGATATCGACCAGAAACTGGTCGATATCGACCAGACTCCAGTCGATTTCGACCATCCCCACTCGACATCAGCACCTCCGCCGAAGAAAAAGCTGTCTTTCCCGACAAAATCTCCAAAGGACCCTGCAGAGAAGAAGTTCCGGCGTTTCATCAAGATGCTTCAAAGGCACAACGTCACCATACCTTTCACAGAACCTCTTAATGAGATGCCATCATATGTCAAATTCCTAAAGGAGATTCTGAGCAAAAAGCGGTCAATGGTTGAGATCGCAGAGGAGTGCAGCCAGATGGACGTTCTTGAGAAAAGGCCAGATCCAGGTAAGTTTGCTATAACCATTGGATTTTGTCAATACAGATTTAATGCTTTATGTGACTTGGGAGCCAATGTAAGTATAATACCTTTATCAATCTGGTCCAAGATTAAGATAGGTGCCTTAGAGTCTGTGGATGCTAAGCTATATATGGCGAACAACACGGTGGTCATCCCAATAGGCATGGTGGACAATGTGCCAGTACAAGTAGGTAAGTTCTCTATCCCTGCTGATTTCTTAGTTATTGATATGGAGGAGGACCCTGCTTGTCCAATTATTCTAGGAAGGCCTTTCTTGGCGACGGTGGATGCAAACATAAGCGTAAGGAAGGGGGTGCTCACTTTCAACATCAGTGATGAGGAAATTGAGTATTTCTTTAATAAAACTGAAAGGCATACAGGTCCCATGGAAGAAGTCCATATCAGCCGGGTACATTACTTGCGGGGAGCCTAAGGTAAGAAATATGACCCCCGAAGAGCTAGAAAAGAGGGATATGGAAGCCAAGGTGGAGGAGATCATGGCCATCCTAAACGAAGAAGTAGAGAATCCACTCGACATAGACCCAGGTAAGTCGATATGGACTAACTATTTTTCAGATGCTTTGCCAGGTCTTAAGTATTGGGTCAAAATCGACTAGGAAAAATCAACTGAGTCACAATCTAGGTCGATATCGACCACCATGACTCGAAATCGACCTGCCCATGTTGAACCATCTTCCCCAAAAATCGAGCAGAGGAAAATCGAGCCAAAGCACTCGATATCGACCCAACCTGGTCGATATCGACCCATCCACATCGAGCCGATTCCACCCGTCGAGCAGAAACCTACCGATTTTGAGTCAGGTAACTCGATATCGATCGACCCTACTCGATATCGATCTCCCCAAATCGAGCAGTCTTCCCCATAATCGACTGAATCTCCACCAGAGCAGCAGAGCTCGATATCGAGTGACCCTACTCGATATCAACCAGACCCCGAGGTTGCGAAATCCAATTCTGCGAAGGTAAGCCAAGGTATGGATCTTTCTTCTCCTATTTCAATTAATGATTTATCTATACATGGGAGAGGTTTGCCTTGATATGTGTGCTTATGCAGGATTTCCAATGATGAGCCCAAGGTATACGAAGTTGGAGACAAAGTCTATGTTTCCAAATCAAATGATCATTGGTTCCCTAACAAGTTCAAGAAGAAGAGGATGGGCCCCTTCACGGTGAACAAGATCCATTCCGAAGGAATACAGCTGATGGACAAGAATGGAGTCATGTATGAAGCCCTAGCTACATGGGCCCTGCAAATGCCACATTGAGCTTAATGGAGAAAGTTGCCCTAGCGACTATAAAGTCTAGAGCTTGTAAATAGACATTTATTTTTGGGATTTTGGACATTGTTTCTTTTGTTTTTAGTTTTGGACATTATTTTCTATTGTTGGTATTTCTCTTCTAATTTTTTCAAGAACAAGGAAGAATGTAGAAAGTCAAAATCGACCAGGGCCACAGCAGCACTTGCATTTAATTTCTGACAATCTGCACATCTGTCTAGTGAGTTTCTTTCTTTACCCTTATTTTTTATACATTGAGGACAATGTAATGTTTAAGTATGGGGTGGAGGAAGGGCTTACTTTGTGCATATTTATTTGACATTATTTGTGCATGTTTAAAATTTATTTCTTGAATTGCTTATACATGGTTGTTTTGGAATTCATATTTGATTTATGGGCTTATGTGCCTATGTTTTCCAAAGTTTGAAAAAATGACCCCCATTGAATTTTTTTTATAAGTGTCATGGAAGCTTCATTGAACTCGACGATGCAAAATTGGATTCATTAGAGATATAGCATGAAATTGCCTAGTAAAGGGAAGTCACAATGAAGTGCATTATTTTCTTGAAAACCATGAAAGGAGGTAAAATTTGATATTGCTTTTGACATGTTGCATGATAAGAGGATGGAGGACTCTATATTTCCATATAATGCTCATATTGTTATAATCCTTAGCATTTTAGCAATACCTATGCTTATGCATCACAAAAGCCATACTGAGCCTTATTTAATATTATTGCTCCACATGATCTAAATATTGCCCATTCTTTACCTTATTTCCTATCCGGGGATTATGTTGAGAATGAAAGCTACATTATGGAGATTATTATATGGTGTTTGTGTTGTTGTTATTATAGAAGTTTGGCAGGAATGTTTGAAATATATGGAAAATTTAATGAGTGAAAGAAAATCCAGTCACCTCAAGAGATAAAGGTAGATCTACCCTGCTCGCTAAGATAATAGTTTGGCGAGATGGGACACACAGGTGAGGAGTCCAAAGCACTAAGTATCCGGGGCCATTCATGACACCCATGTTTGCGACTCGCGAGAAGGCAGTGTTGAGGTTAGAGAGGTAAAAGCATAATATTGAAAAAAAAAAGCAATGAGCGAATGAGCGAAAGGTGATGATTCTTATGAAGAAGGAATGTGGTATGAAAGTTTGGAAAGTACTCCATTTCCCCGGATCATTAGCACCAAATTGCCAAAAATCGCCCACCTTTAGCCTTTTACCAATCTACTCCTTATTGAGCTTAGTTAAAGTCTTCTTGATTATTAATGCTTTGTCACTTATGAATTGTTTTGCGTAAACCTCCTTTTGTGAGTAGATGTTGCTTTTAATTGCACATGCATGGATTTGTGACACTAGCACCTTTTCGAGGATGGTAATTGATTGCAGTGACATATAAGAATGAATCTAAGATGTTGAGAGTTTGAATTCTTCCCCTGAATGACAATTAAAAGCATTGCTTGAGGACAAGCAAGCTTAAGTATAGGGTGTTTGTTGTGAGCCTAATTTGCCATTTTTTATACTTACTTTTATATCGTTTTCTGCATACATTTCATGCATTCGGGCTAGAATAGTTCAGGATCTATGTAGTTTATGTTTATTTGCCAATTATGGAATCTACACCAGTTTCTGTTTCATTTCGCAGAAATCGAGGCAATTTAAAGCAGTTCAGAGAAAGGAGGAAAAGCTCGAAGTCAACTACATAAAGTCCGGGGTCAAGGAGTAGCGGAACCAGGACAAATCGAGCTGGAAACAAGAAAATCGACTCGACATCATCTAGTCGATATCGAGTACCCTAAGTCGATATCGAGGAGCCAGTCGATTTCCACCCAGAAAAGCCAGAATCGACTAAGGAAGAAAAGATCAAGTCGATATCGAGTACTGCAAGTCGATATCGAGTTGGCCCAAAATCGAGCAAGAACCAGAACTCGACCTGGGAAGCTGAAGAAGAAAAACGAAGGTCGATATCGACCATGCAAAGTCGATATCGAGTTGAGCGAGGTCGATGTTCATCTCTGTAGCCGAAATCGAGTTGCTGAAGTGAAGTGAAGAAAACGAAGGTCGATATCGAGTGGTGCCCAGTGGCCGATTTCGAGCTAATCTGAGTTCTAATCAAAGTTCTATCCAAAGTCCAATGGAGATATTCACAAGATCAAATTCTATCAAGTTCTATCAAGATGGAAGAGATATTTATCTACTTTAGATATAGTTCCCTTTTAGATATTATTTCAATTCCTTTATCATAATGTTTTATCTTATATTATTAGATAGATTTAGATATAGTTGTTCCATCCTAAAATAGCTATATGGAACACTATAAATACAGCCTTAGGGGCTGAGTTTTATTCATTCAATTTCAGAGACAATTAGTTACATAGAGAGAGAAAGAGAGAGGTTGAGCCGATTGAGGTTGGAGAAGGCGAGAGCGGGATTTGGCTTCGATTGGTTGTAAGTCTTATTTAGTTTATTTCATGCAATTTAGTTTCCTTTTATTATTGATGTCTTTCTTGATGATGAAGAGCGAGTAGTCACCCAACTTCTAGGGTCGGGGTGAGCCCGACGGTAGCCATGTGAGGTGATGCGGTAAAGGTACAATCTTTTGATGCAAATCCGTCTTCTATCCCTACAAGCATGATTCTTTTGCAAAAGTTGAAGGTGATCCTTGTTTATGTTATTGAAGCGAAAGTGATCTTAATACAACTTGGATTAATTATGTGAAAAGGGTTAGTAACAATTAGGGTTTATGCGAAAGCCTCTATCTTCCTATTTGTTAATAACGAAAGTTATTTGATGAAAAACATGATCTTTTATGCCTTTATATGTTATTTTACATGGTTATCGTTGTGGTGTTGAAACTCTGATCTTGGAAGTCTTTTATTTACTGATTTATTTCACAAAGTGGCGATTTTAAGTTTCTGTCCCAGTTGATTTCGAGTTGTTTGCAGTCGATATTTCTACTCGATATCGAGTCCTACAGGTCGATATCGACCAAGTTTCTGCTTTCTGAGTTATTTTTCTTCTTTCTTCTGTGTTTTACTGTTTCTGCTAAGTTTAAAACTGAAAAGGCGGGCGCTGAAACGCTTCCTGGTGGATCGATCCTGACTGCCTTCTACTACAACGGGAGGAAGTCTTGTATTTATTTGCTGAGACAAGGAGTCAGTTTGCTTTATATTTTATTTATATTTCATACTTGACCATCCTCTTGCAACAACAGTTATTGTTGTGGTGGATCCTTAACTTGGAAGCGTTTTATATTATTGTTGAAACCACTTTTGATATGTCTGATCATCGCTTCTTTATTCATTCTTTCATCTTTCGACCTTTCTTTGTCAAACAAAAAGTTATTGTTATGCGTTTTTCTATACTCGACATCAACATCTACAGACTACCGCTCGACAATGATCGCTTCATCTTTGTCGACAACAAATTTTCCCTATATTCCCGAACCCCGAAACACTAAACTAGAACCGATGACTTCTCTCCTGAGGACGAACATGATTCCACTATTCTATAGAGGGGTCTTGACTACAAATTTATTTGGTCGAGAAACCCTTTCATTAGTAGGCACAAAAGAAGCACATAAAAGATGCACATAACATATAATTGATCATTAAACCAAATATTGCTAAAGGAACAAAATAGATACCAATATCTCAACTTTCCCAAGACTTCATAAACAAACCCTAGAACCCTACCATTATAAACCAGGATTTTGTATGCGAGAAACCTAATTGAACTACCATTTGAGGTATACAAAATCAATGACAGGAATCTCAAGGAACCATCAAGTATCGACATTTCAAGGCCCGAATAGAAGCTAGTAGGCCAACCAAAAAGAAACCAACATTTTTCATGAGACAACAAGTGTCTTCTTTTCTTTTTCCAGAGGAATAATATGATTCTATCAATCATGCCAAGGAAAATTCAATTAACAATCATTAAGGAAATCTGATCTTTAGTGCTCTTGCAAATTAAGATGTGTTTCCTTGATTCACCTCATCTGAAAAGGAAGCACATAGAAGTTAGTCAACGCAACAGAAAACGACTTAATGGTGTAGTGCTTATTCCAATAGGCCTCAAAATCCCTCAAAAAAAATCAGGAATATAATAAACAACTTGCAAATTAAAGTAAATGCACCATTACAACCATTATGATATTTGCTTTCTCTGCATTCTTTTCAAATCCAATGACCATGTTGTTGAACAATAAAAAAAATACTATGAGCAAACCACTAATCTATGAGCAACAAATGACACATAAGTAATAAGTATGTCCAAGAACTTGAAAGGGTAACAAAATTTGAGATTACCCAAGTTGATCTATTGCAATCACCCTGAAACGATTGGCAAGAGCATCGAAATTCTAGTAGAAAAAGCCTTGAGATGCGCCATAACCGTGGAAAGAAACCAAAGTAGGAGCATCCTCCTTACTATAAAAAGTAATCATGTTAATGAATCTTGGCTCATTGCTTGCAGATCTAAACCACCTGACATTTGAACCTAGCGGCCCAGTATCCATGCGAACTTTCTCTTGGGCGTAAAGAGTTCTAAAATTTAACCAAAAAATCTCCCTTATGAATTTCAGAAGCACGTCATTTCAGTCACCATATTATCACAAAAGAAGTATCCAATAACAAAATACAAAACATAACATAACAATATCATGACAATCATTAACAATCACTGAATTTAACACAACTAATGTGAAAGTACATACCTTTGTTTACATTAAGATTATCCACTATTGCCGGCATTAGATGTGAGATTTTTGGCAAGCCATTAATATACCACCCCTTTTGCTCATCTCCTTTAAATATGCATCAACTTTCGGATGCTTGGTACTGCCAACCAGCTTACCTTCATCTTCTTTGCCATCCAGTCCCTCTATCGCAAGTCGAATTTGAAAAAGGATAGTTAAATCAAGACATAATCGAGCAAGATGAGACCAACCATGTAAAGATCGAGATGAGACCAGCCATATAACAACTTGTTAATCATCCATCGCCCCAATAAATCAACCTCTGTTGCTTTCTTCGAATGATGGGAACCTCTACGATGGCTCTTTGTAGGCCAAAAACTCGAGGAGTAGCTTCTTGATACCTCTTGAGCAGTTACTAAATTAAAAACGATAAATTGGTGGTTCTCGCACCAAAGACAAAGGTGTGACTGGAATCCCTCAAGCTTGAGGACCGTCAACTGCTTGGAGATTGGAGATATGGTGTTAGGGTTTGTGCAACAATTTCCATCCTTGAAGCATTTCTTAAAAAGTAACCACTCTGAAAGAATGTGGGTTGGGAGAGAAAGAAGTTATCGGAAATAGAGGGAGTATTGGATGATGTGGGGATGATATGGACCGCTAACTCACGTTCTACTTGATTAGTTTCCCGACCACGTAGTATAATATTAATGTGTTGCAGGTTGACATAGAGACACCAACTGCTGAAATAGGGAAGTGATACTCTTAGCTTTTGATATATGGATTCTAAGCATTTGGTTAAGCCGCATAGAATGGTTTTAGTTTTAGTACTAGTGTAATACCCGTGCCTTGAAGGCACGGAAGCTTGATCCATTTTAATTTGAACATCATTTTATATATCTATCTATTAATATTAATAGATAGATAGGTGGATAGATAGATAGATAGATAGATAATACTTGCATGGTTGGTGAGAAAATATGAACATATGTGAAAGTTAATTTATACTCCGTAGCATTTTATAAACTGACAATTGGATATGGGTCTATGTAGAGTATAAATTTCCAAAAATAAAATATAACAAGATTCAAATTTAAGTTCAATGTATGTAGACGAATTATGAGAATCTTGCAATCGGAAAAAAAAAATGGAAACATATCCCAATATTTACGACAATATAATCGGAAAAAAATCGGAATGGATTCAAATCTTATTTAAAATTGGAAACAAATATTTTAAAGTTTTCATAATAATATCAGGGAATAGCACTAAATACCACTTTTTCAAAAATCTTTGCAAAAATGCCACCATTTTCGAAAAATTTGCAAGAATACCATTTTTTCCAAAAATTTGCAAAAATGCCAAGGTAAACCCTCCCCCCAAACCCGCTATTCTAGGTTATTATGCCCAAAAAAAATTAAATTACAGGCATTGGCAACCCTCGTTTGGGTGCCTTGGTTCGTAGTGGTGGTTCGTGGGCGTCGTCGGGGTTGTCCGGCCCGGCCCCAGGGCGAGGCCGGCGGCGGTGGAAGGCCAGCGGCGGCGGCCCGGCGGTGGAAGAGGTGGGCTCTGGCGCTCTGGGTTGTTGCTGTTCTCTCTCCTCTCCCTCGCTCTTGCCTTTTTCTCAGATCTGGGCGTTGGTAAGGGTTTCTCCGCCGCCGCTTGTCCAAGGTTGGTTGTCAGGCTGATAGGGGGTGGTCTTGGGTGTGAGCCAGGCGAGATGGGGCTAGTAATGTCGGCCTTCCTGGTTCGACGGATCGCTGCAGCGAGATGGCTATTCCTCAGCGGTGGTGTGGTGGGTGGAAGGCCGGCCCCAGGGTGAGGCCGGCGGCGGTGGAAGGCGTGGGCGCCGCTTGCTCTCTCGCTCTCTACTTCGTCTTCTTCGTCCCTGTTCTCTCTCACCTGCCGCTTGCTCTCTCTCTAAATATTTCTTCGTCCCTGTTCGTCTTCTTCATCCTTGGTTTCCATTTTGTAGAGAAGAGTTCCGAAATGGGGTGACACGGGTTTGACATTGGGTGACACGGGTTTCCATTTTGTAGAGAAGGGTTCCGAAATGGGGTGACACAGGTTTGACATTGGGTGACACGGGTTTCCATTTTGTAGAGAAGGGTTTGACATTGGGTGACACGGGTTTCCATTTTGTAGAGAAGGGTTCCGAAATGGGGTGACATGGGTTTGACATTGGGTGACACGGGTTTCCATTTTGTAGAGAAGGGTTCCGAAATGGGGTGACACGGGTTTGACATTGGGTGACACGGGTTTTCATTTTGTAGAGAAGGGTTCCGAAATGGGGTGACACGGGTTTGACATTGGGTGACACGGGTTTCCATTTTGTAGAGAAGGGTTCCGAAATGGGGTGACACGGGTTTGACATTGGGTGACACGGGTTTCCATTTTGTAGAGAAGGGTTCCGAAATGGGGTGACACGGGTTTGACATTGGGTGACACGGGTTTCCATTTTGTAGAGAAGGGTTCCGAAATGGGGTGACACGGGTTTGACATTGGGTGACACGGGTTTCCATTTTGTAGAGAAGGGTTCCGAAATGGGGTGACACGGGTTTGACATTGGGTGAAACGGGTTTCCATTTTGTAGAGAAGGGTTCCAAAATGGGGTGACACGGGTTTGACATTGGGTGACACGGGTTTCCATTTTGTAGAGAAGGGTTCCGAAATGGGGTGACACGGGTTTGACATTGGGTGACACGGGTTTCCATTTTGTAGAGAAGGGTTCCGAAATGGGGTGACACGGGTTTGACATTGGGTGACACGGGTTTCCATTTTGTAGAGAAGGGTTCCGAAATGGGGTGACACGGGTTTGACATTGGGTGACACAGGTTTCCATTATGCAGGTTTGGGTTCGAGCTGTCAGCGGGTTCAAATCTGGTGTGAGATTGGGAGTTTTTGAGTGGTTTCGGGGGCGATTGGCTCGAATCTTGTCCGTCTAGCTCTTATTCTGGCCGGATCTGGTGCCTCGTTGTCAGATCTGGTCGCTGTCGGGTCGGATCTGGTGCGTGGTCGCTGCTCGCCGTCAGATCTGGTTGTTCCCGAGCTTAACGTGGATCTGTGCTTCTTTCTCCTCAGATCTGGTCGGCGGCGGTGGAAGGCCGGCTATCTGTCGAAGCTCAGCAACGCCGAGATCGTCTCCCTGCTCCAGTACCACGCGCTCAACACCTACAACCCTAAGGGCTCTTTGAAGACCAACAAGGACGTCCTCACAACGCTCGCCACCAACGGCGCCGGGAAATACGGTCTCAAAGTGAAGACCGTCGGCGACGACGTCTCCGCTCCTCCCGTCGTCATCTTCACCGTCGATAGCGTGCTCCTCCCCGAGGAGCTCTTCGGCAAGTCTCCCACATCGGCACCTGCTCCAGCGCCGGAATCTCTCTCTCCGTCTCCAGCAGATGCTCCGGCCTCCGATTCTCAGACGCCGGCGGTTTCACCTCCCGCTCCAATGATCGCTGCACCGGAGGAGTCTCCCGCTGGGGCTCCATCGTCCAAGTCAGCCGACAGTGCCGCCGACAATCTGGTGGTGGTTCTCTCTCTCTCCCTCCCTCTCTCTCTCCCCCTTGTGAGAACCTGCAACTGGCTTAATCCTTCCCAGTTTTATTTGCAAAAATACCACCAATGGTAGTTGTGCAAATTTTCCAAAAAAATGGTATTTTTGCAAACCCACACCAAAAAAGTGGTATTTGTGCAAATTACCCTAATAATATTGACCAATAAGAAAATTTCAATTGAATAAAAAATTCAACGTTAATTGTGGACGTGATACGTCAGCAAAATGCTAGCAGAATTAGTAATATTAATATGTCTCAATATTTACGGTAATATAACCAAAAATAAAAAAAGGGAATGGATTCAAATCATATTTAAAATAGGAAATAAATATTTAAAAGTTTCCGTAATAATACTGACCAATAAGAAAATCTCATTTGAATAAAAAAATTCAAATTTAATTGTGGGCGTGACATGTCAGCAAAATGCTAGAAGAATTAGTAATATTAATAGATAGATAGATATATATATTGCAATCGGAAAAAAATTGAAACATGTCTCAATATTTACGGCAATATAACCGAAAATAAATAAAAAGGGAATGGATTCAAATCATATTCAAAATAGGAAACAAATATTTTAAAGTTTCCATAATAATATTGACCAATAAGAAAATCTCATTTGAATAAAAAATTCAACTTTAATTGTGGGTGTGACACGTCAGCAAAATGCTAGCAGAATTAGTAATATTAATAGAAGATAGATAGATTAATAGATATATATATTGCAATCGGAAAAAATAAATAAAAACATGTATTAATATTTATGGCAATATAAACGAAAATAAATAAAAAGGGAATGGATTCAAATCATATTTAAAATAGGAAACAAATATTTTAAAGTTTTCATAATAATATTGACCAATAAGAAAATCTCATTTGAATAAAAAAATTCAACTTTAACTGTGGGCGTGACACGTCAGCAAAATGCTAGCAGAATTAGTAATATTAATAGATAGATATCGATTCTTTTTTTTTTATCCAAAAAAAATATTGATTCATTTTTAGATAACGAGGTTAAAAATCCAATTAGCTCGTTGATACTTGATAGATAGCCCAATGTCTTACTTATGGGCCCATTTATTGAACATATATTGCCCAATTAGCCCACTTATTTGAAAGAGTCCAAGGTAGTGTAATGATCCAGATTACTCCGTAGTTATCAAGAATTCAAGATGAATGTGCTTCTCTGAGTTCTCTCAGCAACAATAAAATGAACGTGCTTACTTCTTACTGCCTCTTTTCTAATATGCAATTCGTTTGATTTTATGACACATTTTTTTAAGAATTAAAAACTATATAAAATATTATTTTTAATTAATTTTTTAAAAATAATATTATACTACCTCCGTCTAAAAATATATTGTCTTTACTATTTACGCACGCTTTTTTAAGAAGGTAAAAACTATATAAAATATTAACTTTTTTAATAATTACAAACTTATTGATAATAAGTTTGTAATTATCAATAAGTTTGTAATTATTAAAAAAATTTAATAAAAATTTAATATTTTATATAGTTTTTAGTTCCTAAAAAAGCGTGCATTAATAGTAAAAGTACATGTATTTTTGGACGGAGGGAGTACTTATTAATACAAAATATTTGTGAATTTTGTAGCAGTAATTACAGGAATTGCAGTACTCCATATATTTTTCTGAATTTAGCTATTGAAGACTTTATTCAGTAACCTTAGAGCATATTTATCATTGAGCCATGTCCCAGACTCACTGTTTACTTTTTAACTGTATGAGTCTCAAACAAGCTTTTCACTTTTTCAGTAAATTATTAGTGAGTTCCGTCTCGGACTCCTAACTTACCATTTTCTTTATCTATTTCTTTTTTCCTTCAAATAAACAAAGCTATTATTATTTTTTTATTATATTATTATTATTATTATTATTATTACTTAGGCTATGTTCTTGGGGAACCTCGGCTATGTTTGACAATATAATCTAGTTTATATAGATATATAGATAATCTTCATTTTTTTTATTAAAAAAAATGTCTTCAAAAATAGGTTATTGAGAACAGTCAATTCTCTACCAGATATAGATGAATTCAAATTTAACAACTTCATTACACGTTTTTTAAATGAGGAAATGCAAGTAAATAGGTTGGTAATGTTGTTACATTTACAATTTATTTAAGCCGAATGTTTGATTTGATTTGAGTGCATAGACTCGGTTTCTTTTTATTTACAGTATCATTTTTAACCCATAATCATGCCTTAAAATCTGCAAATAAAAAGGAGTAGCATTTTCAAGAATTTACAGAATATTTTAGCGAGGATCTTGCAAAATCACTGTAAAATTAATGTCAGTGATTTTGAACGGAGAAAGGAGTGTTTGTTTGTGTTTCCTCCCAAACATGAATTAAGCTAGTCAACCCCACGGCACCCCATTAACTTCCCACTCTCTGAGAGTGCTGAGAACCAAATCCCCAGCTGTACAAACCACATGTCTTGATTTACTTCCCGTGATTTCAGTTTACTGTCATTTGAGTTTCTTCATCGTTACATCGCTGTAGATTTTCAGTTCATCATAGTTTCAAGTTTATGTGCAACTCACTATCCTAAACAATCACAATTCCGAGTTGTATCGATTCTCTCGCTCCATCGCTATAACAATAAATTGAATCAATTCCAATGAGAAGTAGAAAATGGAAAAAGGAAATAATAATCAACAACAACCAAAAATAAAAAAAACAAACAATCAATCAGATCCAATTCCACATCACAATCTAATATCTATGACTACGACATACCAGAATAAATTAAACAACACAACAAAAAAATTCGGAAAATAAAATATAACTGAAAAACAGAATCTAAAGATCAGTGTAGTAGATCAGATCTAGAACAACATCACCGAAGCTACGGCCACCATGGCGAAGGATCCGAGTGCCAATCCACTAACAGAGGCGCTGTTCTTAGAGGAGGTGGGAGAAGCGGCCGGATTTGCGGCAATGGAGGCGGGAGAAGCCGCGACGCCGGGGCTACCGGCGGAAGGGGAGGCGGAAGGAGAGGAAGAGGGAGGAGCTGGAGGAGATGAGGTTGGAGACGAGGAAGGCGGAGTGCTGGTGGAGGGAGAGGCGGCAGGAGGCGAGGTAGTGGTAGGAGGCGCGGCGACTGAGGTCGGCGGCGACGCGGTCGGCGATTTCTTCGGGGAGGCGGCGGGAGAGGCGGTGGGAGACTGAGCGAGTGAGGAGACCGCGAGGAAGGCGATCACCGCGGCGAAGAGCATCGCTCTCATGGCTGCCATTGTAGAGTCGGAGAGAGAGATCGGAGATCCGGAGGTGCAGCTAGAGAGGGAGAGAGCGATGGGGGAGAGGGAGAGAGAAAATGGGGGTTGGGAGAATATATACAGAGGGTTTTGGGAGGCTCGAAATTATTTTATGGAAATTTTTATTTATTTATTTAAAAAGTAGGGGAAATTAAAAGCAGTTAATAGTTGTCGTTTGGAGTCCGCTAATGATAAGGTGACAACTCAGGAAGGAAGAGCAAGAGGGAAGGTCCGTCCAAAATGACGCCGTTTTGGGGATTCTTCAGTGCTACACCTGGTTTATAGGCAGCAGTGCAGCACCGTTCCCCGTTGATTCCACCGCATGACAGTACTGACGCCAGATTATACTCATCGGACGGCTGAGATCCATAGTAGGACAACTGTAGGATGGTTATCTACCCGTTTATGTATTTTACCTTTTTGTTTAATCAAATATTGTTCTCCGTCGTCTGTAATGGTTGGAGTAGTTCATCGTAGTTCGTTTTTGTTGTAAAGTTACTTCTACTTGTTTCATAGCGTCGTTTTCTATTCTTATTGTATGTTTACACGGTTTTCGCCTACCGATTCATCGACCTCTCGAGAATCGGACTTGCCTGATCTCGAAAGGAATGAGATATGATGGGTTCCCTAGTAAGGAAACCTTAAAAACTCAAGAAAGAAATAATGATGGGGGACATGAGTTAGAGGATAGGAAAGAGAATGAGAGGGATTTAGGGTAAGTGGTGAGGCTATTTTTAATTTTATACTTTCTCCGTTAATTAAAATTTGATGTTGTACTATTCATGCACATTTTTTTATGTGCTAAAAACTATTAAAATATTTGCTTTTTTAATAAATATTTTTAATAATTTCATAGTTATTACTATTAAGTATAAATTTATAAAAACAAATGTAAAAAATAGTTAATATTTTATATAGTTTTTATCATTCTAAAAAAGTGTACCTCAATAGTAAACGACGAGTTTTAATTAACCAATGGAGTATTATTTAGGTTATAATAAAAGGGCTTGTAGGGATGTAAGTAAAAAATTAAGTTGGGTTTCTTAAGGAGAGTGAAAAATAAAAATGAGAGTTAAGAAACCGAATTGGGTTTCATGATGTGAATGTTCTTAAGCTTTTGTATACTATCGTCGTTCCATGATGGATGAATTTTTAGACGTAAGTTTTTTTTTTATAGAAGAAACCACAAATACTTTAACTAGCTCAAGTCATCAGTTAACAATTTCACAACTACCTCGAGAAAACAAGATTGAAACTCTATTACATAATCTGTCGTTGGCCTTATGCAGCGGAAGCACTCGAATTCAGGAAATCAAGAACAGAGAAAATGGGAAAATGGAAGAAGAAAACACATTGCATTAGTTGTTCGGTTGGTTACAAGGTGAGGCTTTTATACACAGATTTGCAACAACCACTATCATTTAAGTCGTACACGTGGCACTTGATGATCACCTCTCTACAAGGGGAAAAGTAGCAGGTTTGCAGTCACCAAGATTGGTGTCTTTTAAGATATCAATGATATACTTGGGTTGATTAAGTGTGGTTCCAATGGTAGATCGAGCCACCTCAATGCCTAGAAAGAATCTGACCATTCCCAGATCCTTGATAGTAAAAGCTTGATGCAACTGAGCCTTTGTATGTGTGATGAACGAGACATCAGACCCAGTTATTAGTAAGTCATCGACATAAACTACTGCAATAGTCTGTAAACCAGTAGTCTCTCGAACAAACAATGAATCCTCATTAAATTTTAAAAATTATAAATAGATAGATTGTTGATATTGTTTTAAATATTTAATAAATTATATATTGTCAAATAATTTTTTTTTAAGTTAATTTTAGACACATAATTTTTTTTGGGTCTTTTCTTAGATAGATGGTTCGTATTATTTCGAAATATTTGATAAATGTCTAAAAATTGTTTAAAAAAAAATATATTGTTGATATTACTTCATAAATTTATAACATTAATTTTCTTATAATATAGATTAATGATATCTTTTCAACAAATCTAAACTGCATACATATGCGCAACACAAAGGAGCAAACACAATATTTACATGACCAATAGCAAATAAACACATCGAATGTCCGAATTCACACTCGACAAAGAGTTTCCATAGAACCCTAAAAAATGTTTTTTTTAAAGCTCCAATCTTGGAATCCCATAAGGTTTGGAGAAAATGTTAAATTAACAAAAAGACACAAAAAAAGAACCACCTTTCTAACCCACAATCCTAACCTAGCAATATCTTCTAAATGACTTGTAAATGAACAAGTAGAACTATGAAATTCACTGTAAATCAGAAGGAAAATGTACTTCAATGGAGGTGTGAAGTTTGGAAAAGAAGAAAATCTGTATTCAGTTGAAAGTCTCTATATATTTTCTCAACAAGCTAACACCTCTCTACAAGAATAACTCCAATCCAAGAGGCAATGTGAAAAAACGAACCTCAAGGACAAGAATTGGAAGAGCCGACGCCGGTGGAGATGCCGAGAGCTGCCGGCCGGCGACGATGGCAGTGTCGAACGAGAGAGAGAGAGAGAGAGAGAGAGAGAGAGAGAGAGAGAGCGAGAGAGAGAGAGAGACCGGAGTTCACTCACCTATGGAGCTGGTGAGAAGTGCCGGATCGGAAGAGTTATCCTAAAGTATTTTTGAACCAAACCCTAAATAGAAAAATTATATAGGAAATGTCAACAATTATAATTCATATCTTTTCTAATTGACTGGAATCTCCATCTAGTGCCCTATTTTGGACAAATAGACAAATCGATGGTCTACAAAGGTGACCATTAATTTTTCACATAAATCAATTTAACCAAGGTTTTTTTAGGAAGAGATAAAAAAGTTTAAACAAAAGCTAGCTAACATTAATTAATATATTAATGTGGGTAGAAATTTCATTATATTAATTGCAATCTTTCTATATGGTAAAATAAGATTTTTGTTGTCATAAATGAGGTTGAATACATGAAAAATATTGAATAATTAAAAAAAAAAAAACTAATCATCACGAGTAAAAATCAACACTTGAGTAAAAACAATCTTTATAAGAAATTAAAAAGTCTAATATAATCTTTATAAGATGTTAAAAAGTCTAATAGCATAACATTATTTAATCAATTATTTGAGTAATATTTTGAAAGTAGAAAACCAATTATAAGTTAATTTTAGACACATAATTTTAACATTATTTAATCAATTATTTGATGTTGTACTATTAATGCACGCTTTTTTAGGTGCTAAAAACTATTAAAATATTTACTTTTTTAATAAATATTTTTAATAATTTCATAGTTATTACTATTAAGTATAAATTTATAAAAACAAATGTAAAATATAGTTAATATTTTATATAGTTTTTATCGTTCTAAAAACGTGTACCTGAATAGTAAACGACGAGTTTTAATTAACCAATGGAGTATTATTTAGTTTATAATAAAAGGGCTTGTAGGCCGGGATGTAAGTAAAAAATTAAGTTGGGTTTCTTAAGGAGAGTAAAAAATAAAAATGAGAGTTAAGAAACCGAATTGGGTTTCATGGATGTGAATGCTCTTAAGCTTTTGTATACTATCGTCGTTCCATGATGGATGAATTTTTAGACGTAAGTTTTTTTTTTATAGAAGAAACCACAAAAACTTTAACTAACTCAAGTCATCAGTTAACAATTTCACAACTACCTCGAGAAAACAAGATTGAAACTCTATTACATAATCTGTCATTGGCCTTATGCAGTGGAAGCACTCGAATTCAGGAAATCAAGAACAGAGAAAATGGGAAAATGAAAGAAGAAAACACATTGCATTAGTTGTTCAGTTGGTTACAAGGTGAGGCTTTTATACACAGATTTGCAACAGCCACTATCATCTAAGCCGTACACGTGGCACTTGATGATCACCTTGTGAGCTCCTAAGGAGCAGCAGCTGAGCTCAGGTAAGCTAGCTCATACCCCCCCCCCCCTCAAGTTGGACTTGGAGGAGCTTCGATCAAGCCTAACTTGAGGGACAAAGTCCGATGCTGAGCTTCACCTAGTGGCTTGGTGAGTATGCTGTGCGGCCTTGTTGTTACAGAAAATGGTGACAGGCATCTGAACATGAATGGATAAGTCCTTGAAAACACCAATGAGCCAAACAATTTCATTAGTTGTAGTAGACATACACTGATACTCTGATTCTGCACTTGATTTGGAAACTGTTTTTTGCTTTTTTGTTTTCCATGAGATAAGAGATTGACACATGAACACACAATATCCAGAGAGAGATCGAGCAGTAAATTGACAGGCACCCCAGTCGACATCACTGAATGCAGTCAGATCCAGAGAACTGGTGGATAGAAAAATAACCCCAATTGACTGTGTGCTTGAGATACCGAACAACATGCATTGCAGCTTGCATATGAGGTTGGCGAGGAGAAATGAGGAACCGACTTAAGTGCTGCACTTGATGTCTCCAAAGTAGCCATGTCTTTATGCATATTTTAGTTCCATATTCTTTACATTTTGCATATTTCGGGTTGGGAATATGTCGGATTTATGTAGTATATGCTTGTTTGTTAGAAATGGAGATCTACATAAGTTTCTGTTTAATCTCGCAGGATATGGAACCATTTCGGAAGAAAACCGAGAAGCAGAACCGGAGCACAAGGCTACTCGAGATCGACAAGACCTCGGAGACAACCCGGAGTCGAGGAGAGCATGCCGAGGAGAGATCGACCAACCATGCTCGAACATCCTTACTCGATGTCGACAAGAGGTACTCGAGGTCGACAAAGCCGAGGAGCCATGACCGAGCACATCGAGAAGACTTGCCCGACCAGCCAAGCCAGACCTAATCAACGAGCCTCTCTACTCGATGTCGACAAGGGGTCCTCGAGATCGACGACGCCCAGGAGCCATGTCCGAGCCTGTCGAGCACCAGCAACCCGAGCCGCCGAGCCAACCAGTCGACCAACAATTCTACTCGATCTCGGCTAGCCTTACTCGAGATCGAGGAGGACTACAGAAGCCGCGTAACGCGTTTTGATCTATCCTACTCGGATTGGGATTCCTTGGAGCAGAAGGTTGCCGATTCTATCCGATTTTATCAAGATACATCAAGAAGAGAGAGATCTATCCACTTGAAGACACTTTAGATATATTTCCCTTATTTAGATTTAATTATGTTGTTGCTTTTATTTATCATTAAGCCTTTTAGATATAGTTTTAGATAGAGATAGATATTTCTATCCTTGAATAGCAAGGTTTAGAGGCCTATAAATAAAGCCCATGGGGCTGATTTCTAAGCATTCAATTTGAGAGAGAAGTAAGTAGGAGAAGTAGAGAGAGAGTGAGCGGCCGATTGGAGTTGTGAAGCGAGAGCAGAATTGGCTTCAAGCAGTTGTAAACTTTGGTTTATTTTAATGGAGATCCATGTTAACAACTTGGATTGTAAACATAAAATCAGTAGAGACAATTAGGGTTTCTTGAAAGAGTTGTCTAATTGTTGGAAAAGGCGAAAGCTTGTCCTTTGATGCAATTTACATGATTATCTGTTTTATCTCTGCCTTATGCATGCTTGGTTATTGTTGTTGCAAACCCCAATCTTGGAAGCCTTTTACATTAAGTTTAGTTCGAAATCCCAAAGCAATTGTTTTTACTTTCTTTCGTTTCGTTTTAGTTTCTGTCTCCTCGATATCGAATAGCACTCGTCGATATCGAGTACTGATTCTCGATCTAGCATCGTTGTAGCTTCTGTGTGCAAGTACTCGACAAAGCTCAACTCGAAGTCGACAAGGGCCCTACTCGATATCGAGTACCCTCTGGTCGATATCGACTACACCGTGTGCTTGCTGTTGCGCTCTACCCGACTGGTCTGATCTTTTGTCGACTAACCCTAGTCGAGATCGAGGACATCTGTTGTCGACTTCTGACCGTGAGACTTCACCACTGCCTAGGATCCGCTGACACACTTCCTCGTGGATCGATCCTGACTTCCTGCTGCTACATCAGGAGGAGGTCTTGTAATTATTTGCAAGGGACGGAATCTGGTTTGCTATGATTTATTTATATTTTATTTGCATACTCGATTTCCTCCTATCAACAAATTGGCGTCGTTGCCGAGGAAGCTATCATTCGCGCCTTAGGTAGTTGAATCTCACATCTACTTTGAGTTACTTTTCAGGTGTATGCGTCGTTCTGGTCTACCACCTGAGTTTGACAGCTTAGACGAACCGGAGCGTTTCCTACACATCCACTCTAAACTCAAAAGGATCATGGCGGCCGCTGAAATGCAAGATCAGCTGATTGCAAGGCTTACAAGGGAACTAGCCACCAAAGATGCTGCTATCGCCGCTGAGAAAGAAGCAAGGGAGCAAGCAGAAGCTGAGCTTGCCCAATATCCAACTACAGCAGAGGATTATATGCATCCAACTCTCGTCGTGCCTGAATCGGCGATTCTAATCCCTGATAACTCTTTTGAAATTCGCACTCAGTTTCTTATAGAGCTTAAGAATAATGCTTTTTATGGCAAATTTAATGAGTGTCCTCTTGAACATATTACCAATTTTTCTGACATGTGCCGTACTCTTGCTGAAGGTACAACTCTGGAATATGTCAAGATGAAAGCTTTCCGCTGGTCTCTCGCTGGGCCTGCACTGAAATGGCTTGAAGGGCTGAAACCAAGATCACTCGCGACATGGGCCCAAGTAGAGCAAGAGTTTCTGAATAAGTTCTTCCCACCCGCCAAAACAGCACTTCTCTGCCAGAAAATCACCGCCTTCAAACAGAAGCAAGGGGAACCGCTGCCAAAGGCATGGGAACGCTACAAAGAACTGCTGCGATCTTGCCCTACTCATGGACATCCACCCTACGTCATTCAAGAGATCTTCTTCAACTCTCTTGATCAAGTCACTAAGGACAGAATCAACTATTATACTCGCTATGAGTATCTGACGATTCCGCCAATTGACGCCTGGGGTGTGCTGGACAAGCTCACCAATTATGACAACAAATATGGGTCTACTGCAAACTATGAGGAGAACTCCTATGCCAGGCCAGCACCATCTATGCCACTCTATGAGCCAGCAAAGGAGATCGACCCAGATGTCAGAGAGCAATTCTACATAGACCAGAATCGCAAGCTCCTCAAGCAAGTCAAATATCCGTCTGTCAATCAGCCTTGCATCGAATGCGGGTCACAGAGGCACACCACTACTGAATGCCCACACACAGAGCAAGTCAGGATGGCAGAAACACATGAAGAGGTAGCTTACGCTGGGGGTCCAAATCGATGCATGGGAGATCAAAGGTTCTATCAACCACAGTGGAACCAAGGTCCTCCTAGGAATCCCTCACCCTACAGAGCTCCAGGACATCCAAAAAGGGATCAAAAGAAAGATGATCTGCAGCTGATCCTTGAGGAGATGCGTCAGAATCAGGGCACCATCAATAACCAGTTCCAGAACATCACTACAAAATTTGGGGAACTGGATATCTGGAAAAGAGGAATAGAGACCCAGATGGGTCAAATCGCTGCACAGATCCCACGACCGTCCGGACAGCTCCCAGGCAAACAGAACCAAATCCTAAGGGGAAGACCAGACACGTCGCAGCTATCAAACTCAGGAGTGGGCATCAATTACACGAGCCAGAGGTCGGGAAACAGCAAAGCAAGGTAGAGTAGCAACTCGAGACAGAGCAAAGCCTACTCGATCTCGAGGAGACCGTACTCGGCCTCGACAAGACCCTACTCGACACAGACCAGAAGCTGAGCTCGGACTCCGCTGCGCAAACCAGCAACTCCAGGTCGACCACCCAACTCGATGTCGAGGAGCCCGTGGTCGAGATCGAGGAGCAGCATCTGGCCGACGTCGACGACTCTACAACACCTCCGACAGCTGATCTAGCTCCGAAACAGAAAAAGCCACTGCCTTTCCCTTCAAAAGCACAGAAAGATCCTACTGCAGGTAGGTTTATCAGATTTGTTAATATGCTGCAAGAACTGAATGTTTCTATCCCTTTTACAGAAGCCCTGCAAGAGATGCCTGGATATGTCAAATTTCTAAAGGAAATCCTGAGCAAGAAGCGATCCATCTCAGAAATCGCAGGCGAATGCAAAGTACTCCACTTCCCTGAAAAGAGACCTAACCCTGGTAAGTTTTCTGTTACTGTGGGTTTTGGACAATATAAATATGAGTCTCTGTGTGATTTAGGAGCAAGTGTGAGCATCATGCCTCTATCAATATGGCGGAAGGTCAAAATAGGATGCATAGAACATGTGGATGCCAAGCTATACATGGCAAACAATACAGTAGTCATCCCTACAGGTATAGTTGAGAGCGTCCCTGCCCAGGTTGGTAAATTCTTTGTTCCAGCAGATTTCCTTATCATTGACTGTGCTGAAGATCCTACTAGCCCTATTATTCTTGGTAGACCATTCTTAGCTACTGCAGATGCCAGAATTAGTGTTAAGAATCACTCGCTCACCTTCACCATAGGCGATGAGGTTTTGGATTTCTCTTTTGGCCCTGCAAAAGAGGAAATTTCCTGGCTGGAGGTGAAAAGCATCAGCAACCGCGGGACCAAGCAAACAACGGAGGGAAGCGGCAGCACTGTCCTCGAGGTCGACAAGAGCTGCTCGATCTCGACAAGGGTACTACTCGATCTCGACCAAAACTTGTCGATGTCGACTTCCACTGATGAGCCACTGACTTGCCCAGAGCCTAAGTACGGGGTCCCTGTACTCGAGGTCGACCAGCTGTACTCGATCTCGACTAGCCCCGAACCCAAAGACTTTTGTTTTGGGTCCGAAAAGGTAAGTTCAGGTATGAATTCTACTCCCCCTCAGTCCATAAAGAAAATTATCAATGATTTAAGGGGAGATAAGACACCGTGGAGAAAGAATCTGCGAAAACTAAGAGCTAGAATGAAGAATAAGAAAGAGAAGGGAGACCCTACAAGCAACCACTTGTCAGCTGAGCTGGCCTACTACCATCAGGACCTAGATGATCCAGGAGAAGGGCCAAGCATGAGCGGGCCCCACAATAATGGTCCTTGAGCGCAAACGGAGAAGTCGGCCTAGCGACTCTAAAATCTAGAGCATGTATATAGAACTTTATGAATTTTGGGACTTTTTGAACTTTTTTTTTTGTTTTTGGTTTTGGTTTTATGTCTTTTAGAATATTTCATGTGGATAGTCTTGTTTCTTGTGCAATCTAACACTTTTAGGTCGGCAAGCATATAAGGATCGCAAAAAGTGGAATAAAGAAGTCCCTTAAAACAATCAGAATCGACGAAGGCCAAGTCGACGACAACAAGGAGGAGCAACCCAGACACTACTCGATATCGAGTAGGCCAACTCGATATCGACAAGCCACCAGAAGCTCCTCGACTTCAGAAAACCACTGGACGCAGAAAAGCTACTCGAGATCGAGTAACATGAACTCGAGATCGACAAGGATGTCTACTCGACCTGCACCAATTTGCCCTCCTCGATTTGTTATACTGTGAGTTCCTTCCTTTACTCTTGTTTTTATTTGATTTTATACAGTGGGGACACTGTAAATTTTAAGTATGGGGTGGGGGAAGGGCTCATTATCATTATTATATGTTTTAGTCTTGCTTTTGGTTTTACATGGTGAAATTTTAATTTTTATGTTATGCATTCATATTTAAATTTTATGCATTTTAGTCTTTTGTCATACTTTAGTCTTGATTTTTGCATAAGAAAAAAAAAAATGTCGAATAATAAAAAAAATATGCATGTTTAAATTTTTGCATTGTTTTAGTTTTATACCCTAACTTAGACGTCCTATGATGATAAATAATGACTGACTTGATCATATAAATCCTATGGCATGTTTGGAAGATTTAGCCTAAGTCCTCGAAATGGTTTTTATGTGGATTGTGAACTTGTGATGAAATCGAGCACATATGATCCGAAGCTAAAGGTTAAAATCCAACAAAAATTGTCCTAGTGAGAATTTTGGCCTTATAGGGAGAACATTAAAAATCCCTCTGCTTTCTTAAGTGTATTTACTCTTCTTATGCATCTCTAAATGTTGTGATAGTTATTCAAAGCCAATGCATTTATATGTTTATGTTGATGAGAATTAAATGATGGAGGCACCTTTTAAGCCAATTTTATCCTCTCTTTACCTACCCTGCATTATCCCTGCTTGAAGCCAGAACATTACCCTGAGACTTTTAGTGTGAACTCCACAAAAATATCCTTAGCCAAATTGAGCCTGACCCCCATTTGGGAATTAAGACTTAGAGTTGGTTGGAATGATAATTTGTGGAAAGAATGAGCTTATGTTGCAGTTCAAGAATTGCTGAAATTATTCAGATATGGGTTGGTTTTACATTTTTATCTTGCTAGGCATACTATGTAGTATATGCTTGTTTGTTAGAAATGGAGATCTACATAAGTTTCTGTTTAATCTCGCATGATATGGAACCATTTCGGAAGAAAACTGAGAAGCAGAACCGGAGCACAAGGCTACTCGAGATCGACAAGACCTCGGAGACAACCCGGAGTCGAGGAGAGCATGTCGAGGAGAGATCGACCAACCATGCTCGGATATCCTTACTCGATGTCGACAAGAGGTACTCGAGGTCGACAAAGCCGAGGAGCCATGACCGAGCACATCGAGAAGACTTGCCCGACCAGCCAAGCCAGACCTAATCAACGAGCCTCTCTACTCGATGTCGACAAGGGGTCCTCGAGACCGACGACGCCCAGGAGCCATGTCCGAGCCTGTCGAGCACCAGCAAACCGAGCCGCCGAGCCAACCAGTCGACCAACAATTCTACTCGATCTCGCCTAGCCTTACTCGAGATCGAGGAGGACTACAGAAGCCGCGTAACGCGTTTTGATCTATCCTACTCGGATTGGGATTCCTTGGAGCAGAAGGTTGCCGATTCTATCCGATTTTATCAAGATACATCAAGAAGAGAGAGATCTATCCACTTGAAGACACTTTAGATATATTTCCCTTATTTAGATTTAATTATGTTGTTGCTTTTATTTATCATTAAGCCTTTTAGATATAGTTTTAGATAGAGATAGATATTTCTATCCTTGAATAGCAAGGTTTAGAGGCCTATAAATAAAGCCCATGGGGCTGATTTCTAAGCATTCAATTTGAGAGAGAAGTAAGTAGGAGAAGTAGAGAGAGAGTGAGCGGCCGATTGGAGTTGTGAAGCGAGAGCAGAATTGGCTTCAAGCGGTTGTAAACTTTGGTTTATTTTAATGCAATTAGTTTTCTTTCAATCGATGATGTCTGAGTTTGCGATGAAGCGCGAGTAGTCCACCCACTAGGGTTGGGGCAAGCCCGACGATAGCCATGCGCGTTTGAGGTAAAAGATCCGACTTTTATCATGTTTTGAGCATCTACTATTTGTTTATGTGTTTATTACCCATCTAATGGAGATCCATGTTAACAACTTGGATTGTAAACATAAAATCAGTAGAGACAATTAGGGTTTCTTGAAAGAGTTGTCTAATTGTTGGAAAAGGCGAAAGCTTGTCCTTTGATGCAATTTACATGATTATCTGTTTTATCTCTGCCTTATGCATGCTTGGTTATTGTTGTTGCAAACCCCAATCTTGGAAGCCTTTTACATTAAGTTTAGTTCGAAATCCCAAAGCAATTGTTTTTACTTTCTTTCGTTTCGTTTTAGTTTCTGTCTCCTCGATATCGAATAGCACTCGTCGATATCGAGTACTGATTCTCGATCTAGCATCGTTGTAGCTTCTGTGTACAAGTACTCGACAAAGCTCAACTCGAAGTCGACAAGGGCCCTACTCGATATCGAGTACCCTCTGGTCGATATCGACTACAACGTGTGCTTGCTGTTGCGCTCTACCCGACTGGTCTGATCTTCTGTCGACTAACCCTAGTCGAGATCGAGGACATCTGTTGTCGACTTCTGACCGTGAGACTTCACCACTGCCTAGGATCCGCTGACACACTTCCTCGTGGATCGATCCTGACTTCCCGCTGCTACATCAGGAGGAGGTCTTGTAATTATTTGCAAGGGACGGAATTTGGTTTGCTATGATTTATTTATATTTTATTTGCATACTCGATTTCCTCCTATCAATAAATTGGCGTCGTTGCCGGGGAAGCTATCATTCGCGCCTTAGGTAGTTGAATCTCACATCTACTTTGAGTTACTTTTTAGGTGTATGTGTCGTTCTGGTCTACCACCTGAGTTTGACAGCTTAGACGAACCGGAGCGTTTCCTACACATCTACTCTAAACTAAAAAGGATCATGGCGGCCGCTGAAATGCAAGATCAGCTGATTGCAAGGCTTACAAGGGAACTAGCCACCAAAGATGCTGCTATCGCCGCTGAGAAAGAAGCAAGGGAGCAAGCAGAAGCTGAGCTTGCCCAATATCCAACTACAACAGAGGATTATATGCATCCAACTCTCGTCGTGCCTGAATCGGCGATTCTAATCCCTGATAAATCTTTTGAAATTCGCACTCAGTTTCTTATAGAGCTTAAGAATAATGCTTTTTATGGCAAATTTAATGAGTGTCCTCTTGAACATATTACCAATTTTTCTGACATGTGCCGTACTCTTGCTGAAGGTACAACTCTGGAATATGTCAAGATGAAAGCTTTCCGCTGGTCTCTCGCTGGGCCTGCACTGAAATGGCTTGAAGGGCTGAAACCAAGATCACTCACGACATGGGCCCAAGTAGAGCAAGAGTTTCTGAATAAGTTCTTCCCACCCGCCAAAACAGCACTTCTCTGCCAGAAAATCACCGCCTTCAAACAGAAGCAAGGGGAACCGCTGCCAAAGGCATGGGAACGCTACAAAGAACTGCTGCGATCTTGCCCTACTCATGGACATCCACCCTACGTCATTCAAGAGATCTTCTTCAACTCTCTTGATCAAGTCACTAAGGACAGAATCAACTATTATACTCGCTATGAGTATCTGACGATGCCGCCAATTGACGCCTGGGGTGTGCTGGACAAGCTCACCAATTATGACAACAAATATGGGTCTACTGCAAACTATGAGGAGAACTCCTATGCCAGGCCAGCACCATCTATGCCACTCTATGAGCCAGCAAAGGAGATCGACCCAGATGTCAGAGAGCAATTCTACATAGACCAGAATCGCAAGCTCCTCAAGCAAGTCAAATATCCGTCTGTCAATCAGCCTTGCATCGAATGCGGGTCACAGAGGCACACCACTACTGAATGCCCACACACAGAGCAAGTCAGGATGGCAGAAACACATGAAGAGGCAGCTTACGCTGGGGTCCAAATCGATGCATGGGAGATCAAAGGTTCTATCAACCACAGTGGAACCAAGGTCCTCCTAGGAATCCCCCACCCTACAGAGCTCCAGGACATCCAAAAAGGGATCAAAAGAAAGATGATCTGCAGCTGATCCTTGAGGAGATGCGTCAAAATCAGGGCACCATCAATAACCAGTTCCAGAATATCACTACAAAATTTGGGGAACTGGATATCTGGAAAAGAGGAATAGAGACCCAGATGGGTCAAATCGCTGCACAGATCCCACGACCGTCCGGACAGCTCCCAGGCAAACAGAACCAAATCCTAAGCGGAAGACCGGACACGTCGCATCTATCAAACTCAGGAGTGAGCATCAATTACACGAGCTAGAGGTCGGGAAACAGCAAAGCAAGGCAGAGTAGCAACTCGAGACAGAGCAAAGCCTACTCGATCTCGAGGAGACCGTACTCGAGCTCGACAAGACGCTACTCGACACAGACCAGAAGCTGAGCTCGGACTCCGCTGCGCAAACCAGCAACTCCAGGTCGACCACCCAACTCAATGTCGAGAAGCCCGTGGTCGAGATCGAGGAGCAGCATCTGGCCGACGTCGACGACTCTACAACACCTCCGACAGCTGATCTGGCTCCGAAACAGAAAAAGCCACTGCCTTTCCCTTCAAAAGCACAGAAAGGTCCTACTGCAGGTAGGTTTACCAGATTTGTTAATATGCTGCAAGAACTGAATGTTTCTATCCCTTTTACAGAAGCCCTGCAAGAGATGCCTGGATATGTCAAATTTCTAAAGGAAATCCTGAGCAAGAAACGATCCATCTCAGAAATCGCAGGCGAATGCAAAGTACTCCACTTCCCTGAAAAGAGACCTAACCCTGGTAAGTTTTCTGTTACTGTGGGTTTTGGACAATATAAATATGAGTCTCTATGTGATTTAGGAGCAAGTGTGAGCATCATGCCTCTATCAATCTGGCGGAAGGTCAAAATAGGATGCATAGAACATGTGGATGCCAAGCTATACATGGCAAACAATACAGTAGTCATCCCTACAGGTATAGTTGAGAACGTCCCTGTCCAGGTTGGTAAATTCTTTGTTCCAGCAGATTTTCTTATCATTACCTCTTCACAATGGGGGAATTTGATAATGAATATATTAGATAGGCATTATAGGCATTTTTAGCTTAGATAGGTTGCATTTCTTTCGTTCTTTGTTACTAAATTGCATCTTATGATTATTCTAGAAGAGTTTGGATTCTGCGCAAATTTGTGGTTATCTTGCAGATCGAATCGGGACACATGTGGGAGATGCAATATCTTGAAGAGAAGTGTAAAAGACATTGGAGAGAAGCAAGGAATAAAAGGAGCAAATCATCTCAAGCTAATCTCGGAGAGAAGACAAGAAAAACCGAAAACAACCTTGCGGCCGCAGCCCCCATGCGGCGGCCGCCGCCAGGACCGTTGCAAAAACAATGTTGATGCTGCGGCCGCCGCATCTGCCGCCAGCGCGGAAACGCGCCGTTTTGATTAAAAACCCTAGATGCCTTTTTGGTTTTTGTTTATGGCCGACTTTTGGATCTTTAATAAGGCCACTTTTTGGTTGTTTTTGGATCACTTCTATTCTATTCTATTCATCAGACACTTTAGAGAATTTGAGCGATGTCTTCCATGAGGAACTAAACTCATCTATTCTGCCTGCAATTTGAAGCTTTATTCGGATTGATTGTGAGTTTCTAATTCTCGTTCTTATTTCCTATATTTGAATGCTTCGACTTCCTTGTGCTTGATTGTCTATTGTTTTATTCTATCTAGCCCGCGCAACTAGTTAGAATCAATTCAATTGCTAAGGTTTTGTAGATTCCTGATTGTGAACCTTAACCTAAGTAGCAAACTTGTTCCTTTAGGGCTGATTGAACTAATTGAATGAGTAGGAAGTTGAATGTGTTGTTAAATCCCTCTTTAGGGACTGCAAATACCTTGACTAATCTCTGAACTTAAAGCTATCAATTGGGTTAAATCCTTCTTTAGGGACTGTTCGATTGATAAGGGTTTCTAGGACTGATTGGACTAGTAACTATATTAGGTCGGGACAAGGGCATTCATAGGAAACTTAATAGGACGAGAAGAAGTTACAAGGATCGCTTCAATCCAATAAAGTGGAAAATTGTAGGTAGAATTCCTTCTCCAAATTGTCTAAAAACCAATTCATTTACTTTGCTTTATTTACTCCGCTTTGATAAAAGGCGGAACTTTCACACATAAAACCCCCCAATTTGGTTACTTTAATCGATACTTGAATCACAATTGAGTTACAAATTTCCCTGTGGATCGGCCTCTTGCTTATTGCTATACTTGCTATAGGTTTTAGTTTTCTTTGGCGGATCAACGATAGGTTTTACCTCCGTCAGTCTCCTCGATATCGAATAGCACTCGTCGATATCTAGTACTGATTCTCGATCTAGCATCGTTGTAGCTTCTGTGTGCAGGTACTCGACAAAGCTCAACTCGAAGTCGACAAGGGCCCTACTCGATATCGAGTACCCTCTGGTCGATATCGACTACAACGTGTGCTTGCCGCTGCGCTCTAACTGACTAATCCGATCTTCTGTCGACTAACCCTAGTCGAGATCGAAGACATTTGTTGTCGACTTCTGACCGTGAGACTTCACCACTGCCTAGGATCCGCTAACACGCTTCCTCGTGGATCGATCCTGACTTCCCGCTGCTACATCAGGAGAAGGTCTTGTAATTATTTGCAAGGGACGGAATCTGGTTTGCTGTGATTTATTTATATTTTATTTGCATATAGGAGGAAATCGAGTATGCAAATAAAGTCAGTGGCCCAGAGGGCAAGTGAGTAGGACAAGTCAGGTCTAGTAAAATTGTGATAAAGTAAGCGCCTAATCAAGCGTTTGTATGTCTCTGGATCCGGGAATAATTCCCCTTCATCAATCGAAAGCTTGAGACCACGAGGAAGGGGAAAAGTAGCAGGTTTGCAGTCACCAAGATTGGTGTCTTTTAGGATATCAATGATATACTTGTGTTGATTAAGTGTGGTTCCAATGGTAGATCGAGCCACCTCAATGCCTAGAAAGAATCTGACCATTCCCAGATCCTTGATAGTAAAAGCTTGATGCAATTGAGCCTTTGTATGTGTGATGAACGAGACATCAGACCCAGTTATTAGTAAGTCATCGACATAAACTACTGCAATAGTATGTAAACCAGTAGTCTCTCGAACAAACAATGAATAGTCATTAAATTTTGAAAATTATAAATAGATAGATTGTTGATATTGTTTTAAATATTTATTAAATTATATATTGTCAAAAAGCTTGTTGTAATTTTTTTATTTTAAGTTAATTTTAGACACATAATTTTTTTGGGTCTTTTCTTAGATAGATGGTTCATATTATTTCGAAATATTTGATAAATGTCTAAAAATTGTTTTAAAAAAATATATTGTTGATATTACTTCATAAATTTATAACATTAATTTTGTTATAATATAGATTGATGATATCTTTTAAATAAATCTAAACTGCATACATATGGGCAACACAAAGGAGCAAACACAATATATACATGACCAATAGCAAATAAACACATCGAATGTCCGAATTCACACTCGACAAAGAGTTTCCATAGAACCCTAAAAAATGTTTTTTTTTAAAGCTCCAATCTTGGAATCCCATAAGGTTTGGAGAAAATGTTAAATTAACAAAAAGACACAAAAAAAGAACCACCTTTCTAACCCACAATCCTAACCTAGCAATATCTTCTAAATGATTTGTAAATGAACAAGTAGAACTATGAAATTCACTGTAAATCAGAAGGAAAATGTACTTCAATGGAGGTGTGAAGTTTGGAAAAGAAGAAAATCTGTATTCAGTTGAAAGTCTCTATATATTTTCTCAACAAGCCAACACCTCTCTACAAGAATAACTCCAATCCAAGAGGCAATGTGAAAAAACGAACCTCAAGGACAAGAATCGGAAGGGCCGACGCCGTTGGAGATGCCGAGAGCTGCCGGGCGGCGACGATGGCAGTGCCGAACGCGCGCGCGCGAGGGAGAGAGAGAGAGAGAGAGAGAGAGAGAGATACCAGAGTTCACTCACCTATGGAGCTGGTGAGACGTGCCGGATCGGAAGAGCCGGTGAAGACAATGACAGTGTTGAACGAGAGAGAGAGAGAGAGAGAGAGAGAGAGAGAGAGAGAGACCGGAGTTCACTCACCTATGGAGTTGGTGAGAAGTGCCGGATCGGAAGAGTTATCCTAAAGTACTTTTGAACCAAACCCTAAATAGAAAAATTATATAGGAAATGAAAACAATTCAAATTCATATCTTTTCTAGTTGACTGGAATCTCCATCTAGTGTCCTATTTTAGAAAAATAGACAAATCGATGGTCTATAATGGTGACCGTTAATTTTTCACATAAATCAATTTAACCAAGGTTTTTTTAGGAAGAGATAAAAAGTTTAAACAAAAGCTAGCTAACATTAATTAATATATTAATGTGGGTAGAAATTTCATTATATTAATTGCAATCTTTCTATATGGTAAAATAAGATTTTTGTTGTCATAAATGAGGTTGAATACATGAAAAATGTTGAATAATTAAAAAAAACTAATCATCACGAGTAAAAATCAAAACTTGAGTAAAAACAATCTTTATAAGAAATTAAAAAGTCTAATATAATCTTTATAAGAACTTAAAAAGTCTAATAACATAACATTATTTAATCAATTATTTGAGTAATATTTTGAAATTAGAAAACCAATTATCAGTTAATTTTAGACACATAATTTTAACATTATTTAATCAATTATTTGATGCTGTATTATTCATGCACACTTTTTTAGGTGCTAAAAACTATTAAAATATTTACTTTTTTAATAAATATTTTTAATAATTTCATAGTTATTACTATTAAGTATAAATTTATAAAAACAAATTTAAAAAATAGTTAATATTTTATATAGTTTTTATCATTCTAAAAAAGTGTACCTGAATAGTAAACGACAAGTTTTAATTAACCAATGGAGTATTATTTAGTTTATAATAAAAGGGTTTGTAGGGATGTATGTAAAAAATTAAGTTGGGTTTCTTAAGGAGAGTGAAAAATAAAAATGAGAGTTAAGAAACCGAATTGGATTTCATAGATGTGAATGCACTTAAGCTTTTGTATACTATCGTCGTTCCATGATGGATGAATTTTTAGACATAAGTTTTTGTTTATAGAAGAAACCACAAATACTTTAACTAGCTCAAGTCATCAGTTAACAATTTCACAACTACCTCGAGAAAACATAATTGAAACTCTATTACATAATCTGTCATTGGCCTTATGCAGCGGAAGCACTCGAATTCAGGAAATCAAGAACAGAGAAAATGGGAAAATGGAAGAAGAAAACACATTGCATTAGTTGTTTAGTTGGTTACAAGGTGAGGCTTTTATATACAGATTTGCAACAACCACTATCATCTAAGCCGTACACGTGGCACTTGATGATCACCTTGTGAGCTCCTAAGGAACAGCAGCTGAGCTCAGGTAAGCTAGCTCATACCCCCCCCCCCCCCCTCAAGTTGGACTTGGAGGAGCTTCGATCAAGCCCAACTTGAGGGACAAAGTCCGATGATAAGCTTCACCTAGTGGCTTGGTGAGTATGTCAGCCAATTGCAAGGAGGACTTGATGTGTGCAGTTTGGATAACCCCTTCATCAACTCTTTCCCGGACATAATGGTAATCAATATTCAAGTGTTTCGTCCTCTCATGGTAGACTGGTTAGCTGCAATATGCAGTGCGGCCTTGTTGTTACAGAACATGGTGACAGGCATCTGAACATGAATGGATAAGTCCTTGAAAACACCAATGAGGCAAACAATTTCACTAGGTGTAGTAGACATGCACCGATACTCTGATTCTGCACTTGATTTGGAAACTGTTTTTTGCTTTTTTGTTTTCCATGAGATAAGAGATTGACCCATGAACACACAATATCCAGAGAGAGATCGAGTAGTAAATTGACAGGCACCCCAGTCGGCATCACTGAATGCAGTCAGATCCAGAGAACTGGTGGATAGAAAAATAAGCCCCAATTGACTGTGTGCTTGAGATACCGAACAACATGCATTGCAGCTTGCATATGAGGTTGGCGAGGAGAACTGAGGAACCGACTTAAGTGCTGCACTGAGTAGGACAAGTCAGGTCTAGTAAGATTGAGATAAAATAAGCGCCCAATCAAGCGTCTGTACGTCTCTGGATCCGGGAGTAATTCCCCTTCATCAATCGAAAGCTTGAGACCACGAGGAAGGGGAAAAGTAGCAGGTTTGCAGTCACCAAGATTGGTGTCTTTTAGGATATCAATGATATACTTGCGTTGATTAAGTGTTGTTCCAATGGTAGATCGAGCCACCTCAATGCCTAGAAAGAATCTGACCATTCCCAGATCCTTGATAGTAAAAGCTTGATGCAACTGAGCCTTTGTATGTGTGATGAACGAGACATCAAACCCAGTTATTAGTAAGTCATCGACATAAACTACTGCAATAGTATGTAAACCAGTAGTCTCTCGAACAAACAATGAATAGTCATTAAATTTTGAAAATTATAAATAGATAGATTGTTGATATTGTTTTAAATATTTATTAAATTATATATTGTCAAAAAGCTTGTTGTAATTTTTTTTATTTTAAGTTAATTTTAGACACATAATTTTTTTGGGGTCTTTTCTTAGATAGATGGTTCATATTATTTCGAAATATTTGATAAATGTCTAAAAATTGTTTAAAAAAAATATATTGTTGATATTACTTCATAAATTTATAACATTAATTTTGTTATAATATAGATTGATGATATCTTTTCAATAAATCAAAACTGCATACATATGGGCAACACAAAGGAGCAAACACAATATATACATGACCAATAGCAAATAAACACATCGAATGTCCGAATTCACACTCGACAAAGAGTTTCCATAGAACCCTAAAAAATGTTTTTTTTAAAGCTCCAATCTTGGAATCCCATAAGGTTTGGAGAAAATGTTAAATTACCAAAAAGACACAAAAAAAGAACCACCTTTCTAACCCACAATCCTAACCTAGCAATATCTTCTAAATGACTTGTAAATGAACAAGTAGAACTGTAAATCAGAAGGAAAATGTACTTCAATGGAGGTGTGAAGTTTAGAAAAGAAGAAAATCTGTATTCAGTTGAAAGTCTCTATATATTTTCTCAACAAGCCAACACCTCTCTACAAGAATAACTCCAATCCAAGAGGCAATGTGAAAAAACGAACCTCAAGGACAAGAATCGGAAGGGCCGACGCCGGTGGAGATGCCGAGAGCTGGCGGCCGACGACGATGGCAGTGCCGAGAGAGAGAGAGAGAGAGAGAGAGAGAGAGAGAGAGACCAGAGTTCACTCACCTATGGAGCTAGTGAGAAGTGCCGGATCGGAAGAGTTATCCTAAAGTATTTTTGAACCAAACCCTAAATAGAAAAATTATATAGGAAATGACAACAATTCAGATTCATATCTTTTCTAGTTGACTGGAATCTCCATCTAGTGCCCTATTTTGGACAAATAGACAAATCGATGGTCTACAAAGGTGACCGTTAATTTTTCACATAAATCAATTTAACCAAGGTTTTTTTAGGAAGAGATAAAAAGTTTAAACAAAAGCTAGCTAACATTAATTAATATATTAATGTGGGTAGAAATTTCATTATATTAATTGCAATCTTTCTATATGGTAAAATAAGATTTTTGTTGTCATAAATGAGGTTGAATACATGAAAAATGTTGATTAATTAAAAAAAAAAACTAATCAACACGAGTAAAAATCAACACTTGAGTAAAAACAATCTTTATAAGAAATTAAAAAGTCTAATATAATCTTTATAAGAAGTTAAAAAGTCTAATAGCATAACATTATTAAATCAATTATTTGAGTAATATTTTGAAAGTAGAAAACCAATTATCAGTTAATTTTAGACAGATAATTTTAACATTATTTAATCAATTATTTGATGTTGTAATATTCATGCACGCTTTTTTAGGTGCTAAAAACTATTAAAATATTTACTTTTTTAATAAATATTTTTAATAATTTCATAGTTATCACTATTAAGTATAAATTTATAAAAACAGATGTAAAAAATAGTTAATATTTTATATAGTTTTTATCATTCTAAAAAAGTGTACCTGAATAGTAAACGACAAGTTTTAATTAACCAATGGAGTATTATTTAGTTTATAATAAAAGGGCTTGTAGGGATGTAAGTAAAAAATTAAGTGGGGTTTCTTAAGGAGAGTGAAAAATAAAAATAAGAGTTAAGAAACCGAATTGGGTTTCATGGATGTGAATGCTCTTAAGCTTTTGTATACTATCGTCGTTCCATGTTGGATGAATTTTTAGACGTAAGTTTTTTTTTATAGAAGAAACCAAAAAAAACTTTAACTAGCTCAAGTCATCAGTTAACAATTTCACAACTACCTCGAGAAAACAAGATTGAAACTCTATTACATAATCTGTCATTGGCCTTATGCAGCGGAAGCACTCGAATTCAGGAAATCAAGAACTGAGAAAATAGGAAAATGGAAGAAGAAAACACATTGCATTAGTTGTTCAGTTGGTTACAAGGTGAGGCTTTTATACACAGATTTGCAACAACCACTATCATCTAAGTCGTACACGTGGCACTTGATGATCACCTTGTGAGCTCCTAAGGAGCAGCAGCTGAGCTCAGGTAAGCTAGCTCATACCCCCCTCCCCCCTTCAAGTTGGACTTGGAGGAGCTTCGATCAAGCCTAACTTGAGGGACAAAGTCCGATGCTAAGCTTCACCTAGTGGCTTGGTGAGTATGTCAGCCAATTGCAAGGAGGACTTGATGTGTGCAGTTTGGATAACCCCTTCATCAACTCTTTCCCGAACATAATGGTAATCAATATTCAAGTGTTTCGTCCTCTCATGGTAGACTAGGTTAGCTGCAATATGTTGTGCGGCCTTGTTGTTACAGAAAATGGTGACATGCATCTGAACATGAATGGATAAGTCCTTGAAAACACCAATGAGCCAAATACTCTGATTCTGCACTTGATTTGGAAACTGTTTTTTGCTTTTTTGTTTTCCATGAGATAAGAGATTGACCCATGAACACACAATATCCAGAGAGAGATCGAGTAGTAAATTGACAGGCACCCCAGTCGGCATCACTGAATGCAGTCAGATCCAGAGAACTGGTGGATAGAAAAATAAGCCCCAATTGACTGTGTGCTTGAGATACCGAACAACATGCATTGCAGCTTGCATATGAGGTTGGCGAGGAGAACTGAGGAACCGACTTAAGTGCTGCACTGAGTAGGACAAGTCAGGTCTAGTAAGATTGAGATAAAATAAGCGCCCAATCAAGGGTCTGTACGTCTCTGGATCCGGGAGTAATTCCCCTTCGTCAATCGAAAGCTTGAGACCACGAGGAAGGGGAAAAGTAGCAGGTTTGCAGTCACCAAGATTGGTGTCTTTTAGGATATCAATGATATACTTGCGTTGATTAAGTGTGGTTCCAATGGTAGATCGAGCCACCTCAATGCCTAGAAAGAATCTGACCATTCCCAGATCCTTGATAGTAAAAGCTTGATGCAACTGAGCCTTTGTATGTGTGATGAACGGGACATCAGACCCAGTTATTAGTAAGTCATCGACATAAACTATTGCAATAGTTTGTAAACCAGTAGTCTCTCGACAAACAATGAATAGTCGTGCTTGGATTGCACAAAACCCATCTTGAATAGGAACTTAGACAGCTCCAAGTTCCACTACCTAGACGCTTGCTTCAAACCATATAGGGAGCGTTGAAGCTTGCAAACCTGACCAGGAAGCCCTTTGAAAAAGCCCTCAGGTGGCCTCATATAGATATCTTCATCTAAGAACCCGTGTAAGAAAGCATTGTTGATGTCCAACTGGTGTACATCCGATAGACGGTTTTTAGTCGCCTAAACCGTATCAAAATAAATTCGAACTTACTAACTAATGTAGCGTGGTAAGCACGAGTCGATCACACAGAGAATCAAGTTATTCCTAAGTTAAGCCTATTTACCAATTAAGACAAAAGAGGGGTTTTGGTGTGATGAGAATAAGAAAGAAAAGAAAATAAACTATAAACAAATAACGGCGATAACAATTAAGAAGATAGTTTCATCTACAAATATCCACTTTAATTTGACTAGTTGATCCTTGATTCTTCTTCAAGTTCTCTTTTCATCCTATTATTGTTCATGTCCTGATCTTGTGTAAATTACTGTCCTACGAGTCCTAGTAACCCTTACTAATTAGATAACCCTAGCACGGTTAAGATTCAACCTAATAGTAGCATTAAGATTAAGGATTAACCAGGATATATGCAACACCAAGCTACGAGTCAGCATTCAACATATAATTGATTCTCTACACATCAGTTTAGTCCTACGAGTCCTAAAAAGGCATGATTGCTACTGTGGATTAAGGTTCGCTACGAGGAATCTACAAAATCCTAGCAATAATCTCAACTAGTTGTACGGATTAGAAGAAATCAACAATATTCACAAAAGAATCAATACGAATCAATAAGAATAGAACAAGAATAGAAATCTCACAACTTTATCAAATCAAAGCTTCAATTCATAGACGAAACGGGAGAGTTTAGATCTCCATCTAAAACTAAAATAAAACAAAAGAGAAAGAGGTTTAGGGTTAAACTAAAGTCGGCCGGTTCACGGTCTCATATGTTCTTCCGTAAGAATGTATATACAGTAGTATGTTTCAACCGTGTATACCACCCAATCTACCCTAAATATTGTATATAATATAAAAATATGAGGGCTCGTTTGTTTAGATAACTAGGGAAAGTAAAGGTAAGGTATTAAATTTTACACATAAAATGTATATAATCACCAATTTTTATGAGTTTGGAGGAGAAGATGAAGGGGAATATTAGCTCATCCTAGAGGTATTAGATGCCCCCCTCAAAATTAGGGAATAGAAGAGTAACACATTTGTATGAAAAATGGGAGAAGGAGGGAAATGCTTAGAATAATGATCAATGAATCTTAACTTAAATATGGACTATATTCATGAGAGTAGTCATTACTTTTCCCTACCAAAAAACAAACGGGGCATAATCTGTCTAATCTATCTAAATATATTCTAATCTATCTAAATATATGGTAAAACTTAATAAGCAATGTTGAGAAATCCTGGAGCCGCCTCCGTTAACCGCAATTTCAGCCCGACTCCATACATGTACGTAGGCTATGTAGGCGATCTTACTTTAAATTTATACGACCCAGTTCGAAATTACCTGAAATATATAAAAGCACTAGTGTAGACTCCAAAAACTAAATAATACTAAATAACTATAAAATATGTATAATATATATGAAAATAACCTAATATAATATGCAAAATACATAACTAAAATAGACTCTATCAAACTACCCCATGCTTAAACTTTTGCTTGTCCCCAAGCAAACTATCACAAAACAAATACAGATTCAAAATGAAAGACGAGACTCAAAGAAATTTCTATGAATGATCACTCATTAGTATGCCTCCCATGCCTTTAGGAGTATTTATTACGTTAAGCTCAATATAATTATGACACTATAAGACCCACATCAAACCTTTCATACTCATCGCTTTAAACTCCAATTAGGTTCATGGGATGCTTGCATTCAGAATGTATTGAGCAATCAAATTCGTTAAGCACTTAAAAATCGTCATAAACACCCATATATTACTAGGCCTTTTCTATTTCGGAACTTCAATAAAGCTCTTATTTTTTCTCTTTTGATTCCAAGTATTTCTAATTACTTTTCTTCCTCCTTGCGTGAATTTTACCCTCCACAAACAGGATCGGTTACTAACCGTATTTTTTTTTCTTTTATCATGATTGTCGAGTGAATTTTATTCTGCTCGAACATTTTTATCAAGCTTGGTTTATTGATGATTCTTTTCACTCGAGTGAATTTTATCCTCCCCGAGCGGTGCAAGTGAATTTTATTCTCCTTACACTCATCAACCCAACACATATATCAAAGCACATAAAACATATCACATCAAACAGATAACCGAATTTACTAGTGCTTTTCATCAGGGGTTTAGACATACAATAGAAATCATAGAAGAGTTTTAAAGATTGCTCTAAACTGAACATCCAACCAATAATCAAGTTATAACTAAAGCTCATAATCCAGATCATCTATGGGAATCCCACAAGTGCCGTTATTCAATTAAAATTCAAATTTATTAACTCTTAAACCATGAAAAACCATATATCATCATCGAGATCATATCAATCATAGAAACATCTCTTCTATAAAAACAACTAAAACCTAACTAACAAAATAAAAATAAAATTGAAGGGACTCAATGACTTACTACGACCATGGGATAATTATCAAATATCTATAATGCAATCTATAATGCGATGTAATGCAATGCATAAAAAAAAACTAAAACTAACATATATAAAACACAAAGCTACACCTGAATTCCCCCACCCCCATGCTTAAAATGTTACTTTGTCCTCAAAGTAAAGAAAAAGAAAGAAAGAGGTAGAGGAAACTCACCAAACAAATCAGGCATTTCCGAACGAGCTTTGAGCTCAAGAGGAGGTAGTAGTGCAGCCTCTAAAGTCTGAACAACCCCTAAAATTCAGCAACTGTCTAACACAACCAACAACAGCAAAAACAAGCCAAACTTGCATAGCAATCAGTAGCCGATTCAGTTCAATAGCAAAGGAATATCAAAAGCATAAAACTAATCATGATAGGTGATTATTCCTAAATACTAACACCCTTACAACATCATAAAAGAGAGCATAAATTACAGCTCAAGGCATTCAGCACAAACTTTCACCAGCAACTTGGATGTAATTGACACTCGTGAACCTTCTTGGAGTCGAAAAAAAAATATAGGCAGTCTCCTTCGGAATTTGTCCTGGCTAAAACAAAAGACAAAGAAAACACACCACAACCAAACACATTCCAACATCCAAGAAAACTATATCATCCAAGAATGAAGAACAACAAAGATCACCCAAACCAAATAAAAAAAAATCAACCAAAAATCAGCCATGATGCTCAGGCTCATCCATCTTTCGGAAGTAAAATCATGAAAAATTTGATGGATACAGAGAGCATGAGACAAGCAAATGGATAAGAATCAGTCATAAAAATCTCTTAGGCCAACATAAAGCACAACCCAACTAATTTAGGGAGTAGCAAAAATAACCCAACTGATTTTAGACATTACAAGACGAAACCGACCAGCTACAAAGAGTTTAAGGCATGAGAGTTTTGAAATCCACATTAAAGCACCTTGACAAAATCATCAGTAAAGCGACTCAAGAGCAAACAAACTCAAATGGAAAAGCCTCAGTCTCATAGCACACATAATGTAGTCCAGGAGAATGCTCAAAAGCCACATAATCATAGCACATGCTCTCCCTAAACAAGCTCATCACAAGACATACCTAAATTTCATCGAGCGAACCAATCAATTATATAACAAATCAGTTCACCAAATTGCGATACTCCTATCAAAATTTCATGCACTGTCCAAATTAGGTCCTTAGACAGTTACTATCTTGCATATGAAAATCATGAAAAATCAATTCATTGATTCAGAAGGACCACAATCAACCCAACATCCGCAGCAAATCCCAACAAATAACAGTAGACATCACTCAATCTTGACAGAGAATGGACGATTCAAATCAGCCAGTGAATAGGTAGGTAACGAGAATCGAAAATAAGGGTGAACAGGATGACAAACCTGCGCTTACCTGAGTGAAATCACGATCTCAAAAATTCAGAGTCGCCTAGATGAAGGTGAATCAAAGGCAATTGGAGGCAGCAGGTGACTCGCAGTAGAAATCCCGAGAGGCACCAGTGTTGGGGCAATGCTGGCGGTCGACAATTGGGCAGGGCGCGGCGCACAAGCAGTCTCTTCTTATCGGTCCTGTCCCCTTAACTCTTTCTTGATGGCTCCGGCGGAGTGGTGGTGTGGGGTGTAGCAGGTCTGAGAGAGCGACGCTGGGACATGGATAGAGGCTAATCGAAATTGGAGTCCAGTTGAGAGAAATCACGGCCACACGGAGCAACAACCATGACGTTGTACGCTCTTCGTTGTGCGAGAAGGAAGGCACCGGCGGATTCAGATGGCCGGAGTGGTGGTCGGCCAGGAGGAAGAAAGAGGCGGCGGGTTTGAGATGGGCAGAAAGGAGGGGAAGAGGGAGACGGGAAAACTGGGAAAAGGTTTTTTTTGGGGGGGAAATTAAAAAAAATACTCCCTCCGTTAATTAAAACATGTCGTTTTAGACATTTGCACATCTATTAAGAAAGCAAATAAAAGCAAACAAAAATACACTTATACCCCTAATTATTACTTTACTTTTTCACTTTATTGAAAACTACAACTAACAAACATCTAATCATGACAAGGGTAATTTTGGAAAGTGGACACCAAAATACCTAAAACGACATGTTTTTCTTAACAAGATTTTACTCCTAAAACGACATGTTTTTCTTAACGGAGGGAGTATGAATAATCCTAACTAAAAATAAAAAGGAAATAATAAAAAAAATTAACAAAAACAAAAAAAAATAAAACGGAAATATTAAAAAAAAAAAAAAAACTTATACCTTTTGCCTTCCAATTCTTACCTATCCGACATTGTCAAGGCCCTCAATAGTCTATCATATTCCTCTGCACACATCTTACAAAAGACATCATAGCACAATAAATTGAAAGCATAAAATATGAAATTGAAAAACCCTTTCAATCTATCAAAGAGTCTAGCATGACTCTCTCCTGGAGAAATATGATACCACCAACACAATTCCACTGGTGGCTTCTCAAAATAGCAGTAAAAAGGATCAACATAATCACTATTACCTTCCAAATTGCAAAAGTTTACCTTTATTACCTCTTGCGCCTCAGCAGGTGGCTCTAGACATGGTTCATCAACAGGGGCGCTGAGAAGGAATGTATCGGATGGAGTAGTAGACACAACACATGAAACCTCATGCGTCGACTCATGAGATTCCATGTCAGGAAGCACTGGATCATCTTCTCCATCGGCAAAGAAATTATCGTTGTCTATGAACAATTCCTCCTCGTTATGAAACCAACTAGGAGGGAATGAATTAAGCACAATGACTTCGGTAGGATATTCCATTCTTGCATCCTTCACTGTCTCAGAAGATGACGGAATGGGTTGGCTTTCTTTATCAACGTGAGGGGTGGCCATCTTCTTTGCTATCATCTCGCTCGATGTTTGAATAAGTTGGCTAACTTGTTCCCCCAAGTTTTTTATCTTCTCACCATTCTCCTGTATCCCTTGAGTAAGGGCCTGGATTGCATCATCCAGATATATGACAGAGTCCTCCATTGGTGAAGATATCGAAGTGAAAGATTCTTCATGTGCAACATGGTAATCCATGTAACAGAAAAAATCCCACAACCCCGACAAACCTAACCGTGCTAGGCCTCCATTACTCATGTACTCAGCAAGCGCTCGTGTAATATGTATGAAAATATGTATAATATGTATGAAAATAACCTAATATAATATAACTATAAAATAATACTAAATAACTATAAAATATGTATAATATGTATGAAAATAACCTAATATAATATGCAAAGTACATAACTAAAATAGACTCTATCAACATCTCATTGCTTGGAAGTGCCAAGAGCTAAAACAAGGCGAACAGTAGTGAGTTTGGCAACTGGTGAGAATGTCAATTAGTAATCTTTATCCTTAACCTGAGTGAAGCCCTTTGCTACTAATCTGGCTTTCAACCTCTCAATTGAACAATCGGGTTTGAACTTTATTTTGTATATCCACTTGCACCCAATCGGTTTCTTTCCAGTGGGAAGATCAGTGATAAGTTAGGTCTGATTAGACTCTAAGGCATCAACCTTGATAACTCCCTCCCTTGATGAAAATTGGAATAAGTTTCAAAGGCCTTGACAGTATGTCTGTGTCAAAGGTCTTGGAGCTTTAACAGTATTGATGAAATTCAAAACCTGTTCTATATATTATATTGTTCGAATATTATTTAATATTATTGTATACTTCCATTATAGTGTATATATGTAACTAACCTTTCAGGAAGTATTTTCAAATTATTTCCTTCCTTGTGATACGTGTTGAGAAGATTCAAAATCGGAAAGATTGTGGCTTCGAAGTTTCCAAAGATAGAAGATCCAGCTCAAGCCATGATCTCGACTAGCCGTTGGAGAAGATCCTTGGCGCCGATTTGTCTCAATATATAGAGAAGGAAGATGAAGACAGAAGATACACATTCATTGAACACGAGCTTTCATACACTCCAAGCCTTCAAGAGAAATCTGTCTTCGTGTGCTCTCTGCTTGTCCTAAGAGTCTGTATTTTCATTTCAAAGCATTTGAGAGTTACACAGTGAGCTTATAGGATATATTCATTCATAGTGTTATACTCGAGAGTTTGTAACTCAGGAAGTGAACATTAGGCTTTTGATTTTCGAGAGTAAGAGGATTGTACTAGATAGCTGAGAGAGGTGGGGCTCTTCTAGATTGGTCTAGGACTCCAAGGGAACGTGAGTTGACTACATTGCAATTGTATAGCATCCTAAGCTTTGTGAATCAATAAAGCCGGTTGAATCCTAGGGTTGTGGAAGAACCCTAGGCGGGGACGTAGGCCAAGTTCGTGCCGAACCTCGTAAACAACTCATCGAGTTCTTTACTTTATTGCTTTACCTTATTTCTGCACTTGGTTCGAATTGTTTAACTTTGTGATTCAGGTTTGACAGAGGAAAGATTAAGTCTAATCTCAAAGGGTTTTGCACCTGCTTCAAAAGTCTTGAGATTATCTGCGAAAATCCGGCATACTCTATTCAACCCCCCCTTCTAGAGTATTTCTATATTACTTAGTTTTACATTATCGAACCTTCAATTGGTATCAGAGCTTTACTCACTGCTTTTGATCTAACAATCTTGTGAGTTTTCGATCATGTCTGGTGAAGCAAGCGGAGGATTTGCACAGAGAAGGTCCACGAGCAAACCACCACTCTTTGTAGGAAACAACTTTGTCCACTAGAGATCCTTGATGAAGATGTTCATTATAGATCAAGATCTGGAACTTTGGAACATTATAGAGAATGGTTCGAAGATTCCAGAGAAAGACGGACCAAATGGAACCAAAGTCGCAAAGAAGGAGTCTGAATACACCCAAGCGGATCTTGAAATCGTCTCCAAAAACTACAGGGCTATTAACTTACTTTATTGTGGTCTTAGCACTGATGAGTTTAACCGTATTTCATCTTGTAGGTCAGCTAAAGAGATTTGGGACAAACTGGTCGTCACCTATGAAGGAACGAGCCAAGTGAAGGACACCAAGATCAGCATCTTCCTTCGAAAGTATGAGCTTTTCAAAATGAAGCCTGATGAGTCTATCAAGGCCATGTTCACACGATTCACAGAAATCACCAACAACCTTGACTCTCTCGGCAAGAGCTTTACGAACGTTGAAAAAGTGAGGAAGATATTGAGGTACCTCCCAAAAGAAAAATGGGGTCCTAAAGTAACAGCCATAGAGGAAGCACAGGACCTCACCACTCTACCCCTTGATGACCTACTTGGGAAGCTGATCACGCATCAGATGATCCTCAATGAAGACGATGGAGAACTTCCAGCTAGCACTAAGAACTTGGCACTCAAATCTAAGAAGGATGAGCCTAAAGATGGATCTGATTCTGAAGATAAGGATGACGATGAGGATGATCCTTTTGCTCTTATCACAAGAGGCCTTGCTCGAATTCTCAAAATGAAGAAGCAATTCAACAACAAGGATGGATCAGAGTCTTCAAAATTTCGAGGTAAGCCTCAATATAACAAGTATGAAAAGAAGACTAAAACTTTGTCTTGTTTTGAATATGGTGAAACAGATCATCTTGTGAAGAACTGCCCTCAAAAGACAAAGAGTCAGTCCAAGAAGGGTGACAAATGGAAGAAGAAAGCCATGGTGGCAACTTGGAGCGATTCTGACTCTGACTCCGATGATGAAAAGGCCAATATTTGTCTTATGGCCTCAGAAGATGAATCCCACGATGAAAAACTTGAAGCTACTGTAAGAGAACTTATGGCAAGTCCAAAAGAGGTATTATCGGAATTCCTTTCCAATATGATTGCCAATGAAGAGAAACTTATTGCCCAGACTAACATTCTTATTAAGAGAACTGTGGATTAGGAAAGAACTATTGAGGATCTGTCTATGAGGGTTAAAAGTCTTGAAGCTTCTTATTCAAGTCTTGAGATTAAAGTCAAGACGCTTGACTCAGAGAAATCTGAACTCAAGCAAGATCTCTCCTCTCTAAGAAATGAGCATCATGACTTAGAGAACGAGAAGATCTCCCTGAATAATAAGATTCAAGATCAACAGACAGCCCTCGTAAGTTTTACCAAATCCAAAGGCACTCTTGATAGAATGTTGGGCGAACAACAAAGTTCTCTAAACAAAAGTGGTATTGGTTACAATCCAAGGTTTTAAAAAGAGCAGCACATTACCACCTTTGTAAAGGTAAAAGGAAGCAGAACCTCTCCTATATGTCACCACTGTGCTAGAAAGGGACATGTAAAAGAGACCTGCCCTTATAGAAGAAAGGATCCATTTATCATTCGCAATACACTTCCTGTTCATTTGAGAAAAGAACAGATAACACAAGTTTGGGTTCCAAAAGGAACTATTTTACCAAATATGGTTTACCCCAACAATGGATCCAAATTTGCTTATTGGTCTAGCCACAAAGGTTGATGTTTGTCTTGCAGGAGATCACCAAGGTGAAGGAACATAAATGGATCATTGATAGTGGATGCTTGAGGCATATGAGTGGAAAGAGTTCTCTCTTTCATGATCTAAAGGAGCAATCCACGGGAACAATCACTCTTGGTGACAAAGGAAAATGTGACATCGTTGGTATTGGTAGTGTTGGAAGTGATTCCAGCCATATTATTAAAAATGTCTATCTTGTTAATGGTTTAAAGTATAATTTGCTTAGTGTCTCTCAATTATGTGATAGTGGAAACAATGTCAGATTTAACAAGAAAAGATGTCTAGTGTGCAGAGAAGATACATGTGAAGTTATATTGACTGCATATCGGTACAACAATATATACGCTGTAAATGCTGATCAAGTGGCACAAGGAAGCTTAACATGTCTAAAGGCTTTGACGGACGATCCAAAGCTCTGGCATAGGAGACTCGGTCATGTGAGCCCACATACACTGCAGAAGCTTGTGTCCAAAGGGCTTGTAAGAGGGCTACCTGAGATGGACTTCAAAGGTATTGATATGTGCAATGCATGCACACGAGGTAAACAAACACGTAGCTCTTTCAAACCCAAAAAGGTTGTAAGTTCTTCTAGACCCCTTGAACTTTTACATATGGATTTATGTGGTCCTATGCGAGTCAAATCTCCCAATGGTAAAGAGTATATGCTAGTTGTTGTTGATGATTTTTCTAGATATACTTGGGTTGCATTTTTAAAAGAAAAATCAGAGGCCTTATTTGAGTTTTCAAAACTTTGTAAGGAGTTGCAAACTTTAAGAAACGAGCCCATAGTGTCAATTCGGAGTGATCATGGTAGGGAGTTTGATCAACTTCAGTTTGATTGGTTTTGTGCTAAATATGGCATCTCCCATAAATTTTCTGCTCCTAGGACACCTCAACAAAACTGGGTTGTGGAACGCAAGAACCGCACCTTAGAGGATATGGCCAGGACTATGCTTTTAGAAAATGCATTACCTAAAACCTATTGGGTTGAAGCTGTTAACACAGCTAACTACATTTTGAATCGTTGTCTTATTCGTTCCATCTTAAAGAAAACTCCTTATGAACATTTCAAAGGCCGCAAACCACTTATATCTTATTTTAAACCTTTTGGCTGTACTTGTTTTGTTCATAACAATGGAAAAGATAACCTTGGGAAATTTGATGCGCGTAGTGATGAAGGTATATTTCTTGGCTACTCCACGAGCAGCAAAGCTTATAGAATCTTCAATAAAAGGACCCAATTAGTTGAAGAAAGTATACATGTTATTTTTGATGAATGCAATGACGGTGCTTTGAGTGAAAATGTTGCAGATATACGTCTTAACATCCATGCAGAGAACGAGGAAGGTGATGATGCTTCCACCAAGAACACAGAGAAGAGGAACATGCAGAAACATATTCTCAACACTGAAGAATTGGCCCAAGGTGTTGAAGATTCGTCCAAAGCCCTTGGTGTCCAATCCAACGGTGTTGAAGCGTCAGAAACTGTTGTAACTGAACCTAACAGGACCACTGAGTCAGATGTACCACAAGTCAATCCTACTGGTGTGACAAATCAAGGAGCTGAAACTAGCAAAAGGAAATTCAAATACTCCTCATCACACTCACTAAAGGATATCATTTATGACCCTACTTCTAGTGTTCAAACTCGTTCTAAACTTAAAGATCTTTGTGTTTTTCATGCGTTTGTTTCTCTTATTGAGCCAAAGAAGGTAGATGAGGCACTTCAAGAGCCAGACTGGATCATTTCCATGCAAAGGGAGCTCAACGAATTTGAAAGAAACAAAGTCTGGACCTTGAAGCCTAGACCAAAGCATCAATCAGTCATTGGCACACGATGGGTATTTCGAAACAAGCTAGATGAGAATAGTAAGATCGTAAGGAACAAGGCAAGGCTTGTTTCTCAAGGCTACAATCAAGAGGAAGGTATTGACTACGAGGAGACCTTTGCTCCCGTAGCCAGGCTTGAAGTTATTCGCATTTTATTAGCATTTGCATCTTTCATGAGCATAAAGTTATATCAAATGGATGTCAAGTGTGCTTTTCTTAATGGTTTCTTAGAAGAAGAAGTATATGTGGCTCAACCCCCAGGATTTGAAAGTTTGGAATTTCCCAATCATGTTTATAAACTTGACAAAGCGCTTTATGGTTTGAAACAAGCCCCAAGAGCTTGGTATGAGCGCTTGTCAAAATATCTTTTAGAAAATGATTTTAAAAGGGGGTTGATCGACAATACTCTTTTTATCAAGACCAAAGGAAAGGACATTTTGGTTATTCAAATTTATGTTGATGATATATTATTTGGTGCTACTAACACATCTTTGTGCAAGGAATTTTCTAACATCATGTGCAGTGAATTCGAGATGAGTTTGATGGGTGAACTCAACTTCTTTTTAGGATTACAAGTTCATCAATCCAAGAAAGGGATCTTTTTCAACCAAAGCAAATACACTAAGGATCTCTTGAAGAAGTTCAAAATGGATCAATCCAAAGCAGCCAAGACTCCCATGAGCTCAACATTATCTCTAGATCAAGACAAGACTGGGAAAAGTGCCAATCAAAAGGAGTATCGAGGAATGATTGGATCTTTATTATATCTCACGGCTAGTAGACCTGACATCATGTTTAGTGTTTGCATGTGTGCTAGGTTTCAAGCTGATCCTAAAGAATCTCACCTCGTGGCTGTGAAGAGGATCTTTCGATATCTCAATGGCACTAAGGAGCTTGGACTGTGATACCCAAAGCAAAAGGACTTCACATTAATTGGATATTCTGATGCAGATTTTGCAGGCTATAAGGTGGATAGGAAGAGCACATCAGGATGTTGCCAATTCTTAGGAGCATCCTTGGCACTCAAAGAAACAAAACTCAGTCGCTCTATCCACTGCAGAAGCCGAATACATTGCAGCTGGAGCCTGTTGCTCCCAAATCCTTTGGATAGCTCAACAAATGTGAGATCTTGGCACCAACCTCAAAGGCATTCCCATTAAGTGTGACAATACAAGTTTCATCTCCATTACTAAAAATCCTGTTTAGCATTCAAGGACCAAACATATTGATGTAAGGCATCATTTCATTAGAGACCATGTCGAAAAAGGTGATGTGTTCATTTCGTTTATTTCAACTGATTATCAATGGGCTGACATTTTTAGTAAGCCTTTGGCAGAGGACAGGTTCACCTTCATAAGACGAGAGATTGGGATGCTTAACAAGGATGCACTTTCGTAGGGGGAGCTTTCCCTTTACGAAAGATAAAATCTACTTAGTGTCAAGACCCTTGAGAATTATGTCAAGGTTTGTGAACTAAATGGTAGATCACATATATTGGATCATATATATTTGGTTAATATATTTTTAGATATTTAATCAAGTATATTTTTATCGGATTTTAAAATCTTCTATTTATGTTTTTTTTAACCGTTGAGATATTTTTGGAGCAAAATAATTTCGGATATTCTTTCCCTCTTATTTTTGGTTAAGAAAAGGATTTGAATTTTGAATTGGAAAATTTCAAAATTAGCAATGTTATGATTACTCCCCTTGGAACTCTAAACCCATCCCATCACTCCATCATCTCTCTCTACTTAAACCCAATTCTGTACCCGATTCCATCACAAACTCAGAACTTATCCAAACCCTTTCACCTTCTCCTTCTCCAACCTCTCAACATGTTCTAAGAAAACCCTAGCCGACTTCCTCCATGGCACCCAAATCAAAGAAAGCTTCCACACCCAAAAGACTTGGCGCTACCCCCAAGGGACGTCAGGTCACTTCCACCTCTCCCACACCTGAACCCACTCCTCAAGCCATTGTCCCAACTGTTGTCCAGAGCACCATAGTTGAGAGCACGACCACTGTTACCAAGGACTCTAAAAAACGCTCTGCTAAGAAACCCCTCAGTGCGAAACAGAAAGGGAAAAAGAAGATCTTAGCTGAGGAGGTGGACGAGGAAGAGGAGGAAGATGATCTCGACGCCATCCTGAAAAGAGATGCTGCCAAGGAAGCCAAAGAGGAAGCCTTGAAGAAAAAGGCCGAGGAGGAGGCCGAGCTTGCAAGGAAACTTGCCAAGGAGGAAGCTGAGAGGATTCGAAAGGAAGCCGAAGCCGAGGAGGTTCCATCTGAAGAGGAGCCTGAGGAAGAAGACGAAGAGCAAGACGGATCTGGAGAAGATGAGGAAGCTGAAGGAGATGAAGCGGGGTCCGGTGAGGACTCGGGGTCTGAGGAAGAGGAGGAAGAATCTCCCTCTCCTTCTCCTCCTCCCCCGTCTCCAAAGAAGCGGAAATCCCCAATTGCAGTCAAGCCTCCATCCCCAAAACGCACCAGGAAGGGCACCCTCAGAAGCCTTGAGGAGCCTGTCAAGAAAGCTGCTCCAACGATTGCTCGCATGAAGAATGCTGATCCACCTGCCTACATCTAGGTAAACCAATCCCTGCCCTCCTCTTGGTTTGAAAATGCTGAGACTGCTGGTAAGTGGGTAGATGGGTTTCGAACTCGTAGGATATGTTGTTCTGATTTTTTGGATATCGAGTTCTTTGAGGCTTTGAAGCTACCCTGCATTGATCTTCTCAAAAAATCCCCAGCTTGGACCCTTCTCAATCTTGGAACCGTTTACTATCCCAGCTTACCCGCCTGTTCTACATAAACCTAAAAGCCAAACACGACGCCAATGGGTGGTCTTTGGAATCTGTTGTCAAAGGGGTTAGAATCTCTTTCAACTCCAATGACTTTGCAGATTTCCTTGGCCTACCTAGCCCTTGTCCACCCTCTGAAATACACCCATCAAAAGAAAACTGTATCATCCTTGCCCGAGTCTACACCTTGATTGGCGCCGTTGCCTACAAGAGGGAACCGTCAAAAAAACTAGAACAAAGAAAAACCTAAAACTAAGAGAAGAAAGAGGCCGAAGCCTGTACGACCAAACTTAGAACTCCCCCCAGTTCTTAAAACATACGGGAGTATATTAGTTTAGTTTTAGGAAATTACAAATTTGACCCACAAACTTAAATAACTAAATTGCATCCCAACACCCAATTATAAATTAACTTCACAAAACAGCTCCCACATTTAACAACTTCCGCACTTGACAAGTTAGCTCCTCGGGTCTGATCCATTATGATTGCCGCTCCGCATTAAAGCTTGATTTTCCTCAATATTAGCCTCAAAATGCCTGAAACACACACAAACAAGGTGTAGACTCCGAAAATGCAAAATAAAATAAATAAAGTATAAAATATGATAAATATGCATAAAAATGACCTAAACTAATATGCAAATGTATGCCTAAAATATGACTAAAATAGATGCTATCAAATCACCCCATGCTTGAACCTTGCTTGTCCTCAAGCAAGAACAAGTGTAAATATTCACAAGAAAGATTTCCGTTTCAATCCAAGCAATGCTTTTGCTCATTTAAATCTAGATATTGGGTTCAAAACAAGAGCAAGCAAATCATGCAAGAGACAAGTCAAGACTTTAATTCCAAGACCTCACATAGGACATATTTTGTGGAACATTCTCACTCGTGTGTCTAAGGTATAAAAGTTCCGCTCTTGCTCAAATCTTGAAGACTCATCTACCATAAGCTTGAATTAGCGTCCTAACTCTCCACCACTTGGACTATGCACATAAGCATAAATCATGAGGTCTTTTCATGGGTTGTAATGGGGCCAAGGTAAGAAACAAAAGGTATGGATTCTTTGGCCATGTGGTGCTAAAATCCGGGAAATAAAATTACTTCCTAAACTTCCACCACAATTCATCTTCTTTTTTCAACACATACCAAATTTCTCACAACAACCACATCACATAATCAAATAAGCTCAAGAATCACAACTTTTGATAACCCATTCCCTTTTTACAAAATATTCTCTAGTGATGAAGAAGAATTTATTCTCTTTTTTTTTTTCTATTTTTTTCCTTTTTTTTCACCCTTTTTTTTTCTTTCTTTCTTTTCTTCATCAAAAGAAACTTACAATTGAAGCACAAAATCCCCCACTCAATATATAATCACTCAAAGCCAAGTATTCTTTTTTTGTCCACAAAACGACACATAAATCTATTTCATCCTAATTCCCGGATGGGTAAACGAGGCTAAAATAGGCTTAAGGATAATCTTGTGGAGCTACAAATAAATAGGCAAATAGGCTCAATGGGCTTCAAGCAAAGGATATATGAATGGATAGGAAGGGAATAATAGGCTAACAAAATTGCCTCAATCATGTTTATGCAATGCACACAAGTCATATATGTGGTCTCGAGAGGTTCTAACGCAAGTTCTGAAGATAAAGCAATCAAGATGAGCAATTCACACACAAAGGAAAGAGGACTCATGGATGTTAGTCCTAGGCTCAGAAGCTCACAGGCTTTTGTCTCAGAATCTCAATCTCAACAAGTCTCAAGCAATGATCAGTTTTGAAAGAATTAGAACATAAACCCAAATCTCCAAATCATCACAAGCTTTTTTAACATGCCTTAGAGGATATCATCAATCAATTTCAATCAAAGAAGTGACATGTTCTTCAAGAAGAGCAAGGCATTTTTATTAGCAAGGGTTCATCTCAAGACATCTATATGCAAATGCAATGCATGAATGCACATGAAAAAGAAAAATGAAAAAAATTATCTGCAAAAACGGAGTTACACTAGAAGTTCCTCACCCCATACTTAAAATCAACTTTGTCCTCAAAGTACATATGAAAAAGAGGAAGAGGAAAACTCACTAAATGAATCAGGCATTGAGGAACAAGCTTCTAGCTCAAGAGGAGGTAGTGGTGTTAGAGCCATTTGTACATCCCAGAAACTTCATCAATTGAGTATCCCTCGGTGTTCATTAGAAACTTTCAGCAACTCTTGGGTGCAAATTGCATTTCTGAAACCTCTTGGAGTCGGAAAAATATAGGCATCGTCTCCTTTGCAAAAGGTCCTGGCCAAGACAAAAGCAAAGAAAACACACCACCACGAAGCGTAATCCAACATCCAAGTATAAAATATATCCCAAGTATGAGAATCAATAACAACCACCACCTAAATAGAAATCAGTACTGCTGCTCATGCTCATCCATTATTTGCAAAGTAGAGTCATGAAAACTCAATGGAAACAGGGAACATGAACAAGTGAGAGAACTCAAGCAAGGACATAATCATAATAATCATCAAACCAAGCACAAGTCACCAACAACGCAAGAATACCTCAAGTAAGGCAAAGTCGGGAGCAAATAACAAAGTCAAGGGACTCGAGATCAAACAGACTCAATGGAAGCATCATGTATAACAAGTAGTTTAATCCAGGAGAATGATTAAGAGCCGAGAACTTATAGCATATACCCTCCCTGAGCAAGCCGAACAAACACAACACTTCGATATGATCAAACAAATCAGTTCAGTTAACCGCCAACACTTTCACATCTCAGAATAGCCAAAGCACAGAACAACATGAAATTAGTGCAATTGAAGCACAAAACAGTAGGAATTCAATTCCAAATACGAGAACATCAATCATTCACCGGTTGAGTAGGGTAATCTCAGCAACTTGGGAACAATAGGCAAACAATTTCAATCTCAAGCTTGGAGCAAAAAAGAAATTCAGCCAAAATAAGCACCAGAATCCATCGATGAATCAATTGCTTCTAACTTAGTTAAGCACAAAATCAGTTTAGCACATTCAAATCGAAAACATCCCCAATGCATCATCCGAAGATACATCAAACTCAAGAATTCAGCATTGCTAGCGATTAATTCAACACTGTCAATTGAAATAGGGGAGAAGACTGACCTGCGAGAGGGAGCGACTGGGCGGAGATCTGGGTGTGGGTTGACTGCTGGCAGTCGGCGCAGAGGACTCCGGTGACAGTGAGGCTTCAGGGTGGAGTGCGGGATGGTGGAGCAGGTGCGGTGGCGGTGGAGCGAGAGAGAGATCGGGGAAGCGAGAGAGCAGCAGTGGAGTTGTGGTGATGGAGGCAGCCATGGAATGCCGGTGGTGGTGTGCCGGAGAGGTAGGCGAGGCAGTGGTTCCGAGAAGGGCTGAGAGAAGGTCCGGTGGAGGGGTGCTGCTAGAGATGACGGCGGGCAGGCGCAGTGGTGAACGAGAAAATGGAGGGAGGCGATATGGAAGGCGGAGAGCGAGTAGAAGAACAGCAGAGAGATGGATGATGGAGCGACGGAAGGCTGGTGGTCCGGCGGTGAGAAGAGATTGTAGCGCCGGCCAGGTGCTGAGAGGCGAGGCCGATAGGGTATTGGGGAGAGAGAGAGGTGAGAGAAAGAAAAAAAAACACCTCTCCAATTTTTATTTTTTTTTAATTCAAGGTGTCACGAGTCGTGGGAAGCATCCCGCGGGTCGTGACGCTTTACAGAGAAGTCCACCAAGCTTTAGAGTGGCCTCCACGACTCGTGGAAGTCTATTAGATCCTTGGATTTATTATTTAGAATGAAAAAAGACAAAATAAAGAAAATTTACCTACTACTTACCTCGAGTTGACCTCGAAAGCGTTTGAACCTTCCCGAATGGATGGTCCATGGCTCGACCCATCCATCAAGCAACGTCTTTTTGGAGCGGAATAGTAGAAATTCGTTGAAGTTCAAGCTCACAAGGAATGTGCTCATCCTCTTCTTAGCATATCGTCCTTTTGTGTCTTCACTAAATCCAAATGAAAACCTCTCCATGAAATTTTTATCCTCAAGCTCATCTTCCGAATCCTCGTTATCTTCTAAAATTTTCCTGTCAAGAGAAACGACAATCCAATCATCATTGAACTTTATCTCATCTTGAACATGGAAAATTTCAGAAATACTTGAAACATTCATCCGTTGAGTCTCTTGGATCCGCAACATCTCATCCTCAAAAACAACTTGGATCTTTGAGAGGTGGGTTTCCAAGAAAGTGAAGTACTCTTCCATATAAATCAACTTGGACGATTTTTGTGAATTTTCTGAAGCTTGATCTCGACACCCAGGCGGTGCGTATCCCTCGGTGATATCCCTCTCGTAAGAAGGGCGAGGATGCAACGAGTAGTACACCTCTTGTTCATTCCCAAACAACACCGGGCAATCACTAGCTACATGATCAAAACCTCCACAAAACTCACAATAGCTTATGTCATCCATTTGAGCACAACCTGAAATAAAAAACAAAAGGAAAAAATCAAAAGCAAAAGAATGACTTAGAAAAAATCAGTCTAAATAAACAACCAATACAAACAATGGTCCCCGGCAACGGCGCCAAAAACTTGATAGGCTAAAACCTACACCCACAAGTGTATGGGGTTCAGTTGTAGTATATCGAGTGTCGTATCCACAAGGACTATGTGGTATCGATCATCAATTCAAACTGATTTAACTAAGTCAAGAAAATAAAGGCGAAATGTTTATATGGATGGAGAAAGTAACCAACTAATGCGAAACAAATATGCAAAAATAGGTATTAAACAATGGATACGAGGCAAATCTAGGGTAAGGATCACCACAACGATGCTTTAGTAGATTAATATTGATATCCGTGTCACATTGTCTGAGTTTGCTAAAGGTAGATTGTCTAAGGTAATCGCAAATCTCCTTTCGGAATCAAAGCGATTGTGTCTAAATTGGTTAACAATCACCTTTCGGACTCAAGCAACCAATTTAGACTCTTTAAGTTCTTAGAATTCTATATGATAATCATATCAACGTCGCCTTTCGGTATCGATTAATATCAAAATCATCTAAAATATCTATGACAATCTATAAATCCTCAAGAAGCTTAATTTCACTTTCGATCAACTAAACTTCAGGTTTAATCCTATGGTTCCGATGGATCCAATAGCTTTTCGGCCTAAAATATTCACCATCTAAATTCTAATTTAGGGTTTTAGTCTTTCGATTTCAAACCCTAAATCAGTTCTAACCAATTTTCATCAATTAGGGCTAGCGCAATAGGATTAAATCACAAATCAACAGACAAACGAATATCAATCTTAACGCTACCAAATCATCGTCGGGATAACCCAAACCCTAGATCGAAGATTCAAGCAAGCATAATATGATAATCAACGAAATAAATCATAGACAAAAATAAATCGCTGAAATAAAATAGAATGCAAACCGAAACTTCGTCTTCGATCCAAAGTGTATACCGTCAAAAAACTAGAACAAAGAAAAACCTAAAACTAAGAGAAGAAAGAGGCCGAAGCCTGTACGGCCAAACTTAGAGCTCCCCCCAGTTCTTAAAACATACGGGAGTATATTAGTTTAGTTTTAGGAAATTACAAATTTGACCCACAAACTTAAATAACTAAATTGCATCCCAACACCCAATTATAAATTAACTTCACAAAACAGCTCCCACATTTAGCAACTTCCGCACTTGACAAGTTAGCTCCTCGGGTCCGATCCATTATGATTGCCGCTCCGCATTAAAGCTTGATTTTCCTCAATATTAGCCTCAAAATGCCTGAAACACACACAAACAAGGTGTAGACTCCGAAAATGCAAAATAAAATAAATAAAGTATAAAATATGATAAATATGCATAAAAATGACCTAAACTAATATGCAAATGTATGCCTAAAATATGACTAAAATAGATGCTATCACTTGTCCACCCTCTGAAATACACCCCTCAAAAGAAAACTGTATCATCCTTGCCCGAGTCAAGTATCTCATACCCGAAGCATCTAACAGCACCTCAAAGCAGCTCACCCACTCATCCCTTACCCTTGAGGCAAAAACTATATTTAACATCATTGCTCGATGCCTCTTACCCCGTCTTAACTCTGGCTCGCTTCTTACTGACAATGTCATGGTTCTCCTTTACCGTATCCTCAATGGCCTTGATCTTGATCTGACCAACACCATTTTAGGATCCATGGCTCACACAAAAAAAGCCAGGAAAGGAACTCCCCTCCCCTTTGCTACCCTTTTGACCCCACTCTTCAAAGCTTCTGGAATTGATTTCAAAAATGAAGAACAGCAGCGTCATATGGGTAAGTTCGACTCCAAGAGCCTTGAAAAGATTAGCATCACTCGGTCTCCCAAAGGGACCTTGAGTCTTGCCACTCCTTCAAAAGCTCTTCCCACTGCCTTAGTCGTTAATGAACGCATGGACAACCTGGAGTTGGGCTTGGAGGAAGTTCGCCTGGATATCAAGGAGTTGCACAAGGAGGTTATGATGGAGATGAGCGGGATAACCAAGATGTTGCAAGGTCTGTGGACAAGGCTCACTGATGATGCTCTGGACGACAAAGCCTAACCCTATCCTATCCCATCCCTATCCCAAACTTGAAACATTGCTGGTTTTTTTGGAAACTTTTTCAAAACTTTTGGTGACTGTTTTACCTCCTCCCTTTGTTGAAAGACAAAAAGGGAGAGATGATCTGTGGTTGTTTAGACATGAAAGCCTTTTTGCTGTGAAGGTCTTGGAAGACCTTGGTTTTTGATCTTTTGGTTTTCTGTTGGATGACTTTTCATGCCTTAAAAATTTGATCCAACATTTGTCTAACCCTTGCAGGTACTTAGTCCGATTTCACTTATATTATTTATGCTTGACTAAGTTGCAAGGATGCACATGTTTTGTCTTTCATCAAGGGGGAGATTGATAACTCCCTCCCTTGATGAAAATTGCAATAAGTTTCAAAGGCCTTGACAGTATGTCTGTGTTAAAGGTCTTGGAGCTTTAATAGTGTTGATGAAATTCAAAACCTGTTCTATATATTATATTGTTCGAATATTATTTAATATTATTGTATACTTCCATTATAGTGTATATATGTAACTAACCTTTCAGGAAGTATTTTCAAATTATTTCCTTCCTTGTGCTACGTGTTGAGAAGATTCAAAATCGGAAAGATTATGGCTTCGAAGTTTCCAAAGATAGAAGATTCAGCTCAAGCCATGATCTCGACTAGCCGTTGGAGAAGATCCTTGGAGCCGATTTGTCTCAATATATAGAGAAGGAAGATGAAGACAGAAGATACACATTCATTGAACACGAGCTTTCATACACTTCAAGCCTTCAAGAGAAATCTGTCTTTGTGTGCTCTCTACTTGTCCTAAGAGTCTCTATTTTCATTTCAAAACATTTGAGAGTTACACAGTGAGCTTATAGGTTATATTCATTCATAGTGTTATACTTGAGAGTTTGTAACTCAGGAAGTGAACACTAGGCTTTTGATTCTTGAGAGTAAGAGGATTGTACTAGATAGCCGAGAGAGGTGGGGCTCTTCTAGATTGGTCTAGGACTCCAAGGGAACGTGAGTTGACTAGATTGCAATTGTATAGGAGAGAGGCTTCCCGGTGAGCTATTAGGATCCTAAGATTTGTGAATCAATAAAGCCGGTTGAATCCTAGGGTTGTGGAAGAACCCTAGGCGGGGACGTAGGCCAAGTTCGTGTCGAACCTCGTAAACAACTCATCGAGTTCTTTACTTTATTGCTTTACCTTATTTCCGCACTTGGTTCGAATTGTTTAACTTTGTGATTCAGGTTTGACAGAGGAAAGATTAAGTCTAATCTCAAAGGGTTTTGCACGTGCTTCAAAAGTCTTGAGATTATCTGCGAAAATCTGGCATACTCTATTCAACCCCCCCCCCCCCTTCTAGAGTATTTCTATATTACTTAGTTTTACATTATCGAACCTTCAAACCTCTTTCTACATAACATCAATCAAACAAGGGACTGTCATGGCTTCACGAAAACATGAGGGCTCTCAAACTTCTAACATGGTGTTGAATGAGGCCACAAACTCTGGGGAATAATCCAAGAAATCAAGGAGGGAGTGGATCATGAAAGATGCAGATTGAGACGAACTGGGGGACTGCAAAGCAGGGCAATGAAAATCAGCTAAGGAAGCCGACAATTGGCGTGTCCTGGTGGATCATCGAATTGGGATCGGATCATCAAGTTGTACAGCAATAGCCAGTTCAACATGAGGGATTGGCAATTCTGTAGATGCAGATGAACTATCCTGAACAATATCAGGCATTTGAGAAACAGGAGGTGATTGCTCATTGATCACTTGATGAGTTCACTACCATCATTGGGAGATTGGTTAACCACAAACTCATCTCCAAACTGAACCAGAGGGACTGAAGGTTCTGCAACATGTGCAGTAGTACCTGAAGTGTCAGACGGATCTCTAAAAGGGAAGGTCGATTCTCTGAAGACTACATCCCTGCTATAGAACACCTTGTTGGAATTTAAATCCAACAATTTGAAAGCTTTGACACCTCCTGGGTAGCCCAAGAAAACACATTTCTTTGCCTGCACCCCAAATTTATCCTGATCTGTCTGTCTAGCTTTGCCAAAACATAAACACCCCAAGACCCGAAGATCACCATAGTTAGGAGTCTAGTGGAATAGAATTTCAAAAGGGACTTTCCATTGCAATACAGAACTAGGAAGCGTGTTTATGATGTGTGTGGCAGCAGTGACGCAATCACCCCAAAACCGAATTGGAAGATTAGCATGTAGACACATAGCACGAGCAGTTTCAATCAAGTGGCGATGATTGCGTTGTACACGCCCATTTTGCTGAGGAACCCCAGGAACACTTCATTGATGAATAATCGCATTTGCTGCTAATAAAGACTTGTAAGCATTTTGAATGAACTCTGAGCCATTATCACTCCTAATGGCTTTAACACATGTGCCAAATTGATTCTCAACATAAGCCAGAAAATTGCTAATAGTTTGAAGAACCAAGGACTTGGAAGAAAGCAAATAAGTCCAAATATACCTGCTGTGATCATCTAACACAATTAAGAAATAGCGAGACCCATCATAAGTACGTGCTTTGTAAGGACCCCAGACATCAAGATGAACCAGTCCAAAAGGAACAGAAGCAATAGATGAACTCCTTTCAAAAGGAAATCTATGATGCTTTGCAAGAACACAACTGTCACAAAAAAAGTCTGAACAACTCAAATGTTTGAACTGAGACAAATGTTTCAATTTGGAAACAGAACTATGGCCAAGTCTTTCATGAACTAAATGCAAATCATGACAAGGAACTGGCTTTATTGCTTGATTGAATCTCTGGGACTATATTGTGTCACCATGGAATGCAGCTTCAATCCCAGCATTAGGAGTTACGAATGATGTATAGGCCACTGACTCTATGTCCTTTCCCCACCAATTTCTTAGTGATAAGGTCCTGAAATACACACTGATCAGCAGTGAACATAGGCAACAAACTACTTTCTTCAATCAATTTACCCACTGATAATAGATTGTGCTTAAAAGATGGCACCAGAAGCACATTGTTCAACACAAGGTTAGAGCTAAATCTCACTGTCCCCACCGTATCAACTGAAATAACAGAATCATCAGGCAAAGCAATTTGAATCGGTTTCAACAACCTTCTTTTGCACTCAAGCAATGAATCATCATATAACATATGATCAGTAGCACCTGTGTCTACTATCCAGAAATTTTTCCCAACTAATTTCTCAATCATCAAGGCTTTAAAAGGAGTGTAATTACCTGAGAACTTTGCTGCAGCAAAGCAATCATCACTCTCGATCTTTATCTGCTTGCCCTTTATTTGCCTCAAAACTTCCTTGCAAACAGCATTGACAAGAGCACCATCAAAAGAACCCTTTGAGCTGTTGCCAATAGGACTATCACTGTTATTCTTAACATCAACAACATTAGCAGATGAACGACCATATTGTTTCTCTTTGGATCCCTTCTCCTTGTCGGGATACCCATGAAGCTTTTAGCACTTGTCCCTCACATGACCACTGTTGCCACAAAAGTCACAGTTAGGAGGACCATGCAACTTGTAGCAAGTGTCCCTCACGTGCCCTTTGTTGCCACAAAAATCACACTACTTAACATCCTCCCTTTGCTTCTTTGAGTCCCTATCTTTCTTCCAGCTACCAGATTGTTGTCTTCCTGCATTTAGAGCAGTAGCATCCTTACCCAATCTATGATTTGATGTACTCCCTGCAGGACTTCCACCACAATGTTCGACATGTTGAGCAATATGAAATGCTCTATTCACATTTGGCATTGGATCCATTGCCAAAATCTGATTTCTTGTATGCTCGTACTCCTCATTCAAGCCCATCAAGAATTGCATTACCTTGTTGATATCCTCCATATCAAGAACCTTCTTGATAATCTGGCAAGTGCATCTATCCAAAGCACTACATCCACAGTATGGTATTCCCGCAATAGTCGTCAATTCATTCCACAACTTGACCAATTTTCCATAATAGACACCAATTGGATCCAGACCTTGCTTCACAGAATTGAGAGATTTCTTAAGCTAATACAAAAGAGGAGCGTTCGAATGTCCATACCTTTCAATGATTTCACTCCACAATTCGCGAGCCGAGCCAGCGTGCATGAACGACTCTCCAATCGAGCCTTCCATGGAATTGACGATCCAGGATTTGACCATGTAATTAGCTCGTATCCACCTATGAATGTGAGGTGAATCATCAACAGGCTTTATCGTAGATCCATTGATAAAACCTAATTTCAATTTCGTGCTAAGAGCCACCTTGACATTTCTCGTCCAGCTTATGAAATTTGTTCCATTGAAGACACTAGCAACCAGTTGTGCTCCTGGATTATCCGAGCTTGCTAGAGCTAACGGATCGTTGGACACCACCTCCTCCATAGTTGCGCAAAACCGAGGCATACGAATCAATCATCTTCACTCTCCAGAACAGAGATCAACGCAGAATCTTGAAATTCGCAGAAGAACGAAGATGATTCAACAGAATCCCCCTTCGCTCTGATACCATATGCAGCGGAAGCACTCGAATTCAGGAAATCAAGAACGGATAAAATGGGAAAATGGAAGAAGAAAACACATTGCATTAGTTGTTCAGTTGGTTACAAGGTGAGGCTTTTATACACAGATTTGCAACAACCACTATCATCTAAGCCGTACACGTGGCACATGATGATCACCTTGTGAGCTCCTAAGGAGCAGCAACTGAGCTCATATAAGTTAGCTCATAGGCCTTAGTTTGGCTAACCAGTTCAAACTTTGTTCGTCGTCATGCACGTTCACATCTACCTACACTAAGCGAAATCGCTAGTCACCTTTTGGATCCCTTGTATTATGTGTCTTAGTTCCCCCTTAGCGTTGCGCCTTCTGTGAGCTTGGCCACCAACGGTGCACAGTCCCCCTAAAAAATGGCATGTGCAATTCTAACCTATGCACATTGATTCATTGCCCAATTCAGCCCCTCCGCTTCGGCGAGTTCGACGTCCTTCATCATTTGGATCCTTTTGGCCTTTATCAAGCAGGGTGACCTGTCCTCATCCCGGCACACCATCCTAACTCCACATCCCTTTCGGTTGTCCACTGACGCATCCCGATTAACCTTAACAAACCCTTTAGTTAGCCTCCTCTATCCCAATAGACTCGATCGAGCTATCTCCCTCAATTTTCTATATATTGAGTTGTTTTCTTTTTTAAACATTCTCACGCCAGGAGGGCTATATCTATCCACCACCACCTTCATTTCCAGAACTTCCCCCCTCGAAGACCCGATGATTAATTTCTAGCCTTCCTGGCCTCCCACATCATTAAACTCCACCTTTCAACTTCATCCTTCGATCCAAACTTCAGCATATACTCCATACAATCTAGGACTTTCGAGTAGGGTTGTTATATGAGCTGAACACCTCAAGTTTGGCTCGGGATCAGCTCGAAAAAAGGTCGACTCGAGCTTGTTCAATTACCTAAACAAGTCAATCATGAACATGATTTTATGCTCAGTTGAAAGATCGGATCGTTCGATTTAATCCGAATAGCTCAATTTTTATGGAATTTCTAAAATTTCCTTTAAGTTAATATGCTATAATAAGTAGAACTACTTAAAGCTCGAAAAAAACTCGACTCGGGCTCATTCATTTATTAAAACAAGCCAAGCTTGAACAAAAAGGAAAGGTCGTTTAAAATTTGGACTCGGCTCGGCTCGAGCTAGTTTAACAAATGAACTAAGCTTGAACATACCAAGCTTGTCTCGTTCGGCTCGAATAATACCCCTACTTTCGAGCACCCCTGGACAACTCTTTTGAGCTTCGGTTCCATCCACCAACACTTCCTCGCCTGCACACATTGAAAGAGCACATGGATTCCTGTCTCCCACAACCACACAACTCGCACCAATCATTCTCAGTCACATTTCTCATGAATAAGTTCTCCTTACACATTAGAATTTCTTTGCAAGCCCTCTATAAAAAAGATTTCACCTTTGGGATGGTTTTAATCTTCTACATCTTCTTACAGAATATCTCACCATCGTCACTTCGAGAATGAGAGGTCTGTTGATAGTCGTTTCATCGCTTTATAAACATATGATACGTCGATCGTATTGTGAACATCCCACTCGAATAATGCCATAGTCTCTCATCCTTAACCACAATATCCACCAACCTCATGTTCAGCACCACTTTCGCATCATAAGACAAAATTTGCCTTACCATCTCCTTATCCCATGTTCCCTTATTCCAGTCAGTGAGGTCTAACACCCTCAAATCAACGTCTGGCAACGTAATGTTTAGTAGCAAGTTGAAGCTCATGGGCTTGGGAATCCATTGATCCTTCCACACCCGGACGTCTACCCCATTTCCAAATGTAGCTTGAGTTATACCCCAATGTAGCTTCCATAAAATCACTAGATGGGATATGACACGCTTTCATAAAATCACTAGACGGGAAATAGCGTGCTTTCAATAGCCGATATAGGAGAGACTACTCATTCTGAATCATCCTTCACCCTTGTCGAGCTAGCAATGACAGATTAAAAATCTCCATGTCCCTAAAACACATTCCACCCTGGCTTGTGGGTCTATTCATCCTCTTCCAACTCATCCAATGCACCCTTCTCCTCCCCCCCCCCCCCCCCCCCCCACACACAACCATAACTTACACATCAGGCTTTCTAACTCCCTGTATACCCCTTTTGGTAACAGAAAACATGACATGATATAGATCGGTATGACTTGAGCTACTGACTAATTTATCAGCATCTCCTTCCCTGCTTATTTCAGAGTCTTCTCTTTCCACCCTTGTAGCCTTTTCAAAACACGCTCATTTACTTGATTGAAGATTATCTTTTTTGACCTACCCAGAATTGTCGGCATCCCTAAGTAGCGCTCATGTTTATCCACCTCCCTTATTCCAATAATATCTTAGATTGCCACCCGTTGGCTTTCACAAACATTCCTACTGAAAGACAATTCTGACTTTGCAAAGTTGACCTATTGTCTTAAAGCCACTCCATATTCTCGGAGAATATTAACGATTTTCATGCCATGTTGACAAGTAGCCTTCGTAAATAGGACACTGTCATCAACAAAGAAGAGATGTGATACCGAAGGGCCCCCTTTGGTGATGGTAATGCCTCTCAATTTTCCTTCCCGCTCTTTCTTTCATAACAACCCCGACAGAGCCTCAACACAGTAAGAGATAAGGGGAGAGATGATCATCTTGTCTCAATCCCCTTGTCAACCTGAACCTCTTCATCGAATATCCCTAAAAAAGCATTGAGAAAGAGATTGACGTCACACACTTCAACGCCAATTGCATCCATCTTTCAGGGAAACCAAACCGCCTCAAATAGAGCTTGAGAAAGCTCCATTTCACCCGATCGTACGCGTTGGCCAGGTCAAGCTTCAAAGCCATATAACCCGCCTTTCCAGTGGCCTTTGCTTTCATGTAATTCTATGTGTTACATCTACTTTAATCCTTTCATTTCCAACTGATCATCTTTTACAATTTCTTTTTTCCCTTTGTCATTGTTTTAAACATTTTTTTAATCATCTATATCTATATCTATATCTATATAAACTCTTAAAACAGAAGAATTTTCGTTTATGTGTTACATCTACCTTAATCCTCTCCTTTTCAATCAATCATCTTTCACATTTTTTTTCTGTATTTTCCCTTTTTCATTATTTAATTTTAAATATTTTTTAATCTATATCTGTATCTATATATCTATATAAACTCATAAAACAGAAGAGTTTAAGCATACGTGTCACACCCACCTTAATTCTCTACATTCAACCAATTATTTTTTTCTTTTTTTAATTTTTCCAATTGATTTTCATCTTAAAAAAATCAATCTATATCTATATAAACTCTTAAAAAATAAGAGTTTAAGCCTACGTGTCACACCCACCTTAATTCTCTCAATTCAACCAATTATTTTTTTCTTTTTTTTTCTTTTTTCCAATTGATTTTCATCTTTAAAAAAATCAATCTATATCTATATATCTATATCTATATAAACTCTTAAAATAAAAGAGTTTAAGCCCACGTGTCACATCCACCTTAATTCTTTCAATTCAACCAATTATTTTTTTCTTTTTTTTTTAATTTTTCCAATTGATTTTCATCTTTAAAAAAATCAATCTATATAAACTCTTAAAACATAAGAGTTTAAGCCTACGTGTCACACCCACTTTAATTCTCTCAATTCAACCAATTATTTTTTTCTTTTTTTAATTTTTCCAATTAATTTTCATCTTTAAAAAAATCAATTTATATCTATATAAACTTTTAAAACATAAGAGTTTAAGCCTACACGTCACACCCACCTTAATTCTCTCAATTCAACCAATTATTTTTTTTTCTTTTTTTTTTAATTTTTCCAATTGATTTTCATCTATGTGTTACATCTATCTTAATTCTTAACCCTCTCCTTCTCAACCAATTATCTTTTACAATTTTATTACCTTTTTCCCTTGCTTCTTTGCTTGCAGGATCACCGTCCATTAATCGATCATTGCTTCTGCTTACTTTGCTTCTTTGCTTGCAGGATCACCGTCCATTAATTTTTACAAGCCGAGGTTTTGTTCCAACTGTTTTTCTTATCAATCGATCGAAGATCGATTGATAAGGAAGCCGAATCTAACACCATCCTCTTCGGCACCACCGTCATCAATGTCCTATGTGAATCTAACGCAGTGAGTTCCTTCCCACCGGCAGTCTCTGTCTCTAAGTTTCTCCCCACCGGCCACCACATATGCATCTCCATCTCCAATTTTGACTCATTTGTCAAGGTATTTCGTCTCAATTACGTTTCCGACGCTAGTTTCATGATTTTGGAAGTGCAATTTGAGTACTGGATATGAATTTGATGATAATTTATATGAAATCAGGAAGCTACTTTGAGTACTGATTGTGAATTTGATGAGGATTTCCAACCCACCACCTATTTGTCAAAATTTCTGATTTGTGAAGACAAATATAAAGAAATCATAAGTGATACTTGATTGTTAAGTTTTCGGTTTGATTTGCAAATTGCTACTTTCAACGTTGTTTCTGCACCTAAGATATTTGCTGGTGCATTTCCTGTACACTATGAACCTCCTAAGGGCTTCTACTTTGAAGTTAATGTTGATTACCCAATTGTCCAAGTTAATGCTGACGCTAGTTTCATGATTAGCACAATTGGAGCTTAGATTTGCATGATTGAAGCTTAGAGTTGCACGACTCGACCTTAGAGTTGTCACTTCATTAAAACAAATGTTAAGCTAGTTTTAATATGTATTGTTAGCGAGGTTTGTGAACAATATGATTAAATTACATGCCTTGTGGATTCTATGGTTAATCCTTGGTTTGAATTTTGAGCTTTGTGGATTGGAAATTGTGATTGAGATGGGGAAATGCATGTCTTCTAGGTGTTTAATGTGTGATTGTTGCTATAATTTTTGTTCTTGCTGTCCAAATGTGCATGACTTTTTTATACATGTGGCTGCTAAGGTAAAACCCCTGATTTCTGTGCTCTTATCGTAAGCATAAGTACTATTTTACTTCAAGAACATATGATATTAGAGTTCTCGTGTTCATGTCTTTGAAAATTATACACTTGTGTGATTTAGATCCGTTTTATGAATGCTTATTGTCTTACTTTGTTATCTGCTTTAGGTAGAAAGCATTCATCAGTACATTGGATCCATGATAGCAGCTTATCTTTCTGATCAGCGTAAAAGAGGAGAAGGTAATGATCATTTTTTAGAGGCAGATAGGCGTGAAACTGCAAGGCAAGAAGTTGCTGCTAGGAGTGTCCATCCAACATTGCATTTGCCTGCATTATCCCAACCATCAACTCAAGTTGCTGGATTGTTTTCCAGCTCAGTGACTCCTTCATGGCCATCAACTGCTCCTCAGGCATCTTCATAAGCATTGCCATCGTCAACTGGAATTGGCTTTTCTCTTTTTGGTGCTTCGTCTTCAACTCCTTCAGCTCTTGCATCCTCATCTGTTCTATTTGCAACACCTGCTACTGCTTTCACTCCTGCATTTTCTCCCTTTCCAGCTCCCAGTCCTTCGCCCCAAACACCATTTCCCAATCTCGCATCTTCTACTTCAACACCTTTGTTTACGCCAATTGCTTCAGGTACTTTTTGTTGTATTTGCTTACATTAATTTAACATTATCATCTTATTATATACTACTCCCTCCGTTTGGTAAAACTTGTCATTTTAGGGTGTTAGTTTTGTTCAAAAAAACTTGTCATTTTAGGTATTTTGCCCTTCACTTTACAAAAACGCCCTTGATGTGATTGATGGTTTGTTAGTTGTAGTTTTCGATAAAGTAAAAAAGTAGGGTAATAATTGAGGGTAAATTAGTACATTTGTTAATTGCCTTAAAACTTGTGAAATAAGCTAAAATGACAAGTTTTGCCGAACGGAGAGAGTATATTACTAAAACCGATTCGAATTGTCCTTGTAAAGCCTAATCTTAATCTGAGTATAATCCCGCATAAGATATAGTCGGAAGGAAGATACTATACAAGTACATGTTATATTTAGGAAACACTTTTGGGTAATATTTATATTATAGTATTCGAAGTATTAATCCGGAAACATAGGGTTCCGGGTCATATACTCATACTATATAAATATATGCTAAAGTGTTACACTGAATATTCCAACAAATGTGTCATAGACTTTATATTATACATATTGTATTATATTGTCCATTGCATGAATTGTCACTTACCGGCCCACACTGAAAAGCCCAAAGCCCAGCTTCAGTTAAGCCCAGCGTCCGCTCTTGCTGAAGCCCACTTACCTCTTTAGGGTTTCCAGCTTTGGGAGCTCTATAAAAGGAGGTTGCTCCTTTAGGGTTTGGACAATTCGGCCGCTCCATCAGGTAAGCTCCACAGTGAAAGAAAGAGAGAGAAAAGGAGAGCGCTAGGGTTTTCTCAAGCGTCCTCTCCGACTCCGTTCAACGACGACGGCTTCCAGATCTAGGGCGTATCCGTTCATCGGACCCCAGATCTGAACTCGGTGAAGAAGAAGAAGCGCCTTGCTTCCTTGTCAGCGAGCTACTGGCTTGTACAAGGGTTTTCGGCGACGATCTGCGCTCCAAACGCCATATCTGAGGGAGTTCTTCTTTCCGCTTATAGTTTCTTTCTTGTACTTTCTTCCATGGCTATTTTGGTTGGATCGCTTGTATTCTAGTATAGATACTGCAACCCTTATCTTGTAATCCGAAAAACGAGCATAGTGAATTGGGCCTGAGTCTCCCCGAACCTGAGACTCCGCGGAGTAGGATTTGATCCGAACCGCGTAAACACTTCCTGTTGTTCTTTATCTCGGTTTTTCGTTTCTGTACTAGCTACTTTTCGAGATCTCAGAGCCTACTCTAAGGTTCTAGATCTACAGTCCTACATATTTATCTTGTGGTCGAGTATTGCAAAAAGAATTTCCTGCCTAAAGTGTTTGCCCTTGGTCTTGTGTCATTATGTTAGGACTTTGATTCAGAATAATGGAATCTGTTCTTCTGCTTTCAACTTTAGTGTTTTCATTTAAGAATTGCTAACTAATGTCATGAAGTCTTTTGGTAATGTTTTAATAAAACTGACATGATTTTACTATTTGATCAGCGTGATTTGGCCATACCCAATTTTTTTGAATTGTATGCAGTATGCACTATTGGAACCCCTTTCGGTCTTTTGTTTCCCATATGTTAGTCACTTCCCTTGCCTAGGTATAAGTATTCATTTACCATCTACAGGTGCTGCAATAGGATCAGGAGCAAGCATTGGAACCACATCAGTAAGTTAATTCCTTCATTTAATACCTTCTCTATGTTAGTTGTTTCATGTTACTGTGATAGAATAGCTACAATGCATGTTAAGTCTATTGACTTTTTGATAATTTTTTAAGGAGTTAAAAACTATATAAAAATAATAATTTTTTATTGATTGTTTTACATAGTCTTATATATATTACTAATAAGTACTCCTACATAGATATGTAAAAAAATTATTAAAAAATATAGTATTTTATATAGTTTTTAACTCCTTAAAAACGTGCAAAAAAATTAGTGGACTTATATTTCCAAACGGAGGTAGTATTAAAGATGGATGCTTCTCATAAACTGATAAATGGGCCATCTCAGCTTTCAAGAACCACATTACTGGGGTATTAATTTGCAAAATGAATAATTTTTTGTCCCAGCAGCTTTATTGATCATAAATTCACACTAATCGGTGGAAAGTGACTTTGGTTCATTGCCAATTCCATTTGCAGAAACGAAAATGGGCTCATTGGTTGTTGTTGTTATTGTTAAGTTGATTGTGTTATCATTATATGATGGTATCTGTTGTGCCTTTTGACAGAGATCTACGAGACCCAAACCACGCACAGGGAGGAGGTGATTGACAAAATTGATATATATGTTATCTGTTCTGACTGGTTTCTTATTGTAAATCTGGTGGATTCCAAAAGCAGCACAGCTGATTCAGGGCACTCATCCCTTGTGTACATGAGGAAGTAAAAGGTGTTGTTAATGCCGACATGATTTGATTTGCAAATTGCTACTTTCAACGTTGTTTCTGCACCTAAGATATTTGCTGGTGCATTTCCTGTACACTATGAACCTCCTAAGGGCTTCTACTTTGAAGTTAATGTTGATTACCCAATTGTCCAAGTTAATGCTGACGCTAGTTTCATGATTAGCACAATTGGAGCTTAGATTTGCATGATTGAAGCTTAGAGTTGCACGACTCGACCTTAGAGTTGTCACTTCATTAAAACAAATGTTAAGCTAGTTTTAATATGTATTGTTAGCGAGGTTTGTGAACAATATGATTAAATTACATGCCTTGTGGATTCTATGGTTAATCCTTGGTTTGAATTTTGAGCTTTGTGGATTGGAAATTGTGATTGAGATGGGGAAATGCATGTCTTCTAGGTGTTTAATGTGTGATTGTTGCTATAATTTTTGTTCTTGCTGTCCAAATGTGCATGACTTTTTTATACATGTGGCTGCTAAGGTAAAACCCCTGATTTCTGTGCTCTTATCGTAAGCATAAGTACTATTTTACTTCAAGAACATATGATATTAGAGTTCTCGTGTTCATGTCTTTGAAAATTATACACTTGTGTGATTTAGATCCGTTTTATGAATGCTTATTGTCTTACTTTGTTATCTGCTTTAGGTAGAAAGCATTCATCAGTACATTGGATCCATGATAGCAGCTTATCTTTCTGATCAGCGTAAAAGAGGAGAAGGTAATGATCATTTTTTAGAGGCAGATAGGCGTGAAACTGCAAGGCAAGAAGTTGCTGCTAGGAGTGTCCATCCAACATTGCATTTGCCTGCATTATCCCAACCATCAACTCAAGTTGCTGGATTGTTTTCCAGCTCAGTGACTCCTTCATGGCCATCAACTGCTCCTCAGGCATCTTCATAAGCATTGCCATCGTCAACTGGAATTGGCTTTTCTCTTTTTGGTGCTTCGTCTTCAACTCCTTCAGCTCCTGCATCCTCATCTGTTCTATTTGCAACACCTGCTACTGCTTTCACTCCTGCATTTTCTCCCTTTCCAGCTCCCAGTCCTTCGCCCCAAACACCATTTCCCAATCTCGCATCTTCTACTTCAACACCTTTGTTTACGCCAATTGCTTCAGGTACTTTTTGTTGTATTTGCTTACATTAATTTAACATTATCATCTTATTATATACTACTCCCTCCGTTTGGTAAAACTTGTCATTTTAGGGTGTTAGTTTTGTTCAAAAAAACTTGTCATTTTAGGTATTTTGCCCTTCACTTTACAAAAACGCCCTTGATGTGATTGATGGTTTGTTAGTTGTAGTTTTCGATAAAGTAAAAAAGTAGGGTAATAATTGAGGGTAAATTAGTACATTTGTTAATTGCCTTAAAACTTGTGAAATAAGCTAAAATGACAAGTTTTGCCGAACGGAGAGAGTATATTACTAAAACCGATTCGAATTGTCCTTGTAAAGCCTAATCTTAATCTGAGTATAATCCCGCATAAGATATAGTCGGAAGGAAGATACTATACAAGTACATGTTATATTTAGGAAACACTTTTGGGTAATATTTATATTATAGTATTCGAAGTATTAATCCGGAAACATAGGGTTCCGGGTCATATACTCATACTATATAAATATATGCTAAAGTGTTACACTGAATATTCCAACAAATGTGTCATAGACTTTATATTATACATATTGTATTATATTGTCCATTGCATGAATTGTCACTTACCGGCCCACACTGAAAAGCCCAAAGCCCAGCTTCAGTTAAGCCCAGCGTCCGCTCTTGCTGAAGCCCACTTACCTCTTTAGGGTTTCCAGCTTTGGGAGCTCTATAAAAGGAGGTTGCTCCTTTAGGGTTTGGACAATTCGGCCGCTCCATCAGGTAAGCTCCACAGTGAAAGAAAGAGAGAGAAAAGGAGAGCGCTAGGGTTTTCTCAAGCGTCCTCTCCGACTCCGTTCAACGACGACGGCTTCCAGATCTAGGGCGTATCCGTTCATCGGACCCCAGATCTGAACTCGGTGAAGAAGAAGAAGCGCCTTGCTTCCTTGTCAGCGAGCTACTGGCTTGTACAAGGGTTTTCGGCGACGATCTGCGCTCCAAACGCCATATCTGAGGGAGTTCTTCTTTCCGCTTATAGTTTCTTTCTTGTACTTTCTTCCATGGCTATTTTGGTTGGATCGCTTGTATTCTAGTATAGATACTGCAACCCTTATCTTGTAATCCGAAAAACGAGCATAGTGAATTGGGCCTGAGTCTCCCCGAACCTGAGACTCCGCGGAGTAGGATTTGATCCGAACCGCGTAAACACTTCCTGTTGTTCTTTATCTCGGTTTTTCGTTTCTGTACTAGCTACTTTTCGAGATCTCAGAGCCTACTCTAAGGTTCTAGATCTACAGTCCTACATATTTATCTTGTGGTCGAGTATTGCAAAAAGAATTTCCTGCCTAAAGTGTTTGCCCTTGGTCTTGTGTCATTATGTTAGGACTTTGATTCAGAATAATGGAATCTGTTCTTCTGCTTTCAACTTTAGTGTTTTCATTTAAGAATTGCTAACTAATGTCATGAAGTCTTTTGGTAATGTTTTAATAAAACTGACATGATTTTACTATTTGATCAGCGTGATTTGGCCATACCCAATTTTTTTGAATTGTATGCAGTATGCACTATTGGAACCCCTTTCGGTCTTTTGTTTCCCATATGTTAGTCACTTCCCTTGCCTAGGTATAAGTATTCATTTACCATCTACAGGTGCTGCAATAGGATCAGGAGCAAGCATTGGAACCACATCAGTAAGTTAATTCCTTCATTTAATACCTTCTCTATGTTAGTTGTTTCATGTTACTGTGATAGAATAGCTACAATGCATGTTAAGTCTATTGACTTTTTGATAATTTTTTAAGGAGTTAAAAACTATATAAAAATAATAATTTTTTATTGATTGTTTTACATAGTCTTATATATATTACTAATAAGTACTCCTACATAGATATGTAAAAAAATTATTAAAAAATATAGTATTTTATATAGTTTTTAACTCCTTAAAAACGTGCAAAAAAATTAGTGGACTTATATTTCCAAACGGAGGTAGTATTAAAGATGGATGCTTCTCATAAACTGATAAATGGGCCATCTCAGCTTTCAAGAACCACATTACTGGGGTATTAATTTGCAAAATGAATAATTTTTTGTCCCAGCAGCTTTATTGATCATAAATTCACACTAATCGGTGGAAAGTGACTTTGGTTCATTGCCAATTCCATTTGCAGAAACGAAAATGGGCTCATTGGTTGTTGTTGTTATTGTTAAGTTGATTGTGTTATCATTATATGATGGTATCTGTTGTGCCTTTTGACAGAGATCTACGAGACCCAAACCACGCACAGGGAGGAGGTGATTGACAAAATTGATATATATGTTATCTGTTCTGACTGGTTTCTTATTGTAAATCTGGTGGATTCCAAAAGCAGCACAGCTGATTCAGGGCACTCATCCCTTGTGTACATGAGGAAGTAAAAGGTGTTGTTAATGCCGACATGATTTGATTTGCAAATTGCTACTTTCAACGTTGTTTCTGCACCTAAGATATTTGCTGGTGCATTTCCTGTACACTATGAACCTCCTAAGGGCTTCTACTTTGAAGTTAATGCTGATTACCCAATTGTCCAAGTTAATGCTGACGCTAGTTTCATGATTAGCACAACTGGAGCTTAGATTTGCATGATTGAAGCTTAGAGTTGCACGACTCGAGCTTAGAGTTGTCACTTCATTAAAACAAATGTTAAGCTAGTTTTAATATGCATTGAGCCACTTGATTTGGAGACAACTAAAATGAAAAGTGTTTTTTGGAGGTGCTTACACAAATAAAATATAGTTGTGTAAATCTAAACTAAAGTTGTGCAACTCTAAACTAAACTTGTGCAACTCTAAAATACGGTTGTGCAACTCTAAAAAATGTGCTGACATGAAGAAAAAAAAGTGTTGACATGGAAAAAATATATACCGAACTACAATTTCACAAGTCTCAATTGCTGTGCAAAATATAATCTATTGTTGAGCAAAAATAAGAACATATTGAGCATAATTCCATCAATCCCCCATGTTGTACAATCATAGTCTATTGATGAGCAAATAGAAGAGTACATTGTGTCGTGCAAATATAAGAGTACATTGTGCAAACTTAACCGTAAGTTGTGCAAATAGAGTCGTGCAACTCTTAAAACAAGAGTCGTGCAACTCTTACAACAGAGTCGTGCAACTCTTACAACAGAGTCGTGCAACTCTTACAACAGAGTCGTGCAACTCTTAAAATAGAGTCATGCAACTCTTACAACAGAGTCGTGCAACTCTTAAAATAATATTGAGAAAAAAATAAAATCTTGTTGAGAACAATTTCACAAGTCTCGATTGTTGTGCAAAAAATAAACTATTGTTGAGCAAAAATAAGAGTAAGTTGTGCAAATACGACCCAAGTCTAGTTTTTGTTTTTGTTTTTGTTTTAAACATTTTGTCGTGTAAATATAAGAGTACGTTGTGCAAATTTAACCATAAGTTGTGCAATTTTAGTCTATTGATAAGTAAAAATAAGACCGTGTTGTACAATAATCTATTAAAAAAGTATAAAATTATATTTACAAAAAATAAGATTATGTGGAGACACAATTTCACAAGTCTCGATTGTTGTGCAAAAATAAAGAATTGTTGAGCAAAAATAAGAGTATGTTGTGCAATAAATTTATAAAATTGCACTTTTCAGTTTTATGTTTGCACTTTTTCAAACTAAAATTGCGCATTTAAGTTCTAAAATTGTACATTCAAACTAAAATCTATTTTGTTCTCCCTAAACTAAAAATCTAATTTGGGCACTTTATAATATTAGTCTTGCACTTTTTAATCTAATTTGTGCACCTTATGATTTGGTTCTCCCTAAACAAAAAACAGTGTCACCAATTAAAATTCATAGATGGAGGTGGTAAACGATAGCATTCATATCCAACATTGCTGACGCCAAGAAAAAATAGTTTTTTACGAAGGGTTTTAAGTGATTGGGAAATGTGAATCATCGCAATCCCTTTATTAATTTTAGAATTTCTATCAGTTAAGTCGATTATGTTGTGAAATTAGCTTATTATATTATATAACAATCCATTTATGAAAACAAAGAAAATCTCACTCAAACCATACGAAATCCTAAACATGATTACCTTATTGAAACGGAAAAGAATTTCCTCCCTCTTAGCAGCTTCTTCGGTACTCTCATAGAGCCCGACTTTCAAGCAGAAACTTAAAAGGAAAACAAACTTACATTCAAGAGTCCAACCCTTTCTGTCGGCACAAAACTCATTCATCTAGTCCAACCCCTTCTGTCAGCACAAAACCCCTTCTGTCAGCACAAAACCCATTCATCTAGTGTACAAAACCCATTCAAGAAAAAATCACATTGCAAACACTAAAAAGTAAAATTCAAACTAAAATTGCACCTTTTAATCACAACTCAATATGCCTATATGAGATTCGAACCCACATCTTTGTGCACGAGCACAATGCTCTCCCATTTGAGCTAATAGGCTAAAAGCATTCGACTAGGAACCTCATAACTCTCATTGTTATGATTTAGCTTCGCAACTGAAATCTAAACATTAGGCTCTCAAAAGTCTGTGAAAACCTTGGCATTCGGGGATGCCAGGCAATAGCTTAGCACTTTGGGCAACAAGTTTGATATCACATCGGACTCGACTTCTTCATAAAACATAAGGTCCATCGTCTCGGTGAACTCTTAAGCAAATATTCAACGATTTCCATCTCATAGAGTAGACCACAAAGCTCAGTTGGCTGGGCACAGCTGCAATGTCGAGGAAAAAAGTACATAATTTCAACTGCTATCTAACAGGAAACTATATAGTTACATGTTTGTGCTCATCTAACGCTTCATAGTTTCAGTACGCAAGAAAAAGAGGGGTTGGTTACAGGGGCAATGTATTCAAGTCAATGCGGCCGCAAATCTTGCAAGAACTCCGATCAAATAGCTCTGCAGCACTTCGTGTTACACCAACCCGCGACACCTCAATGTCTTTCTAATCAGCATATGCTACTAAGTCGTTGCTTTACCCAAAGACGTAAAGTTCAACCTGCAAAATAGATGACACGCAAACCAGAACTCAAACACATGTGACAATAGATGGGCATCAGATTTAGGCAGAAAGGCATGACATAGATTTACCGAATAGTTGGCCTTTTCTGTGGCGGAGCAGGATTGACATGCAGTGGTATTGCAAGTTCAGGAGGCTGTAGATACAACAATAGAGATCTTACAAGGATTATTTTTATGAAAATGGTATAAAATAAAATAAAAAATGTCAAATTGTATAATTATCAATTTTCATATACTTCAATTTTTTTTTACAAAATAAAACAAGACAAAAGCCACATAATGATCTAATGAAAACCAATTTCCCTCTTTATTATTCATGACAGTATACTTCTTTGGCAAAGACAGCCAATACCATGAACAACAAAAGACTACAACATAAGGATATATTATATCCGGCTCCAAGGCAAACAAGTTCATTACCTGAAGCTCTTCTAAGCTTGTACTTGAAAATGGAGTCGGGCAGGAGTTAGTTTTACTGAAGGTGTCCACTTGCGTGCTTTTGCAAAATCCTTGGACTTCATTACCCTTATCAGCAGCATCAGCCAACACATCTCAATGAAGTTCATTAAACACATAACCCTCCACCCTGAATTGCTTCTTAGCCAAATTCCCAAATCATATAAAGAGATACCAACATCAAGAAGCTTGTGTTTCTTGTCAATGTTCATTAACATTTTGTGCTCTCCACAAAGAACTACAGAGACAAGCCCAAATGTAAAGGTATGAGCAGAAAGGCAACTCCTGCATTATAGCTGAAAAATTGTATAGGCTTCTTGAATTACTGCCTACTTTCATGACATATCCTAAATTTATGCATGAGTTGCATTATCAGAAATCACGTCAAAAATAAAAGGTAACAGGAAAATTTAAAAGAAAATAATGTTCTAATATCCAAAGCAGAACTCTTATTGGACCTGTTGTTCATGTTGTATAATACAAAACCTGGAAGCATCAAACTCAAGGACAACTTCCAGCTAGATAGGAATATGGATAGACTTCTTAAAACACCTATACCCTCCTAATGATAAACCTTGACAACAAGCAGACAGATTAAGAAAGTAACTTTGATAGCCAACAGTTCTGCATTATACGTAGTAGCAATAAATGAACAAGTCATGAATAAATTTTAACAAATCTATACCAGCTTAGGAGAGAGAGAGAGAGAGAGAGAGAGAGAGAGAGAGAGAGAGAGAGAGAGAGAGAGAGAGAGAGAGAGAGAGAGAGAGAGAGAGAGAGAGAGAGAGAGAGATTAATGCATCAATAGCAAAAACTCCCACAAACAACATACCTGAAGTAGTACTCAACTCTCTCTCTCTCTTAGAGGTTGCACAACTCTCCCTTAGAGGTTGCACATACCTGAAGTAGTACTCAACTCTCTCTCTCTTAGAGGCTGCACAATTCTCTCTTAGAGGTTGCACAACTCTCTCTTAGAGTTGCACAACTCATCTACATGCTCCGTGATTGTAGCTCTGACATCAACCGCTTCTAATTTCCTCTTCCCATCCATTTTTCCACCAGAACTAATAGAGCTACCATAAGCTCGATCAACCTTACTGGAAAACTGAAAGACGGTCTTGATGGAACATTTGTTCATCTAGTTTGGCAATGAACTAGACCAGATGTGGCATTGACTGGATTATGCATCTCTGGCCATCAACTGCAAGAAAAAAATCCAAAAGGGAAAATGTTCGAATAAATGTTGTTTACATTGACTGGATTAAAAAAAAACTCAAGACAGGAAAGATCTTACAATCTTAAACTAACATATCATATGAAATGAAAACTGAATTCTATAGATGATAAGAGCTGAGATGAAAATTAAAAGCAAAAAAAATAGCATCTGCGGCACTTACAGAACAGGGAAAAAAGGGGGAAAATGGCAGACACGGTGGAAAAAAGGAAGGTAGCCTAGAAAATTCATACTCCGTATTACAAAGGCGTGCTCATCAGAACGCGGAACTCACATGCCTTGGCATTCCTGACATCATGAACGGATATGCAGTCAACTCATCAACAATATTTGCAGCTTGCTTTGCGCTCTCTAGCTCAACCAGGGCAGAGCAGGCTGTGTAGTTGGGATCTGTGTAGTTTGGGATAAACTGGACCTTAGTTATAGAACCATACTGATCCAGTGCAAATCTAATGACTGCATCGGTCACCTGCATAATCATACTAAATTGATCATCCATTTGATCAAATTCGCTAATCAATTAAGCAAGATTGAGAAAACCATAAATTCTCACCTGAGCGGAGATCCCCTCGTTAGAAGCCATCCGCGCTATCGCTTTGCAGATTGAGAAAACCATAAATTCTCACTTATGCACATCCAAGGACGCAATTTCAGGCCAAAATCTATCAGATGTATGCTGAATTTCAAGCCTTTTTCCCTATGTTCTTGAATTTTAATCACATGTAGCTAAGTATTAACTCTCAATGTGTTTTCATACGAGATCTTAATCGCTTTTATGTCAGATTCCAATCCCACATAAAACCAACAAAATATTAAACAAAAAGAACTCAGAGACCAGTTCAGAAATTAGGCAAAACAACCAGCTGGGAAATCAATCAAGCACAATGATACTTTGAATGATAAAAACGCTAATTGAACATTATTCATCCAAACCACTTCGAATTTCACAAAAGCTCGAAAACAGATTTCACCTTGTCAATAAAGCAACAGTTGAACACATGGCGAAAGAGCGCAGGGGCGGTCCTCTGAAGATTCGATGTGGCATTCATCCCGGAAACCGGGAACAATTAGCGATCGTAATCAAACTCGATGATGCCGGAGTAGTTGGGGCAGAGGAGGTGGAAGGCGTCGGAGAAGGTGGAGAACGCGATGAGCGGCTTCTGGTGAGAGCCGGAGGGGATCTCGAAGCGTTTGGCTTCCTTGAGGCGACGAAGAGGATCTTCACCGAGGTGGCGAAAGCGCGCGACCGAAGGAAGGTGCAACGATGGAGGAAGGAGCGACGATGGAGAGCGAGAGAGCGATGGAGCGATGGGAACAGAGTGAAGCCGGATAGAAAGGGGAACACGATGAGAGAGAGAGAGAGAGAGCGCGCGCGCGTGGGGGTACGGGGTATTTATTATGGCCATCTTGCTAAATTGTCCAAAACCGTGGTCATTTTGCAAATTCGTCCAAATAAAGTGCATGTTTTGCAAAAAAATTATTTTACCTTTGTCATTATTTTAAACATTTTTTTAATTATCTATATCTATATCTATATCTATAAACTCTTAAAATAGAAGAGTTTTCGTCTATGTGTTACATCTACCTTAATCCTCTCATGTTCAACCAATCATATTTCACAATTTTTTTTCTTTTTCCGCCTTTTTCATTATTTAATTTTAAACATTTTTAAATCAATAGGTTTAATTTTAACATTGACTAGTCAACATCCCTAACCCTTCCCCCTTCCCCATCCCTAACACTTCCTCCTTTCCCCTTGACCATTTTTAATTTTAACATTGACTAGTCAAGATTGACCATTCCGGTCAACGCCTGCATTTGGTGACAAATTTTTGGTGACAGTTGAGTATATTTTTCTGGTGACAGTTAATTGTGACAATTATTTTGGTGACAATTGATTTTTTGTGACATTTTATTTTTTCCGGTGACAGTTAGGGGAAAATATTTTCTAGTGACAATTGATTTTCTTTTTTTCTTGTAATAATTGTTGGTGACAAAAAAATTTGGGTGACAATTGATTTTCTTCCAGTGACAGTTTCCAGTAACACTTTTCCTCGGTGACAAATAGAGTTTTTCTACTAATAGATGATTTTCCTGATGACAATTGTTGGTGACAACTATTAATGACGAGGTTGATGACAATATATTGTCACCATGATATTATAACCTTAAAAAAATTGTCACCATAACATAATACATCACCAAGACATTGTCACCGACTACAGAACACTGTTTTCATATTGTTTAATCAACCGTATTGTCACCAACTTATAAAAAACATTGTCACTAATCTCTTTTCAGTAATCTATTGACACCAACAATAAAACAGTGTAAACAACCTATTTTCATCAAGCTTTGGTCAATAATCTACTGTCACCAATTACAAAACTTTGTCACCAATCTAGTGTCAACCACCTATTTTTAGAAATTAATTGTCACCAACGACAAAACAATGTCACCAACCAATTGTCACCAACTACAAAGCACTTTCATCAAACTAAAATGTTTACAATGCTAACGTTATCACATTTGTCATCTAATATTAACACATTTTTGTTATAAAACTGAAACCCTAGAACATGGGGATCATAGACCCAAGAAGGGCTAAACGTGAGCAGACGAAAATTTGATGTACAATATAGTTTAGGGTTTAGGGTTTAGTCTTTAGGGTTTAGGGCCAAGGCCCTAAACCCTAAACTCTAAAATGTCTGTACAGTACCAATGTTATCAGATTTGTCATCTAATATTAACGCATTTTTGTTACGAAACTGAAACCCTAGAACTAGGGGAGCATAGACCCTAGAGGGGCTAAACTTGAGAAAACGAATAATTCGATGTACAATACTGTAATGGCATCACATTTGTCATGTAATATTAACGCATTTTTGTTACAATAATAACCCTAATTAGATGAAATTTGATGTAAAGTTTAACTTTGTAATACTTAATTGTCAGACTACATCAACTTGCAAAAATATCAAAACAAAGGGGAACATTTGAGACATTTACTTAACATCCAAAATAGCAAGACCCTCTATAGTCATCCTCTCTCTCTATACGCATCCATATACTTATCTGAAATAGCTTCAATACCACCATGAAATGCAAGACCCTCGATATATTTGATGGTATACATACCATAACTTCCACTACAATTGAAGAGAAGGATAATGAAAATTACATTATAGCTAAATGAGATATAAATTCCATTTGTCACCAAAACAGAATATATAACTCTACCAATTATCACCAATCTAAAAAAAACAACAAAATAACAACATAAATTCCATTTGTCCCCAAAACAGAATATATAACTCTACCAATTGTCATCAATCTAAAAAAAAACAACAAAATAACAACATAAATTCAATTTGTCACCAAAATAGAATATATAACTCTACCAATTGTCACCAATCTAAAAATAACAACATAAATTTCATTCGTCGCCAAAACAGAATATATAACTCTACTAATTGTCACCAGTCTAAAAATAACAACATAAATTTCATTCGTCGCCAAAACAGAATATATAACTCTACTAATTGTCACCGGTCTAAAAATAACAACATAAATTCCATTTGTCACCAAAACAAAATATATAACTCTACCAATTGTCACCAATCTAAAAAAATCAACAAAATAACAACATAAATTTCATTTGTCACTAAACAATGAAGCAAACCCCTGATAGTCTCATTTAAATTGATGATATAGAATCAAGCTAAATACTAATTGTCACCAAACAAACAATTGTCACCAAAACAAACAAGCAATGATAAACACTTTAAATTGAACAACCTATAAAGTAAGAACGAATTAGATTCATCAATTAATAAGAACACTAACCTGGATTATCCATTTGAAGTAGATAGAAACACACAAACCCTAAAAAAACATAAACAAATTGTCATCAGATCAATGTACTCACAAAACCATGTATGTACAAACAAATCGGTACTTATAATTCTTAGCTTGAGGAACTTGGTTTGTATCATGAATCGTGATAGAGGACGTTTAACTCTAGCTTGTAGGAGCATGTAAGAAGATATGCAAATCTGTTGTTTCTATTGATACATTATGCAGTGTTATGACAACTTTTGGGTACAATTTCTTGCCTACAAGCTAGTAGAACACTAATCTGAATCATGATAGAAGGCATTAAACATCTATTTCGGAGCAATCGAAATCCCAATCGAATTTAGGGCTAACAATCCAATCGAATTTAGGGTTAACACACTAAAAACGAAATTCCAATCGAATCGAATCGAATTTAGGGCATAAGCAATCCCAATCAAATTTAAACATAACCAGCATGCTTTTTTTCCCATCAACAGCTTGACAGTGATGAGACACATACATCTTCAATTTACAGAATTTCAACCCCAAATTCCTTAGAGCTCTCAACATGTTTGATTTTTGGTTTGGTTCTAAAATATCTCATCATGTCTTCTTCTAATTAGTAATGCTTAACGGCAACGTTGAGCTTATTTGAAATCAAAATCTCGAAGTTGGTTGCCAATTACTGAAAATTACTCTTCATTTCCTTCAAATTGAAATTTGTCATTCCATTTAGTTTTGGTAGGTAGAATTAGAAAGAATTTTTTTGTGTTGCTTGACTACTTGTTGAATAAGTACTCAATCGACATCAAATTTGCTTCCTATTCCCAGCAATTGTCCATTCCCACAATTACCCTATTTCAAAAATTACAATTTGTAGAATCTCTGCAATTTCTATTGCTTACTTGTGTGGCGACGATGAAGAGGAGAGTGACCGGAGCGGGTGGCAACGGTGGGGAGGCGAGAGAGGGTGCGGAAGAGATGGATGGCGCCATGGCGCTCGATGAGCTTAGGGTTAGCGGCGGTGGCAGAGGCTGCAGAGGTGGAGGGAGGAGAGAGGAAGAGAGGGTGGTCGGTGTCCACCGAGTGGGCTCAGATGGTGAACATGGGTCGATTCGCGTCTTGCCGAGTCTAGTGGATGGGATAGAGGTACAAGAGGAAGCAGATGAACGTACAAGAGGAAGGGGATGGGATACAGGTAAGGGTAGGATGGGTATTATTAAAAATTTATAGACATTTACTTAATATCCATTTGAGTGTGGACATTAACCTAATTAGGTTTTCTAAATGGATATTTGACCAAAATTTTCCCAAATTATAATAGGTTTTGTTATTCCTTAACATATTCTACATTTTATAATCAATTGGTTCAATTTCAAACATTCAATTAATATATAATATATATCGATATCAAAATATATATTTATATTTATATCTATATCTAAGTATTAAATAAGAATTTTTTGCTTAGGTGTCATAACTACCTTAATTCTAGGATCTTTAACCAATCAACTTAATTTACATAAACTATCAACTATTGAAATTTCACACATTTTTAACAATTAATTTATATCTATATCTAACTATTAAATGAGAAACATTTTGCTCAGGTGTCTTAACCACCTACATTTTAAGATTTTTAAAATACATTTATTACTTTATCAACTCAATCTTTCTAATTTTATACTAATATTTGTTAATATATTAATCTATTTATATTCTTAGGCGTCATAACCACCTACATTTTAAGATTTTAAAAATACATTTATTACTTTATCAACTCAATCTTTCTAATTTTATACTAACGCTTGTTAATATATTAATTTATTTTATAATAAGTAATTTGTTATAATGTTAATTTTTTATAAAAAAAAATCGCGTCATAGCCCTATAAATACTAGTATTTAATACTTACTTACCGTGGGATAGAGGGTGCAATATAGTTGGGGTCAAATAGAGAACAGTGCTCACCCTAGAGCAAATTTTAGACTGATCCATGTGCAATGTATCATCATTGTACCTACCAAAGCGTAATGTATTAGAATAGTGCAAGGATTTTCTAGATAAACTTGATTTAGCCATTTTTAAATCGCGTCATAGCCTTATAAATTAGATTATAATTTAACTTAATAACAACAAATACTGGGTAGTTGTTGTTATTAAATTAGATTATAAGGTTCGCCTAATTTCTTTTAGAGTTTTCTTTCTCAATAAAGTATTCTTATCCTATACTCTTATGACGCACCATAGACAGATCGATAGTCCAATATGTAAAAAAATTGATATTTTAGGAGTATAATTTTTAGTTTTTACAAAAACGTATCAAAAGTCAAAGAAAGGAGGGAGTAGCTTTTATGATAATCATTACAGTATTACAGTACACTTTAAATAGCAAAATAAAATAGCCCGACTAAACTCTAGTAAAAATATTTCTTGATATACAAAATGAGATGGAGAAGAATATAGAGAAGGATGAGAAGAATGTACTCATGATTCATGAATACTTTTATCATGCTTATTTTCATTGAATTTCTAATTTGGTACTTGTACTTTATGGGAAACAAAACAAACTTTAATACAAAGGGTGTGTTGAAACCAAAAAAAAAAAAAAAGAGCAGCCAAAAAACAAGGTAGATCAAAGATCACCATTGTAAAAGCTAGGAGCTGAGGATTCAGTTTCTGGTTGCGCTGCATCTTATTTTGCTTACTGGTATCGATGCCGAATATTGTACACTAGAGCCAACTACATAATTCCGCTTCCAGAAGTGGTATGCAATGCATAATCTTAATCTTAATCTTATTCATTCGTAGCGCCATATACTCATCAGTTATCAGGTCTCACCTAGGTCCAGAGGTTGAACCTTTGCATCTTTGACTTGCTTGTATGTGATCAAGGACTTGTGACACAAGCGTACATACATCATATATTGCCTCCCTCATGCAAGGTTCTATTTGGCCCCAGATGGTGGCTTGGCTTCAAGCATTATTGAAGAATAGGGAGCGACGTTGTATGCACCCTTCATGCCTGGGACCCCTTCAGGGACTATATCGTTTGGGGCTACAAGATTCGTATCAACCTGAAACAAAGTGGTAGCATTACCTTATTTTAGCTCATGAACATCTCATAAACATCTACTTAATCTAATAAAATCTCATCACCCAAATGTTCGTTCAAGTGACTTACGTCCAATTTAACAACACTACGCTTAAAACTCTCTGCACACTGCATTCTAAGGTCAAGAAAACAGAATAATCAAAGCCCCTACCGTTTAACGATTTTTCAAATACTAGATGAGTTTTAACATCCAATTAGGGAAAATGAAGATGGGTAGATATCAGATCAGCATTAAGGTGTCACCACAAGCTAAAACCAAGGAAGGTACCTAGTTTAGCATGCAAATGACTAGAGCATATTAAAGTAAGAACTGAACAAAGCAGAATCAGTAGGAAGCAAAATTTCCTAATTGAAAATGCTACTGTAAATGCTAATTATTGAAAATTCATTTTTCGTATTAAAAAACATTAACTTTTTAATAATAGAAATTTAAAGAAAGGTACTCATAAAAGTGACAGCCATCAATCAACAATCAGATGGAATTCTAAATTGCATATTAAGATCAGATATAAAATATGAACCCACTCTGAGATGTAAATGTAAATCAATAAATTACTGTAAACAAGAGTTGACATTTGAAAGAACACTAACCACTCGAGACCATTGCATATTACTCGGTGGTGGAGGTAAATAAGTTTCGACAAAGAAATCATGAGCATTGAATGCCAAATAGACATCTCTTCCATCCTGATCATGGAGGCTGCATATATCAAACAGTTGGTCAAATTAGAACACATGAATTAATGTCAAACTAGTATTTCTTTTGCTGCTATCATGTCTTCAGAACTTTCAACACAGGCTCTTTCTGCTTACACATAGGGCAACTTCTTGCCAACATGATTCTGAAGGAGAATCCTTGTGAATTATCAGTCAGTAGAAGAATGAGGCAGATATTGTTTCATGAATATCAATAGATTCAAATTGCAGATTGGCCACATAATGAACTGCAATTATCTATTCTCTATGGAGTGAACAAAGTTGGCAATGGCTCTTTTTCAGGACATGGGACAAGTTATTAGATGATCAAATCTGGGTTCTGGCCGACCGGCCAGGGCTTCAAAACACTATATATATACCAGCAGACGAGGGGTTGGAGTTTGGACATTGTAAATTTACCAGAACTGTCCATATCCACTCAAATTTGGGGCTGAAAAGGTTGGGTCCAATCTCACCAATGCATAACTTGTTTTCATGGTGTAAAATAGGTCATTGAGAGCAATTTTAAAAGGGACAATCAATAAAAATGACCAAACATCATTATGGCACAAGTTACAAACTATAACTTGCATTACAATATCTCAGTTTTCACTTACGTAAAAGCCAGGAATTTGCTTTCAAGATTTTCCCAGTTATCTTCATGCCAAGTCACACTACCCTGAACAGGAAAAACAGTACATGTGTTAAGGGACTGAACAATATAAGCATAGCATATAACGTCTTCAATTAGCCAAATCAGCTCTGGACATCTGTCATGATAGAATTTTGTCTATCATACAAACCAGCATATGAACTACTGCATTAATTGTCAGGTTGCTGATAATAGGGGGAGGAGGGGCGGAAAGGAGAATGTTTGGTTTCCAATTATACATTTTCCATGCACAAGAAAAATCAAACCAAACTAACACAAGAAAACTGCCAATTTTCATGCATAAGAGGAACATTGCTATAAGATTCAGTCTCTATAATTTCAAATGTTCACTTATATACTAAATTAGAGTAACCAAGTTGGATTAAGAAGCAAAGCCAACTCAGTTTTATCATGTTAATTACTCTTCCTCTCAAACAAATAACTCAAGCTCTTGCCCCCCCCCCCCCCCCCAACACACACACAAAATGTGTCTCATCAGACTCCTGCAAAAGTTATTAGCAAACCAGCATTGATATTACAACTCATAAATTCAGCTGTTTATTACCTTATCGAGGAACTTGCCCGGTCTAAAGACATTACGTGTCTGCCGAAACTTTATGATTTCAGAGAAAAACCTAAAGTGATCATCTTTTTTTGCCATCAACTTCAAATCAAACAAAAGGTATTGGTATCAGTACATATTATAAAAAGAAAGCCTTTAAAAAGGAACTGATGTTGCATTCTCACTACCTCGTCCCACTGAAAATGATTAATAGCAGTATCATGTCCATAACTGTTATTGTTTCCAAATCGAGTATGTCCATACTCATCGCCCATTAGCATCATTGGATTGCCCTGGTGAAAGAAAATAAGAACAGATCTCTAAGGCACTTTTCTTTAAGAAAAATAAGTGTGCACAAAGACATGTTTAAAATGGTTAAACAATCTGCATAGGCAAACATACAGCAGAGAAAACATACAGCAGTTACCTGAGATATCATCAATGCTAGATGGAAGTTTTTCATCTGCTTTACACGTAGTTTCTTGATGTTTACATCTGCAGTTTCTCCTGCACAATTAAGGGAAATAAAATTAAATTTTAGAAAAGAGAACTGCAAATCTGCAATCAGGTAGCAATCATTTACTCCCTTTTACATAATGTAGTGATGAAGAAGCTAACAAACAAAAGGTGAAGTTGCCAAATTTGAAGCCAACCTTCAAAGCCACAATTCCAGGAAAAATTATCATTGCATCCATCTCTGCCACATTCTCCATTTTCCTCATTGTGCTATAAAAAAAAAGGGGTTCAGGTTAGATGCATATATTACAAAACAGAAGTATATATAGCACATTTGAAGAGGATGTGGAGTCACTTCATTCAGTTCATTGGATGATATTTCAATTTATAGAATACTAAGATTACAAGCTCCATCTAAACGCTAAATATATCAAACTCAAATCATACCTTGAAATTATATGATACAAGATCGCACAGTGTAAATCCATCATGTGCAATAACAAAGTTGATGCTGTGATATGGTTTCCTATTATTCACCTGCATTGAAACAGAAAATTAAAGGAAATAACTGTTCTGATATAAATTCCATGTTACTACTGTGATGAAGGGCAGAAGCCAGAAAACAGTTCAAGATTCTTAAAGTAAGGTAGGAATCAGTTTCAGATTTGAAGATTCAGCTCAAGCTGAGCAACAAGTCAGATTCAAGCATCGGAAAGTGAAATGATGCATAACCTTAGAGGTTGAGGACCGAATATAGTCCAAAGTATAAATATATAATCTTATTGAAGTGCAGCTGCCAATATTTATTTGAAAGATGAAAAAACAGACTCATTTTTAATGTGATCTGCAAGGTAAAAGAGCATCGGGTAGATAAGGCAGTGACACAAGATATTATCAATTTGTCCGCTTTAATTTAACAAATTGCAGGCACACTGGGGTAAAAGTAAGATAAAGTTAGCGCTAACTGCTAAATACACCATACCTTGTATAGGTCTGCAGATCCCGAAACACGAGTAGCGAAACTCCCCTTCATTCCAGAATCACCCTACAATGTACCACATAAATTGGTTTGACATGCCTATAAATTAGAAAGTAACAAAATATTCTCCATTCCAGTTAAACAAACCATTCTAAATTCTATAAATTAAATTTTTTATCAACATTGCACAGTTTGCACTAGCCTCACAGACTAAATTAATCATGTGGTTCCACTGGAAGTTGATTGTCATGTTTCATAAAATGATATTGTAGTGCTGTACCCATGTTGGTCCAAATTGCTACTTTTGAAAAGTCAACAATGATCTAAGAAAAAACTAAAATCACCCCAGAAACTGAATTGAATTAGACGATATGAAAGGGAGAACAAATCTTAAAAGGAAAATGATATAAAATGGGACTAGCATCAGAGCAAGATATAGATGACAACTGTGTGTGAATCATGAGGAGTGTGTAAGGTGTGTCCAGTATATTTCCAAATTCTTCCCTAGATCATAGGATCCAAGAAAAGGATTAGGAAGCTAACTGTAATAAATATTCTTGTAAAATTCTTGGTGATATCTAGGAAAGATCAATATAGGGAATATCTTTACTTTTGAGTATTTCCTTGGTAAAATACCCAAACTTTAGACTTATCAAAAGTATAAAGAATAAAAATAAACCACCTTCATAAATCTTCGTAAATCATCACGATATCTCCCATTCCATTCAGCCCACCTGTATTTGAAAGACAGTGCAATAGTGAGTCATAAGGCTCTTTCAAAATCTGAGGGAGCCTCTGCAGTAAATAGAAAAGATTGTGACTAAAAATTTAAATTATGCTACAGAGCTCAAACTGTGCATTTCTAAGGTTGTCAACTTTAATACACGTTTATTACGAAATATTATCTGATTAATAGGCATCATTCAAATATTAGCATTGTACAGAGACACCGCAAGCCAATTTTCAGATAATATACCAGCAAAGCAAAAAACCATTGGCATTGAACAGACAACTGAAGGGATTGGATTATTTGACCCATCACTTTTAATATTCAAATGTTGCATATTTGCATCATTGCAAGTCAGGGAACATTAGACAAATCACCTGTCCCAATTTGGAAAACTTCCAACCAGATAAAGCCCTCCACAATCCCATGGTTCTGCAATAATTTTACACCGAGACAGAGCAGTGTCTTTTGCAATAGCCTGCTCAATCACATAGCAAATTGATACTTAATCAAAAAGACTAATTAGACCATATTACTTATCACTTTAGTATAAGCTCTAACAGGTCCAAATCAGGGCAGGTCAAAATCAGGATTAAACATCAAAACTCAAAAGAATATCAGCACCAAGATGTTAATGGTCACGAATTAGACGAGAAAACATCACAGAAATAGGTGAGAAAAACAGAGATTACATTCTTTGGGCCAATTATTTTTAAATCTCGCAGTGAATATTACTGATCTACAGCACTCAATCAATCCTCAAAGTAGTTATCAACTTTAGGGATGGGATCGAATGGAGTCGATGGGGCAATTTTGGGGTGGAGTTGATAAGATCCTAACTGACAAACAATAATTTGACACCGCCTCATCCCACCCCAGTTTTTTTTTCCAAGAATTCAAATGTTTGTGAGGGAAAAAAGCCAACTCCATTCTCCATGGTGGAGATGCCTCACCATTTCCATGTTCTAAGGATAGAAGAGCATTTAACATCAAACAACTTAGAAATTACATTTGAAGCCATTCAATAACATACTTTTAAAGTTTTAACTCTCTAAAAGAAAAAGAGAATGGCCTATAAGCATTCTACTAATCTCCAATTAAAAGACACCAAAAGAAATTTAATATACAATTAAGAGAATCACTAATCTCCATAATATAGACGATAAGAACTCATTTGGTATAAAGAAGAAACAATAGTTTCCTTCAAACGCACAGACTGGAAATAACAATTATGCAAAGTAACACATTTATCCAGCTAGTTTATCCTGAGAGACCTAAAACCTTCAATCCATATTGCAACAAGAGGAAATATCAAGAATATATTTTAGAATTTAGTGTAAAAAAAACAGAACCTACTTGAATCAAATAGCTACAAAGTAGGGTCTGGGGAGAGCCAGATCCCCCGCAATCCAAATTGCAAAGATGTTTTTAATGAATATTATGAATCCTACGATCTTACTACATAGCATGTGAAATTCACAGATAATATTTAATCTAAACTATTAAAAGCCGAAAACCTCACCACTTACATACAAACTTGAGCATGCATGCATAAACTATACAAAAGAAGACATGAATACAGTTCCAGCAATAAATAAATAAATAGATTATACCTTTATAAGAGGTGGAGAACTAAGAGGTGAACCATCAGTTCCTCGACAAAGAACACTAGCTAGGTCGAACCGAAATCCGTCTACATGGTACTCGTTGACCCTTAAGTTAACAGAGATTAAAACTAACATGAACATCACAAGTTACATATGAAATAACAAGATGGAGGTTCAGAATTGATTAATGATGGGAAAAATATATAAATAAATATATATAAACAGAACTAAGGTGTGCTTCACATTTTTCTATGAGTAAATATATCATTACTGCTAATACACTTACAGTAGATGTTGCCAGTGGCACACCAGGGAACATATACAAAATGCAAACCTTTTTTGATGTTGTATTTCCATTACAACTACTTCATCTTAACTTTTGACTTGTAGCCAAAAAAAAGAAAATATTGCCAACTTTTTTTAAGATGTCAACTTTCTTTATAAGCTATCAAACTCCAACCCTTTTGGATTTTTTTTTTCTTGTAATGCCATACTTGAGGATATATTAAGTCAATACATACACACCCAGAAAAATAATAATACGAAATATTTTAATAATAGTATACCCTCCTCCCACTATTAATAGCATAACAGTTTAAGCCATGAGGTACTCTTTGACCCATAAGCTACCATAAAGAAAGAGAAAAAAAGTACAAATGTTACAGACTAGAAACTAAAAAAAGGTTTCACAGTTGTAATGATAAAAAACATAATAATTACACAAGAAAAGAAAAGATGTGTTTCTTATCTCATTTAACCTTCTTAAACACTTGCCTAATCCATCAGAGATCAGTGAAAAAGGAAATCTACTTTAAACATCATGTGTGGCTTCAATAGACGCTACTAATGGAACAATTAGAGGGATTAGATAAAGGAAACAAATCTTACTCGATATAAATCTTCTCGGTTATGGAGGTGGCTGAGAAAAATCATACTAAAGTATATAATTTTTCACACCCACCCCTCATGTTGGAATGTTCAAACTTTTTCTTGTGATGAACTAATCGGCTAACTCAACCTTCAATTACTTCCACTACATTCTTCTTCCAACATTTAGGATATATTATGCTACTGTATATGCTTTGAAATCTAATTATACTAAGTAGTTCCACATGTTATACAGAAAAGCTTTTCAGTGCCAGAAATGGGAAAGAGTCATTCTGCCTGAACAGTAGAGGGAACAGAACAAGGAAGAAGGATTTGAATAAGCATTGAAATCATGATATTTTTCCCAAAAACTTCTGCGTGAATATTTGATCTATAAATACAATAAAATAAAGAGTATTTATTTGCTTACCAGTGTCTCAAACTGTCAAGAACAAGGTCCATTACCACGGGGTGATTGCAATTTAATGTATTACCTGAATATAGAAGGTGGAACAATCAAAATATTCCCTCAACGAACAAAAAGTGGAACTAAGTATTGTAGGAATGGAACGAATTTGCTTCTCAGCCCACAACATGGCATTATCCGGCAACTTCTCATTACTAACAGCTTGTGCGATTGCATGCTCTTAGAACAGCCGAACAAGAATATTGGCCTTAAATACGCAATTACATTCAGGGAAATTTAAATAAATAAACATGCTATATTTGAAACCCACTTGAACGTTGATATAGTAAAGCTACAAATTACATCCTCAATTAAATTGAATCTTTTATGGATACCTTTTGCTAGGACATTGGCATAGTTAAGATCATTCATAGAAATCCCACAAATCTTAGAGGAAAGAATCAGGAAAGACACGAGTAAAGAGTATGCCCTGCATGCACTACCCTTGGATCTTGGTTACCCAAAACAGCAATACATGATATACTTTATGCTGTCCTGCCTTGCTAATGATGAACAAAAAATATGGGTTCAGAAGAAAACTAATTGATAGCTTAAATAGGGGCTCCCATGTTGCGAGGAAAAAGATCAGCATTAGTTATACACTTATATGGCAATTCTGGTGCAATTATTCCTGACTTAGCTCTCTGTACATTTGGATTAGATGCCCAAATGGATAAGTCAATCATCGTTTTTGGATAACAGTTAAGTTCATGAAAATCAATTGATGTACAATCCATGGATAAAATTCTAGACCTCATAAATCAGGAGAACAAAGGCATGTGTCAAGGATTATATTATATCCTCGGAACACTTTGCACGCATCTGGCAGGGCGAAATAGTTTTGAAGGATAGAGAATAGCAACTGCTCTAATGTGACTTGGGACTTCTTATGTTTGATTATAGTAAACGATGTATGAATTTTTTTAACAAAGAATGCAATATGTATAATATTGTACTATAGTAACTTTTTTCAGGTCCTTTCTTGCTAAAGTCTGCTTGTAGAAAGTAGAGAAGAACAGAGAAAATTCAAAAGCCAAGTGGCAACATAATTGGATGTTTGTCTCATTCACGTATCATACATTTTTTAGTATGAAAAGAAATACTCCTCCATCCCCAAAAACATGTTGTTTTAGCCTTGGATTTTTGTTTGGGAAAACATGTAATTGTAGGTATTTTGGTTGTTACTTTAAGGAAACGCCCTTGTAATTATTGATGGATTGTTGTGAATTTCAAGAAAGTAAAAAAGTAATGTAATAAACCAGAGAATAATAGTATATTGGTTGGTTTCCATAAAATTTGTGCTTGAATCGAAAATGACATGTTTTTATACACAGATGTAGTATTAATGCTATATCATGGGCCAAAATGCAGTGCAAACTACAGACATTAAAAATTGGATTAAAAAGTGATTTACCACATCCACCGAAATTCAACAATTTGCCATTATCATCCACCATATAATAAACCTGCAAACAAATGTTAAAGTGTCATCCTGAGGCCAAAGTAAGGAAGAAAGCAAGAAAGAGAACACAATCATGATGCCATTAAGATACAATAAAATCACTTTTTAATAGAATACCTTATTATCAATTCCTCGGAATGATGTGGGGTATGGGAATTCATCATCAGCCTCATTAGTATGATTATATACAACATCCAAGATAACCTATAAAAGTGAAAGCAGCATTATAGTACTGGGAACTCCATAAAATCTAAAGTGACATTCCTAGTCACGTATCAAGATTTAGAGTAAGTTTCAATCAAAGTGCAATAATGTTTTAGAGGAGACATAAGAAACCTCAATTCCTGCATCATGCAATGCTTTAACCATCTTCTTGAACTCTAGTGAAGCATTAATAGGCCCTCCACCAGCACTTGCATAACGACTCATAGGAGCAAAGAAGTTTATCGTTGAATAGCCCCAAGTATTAACCTTAACAAACCAAGGAGTTGAAAGTTAAAATCATTTATTCAATGTCAAAGTTGGATGATGAATGTGAAGGGAAAAAAATAATGTAAGCCAACTAATGGAGGATTAGAAGCAAATGAACCCAAGGAGTTACATTATAACACCTTAAAAGCAAACAATAAAAATGTGTTTTTTTATCATTTCTATCCAAAGCATGTCATTTATAATATCCCCTAAACTCCAACATACCTTATTTGCCTCAGGGGTATCAGCATTCTAATGAGAACAGGCTCTTTGCCAAAATATTTTATGGTTCAAAAAAAAAAAAGTGCTGAAAATATTTCCGAATTGGAAGAGACATTTCCACTCAAAGGTAAGTACTCCAAACTCAATTTTTTCTTTTGGTTTACACTTAATCCAAGCTCAAGCTAACAGACAGGAAAAGCAAACTACAGCACTGAACAAAGTGAAGTCAGTGCTAACCATGTGGTCTCTAGGATTGGGATGCCTTTGAAACTCCATTTCATCATATTCAAAGACCGGAAGTAACTCCACTGCATTTACACCAAGCTCTAAGAGATGTGGAATCTATAAAAGAAGAAACTCATTATCACATATGACAAACCTTTAAGAATAACCACAATATCCACAAATTGTTGTAATGAAGTTAAAAGGAAAAAATGTAAAGACCTTCTCAATGAGCCCCAGATAGCTACCACGTACATCAGGACCCAGGCCACTAGATGCATCCATGGTAAAGGCACGAACATTCATTTCATATATGACAAGATCTTTCTGCCAAAGCAAAAGACAAATATAATGTCTCAAAAAGATCAAATGTAAGGGCAAACTGGAAGTGTTCTCAAAAAAGCATTGTAAAACTAGACAAAAGTCGAGGCCTTGTAAGAACATCTGAAAAAGCAAGCACCCAGTCTGCAAGTGTGCTCTGTTCAGCAAAACAGATTGCAGTATCAAAAAGATTTGCCATGATTTACCTCAGGTATATTTGGAAGTGTATATTCTTCACCCCAATCAAACGATGGGCTATCAAAGTCATAGGTCCCTAGGAATCCAGATAGCGCTTCAGCTTTATCTCCGAAAAACCGGCGACCTTCTACAAGTTTTGCATAAGGATCGATGAGAACAATACTATTGTCAAATCGATGACCTTGCTTCCAATCTCGAGGACCATTCATGCGATAGCCATAAAGAACACTGCTACGAGGTAGATCATCCTGCAGATATTAACATAAAAATATTATCATCACTTAAATTACATGACTTAAGAAAAAGAATGTAGGATAAAGGTATGCTGTCGAAGCATATTGTTCACAATTAAACCTGCCTCTAGCATGAACATTTGAGAGAAGGCCAACGAAGAGAAGAGCATTTTCTTCTACTTATTGCTTCAATTCCCCTCAATCTACTTGGCTACTTCTGAAGTTCTGATAACTAGTCTTGATACCTCTATACCACACTTCTTAAAACTAAGCTCCAAGAGTAAATATGTAATTATATACTCCAAAAGTTTGACATTAATGCATTAGCAAAAAATTCTGGTTCTGGGAAGAGAGTAGGCATACATACATGTAGAGAGAAAAAAAACCCAGGTGTATCCTAGTGGCGTAAGTAAAATTAAAGAAAATTGTCAAAGACTACTCAAATTTCATTTTCACCCCTCCCCCTTTTTTTCACTATCAAAGCTTTAGAAAGAATCAAGAGAGCCTGTTTCGCTTTCATAGTGATATTCATAAACCATAAGGTGGAAAACAAAGAAGCACAAAAAATACTTAAGCAAAGGATACCTCAATACATATATGCCATATATTTCCAGTCTTGTTTACTTTAGGGTCTAACACCAATTCTATCATTTGACCATCCTCTCGATCACATTCTTCCCTATAGCAATCAGGAAATTGTATTTTAATTGCAGAGAAGTGGACTTTAACTGACCAGTAATTAGGAAACTGCATACACTAAGTATACTGCTTACCGGGGGGGGGGGGGATGCATAAGCTAAAGAAGCTTTAAGATGTTCTTTGTGCATCATTATTTTAGGAGGAGAAAGTTGGTAGATTTTCAGTTAAAAGTGCTATCACATTCAGAGAAACAGTGACATGCATTATATAAGGTGGTTTTGCTTTCCATATTTTTTTTTTTTAAAAGATGGCTCATTAAAAAATATATAATAATAATAATAAATATAAATGTGGATTATGACAACAGACGTTTAAAGAAATTGGGTTTACAGAAATTTAACAGTTATGATTTTTGAATTTGTAGTGATGTATTTAATTTTGTAGATCAATTGCATTAGTAGTGGTGTTTGTGGTGAATTGGTAAATATGAAGTGTTGTGTTGCTAGAAGCAAATCATTTTTCATCCATACTACTGAAGCATGCAAAACACCACAATATTATCCCATCAATTGAGATCATAAACCAATTATTACCTGCCAGGGATCGACAAGCAGAGCGTTACATCAGTTGCATGCTGTGAAAAAATGGCGAAGTTTATTCCATTCTCAACTTCGGAAACTCCCAATGGAGATGCTTGTCCTGGGGCCTTTTGGATAAAAGAGAAGGCAGCTTTTACAAATTTTCACAAAAGTATTATGCACCGATACTCTATTGAGATGTAATCAGAATTTAAAACACCAAACATAATAATCAGAACAATGCAACATTCTCGTCTGGCACTTCTGAGAAAATAATTGACAATATCCTGCAGAAAACTTCCCTTTTCTGATAGTTCTCAATTCTCATACAGATTCCAGCAATGCTATGTTGCAATTGGGAAAAACGAAATGAAAGAAGTAGTAAGTACCATGTGAAGATCCGGTTTAGCACTGGTTGTAGCAACGGCGCGGATACTTGGAGTCTTAGCGCTACTGGTTATCTAACCTAAGTGAAAAAGGTCGTCAACTTTCAAGAGAACACGGAAACAATGGGAAGAGAGAAGAGCTTCAAGAGAACTCCAATTAAACACTTGCTCACATGCCTTACTCAATTGAGCACCATAGCCGCCTGATGAGCCTCTATTTCCTGATACGAACCTATTAATCAGTCAATCAAACAGCAACCGAAACAAATCAATCAACTAATCAACCACGTTGATGCAAATCAAACCTAGCAACCGTCATTATACGGGATTAAATTACAACATATAGGAAGAGGTAGGTTTCACATACCGCAAATGATGAGACGCCGTGGACGAGCGAGGAGAGAGCGACGTGAAGGAGAAGAGCGGGAGGTTGGAGGCGAAATTGCGAATCGGTGAGTGGAGCATTGTCAGCGCGGTTTGCGGTGAGAGCAAGGCATCCATGAAAATGGAGATCGGAGAGATGGAAATGGAGGGATGGAGGTGGAGCGGGTATTTCTATAGAAGGAGAGAGGTAGCGAGAGAGTGACGGGATTTGGGAAGAAGCGAGTGTTTCGAAAGACGATCGCCATGACTGCCACGTGAACGGTTCAGCGTTACCTTGCAAGTATTTATTTGTTTGTCGCCTTTCTTGTGACAAAATATCGCATTTTCACTGGATCTTTCTTTTTTCGTTTTTCGTTTTTCGTTTTTTTTGTTATAGATGCAAAATATACTCAAATCACTCGATTATTAATTTCAGATATATATGGGATTTTTAAACTACTAAGAGCACCAGCATCGGCGTACTTAAGTATGCAAAATAAAAAATTTATTATTATTATATTATACCTGCAAAATGAAAAGCTAAGAAATGATTAGACAGGTTCATTGGCAAGGAACTTCTAAATACCGGAGGAGAGAGGTGGTATGAGAGAGGGAGAGTACGGAGTGGAAGAGAGAAAGAGAGTTTGATTGGTTAGCAAAGATAGTGGTGGGGTGGGTTTCATTTGTTTATTAATTGGTTTTTAAAATAATGGGTTGTATTGATGTGGGTATAAAATCAGGTTGGGTTTTCTAAAGAGAGAGAAAAGTAAAAAGTTAAGTTAAGGAACCGTATCGGGTTTAACGGATGTGGATACTCTAAGAGCATCTGCATTCCTAGAACCGTATAGGGTTCCTTAACCCTATTTTTTAATCTTTCTCTTTATTTTACATCCTTTTAACAACCTAATATATTTTTCACTCACATCCATGAAACCCATCAGGGTTTCTTAAATTTTTTATTCATTTACCAATATTAACCTAATACGGAGTAAGATTTAATAATTATATTTACATACATAAATTTTATTATTTAATTAATTTATGCAATAATAGAATATAATTATATATTTATTATTTTCAATATATATACTATGTATTAGTATAATATCTACTGATTTTTTTTAATTTTCAAAAAATATATAATATTTGTCAAATAAATAGGTTTTTTAAATTTAAAATCATCAAACATTTTATAAATTTTCAAAACAAAAGTCTTAAGACAAAAAACACAACAAACAAAACACAATTTTGTAAAAAATAAATAATTCATCAGCACAAATTCTCTTTGCAATTGAGTTCTGGATGCAACTAGACCCCACCTTCTTTCTACTTCTACTGGCACAATTTTCTCTCTCCTTGCGTTTAGTGGTTTCTTACCACTCAACCTATCACATCGTTTCTAAACTCCCCCTATTCCAAACTCATTTTTTTAATAATTTGTTTCTTATTTTAGAGTTAAAGAACCCTTGATGTACATGCTCTAACAAACCAATGATGAATTGGTGTATCGTCCTTGTATAGTTGTATACTCCATCCGTCTCGAAATGTATGTCATTTTAGCCATATGCACAAATTTTAATAAAAACACTCATCCATCAATCAACATCATAATTTCACTAACTTTTTCATTAATTTTATTACCCACTACATTTTTTAACGAATCAAAACCTTTAAAAAAGTCAACAACACACAAATCAATACAAATCATTACTTTTCACTACCTAGAAAACCTAAAACAACATCTATTTTGATACAAAACTAAAGAGCTAAAATGACATCTATTTCGAGACGGAGGGAGTATAATCTACGGAGTATTACTCACTTGGGTTAGATGCGTCACTTTGTGGACATGGATTCAGTGCAGACGCTGGTCGTTCGTCGTCTGGGTTGCTGCTAAGAAAAGACTCCAAACTGGAAGGATCGTGAAACATTGGAAAGGCGAAGAGGCAGCGGCTTGCCCGTTGTGTCAGGCGGAGGAAGAATCTGAGGAACACCTTTGGTTCAGATGCTCGGCTATACGTGAAGCGAAGGAAATAGTTTGGAAGTGGGTTGAGCTTCCTACCAGAAGTGATGATATTGTAGGCTGGCTAGGCTGGTTTGCAGCTGAGAGTGCTTCTGTAAGGAAAGGGATGATTTTCCAAGCTAAATTACTAGTATTTGTAGCCTTTATTTATTTCACCTGGAAAGATAGGAATGGTGTTGTCTTTAACAATGACAATTGTGACCCTTCGAAGTGGGCTGCCCGGATTGTCGAGGCATGTAAAATGAGATTGACTCTCTTGTGTAAAGGCAAAACACAATGAGAGATAAGATGGTTAGGTAGGATTATGAGGTAAAGTAGTTCATCAAGGTTGAGCATTGGATTACTAGGGAAATCATAGGGATATAGCTTTTGTATAGGGGATTAGTTGGAGTTATGACGTTAGAGCTATCCTCTAGATTGAACCTTTTCAGGTCGATCTTACTTTTGTAATTATTACTTCTTATTATATATAAATTTACCTCTTCAAAAAAAAAAAAAAAAAAAAAAACTTTTATTAGTTTCTACTTTACATGCTTTTGTATTTTTTTTTTTAAAATGTTGGTTTAACATCTTGATTAAAATTTATAGATGCATTAAAATTTTAATCACTATATATAGATTAAATGGAGTAAATTTTTTTTAGTGTGACAAATGATTGTCCATTGACCTTGGGTTGATCGACTCAATTGGCTCCAATAACAACCCTACATACACATACGGTTGTACACATTACCAAATAAGATAAACTTGAACACCCTTACACTTACATCGAATCTTAGCTCATGAACCAACCTATTCTTAACACAACGCAAGGCTCCATGAGCGTTTAGTAGAAATTTGAATGTATCCCTTGCGAATTGAACTAAGGAGAATTTCAAAGCTTTGGGTGTGTTTGAATTCCATTGCATTATAATTATAATATAATTATTATAGCTCAATTTATGTGAGTTTTTATTATATAACTAAAAATCTCATTAAAAAAAGATACTCCTTCCGTTTCAAAATAAAAGTCATTTGACTTTTTTCACGCTGTTTAAGGAGGTAAAAACTCTATGAAATATTATTTTTTTAATCAATGTTTTTCCACAAATAGATACTTATTAGTAATAAGTATCTATTTGTGGAAAAAAATTGATTAAAAAAATAATATTTTATAGAGTTTTTACCTCTTAAAAAATGTGAAAAAAGTCAAGCGACTTTTATTTTGAAACAGAGGGAGTACAATAGTAATTTTACTAAATAATCACATAAATCGAGATAAATTACTTACATTATAATTAGGAAAAATGGACAAAAATAATACCAAGTATAAACGTTTGGCCAAAAATAATACGAACTTTGAAATTGACCGTTTCATTTACGAACTATCGCCCTATTAACCGAAAATAATACATGTGTATTCTGGTGAACTTTCCGACCAAATACGCCACGTGGACGCCGGAAAACACACATGGCACAAATTTTTGCCACATCACCAAACTTGTAAGTTATGTCATGTCATAAATTTATTTTTCATTTTTTTCAAAAAAAAAGAAAATTTAAACAAATAAGCAAATAACTACAGTACCTTTCAAATGAGCGTCTTCACTTTCTTCTCAATGTTATCTGCTCATTCTCTCCTCCATTGTTTCGAAAGGTAATGTAGTTATTTGCCTATTTATTTAATTTTTCTTTTTTTTTTCAAAAAAAATGAAAAATAAATTTATGAGATGACTTAACTTACAAGTTTGGTGACGTGGCAAAAATTTATGTCATGTGTGTTTTCTGGCGTCCACGTGGCGTATTTGGTCGGAAAGTTCACCGGAATACACATATGTATTATTTTCGGTTAGTAGGGCGATAGTTCATATATGAAACGGTCAATTTCAAAGTTCGTATTATTTTTGGCCAAAAGTTGATACTTGGTATTATTTTTGTCAATTTTTCCTTATAATTAATACATCATGAAATCCAAACACACTTATTTTTTTTTATGAAAGAACACCTTTTAAAACTAAACACCTTTAAAATTGTGTTAACCAAACACCATCTTATCTATTTGCATTATGAATATAATACTATTAGAATCCAAACACACAATTTGTAGGAAGCAGCAAAAATTGAAATCATCAACGTGAAAGCCAAAAACCTTGGCATTTTAATCAATCAATAAATGTAATATTTGCTTATTTTAATTTTTAACTATCATACTTGCCACTTAAGAAAAATATATAGTGACTAATATTTGCCTGATCGGGCTAAAAAGCTAGGGTATAGAATTGCCTCTTAAGAAAAACATATAGTGACTAATCGAACGCAGAGAGACCCAAAATGAATCCTACAACTTTATCTTACAACGTTCCATGGAAGACATTAACTTGCCAAATTTCCAGTTGGTCAAATTTGTCGTCGTCGTTGATAACTTATGCTTCGAATTGCAAGGCCTTCTTCGAAGCAACGAGCCTGAGCACCATCTGCAAGCAGGGAGGCACAAGAGATGAGAAATGTTAGTACTGAATTTTAATAAGAAAATTCAACCAAAGAGAACCACTATGGAGCAACTTTCTCAAAGGCAGAATTTGGATATTCATAAAGCATGCAGTCGGTACAGGTCATGCGTCTCCCAACAATCCGTCGCAACTCTACCATATGTGTCTTATATTTCAGTCTAAACATCAAACATATATACACAAATTTATATGGTACAGATCATATTCATCAGCTTTAGTAACCACCAATGCGCTACCCAGCAGAGCAAACTACGGAGAATTGCCAGAACAATACAAGAAAAGGAAGCATGAATCTGAAAGCAGGAGCTGCCTCTTACCTTGAATTGCTCGGAGCAATCAGATAATTAAAAGCCTTGAGATGGAAGAGGGGGGTGAAGATTGTCATTGCCAAGTGAAGTGTGTAATCAGAACTGTGAAAAAAATCACATATAAACACAAAACTTTGATGAGCAGAATGCAGAGGCCTATTTAACTGCGAACACTTCAGATGCAGCTGAGGCCTCTGCGACCAAGGAGACTGGTTGGCGAGCCTGCAGACAAGCACATATGTCAAATGGATGCAACTCTGAACCGTCATATATGAGATTTACTCCTGGTAGGACGACTTCTTTACTATCAACTTCATCTGATTCAGGTTTTGGTGTGGTAACTGGAAGTGTTTCATCAATGGACCTCAAATCAGACTCATAAGCAGGGGACAAAGCATATGACCTGCAAAGAGCAATCAAATCAGCAAATAAAAAAACACATAGAAGATCAAAGAAACACAACGCAATGACAATAAATACAACAAAATCACTCTAATCTACACAAAAGCTCTGGGGTTACTGAAAAGCAATAACATGGCAATGTCATGGTTCATTATGCATAACCTAAAATGTTGCCACTTGAAAAGGACAGCAAGTGCTTTATAACATAAAGAAGAGGTGTGCACCACAATGGTTTAAAATCAATAACACAAGGGATGTTTCTGGAAAGAAGCTTGAGTCCATTAAAAACACACGCATCACAGCAAACCATCGATCAGCAAAGACAAGAAGAAAATTAACAAAAACCAACCTAAGAATGCTTCCATCAAAGCTCAGAATTTCTCTGCAGGACCTCTGTCGCATTGCAAGTTTTTTTCTCTGGTAATCGCCTGGACCCACGGATATGGGTGAAGAAGGATCCACAAGAGGGTTCCACCTCCCACTTGCATAAGTCATTTGATGTTTGAATGACTCCTTTGACTTCTCCTGCTGATATAGAAGTTTTGCACAAGGACCAGTAGCATGGTACTCAGCACACATATCCCGTAACCTTTTCCTTAACCCATGCATTGCTTCATGATGTTGAGAAAAAGACTCTGTTTGGAGCAGTTGAGAGGAGATAATCCTATTGCATATGTTTCTGCATAATTTTGGACTGAAAAGCGGAATACCAAATTCTACACTCAGTGGGACCCATATATATCTGTCCTCGTCAGAAGAAAAGCTGTCCGAGTTTCTCTCGGAGCAAAGTCTTATCAAACGGATATAACCAATATTCCACAGATCTATCATACTGGCCAAATCTGATAACAGGGTATTCAGTTTTGTACTTTCCACCAATCCAAGCCCCAACTCTTCACCTACATTCACAATAGAACCATCAGAGTTCCTCAAAGGAAGTGGAACATCAACAGTAATTGCTCTTCCAGATCTATCCAGATCTTCCTTGCTCAGGGGCTGGACAAGTACAGCCGAGTGTCTGAGAAGTGAGTTAACACAGTGAAGAAGTATGCCCCCGCTTACTAAATTTCCCTCAAACTTGCCGCCCAACCCTCCAGAAGAAGCTCCATCCCATGACCAAATGAGGGCCTTTTCACAGCCAGCCAATGGTGCAGGAAGTAGACGTAAACATTGGCCTTTCATTAAAACAACAGACAGTGGCCCACTGTATGTAGCTGTATATAGCACCAACTTCATCCAAGGTGTCATGGATGAGTGTGTAGGAGGGCCTAAATGAACTGGCCCAGTAGCTCCAGGCAAAATAGATGATGAAGGAAGTGGAATCATAGAGAGAACAATATGATAGTCACGGTTCAGTAAACGTTCTAAAGTCGCTGGTGCAAGGGTGGCTAGACTCTCACATCGAAGAATATCAACACGATAAATTCTTTTTCTCCGTGCATCTTTTTTTTCAGCTTCTGAATCTAATGGATCCACCATTTCTCCATCATGTTTCAGCTTAAGGTCTGATTCTGAGTTCTTCCTGCTGTTATGAGCATCAATGGCCAGGGTTTCAGAATCTAGCTCCCTGTCTACATCTCCAACAGAAGGTTCTGCATCAACAGCACTGTCTTCATGCAATCCAGAACTGGTTCGGCTATCACTTTCTATTGCATCCGTAGCAGTACCTGCATCTCCACCATTGGGATCGCTCTTTTTTAAACCTGAGTGCACTGACTTATCAGCCTCATCATATACAGCTATGACCTCGTCATTTTGTACAGATGTATTGGAAATCTTATTGGAAGATTCATCTTGTACCGCTTTCACAGAAGCTCCACCTGACAGAAGACAGAGCAGGACACAGCGGAGACTAGATGCATGATTTGCAAATTCCTGAAGCTCTCCCTCAAACTTAGCACCCTCTAATGTCATTAGATCCTTGCATAAATCAGCAATGCTAGCATGACCCAACTTTCCAGCTTCATATAGCGTCACAGCATGGGATTTTAAGCCTGAATTGAAATAGAAAACATGTCCTAGTTAAAAGCAACATAATAGTCAATTGCCCAAGGCTAAGGAAATCCAAAAGGTTAAATAGAGACAAGCCTATCTTAATAGTTTATCATTGAACGTCAAAAGCAATATAAACTTTAGCAAGACAAGAAAAAATGAACTTATTTATTTGAATTTCAAAGAAAATCCAGCTGCCTAATTGTAACACAACACCAAATCTTTGACCAAAATATAACCTGTTTCCCAAGTTTTTTGTTCACTGTGAATAGGTGAGGTAGAATGGTATGTGGAAGGGATCAAGTTGATCATTTTCATATTGCTTCAACTGCTTACCACACCCCCAGATTAAGGGATAATGGACACAATAGTCACAATGCTAGGGAAAGGAATGAATTTAGTACATTTTAAAATTATAATTCATTAATCATTATTTTAACTCAAACCCTTCGCTCATTCGTTCCCTCCATTTCAATGGCCATTTTGTGATACGGACCCCAGTATGATTTTATCAAGTTTTATTTAATATCTTCACTTTCCTGCAGAATTTAGTTAGTTTCCCATCCCCACTTCCTTGTTTTTAGCAATAGTCTCCCTGTTCTCCACTATCTAGACATTTAAGATTAAGTTTTATTATTATTAATCAACGGTTAGTTACTGGTTTTCCATTATAAACAGAGAATCAGCTAGAGCTTGTAATCAGACTTGAATTATTGAATTGAATACATATTTGGAGATTCTCCACCAATTTCCTCTTGCGAGATTCTTGCTTCAGTTGTTTTCCTAGGAGTGAGATCCTTGCTCCAAGTGGTTTCTATCATTTTGGTATCAGAGCCATCAATATGATGGTGACTACCCATTCCGCAATCAATCCACAAAACACCAATCATCAAAACACCCACCCATTAGCCGCTACAATGGAGAGAAGGGAAGAAGTGTTCCTGTTCATCAGCATTTGGATAGAAGAAGCAAGGGAATCGTTCTTGTTGGATAAATTGGTTTTACTTTATGTCACAAGTTAGTTGGTTATTGCATTTACTGTGTTGCTTTAGTTTTAATTTTCTAGCCGTAGGTTTATATTTCATTGGCTGTTTTTTCTAATATTATATCTTTTGTAGCTTTACTTTTCACTTTTTCAGACTTTGTAGCTTCTCTTGTAAGCTTCAAAGGTCATCTCTTGTCTTTCAATAGTTGTTTTCTCCTTGAATAATATGACAAGACAATATGAAGATCTTAAACTTCTCTTTGTTCTTCCTCAAGATCCTCCCAAGATTTCTTGTTTCCGTTGCTACGATTTCAATTTAGAAATCTAACAGTTCTTTTCCTGGATTGAAGATGGTGAGAGCATACCCAAGTTTCCTAGGAGCAAACTGGAGTTCGAATTGCGGCATTTCAAGAACTGCTAGGAAGAAGTAATGGAGGAGATCCAGTTTGAAGAAGACGGGGAAGACAAAGAAAAACAAATCAGCGAACTGGTTAGCCTCAAGGCCGGTGTTGAGGCTTTGTCATCTGAGGTGGAGAATTTTTTAAGGTAAAGGAGTCCTCAACTAAGGCAGTCAAAGCTGCTGCAGTTGTCATATAGGAGGAAAATAATACTACAGCAGAAGAGGAGATGAAGTCGGCCGCAGAAAAGGGGATGAAGGTTGCTGCAGTGACAGCAAAGGAGGAGCCTCTGAAGGCTGCTGCAATGACAGCAGAGGAGGAGCCTGCTGTTGTGACATTAGAAGAAGCAATTGAGGTCTTTGTAGAGGCTGCAGAAGATGAAATTGAGGAGGTTGCGGAAGAAGAAATTAAAGAAGGTGCTGTAGAAAATAAAATGGAGGTTGCTGAATTGACCGCAGAATTTTCAAAAACAAAAATCCCAAAGGTACCTAACGATCCTATAAACTCACCTGCCCACTCTTACCAAGCTGCATTGCCTTCTCCATCTCCCTTCCTACAACCACAAACCAGTCTTCACTATCTGCAAACCCAAAGTCCCATCTCCAGCCCCCAAAACAGCTGCCCTCGGCAGGATAGGACCTCTCAACAGATCTGCGAACTCCCATATCGTCTATGCGAAGGTCACTGATTCTGAGCATCCAATAAAATCATCTGTTGGCCCAGAGGGAGATGCAATAGGGGGTGTCCCGTAGACCAGACTGAAGTTTCGCCTTGAGGACAAGGCGATTTTTCGAGGATGCATTGATACGAACCAGTATAGTTCTATCATGTTTTATTTAATATCTTCCCTTTCCTGCAGAGTTTAGTTAGTTTTCCATCCCCACTTCCTAGTTTTAAGCCATGGTCTCCATGTTCTCCACTATCTAGACATTTGCTGAATTTAGGATTAAGTTTTATTATTACTACATACTCCCTACGTCTCGAAATTTATGTCGTTTTAGGTCTTTATTCTTATATAAAAATAGATGTCATTTTAGGTTTTCTAGGTAAGCGATAGTAATCATTTGTATCGATTTGTGTATTGTTGACTTTTTTTTAAAGATTTTGATTGGTTAAAAAATGTAGTGGATATTAACAAAAAAAAATTATGAAAAAGTTAGTGGAATGATGATGTTGATTGAGGGATGAGAGTTTTATTAAAACTTGTGCAAAATCCTAAAACAACTTAAATTTTGGGACGGAGGGAGTATTAATTAGGAGTTAGAAAATAAGGCTAGAAAAAGGCATGAAATCGGACCTGGTGAAACAGACCCCATCATAAGGTACGAAGTAATGTTAGCGTCAACAATAAAAGCAACACGAGCATGATTGCTTTCCTTCCCAGTAAATTCTTGAGCACTGTTTCCATCATTGGACAAATTTGCAGAGCCTGCACTGGCTTGAGAACCCTCATCGTCATCACTAAGAAGAGATCCATTTCCACTTGAATCATGAAGAACAGATGCTGGGTCAATAAATTTCTCAGCCCATCCCAACCGACAAGCAAAAGATGCAGCAGCCAGCAGTGGAGAAACATCAGCCTGCAACGTACCCGCAAGTTCAGCGACAGTGGCATTCTCACTTGCTACAACAAACATCGCATAAAGCAACCTAAGCATTGACAAGAAAAGAATCTGATCAAAAACATCACTCTCGTTACATGAGAAAAAAGCATTTACCAAAACAAAATAAAAACGATAACTGAAGAGAGGGTGTGAAAGAATCTCCCTTACTCCTCAATGGGATCTTCATAGGACTGCTCCCTGTTAGAAACAAAGCCTTCCAGTCTGGAAACTGAGCCCCAGATCAGGGACATAACAGCAATGCGATATATGCACCAAAAGAAAAATACATACAAAGTTTAGAAGAAATCAATCCTCATATTGTTTCCTTTTTACAAATAAATAAAATATATTGACAAAAGGTGACAGTATGACAAACAGAGGATCAGGATTCACTAAAATGCATAAAATAAAATAAAAACTCAAAGGCTTTTACAGGCAGCAACTCAAAAGAAATCCTGGTAAGAGAAAAGTGGAAAACATGGCATATCCTAAGGATCAGAAAAACAGCTGATCTGCTTTCAATAGTCTAAAATGGATTCTTTCTCGAGAGGCTAGACCAGGAGTTGTATGTTGTTCTTTAAATTTCATCACTCTTGCTGCTACAGCTTTAGAATCTTTTGGAATTGGAACTTTTGAACTGCTTGCTCCCAGATCTTGCATGTTCTCACTAAACAGCTCAATGCTGATGGCTTCAAATGGGCATTACATGACATGTGGTTATTCTCTAATGTTGCAGTAGTGGTAGTGATAGGACAAGCAGTACCAGTTTTAACCACTTCTTTTCATACCTGTGGAAAAATATGGTAGAAACCACTAGGATCGCTCCTAGGAAAACCACTAATTGCAAGTATCTTACACCAGGAAATTGGTGGAGAATCTTCAAATTTGTGTTCAATTCATCATAATCCAGTCTGCCCTTACAAGATGCAGTTCTCCTCCTTTTATAATAGAAAACCTAAATAACTAAATCCTAAAACTAATTAATTAAAATGCAGGAAAAGGAAAACAGTATGGGAGAAGTGGGAGATGTGCCTAAAAACTAGGAAAGTGGGATGGGAAACAAAGTTAACTAACTAATTTCTGCAGGAAAGTGAATATACTAATTAAAACATAATAAAGTTATAATGGGGATTCGTATCAATGCATCCTCCCAGAAAAATCGCCTTGCCCTCAAGGCGAAACGTCAGCCCCTTTCCTCCTGTCTATGTGACCGCACCTATTGCATCGCCTCCTGGGCCAAGAGAGGACTTCATGGGATGCACAATGGTCTCCAGCATAGACAACATTGGGATGTTGCAGATCGGTTGAGGGCTCCTACCCTGTTGAGGGTTGCTGGTTTGGGGGCTGGAGATGGGACTTTGGGTTCGCAGAGGGTGAAGGTTGGTTTGTGGTTGTAGGGAGGTAGAGGGAGAAGTAAATCCGGATGGGAATGAATGATCTGGCAGGTTTGAAGGATTATTGGGCATTTGTAGGATTTTTGTTTGCGCTGATTCTGCTGTCAATTCAGCAGCCTCCATTTCCTTGTCCACAATACCTTCAACTTCTTCTGCAGTCACTCTGGCAGCCTCAATGTCCTCTTCTTCTGACACTACAGCAGCCTTCACAACCTCTGCTGTCACTGCAGCAATCTTCATCCCATCTATTGCTGCCGGCTTCATCTCCTCTTCTGCTGCAGTAGTCTTTTCCTCCTCTATGACCACTGCAGCAGCTTTGACTGCCTTAGTCGACGACTCCTTATCCTTCTTCTAAAAATCCTCCACCTCAGACGACAAAGTCTCTACACTGGCCTGAGGCTAACCATTTCGCTGATTTCTTTTTCTTTTTCATCCCCGTCTTCTTCCTCTTGGATCTCCTCCATTACTGCTTCCCAGCAGTTCTCCAAATGCCTTAATTCGAACTCCAATTTGCTCCCCAGGAAACTTGGGTCTGCTCTCCCCATCTTCAATCCAGAACAACAACAATTCTCTTGCTTCTTCTATCCAACTGCGGATGAACAGGAATGCTTCTTCCCTAATCTCCATTTGTAGTGGCTGGTGGTTGGGTGTTTTGATGATTGGTGTTTTATGGAATGATAGCGGAATGGGTAGTCACCATCGGATCGATGGCTCTGATACCAAATGGTAGAAACCACTAGGATCGCTCCTAGGAAAACCACTGATTGCAAGTATCTTGCACCAGGAAATTGGTGGAGAATCTCCAAATTTGTGTTCAATTCATCATAATCCAGTCTGCCCTTACAAGATGCAGTTCTCCTCCTTTTATAATAGAAAACCTAAATAACTAACTCCTAAAACTAATTAATTAAAATGCAGGAAAAGGAAAACAGCATGGGAGAAGTGGGAGATGTGCCTAAAAACTGGGAAAGTGGGATGGGAAACAAAGTTAACTAACTAATTTCTGCAGGAAAGTGAATATACTAATTAAAACATAATAAAATTTTAATGGGGATTCGTATCAAAATACTACTTCAAACGATAGTTGAAAAGCTAAACACTAGTGCACCAAACACCACTTCACGAGCTAAAACGCTCAACACTAACAAAAACACTGCTTAAATTGCATATGCAATACACGCAAAAATGTCACTGAAAAATATGGCTGAATATATTCATAATTGAAGAGTGAAACTTTGCTTTTTTTCATAGTGATCTTGCGAGTTTTGCTAGTCTGTCTAGTATTTAGAACCTACTTTTTTAGTTGTCTTTTCTTCCTGAATTCTCTCTTTGCTTAGAGTTTCCTTGTAAAATCCTCCTGTGCATGATTCCTTAACATAAGTTATTGTTCATCAGGTAAAAATTAGCATCAATTAAGCTTTTCCAAGATAATCAAAATATTACTACAGCCTTTATGTACTTGTTATAGAACTACCAAAAAAATCAGTTTAAAATTACTACAATATTTTACCAATTTTCTTTTAAATAAAATAACTATTATTCCATATGACGTTCCACTGAAATGGCATAATTAACATTGTAAAATGCCAAAGCAAGAAAAGAAATGAAATTGTAGCAACTAAACTTTGGGAGGCCAGTGAACAAGGGGTTTCTCACTGAAATGGCATAATTAACATTGTAAAATGCGAAAGCAAGAAAAGAAATGAAATTGTAGCAACTAAACTTTGGGAGGCCAGTGAACAAGGGGTTTCTTCACTTAAATGGCATAATTAATATTGTAAAATGCGAAAGAGAGACAACGATGACGACAACAACAGCCCCAGCCCCAGCCCCAACCCCAACCCCAACCCCGTATATCCCGCAGAAAAGCAGGGTCTGGGGGCCAGGATGTACGCACTCTTTCCCCGAACAAGTGGAGAGAGTGTTTCCGATAGACCCGGCACAGAAATGAAATTTTAGCAACTAAACTTTGGGAGGCCAGTGAACAAGGGGCTTCTTACCAATAGAAGCAGACATACCTACAAAAAGTAGTAGTAGTAGTAGTAATAGAGCTGAAGATGTTGCAGATAATAGAATACTGATTTTTAAATGTCAGGGAAAACATGGAAGGAATTTGTTGAAGGGAGGAATTCGAAAAGATAAGCAGGGTTAAAAAATTGAGTTACCCTGAATCTTCAAAACACCTACTTGTTGGATAACTTTATAACATTTATTCCCTTGACCATGTATAGGATATAGCTAAAAATCAAGCTATTTCAAAATGAAATCTATACATAGTAGGCATAGAATTTCTTTTTAAAGAAAAGGAGCTTCAACAGACTACAAGTAAAGCTTCATTTATTCAGCAAAAATGCAATATAGTCAACACCAGCATAAAACAACAGGAACCCTGGTCCCTGACAAATGGAGCTAGTGCCACGTTCAAGAAATGGAAACAGATAAGTTCCATCCTTCTAAATGCTTCATGATTTCATGATAATTACCTTTGATTCGATCATCTGGGTAAACAGGAACGTCAAAATAGATTAAGCCCCGACGATAAAGCCCCTTTATGATTTCAGGATCAAAAAGAATATACGAATTGGCTTCCTCCTTGCAAACTTTATCAATCATTGTCATTTCGTCTTCTGAAAGTTTCTGAAAAAGTAGAAGTTAAAGGTTCAAGGCAGACCAAACTATTATGTGAACAGAGAAAATGTGCACACTATTATATTTTAAATAATACAACCCCAACAATAATGCCTAGTATATCCCGCGTGAGCAGGGTCTCGGGGTTGAGGCGTACGCACCCATTCGCGACCAGGTCACAAAGGTGTTTCCAAAAGACCCATAACAAGCAAAATGAAAGACAAAAAAGATAACATAATAACAGTTCCTTGCCTTAAATTCTTCAAGGGACAAATTAACCAGGCAAACTGCCCACCAAGGTTCAATAGGAAAATTGGCTGGCTGTGTTGGTAAAAGCTCTTTTGCAATTGACTTGTTGATTTTCCACATGATTTTCTGAACTCCAGAAAATTAAATAAACATTCAGTTCCAATATACACTAATCAGTATGAACCAGAACATACATGATGGAATAAGGAAAAAAAACATATACAAGCAGACAAACATAATCAGAATTGAGAAACAATTAAGATCTTTTCAACTCCAACTCTCCCATTTCAGTCATTGCTTTATGTTACTTCGAAAGTGGTTGCTTCAGTGATTATGGTTTTAGGTTTTTGTTCTGATGAAAACAGTAACGAATAATGAACTAAAGTGAATCTCTTTTGAAAAGTTCAATTACCAGATTGCTAAATGTCAAATGCTATGAGAATGAATACTTCGACTAATGCAGTTTACAACGAATGCAGTTTAGATGAAAAAATGCCAAATGTCAAAAGTTGAAGAAATCAGAGGATTAAACATCTCATAGAAATAAGTTATCAATGGAGCTACTAAACCTAGAAAACTCATATAATGATTCATTAATGCTACCTTGAAGATGTTTTAACTGCAGAAACATATCAACTAAACCCCAAGAATGAAATTCAAGCTCTTACCATCTCGTCAGTGTTGACATTCATGACCAAAAGAAGAACTTTGAAGTGTATATGGTGATTTCAAGTGATGTATACATGGTGGTAGAGTTACAATTGGATTTTGTATGGAATCATTTTGCATTTGGGTCATATTTGCAGATACATAGGACATAGCTCACAGGTAACATCCTCTGTTGTTTATAATATAACACAGATATTACAATATACAAGTTGCATAGTTTGGTATCAACAGCAGTATTGCATTGTTAGACAAATCTTAAACTAAGGAATTCAAAGCATATTGATTCACAGCTCTATAGAGATACAAGTTAAAAAAAAACAATGAAGTATGGGGCAACAGCATAATTTGTTTCAAGGACGGGAGAAATAAGACTAATTCTATAGGTAATAGCAAATACCATTGCTAATTTGCTATATTGCTGATCATATTTGTAAGCCGTAATGCCCTAAATAATAACCCTCAAGGATCATAATGATGCACACTATCTACTTGCCATATCCAAATGCAAGTTGTGTCAGTAAAGGTGCAGATTGTTGTTGGGAAAACAAGTGTAGGACGAGTTGGCCACCTTCATAATGCAACCACTCCCCTAATCATTTCAGACTGAGAGTAGTTTGACTAGTTCATTAAAATTCAATCCAGAAAATGAAAGTCGACCATCTCCATTCATTGTTACCTTTGATCTACATTTATTCATGATATCAATGAACTCATTTCTTCCGATCCCTGTTATCCTTAAAGCATCTGCTGCACTAAAATTCGGAATACTGTCATATGGTTGTTCTGCAAAAAGAATATAGGATTTAGAATAACAAAACATATTTATACCATAAAGATGAACTTCTCATTGTAACCAAAAATAAACTTCACATAGTACCACAAAAGATATCACAAGAACACAGCAAATTCAGTTCAAAAAGAAGAATAAAATTAAACCCAAATAAATAAGACAGTAAAGTAGTACAGTGTTCAATCAAAAGCATTTCGTGCCAGCTCCGAAAATAAAAAGATTCCAACAGTTAAAATGGAAAGAAGGATTTCTATTCATCGGCTTCTTCCTTTTACCATTGCTCATCGAAACCAAAGTACACAAGTACAATTAACAGAAGAAGAAACACTACTACTAGTAGGAAATATTTTGCTTGATGGGAAGCTACAAGGTTTTTTACAGTTATGTCTACACCCATGAATTGGCTGTCAAGTAATAACATGCATGATGCACCATAAACACAAACTCTAAAACCACGAACCAGTGGACACCTTAATCTACTTGTCTTTTAGAAGTTGCAAACAAATGATACTAGTTGTTCTTGTTTTAAGCAAATAACACCAGTACATAAATAGCAGGAAAAGAATGTAGTCGTAATTTAGCCATCTAAAAACAACAAGATATGTAAATGAGTTAAATTTTAAAAAATATATATAGAAAGAGGGGCCTATTACCATTCTTCATCACCTCAAATAAAATATCACAGTAATATCGGAAAGGGGAGACTCTCATGACACGGCAAACATATTCTGCAAGATGATAAGGGAACAGCTGCAAGCAAAGTTCCAACAAGTGAACAACTTTAAAAGAATGGCAATATGAAAGGATGAGCACCACTGTAAAATCATTAACACCCTAAAGAACTGTACAAGGCTCCAAAGAAATTTTCAATAAGCTGTGGTCGTGTGTTAATAAGTAGAATATCTAACTTGGAAAAAAACTCAGCAGAAACATTTTCAGAATTCTAGCAGTAACAATTAAAATCTAAGAAGTACTGATAAAAACAGAAGGAAATTTTCATTTAGGTGGTTTTAGTGCATTACTTAAAGGTAATCTTTACAGAATGATAGTGAGGCCAGCTTTGTTGTACGGGGCAGTGTTGGGCAATCACAAGGGTGCATGTTGGAAATATGATAGTGTTACTTTTCTTGTAAGTTGTGTTAGGCGGACTAAAAGCATCCCTAGTCTACTTTTAGATATAATTATTATGTTTTCTAGATATTAGATGCAATTACTCCTTGTGCTTTCGGATGTAACCCTTAGACTTCCTTACTCTCTTGTATTTATTCTAGGTTTCTCCCTTTATAATGCACTTAGAGATATTCTCTCTCAGAATCGCTAATAGTGCAGGAAGAAAGACTCATGGTAGCAAAGATGGGAATGGTTCGCTGGATGTGTTGGCACATGAAATGAGACAGAACCAAGAATGAGGTTATTCGTGGAAAGGTAGGAGTGATTAATATTAAGGAGAAGATGAGTGAGTCGAGGCTTCGGTGGTTTGGTCATGTGCGAATAAGAGATCCAAACGCGGAAGTGCGTAGGTGCGATTACCTCGCTATCTAGAGGGTGAGGCGTGCGAGAGGGAGGTCGAAGAAGATTTGGAGGGAGGTCAAATAGGACCTTGTCGTCTTAGACATCACCGAAGAGTTAGCATGAGATAGGAACGAGTGGAGGAGTGCTATCGATGTTGGAGAGGGCTAGTAATGGGTGACCTGAGGCGTATCCTTCGTCCTTTAGCGTTCCTTCAGTTTCTCCTAGCCTTCTTTACCCTTGCTCCCGCTTTTTTTTTTTTTTGCAATATTCAGGGTTTTTTCGTGATATTGTGTTTACCTTTCTCCATTTGGTTATTTAATGCTTATGTCTACCTTATTTATTTTTATAACATTCTTTTCAATATCATGATTGTATTTTTTTTACCTTTCTCCGTTTGGTTTTCGTGTTATTGTAATTATTTTTAGGGAAAACTAATTAAAATACCCTCACCTTTGAGGGTATGGTAAAAATATATCCTCAACTTTCAAATGTAATAAAAATATCCTGACCTTTGAGGGTGGTGGTAATATATTACCCTGTGTTTTCTCACGGGTCAAAAATGCTAAGAAGACACCCTACGCGGATTTTTTACAAGGGTTTTCTTTAACAGTGTCCTTAGGAAAAAATAAAGAGTTGGACCGGGTTCATACCCAACGCCTTTTCCTCCCTCATATCTTTTTCCGCGGACCGTGTTCGCCTCTTGAATTGTCTTCCAGGTCTTCTAGGTAGCTCATAGTTCCTCTTCAATGTCAGTCTTCCTCCCTCGTGGTCGACTATCTTGAGTTGTCTCTCTCACATCTTCTTCCCCTTTGATTCGTTCACAGATTTGGGTGGGTTAGGTTTTTTTCCCTTCTTCGTTGTTGTTGTTGGTTTAGTTTTGTTGTCGGTTTGGTGTTAGGAATAGTCGTGTTGTGTTAATTTCAGGCAACTTTGACCAGATTAGTTGCTTGGTTGAATCAATTTCGTTTTTCTGGTTTAATTTTTTATCGTTTTATTTTTTTCCTAAGGAAACCGATCAAGAAAACCCAATTTTAGTGCTAATTTGTAAAAAAAGGCTTCACGTATGTTATCTTGTCAAAAAAGTAATTCATGTAGGTTGTCTTGTTAGTATTTTTGATATGTGAGAAAACACAGGGTAATATATTACCACCTCCCTCAAAGGTCGGGATATTTTTATTACATTTGAAAGTTGAGGATATATTTTTACCATACCAACAAAGGTGGGGGTATTTTAATTAGTTTTCCCTTATTTTTATAACATTCGCGGGGGGGGGGGGGGTGGTGGATTCTTTTTTAAGTATGAAAATAATTTAAAGAATCTTTTTAAGTGTAAATATCATGATTGTGCTTATTGATGCTATTACATGTCATTCAAGTGTAGTAAATTATGAACTTCATGTAATCTAAATCAAAAGATTGAAACCTCAAAACCATTTACAAATTAATCAGTCAAAATTGCTGCTTATATGCCAGTTTTCCTAAAACAGGTAATTAATAACCATTGTATAGACAATTCAGTTAACATTAAGGGAAAAAGGGGAATTCGATCCTCAATAATGCATTCAACGAAATACTAAATGCATGACACTTACTGCAAGATTTCTTCGCAAGTATCGCATCATCTCCTCATAATATTCACCTTCTTTGACTACTTTGCGGGCAAAACAATTGTTCCATAGGAGTCTTTTTTTGATACAATGGTCAATTATCCTACACAGATCACAATGACACGTTTTTTCTAATCAAGCTGCTGAATTAGGAGAACACCTGAAGCAATGCAGGTTACTTCCACAAATTATGAAACTGCAATGCATATTAGCATCCATAACATACCTATGTTGAGAGAGAGAGAGAGAGAGAGAGAGAGAGAGAGAGAGAGAGAGAGAGAGAGAGAGAGAGAGAGAGAGAGAGAGAGAATAGAGTATCAAAAACTAGCAGACTCTAAAAATGTGATCCACCCATTTTGTAAGCCAGTCAAACACCTTCTATCAGGACGCTTGACAAAGAAAGATTTGGGAGGGCTTGTTTAAGTGTTTGGCCCTTTTAAAACTCGCTTAAAGTTTATCTTCTTTTATTAGCACGTAAGCCACTGTCTAAAACTATCCAGGACTTAACATTTTTATTAGCAGATTGTTGATTGAGACTGTAATTCACAGGAAGAAAAAAAAGATATCCCCTCTCTTCAAACCCTTTAGTGTATGTTAGTATTACTCAACGAGGGCTCACAATAAGTGTAATTTTTTCATAAATATTAAGGTTGAATTGTGAAGCATTTATGAATGGAAATCTATTCAAGTTCTATAGGAAAATAAAAAAGTCAATGCATTAAAAATAATTTCTAAAACTAGCTCATTATTGAAATAGTATCAGTGATATACGATTTCAAAAACTAAAACCAATGAGAAGTTTTTAAGTTTTCAATGAAATAGGATTAATATATACTAGCCTTGAAAGTTACAACTCTTAGCGAATTTTACCAAACACTTTATACAAAACACTAACTCAACCCACTAGAAAGAACAATCGATACATTAACTCATCAACTAAATACTGCCATCAGCTATAAGCTTATTAAGCTAACACCTAATTTCCAAATTGTGACATGGAAAAAGCCTTTCCCCAATAAGTCATCAACTAAATAGCTACTATAAACCGCCATCAGCAAGCTTCTACGAAGCTCCTATCCAGCTTGCTTCTAAAAAAATCGACTTATCTTAGTTATCTAGGCTATGTCAAAGACAATTTTGCCAAAAAATAATCACAGCGTAAGCTTCTTGAGGAATATGCAGAATAGCCAATCAGCTCATAATTAAGGGCTTGTTTGGTTCAAGATTATGGAAACGAATTTAGTCCGCTTTTGAATAATTATGCATCAATCATTAATTTTAATCTTTCCACTCCCCCTATTTAGACATGGGGTTTCAAAATGAGAGAAACAATCTCTCACCCTCTAGAACCACAAAAGGCAAGCACTTAAACAAGTACCTATTGACGCTTTATTCAAAATATATCATCTTAATTCCGTTTCTATTTCCTTTTTCATAAATTTCAACCAAACGAGCACTAAAATTTAACCAAACCACAAATATTTAAAAAAAATTATAAAAGATAGTCACGCCACATATTACATATCAAAATTTCCCAAACAAATATCGATTTATTACTTATTAGTGCCTTAGCCCATGCCACATGCCCACACAGTATCACCCCCACCCCAAGCCCCAACAGTGCCAAAACTCTACAATGTCTACTATAGTGATCCATAATTTATGTATAAGAAGTTCATGCATATTGGTTCGATGCTTGATGACATTAGGCTCACAGCTCAAAAGCCAATTTCAGGTGCATTCATTTGGTTTGTTCATCATCCAACTTCCGCTAGCTTTTTATTCCTTGTCATCATATCTACTTTCCAGTTTCCACTACCAATGTGTTAACCATGAGCATTTACACCCATGCATCAGATATCATGTGAAAATAGCCAATTCTGCAAAATATACTAGAGCTTACATGGAAAGATTAAAAAAAAAAACAGTAATCTGTGAGCTACATTATGCATAATTAACGTTAGTTGCTACAGGTGAAACCTAGCCACTAGCATTGACAAGAAAGAAAGCTGACTAAACATATCATTAACAAGCAACAAGATTTTCTTTCCAACAAACCTTCGATGCCATTCTTCTTTGGAAGAAAGCACGGACTGAAGCCGTTTTGGCAGATTCTCCCATGGACACTCATCCCTAACTGCCTTCAAAATCAATTGCTCCTCAATCGTTGCTGGTGTACGCTGCATTTTTGTACCGTTGTCTACAACAACAAACAATCTGCAGAATCAAAAATGGCAAGGCGTACAATAATTAAGAAAGTCCAACTCCAGATTTGAATGACGTTTGGAAATCAAACCATAAACAAGCTAGAGTATGAAATTGAAAGCGAAGGAAACGTAAATTGTGGATCAAATTGGAGCTTGAAACAGTAAGAATGCAGAGCGAGAGAGATACCAGAAGAAAAAGTAGGCGGAAGATTCGTCGGAGCTACGGCAGTGAAACCGGTACAGATCTGGTGTCGGGAGATCTGGCGATGACGGATCGAAACATTAGGGTTAGGAATTTCAGAGAATTGGGGAAGGAGAAAGCGAGAGAGGGTTGATTTGGTGTTGTGGAAGAAAATAGGGACGAGAGGGTTGAAAATGGGGGTGGGCCCCGCCTTTTTGAATTGTTCCGGTCTCTGCACTTCACGTTTCGCGGGGGAGGAGAAGGCGTTTTGTGTCGGTTCCTTGAGCCTGGCCGCCTCCGTTTGGCTATAAAATGTAAACGCGCAATGCAGAATAAACGACGTCGTCTCTGGATTTTTTATTTTTTTTTGGGTTATTTTGGCAAATAACATATTATAAATATCTAATTAGCTAGCACCCAAACAAAATTAATTAATTAAGCTAGCACCCTTCTCAAATTGTCTATTAAGGTCAACGGTCAACCTGTTTGACCGTTGACCGGTCAACGCTGGTCAACTTTGACCGTTGACCGGTCAACGCTGGTCAACGTTGACCGTTGACCGGTCAACGCTGAACGTTGACCGTTGACCGGCTATTTCAGAATTTTATTTTATTTTTTAATTTTTTTTTAATTTTTTTTTAATTTTTTTTTAATTTTTTTTTAATTTTTTTTTAATTTTTTTTTTTACCAATGATGCCACTTTTTTGATGCCATTTTTTGCCGCTTTGATGCCCTTTTTTATTACATTTTATTTTCGTTTTGATGTCACTTTTCTAATAAAATTGATTGATGGCACTTTTTTAATGCCACTTTTTTCAAACCTTGATGACATTTTTTTGTTTACTGTGATGCCACATTGACCATTGATGCCTTTTTTTTTACCGTTGACTACTGATGACACTTTTTTCATGTCAATTTTTTGATGATATTTTTACCGTGATGCCATATTTTTTCAAAGTAATGTTTTGATGACATTTTTTTCTTTAATGTGATGCAACTTTTTAAAAGTAGTGTTTTGATGACATTTTTTCTAATGTAATTATTTGTTGCCATTTTTTTAATCAAATCGTTTGATGCCACTTTTTTTTAATTTAATCAATTGTATATCAATTTATTTTCATCGATTCTATTTTTTGTTTAGTGTGATGTCATTTTTCAAACTTTGATGACATTTTTTGTTTAGTGTGATGTCACGTTGACTATTGATGCCATCAAGGTTTGAAAAAAATGGCATTAAAAAAGTGTTTTGATGCCATTTTTTTTTTCTGCTGACTATTGATGACACTTTTTTATGTCAATTTTTGATGATATTTTTTTTACCGTGATGCCATATTTTTTCAAAGTAGTGTTTTGATGAAATTTTCCTAAAGTAATTATTTGATACCATTTTTTTTGGTGACATTCTTGTACAATTAATGACACAAGGGCATAAAATGCGATTAAACTTCATTGATGACATCTTTTAATGATGATTTTTATTTATTGATGCTATTTGTGATTTGGATTTGGATTTTCAAAGCATGCCATTTTTTCTTGGAAAAAATACGAATTAACAACATTGACAAACTTTCACCTTACATACCAAACAAACAAAAAAAATGCTACTTTGAAACTCGCAACAAAAAGAACTGATCACTAACAAAAACTAGTTGATGGTAACGAACTTCAACCATCACAGTCACCAACACACCATATCCTTAACAAGTACCAGGTACTTTAAACTTTAAAGCTCCTTTTTTTGGGGTCCAATAACAAGTTCTCCTTTTTATTGCAAGCATTATGAGTACTGATACAAGAAGAACACAATTTCAGTGACAATTATTAGTTTATTACACATAAATTCATAAAGGATGTACCTTTACTATGCAATCAACCCAAAGAGTAGAACCCAGATTGCCTTTGTTTAATCTGCAACTTGTTCCTCTTGTATCTCAATTGATGAAGCAATCTCCGGGGGTCCTCCATTCATATCAGGTTCTCCTCCTAATTCAGATATCCTGGTGACCTTCTGTAACTCGTCCATCTCGCTGCCATTCGAGCTTGTCGAATCGAGAGTCCTTTCTCCCCTTGGCAACTTCGGTTTTGGCTGTCGAATGGCCACGACTGATTCTATAACAATAACACCAATACGCAGGAGCCAAAACAACCTTACCTGCACAGATACGTTATTCCAACCCTCTCCAGGTAGATGTTTCAATCGTGAAAAGGATAACGATCAAAGTCAAGTCGACCTTAAACACAAAGCTGTAAGAATTCAAATGAAAACAGCCCCATAACTTATTCAAATCAGACCACCAACAGAAAGAAAAACAACAAATCAGATTCACCATTCCAAGTCTCAAGATAGATTAATATACCATCATACACATCTCCAAATCAGCACATCAATACAACCCCAAAAGCTGTAGGGAAGAATGTGATCCAGAGGATGGTCAAATGATAGAATTGGTGTTAGATCCTAAAGTAAGCAAGATTGGAAATATTGTGATTTATTATTATTGTATATAGAATATAAACAAGTGCTAGAGCTTAAAATTAAAGAAAACAACCCCAAAAGTTCTAATCCCCTAAAATCAATCTTGTAAGGCAATGAGCTTGTGCGAATTTGGGGCAATAGACATGTTCACTAAAATCAATCTTGTACACACTAACACTGTTGCACAATAATGAGGCTTTAGGTTACTTTTGTTAAGACCTCACATTGAATTTCTATATTTCATCAATTCATGCGATTTCACCTAAATCCTCATCTATATATCACTGTTAGTCTGTCACCAAAATCATGGTCAAGCAAATACAGGAAGAATCGGAAGGTGCAAATCTAGTTACATAAGGCAGCGTCTCATTTACCATATTATCGATAGAGGAGTTACCTGCTGCCAATAAGCTTTGCAATGGGATGCGCTTGTCAATTTCATTGCTAACCATCCTTGTGGACATTTTGTCGAGCAGTTTGCGTGCGGTTGGAGTAAGGAGATTCTCTGAGATAGAAGAGACATTCTCTACGTTGAAGGCATTCAAATCAATTTGTACCTCATTTGGAATCATCATCGTCATCGCTCCACAACCTCTTAATAGCCAATTTCTTGCCCTCTTCATCGGTTCTAACTTGTTACCCTCTCTCCTTCTTCGGCCTCTTCGAGTCGTCCCCAACAAACTCAAACACCTGCGCTCTCTTTTTCTGTTTCGAGGAGCCCAGATTGTTGCTGGTGGTGGTGGGAAGAGGAGGAGAAGTGGTGGTGAGGCTGGTGAGGGAGTTGACAGGGCCGGCTTGAGAATCCCAGGGAACATCTATTCATGTCTGAAACAAAAATACAGCAATATCTGTCTTACGAAATGGTTTCAAGGTAAATGAAAATTCGGATAATAGCTGATGATAGTCTTACGAAATCATATTACCAAGAACTTCACTTCCAGCCAGGGATCCTAGTTGCTTGCTTGGTCTTCTTTTTAACACCCGACTTCGCAACCAGAAGGCTCCTGTTCACAACGCTCAGCCTTGCAAGCGCTGCCTTCTTCAAGCCTGGCATGTAGTAGTTGTCACCGACCTGGAGTGTACAGAAGCAAAATTTTAGGTCTGACTCCAGCATTCATCAAACTAGAAATACATCACATTGAACTGTAACCAAGAAATATGTCATATATCAAACTAGAAATATGTCAAAAAGTAAAATGGACCAGTGAATATACTTGAATCCATCTCATTCTGAATGCATGAGATCATAGATTATAAAATAGGGAAAACCTGATTTTTACAAAGTTGCTTAATTTAACATGTTTGCATATCAATCATATAAAGTCGGGTACTGCAGGCAAATTCACATTACCAAACAGAAAATCACAAGTATTCGTTAACAATCGGAACTTCATTCATTCACATGAATCTATAAACAAACAATAAAGCAGCTCTAAAACATGGAAGACAGAAGTAAAATCTATAGGTGCAAGTTCTTCTACCTGGTTGTCATCAATTTCAAATCTGGTAAGGAACCACAACCCGGGCATAAGACGAATAAAACACTCATCAGTTTTAATTCCGAAAACTCTCTAGAAGATGAAGAAAACACTCATCAATTTCAAATCTATAGGTGCAAGTTCTTCTACCTGTTTGTATTGAATTCGGTTTCACTCTCCATTCTGATTCTCCTAATCTTAGACCCCTATATTTGACAGCATACAACCGAGATTCAACAGTCCAGTCGAGATTCCATTCAGAACAACGAATCCCACCATTATCGACTCAAGGCGAAAAGCCCCAATTTTTCCACAAATATTCGCACCTAATAACCCTAGTAGTACCAATCCAACTCGAAATCCCAAATCAAAAAAGAACAACCAAAGCAAATCGATTAAGAGTGAGATTTCATACCGGATCTGAAGAACCATTCGGCGACATGATGTGATTACTGGAGGAAATTGGGGGATTCGATTTCGAGATTTGAAAAATCAGGTTTGAAATCGGGAGGAATGGACGAGCTTCAGGGTTGGAAGGTGAGGAGAGGAGCCAAGGGGCAGGGAACGGTTTCGGTGAGGAAGCTCGCCGCTACTGTGGTTGCAAGCTCGGCGGCCGGCGCTGGTTGGGAGAGACTAATCCCGGTTGGGAAAGACGGAGGAGAAGCGAGGAAGAAGAAAGATGTTATGCGGCTAGAAATAATTAAAGAGGTGTTAGAACGGCCAATAAAAAATTAAGAGATGCTAATTACCTCATTGAATTAGCAAAAGGTGATATTTCAACAAATTTTCTCTTTTTTTTTGTTTAATAAGGTAAGGATTTCAAATACGGGAAATATCACATAAATTGAGAGGTTGGAGGAAAATGACCGACGGGCCAACCGTTATTAAACAAACTATACAAAATAAAAAAGAAGAAACGACTCAAATACAAATGACCGCAACCAAAATAGAACTATGTAATGAAAGTCAAGAAAGATAAAGGAAAAACCGCGAATGTCGAGAACATGAGAGAGCCAAAAAACTGTTGCAATGTCTCAACGTTGGGGAGACGGAAGCAAGAACTCAACAACGGAAATAAATGTCTCTTTGGGAAGTGTTGATCAACGACGTTCACTTCACATAGATGAAAAATCTTCGGAAACCACGAACATTGTCATGATCAACTCGATCAATATAGTGCCCGAGACTACATTTTCATCTTAAACTAAACACAACCGCACGAAAGAAATAATATCACTAAAAAATATGGATCAACAAAGATCAGAAGAAACAGGTCAAAAAGGTTAAGAGCGGGTCAAACAATTCAAAATTTTTAATTATTTATTTATTTTTATTGATTATTTCATTTTTCAAGTTTTTCAAATCAATAAACTATTGGTCTGAAAAATTGGAAAATTTCCAATTCCTTAGAACTAGACTTGTCAATTAGGTCATTCGAGCCGGGTTCGGATCGGGTCATTTTGGGTTTTGGGTAAAACAGGTTTTAGGTATATCCGGGTTAACTCGAACTCGAATTTGACCCGGTTTCGAGTCAAATCGGGTCAATTTCGGGTTTGTCAATATTTTTAGGTAAAAATAATTCAAATAATCTGAACTTTAACGGGGTGAGCGGAAAACACCACCAACTTTCCAATGTTACCAAAATAACCTAGTCTTTGTAAAACTTGTGCAAATGCTACCATCGACCCAAATTTTGTCCAAATGGACCACCGATTTTATTTTATTAAGGGTGATGTGGTTGCTGACATGTCACTCTAAATAATTAAATGTGATTATTAAAATAAAATAACAAATATTATTAAAAAAAAAAGAATATACTTCATATGATTACTTGGGAACGAACAAGAGAGAAGGGAAATTACAAAGAACGATCGCAAAGAGGCGAAATAGTTCAATGGAGAAAAGTGAGAGGGAAATTGGCTAAGTAGGAGGGAGAGGAAAACAAACCAAGTAGGTAAACAAAATGTGTATGTTTATTTGCATTTATTTGATACTAACGTTTCTTTCTTTCTTGACATATGATGGAAACTAGGGTTTGGTTATATTGGTCATGAGGTTATGATTGACACTAAAGTAACAATATCATTATGTTTTGATGTTTATTGTCTTATTGAGGTGAAAAATGGAAGATTATAATCTTGCTGATACTACTCTCCCGGAAAAGATGAAATTGAAAATTAGTAGGCCTCCATCTAAGCTTATTTTGAATAGAGAGAATGAGTCTAGTGAAAGTGAAGGGACATGTGATGGTACAGAGAGTGAAAAAGATAGTTGTAATAGTGGAGGATCTTCAAGTGATAGTGATGATGAATGGATAGCAAGTAAACAGAAATTGAGGGGGATGAGCACTAAATTTGAGAGTGTTGGACCTTCTTACCTAGCTGCACATGTTGAACAACACGCAAGTGATAGTGAAAATTCATAAAATCTTTATGCATTACCAACCATAGAGGAGGAGTATGAGATTGATTCAACAAAGGATAATGTGGCATTTTAAAATTTTAAGTGATGCTAAATTGAAAAGTCTTGCTTGGAGAGTTGGTATGCAGTTTGCATCACCTCAAATATTTAAGGGGCAAGTTATAAGGTATGTTGTAGTTGCAAGCTATAGCATTAGATGATACAAGAGTGAAAAGAACAATAAGCTGGCAGCTAAGTGCAAACAAGGCTGCATATGGAAGATATATGCTTCATGGGATGATAAGAGGGAAAATTTTGTTGTCAATTAATGACCCTTGATCACACATGCAATAGACAAGATTTTGAGAATATTCAAGTGAAGGCAAAGTGGTTAGCAAAAGAGTATTCGGAACAATATAGGAAAGAACCTAGATGGTCCATCAAGCCAGTAAAAGGGGAGAAGCATTGGGAAGAAGTAGACTATGCATTAGATTCTTCATCAAGTAAGGTTAGTGTAGGAAGGCCAAAGAAAAATAGAAGGAAGCAAGCTCATTAGAGGTTTGATAAGAAAGGAAAGTTGTCTAGACACGGGACCGAAATGACTTGTCAACTTTGCAAGGGAAAGAATCATAACAAGAGGACATGTCCTCAAAAGGACAAGATGACAATACTTGAAGCAGCTCCCATAGAAGTATAACTTTCGCATTCACTTTTGCTTAGTTTATAAATATATTTTAGCTCCTTAATAAAAATTGAGTACATACTTTCCTTCATAGGTGAGACCGAGAGGAAGACCACGAAAGGATGGACAACCTCCTAAGAGAGAAAGTGAACAATCGATGAACATGACCAACCAACCCAACAGATCAAGAGGTAGGCCTAGAAAAACTCCAACAATAACCATGTCTGAGACTACAAAGTTTTCTTTAGTGGATATCAAGGAATTTACATTAATGTAAGTGAATGGTTTTACTATATTTTCTAGTTTCAAAATACCATTATTTCATGCTAATGTATTGATAACATCTATTTTAGTCATATTTTAGGGTTGCATTTACATATTAGTTTAGACCATTTTCATGCATATTTATCATATTTTGTAGTTTATTTATTTTATTTTGCATTTTTGGAGTCTACACCTACTTTTTATTTATTTCAGGCATTTTGAGGCTAATATTGTGGAAATTCGAGAGTCAATACAGAGCAGCGAGAAAGGCTGGATCGGAGCTTGGAAGCCAAAGTGCGGAAATTGCCAAATTGGAATCTTATGGGATGAATTTGTAATTAAGTGTTGGATTGAATTTTAATTCTCAAATTATGTGGGCTGAATTGTAATTTTTATCAAATTTATATTATATATACTCGTATGTGAAAGAACATGGAGGGGGGGAGGAGTTCGGACTTTGGATTGGCGCCGTACAGTGGCTTCGGCCGATTAGGTTTAGTTAGTTTCCCTTTCCTTGTTTTCGGTATTACACTTTGGATCGAGGACGAAGATTTCGGTTTGCATATTATTCTAAACTTTGATCTATTTCTGTCTATAATTTATTTCATCGTTTATTATAATATGTTTGGTTGATTTCTCCGTTCTAGGGTTTGGGTGATCCCGATAATTATTTGGTAGCGTTAGTATTGATATTCGTTTGTCTGAGAATTTGTTAGATTCAATCCTAATGTGCTTAATCTGATTGGTTTTATAATTGATTGGAGTTCTGTTAGAATTTGAGACCGAAAGGAGATAAGACTAATAGGGCAATTAGATAAGGGTTTGAGGCCGAAAGGCGATAACTTACTATCGGAACCTTAGGATTGAACCTGGAATTTTATTATTGTGAAAGCTTTATAAGATTCCTTGTGGATTAATAGCTATCATAGAAACTCTAGGTTGAGATTGTATTTGATTGAGCGCGAAAGCGGATATTGATGCAATCGAGATCTAGATTCTAAGAGCGTAAAGGGTTTAAATTGGTTGCTTGAGACCGAAAGGAGATGGTTAACCAATTTAGGCACAATTACTATGAGACCGAAAGGAGATTAGTAAGTACCTTAGATAGCTACCTTCAACAAACTCAGACAACGTGGCACGGATATCGTTATTAATCTACTAAATAATTGTTGCGGTGATCCTTTATCCTAGATTTGCTTCGAATCTATTGTGTTTGAATACTACCTTTTTGTATAGTTATTTTAGTATTAGTTGGTTACTTTCTCCATCCATATAAATATTTGTCCTTTATTTGTTTGGCTTAGTTTAATCAGTTTGGAATTACAATTGATACCAGATAGTCCCAGTGATTCGACACTCGATATACTACAACTGAACCCCATACACTTGTGGGTGTAGGTTCCAAAAACTTGATGTTGCTAAAACCAACCCCGCAAGAATACGGTGTCAATTGTAGTATTCAAGTATCGTATCACAAGGACTGGTGGAGTGTCAATTATTAGCTTTAAACCAGTTTGACCAAGCCCAAAAGTAGCAGACAATTTAAGAGAAATTGTAATTGAAAGTGACAAATAACAATAGAATGATGAGAAATATATATGTGAGAGACATTCCAGGGCTAGGGATTCTGCGAACGATGCATCCTCAATAGAATAAAATGTAGTCTCACCCGAATCATTTCCAATTCTATGTGAAGGTAGGTTATCTAATGTAATTGCAAATCTCATTTCGGTCTCAATGCAAATGTGTCTGAATTGGATAACAATCTCCTTTCGGTATCATGCAACCAATTCAGACCCCTTGAGCTCTTAGAATCTAGGTGATAATCATATCAATATCTCCTTTCGGTCTCAATCAATATCAATACAACTTAAGATTTCTACGACAACCTATTGATCCTCAAAAAGCTTAATTCACTTTCGCACAATTAAACTTTAGGTTTAATCCTATAGTTCTGATGGATCAGATCACCTTTCGGTCTCAATTCACCATCTAAATTCCAACTTAGGGTTATCTTCTTTCGATCTCAAACCCTAAATCAGGTCTAATTGTTGTGAGCGGAATCTGCCATATTTTACAGTAACTTTTATATCGATTTCTGTATACATTGCATTTATTTGGGTTTAAATAGTACAGAATCTATGTAGTTTATGCTTATTTGTCAAATTATGGAATCTACACCAGTTTCTGTTTAAATCGCAGAAATCGAGGCGTTTACAGCAATTCTACAGAAGGTCGGAAAAGCTCGGAAAAACACTACAGAAGTCCAAGGTCAAAGCAGCAGAACAAGTCTAAGAGACGAGGCTACTCGATCTCGAGTAGGCCCTACTCGACATAGACCACCATGTCCGAGCACCAGCTTGGTCGACCAGGCCTGATCGAGAGCCAGACAACCCGAGCTCCGGACCCTACTCGACCTCGAGGAGCACTTGTCGAGGTCGACGAAGCCCAGACGCCCACGTCCGGAGTCGACGAGGAGAAGCTGTCCGAGGACGAAGCCGAGAAGACCCAACTCGATCTCGACGAACTCTTGTCGAGATCGACGAAGACCTTGAGACATGTCCGAGCATGTCCGAGCCAGTCTACTGGACCTACCCGAGAAGACCTAGTCGATAGAGCCACTCAACTCGAGATCGACTAGGGTAACTCGACATCGACGAGCACCAGTGAGCCAACTCCGAGCCACATCGAGCAGAGTCAAGCCAAGCCGAGCCATCTTACTCGAGGTCGACGAGGCCAACTCGAGGTCGACTAGACCGCGTGCCAGAATCTTCTCGACGAGCCTTGTCCGAGTAGAATTGGCTTTACTTGGGCGCGAAGGCGGAAGATTCTATCCGATTTGATCAAGTTCTATCTATGGAAGGCGATCTATCAACATGAAGACATACTACCCTATTTAGAATTATCTTTTTTCTAGTTGATTTAATTCCATTATGTTATCTATTTATCTTTTAAGCCTTTTAGATATAGATAGATATCTTCTTTCCTAGAATAGCTAGGGAATGAAGGCTATAAATAAGGCCCTAGGGGGCTCAGTTTTATTAATTCCAAGACACACACAATCCAATTTCAAGAGAGAAGTAGTTAGTTCCATTCAGAGATACAGTTTAGGAGTTTAAGGTTTTTAGGGTTTTGACTTACGGCGAAAGTTGATTGCCAAGATTGTAAAGGCTTTGAATTTAGTTTATGCAAGTTTCTTCTTTTACATCAATGTCTTTTGTTACAATAAGGCGTGAGTAGTCCACCCACTTTTGGGGCTGGGGTGAGCCCAACGGTGGCCATGTGAGGCGATGCGATAAAGGTCAGATCTTTTGCGCGATTCATCTTCTATCCCTATGAGCATGATTCTTTTGCGAGAGTTGAAAGTGATCCTTGTTTGTGTTATTGAAGCGAAAGTGATCTTAATGCAACTTGGATCAATTATGTGAAAAAGGGTTAGTAACAATTAGGGTTTATGCGAAAGCCTCTATATGCCTATTTGTTAATGACGAAAGTTATTTGATGGAAATCATGATCTTTTATGCCTTTATGTATTGTTTTGCATGGTTATCGTTGTGGTGTTGAAACCCTGGCCTTGGAGGTCTTTTAATATATTGAGTTTATTTCTGTCAAATTTCTGAATTCTGTCGAAAATCTGCAATTTTTGTGTTTACTGTTCTTTGTCGACATAGACCAGCCTTGGTCGAGATCGAGTAGGGAGTTGTCTTGGTCGAGTTGATTTCTTTCTGTTTTCATCGATTTACAGTTTCTGTCTTGCCCTATTCTTGTCGATCTCGAGTTACTCTGGTCAAGGTCGAGTTGCCTGATCTTTGTCGAGTCGTTTGCATTTGTCTTTTATTTTCTGTTTTCGTTACTTTCTTGTCGACCTAGAGGAGAGTTACTCGACCTTGAGTAGCTTCTGTGTCCTTGCTTTTAGTTTCTGCTTTACTTTCCTTCTTTAGTTTGTTCTTTGCTTTTGTTTTTATTGCCCTTGCCGGGTTTATTTGTTTCTTTCTGTTTCTGCGATTCTGTCTGTTATGCTCTGCTGCTTCTGTAAGAATTTACAGCTACCTAAGAACTGCTGACGTGCTTCCTCGTGGATTCGATCCTGACTATTCTCTTACTACAACGGGAGGAAGTCTTGTATTGTTTGCTGAGACAGGGAAGTCAGTCTGATCTATATTTCATATCTATTTCAATACTCGATTTACTCCTGCAACAACAAAATTGGCGCCGTTGCCGGGGAAGCTATCAATCGCGCCTTAGGTAGTCAGTTCTCACTGTTTCTTTGAGTTAGTTTGCAGGTGTATGCGTCGTTCTGGTCAAACACCTGAGTTTGACAGCTTAGACGAACCGGAGCGCTACCTACACATCCACTCCAAACTCAAAAGGATCATGGCGGCTCCAGAGACACAAGAACAGCTGATCGCTAGGCTTACCAGGGAACTATCCGCAAGGGATGCCGCTATCAACGCTAAAGATGCTGCTATCGCCGCTGAGAGAGCAGCAAGGGAACAAGCACAGGCTGAGTTTGCCCAGTATCCAACCACGGCAGAGGACTACATGCACCCAACTCTCATCGTGCCTGAATCGGCGATTCTAATCCCTGAAAACTCTTTTGAAATTCGCACTCAATTTCTTATAGAGCTTAAAAATAATGCCTTTTACGGCAGATTTAATGAGTGTCCTCTTGAACATATTACTAATTTTCATGATATGTGTCGTACTCTTGCAGAAGGCACAACTCTGGAATATGTCAAGATGAAAGCTTTACGTTGGTCGCTCGCTGGACCTGCACTGAAATGGATGGAAGGGCTGAAGGCAAAATCACTCACAACCTGGGCCCAAGTAGAGCAAGAGTTTCTGAACAAATTCTTCCCACCTGCCAAAAGAGCACATCTCCGCCAGAAAATCACCGCCTTTAAACAACAGAAAGGGGAACCGCTGGCAAGGGCATGGGAACGCTACAAGGAACTACTTCGATCTTGCCCTACTCATGGACAGCCACCCTACATCATTCAGGAGATCTTCTTCAACTCTCTTGATCAAGTCACTAAGGACAGAATCAACAATTATACTCGCTACGAGTATCTGACAATGCCACCAAGTGACGCATGGGGAGTGCTGGAGAAGCTCACTACTTACGACAACAAGTATGGGTCTACTGCAACTTATGAAGAGAACCCATACGCCAGGCCAGCACCATCCATGCCCCTCTATGAGCCATCAAAGGAGATTGATCCAGATGTCAGGGAGCAATACTACAGAGATCAGAATAGAAAGCTCATCAAGCAAGTAAAGTATCTCTCTGTCAACCAGCCTTACATTGAATGCGGATCGCAAAGGCACACCACTCCTGAATGTCCACACACAGAGCAAGTCAGGCTGGCAGAGCACCATGAGGGTGCAGCTTACGCAGGGGGATGATATACAGCTGGTCCTGGAGGAAATACGGAGAAACCACACAGAAACTAGGCAGTCCTTCAACTCCGTCTATACTCAGATGCAAGGTGTCAACTCTAGGCTTGGGGAAATGGATATATGGCGGAAAACAGTTGATACACAGATTGGTCAGCTAGCCGCAGGAATCCCCAGACAGTCAGGCGCACTCCCTGGTTCTTCGGAACCAAATCCTAAGGGAAAGACTGGACACATCGCCGCTGTGAAACTCAGAAGCGGCCATCAACTGCAAGAGCCAGAGGTCGAAAAGCAGCAAGACAGCGAGGAACAGCAAGTTGAAGTCAACAAATCTCTAGTCGATCTCGACCAGATCCCAGTCGATCTCGAGGAAAGCTTACTCGACCTCGACAAGAATCTTCAGAAACCTTCGTCTGCGCCGAACAACAACTCGACTGCACCCAATTTGGTCGAGGTCGACAAAGGCCTTGTCGATATCGAGGAGCCCCTGGTCGAGAAATCTGCAGTAACTCCCTGTTCTGGCTCCAAATCAGAAAAAGAAGTTGCCTTTCCCCACAAAATCTCTAAAGGATCTAGCGGAGAAAAAGTTTCAGCGCTTCATCAAGATGCTTCAGAAGCTGAACGTCACCATCCCCTTCACAGAAGCTCTCAATGAAATGCCGTCCTACGTCAAGTTCCTGAAGGAGATTCTGAGCAAAAAGCGATCGATGGCGAAAATCACAGAGGAGTGCAGCCATCTGGACATATTGGAGAAGAGGCCGGATCCAGGTAAGTTTGCTATAACTATTGGATTTGGTCCATACAAAATTAATGCCCTATGTGATCTTGGAGCTAGTGTTAGTATTATGCCTTTAACGATTTGGTCCAAGATTAAGATAGGTGCCCTGGAGCCTGTGGATGCTAGACTTTATATGGCCAACAACACGGTGGTCATTCCAACATGCATGGTGGAAAATGTCCCAGTACAAGTAGGTAAATTCTTCGTCCCTGCTGATTTCTTAATTATTGATATGCAAGAAGATCCTGCTTGTCCAATTATTCTAGGAAGACCATTTTTGGCGACGGTGGATGCCAATATAAGCATAAGGAAAGGAGTGCTCACCTTCAACATCAGTGATGAGGTCATTGAGTATTCCTTTAACAAAACTGAAAGGCATACGGGTCCAATGGAAGAGGTCAAATCTATCTCAGCTGGCTATATCACATGCGGGGAACCCAAGGTCAGAAATATGACCCCTGAGGAGATAGAAAAGAGGGACATGGAGGCCTAGGTGGAGGAGATCATGGCAATCCTTAAGGAGAAAATAGAAAATCCAATCGACACAGACCAAGGTAAGTCGTTGTGGATTAATTATTTTTCGGATGCCTTGACAGGGACTAAGTATGGGGTCAAGATCGACCAGGGCTCCTCAACATCGAGTAGAACCCTAGTCGATCTCGACCAGACCAAGGCGACTCCACCCGCACCAGCATCGTCGAGCAGTAAACCAGTCGACGAGTCATCCTACCCGACCTCGAGTAAACTTGTCGAGGTCGACCACCAATCGGGGGGCCAAGATCCTGCTTCCTCGACGCTGATGACTCCAGCACCAGAGCTCTTGTCGATCTCGAGGAGCTTACTCGATGTCGACCAGGATCAGGCCTCCTCGACTCCAGCAATCTCGGCCAGTCCACCTCCAGTCAAGCAAACCTTGTCGACCTCGAGTAGCCTTGTCGAGGTCGACCACCAGTCGGCGCCACTAGACCCTGTTTTCTCGAGGAGCAAGCCACCAGAGCCAGAGCCCTACTCGACCTCAAGTAGGCTACTCGATGTCGACAAGCCCCCTTCCTCGACTTCTGCCTCTTCGACCAGGACACAACCAGAGCCTGCAGTCTCGTCGATCTCGAGGAGCCCTAGTCGAGATCGACCAAACACCGTGGTCCCCGATTCCGTTTCCGCGAAGGTAAGTCAAGGTATGGATCTTTCTTCTCCTATTTCCATTAAAGATTTATCTATACATGGGAGAGGTCTGCCTTGGTATGTGCGATTGTGCAGGATTTCCAATGATGAGCCTAAGGAGTATGAAGTTGGAGACAAGCTCTATGTCTCTAAATCAAAGGATCATTGGTTTCCTAACAAATTCAACAAGAAGCGGATGGGACCGTTCGTGGTGAACAAGATCCATTCTGGAGGACTACAGTTGATGGACAAGAATGGAGTCTTATTTGAGGCCCAAGCTACATGGGCCCTGCAAATGCCACCTTAAGCTAAATGGAAAGTCGGCCTAGCGACTATAAAATCTAGAGCATGTACATAGACTTTTTAGGACATTTGAGACTGTGTTTTTTGTTTTGGTTTTGAACACTTTTTAGTTTTGCTATTGTGGGTATATGTCTTCTACTTTTCAGGTCAATGGATAGAACCAAGCTACATTAATACTCGGCCCAGGAGGTGCTCCAATCGAAATTATAAGGCTCTGCACACATGTCTTATGAGTTTCTTTCTTTACCCTTTTACATTGTTTTCTATACAGTGAGGACACTGTAAATTTTAAGTATGGGGTGGGGAAAGGGCTTACTTTGTGCATATTTTCCATATTTGACATTATTTGTGCATTATCTCTTAGAATTGCTACATGGCTATTTTGGAATTCATTATTGATTTATATGCTTATATGAATGTTTTCCAAAAGTTTGAGAAAAATGCCCCCCATTGAAATTTTTGAATAAATGTCATGGAAGTTTAAATTGAACTCGACGATGCAAAATTAGATTCATTAGAGATATAGCATGAAATTGCCTAGTAAAGGGAAGTCACAATGAAGTGCATTATTTTTATGAAAACCATAAAAGGAGGTAAAATTTGAAATTGCTTTTGACATGTTGCATGATAAGAGGATGGAGGACTTTATATTTCCATATAATGCTCATTGTTATAATTCCTAGCCTTACCTATGCTTATGCATCACAAAAGCCATAATATGCCTTATTTCAAATATTGCTCCACATGATCTAAATATTTGCCATTCTTTACCTTATCCGGGGATTATGTTGAGAATGATGTTACATTATGGAGATGTTATATGGTTGTTGTGATAATTATCATATTTGGAGTTTGGAAGGAAATTGTTTGAAATATATGGAAAATTTAATGAGTGAAAGAAAATCCAATCACCTCAGGAGATAAAGGTAGATTGACCCTGCTCTCTGAGATAATAGTTTGGAGAGATGGGATACATTGTGAGGAGTCCAAAGCACTAAGTATCCGGGGCCATTCATGACACCCATGTTTGTGACTCGCGAGAAGGCAGTGCTGAGGTCAGAGAGGTAAAAGCATTATTATTGAAAAAAGCAATATGAAAGGTGATGAATCAAAGGGAGAAAGAATGTGGAATGAAACTCAAAATTCGAAAGTGATCCATTTCCCCGGATCAAAAGCACCACATTGCCAAAAATTGCCCACCTTTTAGCCTTTTACCAATCTACTCCTTCATGAGCTTAAATTAAAGTCTTCTTGATTATCAATGCTTTGTCACATAAAGATTGTTTGTACATAACCTTCCTTTTGTGAGTAGATGTTGCTTTTACATATTTGCACATGCATGCATCCGTGACACTAGTACCTTTTCAAGGATGGTAATTGATTGCAGGGTTATATAAGAATGAATCTAAGATGTTGAGAGTTTGAATTCTTCCCCTGAATGACAAATAAAAGTATTGCTTGAAGACAAGCAAGCTTAAGTATGGGGTGTTTGTTGTGAGCGGAATCTGCCATGTTTTACAGTAACTTTTATATCGATTTCTGTATACATTGCATTTATTTGGGTTTAAATAGTACAGAATCTATGTAGTTTATGCTTATTTGTCAAATTATGGAATCTACACCAGTTTCTGTTTAAATCGCAGAAATCGAGGCGTTTACAACAATTCTACAGAAGGTCGGAAAAGCTCGGAAAAACACTACAGAAGTCCAAGGTCAAAGCAGCAGAACAAGTCTAAGAGACGAGGCTACTCGATCTCGAGTAGGCCCTACTCGACATAGACCACCATGTCCGAGCACCAGCTTGGTCGACCAGGCCTGATCGAGAGCCAGACAACCCGAGCTCCGGACCCTACTCGACCTCGAGGAGCACTTGTCGAGGCCGACGAAGCCCAGACGCCCACGTCCGGAGTCGACGAGGAGAAGCTGTCCGAGGACGAAGCCGAGAAGACCCAACTCGATCTCGACGAACTCTTGTCGAGATCGACGAAGACCTTGAGACATGTCCGAGCATGTCCAAGCCAGTCTACTAGACCTACCCGAGAAGACCTAGTCGATAGAGCCACTCAACTCGAGATCGACTAGGGTAACTCGACATCGACGAGCACTAGTGAGCCAACTCCGAGCCACATCGAGCAGAGTCAAGCCAAGCCGAGCCATCTTACTCGAGGTCGACGAGGCCAACTCGAGGTCGACTAGACCGCGTGCCAGAATCTTCTCGACGAGCCTTGTCTGAGTAGAATTGGCTTTACTTGGGCGCGAAGGCGGAAGATTCTATCCGATTTGATCAAGTTCTATCTATGGAAGGCGATCTATCAACATGAAGACATACTACCCTATTTAGAATTATCTTTTTTCTAGTTGATTTAATTCCATTATGTTATCTATTTATCTTTTAAGCCTTTTAGATATAGATAGATATCTTCTTTCCTAAAATAGCTAGGGAATGAAGGCTATAAATAAGGCCCTAGGGGGCTCAGTTTTATTAATTCCAAGACACACACAATCCAATTTCAAGAGAGAAGTAGTTAGTTCCATTTAGAGATACAGTTTAGGAGTTTAAGGTTTTTAGGGTTTTGGCTTACGGCGAAAGTTGATTGCCAAGATTGTAAAGGCTTTGAATTTAGTTTATGCAAGTTTCTTCTTTTACATCAATGTCTTTTGTTACAATGAGGCATGAGTAGTCCACCCACTTCTGGGGCTGGGGTGAGCCCAACGGTGGCCATGTGAGGCGATGCGATAAAGGTCAGATCTTTTGCGCGATTCATCTTCTATCCCTATGAGCATGATTCTTTTGCGAGAGTTGAAGGTGATCCTTGTTTGTGTTATTGAAGCGAAAGTGATCTTAATGCAACTTGGATTAATTATGTGAAAAAGGGTTAGTAACAATTAGGGTTTATGCGAAAGCCTCTATATGCCTATTTGTTAATGACGAAAGTTATTTGATGGAAATCATGATCTTTTATGCCTTTATGTATTGTTTTGCATGGTTATCGTTGTGGTGTTGAAACCCTGGCCTTGGAGGTCTTTTAATATATTGAGTTTATTTCTGTCAAATTTCTGAATTCTGTCGAAAATCTGCAATTTTTGTGTTTACTGTTCTTTGTCGACATAGACCAGCCTTGGTCGAGATCGAGTAGGGAGTTGTCTTGGTCGAGTTGATTTCTTTCTGTTTTCATCGATTTATAGTTTCTGTCTTGCCCTTTTCTTGTCGATCTCGAGTTACTCTGGTCGAGGTCGAGTTGCCTGATCTTTGTCGAGTCGTTTGCATTTGTCTTTTATTTTCTGTTTTCGTTACTTTCTTGTCGACCTAGAGGACAGTTACTCAACCTCGAGTAGCTTCTGTGTCCTTGCTTTTAGTTTCTGCTTTACTTTCCGTCTTTAGTTTGTTCTTTGCTTTTGTTTTTATTGCCCTTGCCGGGTTTATTTGTTTCTTTCTGTTTCTGCGATTCTGTCTGTTCTGCTCTGCTGCTTCTGTAAGAATTTACAGCTACCTAAGAACTGCTGACGTGCTTCCTCGTGGATTCGATCCTGACTATTCTCTTACTACAATGGGAGGAAGTCTTGTATTATTTGCTGAGACAGGGAAGTCAGTCTGATCTATATTTCATATCTATTTCAATACTCGATTTACTCCTGCAACAACAGTAATCAATTCACATCGATTAGATTAAGTACAATAGGATTAAATCACAATTCAAATGAGAAATCATTCGGCTAAACGATTAGCGTTGTCACCCATTGTTCGATTTCTAGCAGTGCGTTGTTCAGCTCTTCTTCTACAAAAGGTGCGTTATGGTTCAGGATCAAAAGGGAATAGATCACTAGAGCCTTCAGTTTTTCGCATCCAGAGCAGAGCACAACCTCAACCGGGTGTAGTTCTTCCTACATTAACACCCGCCAATTTTGAGCTAAAGCCTGCACTGTTGAATATGATAAGACAGAACATGTTCAATGGGCTTCCTGCTGAGAGCCCCCATCAGCACATATCCACATTCAAGGAATTGATGGATACTGTGAAGGTTCAAGGTGTCACCCCTGAAGAGTTCTTAATGCGATCATTCTCCTTCTCACTTGCTGGAAAAGCTAGACACTGGTACAACTCTATTCCTGCTGGCACTATTACTACTTGGGAGGAATTGTCATATGAGTTTTTGAATCAGTTCTTCCCGCCATCCAAGACTGATGAGATGAGGCGGAAGATAAATTCTTTCATGGTTAGTGATGGGGAGAACATTCATGAGTCATGGGAGAGATTCAAAGACCTTTTGTTTGAATGTCCGCACCACGGGATACCGAAGCTGAATCTGTTAGAAATTTTCTACAAAGCTGTCAGTGACAACACTAGGGTGCTTATTGACTCCTCATCTGGAGGAGAATTTTTGGAAATGGGAGCTAAAGATGCTTGGGCATTCATCGAGAAGACCGCTAAGCGATGTGGGAAGTACTCACAACCCAGGGCTCTTTCTAATGCCAAAAGAGGTTCAGGGATCTACGAAGTGGGAGCTGAAACCTTCAAGGATGCTAGATATGATGCATTGGCTTCTGAAATCAAACGATTGAGCTCAGCATTGGAGAAGTCTTTGTCTGTCAAAGAAGTGAGTGCTACTACAAACACTAGACCAGTGCCTTGTCAGTTTTGTGGAGCTCAAGATCACACCATTTCTGGCTGCTAGATTTATGCCTCTCAAGATATCAGCAGTCAGGAGGAGGAAGCAAATTTCATGGGAAATTATAATAGGGGTCAGGGCTATAACAGGAACTTCAATAATTACAACCCTCGAGTGAGGGATCACCCCGGATTTTCATATGCTAATAAGCAAGCTGTAGAATCGCCACCACCTGGATTCCCACCGAAAGGCCAACCTCAGAAGGATAAAATGGAGTTGATGATGGAAAAACTTATGGGCACCGTTCAGAATTTGGCTGGAGAAGTACAGAACCTTAGTAAGAGCCAAAAGATGCTTGAGACACAGGTAGCTCAACAGGCCAACAATGCCCCTAGACAGAATGGTCAATTTCCAGGGCGTACCGAAGATAATCCTAAGGGACAGATTTCTGCTGTGTCCCTAAGGAATGGAAAGCAACTAGAAGAGTTGAAGCCTGCAGAGCAAAGAGAAGCTCAGGAGAATGTTGAAACTGAGAAGGAAAAGGCTCATGAGCCAGATAAACAATCCGTATATGTGCCACCTCCCGCTTACAAGCCACCCCTTCCTTTTCCACAGAGACGGGCTCAGGCTCAAATCGAAAAGCAGTATGGGAAATTCTTGGAGGTGCTAAAGAAGCTCTACATCAACATTCCTTTCACTGATGCTCTATCTCAAATGCCATCCTATGTAAAGTTTTTGAAGGAGATCTTGTCAAACAAGAGGAAGCTTGAAGAGTGTCAGACTATCTCGTTGAATCGGGAGTGCAGTGCTCTTATTCAGAACAAGCTCCCTCCTAAGCTTGAAGATCCTGGGAGCTTCTGTGTCCCTATCACCATGGGAAACTTCACCTACTTTGCCCTTTGCGATTTGGGGGCTAGCGTGAGTATCATTCCCCTTTCCATCTGCAAGAAGCTAGGATTGGGAGACCCCAGACCAGTCCGGATGACGCTCTGCATGGCTGATAGGTCGGTTAGACATCCATCAGGTATACTGGAAGACATTCCTATTCAGGTTGGTAAGTTTTTCATCCGAGTAGACTTTATAGTTCTTGATATTGAAGCAAATTGTCCTGTACCTATTATACTAGGAAGGCCCTTCCTAGCTACTGCAGGTACCAATATAGATGTCAAGAACGCTGTTCTTACCTTCACTGTGGGAGATGAAAAACTTGAGTTTAATTTTTCTAATGCTATTAAACAACCTGCTTTTGAGGATGAGTGTTACAAGATTGATGTGGTAGATGAAGGAACTCAGGTTGATATGAAGGTGGTGGTCGTTCAAGACCCTCTAGAGCTTTGTCTGATTGAAAGTGTGACTGAAGGCGATGAAGATGAACTACTTGCTGCTGTAGTCCAGGATTTAGAAGTTGCTGAGGAAGATCCTGAAGCGGTGTTTGAGGTCTTGAAGGAAGATGACGGAGACTCTAAGAGCGAAGCTAAAGGAGCACCAAAAGTGGAGTTGAAGCCACTTCCGTCCACATTGAGGTATGAGTTTTTAGGCCCTGATGCTACTTATCCTGTGATTGTGAGTGCTACTCTGAATCCTGATGAAACTGAGAAGTTGTTGCATGAGCTTAGATTGCATAGAAAGGCCATAGGATACTCAATTGATGATTTGAAGGGGATTAGTCCCTCAATGTGTATGCACAGAATTTTAATGGAAGATGATCATAAACCCTCCATAGAGCATCAAAGAAGACTTAACCCAAACTTGAAAGAGGTTGTGAGAAAAGAAGTGCTAAAATTGTTAGATGCAGGCATTATTTTTCCTATTTCTGACAGTAATTGGGTGAGTCCTGTCCATGTGGTCCCTAAGAAAGGTGGGATGACAGTTGTAAAGAATGAAAAGAATGAATTAATTCCCACTAGGACTGTCACAGGGTGGAGGATGTGCATAGATTATCGGAAGTTAAATGCTGCAACCCGAAAGGACCATTTCCCCCTCCCCTTCATCGATTAGATGCTTGAAAGATTAGCTAGGCATTTTTATTACTGTTATTTGGATGGTTACAGTGGTTTCTTTCAGATTCCTATCCATCCGGATGACCAGGAAAAGACTACTTTCACTTGCCCTTATGGCACCTTCGCTTACAGGAGGATGCCTTTTGGCTTGTGTAATGCCCATGCCACTTTTCAGCGATGTATGATGGCCATTTTTTCTGATTTCATAGAGGACATAATGGAAGTTTTCATGGATGACTTTTCTGTGTATGGATCTTCTTTCGATAACTGCTTGTCTTACTTATCTCGAGTTTTGCAGCGTTGTGAAGAGGTTAACTTGGTTTTAAATTGGGAGAAATGTCATTTCATGGTGAAGGAAGGGATTGTCTTAGGCCATCTGGTGTCAAATCGAGGTATCGAGGTGGATAAGGCTAAGATAGACTTGATTGAGAAATTGCCACCTCCTACATCGGTTAAGGGAGTTAGGAGTTTTTTGGGTCATGCTGGGTTTTATAGGAGGTTTATTAAAGATTTTTCAAAGATTGCAAAACCTCTTACCAATTTACTCCTAAAGGATGTTGCGTTTAACTTTTCTCCAGAGTGCCATGAGTCTTTTTGCAGGTTGAAGCAGGCATTGATTTCAGCCCCCATAATGCAATCGCCTGACTGGGATCTCCCTTTTGAGATCATGTGTGATGCCAGCGATCATGCAGTTGGGGCTGTTCTGGGCCAAAAGAAAGACAACAAGCTCCATGCAATCTATTATGCTAGCAGGACTTTGGATGAAGCTCAGAGGAACTATGCTACCACCGAAAAAGAGTTACTTGCTGTCGTCTTTGCTTTCGAAAAGTTTCGGTCATATTTGGTAGGTGCCAAAGTTATTGTGTATACTGATCATGCTGCGATCAGGTACTTGCTGCATAAGAAGGATGCTAAACCTCGTCTCATTCGATGGATCCTCCTCCTCCAAGAGTTCGACTTGGAGATCAAGGACAAGAAAGGGACTGAGAATCTAGTTGCTGATCATTTATCCAGGCTACCGCCAGAGCAGTTAGAGCACACTACTACTGAGCCTCCCATCAATGATTCTTTCCCCGATGAGCATCTACTCAGGATCACAGCTGAGATCTTGAATATAGCCACTTCTGAGGTACCATGGTATGCTGACTTCGTGAACTATATTGTTTGTCATGAGTTGCCTAGTGGTTTATCATTTCAGCAGAAGAAGAAGTTCATGTCAGATGTGAGACATTATTTCTGGAATGAGCCTTTTCTTTTCAAAAGGTGCGGTGATGGAGTCTACCGGCGTTGCATTCCAGAAGAGGAGGTGGAGAGTGTCATAAACCACTGTCATTCTCTCCCTTGTGGTGGTCATATGAGCTCTTCAAAAACCACCACCAAGATACTACAATCTGGATTTTTCTGGCCTTCTTTGTTCAAAGATGTTCACCGTTTCATTGTTTCTTGTGATGCTTGTCAAAGAACAGGAAACATTTCTAGAAGGAACGAGATGCCATTGAACACCATACAAGAGGTGGAGATTTTTGATGTATGGGGAATCGACTTCATGGGTCCTTTCCCTCCATCTTGCAATAACAAGTACATCTTGGTGGCGGTAGATTACGTTTCAAAGTGGGTGGAAGCCATTGCGTCTCCAACAAATGACTCAAGAGTGGTCTCTAGATTCTTCAACAAGGTAATCTTCCCTAGATTTGGTACTCCACGAGTTGTCATTAGTGATGGGGGTTCCCATTTTATTGAGAAGAATTTTAAGGCACTTTTGAGCAAGTATGGGGTGACCCATAAGGTGGCGACACCATACCATCCACAGACTAGTGGTCAGGTTGAGGTGTCTAATAGGCAGATTAAGAGCATCTTGGAAAAGACCGTGTCCCGATCTCGCAAGGATTGGGCAATGAAGCTAGACGATGCACTTTGGGCCTATAGAACGGCGCACAAGACTCCCATAGGTACTACACCCTACAGACTAGTATATGGGAAGTCTTGTCATCTTCCTGTGGAGCTTGAACACAAGGCCTATTGGGCAATCAAGTTGTTCAATTTTGATATGAAGGAGGCCGGTGAGAAGAGGAATCTGCAACTTCAGGAGCTTGAGGAATTGAGGCTAGATGCATATGAGAATGCCAAGATTTACAAGGAGAGAACCAAGAAATGGCATGACAGACATATCGTCCCCAAAACTTTCAAGATTGGTGATCTTGTGTTGCTTTATAACTCTAGATTGAAGCTTTTTCCTGGCAAGTTAAAATCTAAGTGGGGAGGTCCATTTGAGGTGAAGAAGATATACCCTCATGGAGCGGTCGATGTATGGAGTGAAGAGACCGGTGAGTTCAAAGTTAATGGACAAAGGTTGAAGAAGTACTTCGTCGGTCATTCGATTGAGAAGGTAGTTTCCATTGACCTTCTTGATCCGATTGCTTGAAAGGAATGGAAGGTCGGCTTCAGACCATAAACCAGCGCTTCTCGGGAGGCAACCCGAGGTAAGTATTTTTAATTTATTCTCTTTTTCTGCTCTTAAAAAAAAAAAAGACCCGAGTGGTATTTCCGAAGAAAGACCGCCACTCGGTCGAGTGGGATCTGCCAGTGTTTTAAAAAAAAAAAAATCAGTTTTAATTTGTATTTTTTTTTCTCTTTCTTTTCTCGCGTTTCTCTTTCCTTCTCCTCTCTATCTCACTCGGCTGCTGTGAGATTACTCGGCCCCTCATCGCGTTTCTCACTCACTCGCCCCTCACTCTCGCCTGCGCCACCACCGGCGCCACCAGCCGCCGCCCTCGTCCCCAGCAACACCAGCCGCCACTCCCATTCTTCTCTCTTTCTTCCATTGCTAGTCTCTCTTTTCTCCTCTTTTTCTTCAAGAACTTGGTAAGTCTCCTCCTCTTCTAATCTATTTTGCTCAGATTCGATTACTTCTTCAACTAATTTGAGGTTTGAGTGGTTGTTTTGAGGAATTGAAATTGTTAGGGTTTGTGGAGACTGAGTTGGGGAAAATTGGGGTTTTGAGGATTGGATGAGTTTATTAGTGAATTTGTGCTTGTACATCTCTTGAGTTTGTTTGTTAATGGTTAATGAGGAAATGTGGTTGAATTTTTGAGGAAATTTTTTGATGAATGTGGTTAAATTTGATTGTTGGAGGAGATGAATGTGTTCTTGAATTGTTTCAAGTCTTGTGTGCATTCTAATAAATCTTGTGGCTTGCTTGAATTTTATTGAGCTTGAGGGTGTTGTTAGGGTGATTTTGTACCCATGGTTTACTTAAAATTCTTGTTATGGGGTAAGTGTGCATAAATTGATGATCTCTTATTGGAATTGGGGTTGTCTATTTGTTGAGTTTTTATTCTGTGAATTGTGGGAGTTAAATATCCATGAGAATATTTCTTTGTACTCCTTGTTTGAAATTATTTGATGGTGCTCTTGAGTAAAGATTGTGGCTTGTTGGAGCTTTGTGCATGGACCCTTATTTGACCATATGTTGATGCAAGTGTTCTAAGTATGGGGTGATAGTGTGTGCTTGTTTATAACTAGTTGTTAACCCCTTGGTGTTGCTAGTTGTGTAATGTGGTTGATGGTTTGTTTGCTCTGCTATAGGTACTTTCAATGGGAGACCCACCACCCATCCGTTTGACCACATCCGAGCAGAGGAAGCTTCATGCCAAAGTGCAGAAAAGAGATGTGCGCTCAACTCAGTTCATGAACACTAGAGTCCTGGAGAGTTTGGGTCTACTAGAGGATATGAATTTTCTTGTCAACAAGCTCTCTCTTCGAGCTATTTGGGATTGCCGGTTGCCTTCCTGCCCTCAGCTGATTAGGGAGTTGGTGTGCACATTCAAATATAACACGGACGAGGTGACATTCCGGTTGGGGAATAAGAATCACACACTCACCTTGGAGCAATTCTGCACTGTCTTCGGCATCCCTAACACCGGTGAGACATCTACTTTGGGGCAGGGAGAGAGGGACCGCTTCTGGTATCAGCTAACGCACGAATCTGGCTATCGTGCCGATAGGGCTAAGAGTTCTTCCTGTTTACATCCGGCTATCCGCCTATTCCACCGCTTCCTCGCGAGTACAGTCTTTGCTCGAGAGGGAAGTCAAGGGTGCTTGGGGGCACTTGAGCTGCGAACCTTGTATGGCGCCCTCAACGACCGACCTGTCAATCTGGGGCATATAATGGCGACACGGTGGGAGAAGGAAGCGAGAGGTTCATCCGCTATCTCTATTGGGGCAATGGTTTCCATGCTTGCTAGTGCCGTCAATATCGACATCTCCATCTATCAGCAGATCACCCCTCAGATCGAGTGGTCTCATGAGGAGCTAGAGCGCTGTCAGATTCTTGTGTTCAACGGGCAGCAAGCCTTATGCAAGGATAGGTCTACGACGAAGCGCCATTTACCGCTCCCCCTTCCACCGCACCTGACGGTCCAGAATGCACACAACTGGTATGACGGGATTTCGGCCCACTTGGATACTCTCTACGGTGCTACAGCTGCGCAGCCTTCTGATGTTGCTGGGCCCTCTAGGACCTCTCGTGCCCCCAATGCTGCTGATTACATGGACGTTGCGCCGAGCGATCCTCCTCAGTTTACCAACGATAGAGCTTATTTCGATTACCAGTTCGGCCAGCTGCGATCTTACTTCGATAGGCGCTTTGATGCTATCGACACCCAGCTACGCAACCTGCAGTCTCGACAAGAAGAGGAGCATCAAGAGGACTCTGAAGAGGAAGAGGATGAAGAGCCGAACGACTCCGATGATGAGGTTGCTGAGGGTGAGTCGGATACTTTCTAGACACTTGCCCTCCGCGTTAATCACCAAATTGTGAGTACCCTGTCTCATTTTACTTTTTCTGGTCTCATTGAGGACAATGTTTCATTTAAGTATGGGGTGGGGTGAACTTCACATTTGGTGTACTATTTGTGTCTTTTTCCTTTTGTTTTTCCTTTCTATTTAGAGTCTGCACTTTTATTATTATCATTTTTATCATGTGTATATCTTGTGTCATGTATATATTTTTTTTATCATGGGTCATGAGTCTTGCTTCTTTTGATCTGATTCTGGAATGTTGTGGTGGTTGGAATATTTGATGATTGCTTGAGCATTGAGCTGCTGCCTTGTTTGACTAGATAACATGTATATCCTCTTGCTCGATTATGTGTATATCTCGCCTCATTCTTGGATACTCAAGCTTGTCACCGCATTATTGGGTTTATGTGCACAAATTGAAATATGATTGAGGCAGTTTGTCAGCCCATTTATCTTTACCTCCCTTACATTTGACCATCTGCTTGAAGCCTTCTGAGCCTTAGAAGCTTGTTTCTTTGGTAGCTCCACAAGATTTTCATAGCCCGCTATTTGCCTTTACCCAATCCGGGATTTTGGGTCATGATAGTGTGTTTTGTTGTGTGGATGTGCTTCAAGTATGAGATGATTTCTCTTGATTGTAATTGAAAAAAAAGAGAAAAAGTCTTGGGATAAGAGGAGGATAAAATTCACTCCTGTGCAAAAGTCAAGAAAGAAAAAATACGGTTAGTAACCGATCTTGCTTGTGGAGAATAAAATTCACACAAGGAGGAAAAAGTGCAAAGTGAGATGGTCAAGACACTTAGTAACCGGGTGCATTCATCACAAATGTTTGTATTCGCGTAAAACGGTGTCGAGACTAGAGAGTGAAGAAAAAATCTTGAAAAAAAAAAAGAAGAAAAAAAAAACAGAATTTTTGGTGTGGTTGACAAAAGTTAAGATGAAAAAGTGGTTGTGATGAAGCTTGTTTGATGGATTGGTATGAATTTGATTCTTTGAAGTTGGTGTTTCTTCTGGTTGTTCTCGCATGATCCCTTTTCCCGGATTTTAGCACCAAATGACCTAAATTTTTCCATACCTAACTGTTTCTGTCTTAGACCCATCATAACCTTATAAAGTCCTCATGATTTCTTTGTGTGCGCAATTCCAAGCGTTGGAGATTTATGAGATTGTTCAAGCTTTGTGGATGATGAGTTTTGAGGTTGAGATTAGAAGAGCAAGTCAAGCTTGGTTGTTGGCTATGATATGCTAGGACGACATTCGTCGAATATTTTGAAATAGTAGATGCTATTTTGTGATTATTGTCTTAGTCTTGCTTGGGGACAAGCAAGGTTAAGTATGGGGTATTTTGATAGCATCTATTTAGCGATGAATATAGGGCATGTTTGCATCGGGTTTAGAGCATTTGAGTTAACTATTATTTATATTTTTGGCCCTTTTTGGTTTAGTTTGGTGGAATCGGTGTCTACCGCTCGTTTGTTATGATTTCAGGTGCTTTTGAGCGGTTTTGGTGTCAATGAGAGAGCTAATGGAGAATGACAAGCTTCGAGGCTTTTTGGTGCACTCGAAAGGCGTCAAAGATGCACTAGGAGGGACGGAATCAAGGATGTGGAGCACCGGAATCGTGACGAGCTTGGCAAAAAGACAAAGAAGTAAAGAAGCCCAGACACTCGGTCGAGTGGATTTCAACTCGAGTAGTTGTATGCTCGAGTGGACCCCAAAAGCGAGAAATAACACCCACTCGGCCGAGTGCCCTATACACTCGGGCAGTTATGGGCTCGAGTGGCATCCAGTACCTTACAGAACCAAACACTCGGCCGAGTGCCTTTGACACTCGAGATGTGTTATGCCCGAGTGTCGTTCCCTGAACCGTTTTTCTTCCGTTTTTAATTTATTTTTATGGAGGGGGTATTTAAGGGACGTTTTTTAGAGAACATGGGGAGCGAAAAATCTGACATTGTTGAGTGCTTTGGAGAACTTGGGGAGAACCCTAAGCGGAGATTCGAATCGTTTCAATTCAGAATTGGTACTTTTACTCTTATCTCTTGTTTGTCTTTGATTTCTATGCTTAGTCTAATTGAATTGAATATGAAAATCTCCATGCTAGGCTAGTTCTCCTTGTTCTAGGGTTAGGGATAATCCCGACGATGCAGAAATAGACTTGCTCTTCATATCACCCGAATGATTTCTCATTTGAATTGTGATTTAATCCTATTGTACTTAATCTAATCGATGTGAATTGATTAGACCTGATTTAGGGTTTGAGATCGAAAGAAGATAACCCTAAGTTGGAATTTAGATGGTGAATTGAGACCGAAAGGTGATCTGATCCATCAGAACTATAGGATTAAACCTAAAGTTTAATTGTGCGAAAGTGAATTAAGCTTTTTGAGGATCAATAGGTTGTCGTAGAAATCTTAAGTTGTATTGATATTGATTGAGACCGAAAGGAGATATTGATATGATTATCACCTAGATTCTAACAGCTCAAGGGGTCTGAATTGGTTGCATGAGACCGAAAGGAGATTGTTATCCAATTCAGACACATTTGCATTGAGACCGAAAGGAGATTTGCAATTATGTTATGAGCTGAATCTGCCATGTTTTACAGTAACTTTTATATCGATTTCTGTATACATTTCATTCATTTGGGTTTAAATAGTACAGAATCTATGTAGTTTATGCTTATTTGCCAAAATTATGGAATCTACACCAGTTTCTGTTTAAATCGCAGAAATCGAGGCATTTACAGCAATTCTACAGAAGGTCGGAAAAGCTCGGAAAACCACTACAGAAGTCCAAGGTCAAAGCAGCGGAACAAGTCTGAAAGTCAAGTCTATTCGATCTCGAGTAGGCTTACTCGACCTAGACGAGCCATGGCCGAGCGGCCTTGGTCGAGCAGACCATGATCGAGCGAGCCAGCCAAACCGAGCTCTGGACCCTACTCGACCTGGACAAGCCCTCGTCGAGGTCGACGAAGCCCAGACGCCCACGTCCGGAGTCGATGAGGAGAAGCCGAGGACATAGCCGAGGACGACCAGGAGACTCGCTGCAGCGGAAGTGACCACTCGCTGCCGCGGACCAAGCCACTCGCTGCCAGCGGAAGAGCCAGCTCGCGGAAGCGGAAGAAGACCCAACTCGATCTCGACGAACTCTTGTCGAGATCGACGAAGACCTTGAGACATGTCCGAGCATGTCCGGGCCAGTCGAGCACACCCACCCGAGGAGGCTAGTCCACAGAGCCACCCTTGTCGAGATCGACGAGGCCAACTCGAGATCGACGAGCCCAGGAAGACCATGACGAGCCACATCGAGCAGAGTCAAGCCAAGCCGAGCCATCTTACTCGAGGTCGAGTAGACCAACTCGACGTCGACTAGACCGCGTTCCAGAATCTTCTCGACGAGCCTTGTCCGAGTAGAATTGGCTTTGCTTGGGCGTGAAGGCGGAAGATTCTATCCTATTACATCAAGTTCTATCAAAGGAGACAAGATCTATCAACATCATGAAGACTTACCCACTTTAGAATTATCTTTTCCCTTATGGATTTATTTCCATTAAACATTTATTTATCTTTTAAAGCTTTAGATATAATTTTAGATATAGATAGATATCTTCTTTCCTAGATTAGCTAGGGAATGAAGGCTATCAATAAAGCCCATGGGGCTCAGTTTTAATCATCCAATTTCGAAGACACAAGTAGTTAGTTCCATTCAGAGATACAGTTTAGGAGTTCTAAGGTTTTTAGGGTTTTGGCTTACAGCGAAAGTTGATTGCCAAGATTGTAAAGGCTTTGAATTTAGTTTATGCAATTTAGTTTCCTTTCATCAATCAATGTCTGCAATTGCGATGAGGCGTGAGTAGTCCACCCACTTCTGGGGCTGGGGTGAGCCCGACGGTGGCCATGTGAGGCGATGCGATAAAGGTAAGATCTTTTTGTGTGATTCATCTTCTATCCCTATGAGCATGATTCTTTTGCGAGAGTTGAAGGTGATCCTTGTTTGTGTTATTGAAGCGAAAGTGATCTTAATGCAACTTGGATTAATTATGTGAAAAAAGGGTTAGTAACAATTAGGGTTTATGCGAAAGCCTCTATATGCCTATTTGTTAATGACGAAAGTTATTTGATGGAAAGCATGATCTTTTATGCCTTTATGTGTTGTTTTGAATGATTACCGTTGTGGTGTTGAAACCCTAGTCTTGGGAGTCTTTTAATATATTGAATTTATTTTCTGTCGGAAAGCTGAGTTTGGGTTTGAGCAATTGCAATTTACGTTCTTTTAAATTTCTGTTCTTGTCGACATAGACGAAGACTTTGTCGATCTCGAGTTGCTGTAGTCGAGATCGAGTAGGACGTTGTCTAGGTCGAGTTGGCTTTCTTCTGTTTTCATCGATTTCAAGTTTCTGCGTTTACAGTTCCTAGTCGATATCGAGTATCTCTTGTCGAGGTCGAGTAGGGCTGGCTTTGTCGAGTTGATTGCTTTTGTTTTCTGTTTTCTGTTTTCATTACTGTTTTGTCGAGATAGAGGACAGCTTGTCGAGATCGACCAGCTTCTGTGTCCTTGTTTTAGTTTCTGCTTGCTTCTGTCTTGTTTTGCTTTATTTCTATCTTTAGTTTAGTTTCTGCTTTTATTTTAGTTGCCCTTGCCGGGTTTATTTGTCTTTTCTGCTTCTGTATTTCTGTGCTTTTCTGCTGTGTTTGTGAGAATCTGACAGCTACCTAAGAATTGCTGACGTGCTTCCTCGTGGATTCGATCCTGACTTTTCTCTTACTACAACGGGAGGAAGTCTTGTATTATTTGCTGAGACAGGGAAGTCAATCTGAACTATATTTCATATTTATTTCAATACTCGACATACTCCTGCAACAACAAATTACATTAGATAACCTACCTTCACATAGAATTGGAAATGATTCGGGTGAGACTACATTTTATTCTATTGAGGATGCATCGTTCGTAGAATCCCTAGCCCTGGAATGTCTCTCACATATATATTTCTCATCATTCTATTGTTATTTGTCACTTTCAATTACAATTTCTCTTAAATTGTCTGCTACTTTTGGGCTTGGTCAAACTGGTTTAAAGCTAATAATTGACACTCCACCAGTCCTTGTGATACGATACTTGAATACTACAATTGACACCGTATTCTTGCGGGGTTGGTTTTAGCAACATCATGTATAGATCGTCAATTTTACAGCCAGGTATCACAACACTTGGACCACCCAATCAAGCATCACAAGCTTGAACATCCTCCCAATTAGGACAGTTGATTTCCAAGTACAATTAGTTATATATTTGTAGAGAACCAGGAAAGTTGACTTCTTTATTTTTTGCCTTATGCAAGGTATATTTTAGGAGTGCTAGTTGGTTATTTATGAGTCAAAATGATACGAAACTAAAAGTACAGTTAGTTGTCATGGTACAAGCTAGGTATATATTAGGATTTTTGTTGTCATAAACCTTCAAGTTCTTTGACTCTTTTATAATCTGAAGCAATCACTTATGAAATTTATGGATTTGGGATTTTTATGAACAAAAACAAAACTCAGTCGTTGACATCAAATAATCTAGCATAAAATCAGTTGTAACTTTCAATTGATTTGAGAAAAGCCTATGCGGTATTTGAACTTGCATCTATGTGTGTATGCACATTGATCTACCCTTTAAGCTAATAGGGTTAGAAGAATATATTTCATACTTATTACATTAATTATTCCTCTTACACTTTATCTCTCATTCTGATTCACTCGATTCAAGTTTTTTTTTGGTCTGCAAGATGAGATAGCTCCTGTAGTTCTATTAGCAAAAATTAAACCATGATTACATTATAAGAGGTTCCCATAACATGTCTTAGATCATCTAGACAAGAAACATATTCCTCAAAGGTCGAATCTAAAGATAATGCCCATTGGGCTATTGCATCAGATGTCGAGTTCGCTTGCCGGTGGATGGACGACATTGACCCATTCCACTACTCACGAGCCAGAAGATTGCAACATTCAAATTAATAGATGTAAAATGTGCTTCAACAGGTCATTCACACCACCAACAAACTACTTTGAGTGAGCATCCAAAAATAGTCCTATATAATAGCCACTCAAATAGATGATGCAAAATGCAAAACCAAAACCAACTCAACAACCTGCAATTTTTTCTTTTGTACAAGATTTGGCTAGGATAGATCAATAGGGTCATGAGTGTTGCTTCAATTTTTTTTATTCATCTCAACATCCTACAATTGAAGTACAATCAACTCTTAAGAGTCTTCCATGGAGTTTTTCTTTATCTCATTACCTTTTTTTTAGCAATATTTATCTCATTACCTAATTAAAGACTTGATAGTTGGTTTGATTGTTGACTTAGTCAATCCCCAAAACTTTCAAACTTTCAAGAACGGTAGAGAATTTAACCTTCCTTGCATTGTTGGCAAGCTTCAGCCTACCTACAAGCCTACAACAATAAACAAACAAAAAATATCCCTTGCAATCACATCTTCCCTTCTTTCTAATGTCAATGCTTTTTACTTTCACCAATTCAAATCGAAAAAAAAAAATCTCAATACTTGAAGTTTATAATTGGGGTAAAGCTACTTTAAATTGGACAACAAACGATTGTGTAATCTCATACGAATTCTTTCAAAAAAAGAAGAAGGAGAAAACACAATTAAGAGGATACCTCTTGCTTCGAATCGAGCCATCACCACCATTTTCAAACGCCTACGGACCCATCTCCGTTGCCATTAGTGTTCTCCGGTCTTGTTAGAGCCAGTCGGTGGCTTCAGTATGTATTCTATCTCTGTCGTCGTCTTTAATCGTTAGATTATGGCTAGTTGTCTTCTCCAAAGTGTCGTCATCTTCAATCGTTAAATTATGAATGTCTTCTCAAATTCTATCTTCTCTAGGTTTTTAGTCGAATCTTCTCTAGTATTGTTCCTGTTCATGAGTTGATTTAATTATTTAGAGTGACAGGTCAGCAGCCACATCACCCTTAATAAAATAAAATCAGCGGTTCATTTGGACAAAATTTGGGTCGATGGGAGCGCTTGCACACCTTACAAAGACTAGATTATTTTTGTAACATTGAAAAGTTGGTGGTGTTTTCCGCTCACCCCGTTAAAGTTCAGATTATTTGAATTATTTTTACCGTATTTTTAACATAAACAATCGTATTTTGATGACTCTGCAATAACTTCAAAATGTTAAAGCTAAAGAGGTAATTATTGCTAAGTTGTTCTTCTTGGGCCCTATTTTTTTCGGAAATTTCAAGGGGTACCCTTGAAGTAAAGAGTATTTCACGGGGTGTACAATACTTTCACCTAATTCGCATGGTACCCCTGAACTTTGTAAAAAATTCGTCTCGCGCCCTTCCGTTTGTTTTTTAACTGCACTATTAATTTTTTATTAAATAAAAAGAGAATTAATAGAAAATAAAAATTAGAACGCATCTTCTTCTCTGCACTACGTTGAGGAGAGATGGCATGAATCATGACATTGGGTGAAGGAACTTGGGAGCATGCTCAGAGCGACTTTGTTCGGTGATCGGAAGAAAGGCTCTCTCGTTGGCGGAGCGAATGTATCATGTTGGAGGTACGTAACCTTCCCAAAACTACAATTTGAAAGTTAGGGATTTTAGATTTAGGGGTTTTTAGAATTGGAATTATTGGGGTTAGATTTTGGGATTAAGGGTTTAGAGATTGTAGTTCTAACTTCTAAGACATTTTGAACTTGCGGGGGTCTGCTGACCCTTCAATGATCTAAACATCGTGGTGGAGCCGGCGTCGCTCCTCCCAATTTAAAAAATCTGAAAATTGAGGTTTCGAATTGGGGATTTTCGATTTGAGTATGGAATTTAGATAGATGCGGACTTGAATTTAGATAGATTTGAATTTCAGTTATAGTTTGTGAATTTGGGGGTTAGGGTTTAGGGGAAATCAAATTCTTAAATATGGACTGAATTCGAATTGCGTTTGGGAGTTAGAATTTGAATTTGAGTTAGAGTTTCGTGTGAAATTGGGTTGCAATTCGAGTTTGGGTGTAACGGCCCAAATATGAATATTCGGGTTACGTTTCAAAGGTTGGATACCTTCGTTCGGATCTTGCAATACAGGTACGGGTCGAGGTTTCAGAACTCAAAAGTTAGTCCTTGAAAGTGAGGGTTTCGAACCCCAAGCAAGCGAAAAGTCGTTGGTTACCCAAAACCTGTCCTATTCAACTAAGTCGCTCAAATTCATTTTTAAGTGAAAATCATACAAAACTAAAATCAAGGTACAACTTGTCATGGCGGAGCCAGGTCAAAACCAAAATACGGAAATACGAGTGTATAAAACATTCAAGTCAAGTCTGGTAGGAATCAGTCTCTCGATCGAAAATCGTCCAACAAATATCTCTGTCATATAAGCATAGAGCAAACATCAATATGCAAACATACCTAAATATAATACATGATGTGGGATCAGACTGAGGCTCATACACGTGGCTAGGTCCCACTGTAGGCACACATATACGCTATACCTAAATAAAGACGCGTTTAGTGCAGAACGGAGTTTAAACACACAAGTCATGCTTATCAGGATATATAATATGTAAAAGTGCAGTAAATGGCCCAAAGAATGCCAAGTGGCATATCTTTCTCCTACGACTTCACAGATAACGACCATTCTATTTCCAAACACATTGAGTAAATGAATGCTCATTCAAGTGTGCAAGTCTAAGTAGGATACTACATGAATCATGCTCTTATGCACATGCAACACCTAGTATATATATCATGTGACTACATCCATATGAGAATCAATCTGAGTAAGCTCCGCGCGGGAACTTACCTGCAAAGCCGAACAACAAGGCAATAGTAGGTAGCGGAAATCTAATAAGTCAACAAACACCTAATATAAATAATAAGGAATGTGATAAGATACAATTCCATTAACTACTCATAGAGAGAACACATACTCGAAAGTGTTTCCAAAACCATACCATAAGTCAAACATTTCAGAACCATTTCGAAACACGAGAAAACATCCGAAAGCCGAGATATCCAAAGATTTCCATTTCATCTCAATTCTCATAATTCATCATTATTCATATGTCCCATCTCAATCTCGAAGTCCAGTTCCAATCATATCACATTCCAATAATCCGATCAAGTTCAACTAAACAGTCCAAAGGTGTCCGGTTAAAAGGAGTCCAAAAGTCCGACAAGTTAGGTCAGCCCGGTAAACAAGATCCATGAAGTATAGTTAATATAAGGTCGTTATCAAATCATTATGACCAGTTGATCAATCAAAGTTATCGTTAACGGAATCCCAATATCTCGGTTTGAAAACACAAAGTCTTTCAAAAGCATCTCCGAAACATTCCAATCCATACGACCAAAAACTTTTCAAATTCCGTTAAAACCATATTTTAAATCATTAAAATAATCCTTTAAAATAATATATTTAAAATCAATATTCCAAAATCGACAATTGATAATAAACCCGCCATAGGTTGGTTCAACCCAAAAAACCAACCAAAGGACTCGAGAGATCAAGGGAGTAGCCTCGTCTAAGATTACTGAGTAGGCTTCGCCGCAGAGAAATGGCCACTCGCCTCGGCGAAATCCATCCCAGACTCCCCGCGAAGACAGACTCTCGCTGACTACGAAAGGTTACTTTCGCAGCGGCACAAAGTTCCTTCGCGGCCGCAAAAGGCCTTCTTCCTCCCCATTAGCTTCTGCTCGCACTCGCCGCGATGACCATGGTTCTGCCATGGCGAGATTTGAACGTTTGTCGTTTTTGCCTTGAATCAAACCCTTTCCATGCCAAACCAATTTTAAACCAAAGCATAACTCATCCCGACTCAAAACAACACAAAATAACTCCAACGAGGACCAAAGGGGGAGAGCGGAAGAGGGATTACCGAGGGTCTTCAAAGTAAACTTCTCAAGCTCCAATGGTGGTCCTCCGAGATTCAAATCGATAAGGAAAAGGAACGATCGAGCCAAGAAAAGATAGAGGGTGAGTAAAAGTCCCCTTTTACAAAGTTTTAAGACCAAAACGAGCAAGAACGAGAGGGGTGAACCTTACATTTGGAAAACAGGGGAAGGAAGAGAATAGGGCTCGATTTTGTACTTCCCGATGTTAGATCTACTTGCTTTCAACCTTGGAAGGTAGAAGACTTAGTAAAGGTTCACTTTGATGAAGATTAGAAGGGAAAGGAAGCAAGGAAAGGGGAGAACGAGGGATTACCGCGAGCAAGGACAACCAGAGCACCACCTGAGTTCTTCCTCGCGGTGGCAACATAAATCTTGTGGCGAAGACTGAATCCATCAACTTTGTTTTGCTTGGATTTGGCGTCGGTGGTGGCTCCTTTGCAGTTGATCTTCAAAGGGAAGAGATGGAAGGTGTTTATGGTGGTGTTTGAGCTGAGGGAAACACAAAAGAAGGGATTTGAGGGCAGGTTCGAAGATTGGGGACAGAGGAAAGGAGAATGAGGTGAGGGTTTTCTTCCTTGAATTCAAAATGAGAGAGAAGGCTTAGGGTTTAGGGTTTCCAGGTTTTTGTGATGTGGGAGTGAGTGCTATTGTGCTAGGGTTTGGGGGTTAATCTCTATTTATAATGGAGGCACAAGGTGGATTTATGAGGGTTTATGAGGAAGAAGATAAAATAGAGGTGGAGAGAGAGAGAGAGAGAGAGAGAGAGAGAGAGAGAGAGAGAGAGAGAGAGAGAGAGAGAGAGAGAGAGAGAGAGAGAGATGTCCCGCTTGGTCCGACTCTTGAAACCCGACTCTCAGAAAATCCAAAATGAATTCAATTTATTTCAAAACGACCAACGAGACTCTGAGTTTTCAAATTCGAAACTCGATAGCGTAAATAAGACTCGTCAAATCTCAATTTCAAAAGGACGTTGACGGAAGGGAAACGCCGTTTGATTTCACCTCGTCAAAGAAATAATAACCTAAACTAACAACCTACCTAGTAAACTAGTATATCGGATAAGTAAGGGGTCGAACCCATGGAGAAACAAGTACTTCAATGCAATGTGTATTTACCAATTATGACACTAACAATAGAATAGGAATACGAATGAAGGTAACAATAAGAAAAGCAAATAGATGATGATAAAGATGTTAGTAAGAGCGAATCAAAGATAGAAGAATAGAGCATATGGTTTCGCATACAATTCGCAAAATTTGTTGATTTACTTGATCCTCGAGTTGATATCAATATTATTCCTTAGCCTACGTTGACTTGACTAAAGTTGAAGGATTCGCTGGGATACACTCACCTTATTCAATATCTCTAAAGAATAACATTAAGAACTCAAGTGCTTAGAGCAATTGGCACATCGATTCAATGCAATTAAGACACAATTGGAACAACCCTAATCGACATAATCAACATCTAATGGTATAAATCAATTGTTATCATCCACTACAAAGGCATAGAAATATCACTAAATCAATGACTTCGTTTGCTATCGAGAAACCAACAAGTAAAAAACGGATTCATAGCATAGATGCGAACTCTAACTAGATGCGCGACCATAGAAAGAATCACAAATATAAACAATGAAGAACAAGATGATAAATAAACTCATGAATAATATAGAAATCAAGTCTCACAATCAATCAACCAAGTCTTGAATGATAGAAAAACCACAAGAATTCTAGGCAAGCATAACAAACCTTGAATCCCTAAACTTAAATCCTCTCATCTCTCTTAGAGTTAAAGAATTATTGGAATCTTAGTTCTCAATTAGTTGATTGAATGAATGCTGAAAATATGACTAATATAGGACTCAAAGGCGTCAGCCAAAACCCTAGGAAAGATAGATAAAAGTTCCCATAAAGATAGATTGGGCCGCGTATCGCAAATCCGGAACTGACGAGACGGCGTCTGTACAATGCTGACAGCATCGGCAGACCGAACTTGTGATGCACTTTTTGGAGTCATCCTTTGTTCGATTGACGCATATGAATATGCGCTGGAAAGCTCTTTCCAAGCACTACGATTCTCTTGAAGACATCAGAAGCTAATTCCAACTTATCGTAACCTTAAAGATGGAATTTCTCCATGTTCTCCATTTCCGCTCTTGTTCCTTAGCTCTTCTTTGTCCACTTTGCTCCATTCTTTCTCCACCTTTCGAGGCTGGATCTTATAACATACAAATAAATACTAGAAGCTGTAGATTCCGCACTTCGAATACCAAATGACCAAGAATATGAATAAGCTTATTAAACAAGCAATATGATTACCTAATGCACCTAAGACCTACCTATAATGCCTATATAAAATATGCATTATTAAACTCCCCCACACTTAAGCCTTCGCTAGTCCTCTAGCGAACTAGATTAGAGCATAGAGATGTAGACTTCTTCATGTCTAAACAAATTTTTTTATATAGCATAACAAGTGCAAATTAAAAATGAAAGAAGCAAACAAATTTTCATAGCTCCAACTCCACCACACTTAAGCCTTTGCTTGTCCTCAAGCAATGAAAAACATAGAAATAACCAAATATCCCACAAACATATTCATCATGCATTTGCCTTATCAAAAACAACATCAAATTTAAATGAACACAAGATCGAGTAGATAAACATCATAGCATGTATTTAGCGATCAAAGCGTAGAAGTAGGAAATCATCCAACCTCACTAGGAATATGTGTTTCGCTCATGCTCTCATGTGTTTAGGCTTTTAAGTTCAACTCTCAACTCGATCCAAAATGCAACTAAGCTCATAGAAATTGACAACAATATCACCAAATCTCCACCGTAATGTCATTACTTGCTGAAAAACAATAAAAATAAGCAATTTGACCCTAGAGCTCTTTTTTTTTCTTTTCTCTCATTTTTTTCGGCTTTTTTTTTAATTTCCTTTTGTTTTTTCTTTCTTTGCTTTCTTTCGGCCTCGGTGTATGATAGCATGCATTTAGGTAGGCATAATAGGTTGCATTTAGCTTAGTTAAGATGCATTTCATGGATGGATTAAGTACAATTTGCATATTTTCTCTCTATGTTAGTGGAGTCGGAATCTACACACTTTTATTGATTATTTTAGGTAATCGTGGATCCGATGATGAGACAGGAGTTGTTGACGCATTAGATGAGAATGTCTAGTTGATCGGAGAAGCTTACATGAAGATCTCAAGAGGTCCTGAGAAGAAGAAGCGGACCTAAACGAATAACAAGTCTGCAGAAGTTGTCGCCAGACATGCTGAACTTGTTTTGCACTTTCTGGAGGCCTCGATTGTCCGATTGACTATTATGACCATGTGTTGGAAAGCTCTTCCAGAGAACTACAACTTTTCTATTGACAAGAAGAGCAAATTCGAACAGATTTTCCATGAAAGACAATATGCCGCGGCCGCAGCATGCATGCCACGGCCGCGGCCAGGGCCGCTGCAGCGGGGTACGAAGAAACAGTATGCTGCGCCCGTAGCATTGGTCGTCAGCGCTTGTGCGCGACGTTTTAAATATTAAAACCCTAGATCTATTACTTTATTTTATGGACGACTTTGGATGATTTAAAAGGCCAAGTTTTATGTTATTTTCATTACTTCTATTCTATTCTTTCATCAGACACTTTAGAGATTTTGAGCGATGTCTTCCATGAGGAACTAAACTCATCTACTTTGCCTACAATTTGAAGCTTTATTTGGATTGATTGTGAGTTTCTAATTCTCGTTTCTTGTTTCCTATATTTGAATGCTTCAAATTCTTTGTACTTGATTGTCTATTGTTTTATTCTATCTAGCCCGCGCAACTAGTTAGAATCAATTCAATTGCTAAGGTTTTGTAGATTCCTGGTTGTGAACCTTAACCTAAGTGGCAAACTTGTTCCTTTAGGGCTGGTTGAACTAATTGAATGAGTTGGAAGTTGAATGTGTTGTTAAATCCCTCTTTAGGGACTGTAAATACCTTGGCTAATATCTGAACTTAAAGCTATCAATTGGGTTAAATCCTTCTTTAGGGACTGTTCGATTGATAAGGGTTGCTAGGACTGGTTGAACTAGTAACTATATTAGGTCAGGACAAGGGCATTCATAGGAAACTTAATAGGACGAGAAGAAGTTACAAGGATCGCTTCAATCCAATAAAGTGGAAAATTGTAGGTAGAATTGCTTCTCCTAATTGTCTAAAACAAATCCATTTACTTTGCTTCTTTACTCCGCTTTGATAAAAGGCGGAACTTTCACACACGAAAACCCCCCAAATTGGTTACTTTGATTGACACCTGAATTACACTTGAGTTATAACTTTCCCTTTGGGATCGACCTCTTGCTTATTGTTATACTAGTTAAAGGTTTGAGATTTACTTTGGCGGATCAACGACAGGTTTTCCCTCTGTCAAGTTTGGCGCCGTTGCCGGGGAAATTTATTAATTCTTGTGTGTTTTTAGTGTTGATTTTTGGTGTGGACATCTTATATGGTCCATACCCATGCTACTAATTCTTCTTTGTTGCCGTTTGATTCAGAGATTGAAAGGACCCTTGCCTCTTTAAGGCGAGAAACTCGTGATCGCTTCCGCGAGCTCCCTTTTGATCAAGGAGAAACTAAAACAGAGATGGCTAACGACGTAAACCGCACTCTTAAGGAGCTTTCCGCTCCTGATGTGGCACCGCAACCCTTGGCAATCCAATTCCCTGCGCTAGGGGAAGGAGTCAACTTTGAGCTGAAATCAGGGGTACTTCATCTTATACGCAAGTTCCATGGGTTGAGTGGGGAGGACCCCCACAAGCATCTGTCTGAGTTCCATACTGTGGTTGTTGGAATAAAACCTGAGAACGTTACTGAGGATCAAATCAAGTTGAGATCTTTTCCCTTCTCATTCAAGGATGATGCGAGGGAGTGGTTTTTCTATCTACCACCGGGATCTATTACTACTTGGGCTGAGATAAAGAGAGTCTTCCTGGAGATGTACTTCCCTGCAACAAAGCTCAATGCTTTGAAAAGGTCAATCAGCAGCATTGAGGAGTACGCTACGGAGTCGATTCATGAGTATTTTGAGCACTTCAAGAAACTCTGTGCTAGCTGCCCATGCCATGGCTTTTCTCAGAAGGATTTGGTCTTATTTATCTTCAATGGGCTCACTGATGATGAGCGCAAAACGATGAATTCTTGTTGTGGGGGAAACATGTTGAATAAGACGCTGGCTGCAGCTTGGGAAGTATTTAAGGAGCTCTCTAAGGGCTCTAGGCAGTTCAACAAGAGCACTCGTGCTAGAGGTGTACTTGCTATTGATGCCCCAGTGGTTGTATTACAGACAGATATGGCAGAGATGAAAGAGATGATCAAGAAGCTCGTAGTTGACAGAGCATCTCAGCAGTTGAAAGCATGTGAATCTTACAATGATCCATTCCATCCTATGGATATGTACTCGACTTCGCAAGAACCTAGCGTTGAGTTGAATGCAATTGGGAATTTTGCTCCACAAAGGCCTAGGCAAGGCAACTTTGGTAATCTTGGGTACTTCAACAATAATAACTACAATGGAGGCTATCAGCAGGGCTATGGTTATAGCAACTATCAAGAACCTTTCAATCAGCACGGAGTGCATCAGGTGAGGCCACAACAACAGTTTGACCTTCGTCAGGGAGGACAGCCTCAGGCAAGTACACCTGACGGAAATCCACTACAAGCCCTTACACAATTCGTCATGAACCAGGCTGAGCGCACAAAGAACATAGAGACGTGCACTAAGACCCTAGCACATGCAGTCTTGGACCAAGGTGAACGATCTAAGAACTTGGAGAATCAAATGAGTCAGCTCATTCAAATCTTAAGTGCTAAAGAGGCAAACAATTCAGGAAAGCTTCCATCACAGACCATCGAGAATCCAACGAAGGAGAATGTCAGTGTTGTGACGCTTAGGAGTGACAAGGAACTCGTTGTCACACCTTAAAAGGACGATGAAGAAATAATGGACGAGGAGATAGAGGTGCTAGAAGAAGAAGACGTAACTCACAGCGTGCGGCGGCCGCATCACCCTTGCGGCGCCCGCGGCTAATCAAACGCGCTGCGCCCGTAACATAATGCGGCGCCTGCCGCCAGTGGTCCCGCCGAGCCTTCAGCTTCAGGTACGCATATCCCACCTTTCTCCTATCTTTCCTCTTCCTCCCCTCTTCCTCCTTCTTCTTCTTCCCCTCCTTCTTCCTCTTTGCCCATTGAGACTCAAAAGCCAATTCCGCCATTTCCAGAAGCTCTGAAGGATACAAGAAGGTATGAGAACGATAGGGAGATCTTTGAGACGTTCAGCAAATGCGAGGTAAATATTCCTTTACTCAAATTGATTAAGAGCATTCTTAGATATGCTAAATTTTTGAAGGAATTATGCACCATCAAGAAGAAGCAAGTATTGAAAAAGAAGGAGAAGGTAAGCTTGAATGAAAGTGTGTCTACTGTGTTGCAAAAGAAATTGCCTGAAAAATGTGGAGACCTAGGTATGTTTACAATTCCATATTCAAACAAGCAATGCTAGATCTGTAAAGGCTCGGATTTTTAAATAATAAATTTTAATAAATAATAAAATAAAAAGGGATTTAGGTCAAAAAAAAAAAATTTCGGATATTTGAATATCCTCATCTTCGCCTTAAAATTTGAATTTTAAAATCCTTCTGGCATCATTTTAGAATTTTGATTTTGACGGAATTTGATTCCGCTTTCGAGTTGCGAGTCTGGATAGATTAATTTAATTCCGGTAATGATTTACAAATTCGATTTGAAATTTCGGGTCAAGATAGAATCGAGCAAGTGGGTTTCGGGATTTTATTTTGGGTATTTGAAATTTCCTATTGGGACCACTTTGATGTCTTCTTCCACCCATTCATTTCAGTCTCGATCCGTGATAGCCTCTAGCTGCATCTTTTCCATTTTGGGGCACACACCTACGACTCTTCCCACCTCCTGTCCCATGCCTTCCTACTCTCTTTTGTGCCATAAACCCAACAATTCATTGATTTGTCCGATTGTAGCAGCAGAAGCAGCAGTGAGACCAAGTCTCCCCTCCCTCGTTATCCAGATGCAGCAGGTCCTCCTCTCAATAATATTGGGATCCAAAGCAAGCTCACACCACACCCCTTTTTCTGCAACAACAGCTCACACTACCTACTCCCTCTCTTTATCCTTGAAACTTTCCCTGGATCTATCGCAGCATCGTAACCCTCTCCCCTCTTTTGATTGGAATCCAAGCTCTCCCTCCACTTCCCGTTCGTTCCCAGAAACCACCACCGGAAGCACCAACACCCCATCAAATCGTCACCCAAACCCCTGAGCGCCACCACCGTCTCGAGCAAACCAACAAGGCTCCTCACCTCTGTCTTCGAAACCTAGAGGTCGAGCACCCCCTCTTCCGCACTCCGATTTCAAATGAGGAGCCACAACCGAGCCGAGCCCAAGCAAGCGCTCGAGCCCCAGTCGCGGTCGTCGTTCTCTGTTCTTCCATTCACAAGGTCGGTTTTCGATTCCATTCGATTTTCGAGTCTAAACACATCCAAAAGCTCCTCTTTTAACTCCCTCCCACTCTCCCCAGGCCGAACAAGGCAAGAATCGACCCCGGCGCAGCCGTTCCGAGCGAATTTCCGGCGAAGTACTTCCCTCGGTGAGCTTTCTATTCCACCTTCCTCTTTACTCGCACTTTGCTCTCTTTGGTTTGGGTGTGGTCGGAATTCCAAGTCGGTCGGGTTAGGGAAATCTGGTCCGGGAAGGAGGTTCGCCGGAGGCCCTAGGTTCGTCTTCCCCTCTTCATCTTTTTCTTCTGTCCGAATTGTGAGGAAGAAGATGGGTTCAGGGGGCTTGTTTTATTTTTGGTCCGGTTCAGCCTTAATATTTAATATTTAATACTCCGGTTCGGTTCATTAAAGGGAAAGGGATGGGTTGAGAGTGGGCCGAGTCTTGGGCTTCAGCTTGGATCCGGGTTTCCTTTGTTGGGCCTTTCTAAATTGTTATCTTTTGTTTACATTATGTGATATGCTGATTATATATATGCAATGATTTTGTTAAGCGTTAATTTAGCATCATTACCATATATTCTGACATTTTTTAGAATAAATATATTTTCTGGAATTTATATCATACATTTTAAATTGCTTTAAAATAATATAATTGGAATATGTATTTTGTGATGTGTAAATATGTGATTTTTGAAGTTATGAGATGATTTATTGTTATTAATATATATAAAATAGTTTAGTGTTATTTTAAGTTGTATATTGGTTGATAAAGTATTGAAAGGGTTTTCAGGTTTAGAAAATGTTCTCAAGGTTATCGTCTGAAAACCAAAATGCCAAAATATTTTGCTAAAAACAAGATTTGGGGTTGACTTAGAGAATTCATATTTCCTCTTGATTTGAACAAGTATAATTTGAAATTATTTTTAAAATGAGTTGACTTAACTTGATATTTAAGAGTTTGAAAAACTTTGGGAAATGAGTTTGAAAACATCGTTGGTAAGATTTAACAATGGGTTTGATTGGAAATGAAATGATTTTGGTTGATGTTGATCATATCGGAAAGGTTTTGGAAAACGGTTTTACTATCGGTTGCTTTTGAGTATGTTGAGAACTTGTATTTCGTGCGTATGAATATTGGTCCGGTAACTTATGGCAATGGCTTGATGATAGGTGTGTATTGCTTTTGGATTGCTTTGGACTTGCATTTGGGCCCTTGCTTGTGTTATCTTGCTGTTCTGCATCTTCAGGTAAGTTCCCTAGGGGGCTTACTCAGGCTGGACATTCATGCATGTTGTTGCATTTTATGTTAGGTGTTGCATATGCATAAAAGCATGCCATGTAGTATCCTGTTTAGGTTGCACTAATTGAATGAGCATCTGCTTACTTTATGCGTTTGAAACAGAACGGCCGTTATCTCTGATAGTCCTAGAGTTTTTACTAGGGTCATAGGGTAGCCTAGTCTCATCGGGCGCCCTGAGTCAATCGAGTCGATATGAGCATCATATGATAGACCAGAACCATCGGGCAATCGATGAGATGATATGATATGATGATGCCGTGGTTTGTGCACCACCACGAGGAAATTGCTATGCTATAGGCCGAACTGGCCAGTCTCTGCACTAACGGAAATGGGTGTAGAGGTAGGGGAGGGATATGCCATTTGGCATTGTCTTGGGCCCTTTACAGTATTTCTGCACATTATTATACCTAGGAGCATGCTAGTGTATTTGACTTTCATACTGCATTAGAGCATCTTTATTAGGTATAGCACATACTATGTGGCCTCAGCGAGGACTGCCGGTCCCGCATGAGTGGCTCGATCTGACTCCTTTCCCCATTCTTTTTTTTAAGGTATTTTCTGCAGATCTTGCTTGCTCCTTGCTTCTGTGACGGGAAACCCTTTGGGGAATCGAAGAACCTATCTAATATTCTAACTTGGTAAAACGGTAATCACTCGCTTATGATTTGGTTTTGACCCGGCTCTGTCGTGGCGTTTGTATCCTAGTTTTGTTTCCGCCTTACTTTCGATTGAATTGGATTTTGCGACATAGTCTTAGGATAGGTAAAGGGTACCCAATGACCCTTTGAGGTTTTAGGGTTTGAAATCCTGCTTTCCACTAATCTTAAAATGAGTTTGAAACCTCGACCCGTACCTGGATTGCAAGATCCGAACAAGGGTTTTCATCCCTTGAAACGTAACCCGAAAATCATAATTTTGGGCCGTTACAAAGATGGTATCAGAGCCGAGGTTGTGCAATTCGGGTACACAAGGGTCGAGTGTATGTTTTGGAAAACCGCCCATGAACTTCAAATGATTTAAAAGTGTTTTAAAGGGGCAAAATGAAGTTAAGATGCCTAACCGAAATTGGACTAAGTAATGAACTCGATTTGTAATAAAAGAGGAAAACCGACTAAACGGGGACACGAGTGGGTAGTAAAGGCGCTAGATCACCCCTATTGGGTGTAGTTGGGAACGGTAGGAAAAATACTAGCTTGCTCTTTACAGAGGGTCCGGAAGACTCCAATGAGATTGCACCAAGGTGGTTGGAGTAGCGAGTTAGGTAGGATCGCGAGGTTTTTGCCCCTCCGTCAGTCGCTCCTCGAAGAGCGACATTAGATAGCTTGATGTGCTTTATATATTTAGCCTGAGCACGATTCCCCTTGAACATGGTCATTATAATTGTCATTATGCTGAGTGCTTAATATGCTAAGGTCTGATTGGTCCGCCTAACAATTAAATGTGTATTGATTGATCTGTGCAAACGGGATAGTGGGAGTACCCTTGTTTCTGTGTGGTCAAACCCAGCTTGTGTGGAACAACCTCTTCCACTATGTTAACTCCTTGACGGTTCTATCTAGCCTTTTCCTAGATGTCAGTGTCTTCCACGGGAAATTGGGTTGGTAAACACATTGTGTCGGGAATCATGGTTGGATGTTAAGTTTGTCTGAGTGAGTATTGGAAGTTCTGGATGTCACTTTGTGTCAGAAGTAAGGTGTTTCTGGGGCTGTCCTTACTTATTCTTATGACGATCAACCAGTGTCTTCTTGCCACAAAGAGTCATACCAGAGTCACGCGGGAAAGAGGGGTGATGAGTCAGTTGGGAAAAGTCAATGATTGCCCTTAGAGATCTCTATCGGGTTATCTTAATTGCTCTGTCTATGATCGTACGATTTTATATGTACTACTCGTTGACCTACAGATTGATCTTTAACGTGAATTTGTGCTTACATGTTTGATGTTCATGATGATCACTCTATGGGTCCGAGCTACAATTGTTACATCCCTATTATCCCAACATGTTTTACTTAGTATGTTGCATCGTCATACAAGTGCATGAATGTAAATGTCATATGTTGGAAACTTGCATAATTGATGTCCTCCCTGTGAATAGGTTCATGATAGTGTGATCGTTCAATTCTGATGTTATGATAGAGTGAGTTCCTTACTTGATGGATACATGTTACAATTGGATGTCAACATGCCTTATGTGATATGTAATTCCCAGTACATGTTATGATGATGATCTTTAGTGTAAATTTGTGGTGGTATGACATTATGTACCCATGCTTTCCCCATTGCTTAGGTCTCGTGTTGCATCTTCCTTCTTGTCTTGATTATATGTTGCATTCGCAAGTTTAATTGACCTGTTGTATTGGTAGTACTAATGACTAATTAGAAGTATGAATGGCACGATATGAGTTTATATAATTGTTGCCTTATCCTGGATTAGGTCCATGATAGTGTGAGAAGGTTGCCCTTGACTTTGTTTGATTAAATTTGTAGCTCCATCTTTGACCATGCTATCGAAGTAATGTCTTGATAAATGTGTGTCTCATTTAGTATTATTGAATTGGAACACATGCCTCTTTATTCTACTTATATGGCCCTATTATATAGGCTTGCATTACGCGTTGCTACATTCCTCCCATGCTCTGTATCGATGGACTGGTAATGCGGTGTCTTGCGTATTGTTGTGTTGATCAATCAAGTTTATGTATGTATCAAATGTTATGATATGCCATTAGTATCATGTAAGACTCTTGGTTGCGACCTATATGGACCATATATACTTTGGCTACCTTATTGTCGATTCTCTCTTGAGATAGGTCCCTGATAGTGTGGTTCACCTCTCTTTCTATCATCTTAAATTGTTGTACCCATCCGATTAGTTAATGTTGAATTCGATGATTGACTTGGTTTTCGTAATGGGTAATCCTAACATGCTTACATGTTATCGTTGGGTGGTGTTCCCCTATTACTCTATGATATCCTCTCGTGCTTGCATATACGTATGACTGACACCTCGCATGATCACACACCACGCTATGTTATGATTTTGCATACGCATGACACTTAAATGTCGGAATGAATCTATTTGAATTACCTTGGTTGTAGTCATGTTTTAATATGTGCTAGTAGTACCCTGTAGGGCTTTATGATCCCCAATAAGACTGGCTAAATGGCGACTTACCATACTTATTCTATTACGTGAACATGCTTGTCCTATGATGTGATAGTTGTTATACCGTTTTATGTGCACTATGAAAGTTGTTCCTAGCATGCTTATAATCTATCACTGGTGATGTCCTCTTGGTTGCCCTCTGTAACGATGCCTCATGCTTTATGAACATTATGTTGAACTCTTTTAAATGACTCTTGACTATGCCCATGTCTTATCATGTATCTCTAGCATTGTGTAGGATCTATGCTTTCTAAATGTGTTCCGTTGTATGATTACATGCCGTTTTCAACCTATTATATGATCGTTGTGTCAGATGAGATAGTTACTATGTTGCTCTTATATGTTCTCGTTTGATGCATACACCCAGCTCGTGCATTGTTCATATATGTGATAATTGTGATGCCCATTAAATCCCGCATATCTTGCTTAAGTTGCTAGGCATATCTGTTTTCATGGAATAATAGACTGCTACCTTGTCTCGCATGCATCCGTGTAGCACTCGAATATGTCTTTTTGGAATGAATGCGTATGTCATGCTCCTTAAGATAGGTACATATTAGTGTGGATTAATATGATTGATATGCCCCATGATGAATTTGTGTCTGCTTGTCACAATTGCAACCTAATAGACCTCCATAAGGGCGTTGTTGCTATCCTCGGGTTAGAGTCTAGTCTCCGGTATTGTCGTCTTTAGTTGTGGTCCGTGGTTGTCCCCGAAAGGAATTTGGGTTGTCTTCTCTTGTCACTCCCCTATCTCCGCTAACTTGAACTCCTACGCGATACGTTGGATGAGCGACCGCATGAAAAAGGAAACAAGAAGTTTGATAGCGATAGAGCAGCGCAGAGGAAGCGTGGGCTCATAACCCACAGGCCTCAGGATCAACAATGTCGGCAGGACGAGCACGTTCTGAGAATCGCGGTTACCGAGTACGCTAGGACTTGAAGGCGGGAGTGTCCTCCGTTCTAATTGCTAATCCTTCTGAATTTGTTGATGGTGATATTGCACTGACCTGACGATGAGATTTATGTGTTGATGTGCTGACTTGGTGATGATTGTTGCCTGGTTGTCTGTAGTCTATGATGATATGATTTGATGCCTTATAGTTCTAATGTGCCATGAAGTCTTGACGTGTTGCTACTCTAAGTTGCTAAGCATGATATGAATTTCTTTTGCCTGTAAAATGTGAATTATATATGCTAAAAAGTCTGAATTGTACCTGATAAGGTTATAATGCAACGTGTTAGCTTGAATTAACTATGTTCATATATGGTGTTTTGGAATAATTTTGAGCATGACGGTAATTCGAGACTTATTGATACATTGTAATGTTTAATGATGAACTAATAATGCTATTGATATAAATGCTAGTTGATATGATGTAGCCCTTATGTGTAGTAATGTTCCTGATTGCTCCTTCTTGAACGTGTGGGTGATGATTATCGTGATTATGTGGGTATTTAAAATATACTGGCATGATGTTAGATAGTAACCATGATGAACCTGATATAGACTGATATTACATGTGGTTATGAAATGCTGAAATCTAATTGTTAGTGACTAGTGTTATCATGATATATTGAAGTATTACTACTCTGTTATGGGTTTTAGAAGCATGTTACGATATGTTATATGAATCACGAGATAATGACATGTTGTTATGTGAAAACATGATATTATATTATGGGTTGATAAAGCATGATGTTATGTTATATGATCGTTAAGCATGATTATGGATGCGTTAAATGATGAATATGATTTGAAGTATGAACACGACTTGTAGATATGAGGTAATGATGCGTGATTTCTAAATGATCGCCATTTGGCATTGTGATGAGTCAAGATGATGTTTGATGAATATGCTGACATTCGATGACTGATATACTGTTTGACCCCCGCATACACGGAATAGAATTCGGATAGGTTGATAAGATGATTAGGTGAGTTATGTAATCATTAAGAGAAAAACCCTTGTTATGACTGGTTCTACTGGTATTGCGATGGGAGATGCGATCGTGAGATTTGACTTGTAGTGGCGTACTGACTCCATGACACCTAACCTCTTTGATCTCTTGACATGTGTGCTTGCGTGATAAGTTATGAGAATTCGATGATGCACTTGTGATGCCTTCCGTATGAGGTAGATATACTCTATGACTCGTGATATGATGTTGAGATTTTGTTATTGCTTTTGGCGTGATAGTATGATTTATGTTATGGGAAAACATGTTATGCTGTTGAGATGTCGAATGGGTAAGATTATCATGATTAATGTTGAGATTGCCATATTGAGTTGAGAATGATGAGAAAATAATTTTGGAACCTAGGAAGAGAATATGTGATTAGCCCTTAGAGAGGGATGATTCCACCTCCCTGCTTCTGAATTTGATTGATGGTTATGCGAGAAACTAATCTGGTGGTTGGAAGATTTTGACGAATCTTGATTTGAAAGGATTTGACTTGTTTTGGTGTAAGGTTGCTTGATCAGACGTTTGATTTGAAGATTTTGAACGGTTTTGAAAAATGACCAATGTGGATTGTAAAAGAATGAACGATATCGAGAATTTTGAGGCTAATCTTTATTTTCAATTGCGGAATCCCTTTAGAAACTTTTCAAACCCGGGCAACTCTATGATACTTCACGAAGTGGATACAAGCATTTTATAGGGGCGCCTATAAGGTGCTTGCTAAGACCTAGTGATGCTATTGTAGAACTTTTAGAGTTGTGTTACTTCTGAAAAGTCGAAGCGAGGATGTGATAGGGGCGCTTATCGCATACTTGTCAAGGCCAATTGGAGATGTCATGACCGTAACTAAGATGTTGTGAGAATCCCGGAAGACGCAATCGAGATGATTAAAAGATCTTTGGACATGGTCCTTGGACTCATCATTTTCAACTTCATCTCCTACTTTATTTTGGTTTTAGTCTCGGGGACGACACTTGTTTTTAGAGGTGGATAATGTTAAGGTTCGGAATTTTAAATAATAAATTTTAATAAATAATAAAATAAAAAGGGATTTTGGTCAAAAAAAATTTCGGATATTTGAAAATCCTCATCTTCGCCTTAAAAATTGTATTTTAAAATCCTTCCGGCATCATTTTAGAACTTTGATTTTGACGGAATTTGATTCCGCTTTCGAGTTGCGAGTCTAGATAGATTAATTTAATTCCGGTAATGATTTACAAATTCGATTTAAAATTTCGGGTCGAGATAGAATCGAGCAAGTGGGTTTCGGGATTTTATTTCGGGTATTTGAAATTTCCTATTGGGACAACTTTGATGTCTTCTTCCACCCATTCATTTCAGTCTCGATCCGTGACAGCCTCTAGCTGCATCTTTTCCATTTTAGGGCACACACCTACAACTCTTCTCACCTCCTGTCCCATGCCTTCCTACTCTCTTTTGTGCCATAAACCCAACAATTCATCAATTTGTCCGATTGTAGCAGCAGAAGCAGCAGTGAGACCAAGTCTCCCCTCCCTCGTTATCCAGATGCAGCAGGTCCTCCTCTCAATAATATTGGGATCCAAAGCAAGCTCACACCACACCCTTTTTTCTGCAACAACAGCTCACACTACCTACTCCCTCTCTTCATCCTTGAAACTTGCCCTCGATCTGTCGCAGCATCGTAACCCTCTCCCCTCTTTTGATTGTAATCCAAGCTCTCCATCCACTTCATGTTCGTTCCCACAAACCACCACCGGAAGCACCAACACCCCATCAAATCGTCACCCAAACCCCTGAGCGCCACTGCCGTCTCGAGCAACCCAGCAAGGCCCCTAACCTCTGTCTTCGAAACCGAGAGGTCGAGCACCCCCCCCCTTCTGCACTCCGATTTCAAATGAGGAGCCACAGCCGAGCCGAGCCCAAGCAAGCGCCCGAGCCCCAGCCGTCGTCGTCGTTCTCTGTTCTTCCATTCCCAAGGCTGGTTTTTGATTCCGTTCGATTTTTGAGTCTAAACACACCCAAAAGCTCCTCTTTTAACTCCCTCCCACTCTCCCCAGGCCGAAAAAGGCAAGAATCGACCCCGGCGCAGCCGTTCCGAGCGAATTTCCGGTGAAGTACTCCCCTCGGTGAACTTTCTATTCCACCTTCCTCTTTACTCGCGCTTTGCTCTCTTTGGTTTGGGTGTGGTCGGAATTCTAAGTCGGTCGAGTTGGGGAAATCTGGTCCGGGAAGGAGGTTCGCCGGAGGCCCTGGGTTCGTCTTCCCCTCTTCATCTTTTTCTTCTGTCCGAATTATGAGGAAGAAGATGGGTTCAGGGGGCTTGTTTTATTTTTGTTCCGGTTCAGCCTTAATATTTAATATTTAATACTCCGGTTCGGTTCATTAAAGGGAAAGGGATTGGTTGAGAGTGGGCCGAGTCTTGGGCTTCAGCTTGGATCCGGGTTTCCTTTGTTGGGCCTTTCTAAATTGTTATCTTTTGTTTACATTATGTGATATGCTGATTATATATATGCAATGATTTTGTTAAGCGTTAATTTAGCATCATTACCATATATTCTGATATTTTTTAGAATAAATATATTTTCTGGAATTTATATCATACATTTTAAATTGCTTTAAAATAATATAATTGAAATACGTATTTTGTGATGTGTAAATATGTGATTTTTGAAGTTATGAGATGATTTATTGTTATTAATACATATAAAATAGTTTAGTGTTATTTTAAGTTGTATATTGGTTGATAAAGTATTTAAAGGGTTTTCAAGTTTAGAAAATGTTCTCAAGGTTATCGTCTGAAAACCAAAATGCCGGAATATTTTGATAAAAACAAGATTTGGGGTTGACTTAGAGAATTGATATTTCCTCTTGATTTGAACAAGTATAATTTGAAATTGTTTTGAAAATGAGTTGACTTAACTTGATATTTAAGAGTTTGGCAAACTTCGGGAAATGAGTTTGAAAATATTGTTGGTAAGATTTATCAATGGGTTTGATTGGAAATGAAATGATTTTGGTTGATGTTGATCATATCGGAAAGGTTTTGGAAAACGGTTTTACTATCGGTTACTTTTGAGTATGTTGAGAACTTGTATTTCGTGCGTATGAATATTGGTCCGGTAACTTATGGCAATGGCTTGATGATAGGTGTGTATTGCTTTTGGATTGCTTTGGACTTGCATTTGGGCCCTTGCTTGTGTTATCTTGCTGTTCTGCATCTTCAGGTAAGTTCCCTAGGGGGCTTACTCAGGCATGTTGTTGCATTTTATGTTAGGTGTTGCATATGCATAAAAGCATGCCATGTAATATCCTGTTTAGGTTGCACTAATTGAATGAGCATCTGCTTACTTTATGCATTTGAAACAGAACGACCGTTATCTGTGATAGTCCTAGAGCTTTTACTAGGGTCATAGGGTAGCCCAGTCTCATCGGGCGCCCTGAGTCAATCGAGTCGATATGAGCATGATATGATAGCTCAGCACCATCGGGCAATCGATGAGATGATATGATGTGATGATGCCGTGGTTTGTGCACCACCATGAGGAAATTGCTATGCTATAGCCCGAACTGGCCAGTCTCTGCACTAACGGAAAGGGATGCAGAGGTAGGAGAGGGATATGCCATTTGGCATTGTCTTGGGCCCTTTACAGTATTTCTGCACATTATTATACCTAGGAGCATGCTAGTGTGTTTGACTTTCGTACTGCATTAGAGCATCTTTATTAGGTACAACACATACTATGTGGCCTCAGCGAGGACTTCCGGTCCCGCATGAGTGGCTCGATCTGACTCTTTTCCCCGTTCTTTTTTTTAAGGTATTTTCTGCAGATCTTGCTTGCTCCTTGCTTCTGTGACGAGAAACCCTTTGGGGAATCGAAGAACCTATCTAATATTCTAACTTGGTAAAACGGTAATCACTCGCTTATGATTTGGTTTTGACCCGGCTCTGTCGTGGCATTTGTATCCTAGTTTTGTTTCCGCTTTACTTTCGATTGAATTGGATTTTGCGACATAGTCTTAGGACAGGTAAAGGGTACCCAACGACCCTTCGAGGTTTTAGGGTTTGAAATCCCGCTTTCCACTAATCTTAAAATCAGTTTGAAACCTCGACCCATACCTGGATTGCAAGATCCGAACAAGGGGTTTCATCCCTTGAAACGTAACTCGGAAATCATAATTCTGGGCCGTTACAAGATCTAGGAGCCTCAATTAATGTTATTTCCAGCAACATGTACATGTCTTTGGGTTTGCGTGCTCTGACTGAGACTGGGGTTACAGTGCAATTTGCTGATCGATCACAAATCAGGCCAAGAGGCGTTATTGAAGATGTTTTTTTGTTATGGTGGATGATTTGTTTTTCCCTGTTGATTTCTTTGTTTTAGATATGGTGCAAGGAGCCCCTGAAACACCTATTATACTAGGAAGACCATTCCTGAAAACTGCAAAAACGAAAATTGATTGTTGTGAGGGTCTATTGACTATGGAGTTTGATGGAAGAAAGATAGAATTCTCTCTCTTTAATCATTCTAAGCCTTCTCCTGAAAATTCTGTAGATATGCCTATTTCTAACAATATTGATCGCAACAATAATTCTCGTGATTTGTTGGAGACACCTAAGGAAAATAGTTTATGGAAATTTGAGCCTCCTAACAAATTGAAACCTTTTGTGATTTCAGGACAACCCCTAGACATAGCTCAAGGAGAGAAGCTAAGGGTAATGGATGAATGCTTGGACAGAAAGCTACACCTTCCAAGGGTGCCCACACTTGTCAATGAGATGACAGGTGTAGGTGGCCCTGGTGGAGGAACCTAGGCCAATCAAGGGCCATTACGTCGAGCCAACGATTTGAAACAAAGGCGCTTCTCGGGAGGCAACCCGAGGTAAGTTTTTCTTTCTTTTTCCTTTTTCTTTTCCTTCACCCTGATTATATTTGATTTACTTTTGTTGTCTTTATTGTTTCATTGAGGACAATGAAAACTTTAAGTGTGGGGGAGAGGAATTCTGTATATATAGTGCATATAGGACATCATATTTAAATTTCTGCACCATGTTTAATTTATGTAATCATTTTTTATTAATTTCTTGTTTATTTTCATAATTAAAAAAAATCGAAAAATTAAAAAAGAAGCATGCATTGCATACATATGTGTTATTCAAACACCCATCTAGCTTAGTTTGTCCTCTTATTTAAATTTCAAGCATGATCATATAAATCCCATTTAGTTTTGGATGTTTTGGCCTTGTCTACATTTGATTTTTGTGAAACATGAGCTAGCGAATATAATTGAGCATGTATGATTGAGCTAAAGTATATTGAAGTCCTAAAAACATGACCTTGTGAGAATGTTTAGCCTTATTTGAAATCTTTTGCTCAATTGTGTGAATTACTCTCCTTGTGTTGCTACCTCTTGGCATTGACTGCAGTATCTATTTTTCAAGACCGACTCACATGTTTGTTGCTTGCGGAGTTTATGTTTATATTTTGAGTCTTTTGTTTGAATTCGTGCATATTTAGTGAATAAGGTGGCAATGGGTGATGCACTTAGTAACCGGATCTATGCATGACACCCATGGGTATGATTCGCGTAAAAAGGTGTTGAAAACTACGCACTAGGAAAGAAAACTTGATCATTGAGTAACCAGGTTCATTAATGACACCCATGTTTAATTTGCAACTTGCGTCAAAAGATGTTCAAGTGGACTTCATATGAGTAGGTTGAGGTGTTGATAGACCGGGACCATTCATGACACCCATGTTTGCGCCTCGCGTAAGGAAAGCGCCAAGACAAGAAAAATAAAAAAAAAGAAAAAAAAAGAAAGCAAAAGAAAAGAAAAAAAAAAGTGTCACATTTTATTTTGTTGTCTTTATTGTGTCCCGCAAGTAATGACATTTCGGTAGACATTTGGTGATATGGTGGTCAATGTCTATGAGCTTAGTGCATTTTGGATTGAGTTGAGAGTTGCACCTTAAAGCCTAAACACATGAGTGAAACACATATTTCTGGTGAGGTTGGATGATGTCTGCTTCTAAGCTTTGATCACTGGAATACATGCTATGACGTTTGTTTAGTTGGCTTATGTTTTCACTTGCTATGATGTTGCTTTTTGATGAGGTTGAAACTTGAAGGGACTTCCTGTGGGATGCGTTGATTCATGTTCATTCTATCATTGCTTGAGGCCAAGCAATGATTAAGTGTGGGGGAGTTTGATAACATGCATTTAGGTAGGCATAATAGGTTGCATTTAGCTTAGTTAAGATGCATTTCATGGATGGATTAAGTACATTTCGCATATTTGCTCTCTATGTTAGTGGAGTCGGAATCTACACACTTTTATTGATTATTTCAGGTAATCGTGGATCCGATAATGAGACAGAAGTTGTTAACGCATTAGATGAGAATGTCTAGTTGATCGGAGAAGCTTACATGAAGATCTCAAGAGGTCATGAGAAGAAGAAGCGGGCCTAAACGAATAACAAGTCTGCAGAAGTTGTCGCCAGACATGCTGAACTTTTTTTGCACTTTCTGGAGGCCTCGGTTGTCCGGTTGACTATTATGACCATGCGTTCGAAAGCTCTTTCAGAGAACTACAACTTTTCTGTTGACAAGAAGAGCAAATTCGAAACAGATTTTCCGTGAAAGACAATATGCATGGTGCGGCCGCCGCCAGGGCCGCTGCAGCGGGGTACGAAGAAATAGTATGCTGCGCCCGCAGCATTGGTCGTCAGCGCTTTTTTTATGTTATTTTCATGGACGACTTATGTTATTAAAACCCTAGATCTATTACTTTATTTTATGGACGACTTTGGATGATTTAAAAGGCCAAGTTTTATGTTATTTTCATTATTTTTATTCTATTCTTTCATCAGACACTTTAGAGATTTTGAGTGATGTCTTCCATGAGGAACTAAACTCATCTATTCTGCCTTCAATTTGAAGCTTTATTTGGATTGATTGTGAGTTTCTAATTCTCGTTCCTTGTTTCCTATATTTGAATGCTTCAATTTCTTTGTGCTTGATTGTCTATTGTTTTATTCTATCTAGCCCGCGCAACTAGTTAGAATCAATTCAATTGCTAAGGTTTTATAGATTCCTGGTTGTGAACCTTAACCTAAGTGGCAAACTTGTTCCTTTAGGGCTGGTTGAACTAATTGAATGAGTAGGAAGTCGAATGTGTTGTTAAATCCCTCTTTAGGGACTGTAAATACCTTGGCTAATATCTGAACTTAAAGCTATCAATTGGGTTAAATCCTTCTTTAGGGATTGTTCGATTGATAAGGGTTTCTAGGACTAGTTGGACTAGTAACCATATTAGGTCGGGACAAGGGCATTCATAGGAAACTTAATAGGACGAGAAGAAGTTACAAGGATCGCTTCAATCCAATAAAGTGGAAAATTGTAGGTAGAATTGCTTCTCCTAATTGTCTAAAACAAATCCATTTACTTTGCTTCTTTACTCCGCTTTGATAAAAGGCGGAACTTTCACTCACAAAAACCCCCCAAATTGGTTACTTTGATTGACACCTGAATGACACTTGAGTTATCACTTTCCCTATGGGATCGACCTCTTGCTTATTGCTATACTAGTTATAGGTTTGAGATTTACTTTGGCGGATCAACGACAGGTTTTCCCTCCGTCAGTGTATTCCCTATGAGAGTCGCAAACATGGGTGTCATGAATGGCCCTAGTGTATCGACACCTCAACTTACTTGAATAAAGTCCAATTGAATATCTTTTGACGCGAGTTGCAAACATGGGTGATAGAGATATTTTCGCAGTCTCAATGAACTCTAGACTGAATGGTGATTCGCGAAAGTGATCGCGATTCTCACTACGTAGCTTACGAAGGGTCCTCTCAATCTCTGGATCAAAAGGAAAAATAGTGGAATTAGTAGCACGAGTGTGGACCATATAGATGATCCACACCAGAAATAGCACACAAATGCAACACACAAATTATCAAACAAGTCCCTGGCAACGGCGCCAAATTTGATAGAGATATTTTTAGTCGTTAAATCCTATCAAATAGTTCTGAACTAACCTAACTAGTATAGCTTGGCAAGTACAGGTCGAACCCAAAGAGACTTGTGCAATTCGTATGCTAAGATGAGAATGATATGAAAAGGGGGTTTTGGAAATATGCAGAGTAACACAAAAGTAAGCAAATGATTCAATGATGGTGATTGATAACAATATGTGAGAAACACGCTTGATTAATTAGTATCTGTTGTATGAGGAAATCGAGTATGCAAATAAAATAAAATATAAATAAATCACAGCAAACTAGATTCCGTCCCTTGCAAATAATTACAAGACCTCCTCCTGATGCAGGAGCGGGAAGTCAGGATCAATCCACGAGGAAGCTAGGGTGTCAGCGGATCCTAGGTAGCGGAGAAATCTCACGGTCAGAAGTCGATAACAGGGTCCTCAATCTCGACTAGGGCAGTCGACAAAAGATCGGACAGTCGAACAGAGTAGCAGACACAGGTACTGGGCCTCGTCGATCTCGACTAGAGGCTACTCGATATCGAGTAGGGCCCTTGTCGACATCGGCTTGGCTTGTCGAGTACCTGCACACAGAAGCTACAACGATGCTAGATCGAATATTAGTAACTCAAGATCGACTAGACTTGGTCGAGATCGAGTAAGGGCAGAAAAACGAAACAAAGAAATAAAGTAAAGGCAAAGGCTTTGGTATTCAAACTAAACTGTATGTAAAAGAACTTCCAAGATTGGGGTTCGCAATAACGATAACCAAGCATGCATAAGGCAGAGATAAACAGATAATCATGTGAATCGCATCAAAGGACAAGATTTCGCCTTTTCCAACAATTAGACAACTCTTTCAAGAAACCCTAATTGTCTCTACTGATTTTATGTTTACAATCCAAGTTGTTAGCATGGATCTCCATTAGATGGGTAATAAACACATAAACAAGTAGTAGATGCTCAAAACACGATAAATGTCGGATTTTTACCTCATGCATGCATGGCTATCGTCGGGCTCGCCCCAACCCTAGAAGTGGGTGGACTACTCTCGCTTCATCGCAAACTCAGACATTGTTGAATGAAACGAAACTTGCATTAAACCAAACGGAAGAAAGTACAACCGAACAAAGCCAACTTGCTCTCGCTCCTTTACTCTTACTCGGCCTCACTTTCTTTCTCTACTACTACTTCTCCTACTGAAATTGAATGATTAAAACTCAGCCCCATGGGCTTTATTTATAGCCTTCTAATCCTTGCTACTCAAGGATAGAATTCGACAGTCTTCGAGCCCAAGTAATCCCACACCGAGTAGAATTGATCAAACCGAGTAACACGTCTCTGGAATTTTCGTCGATCTCGACAAGGATCTTAGCGATCTCGAGTAGGATTGTTGGTCGACTGGCTCGGCTTCGTAGTCCCGGCTAGCTGGTGTTCGACAAGCTCGGACAAGGCTCATAGGGTTGGTCGATCTCGAGGACCCCTTGTCGATGTCGAGTTGGGTGGTTCGTCGACTAGGTCTTCTCGGGTGGCTCTGCTCGACGGGTTTGGATCTGGGCTCCGGGCTCGTCGATCTCGACTAACTCTTGTCGAGGTCGAGTAGGGTGTGGTCGAGGATGGCTTGCTGGTGATGTCGAGGACTCCTCCTCGGCATGGACTCGGACAGACGTGGTGCTGGTCCTCGATCTCGACAAGGCTTCCTCGACATTGAGTAAGGTGTCTCGACGTCTCTGTCCTCGGCTTCTCGACATAGGCTCATCGATCCTGGCAGGTGTCTAGGCATGGCTCATCGAGATCGACCAGGGTTTGTCGATGTCGAGTAGCTTTGTGCTCCGGTTCTTGTGTTGTTGCAGGAGTAAGTCAAGTATAGAATAGAATATGGTTTAGAACGACTCCCCTGTCTCAGCAAATAATACAAGACTTCCTCCCGTTGTAGTAAGAGAAAAGTCAGGATCGAATCCACGAGGAAGCACGTCAGCAGTTCTCAGGTAGCTATCAGATTCTCACAACAACAGCAGAGCAGAACAGACAGAATCGCAGAAACAGAAAGAAAGAAACAAATAACCCGGCAAGGGCAACTAAAACAAAAGCAAAGAACAAGTAAAGACAGAAATAAAAGCAACAAATAAAAGCAAGGCAACACACTGGTCGATCTCGACGACAGCAACTCGAGATAGACAAACACAGTCGACAACAGTAACTCAGAATCGAAAACGAAGCAACTCGACAAAGGCAAGTCAACTCGATCTCGACAAGAACAGTACTCGAGATCGACAAACAGTGGTCTATGTCGACTAAGAACAGAAACTTAAAACTTTGCAGAATTGAAGACAGAATGCAGAAATTTGACAGAAATAAACTTCAATATATTAAAAGACCTCCAAGGCTAGGGTTTCAACACCACAACGGTAACCATGCAAAACAACACATAAAGGCATAAAAGATCATGCTTTCCATCAAATAACTTTCGTCATTAACAAATAGGCGAATAGAGGCTCTCACATAAACCCTAATTGTTACTAACCCTTTTCACATAATTAATCCAAGTTGCATTAAGATCACTTTCGCTTCAATAACACAAACAAGGATCACCTTCAACTCTCGCAAAAGAATCATGCTCATAGGGATAGAAGATGAATTGCACAAAAAGATCTGACCTTTATCGCATCGCCTCACATGGCCACCGTCGGGCTCACCCCAGCCCCAGAAGTGGATGGACTACTCACGCCTCATTGCAATCGCAGACATTGATTGATGAAAGAAACTGAATTGCATTAAAATAAACCAAAGTTTACAACTGCTCGAAGCCAACTCCGCTCTCGCTTCACAACTCCAACCGGCTGCTCACTCTCTCTCTCTCTACTTCTCCTACTTACTTCTCTCTGAAATTGAATGATTGAAACTGAGCCCCTAGGGCCTTATTTATAGCCTTCATTCCCTAGTTAATCTAGGAAAGAAGATATCTATCTATATCTAAATTTATATCTAAAATGCTAAAAGATAAATAAATGTTTAATGGAAATAAATCCATAAGGAAAAGATAAAACTAATTAGGGTAGGTATGTCTTCATGTTGATAGATTCCGTCTTCCATGGATAGACTTGATAGATCTCGATAGATTTCAGCAACTTCGGATAGAATTTTCCGCCTTCGGCATCAAGGAACTCCAATCCTACTCGGACAAGGCTTCGTCGAGCAGCTTCTGGAATCTGGGTCTAGTCGACCTCGACAAGGTCTCCTCGACCTCGAGTTGGGTGGCTCGGCTCGGCTTGACTCTGCTCGATGTGGCTCGGACTCTGGCTCACTGGTGCTCGTCGACCTCGAGTTGGCCTCGTCGTCGACATGGTCTCCTCGGGTTGGTGTGGTCGACTGGCTCGGACATGCTCGGACATGTGTCAAGGTCTTCGTCGATCTCGACAAGAGTTCGTCGAGATCGAGTTGGGTCTTCTTCCGCTTCCGCGAGCTGGCTCTTCCGCTGGCAGCGGATGGCTTCGTCCGCGGCAGCGGATCCTCCTTTCCGCGGCAGCGAGTCTCCTGGTCGTCCTCGGGTGGATCTCCTCGGCAAGCTCGGCTCTTCTCCTTGTCGACTCCGGACATGGGGACTGGGCTTCGTCGACCTCGAGTAGGGTCCGGAGTCTGGGTGTCTGGCTTGCTCGATCAGGGTGTGCTCGACCAAGGCTGCTCGGCCATGGCCCGTCTAGGTCGAGTAGGGTTACTCGATGTCGACTAGACTTGGCTCTCCGATTTGTTCCGCTGTTTTGACCTTGGACTTTTGTAGTGGTTTTCCGAGCTTTTCCGACCTTCTGTAGAATTGCTGTAAATGCCTCGATTTCTGCGATTTAAACAGAAACTGATGTAGATTCCATAATTTTGGAAAATAAACATACACTACACAGATTCTGTACTATCTTAACCCAAATGCATGAAATGTATACAGAAATCGATATAAAAGTTACTGTAAAACATGGCAAATTCCGCTCACAACATCTTGCTTCTTGATTTTCTCCCAAAATGGTTCCATATTCTGCAATATTAAACAGAAATTATGTAGATCTCCATTTCTGACAAAATAAGCATATACTACATAAATCCGACATATTTCCAACCCGAAATATGCAAAATGAAAAGAATATGGAACCAAAATATGCATAAAGACATGGCTACTTTGGAGACATCAAATCACCCCATACTTAGATTTGCTTGTCCTCAAGCAATAACCAAACAATAACCAAGACCTACAACACATTCTTCAAGTCTTCGCCTTTGTCAAAAGCAATATCTCAAGTAGTAGCAATGTAAGACAAGTGAATTTAACGTCATCACACATATATGAGCGATCCATAGGCTTAGGCAATATAAATCCATCCTCATAGGGATAATGTGTTTACATTCAGCTCTCAATTGTGTTTAGGCTATGAAGATCAACTCTCAACTCAATTCCATACACAATCTCATAAACATTGCAATTTAAACATAAATCCACTTCGCAACCAATTATGAAAATGCAACAAGAATTATCAGGAGGACTTCGCTTAATAGAAGTGTTCAAAGAAGATTACATTCGGCGGGGTTGTAATGGGGCTTGGTAAGAAATAATAAGGTATGGAATTATTTGGCCATGTGGTGCTAAATAAAATTCGGGAATCAAGACTCCTAAATCTTCCAACACAACCAAACCATAACTTCCCAATCATATGCATCAACCAAACTCTCCAATTTGTCTCAATGGAGTATATAACCTTTCAAACTTTCTAAATCTCTCCAAAATATGTATCTTGCAAATAATGAAAGAAATAAGGTAAATTTGGCTCATGCACTTTATTCACAAACATATATACTTTTTCTTCTTTTTTTTTTTTTAAATAAAAACCAAATAATACTAATAGTGCATTTATAATGTGAGCCAAAAATCCTTTTACACAATATGCGTAGCAAGATAAAAATGTAAAACCAACTCATATCTCAATAATGTCAACAATCCTTCCATGCTTGTAACATAAGCTCATTTCTTCCACAAACCATTACTTCAACCAAATCTAAGGCTTAATTCCCAAATGGGGGTCAGGCTCAATTTGGCTAAGGAAAATTTTGTGGAGTTTACAATAGAAGTCTCAGGCTAATGTTCTGGCTTCAAGCAGGGATAATGCAGGGTAGGTAAAGAGAGGATAAAATTGGCTTAAAGGTGCCTCCATCATTTAATTCTCATCAACATAAACATATAAATGCATTGGCTTTGAATAACTATCACAACATTTAGAGATGCATAGGAAGAGTAAATACACTCAAGAAAGCAGAGGAATTTTTAATGTTCTCCCTATAAGGCCAAAATTCTCACTGGGACAAGTTTTGTTGGATTTTAACCTTTAGCTTAGGATCATATATGCTCAACTCGACCTAGACTAAAGCCAACTTGATATCGACTAAGGTCCTACTCGATCTCGACAAGACTCTCCTCTGTCTCGACTAAACTTTACTCTGTATCGACTAAAACTCAGGAAACCTCAAATTGCAGATTCGGACACAGATTCTCAGATTTCGACAGAAATAAATCAATATATAAAAGAACTTCCAAAGCCAGGGTATCAACGGCACAACGATAACCATGCAAAGTAACACACAAAGGCATAAAAGATCATGCTTTCCATCAAATTAACTTTCGTTACTAACAAATAGGAATATAGAGGCTTTCGCATAAACCCTAATTGTTACTAACCATTTTCACATAATTAACCCAAGTTGCATTAAGATCACTTTCGCTTCAATAACACAAACAAGGATAAACTTCAACTTTCGCAAAAGAATCATGCTCATAGGGATAGAAGACGAATTGCATAACAAGATCTGACCTTTACCGCATCACCTCACATGGCCACCGTCGGGCTCAACCCAGCCCCAGAAGTGGGTAGACTACTCGCTCTTCATCATCAAGAAAGACATCAAATAACAAAAGAAACTAACTTGCATTGAATTTTAAATAAAGAAAGCTTACAACCCACAAGACAAATCCGCTTTCGCCTTTCCACCTTGCTTGCTACAAACTCTCTCTCTCTACTCCTACTTACTTGAATGGAATTGATTGTGTTTCTAAATGAATAAAAAACCAGCCCCTAGGGCTTTATTTATAGCCTTCTATTCCTTGCTATTCAAGGATAGAATCTTCTATCTATATCTATTAAAAGCTTAAAGATAAATAAATTGCTTAAGGGAAATAAATCTTTAAAGGAAACTATATCTAAAGTTGTAAAATATCTTCCAATATAGGTAGAACTCCCCTTCCATAGATAGACTTGATCAAATTGGATAGAATCTCGACCAACTCGACTTCCTTAGGGTCCAAGGATTCCCAACTCGACAAGGACTGCTCAAACCGCGTAACGCGCTCCCGGTCGTGGCTCGTCGACCTCGACCAAGACTACTCGACATCGAGTAGGATTGTCGTCGACTGGTGTGGCTCGGGTAGATCTGCTCGACATGGCTCGGACTTGTGGTTCAGGCTTCTCGATCTCGACTAGATCTCCTCGAGATCGAGTAGAGGTGTGGTCGAGGATGCGTGGACTGGTGATGTCGAGGACTCCTCCTCGGCATGGACTCGAACAGACGCGGTGCTGGTCCTCGATCTCGACTAGATCTCCTCGAGATCGAGAAGCCAGAACCACAGTCTCGACTAAATATTTTTTTTTTTAAAAAAAAAATAAAAAATAAAAACCAAATAATACTAATAGTGCATTTATAATGTGAGCCAAAAATCCTTTTACACAATATGCGTAGCAAGATAAAAACGTAAAACCAACCCATATCTCAATAATGTCAACAATCCTTCCTTACTTGTAACATAAGCTCATTTCTTCCACAAACCATTACTTCAACCAACTCTAAGTCTTAATTCCCAAATGGGGGTCAGGCTCAATTTGGCTAAGGAAAATTTTGTGGAGTTTACAATAGAAGTCTCAGGCTAATGTTATGGCTTCAAGTAGGGATAATGCAGGGTAGGTAAAGAGAGGATAAAATTGGCTTAAAAGGTGCCTCCATCATTTAATTCTCATCAACATAAACATATAAATGCATTGGCTTTGAATAACTATCACAACATTTAGAGATGCATAGGAAGAGTAAATACACTCAAGAAAGCAGAGGGATTTTTAATGTTCTCCCTATAAGGCCGAACTTCTCACTGGGACAAGTTTTGTTGGATTTTAACCTTTAGCTTAGGATCATATGTGCTCAATTTCATCACAAGTTCACAATCCATATAAAAACATTTTGAGGACTTAGGCTAAACCTTCCAAACATGCCATAGGATTTACATGATCAAGTTAGTTATTATTTATCATCATAGGACATCTAAGTTAGGGTATAAAAACTAAAACAATGCAAAATTTTAAACATGCATATTTTTTTTCTTTTTCGACATTTTCTACTCTTTTTTTTATGCAACTAAAAACAAGACTTAAAGTATGAAAAAATGCATAAAATTTAAACATGAATGCATAACATTAAAATTTCACCATGTAAAACCAAAAAGTCATGTAAAACAAAAAAGCAAGACTAACACATATATGATAATGATAATGAGCCCTTCCCCCACCCCATACTTAAAATTTACAGTGTCCCCACTGTATAAAATCAAATAAAAACAAGAGTAAAGGAAGGAACTCACAGGATAACACAACGAGGAGGGCGAATCAGTGTATGTCGAGTAGGTTGCTCGTCGATATCGAGTACTCTTACTCGATATCGAGTAGTCTCACAGCGTGGTGGAATCTGAAGTCGAGGAGCGTCTGGATTTGGTCGATGTCGAGTACGTCTACTCGAGATAGAGTAACTTCTGGGCTTCTCCTCCTCGTTGTAATCGACTTGGCCTTTGTCGATTCTGACTGGTTTTCAGGGACTTCCTATTCCACTTTTCGCGATCCTTATATGCTTGCCGACAAAAAAGCGTTAGATCTCACAAAAACAAGACTATCCATATGAAGTGTTTTAAAAGAAAAAAAACAAAAAATCAAAAACAAAAAACAAAAAAGTTCAAAAATTCATAAAGTCTATATACATGCTCTAGATTTTAGAGTCGCTAGGCCGACTTCTGCTATTTGCGCTCAAGGACCATTAGTGTGGGGCCTGCTCATGCTTGGCCCTTCTCCTGGATCATCTAGGTCCTGATGGTAGTATGCAAGCTCAGCTGAGAGATGGTTGCTTGCATCATCTCTTTTCTCTTTCTTCTTCTTCCTTCCAGCTCTTAGTTTTCGCAGAATCTCTCGCCATGGTGTCTTATCTCCCCTTAAATCATTGATAATTTTCTTTATGGACTGAGGGGGATTAGAATTCATACCTGAACTTACCTTTTCGGACCCAAAACAGAAATCTTTGGGTTTGGGGCTAGTCGAGATCGAGTACTGCTGGTCGACCTCGAGTACAAGGACCCCATACTTAGGCTCTTGGCAAGTCAGTGGCTTAGCAGAGGTTGTCGACATCGACGAGTTTTGGTCGAGATCGAGGGGCGCCTTTGTCGAGATCGAGTAACTCTCGTCGATCTCGAGTACAGTGTTGGCGCTTTCCTCTGCTGTTTGCTTGGTCCTACGGTTGCTGATGCTTTTCACCTCCAGCCATGAAATTTTCTCTTTTTCAGGGCCAAAAGAGAAATCCAAAACCTCATCGCCTATGGTGAAGGTGAGCGATCTATTCTTGACACTTATTCTGGCATCTGCAGTAGCTAAGAATGGTCTACCAAGAATAATAGGGCTAGTAGGATCTTCAGCAGAGTCAATTATAAGGAAATCTGCTGGAACAAAGAATTTACCAACCTGGACAGGGACGTTCTCAACTATACCTGTAGGGATGACTACTGTATTGTTTGCCATGTATAGCTTGGCATCCACAGGTTCTATGCATCATATTTTTACCTTCCGCCAGATTGATAAGGGCATGATGCTCACACTTGCTCCTAAATCGCACAGAGAATCATATTTATATTGTCCAAAACCCACAGTAACAGAAAACTTACCAGGGTCATGTCTCTTTTCAGGGAAGTGGAGTACTTTGCATTCGCCTGCGATCTCTGAGATAGATCGCTTCTTGCTCAGGATTTCCTTTAGAAATTTGACATATCCAGGCATCTCTTGCAGGGCTTCTGTAAAAGGGATAGAAACATTCAGTTCTTGCAGTATATTTACAAATCTGGTAAACCTACCTGCAGTGGGATCTTTTTGTGTTTTTAAAGGGAAAGGTAGTGGCTTTTTCTGTTTCGGAGCCAGATCAGCTGTCGGAGGTGCTGCAGAGTCGTCGACGTCGGCCAGATGCTGCTCCTCAATCTCGACCACGGGTTCCTCGACATCGAGTAGGGTGGTCGACCTGGAGTTGCTGGTCTGCGCAGCGGAGTCCGAGCTCAGCTTCTGGTATGTGTCGAGTAGCGGCTTGTCGATATCGAGTACACCCTCCTTGAGATCGAGTTGGTTTTGCTCTGTCTCGAGTTGCTGCTCTGCCTTGCTTTGCTGTTTCCCGACCCCGGGCTCGTGTAATTGATGCCCACTCCTGAGTTTGATAATTGCGACGTGTCCGGTCTTCCCTTTAGGATTTGGTTATGTTTGCCCAGGGAGCTGTCCGGACGGTCGTGGGATCTGTGCAGCGATTTGACCCATCTGCGTCTCTATTCCTCTTTTCCAAATGTCCAGTTCTCCAAATTTTGTAGTGATGTTCTGGAACTGGTTGTTGATGGTGCCCTAATTCCGACACATCTCCTCAAGGATCAGCTGCAGATCATCCTTCTTTTGATCCCTTTCTGGATGTCCTGGAGCTTTGTAGGGTGGGGGATTCCTAGGAAGACCTTGGTTCCACTGTGGTTGATAGAACCTTTGATCTCCCATGTATCGATTTGGACCCCCAACGTAGGCTCCCTCTTCATGTGTTTCTGCCATCCTGACTTGCTCAGTGTGTGGGCACTCAGTAGTGGTGTGCCTCTGTGATCCGCATTCGATGCAAGGCTGATTGACAGATAAATATTTGACTTGCTTGAGAAGCTTGCGATTCTGGTCTCTGTAGAACTGCTCCCTGACATCTGGGTCAATCTCCTTTGCTGGCTCATAGAGTGGCATAGATGGGGCTGGTCTGGCATAGGCGCTCTCATCATAGTTTGTGGGAGCCCCATATTTGTTGTCGTAATTAGTGAGCTTTTCTAGCACACCCATGCGTCGCTTGGTGGCATCGTCAGATACTCATAGCGAGTATAATGGTTGATTCTGTTCTTAGTGACCTGATCAAGAGAGTTGAAGAAGATCTCCTGAATGACGTAGGGTGGTTGTCCATGAGTAGGGCAAGATCGCAGCAGTTCTTTGTAGCGTTCCCATGCCTTTGCCAGCGGTTCCCCTTGCTTCTGTTTAAAGGCGGTGATTTTCTAGCGGAGAAGTGCTGTTTTGGCGGGTGGGAAGTATTTGTTCAGAAACTCTTGCTCTACTTGGGCCCATGTGGTGAGAGATCTCGGCTTCAGCCCTTCAAGCCACTTCAGTGCAGGTCCAGCGAGAGACCAGCGAAAAGCTTTCATCTTGACATATTCCAGAGTTGTACCTTCAGCAAGAGTACGGAACATGTCATGAAAATTGGTAATATGTTCAAGAGGACACTCATTAAATTTGCCATAAAAAGCATTATTTTTAAGCTCTATCAGAAATTGAGTGCGAATTTCAAAGGAGTTATCAGGGATTAGAATCGCCGATTCAGGCACGACGAGAGTTGGATGCATATAATCCTCAGCAGTGGTTGGATATTGGGCATGTCCTTTCATTGGCGATAGTGTTATCCTTTGCGGCTAGCTCCCTTGTAAGCATGACAATCAGTTGTTCTTGTGTCTCAGCGTCCGCCATTATTCTTTTGAGTTTAGAGTGGATGTGTAAGAAACGCTCTGGTTCGTCTAAGCAGTCAAACTCAGGTGGTAGACCAGAACGACGCATACATCTGAAAAGTAACTCAAAGTAGACGTGAGATTCAACTACCTAAGGCGCGAATGATAGCCTCCCCGGCAACGGCGCCAATTTGTTGTATGAGGAAATCGAGTATGCAAATAAAATAAAATATAAATAAATCACAGCAAACCAGATTCCATCCCTTGCAAATAATTACAAGACCTCCTTCTGATGCAGCAGCGGGAAGTCAGGATCGATCGACGAGGAAGCGTGTCAGCGGATCCTAGGTAGCGGAGAAATCTCACGGTCAAAAGTCGACAACAGGGTCCTCGATCTCGACTAGGGCAGTCGACCGAAGATCGGACAGTCGAACAGAGTAGCAGACACAGGTACTGGGCCTCGTCGATCTCGACTAGAGGCTACTCGATATCGAGTAGGGCCCTTGTCGACTTCGGCTTGGCTTGTCGACTACCTGCACACAGAAGCTACAGCGATGCTAGATCGAATATTAGTAACTCGAGATCGACCAGACTTGGTCGAGATCGAGTAAGGGCAGAAAAACGAAACAAAGAAATAAAGTAAAGGCAAAGGCTTTGGTATTCAAACTAAACTGTATGTAAAAGAACTTCCAAGATTGGGGTTCGCAACAACGATAACCAAGCATGCATTAGGCAGAGATAAACAGATAATCATGTGAATCGCATCAAAGGACAAGCTTTCGCCTTTTCCAACAATTAGACAACTCTTTCAAGAAACCCTAATTGTCTCTACTGATTTTATGTTTACAATCCAAGTTGTTAGCATGGATCTCCATTAGATGGGTAATAAACACATAAATAGGTAGTAGATGCTAAAAACACGATAAAGGTCGGATTTTTACCTCAGGCATACATGGCTATCGTCGGGCTCGCCCCAACCCTAGAAGTGGGTGGACTACTCTCACTTCATTGCAAACTCAGACATTGTTGAATGAAAAGAAACTTGCATTAAACCAAACGAAAGAAAGTACAACCGAACAAAGCCAACTTGCTCTCGCTCCTTTGCTCTTACTCGGCCTCACTTTCTTTCTCTACTACTACTTCTCCTACTGAAATTGAATGATTAAAACTCAGCCCCATGGGCTTTATTTATAGCCTTCTAATCCTTGCTACTCAAGGATAGAATATCTATATCTAATTCTAAAACTATATCTAAAAGGCTTAATGATAAATAAAAGCAACAAAGGAATTAAATCTAAATAGGAAATTATATCTAAAGTGTCTTCAAGTGGGTAGATCTTCTCCTTCATGATGTATCTTGATAGATCGGATAGAATTCGGCAGTCTTCGAGCCCAAGTAATCCCACACCGAGTAGAATTGATCAAACCGAGTAACACGTCTCTGGAATTTTCGTCGATCTCGACAAGGATCTCATCGATCTCGAGTAGGATTGTTGGTCGACTGGCTCGGCTTCGTAGTCTCGGCTAGTTGGTGCTCGACAAGCTCGGACAAGGCTCACAGGGTTGGTCGATCTCGAGGACCCCTTGTCAATGTCGAGTTGGGTGGTTCGTCGACTAGGTCTTCTCGGGTGGCTCTGCTCGACAGGTTTGGATCTGGGCTCCGGGCTCGTCGATCTCGACTAACTCTTGTCGAGGTCGAGTAGGGTGTGGTCGAGGATGGCTTGCTGGTGATGTCGAGGACTCCTCCTCGGCATGGACTCGGACAGACGTGGTGCTGGTCCTCGATCTCGACAAGGCTTCCTCGAGATCGAGTAAGGTGTCTCGACATCTCTGTCCTCGGCTTCTCGACATAGGCTCCTCGATCCTGACAGGTGTCTAGGCATGGCTCGTCGAGATCGACCAGGGTTTGTCGATGTCGAGTAGCTTTGTGCTCCGGTTCTTGCTTCTTGATTTTCTCCCGAAATGGTTCCATATTCTGCAATATTAAACAGAAACTTATGTAGATCTCCATTTCTGACAAAATAAGCATATACTACATAAATCCGTATCCACTCTGGAGACATCAGTATCCACTCTCAATTTGGATTCCGATCCTTGAAATTCCCTAAACCTATTACTCTTGAGCAACCTATTGTGAAAATCAATTGTACCTTGAAAATAACTTTCAATTCCTTCCCTGCAACTAGTGAATATGTCAACTAGACTCTAAACACCCTTATTGATGAATAACCTAGAAACTATCCAGATTCAATTCAACAATAGCAATGCATACCAAGGAAATTCAATAGGAACAATTGAAATAAAGCAACTAGCAATAAACCAATTGTATCTTTATCTTCATGCAATCAACCAAGTCAACTAGCCCTAGATGATCACAAGTTGCTACTACGATCTAAGTTCTTCAACTAGCATCCCTATAGATCTAGCGATAGATTGAATTCAAGTAATATTAGGTGGCCAATCCAATAGAACACAAACTCAATCATAAGCAATGACAATGGAAGATAAAGATTACTCAAAAGTAAATAGAGTAGAGAATATCTCACGGAATATCAAATCCAAAGCTTCAAACTAATCAATCAAACGAAAGAGGAGTTTTGTTCGCCATAGCACAAAAGCTCTCCTCTAGGGTTTCTTCAATTGCTAAACGGTCTCTAAAACGTCTACCAAAAACCCCTTAAATAGGCATCCAAAAGGGTTACAAAATAACCTAATTAAAATAAGTAATTCGGCAATTTAGAGTTTCGGCGCTGACAGAGGCCGCGGGCGCGGTTTCTTGGCGGCGAGCGCGGCTCGGGACTCGGTCAACCTTTTGCTCTCGGCATTGGCCGCGGGCGCGGCTCACTATTCACAATAATCTTCTCCTTAGATCTTTGGTCAACTCCTGTGATCCCACTTTTACATTTCATGCCTCTCCCATCCAAGTTCATCATACCTGAAATTAACCACAAATATGTGTAGATTCCGCCTCGATAACCATAACTATCTAATTCACAAATTAATACTAAGGAGGACATTATTTACACCTAAACTATGCTAAATAAGTCCTATAAAACCTATATGAATGCATGCTATCAATGGGTGTCATGAATTAACCTGGTTACTCAATGATCAAGCTTCCTTCCTTAGTGGGTAGCTTTTGACACCGTTTTGCGCGAATCATACCCATGGGTGTCATGCGTCGATCCGGTTACTAAGTGTCTCATCCATTGCCACCTTATTTCACACTAAACACTCAATAAGCAACTAAAGCCAAATATAAACATAAAAGCATAAAATTCCGCAAGCAACAAACATGTGAGTCAATCTTTTTTTTTTTAAGCCAACCCCCCCAGCACTAAGTCCGGGTGAGGGGAGGTTTATGCAAATTCAATGAAAGAATGGGGGGGGGGGGTTCCAAAGACCATACATCGTTAGGACTTACTCTCGAAAGCAAGGACAAAGCCTAGGTTCTCAAGAGTGTTAGACCAAAACCAAGTGTCAAAAGAGCATGTTCCGCTAAGCATGCAAGCCCCTCGGGCGAGTCGGTCTTGACAATAGATAATGAAGTCAATATCAGGAGGTAGAAACATAAAGAGAGTAAATCACACATATAAGCAACATGAATTATGAATGATTCCAATAAGACTAAAAAACAATCTCACAAGGGTCATATTGTGTAGGATTTCAATCATACTCAAGCTCAATCATATGCTCAATTACATCACCAAATCATGCTTCATAAGAATAACATTTTAAGGCGATAAGGCTAAACAATCCAAACATGCTATGGAATTTATATGATCATGCTAGAATATATAATAGAGAACAAACATTGCGAGATGGGTAGTTGAATAACACATATTTATGCATGATATTTTTGGGTTTTTGACATTTTTCAAAAAAATAATTTCATTTTCCATTTTTGACATTTCCTATAACAAATAACATAAAATAAAATAACTCATAATTGAAACATAAAACAAAAAATTAAACATGAACTAATCTAACTAACTAATTCACTTCACTTTTCCCCCACACTTAAACTATTCATCATCCTTAATTGAAAATCAAATAAAGACAACAAAATTTAAAATAAAACCACAAGTGAGGGAAAAGGAAACCTACTTGATCATGGTAATGGTGGTTATCATCTGTCGGACAAACAAGCTTTGGAACACTGAGGCGGCGGCGGGTGCCGGTCAAAGGGCGGCGGGCGCCGTGTATGCAGAACCATGACTCCGAGTTTAAACGTCAATGTTTTACATCCAAACTCCTTCAAATTTTCTCTTTGAAGATCAGGACTTGGTTTCAAAGTCTTTCTTTTGTGGTAGGGATGGTGATGGTATGAAAAGAATCGAATTTGATGGATGAAGGGTATTGATGGATGTGAATGATGGATGGGAAAAAGAAAGGCTTTTGATTGAAACTCAAGGCTTAGATTTTGGAATTTAGATTCAAGTGGAGATATTAGGGTTCTTGTGTGGCTTAGAGACAAAGGCTTTGAATGATCAAATTTGGGGATTTGGGATATATGGTTAATTGGAAAGGGAAATGATCATCTATCAAAAAAGAAAAAGAAATATTAGAAATAGATAGAAATAATAAAATAAAATAAATAAGATAAAATCTAGTCCTAAGATAAATGGAAACTAATCCTAGATAGAATAATCTAACCCTAAGATAGATAGAATAAATAGAGGATAAATAAAACTAACCTAAAATAGAAAGAAATCTAATCCTAAAGATAGATAGAATAAAATATACTCTTAAAATAAAATATAGAAATATATCTAATCCTAAATAAGATAGAAAATATAAACTAACCTAAAAAAATCGAAAATAATAAAAGGATAGAAAATACTGCCTTACAATGTTACCAAGGTTCGAAAACGTGTCATTGACAACCACGACGGGCGCCGTGTGAAAGGGAATGGGTGCCGGTCATGCAGAACGCCAAATCCGTCATTTAATCAAGAAAATCACATGGTTAACCCAAAACTCTAAAAAAAAACACATATCTAAATGGAACTCTATCATTTTATTGAATTTGAAAGACTAAATACCTAACTAGGAATTGAAAAACTTGCAAACTAGAAAACAAATCTTGGGTTGCCTCCCAAGAAGCATCTTTGATTAACGTCATAGACCCGACGGTTTATTATGTCCTTCCCTTAAGACTCATTCAAATATTGTTAAAACCCTTAAAAGCAAATCAAATTCTTGTGCCCAACCAAAATTTGAATGAACATTAAACATGAAAAACTTGGCAATTAAGGATACCTTGCAGAGAAGCTTTGAGACTTCTCTACTTACTTGAGGTTGATCTTTCCCATAGGGAATGTAGGACCATCAACACAGTTCCGCTGGTGTCTTGTAGAAGTAATGCTCCCAGGGATCCAAATATTCACCATAAATCACAAAAGTGTTAGAAATTTCATTACTTTGCTCAGAAGCAACAGAAATCGGCTCTAGGATTGGTTCGTTGGATGGTGCAATCGAGATGAGCTCTTCGAATGAATCAAGAGCCAAAACATATAGATCATCATGCGTGCACTCATGAGATTCCATTTCAATAGGCATTGGGCTCTCCACTTCACCAAATGATGGGAAAGAAGAGGGTATGATAGATGATGGAGAAGAAGGCACAATGGGCGATGGGGAGGAAGACGTAATGGATGATGAAGGAGATGGTAGAAGAGATGATGAAGGAGAAGGGACAATGGATGAAATATCACGAGTAGATTCATGAGACTTTGTTTCAGGGGGCACTAGATCCTCTTCTTCATTGCGATCACCGTCACATGTGTTTGAGCTGTCTGTAGAGGCGACAGGCGCCGTCAGATGCAGTGATGATTCCACCTTGTTTTTCTCGGCCATTGCCTCGCACTATTCCTCCAATGTTTCGTCAGCCAGATCGTAGAAAATACCCCACGTTCCGGACAGTCCGGGGTTGTAAAAGATATCGGCGACCATGGAATAGATTTACGCTCCATATCTCGTGGGCTACATTGAAACACAACGCACCATATCTCGTGGGCTACATTGAAACCAATAGATTTACGCTCGCTCACTAATTATTGCACTCTTTTGAAGTAATGGTGAAAATACTCTCCCCGGTTTTAATCAAACCTCAACTTTTTTTCATCTTTTTTTTTTACGAAAGAACTACAATAAAATAACAAAAAACAAACACAAAACAATGAAAACAACAATCAATAAACACACAAAACAAAGAAATAAACTTGATTTCCCGACAACGGCGCCACTTATGACGGAAGGGAAACATCTTTAATTAGATTTCACCTCACTAGAGAAATAATAATCCAAACTAACAAACTAACTAGTAAACTAGTATAGCGGATAAGTAAGGAGTCGAACCCACAAAGAAACAAACACTTCAATGCAATGTGTATTTATCAATTATGACACTAACAATAGAATAGGAATACAAATGAAGGTAACAATAAGGAAAGCAAATAGACGATGATAAAGATGTTAGTAAGAGCGAATCAAAGATAGAAGAACAGAGCATATGGGTTCGCATACAATTCTCAAAATTGGTTGATTTACTTGATCCTTGAGTTGATATCAATATTATTCCTAAGCCTATGTTGAGTTGACTAAAGTTGAAGGATTCGCTAGGATACAATCATCTAATTCAATATCACTAAAGAATAGCATTAAGAACTCAAGTGCTTAGACCAATTGGCATATCGATTCAATGCAATTAAGACACAATTGGAACAACCCTAATCGGCATAATCAGCATCTAACGATATAGATCAATTGTTATCATCCACTACAAAGGCATAGAAATATCACTAAATCAATGAGTTCGTTTTCTATCGAGAAACCAACAAGTAAACAACGGATTCATAGCATAAATGCGAACTCTAACTAGATGCGCGGTCATAGAAAGAATCACAAATATAAACAATAAAGAACAAGAGGATAAATAAACTCATGAATAATATAGAAATCAAGTCTCACAATCAATCAATCAAGTCTTGAATGACAACAAAACCACAAGAATTCTAGGCAAGCATAACAAATCTTGAATCCCTAAACTTAAATCCTCTCATCTCTCTTAGAGTTAATAAATTATTGGAATGTTAGTTCTCAATTAGTTGATTGAATGAATGCTGGAAATATGACTAATATAGGGCTCAAAGGCGTCGGCCAACACCTTAGGGAAGATAGATAAAAGTTCTCATAAAGATAGATTGGGCCACATATCGCAAATCCGGAACTGATGAGATGGCGGGCGCTGTTGTGAGCCTAATTAGCCATGTTTTACATTATCTTTTATATCGATTTCTGCATGCATTTCATGCATCTGGGCTTGAATGATACAAAATATGTGTAGTTTATGCTTAGTTGTTATATATGGAGGTCTACACAAGTTTTTGTCATATTTCGCAGAAATCGGACGCATTTTGGAGCTTAATGGAAAGTCATGGAGAAGCCAAGAATGGTGCAGCTGGAGAGAAGGCCAATTTCCGGTTTACATCGTTCTGAATCAGGCTGTGATGTCTTCATGAGAGTTGTAGCCCTCGGAAAGAGCTTTCCAACGCATGGTCATATGCGTCAATCCGACAACCGAGGCAGCGGGAAAGTGCGTTTTACGAACAGAGCTGGAAGCTGAGAAAAGAACTCGACGTCGACAAGAGTTGTCGACATCGACAAGTTTCCAAAACTCGACATGAGCACTGGAAGACGAAGTCGAGTTGACTGAACTCGAGACCAAAATGTTGTCGATGTCGAGGAAAGTTGTCGACATCGAGAAGACATGTCGAGCACTCCAGAAGCCGAGATCGAGGAGAAGTCCGAAGAGAAAGGAGATTACTTGCAAGCCAAGATTCGACGAATTCTATCCGAATCTATCAAGATCTATCAAGACCAAAGAAGATGTCCACACATTAGATATAATCCTAGTCTATCTATTTTATTTAATTACACTATGTTATTTATTTATCATTAAGTTTTAGATATAGTTTTAGATAAAGATAGATATCTTCTATCCTTGATTAGCAAGGATTAGAAGCCTATAAATAAGGCCCTAGGGGGCTCAGTTTAATTGAATTCCAAGTTACACACAATTCCATTCAAGTAGAGTAGTTTAGGAGTTTAAGGTTTTTAGGGTTTTGGCTTTTTGCGAAAGTTGATTGCCGGAATTGTAAAAGCTTTGAATTTAGTTTAATGCAATTTATTTCTTTTCGATCGAAGATGTCTTTTATTGCGATGAGGCGTGAGTAGTCCACCCACTTCTGGGGCTGGGGTGAGCCCGACGGTGGTCATGTGAGGCGATGCGATAAAGGTCAGATTTTTATGCGATTCATCTTCTATCCCTATGAGCATGATTCTTTTGCGAGAGTTGAAGGTGATCCTTGTTTGTGTTATTGAAGCGAAAGTGATCTTAATACAACTTGGATTAATTATGTGAAAAAGGGTTAGTAACAATTAGGGTTTATGCGAGAGCCTCTATATTCCTATTTGTTAATAACGAAAGTTATTAAATGGAAAGCATGATCTTTTATGCCTTTATGTGTTACTTTGCATGGTTACTGTTGTGGTGTTGAAACCCTAGCCTTGGAAGTCTTTAGTTTATTGATTTATTTCATCGAAATTCGTGTTCTGTGTTCGAAAGCATTCGCCTTTAAATTTCCGTTACTTGTCGAGATCGAAGAAGTCTTGTCGACATCGAGTTAACAACTCGACATCGAGGAGACATTCACTGAGATCGAGTTTCTGTTTTAGTCTTCTGTCTTGTCGATCTGTGTTCTGTGTCGAGGAGTTTTGTCGATATCGATATATCTTGTCGACGTCGAGGAAACTCGGTCGAGTACTTTGGTCAAGTTCTTTGCTGTTGTCGACTTAGCTGCTGTCGAGTAGTTTGCTTTGCTTGTTTGCTTTGTTCCTTGCTTTCGTTTGTTTGTCTTTGCTTCTGTTGCTTGTCTGTGAGATCTACTGCTACCTGAAACCGCTGACGTGCTTCCTCGTGGATTCGATCCTGACTTTTCTCTTACTACAACGGGAGGAAGTCTTGTAATTATTTGCTGAGACAGGGGAGTCGTTCTAAACCATATTCTATTCTATACTTGACTTACTCCTGCAACAACAAATTGGCGCCGTTGCCGGGGAAGCTATCAATCGCGCCTTAGGTAGTCAGTTCTCACTGTTTCTTTGAGTTACTTTTCAGGTGTATGCGCCGTTCTGGTATCCCACCTAAGTACTACGGTTTAGAAGAACCAGAGCGCCTTCTACACATCAGAAATAGACTTCAAAGAGCCATGGCGGACGCTGAAACACAGGAGCAGCTGATCGCTAGGCTTACCAGGGATCTAGCCGCCAGGGATGCTGCTCTCGCCGCTGAGAGAGCAGAAAAGGAACAAGCACAAGCTGAGCTTGCCCAATATCCAACCACTGCTGAGGATTATATGCATCCCACACTCGTCGTGCCTGAATCGGCGATTCTAATCCCTGAAAACTCTTTTGAAATTCGCACTCAATTTCTTATAGAGCTTAAAAATAATGCCTTTTACGGCAGATTTAATGAGTGTCCTCTTGAACATATTACTAATTTTCATGATATGTGTCGTACTCTTGCAGAAGGCACAACCTTGGAATATGTCAAGATGAAATCTTTTCGCTGGTCTCTCGCTGGGCCTGCACTGAAATGGCTGGAAGGGCTAAAAGCAAGATCACTCACAACCTGGGCCCAAGTAGAGCAAGAATTTCTGAACAAATTCTTCCCACCTGCCAAAACAGCATATCTCCGCCAGAAAATCACCGCCTTTAAGCAGCAGAAAGGGGAACCGCTGGCAAAGACATGGGAGCGCTACAAGGAACTTCTGCGATCTTGCCCTACTCATGGACAGTCACCCTACATCATTCAGGAGATCTTCTTCAACTCTCTTGACCAAGTCACTAAGGACAGAATCAACAATTATACTCACTACGAGTATCTGACGATGCCGCCAAGTGACGCATGGGGTGTGCTAGAGAAGCTCACCAACTACGACAACAAATATGGGTCTACTGCAACTTATGAAGAGAACTCATACGCCAGGCCAGCACCATCTATGCCTCTCTATGAGCCATCAAAGGAAATTGATCCTGATGTTAGAGAGCAATACTACAGAGACCGGAATAGGAAGCTCATCAAGCAAGTAAAGTATCTCTCTGTCAACCAGCCTTGCATAGAATGCGGATCGCAAAGGCACACCACTCCTGAGTGCCCACACAGAGCAAGTCAGATTGGCAGAGCACCATGAGGATGCAGCTTACGTAGGGGGTCCCAATCGCTACATAGGGGACCAAAGGTTTCAGCAACCACAATGGAACCAAGGTGTCCCTATAGAGCTCCAGGACATCCAGAAAGGGATCAAAAGAAGGATGATATACTGACAGTCCTGGAGGAGATACGGAGGAACCACTCCGTCTATACTCAGATGCAAGGTGTCAACTCTAGGCTTGGGGAAATTGATATCTGGCGGAAAACAGTTGATACACAGATTGGTCAACTAGCAGCAGGAATCCCCAGACAGTCAGGCGCACTCCCTGGATCTTCAGAACCAAATCCTAAGGGAAAGACTGGACATGTAGCTGTTGTAAAGCTCAGGAGCGGACATCAACTACGCGAGCCAGAGGTCGGAAAGCAGCAGGACAGCGCTGAAGAACAACTCGATGTCGACAAGAATCTTGTCGATGTCGACAAAAAACTTCTCGATGTCGAGGAAAGCCCTGATCGACCAGCTTCTGGACAAAACAATAACTCGACGTCGAGAAAACTTCTCGATGTCGAGGAACTTGTCGATATCGAGGAAGGCCAAGTCGAGATCGAGAAGTCTGCAACGCCTCCGACGTCTGTTCTGGCCCCGAATCTGAAAAAGAAGCTACCTTTCCCCACGAAATCCCTTAAGGACCCAGCAGAGAAGAAATTTCAGCGCTTCATCAAGATGCTTCAAAAGCTGAATGTTACCATACCCTTCATAGAAGCTCTCGATGAAATGCCATCTTATGTCAAATTCTTAAAGGAGATTCTAAGTAAAAAGCGATCGATGGCGGAAATCACAGAGGAGTGCAGCCATCTGGACATATTGGAGAAGAGGCCGGATCCAGGTAAGTTTGCTATAACTATTGGATTTGGTCCATACAAAATTAATGCCCTATGTGATCTTGGAGCCAGTGTTAGTATTATGCCTTTAACGATTTGGTCCAAGATTAAGATAGGTGCCCTGGAGCCTGTGGATGCTAGACTTTACATGGCCAACAACACAGTGGTCATTCCAACAGGCATGGTAGAAAATGTCCCAGTACAAGTAGGTAAATTCTTCGTCCCTGTTGATTTCTTAATTGTTGATATGCAAGAAGATCCTGCTTGTCCAATTATTCTAGGGAGACCATTCTTGGCGACTGTGGATGCCAACATAAGCGTACGGAAAGGAGTGCTCACCTTCAACATCAGCGATGAGGTAATAGAGTATTCTTTTAATAAAACTGAAAGGCATACAGGTCCAATGGAAGAGGTCAAATCTATCTCAGCTGGCTACATCACCTGCGGGGAGCCCAAGGTCAGAAATATGACCCCTGAGGAGATAGAAAAGAGGGACATGGAGGCCCAGGTGGATAAAATCATGGACATCCTAAAAGAAGAAACAGAAGATCCAAATCAAGGTACGTCGATTTGGACTAACTATTTTTCGGATGCTTTGACAGGAGCTAAGTATGGCGTCGTAGTCGACCAAAACTTCTCGAGATCGAGTAGTTTAGTCGACGTCGACAAAGATCAGAAACCTCCACCAGCATCGTCGAGCAAGCCACTGGAACCAGAGAATTCCTCGACATCGACAACACTTGTCGATATCGACAAGATTGAGGTTTCCTCGACACCACCTTCCTCGACGAGCAAGCCACAGGGAATCGAGGACAACTCGACGTCGACAAGAGTTGTCGATGTCGACAAGAACCTGGTTTCCTCGACACCTCCCTCCTCGAAGCTGATCCCACCAGACGAGCCAACTTCATCGATGTCGAGTAATGTTACTCGAGATCGACAAGACCCAGTGGTTCCCGAATCCGATTCTGCGAAGGTAAGCCAAGGTATGAATCTTTCCTCTCCTATTTCAATTAATGATTTATCTATACATGGGAGAGGTTTGCCTTGGTATGTGCGCTTATGCAGAATTTCCGATGACGGTCCAAGGGAATACGAAGTAGGAGATATGGTCTATGTCTCTAAATCAAAGGATCATTGGTTTCCTAACAAATTCAATAAGAAGAAGATGGGACCATTCACGGTGAATAAGATCCATTCAGGAGGAATTCAGCTGAAAGATAAAAATGGAGTCTTGTTCGAAGCCCAAGCTACATGGGCTCTGAAGATGCCACCTTGAGCTTAACGGAGAAAGTCGGCCTAGCGTCTATAAAATCTAGAGCTTGTAAATAGACTTTTTATTTTGGGACTTTTTGGACATTGTTTGTTTGTTTTTTAGGGTTATACTATTGTGGATATTTTTGGTCTATCGAATCTTGCAGGAATGGCTACAGTCTTGTCGACATGAGGGGAGGAACTCGACATCAACAAAACCACATCGAGTTAGCCTCTGTCGAGAAGATCACCCTGGAGGCAGCCAAATTACTCGATGTCGAGGAGATGTTGTCGACATCGACAAGTTCTCGAGATCGACTAGAGTTGTCGAGATCGACAAGCACTGCAGCACTTCTTCACTCGATTTCCGACAATCTGCACACCTGTCTTGTGAGTTTCTTTCTTTACCCTTGTTCTTTTATACAGTGAGGACACTGTAATGTTTAAGTATGGGGTGGGGGAAGGGCTTACTTTGTGCATATTTGCCATATTTGACATTACTTGTGCATTAGTTCTTAGAATTGCTACATGGCTATTTTGGAATGCATTATTGATTTATGTGCTTATATGCATGTTTTCCAAAAATTTGAGAAAAATGACCCCCATTGAAATTTTTAAATAATGTCATGGAAGCTTATATTGAACTCGACGATGCAAAATTGGATTCATTAGAGATATAGCATGAAATTGCCTAGTAAAGGGAAGTCACAATGAAGTGCATTATTTCTTGAAAACCATGAAAGGAGGTAAAATTTGAAATTGCTTTTGACATGTTGCATGATAAAATGATTAAGGACTTTAAATTCCATATAAATGCTCATATGTTTAAATTCCTAGCCTTACATATGCTTATGCATCAAAAAAGCCATAATATGCCTTATTTCAATATTTGCTCCACATGATCTAAATATTTCCATTCTTTACCTTATCCGGGGATTATGTTGAGAATGATGTTACATTATGAAGATGTTATATGGTGATTGTTGTGATTGTTATCATATTTGGAGTTTGGAAGGAAATTATTTGAAATATATGGAAAATTTAATGAGTGAAAAAAAAATCCAATCACCTCCGGAGATAAAGGTAGATTGACCCTGCTCTCTAAGATAATAGTTTGGAGAGATGGGACACATTGTGAGGAGTCCGACGCACTAAGTATCCGGGGCCATTCATGACACCCATGTTTGCGACTCGCGAGAAGGCAGTGCTGAGGTCAGAGAGGTAAAAGCATTATTATTGAAAAAAGCAATATGAAAGGGGATGAATCAAATGGAGAAAGAATGTGGAATGAAACTCAAAGTTTGAAAGTGATCCATTTCCCCGGATCAAAAGCACCACATTGCCAAAAATTGCCCACCTTTTAGCCTTTTACCAATCTACTCCTTCATGAGCTTAAATTAAAGTCTTCTTGATTGTCAATGCTTTGTCACACATGAATTATTTTTGCATAACCCTCCTTTTGTGAGTAGATGTTGCTTTTACATGTTTGCACATGCATGAATCGGTGACACTAGTACCTTTTCAAGGATGGTAATTGATTGTAGGGTTATATAACAATGAATCTGATATGTTGAGAGTTTGAATTCTTCCCCTGAATGACAATTAAAAGTATTGCTTGAGGACAAGCAAGCTTAAGTATGGGGTGTTTGTTGTGAGCCTAATTAGCCATGTTTTACATTATCTTTTATATCGATTTCTGCATGCATTTCATGCATCTGGGCTTGAATGATACAAAATATGTGTAGTTTATGCTTAGTTGTTATATATGGAGGTCTACACAAGTTTTTGTCATATTTCACAAAAATCGGACGCATTTTGGAGCTTAATGGAAAGTCATGGAGAAGCCAAGAATGGTGCAGCTGGAGAGAAGGCCAATTTCTGGTTTACATCGTTCTGAATCAGGCTGTGATGTCTTCATGAGAGTTGTAGCCCTCGGAAAGAGCTTTCCAACGCATGGTCATATGCGTCAATCCGACAAACGAGGCAGCGGGAAAGTGCGTTTTACGAACAGAGCTGGAAGCTGAGAAAAGAACTCGACGTCGACAAGAGTTGTCGACATCGACAAGTTTCCAAAACTCGACATGAGCATTGGAAGACGAAGTCGAGTTGACTGAACTCGAGACCAAAATGTTGTCGATGTCGAGGAAAGTTGTCGACATCGAGAAGACATGTCGAGCACTCCAGAAGCCGAGATCGAGGAGAAGTCCGAAGAGAAAGGAGATTACTTGCAAGCCAAGATTCGACGAATTCTATCCAAATCTATCAAGATCTATCAAGACCAAAGAGGATGTCCACACATTAGATATAATCCTAGTCTATCTATTTTATTTAATTACACTATGTTATTTATTTATCATTAAGTTTTAGATATAGTTTTAGATAAAGATAGATATCTTCTATCCTTGATTAGCAAGGATTAGAAGCCTATAAATAAGGCCCTAGGGGGCTCAGTTTAATTGAATTCCAAGTTACACACAATTCCATTCAAGTAGAGTAGTTTAGGAGTTTAAGGTTTTTAGGGTTTTGGCTTTTTGCGAAAGTTGATTGCCGGAATTGTAAAAGCTTTGAATTTAGTTTAATGCAATTTATTTCTTTTCGATCGAAGATGTCTTTTATTGCGATGAGGCGTGAGTAGTCCACCCACTTCTGGGGCTGGGGTGAGCCCGACGGTGGTCATGTGAGGCGATGCGATAAAGGTCAGATTTTTATGCGATTCATCTTCTATCCCTATGAGCATGATTCTTTTGCGAGAGTTGAAGGTGATCCTTGTTTGTGTTATTGAAGCGAAAGTGATCTTAATACAACTTGGATTAATTATGTGAAAAAGGGTTAGTAACAATTAGGGTTTATGCGAGAGCCTCTATATTCCTATTTGTTAATAACGAAAGTTATTAGATGGAAAGCATGATCTTTTATGCCTTTATGTGTTACTTTGCATGGTTACTGTTGTGGTGGTGAAACCCTAGCCTTGGAAGTCTTTAGTTTATTGATTTATTTCATCGAAATTCGTGTTCTGTGTTCGAAAGCATTCGCCTTTAAATTTCCGTTACTTGTCGAGATCGAAGAAGTCTTGTCGACATCGAGTTAACAACTCGACATCGAGGAGACATTCACTGAGATCGAGTTTCTGTTTTAGTCTTCTGTCTTGTCGATCTGTGTTCTGTGTCGAGGAGTTTTGTCGATATCGATATATCTTGTCGACGTCGAGGAAACTCGGTCGAGTTCTTTGCTGTTGTCGACTTAGCTGCTGTCGAGTAGTTTGCTTTGCTTGTTTGCTTTGTTCCTTGCTTTCGTTTGTTTGTCTTTGCTTCTGTTGCTTGTCTGTGAGATCTACTGCTACCTGAAACCGCTGACGTGCTTCCTCGTGGATTCGATCCTGACTTTTCTCTTACTACAACGGGAGGAAGTCTTGTAATTATTTGCTGAGACAGGGGAGTCGTTCTAAACCATATTCTATTCTATACTTGACTTACTCCTGCAACAACAGGCGCTGTGGAAATGGCGGGGGGCGCCGTCTGTACAATGCGGATAGCATAGGCAGACCGAACTTGTAATGCACTTTTTGGAGTTATCCTTTGTCTGATTGACGCATATGAATATGTGTTGGAAAGCTCTTTCCAAGAACTATGATTCTCATGAAGACGTCAGAAGCTAATTCCAACTTCTCAGAACCTTAAAGATGGGATTTCTCCATGTTCTCCATGTTCTCCATTTCCGCTCTTGTTCCTTAGCTCTCCTTTGTCCATTTTCTCCATTCTTTCTCCACCTTTCGAGGCCGGATCTTATAACCTACAAATAAACACTAGAAACCGTAGATTCTGCACTTCGAATACCAAAAGACCAAGAACATGAATAAGCTTATTAAACACGCAATATGACTACCTAATGCACCTAAGAATAGACCTGGGCAAACGCGGGCCGGCCTGCCCGCCCGCCTTTTTAGACATGCTTGGGTAGAGAGAAAAGCCCAACCGGCCCGCTAAGCCCGGCCCGCGCCCGTTGCGGGAACGGGATTAGGTAGGACAGTCTACCCGTTACGCTCCGCTAGGCCCATAACGGATACCCGCTATTTTTATATATATTAAACTATAAAATATATATAATATAAATTATTAATTATAAGAAAAAAACAAAAACAAATATCTATACAGTATACCTTAAGCTAATTCGGCAATTACTAATGAAGTGAAGCTTCAGCAATTGCTAATGAAGGCTTGCTGCGTTGTTAGACATTACAGACTTACAATACCTGTTGGACATTACAGACTTCGGCAATTGCTAGTGAAGCAAAGCTTGTTGCACACAACCAATTTTTTTTATATAGTTTAACGTCATTACAGTGTACAAGTGAAGGCGTGTAACACTCAAGGGTGTAATTTGGCGGGTACCCGCGGGTCGCCCATGCCCGAAATGGCGGACGGGCTCGGACAACATTTTCAACCCGCTAAGCCCGGCCCGTGCATGATAGCATGCATTCATATAGGTGTTATAAGACTTATTTAGCATAGTTTAGGTGTAAATAATGTCCTCGTTCATATTAATTTGTGAATTTGATTGTTGTGGTTATGGAGGCGGAATCTACACATATTTGTTATTAATTTCAGGTATGAGAAACTTGGATGGGAGATGCATGAAGCGAAGATGAGATCACATGATTCAATCAAGGAAGCAAGGAGAAGTTGTTGTGAACAGTAATCCACCCCAACAGTTCCTTTAGAAATGAAAGGGAAGTAAACATGATAGATTGACAACATCATTGCACATATTTTGTAACTGATGTCTCCAAAGTAGCCATGTCTTAATGCATATTTCAGTTCCATATTCTTTACATTTTGCATATTTTGGGTTGGGATCGAATATGTCGGATTTATGTAGTATATGCTTATTTGTCAGAAATGGAGATCTACATAAGTTTCTGTTTAATATCGCAGAATATGGAAACATTTCGGGAGAAAACCAAGAAGCAAGAACCGGAGCTCAAAGCTACTCGACATCGACTAGCCTTAGTCGATCTCGACAAACCCTGTCTAGACACCATCCAAGATCGAGGAGGATCATGTCGAGAAAGCTGAAGACGAAGAACCTGGCTCCACACCCTCCTCGAGATCGAGTGCCACAACTCGAGATCGACAAGACCTCGGAGAACAACCCGGAGTCGAGGAAAACCTACCCGAGGAGACTCAGGAAGAGAGTACTCGACCTGGCGCCCAGACACATTACTCGATGTCGAGGACCATACTCGATGTCGACGAAGCAGCTGAAGACCATGTCCGAGCATGTCGAGAAGGGTTCCTCGACAACACCAGAAGGCCTAAGTCGATGACACACCCCTACTCGAGATCGAGGAGTTCTCCTCGAGATCGACGAGCGCTAAAGAGCCATGACCGAGCCATGTCGAGGACTGGAATTCCCTGGGCTCGAAGTTTGCCAAAGTCTATCCGATCTATCAAGATACATCATGAAAGGAGAAGATCTATCCATTGAAGACTTTTAGATATATTTCCCTATTTTAGATTTAATTCCTTTATTTCCATTTATTTATCATTAAGATTTTTAGATATAGTTTTAGATATAGATAAAGATTTCTATCCTTGAGTAGCAAGGTTTAGAAGCCTATAAATAAAGCCCATGGGGCTGATTTCTACAATTCAATTTCAGAGAGAAGTAAGTAGGAGAAGTAGAGGGAGAGAGTGAGCGGCCGATTGGAGTTGTGAAGCGAGAGCGGAATTGACTTCAAGCGGTTGTAAACTTTGGTTTATTTTAATGCAATTAGTTTTCTTTCAATCAATGATGTCTGAGGTTGCAATGAAGTGCGAGTAGTCCACCCATTTCTAGGGTTGGGGCGAGCCCGACGATAGCCCTGCATGTTTGAGGTAAAGATCCGACCTTTATCGTGTTTTGAGCATCTACTACTTGTTATGTGTTTATTACCCATCTAATGGAGATCCATGCTAACAACTTGGATTGTAAACATAAAATCAGTAGAGACAATTAGGGTTTCTTGAAAGAGTTGTCTAATTGTTGGAAAAGGCGAAAGCTTGTCCTTTGATGCGATTCATATGATTATCTGTTTTATCCCTGCCTTATGCATGCTTGGTTATCGTTGTTGCAAACCCCAATCTTGGAAGTTATTTTACATACAGTTTATTTCGAAGTGCCAAAGCCTTTGCCTTTACTTTATTTCTTTATTTCGTTTTTTCTGCCCCTACTCGATCCCGACCAAGTCTGGTCGACCTCGAGTTACTGATATTCGATCTAGCATCGCTGTAGCTTCTGTGTACAGGTACTCGACAAGCCAAGCCGAAGTCGACAAGGGCCCTACTCGATATCGAGTAGCCTCTAGTCGAGATCGACCACCAGTGCCTGTGTCTACTACTCTGCTCGACTGGTCCGATCTTCTGTTGACTAACTCTAGTCGAGATCGAGGACATCTGTGGTCGACTTCCGTGAGATTTCTCCGCTGCCTAGGATCCGCTGACACGCTTCCTCGTGGATCGATCCTGCCTTCCCGCTGCTGCATCAGGAGGAAGTCTTGTAATCATTTGCAAGGGACGGAATCTGGTTTGCTGTGATTTATTTATATTTTATATTTGCATTCTCGATTTACTCTTATCAACAAATTGGCGCCGTTTCCGGGGAAGCAATCATTCACACCTTAGGTAGTTAGATCTCACGTTTTCTTTTAGTTTTCTTCTACAGGTATATGCAGGACACCTTCGAGTATTTCGATAGGGAAAGAGCGAGACAGTATGCAAAAGAATTAGAATATTTGAGATGGCTATACATCGTTGATGAGGAGGCATGGCTTGAGGGTGTACGCGCATTTAGGAAGCTCTGGGATTCGTCAAAATCATCGCCAGAAGCCCTAATCCTGCTAGAAGGAGAATCTGAACCTGAGGTCGACCTTGACCAACACCTAGTCGATGTCGACCCATCTCCAATCGATATCGATCTATCTCTAGTCGATACCCAGGTATGTCCTTCCGCTATCTCAATTCCAACTTTGCCCTTTGTCTTTGAAAAACCATGTGAAGAACCTCAAGAAGAAGAAGAGCCAGAAAAGAAGAAGTTGGACGTCGTTGCCCATGTTGTTTCAAAGTCACTTTTGCCTTATAAGGTGAAGGCTATCCCCGACGATTTTGAGTAACCGATGTTCATATTCAAGTATGGGGTCCTCGCAAGGTGGCATGAAGCTCTGCATGATGAGGTGGAAATATCTCTTCCCACTCCACCGTTTTGCTGTGGTGGAGACGCGCAAACAAATCAACCAATGGAGCAGAAGAGGTATGATGATGAGGTATGCAAATTTCCTTTATATATTCCTTTATGCATGCCAACTGGAGCCCAGGAAGATGAATGGGTGAAGTCATGGAGCATTCACTCAGGGAGATTTAAGCTTCTTCACATGATGCCCCCGGATGACATTCCACGCTTCTCACCACTAGAGGAACCACCAGATCCACCTATACCTCCGGACAAAGATGGGCCAGGCTAATGCTTAATAGAGAAGTCGGCCTAGCGACTATAAAATCTAGAGCTTGTAAATAGACATTTTATTTTGGGACTTTTTGAACTTTTTGGTTTTTGTTTTTGGTTTTGGTTTTATGTCTTTTAGAATATTTCATGTGGATAGTCTTGTTTCTTGTGCAATCTAACACTTTTAGGTCGGCAAGCATATAAGGATCGCGAAAAGTGGAATAAAGAAGTCCCTGAAAACAGTCAGAATCGACAAAGACCAAGTCGACGACGACAAGGAGGAGCAGCCCAGACACTACTCGATATCGAGTAGGCCAACTCGATATCGACGAGCCCAGAAAATCCTCGACTTCAGAATCCACTGGACGCAGAAAAGCTACTCGAGATCGAGTAACATGTACTCGATATCGACTAGCCAGTTACTCGACCTGCACTAATTCGCCCTCCTCGATGTGTTATCCTGTGAGTTCCTTCCTTTAATCTTGTTTTTATTTGATTTTATACAGTGGGGACACTGTAAATTTTAAGTATGGGGTGGGGGAAGGACTCATTATCATTATCATATGTGTTAGTCTTGTTTTTGGTTTTACATGGTGAAATTTTAATTTTTATGTTATGCATTCATGTTTAAATTTTATGCCTCTTAAATCTTTTGTCATACTTTAGTCTTGATTTTTGCATAAAAAAATAAAAAAATAAAAAAATAAAAAAATAAAAAAAATAAAAAAAATAAAAAAATAAAAAAAAATAGAAAATGTCGAAAAAATGAAAAAAAATATATGCATGTTTAATTTTTGCATTGTTTTAGTTTTTATACCCTAACTTAGATGTCCTATGATGATGAATAATGATTAACTTGATCATATAAATCCTATGGCATGTTTGGAAGGTTTAGCCTAAGTCCTCAAAATGGTTTTTATATGGATTGTGAACTTGTGATGAAATTGAGCACATATGATCCTAAGCTAAAGGTTAAAATCCAACAAAACTTGTCCTAGTGAGAATTTTGGCCTTATAGGGAGAACATTAAAAATCTCTCTGCTTTCTTGAGTGTATTTACTCTTCCTATGCATCTCTAAATGTTGTGATAGTTATTCAAAGCCAATGCATTTATATGTTTATGTTGATAAGAATTAAATGATGGAGGCACCTTTTAAGCCAATTTTATCCTCTCTTTACCTACCCTGCATTATCTCTGCTTGAAGCCATAACATTAGCCTGAGACTTTTCTTGTGAACTCCACAAAATTATCCTTAGCCAAATTGAGCCTGACCCCCATTTGGGAATTAAGACTTAGAGTTGGTTGAAATGATGATTTGTGGAAAGAATGAGCTTATGTTGCATTTCAAGTAAAAAGGATTGTGGAAATTATTGAGATAGGGGTTGGTTTCAAATTTTTATCTTGCTATTCATATTATGTAAAAGGATTTTTGGTTCACGTTATAAATGCACAATTAGTTTTATTTTATATTTTCGTTTCAGAAAAAAAAATCCGAAAAAAAAGAAAGAGAAAAAGTACATATGTTTGTGAATAAAGTGCATGAGCCAAATTTACCTTATTTCTTTCATTATTTGCAAGATGCACACTTTAGAGAGGTTGAGGAAGTTTGAAAGGTTACATACTTCATTAAGATATATTGGAGAGTTTGGGTTGATGCATATGATTGAGAAGTTATTGTTTGGTTGTGTTGGAGATTTAGGAGTCTTGATTCCCGAATTTTATAAAGCACCACATAACCAAATAATTCCATACCTTATTATTTCTTACCAAGCCCCATTACAACCCCGCCGAATAGAATCTTCTTTGAAGACTTCTATTGAGCGAAGTCCTCCTGATAATTCTTGTTGCATTTTCATAATTGGTTGCGAGGTGGATTCATATTTAAATTGCAATGTTTATGAGATTGTATATGGAATTGAGTTGAGTGTTGATCTTCATAGCCTAAACACATTTGAGAGTTGAGTGTAGACACATTATCCCTGTGAGGTTGGATTTATATTGCCTAAGCTTATGGATCGCTCATATATGTGTGATGATGTTAAATTCACTTGTCTTACATTGCTACTACTTGAGATGTTGCTTTAGACAAAGGCGAAGACTTGAAGGATGTGTTGTAGGTCTTGGTTATTGCTTGAGGACAAGCAAGTCTAAGTATGGGGTGATTTGATGTCTCCAAAGTAGCCATGTCTTAATGCATATTTCAGTTCCATATTCTTTACATTTTGCATATTTCGGGTTGGGAATATGTCGGATTTATGTAGTATATGCTTATTTGTCAGAAATGGAGATCTACATAAGTTTCTGTTTAATATCGCAGAATATGGAAACATTTCGGGAGAAACCCAAGAAGCAAGAACCGGAGCTCAAAGCTACTCGACATCGACTAGCCTTAGTCGATCTCGACAAACCCTGTCTAGACACCAGCCAAGATCGAGGAGGATCATGCCGAGAAAGCTGAAGACGAAGAACCTGGCTCCACACCCTCCTCGAGATCGAGTGCCACAACTCGAGATCGACAAGACCTCGTAGAACAACCCGGAGTCGAGGAAAACCTGCCCGAGGAGACTGAGGAAGAGATTACTCGACCTGGCGCCCAGACACATTACTCGATGTCGACGAAGCAGTCGAAGACCATGTCTGAGCATGTCGAGAAGAGTTCCTCGACAACACCAGAAGGCCTAAGTCGATGACACACCCCTACTCGAGATCGAGGAGTTCTCCTCGAGATCGACGAGCGCTAAAGAGCCATGACCGAGCCATGTCGAGGACCACCTAGCCGAGACGACGAGACAAGCCCAGTCGACCAACAATTCTACTCGATCTCGACTAGCCTTACTCGAGATCGAGGAGGACTTCAGAAACCGCGTAACACGTTTTGGGGAGTTCTACTCGAATTGGGATTCCTTGGGCTCGAAGTTTGCCAAAGTCTATCCGATCTATCAAGATACATCATGAAAGGAGAAGATCTATCCATTGAAGACTTTTAGATATATTTCCCTATTTTAGATTTAATTCCTTTATTTCCATTTATTTATCATTAAGCTTTTTAGATATAGTTTTAGATATAGATAAAGATGTCTATCCTTGAGTAGCAAGGTTTAGAAGCCTATAAATAAAGCCCATGGGGCTGATTTCTACAATTCAATTTCAGAGAGAAGTAAGTAGGAGAAGTAGAGGGAGAGAGTGAGCGGCCGATTGGAGTTGTGAAGCGAGAGCGGAATTGGCTTCAAGCGGTTGTAAACTTTTGTTTATTTTAATGCAATTAGTTTTCTTTCAATCAATGATGTATGAGGTTGCAATGAAGCGCGAGTAGTCCACCCACTTCTAGGGTTGGGGCGAGCCCGACGATAGCCCTGCATGTTTGAGGTAAAGATCCGACCTTTATTGTGTTTTGAGCATCTACTACTTGTTATGTGTTTATTACCCATCTAATGGAGATCCATGCTAACAACTTGGATTGTAAACATAAAATCAGTAGAGACAATTAGGGTTTCTTGAAAGAGTTGTCTAATTGTTGGAAAAGGCGAAAGCTTGTCCTTTGATGCGATTCATATGATTATCTGTTTTATCCCTGCCTTATGCATGCTTGGTTATCGTTGTTGCAAACCCCAATCTTGGAAGTTCTTTTACATACAGTTTATTTCGAAGTCCCAAAGCCTTTGCCTTTACTTTATTTCTTTATTTCGTTTTTCTGCCCTTACTCGATCTCGACCAAGTCCGGTCGACCTCGAGTTACTGATATTCGATCTAGCATCGCTGTAGCTTCTCTGTACAGGTACTCGACAAGCCAAGCCGAAGTCGACAAGGGCCCTACTCGATATCGAGTAGCCTCTAGTCGAGATCGACCACTAGTGCCTGTGTCTGCTACTCTGCTCGACTAGTCCGATCTTCTGTCGACTAACTCTAGTCAAGATCGAGGAAATCTGTGGTCGACTTCCGTGAGATTTCTCCGCTGCCTAGGATCCGCTGACACGCTTTCTCGTGGATCGATCCTGACTTCCCGTTGCTTCATCAGGAGGAAGTCTTGTAATCATTTGCAAGGGACGGAATCTGGTTTGCTGTGATTTATTTATATTTTATATTTGCATTCTCGATTTCCTCCTATCAACAGTAACCAATAAACTTAAGCAAACATGTCAATTCTGCACCTCACTATGTATGTGTTTCACTCTCACTCATGTGTTTAGGGTTAAGAATTTCACGCTCAAAACTCAATCTTTGAAAGCTTAGCTACAAGAGACTTGCATCAGTGTTCTAACTCTCCACCGCTGGTGATTCCAGTGCCCGCAACACCGGGATAAAATTTGAGCCAAAGCCCGTCCCAAGCCCGGCCCGCGCCCGTGTTTGCCCGGGTCTACCTAAGACCTATATATAATGCCTATATAAAATATGCATTATCAGACGCCGGAATCATTTCAAGGATTTTCCCGAAATAGCAAGTTGCTTGAGGATGGATTTCCGAAAAACCTTTCAAATCGGGTAATTAAATAATTAATTAAATCTCGGTCTTTACATTGGGGTTGTACTTTGTTGTTTCAGTTTCAATGAAGGATTGAATTAGGCTATTCGAGCTGGAAGTTTGTGAATAATCTATGTGCACTATTCTCTCATGGAGTTGTTATGTTTAATGTGTTTCTTATGTCATATTAATTTACAATGTTTTGCTTATGTAGATTTTGGTTGTCTTCACCAAAATTCGTCCATTAGAATAAGAGAATGAACGTTCTAGTAAAATTTATGTGCAAATAATTAATATTGTTGTTGTAGAATTATATGACAGCATTCAATATTTATGACAGTAGGAGCTTTAAAATTATGAGATGTGAATATGTAATGTTCTCATTTTCATTTGTAATATCTTCGAATCAGAAAACTCAAACATAGTTCAATTTTGATTCTTGTACAAAGATTGATGCTTCTAATACAGTAGATAAAATTCAATGTATGTTAAGATTAAAGAATTGGTAGATGTCATGTTTATGACAGTGACAACAGCCTTGCCTAATATTATTGACACTAGTAGTGAAAGTAGGACAACAATTCGAATCAAGGAGGAAAAAAAGATGTGAAAAGAAAAACAGTAAAGCAGGTGATGTAAAGATGTGGGTTCGAATCCCACATAGGCTTATTTCTTTAATTCTAAAATAATAGTACCAAAAGGAAATAACTCACATAAGTAATCACAATAAAAATGTAGTTTGGAAAAAAAAAATTAGATTAAAAGAATGAAATGGCCGGTTTCTTTCCTAAAAAATAAAGTCAGATTAAAGAACCTGACTAGAGCTCTATTTAGATCAATATTTGCAGGCTAAATGTGATTCGAACCCACATTAATATGTAGAGCACATTACTCTATCATTTGAGCTAATAGGATAATATAAACAAACATGTATATGTCATCAATAGAAAGTTACTCAAAGCATGGTAGCATGAATCACTTCATATTAATAACTTAAATTTAGCTTTATGGATAGAGCTAGAAGAGAACATAGAAAGATAAAATAATCAACTCTTATATACAGAGTTTCTAATTTGATATACACCACCACTTCTATGTGCTATAAGCTATCAGCTATTCTTAGGATTTTATTATTTTGTTTTCTAAATTCAAATTATTATTTAATTCATGCAGATGTTTTATAATTTGTTCTTTATTAAACTAGAATTGTTTCTTTATATTGGATTAGCATTAGAAGTATATCTTCAAGCACACTGAGAACATGAATGATTTGTTCGTCCGATAACAAATAAAATATCCCTATTGATATTTCAAGTCAATCAAACTCTACCAGTCCTAAAAGTAGGGCTGATCAACCGGTCTAGACCGGACCGGAATGTCCGGTCCCGGTCCGATCCGATGGACCGGAATTTTCGGAAACTTGGATCGCGGATCGGACCGGGACCGATAAATATGGTCCCGGGTTTTCCGGTCCGCGGACCGTAAAGACCGTAGTTAATGTACTGTTTGCACTAATTAAAAAAAAACAGTTTTGCAATCTACACATCCAACAACCCTAAATCCTAATTCAAGTGAAAATACATGATCCCTGCATTCATCATTTCAATTTTCATCCATTGATTCATTAATCCCTTTCAAGAAAAATCACAAATTGACCAAATCCACAAAAAGTAAAATGGTACAACATAGATCTGAAAATCCATAAAAATACAAAACAAATTGAAACCTAGATCTAAAAAATTGAATCTGGAGTACAAATTGAAAAAAAATTAGAGACGCGATAGACTAAAATCGAAACCTAGATCCAAAATTCCCTAAAATCGGGATAAGATAGACCAAAATCGACATTACAAAGGTACAAATCGGGATGAGATAGACTAAAGAGAGGGGAGAGGGATCGGATGCCTACTGGTGATGGACGGCGAAGGTCGATGACTGATAGCTGAGCGGGACGAAGGGCGAGCGCGGTGGCGAAGGACGGCGGCCGGTGGCGAACTGGCAAGGGTGGTGGCGTCGTGGCGATGACCGGAAGAGAGAGGTCTAGGGGTGGTCGGTGGCGAACTGAACTGGACGGGGCGGTGGCGACAGGCGAGGGCGAGGGCGGTGGAGACTGGCGAGGGCGGTGGCGTAGGGCGAGGGTGGTGGCGATGGCGGCAGCAATGAAGGGTGGTGGCGATGGGCCGATGGCGGCAGTAGGTGGTGAACGAAGAGAGAAGGTTGGCAGTGGCGGCTATTGTGCCCAGGGAAAGAAAGGAAGGGATGAAGAAATGAAAATGGAACCCTGGAACGCGTATTCTTTACTGCCTTTTTTTTTTATTTCTTTTTTTTTTAATAATGTGGATTCCGGTCCAATTCCGGTCTGGTCCCGGGTTTGGACCGGAACCCGAAAATCCAAAAAACTTGGACCGTGGACCGGACCGTAATATCCCGGTCCGATCCAAAGACCGTAAATTCCGGTCTGGTCCCGGTCCGATTACGGTCCGATCCAAAAACCGTAAATTCCGGTCTGGTCCCGATCCGATTACGGTCCGATCCAAATTTTGCCCAGCCCTACCTAAAAGGCAATGTAAGGAAAAATCAACACCCTCCCTAAAACATATCCGTTACTAATCTCTCATAAAGTTAAATAGGTTGCCATAAATATTTGAAGAGTTCCATGAATATCATCATTTTCTATCATTTTACGGTTTTTACCCCTCCAAAGTCCGAACACATAAGGTGTGGTGAAAAGGGACGATGCTAATGATAGTGGAAGTTCATGAACTAATAACTTGTTGAGAAGCACAAATCAAGCAAATCACACAAAGTCTTATTTCTTACCTTGTGACCTTGTCAACATCTAATACTCTTTAATTAAAACAAATTCCAACATTTTGGAAGAACAAACTCTAGGAAATTAAATCACTGCAAAAAAAAAAAAAATAAGCGATAGTGCAATAAAGAAAACGAGTAGAGAACAAAACTTAGACAATTACTACCTCAAGCAATCACTACGTAATGTGTTGAATCAAATGAGAGAAATGAAAGTCCCAAATTCGATTGTAAAGAACAAAATCGCCCAAATTCGTTCGGAAAGAACAAATCACTCAAATTCGGATAAACAAAGCCCTAAATTTTGTAAGAGGGAAAAAACCCCAAATTGAATGGTATACACACCTGTCCATGCTCGCCGAAGTTGTTCTCCGGACATTTACGATCGTCGTCCCAAGTCATCGGTCGTCTTCTCTCCTCTTTTTCGTCTTTGAGGGAATCATCGTGTGTGAGGAAGATGAAAGACTTTTTTCTTTTTGATTTACTTTTTCTTTTTAAACAAAATATAACAGCATCCGTTAGATTTAACGGGGAGGAGATGACATAAAATTTACCCAAAACTCAGGAGTAGCATGCGAAATAGTTCAAACTTTTGCACATCGTGCGAAATATCGTTTACCTCAGGGGTATCCGGTGAAATTTTCATTTTTTTCAGAGAAATTAAGAATTCGAGGTTAGACATGCCTCAAACTTGAGAGGTCGAACGCTAACAAAAGACTGTCAAAACATACAACAGAATACATAAAAAGGTGCAATAGACCACGCAACACACACAATGAAAGACGAATCAAAGCAGACCTAACACTAGCAAGTTGGGGATGTAGACTATGGACGAAGTCAAGCACCATCGTGAAATAGCACCACTGGCCAACGATACGTACAAATCCCTGTAGGTAGTGAAGACGAACCTCCACGGAATGTTTCTGTACACAGAGTCGCCTCGTATACACTAACACGATCCCAACCAGTCCCGACTCCAAATTCCAGAACCCCAATGAAGAAGTAGATCGCCAAGAAACACCAAATGAAGACGCACACTGCTTGAGCAAAACGCACCAAGAAGAGCCGGTCGAAGTAGACACGGATTTTGGTCCTCATAAAAATGAGGGGTTTTCAAGCCTTACAAAGTAAGGGGTTAAACATCGTTTTTTTTTTATTAAGTAAGGATTCGAGATCAGATATATCCACTGTTCCAAAAAAGGCATGGGCCTCCGCCTAGACTCCGCCTAGACCCTTGAAGGTCCACCACCTTTGAGTTTAGCCGCCTAGACCCTTGAAGGTCACCCGCAAGGTCTTGGCGACCTTGTAGGTTTGACGAGTTAGTGAAAAAAACCATTTTGAGGTTTTAACTCCTAAAATCCCCACATGTCGATCTCTCTCTTAGTTCTCAACCTTCATACTCTCTCTTACTCTTGATCTCTCACTCGCATAGTCCTCTAACTCGCGACCTAACTCCCATTGTTAACGCATAAACTATTAATTAAAGTTTATTTGTTTATATATGTTATGAATTAAACTATATTGTTATATATATATATATATATATATATATATATATATATATATATACACGTATTGAATATGGCATAGGATTAAAAATACATCTCAAAATAGTAAATCCACCTAGACCCCGCCCAATCCGCCTAGAACCTTGACCATATCTAGCTGTTGAGCATCCGCCAAGCGTTTTTTGGAACATTGGATATACTTGAATCTCGATGGCTGACAAGTCGGTAGACGGACGACCGTCAAAGCATACAAGCGAAAACCGAAAAGATCGATGAAATACAACAAGTAGAAAAGCACCCTACAAAGATGAATCTAGGCAATACTTAAACTAGCTAGTTGGGGACGTATACTACGAACGAAGTCAAGCACCGTCTTGAAACAACACCGCTGGCTAGCAATACATTAGGAATCCCTATGGGAGTGAAGACAAACCTCTAGGAAGCTGCTTCCCGATCATATAGCCACCATGTACACACCACCTCGATCCTAGCCAGTCCCAACTCCGACTGCCAAAACCCCAACGAAGAAGAAGACCGCCTAAACGCAACAAAGAAAAGTCGTATGCTGCCCAATGAAATCGTACCTCGATAGGAGTGTTCATAATCGAGCATTCGACACGAATACACGAAACGGATCCGTGTCGGATACTTGGATATCTGACAAGAACCATTGAATCAAAGGCTGAGGTTTTTTTTCAAGTCTAAGTTTCTAAATACTGAGACATATATGTATGTAAATAAAATCTATAGATTCACAACCGTATATCTATGTAAATCAAAATTCACAATAATAGTTGCAAGTCTTGAATCCAAAAAATAAATTAATGGGTTGAAATTGAAATCCTTGAATGAGGCGTGCAATAATAATCACAAGGCTTGAAATGAAGCCTGAAACAATAATACAACTAGAAGAATTCATAATCGAAACCTTGTTCGAATTGCCTATACCGTGGAGATCGGAGTGAGGAGACGGTCGTTGGAACGCTAGAGATGAAGAATGGTGGTCATATCTGGAGACATCGAGATGATTGAAAGAGAGGCCAACAAATCGTTGGATCTGGAAACTCCGAGTCCGAGTCGCCTCGCCGTCCTTATTGCCTCTATGCGTACAACTCTTATCACCTTCAGATCTGAACACATTGAGTAGGGTTGTGCATAACCGATTATCCGACATGACACGACACGACATGAAATGTCGGATATATAAAACCGATAAAACTTAAAAGGCCGATCCAAAACACGATACAATTTTGTGTCGGATACCCGTATAACACGACATGATTTTTACAAAACCCTTTTTTTCTAAATTTGCGGTAGTACACTGTTCACTGTTGTACCCATTCTTGGAAAACCTTCTTCATGAATAATCCTTCCTATCAATCCAATTTTGGGGAAATCTCTACTGGACCACATATGTATTCACTTTTATCGGATCAACCCCTTCTTTCCCACCGAGGGCCGGATCTGAAGGGTGAGGCTGAGTGCCAATGAGCGTGTCCGGATCTGTAGATCTGAAGCAACCTCTTCCTTCCCATCGACGACCGGATCTGAAGGGCGAGGCTGAGTGATGACGAGCGTGGCCGGATTTGTAGATCTGAAGCACGAGCGCGGCCAGATCTGAAGGGCGATCCTAACGAGCGTGAGGAGAAGATGGCCGAGCCGTGGGCTGGCTAGGGCCAGGCAAGGCGACGAGTCGATCAGAGGGTATGTGAGATTGAAGAAGGGCGAGTCGAGCCTTGACCTAGACAGTAGACACGCGAGAGACGAGAATCAGTGAGAAAAAAAAAAATACTCCCTCCGTTAATTAAAACATGTCGTTTTAGACATTTGCATATTTTTTTAAGAAATCAAATAAAAGCAAACAAAAATACACTTATACCCCTAATTATTACTTTACTTTTTTCACTTTATTGAAAACTACAACTAACAAATATCTAATCATGACAAGGATAATTTTGGAAAGTGAACACCAAAATACAAAGAGTGCTCAAAAAAATAAAAAGGGGTTGGTAAATATGGGATTCGAACTCGAGTCTATAGGGCAACTTACACACGGGAGGAGTCACACCCAACCAACTAGACAAACAACACTTTGTGATTCTTTAGGATAGTTATAATATTTCTATTATCACCGAATATTAATATTTTTTTAAAAAAATATTATCGTGTCGTGTCGGATACCCTACAAGGGAAAAATGTCGATCTGAACACAACACGATTATTGTTGTGTTTTACCATTATAATCGTGTCGTATCTATATCATTTCGTGTTTGTTCGTATCGTTTTGTTGCGATTTCGTGTCGTGTCAACCGTGTCGTATTTTTCTGCACGACTCTAACATTGAGATGATTGAATTTTTGTGTGTGTGTGAGAGAGAGAGAGGGGGGGGAGAGGGGGAGATAGAGGAGGAGGAGGAGGAGGCGCACAAACGTTCTTCAAGTCTGAGAGAGAGAGGAGGCGCACTATCCTTTTCATTCACCACTTCATATTACCTTTATATTAGGGTTTAAAAAGTAGCAAAATTTCTTTTATAAAAAAACAACTTTTAAGTTAAAAGGCATAATTAGACCTGGGCAAACGCGGTTATCGTTTTTGTGTATCCGACATATCGTGTCGTGTCGTGTCGGATACCCGGTTATGCACAGCTCTAGCCATCTCCATCGGCGCCATGCGGTAATGAACTCTCAAAATGGGATTGGTGCCCGACTCTAACTCAACCGCAAAGTCGACCTCTCTCGACGAAGGAAGTCCTGGCAGCTCCTCGGGAAACACATCTGCAAACTCTCTGACGATGGGAACATTTGACAAGCTGAAGTGTACGCGATCCACCTCTAAAGCGTAAAACCAATACCCGATGTAACCCTGATCAAGGAGGCTAGCGGCTCTGACTGCGCTAATGAGCACCCCGTTCCTTTTGGGGTCTGACGGAGGGGAAACGTCGTTAGATTTCACCTCGCCAAAGAAATAATAACCTAAACAAATAAACTAACTAGACACCTAGTATAGCGCATAAGTAAGGAGTCGAACCCACAGAGAAACAAGTATTTCTATTGCAATGCGTACTTATCAATTTGCAAATAAAGAGAAGATATGAATGAAAATAAGTAATAAAAGAATATTTGAGAAGTATGATGAATGTTAGTAAGAGCGAATAAAAGATAGAAGAAGAGTGTGGTTTCATTTACAATTTGCAACAATGATTGGTTTTATTCGATCCTTGACTCAATTTCCAATTATTCAATCTCAATTTATTATTCCGATTTTGGTTTATAGGGATTGACATTCCTCGCGGAGATGACAATCCTTAATTATCGGCAGAAAGGTCGCCCAAACTGTTATTGCCCTAAAATCAAGATCATCCTCGTGAAATCACTCAATTATGCTTGCTACGAAAAGTTCTAATTATTCTCGCAAATGAATTGAAACCCTATCATGATGCAATTCTACAAAGATGCGAATCAAAGTAAAGCTAACAACATAAATCAGCGCAAGGACAATGAAATAAACATGGGAATAATATAGAAATCAAGTCTCACGATTCACGAACCAAGTCTTGAATTGAAGACAAAACCACGAGAAACCTTGGTATTCATGACGTACCTTGGATCTCTCAACCTCAAATCCTCTAAAACATTCTTAATAAAAAAAAAGTGGTGAATTGTTAGTGAATGAAAGCTATTGAAATTAACCTAATATAGGCCTCCTCACGTCCGCCAAACCCTAGAATAAGTGAAGATAAAAGTTCCTATAAAGATATATTAGGCCGCATAATGAAAATTCGGATCTGACGAGGACGGCTGGCCCCGTGGATTTGGCGGCGGGTGCCGCTCTTATAGTCCTGACAATTTCGCCAGACTGAACTTGTAACGCACTTTCTGGAGTCATCCTTTGTCCGATTGACGCATATGAATATGCGTTGGCAAGCTCTTTCCAAGCACTACGATTCTCAAGAAGACCTCAGAAGCTAATTCCAACTTCTTAGAACCTTAAAGATGGGATTTATCCATGTTCTCCATTTCCGCTTTTGTTCCTTAGCTCTCCTTTGTCCATTTGCTCCATTCTTTCTCCACCTTTCGAGGCCGGATCTTATAACTTACAAATAAATACTAGAAACTGTAGATTCCGCAATTCGATTACCAAATGACCAAGAATATGAATAAGCTTATTAAACATGCAATAAGAATACCTAATACACATAAGACCACCTATAAATGACCCTATAAAATATGCATTATCAGGGTCGCTCCCCCAAACCTGATGATCAGTCTCGTCATCTGCCAAGATCGACACAGTCCTCGTCCGCAGGTTGATCTCTCCATAGTTGTCCTTGAAATCTATGCCCAGAATGAGATCTTCCAAAGTCAGCGAGATGACAATAAGGTCAGTTGGCCACTCTCGCGCATTTATATGGATAGGGCACCCTAAGATCTCTGGACTCATCCTAATCTTGGCCTCATACGGCAGACCAGTAGTAAGGAGTGAACCACTCGTGTAGCTCAAGCTCAGCCTGGCAATGCACGTCTCTGTTATGAAGCAGTGAGTAGCACTAGTGTCAAACAATATAGTCAAGTACTCATAATGGAAAAGTAAAGTACCTACGGAAGTAGGGGCTGAAAGGTCATCAACTCTCATCTGAAATACTTGAGGCAGTGGGGGTAATGTTGGTCCTTGGCCTCCGGAACTCTAGCCACGATCATACCCAGACCCTGATGGTCCTGCAGATGACAAGCCTCTACCCTGACCTTGTCCTGACGACCCTCTTCCTCCTCGACCATAACCTCTACCTCCTCGACCTCTACCAGAAGCATCTCCCCGCCCCTGGGGATTTGTCGAAGTGGCGGTTGAGGAGCCGCAGGGAGTCTTGTGGTTGTGCAGTCGGCGGGGCTCCACAACTCTAGGGACAACGGGCAGGTCTGTGTTCCATGTTGCCGCAAGTAAAACAAATAGTCGAACGATCTGGGCATGAAGCAACATAGTGACCTCTCTCAAAGCGTCCATGGCAAGTGATACTCCTCACTCGCGCATCTCCTCCATAAGCAGCCTGAACTGGTGGCGGAAGTGCTCTCGGTGCAACTTCATGATATCCTAATCTAAAGCATCCTCTCCTCAATCGGATGATGAAAGTGTCAGAGTGAATAATCCTCGTTGGGGTTGCCTTTGCTATCATTAGAATATATATATATATATATATATATATATATATATATAGGAGTACAAGATAGTTAACCCTAATTACAAATGGGTAATTGGGCCTATACAAATATTCTATCTAATATACCCTCTCAGTCGAAACAGGAGGGCAGAGAATAGTGAGATTGGATCTAAAATCAAGAAATAAATGGCGAGTCAATCCCTTGGTGAATATGTCTGCATACTGATACGGGGAGGGGACATGTAGGACACGCACGTGTCCCATAGCGAATTTCTCACGAACAAAGTGGATCTTTACATGCTTGGTTCACTGATGGTGAACCGGGTTGTGACCAAGGTAAGTAGTGCTAACATTGTCTATATACATAACAAACCCTTGACTGAGCGGACAATGGAGCTCAAGTAATAGGTTGCGAAGCCAGGCACACTCAGCGACAACATTGGCAACACCGCGATATGCCGCTTCAGCACTAGACCAAGAAACCACATGTTGGCGCTTAGAAGACCAAGAGATGGGAGAGTCATTGAGGAACACATAATATCATGACGTAGACCGTCTGGTGTCCGGACAACTAGCACAATCAGCATCCGTGTAAGCAACCATGGAGAGAGGTGAAGCTGATGGGGTAATAGTGATACCAAGAGAAGTAGTACCCTGAACATACTTGATAATGCGCTTAAGAGCAGCAAAGTGAGACTCTCTAGGGTCATGCATAAATAGACAGACTTGCTGAACAACATAGCTAATATCAGGACGAGTAAATGTCAAGTACTGTAAAGCACCAGTAAGGCTACGGTACAAAGTCGGATCAGACACGGGCGGACCCGCAGCCTGGGCCAGTTTGGCAGTGGTCTCAACAGGTGTTGCAGCAGGCTTACAGTTAGCCATGTTAGCGTTGGCAATAATTTCCTTGGCATATTTCTCCTGTGCGAGAAACAAACTAGATGCAGATCGAGATGCAGAGACTCCCAAAAAGAAGCTGAGAGGCTCGACTCTCGAGATCAGACATAGCAAACTCCTTGCTGAGTTGAGTAACAATGGCAACCCGAAGAGTCTCTGAAGATGCAGTAAGGCTGATCTCATCAAAATATAACAATAAATAAGCAATCTGATTACCTTGGCGAAAGACAAACAAGGAGAAGTCGCTCTTGCTACTGACGAAGCCAAGCATGTGCAGGTAAGTAGCAAAGCGAAGATACCACGTCCGAGGTGCCTGTTTAAGGCCATACAAAGACTTCTGCAAGAGACAAACATGGCCTGGTTTGGTCATGTCAGCAAAACTAAGCAGTTGGAACATGTACACTGTCTCATGCAGATGACCATGAAGAAATGCGTTCTTGACATCAAGGTGATGAATAGGCCAATCCCTAGAGATAGCGAGATGTAGGACGGTATGGGTGGTAGCTGGTTTGACAACCAGACTAAAAGTGACATCACAATCGACCCCCACCTGCAGAGAGTTCCCATTGGCGACCAGTCGTGCCTTATAGCGCTCAAGAGATCCGTCAGAGCGAAACTTGTGCCGAAAAAGCCACATGCACCGCACAATGTTGGCCCCAAGAGGCCGAGGAACCAAGACCCAAGTGTTGTTGCTAATAAGAGCCTTGTACTCATCGAGCATGACAACATTCCAATTGGGGTCTAAGGCGGCTGTTTTGTAGGAGGTAGGGATGGCCGATAGGTGAGAAACGGAGAGGTCAAAAACTTGTTTGGGGCAAGAGATGCCACTCATGCTCCGAGTTTGGATCTGGTTGACCGGCTGTGTGGGGTTAGGCGACAGGATAGGGGTTGCAGCTGATGGGACAGAGACTTGAGGTGATGGGACGAGGGCCACAAGGGGCTGGACGGGGGCAGGAGGTGGAAGGATAGGTTGCGGTGGGGGGGGTTGGGTGCCCGGGCCGAAGATGTAATAGCATTCGGAGAGGAAGTGGGATATAGTTGATGAAGAAGGTGGGGTGTAGGGTAGTCATCAGAAGGGGGCGGGGTGTTTGGGGATGTAAGGGGACTAGAAAAAGGGATTGTGGTCTCATCAAAGGTGACATGGCGAGAGAAGATGACATGTTTGGTAATGGGATCAAAACACCTATACCCTCTATGATTGGAGGGGTAGCCGAGGAAAACACAAGGTGTGGATCGAGGAGCAAGTTTTTGAGGGGCAACAAATGCTTGGTTGGGGTAACACTGGCAGCCAAACACACGGAGGTGGTCGTATTTAGGAGTGACTCGAAATAATATCTCAACAAGGCACCAATTATGGATGGTTGTGGAAGGAGTGATGTCGATAAGATAGCATGCCGATTCAATAGCATATGGTCAATACTGCAGGGGGGTATGCCCATGGATAAGGAGAGTCCTCATGTAAGTGGTAAGGGTGCGAATGCTCCATTCGGCTGTCCCATTCTGGGAGGAGGTGTGGGGACAAGAGAAGCGGAATTGAATGCCATGAGTAGCGAAGAAGGATGTAAGGGCATTGTTGTTAAACTCACCGCCCATGTCACATTAAAAGGATTTAATGTGGAGGTTGAATTGGGTGCGGACGAAGCTATGGAAGATCATAAGGTGTGGAACAACTTCAGATTTGTACTTTAGGGGAAACACCCAAAAATAATGAGAGAATGCATCAACCAGAACAACTGCATAGCGGAAACCATCATGAGTGATAATAGGAGATGTCCATTGATCACCATGAATGATGTCAAATGGAGCGTGCACCTGAGTATAAGACGTGGCAAAGGGCAATCTAGTGTGTTTGCCAAGTTGGCACGTTGGGCAACTAGTGGAGGGAGGGGCTTTATTGCAGGGAATAAGCATGGACCTGAGAGACTCGAAAGCCGGGGAGCCTGGATGACTAAGACGGGCATGCCAGAGAGATGTCAAAAGAGCAACTGCTGATAGATTGGTTGCTGCAAGGAAGGTGATAGGATGAAGGTTATTGGTGAGAGGATATAGGTCTTCAACGCTATTACATCTCATGAGCGGGGCCCTAGTTTTGAAGTCTTTGACAGCAAACCCAAAGTGGTCAAACTCAATGGAGATATTATTGTCTGTGATGAGGCGACGGATGGACACAAGGTTCTTTATTAAGCCGGGGGAGACGATGATGTTGTTAAGGCTTAGGTTGGTGGTAGGGGTTGGTAATGTAGTTTTCCCAAGACCCAAGGTAGGAATGCGTTCACCATTGCCAACAATAATGGATGTGGAAAGGCTCTTAGAAGTAGGGACAGAAATTATACCTGGGTTGTGCGACATGTGCGCAGTAGCTCCGCTATCCATGTACCAATTCGGATCGGCAGTTGACACGCCTGCAGGTGTCATGATGGTTGGCTACCTGTGTCGAGACGAGGACGATGATCCCGCTGCTAGGGCCTGATCCAGATGGTGCGGAGAGGGCCCAAGGAGTCCCTGCTGGCTCGGGTATGGTCGCGTTGGAGAGGCGTACGGGGGAGGCGGAAGGGTATAGGCCGGGTAGCCCTGGGTAAGGGCTCCAATAGGAGAATACCCCCTCTGTAAATGACTTGAAGAGGCGATAACCTCGATGGGAGGCTGTTGTGGATTGTAGAAAGCCATAATCGTTGTCGATCGAAAAGTGGGAATGAAACTGAAATGAAAGAAATTTAGGGGTGACCTCTCGGTTTTTTTTAAGCAAACAGGTGGGGGCTGGGTTTTGCAAATCTTTCAAAGGCGGGGGAATGGCTGTCGGTGGCGGCGGGGTGCGTACAGGCCGGGGCTGAGGTGCTCGAATCTCGTCGGTGGTGTACAGTGTCGGCGAGGTCGGGCGAGAGAGAAGGCCAGATAGAGGGACTCTGGGGAGAGGAGAGGAGAGCGGTGGCTTCGAGGCCGGGTCTGGGCAAACTCGTCTGCAGGAGGCGGATCTGGGCGGGAAGTCGAGGTCGGATCTGTGCAGCCCTGCAGGGCGGTGGTAGTGGCTACGTGTTCGGCGTTGTGGTGGTGTGCAAAGGTCGGGGGTGTCCGGAAACAAGTCTCTCTGTGAGACTGAGATCGTGAGAGATCGTGAGATTGAGAGGGATGGAGAGACGAGAGATCGAGAGGGAGGTCGGAGCGAGAGGATGACCGGAGGGGAGGTCATGTGACGGCAGTAGGCAGGGAGGAAGAGGATGGCCGGCAGTGGTAGCGGATTAGGTGGGGGAGGGATCGGAAAAAAAAATATGGTTAATTTGGATGAAACCCTAAAGGCTCAGATACCATGTCAGAGTGAATAATCCCCGTTGGGGTTGCATTCGCTATCATTAGAATATATATAGGAGTACAAGATAGTTAACCCTAATTACAAATGGGTAATTGGGCCTCTACATATCTTTTATATATTCTATCTAACAGAAAGTAGTTATTCATTCATTGTCTGATCAAGTGTGATCCCTACGACCCTATCCCCACAACCGCCGTAGCTCCGCCACTAGGCCTAATTATGTGTTGGCATAAGTATTAAAAAGGGAAATTTTTATAAAACCACCCCTTAAATATGAGTGTTTTCAATTAATCACCCCTTAAATTCAAAATTACAGAAAACCACCCTTTAAATGGTTTTTACTTACAACTCACCACCCCTTCATCTATTTTCATTAATTTATCATTAAATATATTATATTTTAATGTCTTTAAACTTAAATTTGATTATAAATATATTCAAAATTTGAATTTAAGGGATCGATTATATAGTTAAATTGCATGTACAAGTGAATAAGAAGATAAATAGAGCCAAGCTAATATATTTGTCGAATTTCAAAGATAAATAAACATATTAAAACTTGTAGAGATAAAAATTATTAGTAATAAAATTACAATGATAATATAGTAATTAAAAAATATATTAAAAATAAGTCTCGTGCGTGGTACGGGCATGCTCACTAGTATTTGTTAACAATTAGGGTTAATTCAAAACATTGAATTCAATTTAACATAGCTACTGGGCTTAACTTAAATTTATTTCCTTTAATTATTTTTTTCTCCTTCTTTTATCTTTTCAAACCAATTACATTTTTTCTTTTATTTTTATCACATTTACTATATATATATCTTAAAATAAAAGAGTTTTAGCCTATATGATATCCCTACTTTTTAATCTCTTTAAATCAATCTATTTTTTCATTTAATTTTTCTTCTTCTTCCCTTTAAACCAATCGCATTTTTTTATTTTTAATATATTTACTGACTATTAGGCTTAATTCAAAATATTATATTTAATATAATCTAATGCTTACTATTAATCTACATGTAAATATATATATTATAAATATCTAATCTATATATACTACTTAATATATATATATATATATATATATATATATATATATATATATATATATATATATATATATATATATATATATATATATATATATATATATATATATAATCCTTTCTAATGATATGACATAACTAATATCATTTTAGATAACTGTTATACCATATCACATTTCAAAAAAGTTACAATGATATTATTTTTTTACTAAGTGATTTAAATATACATATTTATGTATTATACTTTTACATGATGTTTTTTAAAAAATATTTTTTTGAGATATTTATAAAATACATTTTTGGTAAAGATTTTAATGAATTTTATCTTAACATTTATAAATATTTTATAATATTATTTTTTATATTATCAAAATTTTAGTTTGAAAAATCGCGCCATTGCGCGAGAATTGTACTAGTTTGAATTTAAGGGATCGATTATATTTTAGTGATCATTTTGTTTATTTTAAAAAAATAATAATAAATAGTTAATAATTTTCAACTTAAAGTATGAGTTTGATCCCTTTTTTTTTTGTTATATGTAACTTTTTTTCTTTAAATTTTCCCAAATTTAAAAAAAAATAGGTTATCAATTAATCATATAACTTAAATATAATTATTAAGATAATAATTGTAGCATATATTTATTATTGTCTTTTAAAAATAAATAAAATTATGCCTAAAATATAATCGATCCCTTAAATTAAAATTTTGAATATATTTATAATCAAATTTAAGTTTAAAAATATTAAAATATAATATATTTAATGATAAATTAATGAAAATAGATGAAGGGGTGATGAGTTGTAAGTAAAAAAACCATTTCAAATGGTGGTTTTCTGTAATTTTGAATTTAATGGGTGGTTAAGTAAAAACACCCATATTTAAGGGGTGGTTTTCTGTAAATTTCCCTATTAAAAAAGACACTTTAGGAATAAATGACACTCTACGTCCAGCTTTCATACTACGTGGTTGGTGAAGGTGGGACATAATTGGTGGATGGATATTGAATGCAGTCAAAACCTGAGCCAAGCCGCCCAAGCGAGAGGGTGCAAACAACGTGCAATACGTACATTGCAATTCGCAAAAGAAATCAAAGCCACTTAAAAAATCAAAAGCTACATACAGTAGAATTCAACTAGTCTCCAATAATTGTATATCTTCTATATTTTGACAACAATTCTACAACTTCTAGAATTCAAGTGTAGAATTCAAGTGTACCCATGGCCATAACACTTGCGCCTTCAATTAGATATCTTACTTTGACTAGAGCCTTTTTTTAAACATTCTTTTTTATTCAATGTACATGTGCATTGGCTTTTTCTAACGAGCATACATTAAGCAACTTATAAAAAGAAAGATTTCTCCTTTTTTTTTAAAAAAAAAAAGCGATATAATTTTTTTTATTCCAATATATAATTTTTAGAATAAATGTATTGAAATTAGAGATGTCTAATATCTGTTCATTAAAAAAACCATGATCTAAAAAATCGATTAATAATGAAATAGAAAAAATAAATAAAGTTATTCATATGAGCTGCTTCACTCACTACTACAAAAATGACTTAAGGTGGACCATCAGAAACCAAATTATATTTAACGATGTCAATTACACAGATCGACGAAAACAAGAGATATATTTACGACAACAACTACAACAACTAAAGGATTCTAACAAATTGTATTAGGAAGAGATGGAATCAAAAGATACACAAATGCTCACTTTGTAATAGTGAATATGAGAATGCCACCCACTTGTTCATCAATTGCAGCTTTGCTAGACAACTCACCCAAAACTATGAAAAGGCAAGTGGAAAAAAGCTGATTCTTAAAGAAGATTACAATGAAGATATTAAGGACATCCTTCAATAAAAAAATAATAATAACAAATCAGCGACAAAGGAATTAGGATTTACTATGGCAATCAATTTGGGATGCCAGAAATAGTTACATAGTCAAAAATCAAAAGCTAAATTCAACAATCAACATAGCCTTTGAGATAATCTCAAACATAAAATGTTGGAATTCAGAAATGGAGGTGGAAAACAAAGCTACCACACGCAGTATTAATACCAAGATTAAGTGGACTAAACCACCGAGCAATATCTATAAAGTTAATATAGATGGCTCGGTTAAGCCCACGGGCTCTTGCCAAGTGGGAGGAGTCATTCGTGACTCTGAGAGCGGTTTAATAGATGTATTCTTCCAAAATACATCTACAGGTACAATTTTACATACAGAGGCAGAAGCAATCATTGTAGGCATCCAGCATGCAAGAAGTAAAGGGATCCGGAAGGCTATCATTGAAAGTGAAAACCAGACTATTATCAAAGCTATAAGCAAGGAGATCATTACTCCATGGGAAGTCATCCATCAAGCAGAGAAGATCATCATTATGGCTCAAGAGTTCGAGTTTATACAATTTAAACATTGTTATAGAGAAGCCAACCATGTAGCTGACTTCGTAGCTAGAAAAGGTATCGATTGTATTAGATCTACATCTCCTCTTACTAAGGAGCTGTACACCATCATCCTAAGGGATGATCCTGGTTGTTTGTTACGTTTATCGTAGAAAACTCCAACTGTTTGCATACTGTAAAAAAAAAAAAAGATACGCAAGCACAAACAACCCCAAGACGTAGGAGAAATCTTAGATGGACCAAACCTGCAGCTAGAGCTTTCAAGATCAATTTTGAGGGCTCCAAGCTACCATCGGGTGAAGCTACTGCTGGTTTTGTCATACGCAATCACCTCGGCGTTGTCAAAGCATCTGGCGCTTCCGTTTGTGGATCCGTTTCAGCCTTGATGGCAGAAGCCCTTGCACTCCACTCTAGCCTGATCGTTGCTAGAGATTTGGACTACCAACAGATTGAAATTGAAGGTGATAGTCTCATGGTGATCAATTCAGTCTCTGGTGTGTAGCGTTGTCCCTGGAAGATTGAGATGATCGTCTTGGACACTCAGGATCTTCTACAATGCTTCGAGGAATTCACCTGTCGGCATGTTTTTTGTGAAGTGAATCAAGTGGCGGATTTGGTGGCTAGACTCAGGCATACGATGGACCTTGAAGCTCTCTCTTCACATCGGGAGTTTCTTGTCCTCGTCCGAAAGGACGCGATTAGGTGGTGGGTCAGCAGGGTCTAACATCACCCAAAATCTCATCTTGTATCGAAAAATAAATGACTTAAGGCAACATTTTACGAGATACGAATTATACACTGTGGATAATATATATAGGGGTGTGCTCCGGTGAAAAACAAAATTGCGGTAAAAACCTGTGAAGACCGGCTTTTTAGCCCGGTTCACTAGCTTTATAACCCGGTTCTGAATATAGAACCGATCTATAAAGTCACATATTTTAGCCAGGTTTTGAATAAAACCGAGCTATAAAGTCACTGTGTAATTTTAAAACACGAGTTTTTAGCACGATTTTTAAGCTTGATCGAAATATAAAGTCACGTGTTATTTTAAAACTAGAGTTTTTAGCATGGTTTTTAGGTTGAACCGAGTTGTAAAGTCATTGTATGATTGAGGTTTTTAGCACAAATTTCAAATAAATCAAGCTATAAAGTAGTCATCACGGTTTTTACCACAATTTGTGGTTTTCACTAGAGTCAATCCGTATATATATATATAGGGGTGCACTCCGGTGAAAACCAAATTGCGGTAAAAACCTATGAGGACCATCTTTTTAGCCCGGTTAACTTGCTTTAGAGCCCGGTTATGAATAGAATCGATCTATAAAGTCACAAATTTTAGTCCGGTTCTGAATAAAACCGAGCTAGAAAGTCACTATGTAATTTTCAAACATGAGTTTTTTAGCACGATTTTTAGGCTTGACCGAACTATAAAGTCATGTGTTATTTTAAAACTGGAGTTTTTAGCACGGTTTTTAGGTTGAACCGGCTTGTAAAGTCACCGTGTGATTGAGGTTTTTAGCACAAGTTTCAAATAAACCAAGCTATAAAGTAGTCCTCAAGGTTTTTATCCTAATTTTTGGTTTTCACCGGAGTCAATTCCTATATATATATCTAATGAGAAGTGACATTTCGGTGAGAAGATGAGAAGTAAGCCTTATACCCTTTTGATTAAAATAATTTTTTTATATGGATATAGGGGACATATCTAATGAGAAATATATCAATTTTTTAAAAAAAATTTATTTTTTACGCTATTTATCTAGATGGTGATTTAAGGTTCATTTTAGGGTTTTTATGCTAATTTAAATTAGTTTTTTCATTCATCATCTAAAAAGTAGCATAAAAAATAATTTTAAAAAAAACATTGATATATTTATCATTAGATATGTCCCCTATATCCATATAAAAAAAATTATTTTAATCTACAGGGTATAAGGCTTACTTCTCATCGAAATGTCACTTCTCATTAGATATCTCCCCCATATATATATATATAGATAGAGAGAGAGAGAGTGTATATATATATATATAGAGAGAGAGAGAGAGAGAGAGAGAGAGATATGATGGTTCATTGGTTCCGCTACAAACACCTCTTACCTTTTTTTTTTACAGTAGGCGAAAAATAGGTGAGCCTTACGAAGTAAGGCGCCACCATGATCATCTGACCGGATGATGTTACAGAGATCCCTAAGAATAGGGAGATTACAAAGAGTACAGTTGTCTCTAGATCTAGCTATGAAGTCTGCTGCCTTGTTAGCTTCTCTGTAGCAGTGTCTGATGTGTTCCAACCCCCGTAGGATACGACTCCGACGTCGCGTTAATAAAGCATTTATTATTATATCAACTTATTTCTATTTTTAGTATTGTTTCTTAATAAGAGGTGTAGACTTACATTACATAGTAAGTCCAACCCGTTAGCCAATTAGGCCCATTAGTAATTAGGGTTTTATTAGTTTTCTTTAAATACGCTATTAGGGTTAATGTTTATTCTTACGTCAAATTTAGAGGATTGCAGAGAGTTGAGTTGATACTCCCCTTTCCTCCCCGACGTCAAACCCTAATTTCTCTTGCGGTCGCGACTTGTCAACTTCAAATTCCAATTGAAAAGTGTGGTGGAAGCAAAAGCCGAATTTGCTTAATTAATCACCCAGAGCTATTTAATTGAACTTTCACATGCAGTTCGATTGCATTATACGCACGAACACGGTGGATCGGGGAAGCAGGTAGACGTTGGTGCGACGTTTGGTGGTGAAGAGCGGAGCAGTGATAGCAGCAGAAATTAGGACGAATCTCTTCCAAGTAAGGATGAGATCCCGATCTTCAATCAATTCAAGCGAGAAACTTTGATTGAAGATCCAACGAATTCAGCAGTAAACAGTAGCAAATTGAAAGATAGGGTTTGTGACGTCAGGGAGGAAAGGGGGAGTTTCAACTCAACGCTCTTCAATTCCTCTAAATTTGATGTAAGAATAAACATTAACCCTAATAGCATATTTAAAGAAAACTAATAAAACCCTAATTACTAATGGGCCTAATTGGCTAACGGGTTGGACTTACTATGTAGAGTAAGTCCACACCTCTTATTAATAAACAATACTAAAAATTGAATTAAGTTGATATAATAATAAATGCTTTATTAACGCGACGTCGGAGTCGTATCCTACGGGGGCTGGAACACATTAGTGTCTAAACTCAATGTTGTCAAAGTTAGCACTAAGATTCTTGATTAGCTCCACTTCCCATGATATTTCCCATCTGCAATGATACTTATCATTAATCGTCTTGATCACTTCCAGGCAATCTCCTTCCACTATGAATCTCCTTAGGCCTCTTGCTATGGCTAAGTTTATACCTGCACAAACTGCGTCAGCTTCTGTTTGGATAACAGATGTGGCTGCCGTTTCCAACCGAAGGATATCAATCACTGAACCATAATGGTCCCTAATAATGACCCCCACATGGCATTCGCCTGTGGGTTTTAGCGAGTCATCCACGTTAATTTTGTAGATAGCCCTAGGTGGTTTAGTCTATTTAGAGTTTCTTTTCCTTCTAGCACTATGGTTGGCTTGAGAAGAGGATTGTTTATTTGCAGTTTGCCAGTCCGTACGATCGAATAAAATTCTGCTTGGTAAATGATGAGATGTGGTTGGCTTCTTGTTTCTGAAAATCAAGTCATTTCTTGATTCCCAGATTTTTTGCCATATAAAACAGAGTTCTTCAATGTCCTTCTTTTTTTGATTTATAGTTAGGAGGTCTTTTATATTGTTACAGTGGGTAGGTATTAGTGTCTTGTTTTTACCTACCAGCTGCCCGTGGGAGGCAATGATAGCCCTCGTGAACGGACAAGGGATAAAGAGGTGGTCATTGTCTTCATTATTATTATTGCAGAAGCAACAACTTGACGGGACCCTATTGAAGTATCTATTTAGTCTATTTTTTGTGGCAAGGCTGTCGGTGATTATTTTCCAAAGGAGATTCTTAACTCTAGGGGGGGTGCTTAGTTTCCAAATCCATTTGTAATCGTCCGAATGGTTGTTGTTGCTAGTCATAATTTGTCTCACCGATTTAGTTGTAAATTGACCATTGGGGTTGTATTTCCATATTAATTTATCAGGGGTATTCCAAAGTGGGACTCTGATTTTTATTATTTTTGAAACAATGTTGTTGGGGAAGATCTCATGTAATAGAGGGATATTCCACTGTTTGTTAGTTTTAAGAAGATGGGTTACCTTAAGATCGGGATCAAAGTACTGCTGGAAGTTCACTAAATTTTGATCTGGTACCCAAGGGTCTTTCCAGACATTTATTGATTCACCGTTTCCTATTAGCCATAGTAGTCCCTGGGAGAATCTCTCTCGGAGGTTAAGAAGTCTCCCAAGTTGCCAAGAACTATTCTGCGTGGATTTTTCCATTAATCCTTCTTGCTGAAGATATTTTTCTTTTATAACTTTTACCCAAATGTTATTCGGTTCATGAATGATTTTCCATAAGAGTTTCATTTGAAGACTTATGTTCATTTCTTCAGCCAGTTTTAGCCCAAGACCACCTTGTTCTTTTGGTTTACAGATCTTATCCCAGCTAATTAAAGGGGTGTACTTTTTTTTAATGTAGTTAGTTCCAGAAGAAGTTCTTTTGAACTTGGTCAATTTCGTTTAAAATTCCTTTAGGGAGGAGAATATTCTGCATCAAATAATTAGTCTTGGAGCTTAAATTTACTTGGATTAAAGTTGCACGACCAGCCTGGGTGAGAGAAGAGGTCTTCCATTTGGGTAATTATTTTTTAAGGCCTTGAACAGCCTCATTAAAGACTTTATTTTTAATTCTTCCTCTGACCAAAGGTATACCTAGATATTTTTCTAGAGTTTTAGATATAGGAATATTCATATCTCGAGTTAAGGAGTTGGCCAGATTTGAGCTAATGTTTCCTGAGACTTGCAAAGACCTCTTGTTGTAGTTTATAGTTAGTCCTGAGAGGTTTGAGAAATTGTTGAGGATGTTTTTGATAGTGTGAAGACTTTTGTGAGAAGCTCTGGAGAAAATAATTGTGTCATCTGCAAAAGTAAGAAAGGGGATGCTGGTACCATTTTTTGTGAGCTTGATTCCAATGAGAGCATCATTGTAGCTCGCTTCCTCGATTAATTCTCTGACTAGGTTCTCCATGACTAAGATAAAGATATAGGGAGCAAGGGGGTCTCCTTGCCTAATCCCCCTTCCTGGTTTGAATGGGGTTCCGGGGCAATTGTTCACTAGGATTGAGAAGGTGGTCGTAGTAATACAGTTCATGACCCAATTGATCCATTGTGGGACGAAGCCAAATTTGGTGAGAGTTGCTCTTATATAGTCCCAATTGATTTTATCGTAGGCCTTTTCCATGTCTAGTTTAAGGGCCATCCAGCCTTTTTTTCCTTTTTGTTTGTGGAAGTTATGAAAAATTTCATGTGCTATAAGGGTGTTGTCCTGATTGATCTTCCTTCAATAAAGGCACCTTGAAAGGGATTGATTAATTTATTTAAGATTGGTTTGAGCCGGTTAGCTATGATCTTAGTTATGATTTTATACATGGTGTTGCATAGGCTGATAGGCCTATAGTGATTGATCTTAGTTATGATCTTAGTTATGATTTTAAATCTCACGGACAGAGCAGCAGAAAGACAGAAAGAAACAGAAATAAAAGCAGAAAATAACAAACAAAAGCAAAGATCAAAACAAAGCAAGACATAAAGTAAAGCAAAGCGGAAACAAAAGCGAGGACACAGAAGCTACTCGATCTCGACAAACAGCTCCTCGAGATCGACAAGAAACAGCAAAACAGAAACTTGAAATCGACGACAACAGAGAAAACTTCAACTCGACCTAGACAAGTCCTACTCGAGATCGACAAAGGTTGTACTCGATCTCGACAAAGCTCTTCTCTATGTCGACAAGAATGCAGAAAATATAAATTCACAGATTTCGAACACTACTCAGAATTTTGACGGAAATAAACTCAATATGCTAAAAGACTTCCAAAGCCAGGGTTTCAACACCACAACGATAACCATGTAAAGTAACACACAAAGGCACAAAAGATCATGCTTTCCATCAAATAACTTTTGTCATTAACAAATAGGCATATAGAGGCTTTCGCATAAACCCTAATTGTTACTAACCCTTTTTCACATAATTAACCCAAGTTGCATTAAGATCACTTTCGCTTCAATAACAGAAATAAGGATCACCTTCAACTCTCGCAAAAGAATCATGCTCATAGGGATAGAAGATGAATTGCACAAAAAGATCTGACCTTTATCGCATCGCCTCACATGGCCACCGTCGGGCTCACCCCAGCCCCAGAAGTGGGTGGACTACTCACGCCTCATCGCAATCGCAGACATTGAATGAAAAGAAATTACTTGCATAAAACTATATTCAAAAGCCTTTACAATCCCGGCAATCAACTTTCGCAGAAAGCCAAAACCCTAAAAACCTTAGAACTCCTAAACTCCTCTACTGAAATTGAATTGTGTGTGAATTGGAATGAATGAAAAACCAGCCCCAAGGGCCTTATTTATAGGCTTCTAATCCTTGCTACTCAAGAATAGAATATCTATATCTATATCTAAAATTATATCTAAAAGGCTAAAAGATAAATAAAATTGCATAATGGAAATAAAATTTACAGCAGCAATGTGTCCAGTCTTTCCTTTAGGATTTGGTTCTGAAGATCCAGGGAGCGCACCTGACTGTCTGGGGATTCCTGCTGCTAGTTGACCAATCTGTGTATCAACTGATTTCCGCCAGATATCAATTTCCCCAAGCCTAGAGTTGACACCTTGCATCTGAGTATAGACGGAGTTGAAAGATTGCCTAGTTTCTGAGTGGTTCCTCCGTATTTCCTCCAGAACTGTCTGTATATCATCCTTTTTCTGGTCCCTTTCCGGATGTCCTGGAGCTCTGTAGGGCGGGGGATTCCTAGGGACACCTTGGTTCCATTGTGGTTGCTGAAACCTTTGGTCCCCCATGTAGCGATTGGGACCCCCTGCGTAAGCTGCATCCTCATGGTGCTCTGCCAGCTTGACTTGTTCTGTGTGTGGGCACTCAGGAGTGGTGTGCCTTTGCGATCCGCATTCAATACAAGGCTGGTTGACAGAGAGATACTTTACTTGCTTGATGAGCTTCTTATTCTGGTCTCTTTAGTACTGCTCCCTTACATCAGGATCAATCTCCTTAGGTGGCTCATAGAGGGGCATGGATGATGCTGGCCTGGCGTATGGGTTCTCTTCATAGGTTGCAGTAGACCCATACTTGTTGTCGTAGTTAGTGAGCTTTTCTAGCACACCCCATGCGTCACTTGGCGGCATTGTCAGATACTCTTAGCGAGTATAATGGTTGATTCTGTCCTTAGTGACTTGATCAAGAGAGTTGAAGAAGATCTCCTGAATGACGTAGGGTGGTTGTCCATGGGTAGGGCAAGATCGCAGAAGTTCCTTGTAGCGCTCCCATGCCTTTGCCAGCGGTTCCCCTTGCTTCTGTTTGAAGGCGGTGATTCTCTGGCGGAGATGTGCTGTTTTGGCGGGTGGGAAGAATTTGTTCAGAAACTCTTGCTCTACTTGGGCCCAGGTTGTGAGTGATCTTGCTTTCAGCCCTTCCAGCCATTTCAGTGCAGGCCCAGCGAGAGACCAGCGAAAAGCTTTCATCTTGGCATATTCCAAGGTTGTACCTTCAGCAAGAGTACGGCACATGTCAGAAAAGTTTGTAATATGTTCGAGAGGACACTCATTAAATCTACCATAGAAGGCATTATTTTTAAGCTCTATAAGAAATTAGGTGCGAATTTCAAAAGAGTTATCAGGGATAAGAATCGCCGATTCAGGCACGACGAGAGTTGGGTGCATGTAGTCCTCTGCCATGGTTGGATATTGGGCAAGCTCAGCCTGTGCTTGTTCCCTTGCTGCTTTCTCAGCGGCGATAGCAGCATCCTTAGCGGCTAATTCCCTTGTAAGCCTAGCGATCAGCTGTTCCTGTGTCTCCGGGGCTGCCATGGCTCTTTGTAGTTTAGCTCGGATGTGAAATAGGCGTTCCGGTTCGTCTAAGGCGTCAAACTTAGGTGTTTGACCAGAACGGCGCATACACCTGAAAAGTAACTCAAAGAAACAGTGAGAACTGACTACCTAAGGCGCGATTGATAGCCTCCCCGGCAACGACGCCAATTTGTTGTTGCAGGAGGATGGTCAAGTATGAAATAAATATAAAATAAAGCTCAGACTGACTTCCCTGTCTCGGCAAATAAATACAAGACTTCCTCCCGTTGTAGTAAGAGAATAGTCAGGATCGAAGCCACGAGGAAGCACGTCAGCAGTTCTCAGGTAGCTGTAAATCTCACGGACAGAGCAGCAGAAAGACAGAAACACATAAAGAAACAGAAATAAAAGCAGAAAATAACAAACAAAAGCAAAGATCAAAACAAAGCAAGAAATAAAGTAAAGCAAAGCAGAAACAAAAGCGAGGACACAGAAGCTACTCGATCTCGACAAACAGCTCCTCGAGATCGACAAGAAACAGCAAAACAGAAACTTGAAATCGACGACAACAGAGAAAACTTCAACTCGACCTAGACAAGTCCTACTCGAGATCGACAAAGGTTGTACTCGATCTCGACAAAGGTCTTCTCTATGTCGACAAGAATGCAGAAAATATAAATTCACATATTTCGAACACTACTCAGAATTTTGACGGAAATAAACTCAATATGCTAAAAGACTTCCAAAGCCAGGGTTTCAACACCACAACGATAACCATGCAAAGTAACACACAAAGGCACAAAAGATCATGCTTTCCATCAAATAACTTTCGTCATTAACAAATAGGCATATAGAGGCTTTCGCATAAACCCTAATTGTTACTAACCCTTTTTCACATAATTAATCCAAGTTGCATTAAGATCACTTTCGCTTCAATAACACAAACAAGGATCACCTTCAACTCTCGCAAAAGAATCATGCTCATAGGGATAGAAGATGAATTGCACAAAAAGATCTGACCTTTATCGCATCGCCTCACATGGCCACCGTCGGGCTCACCCCAGCCCCAGAAGTGGGTGGACTACTCACGCCTCATCGCAATCGCAGACATTGAATGAAAAGAAATAACTTGCGTAAAACTATATTCAAAAGCCTTTACAATCCAGGCAATCAACTTTCGCAGAAAGCCAAAACCCTAAAAACCTTAGAACTCCTAAACTCCTCTACTGAAATTGAATTGTGTGTGAATTGGAATGAATAAAAAACCAGCCCCAAGGGCCTTATTTATAGGCTTCTAATCCTTGCTACTCAAGAATAGAATATCTATATCTATATCTAAAATTATATCTAAAAGGCTAAAAGATAAATAAAATTGCATAATGGAAATAAATCAACTAAGGAAAAGATAATTCTAAAGTAGGTAAGTCTTCATGAGTTGATAGATCTTGTCTCCCATGGATAGACTTGATAGAATTCGGATAGAATCTTCCTCCTTCGGCCCCAAGGAATCCCAACTCGACTAGGACAGCCCTCGACAATGCGTTTCTGGAAACGGGGTCTACTCGACCTCGACAAAGCCTTGTCGACATCGACTAGGACTCGTCGTCTTGGATAACTGGTGCTCGATGTGGCTCGGTCTTGGCTCCTGACGCTCGTCGACCTCGAGTAAGCGTAGTCGACCTCGAGTAGGAAAGTCTTGCCGACTAGGTCTCCTCGGGTAGGTGTACTCGACAAGCTCGGACCTGGGCTCTGGGCTTCGTCGATCTCGACAAAGGGTCGTCGATCTCGACCAGGGTTCGCCGAGTTGGGGTGTGGACTTCTTGTCGAGCAGCTTCTCCTCGGCATGGACTCGGACTGGCACTGGGTGGCTCGTCGATCTCGACAAGGGCTTCGTCGAGATCGAGTAGGATTGTGCTCGGCTTCTCGTCATCGGCTTCTCGATCAGCTTCTCTCCTCGACTCCGGGTGTGGTCTCTGGGCTTCGTCGAGATCGAGTAAGGTCTTGTCTAGATCGAGTTGGGTCCGGAAGTCGGGTTGGTCTAGCTCTCGACGTTGCTCCTGGTCGACAAGGCTGTGCTCGGACATGCTCGTCGAGATCGAGTAAGGCCTACTCGAGATCGAGTAGTCTGGTTTCTCGGCTCGATTCGACTGGTTCCGTTGCTGCTTTGACCCTGGACTTCTGTAGTGGTTTTCCGAGCTTCTCCGACCTTCCTTAGAATTGCTGTAAAACGCCTCGAATTCTGCGAATTAAACAGAAACTGGTGTAGATTCCATAATTTGGCAAATAAACACAAACTACATAGGTTCTGTACTATCTTAGCCCAAATGAATGAAATGTATGCAGAAATCGATATAAACTTAAGTGTAAAACATGGCAGATTCAGCTCACAACAGTTATCAATTTGTTGATAGAGGTAACAGATGTGTAATGTGATTTATCTTTTTGTTTGTTTCTACAAATTACAGTGTATTGAGAGTAGTATGAGTAAGGGTCTTTACCTGAATGAATTTTCCCTGACATGAAGATTGCAGTTTCTGTTCCGAGTGTAGTTTGATCCCCAGCTTGTAAGAGTTGTTGGCAACAGTTCTGCTGGTGTAGTATGTGACTTGTTGCACAATGTTTGAGAAAACGTTTGTGTGAGACTTGTTGGATTGAAGGTTTGGTTTGGCTTTCCACCACAAAGGAACCAAAAGCTGGCCTCGTGGGGATGATAGTCGATTAGTGTTGAGAAAGTTTAAGAGGGGTCGTACCTTGGATTATATGTGTGTTACTGTGTTCAAACTTCAAACAACCATCCCTTGGGTGTAGATGAAGTTGAGTTGTCAGGATTGATTTTACAAGAGATATCCCATAGGATTGGTAACTCAAGGTTAGTCCAAGGATGAAGATAAATAATAAGATTAACATAATGAGCTTGGAAAGCATTAATATAATAATGATTTGAAGATACCAGAGAGATACCAGAGGGTGATCTGATGGGGATTGTAGCCGAGATTTCCCCACACCAACAGTTGATGAGATTACTAATCACCAATTCTTCTTCTTGAGATATATTCTTTTGCAGAAGGTGATAACTAAATTTAGGATACTGATAACAATCATCTAGCAAGTTAGGTCTTAATAAAGCGAGAGTAAATCTAAAGGAGTAGACTATCAAGAGAAAATGAGAATTCATGTAATGCTTCCAATCTAGACTGATATAGAACCCATTCATAGCAAAGAGGGTAGAGTAGTCAATCAGAACTGCTAATTTTACCAGGTGATAATCAAAATAGAATTTTATAGAAATACTGAGATGCTCTAAGACTATTAGAACAGGAAAAATGGATTCATCAAAATACTTAGCTAGTATGAGGCATCGGGTCATCTCGACCATCACCCGCACCATGATGTTCATCTTGACAGCCGCTTGCAGAGCAGTTGGGTTGTTGAATTGAGCGTTTCGGTTGCATGCAAGATTTCGATCTAGAATGAAGGTACATGCCTTCTCAAACACAACCCACTGCGAGAAGTTCATCTTGGCAGAAGCTTGTAACGGAAGGGCTAACTTTGGAATGTTGCGCTGACAGCTCCAGTTGCATGCAAAGAATCCAGCCTGAAATGAGGGGATTTTGAGAAACATAGTTTTGATAAAATAAGAGTTTGAGATAAAAGGTTTGAGCTGAAGATTTGGTCTTGAAAGTTTTGGTTTAAATTTGTAATTGTTTAGATTTTGAGGGAGGTTGAGGGATGTAAAGATGTTTATTAGTCTTCCTTCCCGTCCACCCACAAAGGGAGACAACAACTGCGGCGGGCGGCGAGGTTGGACAGTCGGCCACCACAGGGAGACCACTAGAACCGGATGGGGAAAGAGAGATCGATTGAGACGAGCGGCGGCCTTGAATAGCCAGCTCCGCCAGATAGGACATCGGAGGCGGAAGGGCCGAGGAGGTTTAGAAAGAGAGAAGGGAGGACGGCATGGTCGGAGCACCGGGCTTAACTGTTGTAGGAGGAAATCGAGTTCAAAATATAGAAATATAATTCAAACCAGATTATGCCCACGCCAAATAAATACAAGACCTCTTCCTGATGTAGCAGCGGGAAGTCAGGATCGATCCACGAGGAAGCGTGTCAGCGGATCCTAGGCAGCGGAGAATCTTACGAAAGTCGACCACAGAAGTCCTCGAGCTCGACTAAGGGGTTAGTCGACAGAAGCTCGGAAAGTCGAACAGGGCAGAGCTCTCGGCAAAAGCTACTCGACCTCGACAAGAGGCTACTCGAGGTCGAGTACGGTCCTCTTCGACTTCGGGTTGGGCTTGTCGAGTTCCTGCACAGGTAAGCAACAACGACTCTAGGTCGAGAATCAGCAACTCGAGGTCGATCACAGTTGGTCGAGATCGAGTAGACAGTGAACAAAAGCGAATAAAAATAAAGAAAGTAAAAACAAATGCTTTTTAGGATTTCGACTAAACTTAATGTAAAAGAACTTCCAAGATTGGGGTTTGCAACGACAATAACCAAGCATGCATAAGGTAACCAAACAGATAATCATGTGAATCGCATTAAAGGATTAAGCTTTCGCCTTTTCCAACAATTAGACAACTCTCTCAAGAAACCCTAATTGTCTCTACCGATTTTATGTTTATAATCCAAGTTGTTAGCATGGATCTCCATTAGATGGGCAATAAACACATCAACAAGTAGGAAAATGCTCAAAACATGATAAAGGTCGGATCTTTACCTCAATTATGCATGGCTACCGTCGGGCTCGCCCCAACCCTAGAAGTGGGTGGACTACTCGCTCTTCATCGCAAACTCAGACATCATCGATTGAAAAGAAATAACTTGCATTAACTAAATTCAAAGCCTTTACAATCCCGGCAATCAAACTCTCGTCGAATGCCAAAACCTTAAAAACCTCAAACTCCTAAACCGTCTCTGTGGAACTACTTGTCTTGCTCTGAAATTGAATGAATAAAACTGAGCCCCATGGGCCTTATTTATAGTCTTCATTCCCTAGCTATTCTAGGAAAGAAGATATCTATCTATATCTAAAACTTTATCTAAAATGCTTAAGGATAAATAAAAGACATAAAAGAATTAAATCTAAAATAGGAATTATATCTAAAAGTCTTCAATGGATAGAATCTTTCTCTTCATGGTAGATCTTGATAGTTTTGGATGGAATCGGAAATCTTCATGCCCAAGGAATCCAAATCCGAGTAGAGTTGATCAAACCGCGCCGTTCAGCTTCTGGAAGCTTCGTCGACCTCGACAAGGCTCTTGTCGATCTCGAGTAGAAGTCTTGGTCGACTGGCTTGGTTTGTCGTCTCGGCTAGCTGGTGCTCGACAAACTCGGACTCTGGCTCACGGTGCTCGTCGACCTCGACAAGCCCTAGTCGACCTCGAGTAGACTGTTTCGGCGACTAGGTCTTCTCGGGTAGATCTCCTCAATGTGGCTCGGACATGGCTTCCTGGGCTCGTCGACCTCGACTAGCACTTGTCGATGTCCAGTAGGGTTGGTCTTGCCGACTAGGTGCTCTCGGGTGGCTTTACTCGACAAGCCTGGATCCGAACTCAGGGGCTTGTCGATCTCGACCAAGCTTCGTCGAGATCGAGTAGACATGATCTTCTCTGGTCGAACAACTTCTCCTCGGCAAGGACTCGGGCAGGCGCTGGAAGGCTCGTCGAGATCGAGTAGGGTTGTGCTCGGCTTCTCGTCCTCAGCTTCTCGGGCAGCTCTTCTCCTTGTCGACTCCGGGTGTGGTGTCTGGGCTTCGTCGACCTCGACAAGAGCTTGTCGAGATCGAGTTGGGTCCGGAAGTCGGGTGGTCTGGCTTGCACGATCAGGCTCTATCGACAAGGCTGTGCTCGGACATGCTCGTCTAGGTCGAGTAAGGCTTACTCGAGATCGAGTAGCCCTTACTCTCAGACTGGTTCCGCTGCTTTGACCTTCGACTTCTGTAGTGGTTTTCCGAGCTTTTTCGACCTTCTGTAGAATTGCTGTAAAGTGCCTCGATTTCTGCGAATTAAACAGAAACTGGTGTAGATTCCATAATTTTGGCAAATAAACATAAACTACATAGATTCTGTACTATCTAAACCCAAATGAATGCAATATATACAGAAATCGATATAAAAGTTACTGTAAAACACCCCATACTTAAGCTTGCTTGTCCTCAAGCAATACTTTTATTTGTCATTCAGGGGAAGAATTCAAACTCTCAACATCTTAGATTCATTCTCATATAACCCTGCAATCAATTACCATCCTTGAAATGGTACTAGTGTCACAGATTCATGCATGTGCAAATATATAAAAGCAACATCTACTCATAAAAGGAGGGTTATGCAAAACATTCATTCGTGACACAACATTAATAATCAAGAGGACTTCAATTTAAGCTCAAATAAGGAGTAGAATTGGTCAAAGGCTAAAGGGTGGGCAATTTTTGGTAATGTGGTGCTTTTGATCCGGGGAAATGGATCATTTCCAAACTTGAGTTTTCATTCCACATTCTTTCTCCATTTGATTCATCACCTTTCATATTGCTTTTCTCAATAATAATGCTTTTACCTCTCTAACCTCAGCACTGCCTTCTCGCGAGTCGCAAACATGGGTGTCATGAATGGCCCCGGATACTTAGTCTTTGGACTCCTCACAATGTGTCCCATCTCTCCAAACTATTATCTCAGAGAGCAGGGTCAATCTACCTTTATCTCCTGAGGTGATTGGATTTTCTTTCACTCATTAAATTTTTCCATATATTTCAAACAATTTCCTTCCAAAACTCCAATAATGATAACAACACAAACACCATATAATAATCTCCATAATGTAACATCATTCTTCAACATAATCCCCGGATAAGGTAAAGAATGGCAAATATTTAGATCATGTGGAGCAATATTTGAAATAAGGCATATTATGGCTTTTGTGATGCATAAGCATAGGTAAAGCTAGGATTTTAACAATATGAGCATTATATGGAAATATAAAGTCCTCCATCATCTTATCATGCAACATGTCAAAAGCAACTTCAAAATTTACCTCCTTTCATGGTTTTCATCAAAATGTGCACTTCATTGTGACTTCCCTTAACTAGGCAATTTCATGCTATATCTCTAATGAATCCAATTTTGCATCGTCGAGTTCAATATAAGCTTCCATGACATTATGTCAAAAATTTCAATAGGGGTCATTTTTCTCAAATTTTTGGAAATCATGCATATTAAGCACATAAAACAATAATGCATTCCAAAATAGCCATGTAGCAATTCAAAGAAATAATGCACATATATATCAAATATGATCAAATATAGCAAATATGCACAAAGTAAGCCCTTCCCCCACCCCATACTTAAAATTTACAGTGTCCTCACTGTATAAAATCAAATAAAAACAAGAGTAAAGGAAGGAACTCACAGGATAATGCAACGAGGAAGGTTGATCAGTCTGGGTCGAGTAGAGGTGCCTCGTCGATCTCGAGTAAGGTGTACCCGATCTCGAGTAGGCTTGTCTGCGTCTGGTGGTTTCTGACGTCGAGGAGTGTCTGGTGCTTGTCGAGGTCGAGTACGTCTACTCGAGGTCGAGTAGCTCATGGCTTCTCCTCCTCGTCGTTGTCGACTTGGCCTTCGTCGATTTTGACTGGTTTTTCAGGGACTTCTTCCTCCACTTTTCGCGATCCTTATATGCTTGCCGATCAAAAAGTATTAGATTCCACACAAACAAGACTATCCATATGAATTATTTTAAAAAACAAAAAACAAAAAAAAAACAAAAATTAAGAAAATTCAAATAAAATTTATATACACGCTCTAGATTTTAGAGTCGCTAGGCCGACTTCTCCGTTTGCGCTCAAGGACCATTATTGTGGGGCCCGCTCATGCTTGGCCCTTCTCCTGGATCATCTAGGTCCTGATGGTAGTATGCAAGCTCAGCGGACAGGGGGTTGCTTGCATCATCTCCCTTCTCTTTCTTCTTTTTCTTTGTAGCCCTCAGTTTCTGCAGATTCTCTCGCCATGGTGTTTTAGCTTCCTTTAAATCATTAAAAATTTTATTTATGGACTGAGGGGGAGTAGAATTCATACCTGAACTTACCTGTTCGGACCCAAAACAGAAATCTTTGGGCTTGGGTCTACTCGATGTCGAGTACAGCTGGTCGACCTCGAGTACAGGGACCCCATACCTAGACTCTGGGCAAGTCTCTGGCTCGGCAGTGGTGGTCGAGATCGACATAGGTTTGTCGAGGTCGAGTATAGTGCTTGTCGAGGTCGAGTAAGGCTTGTCGACCTTGAGTACAGATTTGGTGCTTTCCTCCGCTGTTTGCTTAGTCCCGTCGATGCTGATGCTTTTCACCTCCAGCCAAGAAATCTCCTCTTTTGCAGTGCCAAAAGAGAAATCCAAAACCTCATCGCCTATGGTGAAGGTGAGCGATCGATTCTTAACACTAATCCTGGCATCTGCAGTAGCTAAGAATGGTCTACCAAGAATAATAGGGCTAGTAGGATCTTCAGCACAATCAATAATAAGGAAATCAGTCGGAACAAAGAATTTACCAACTTGGACTGGAACATTCTCAGCTATACATGTAGGGATTACCACAGTATTGTTTGCCATGTATAATTTAGCATCCACAGGTTCTATGCATCCTATCTTAACCTTTCGCCAGATTGATAAAGGCATGATGCTCACACTTGTTCCTAAATCGCATAGAGAATCATATTTATATTGTCCAAAACCCACAGTAACAGAAAACTTACCAGGGTCAGGCTTCTTTTCAGGGAAGTGGAGGACTTTGCATTCGCCCGCGATCTCTGAGATAGATCGCTTCTTGCTCAGGATTTCCTTCAGGAATTTGACATATCCAGGCATCTCTTGCAGGGCTTCTGTAAAAGGAATAGAAAAGTTTACTTCTTGCAGCATATTAACAAATCTATTGAATCTACCCGCAGTGGGGTCTTTATGAGTTTTAGAAGGGAAAGGAAGTGGCTTTTTCTGTTTCGGAGCCAGATCAGCTCTCGGAGATGCTGCAGAGTTTTCGACGTCGGCCAGATGCTCCTCGACTTCGACCAGAGGCTTGTCGAGATCGACCAGATGCTTGTCGACCTCGAGTTGACTTGTCGACCTCGGGTTGCTGGTCTGCACAGCGGAGTCCGAGCTCAGATTCTGGTCTTGGTCGAGTACGGGCTTGTCGAGGTCGACCACGGTCTTGTCGACATCGAGTACAGGCTTCTCGAGATCGAGTTGTTGTTCTGCTTGGCTCTGCTGTTTTCCGACCTCTGGCTCGTGTAATTGATGCCCACTCCTTAGTTTGATAGCTGCGACATGTCCGGTTTTCCCCTTAGGATTTGGTTATGTCTGCCCAGGGAGCTGTCCGGACGGTCGTGGGATCTGTGCAGCGATTTGTCCCATCTGAGTCTCAATGCCCTTTTTCCAGATATCGAGCTCTACAAACCTTGTGTTGACATGCTGGAGCTGATTGTTGATGGTGTTTGTAGCTTGCAGGTTCTGGGCGTGATTTCGGCGCATCTCATCAAGGATCAGCTGCAGATCGTCCTTCTTTTGATCTCTTTCGGGATGTCCTGGGCTCTGTAGGGTGGGGGATTCCTAGGAGGACCTTGGTTCCATTGCGGTTGATAGGGCTTTTGATCCCCCATATAGCGATTAGGACCCCAGCGTATGCTGCCTCCTCATGTGTTTCTGCCATCCTGACTTGCTCTGTGTGTGGGCACTCAGTAGTGGTGTGCCTTTGTGATCCGCATTCGATGCAAGGCTGATTGACAGACAGATATTTGACTTGCTTGAGGAGCTTGCGATTCTGGTCTCTGTAGAACTGCTCCCTGACATCTAGGTCAATCTCCTTTGCTGGCTCACAGAGAGGCATAGATGGTGCTGGTCTGGCGTATGGGTTCTCTTCATAGGTTACAATAGACCCATACTTGTTGTCGTAGGTAGTGAGCTTCTCTAGCACACCCCATGTGTCACTTGGCGGCATCGTCAGATACTCGTAGCGAGTATAATAGGCATATAGAGGCTCGTAACACATAAAGGCATAAAAGATCATGCTTTCCATCAAATAACTTTCGTCATTAACAAATAGGCATATAGAGGCTTTCGCATAAACCCTAATTGTTACTAACCCTTTTTCACATAATTAATCCAAGTTGCATTAAGATCACTTTCGCTTCAATAATACAAACAAGGATCACCTTCAACTCTCGCAAAAGAATCATGCTCATAGGGATAGAAGATGAATTGCACAAAAGATCTGACCTTTATCGCATCGCCTCACATGGCCACCGTCGGGCTCACCCCAGCCCCAGAAGTGGGTTGACTACTCACGCCTCATTGCAATCGCAGACATTGATTGATGAAAAGAACTAACTTGCATAAAATAAACTCCAACTTACAACCTCTCTTTATGTAACTAACTAATTGTCTCTGAAATTGAATCGTGAATTGAATTGGAATTGTGATCTGGAATTGGAATGAATAAAACTGAGCCCCCTAGGGCCTTATTTATAGCCTTCATTCCCTAGCTATTCTAGGAAAGAAGATATCTATCTCTATCTAAAATTATATCTAAAACTTTGAAAGGATAAATAAATTGTTTTAAGGAAATAAATCTAAAAGGAAAAGATAAAACTAAATAGGTAAGTCTTCATGTCTTGATAGATCTTGTCTCCTTGATGATAGAACTTGATGAAATCGGATAGATCTTCGGCCAAATCGACTCCTTCGCGCCCAAGGAATCTCAATTCTACTCGGACAGGTCTCGTCGAGAAGTTTCTGGAATCTGGTCTACTCGACCTCGACCACGGCTCGTCGACCTCGAGTAGGGTGGTTCGTCGACTGGACCTCCTCGGCTAGATCTGCTCGATGTGCTCGGACTTGGCTCACTAGGCTCTCGTCGACCTCGAGTAGCTCTTGTCGATGTCGAGTAGGACTGATCATCGACTAGGTCTCCTCGGGTGGCTCTACTCGACAAGGCTCGGACAAGGCTCCTCAGACGCTCGTCGACCTCGACAAACCCTAGTCGACCTCGAGTAAGGTGGCTTGCCGACTAGGTCTTCTCGAGTGACTCTGCTCGATGGACTCCGGATCTGGACTCAGGCGCTCGTCGACCTCGACAAAGGGTCCTCGAGATCGAGTTGAGCGGTGTCCTTTCTTTCCGCTTCCGCGAGTTGCCTCTTCCGCTGGCAGCGAGTTTTTCCGCGGCAGCGAACGATCCGCTGCAGCGAGTCGAGTCGCTGGCAGCGAGTCCCGCCTGGTCGTCCTCGGCTTCTCTCCTTCTCGACTCCGGGTGGGGTGTCTGGGCTTCGTTGATCTCGATTAGGGCTTGTCGAGATCGAGTAGGGTCCGGATCTCGGGTTGGTCTGGCTCTCGATCAGGCTTTGTCGACAAGGTTGTGCTCGGACATGCTCGTCTAGGTCGAGTAGGCCTACTCGAGATCGAGTAGCCTTGACTCTCAGACTGGTTCCGCTGCTTTGACCTTGGACTTCTGTAGTGGTTTTCCGAGCTTTTCCGACCTTCTGTAGAATTGCTGTAATATGCCTCGATTTCTGCGAATTAAACAGAAACTGGTGTAGATTCCATAATTTGGCAAATAAACATAAACTACATAGATTCTGTACTATTCTAACCCAAATGAATGCAATGTATACAGAAATCGATATAAAAGTTACTGTAAAACATGGCAGATTCAGCTCACAACAAACACCCCATACTTAAGCTTGCTTGTTCTCAAGCAATACTTTTATTTGTCATTCAGGGGAAGAATTCAAACTCTCAACATCTCAGATTCATTCTTATATAACCCTGCAATCAATTGCCATCCTCGAAAAGGTACTAGTGTCACAGATTCATGCATGTGCAAATATGTTAAAGCAACATCTACTCACAAAAGGAGGGTTATGCAAAAACAATTCATGTGACAAAGCATTAATAATCAAGAGGACTTTAATTTAAGCTCAAATAAGGAGTAGAATGGTATAAGGCTAAATGTTGGCAATGTGGTGTTTTTGATCCGGGGAAATGGAGTACTTCCAAATTGAATTTCCACATTCCTTCTCCATTTGATTCATCACCTTTCATAATGCTTTTATCCATAATAATGCTTTTACCTCTCTAACCCCAGCACTGCCTTCTCGCGAGTCGCAAACATGGGTGTCATGAATGGCCCCGGATACTTAGTGCTTCGGACTCCTCACAATGTGTCCCATCTCTCCAAACTATTATCTCAGAGAGCAGGGTCAATCTACCTTTATCTCCTGAGGTGATTGGATTTTCTTTTACTCATTAAATTTTCCATATATTTCAAACAATTTCCTTCCAAACTCCAATAATGATAAACACAACAACCATATAACAATCTCCATAATGTAACATCATTCTCAACATAATCCCCGGATAAGGTAAAGAATGGCAAATATTTAGATCATGTGGAGCAATATATGAAATAAGGCATATTATGGCTTTTGTGTAATGCATAAGCATAGGTAAGGCTAGGATTATAACAATGAGCATTATATGGAAATATAAAGTCCTCCATCATTTTATCATGCAACATGTCAAAAGCAACTTCAAATTTTACCTCATCTCATGGTTTTCAATAAAATATGCACTTCATTGTGACTTCCCTTTACTAGGCAATTTCATGCTATATCTCTAATGAATCCAATTTTGCATCGTCGAGTTCAATATTACACTTCCGTGACATTTATCAAAAATTTCAAATGGGGGTCATTTTTCAAAACTTTGGAAAAACATGCATATAAGCACATAAATAAATAATGCATTCCAAAATAGCCATGTAGCAATTCTAAGAAATAATGCACCAATAATGTCAAATAAAATCAAATATGCATAATGTAAGCCCTTCCCCCACCCCATACTTAAACATTACAGTGTCCTCACTGTATAAAAAATAAGGTAAGGGTAAAGAAAGAAACTCACAAGACAGGTGTGCAGGGTCTCAATATTTCGAATGGAGCACCTCCTAGCCGAGTTTTAATGTAGCTTGGTTCCATCCATGGACCTGAAAAGTAGAAGACATATACCCATAATAGCAAAACTAAAAGTGTTCAAAATCAAAAACAAAAAACAAAATCTCAAATGTCCTAAAAAGTCTATGTACATGCTCTAGATTTTATAGTCGCTAGGCCGACTTTCCATTAATGCTCAAGGTGGCATCTGCAGGGCCCATGTAGCTTGGGCCTCAAATAAGACTCCATTCTTGTCTATCAGCTGTAATCCTCCAGAATGGATCTTGTTCACCACGAACGGTCCCATCCGCTTTTTGTTGAATTTGTTGGGAAACCAATGATCCTTTGATTTAGAGACATAGAGCTTGTCTCGAACTTCATATTCCTTAGGCTCATCATTGGATATCCTGCACAATCGCACATACCAAGGCAGACCTCTCCCATGTATAGATAAATCTTTAATGGAAATAGGCGAAGAAAGATCCATACCTTGGCTTACCTTCGCAGAGACGGAATCAGGGACCACTATATTTGGTCGATCTCGGCTAGGGCTAGTCGATCTCGACAAGACTGCTGGTCCTGGTGGTGGTCTGGTCGAAGATTCAGAAGTCGACGAAGGACAGGTCTTGTCGACCTCGACAAGTCTGGTCGACCTCGACGAGGACTCCGCTCCTGGTGGTTGGCTCATCGAGGAAGGCGGGGCTGGGCTCTCCGAGTGGTGGTCGATCTCGACAAGCTTAGTCGAGATCGACGAGGGCTCTCCTCCTGGTTGCTGCAGCGCCGATGAAGCAGGCTCTGGTGGCGCCGGGTGGTGGTCGATCTCGACAAGCTTAGTCGAGATCGACGAGGCTGGTTCGTCAGGCGGCTTCTGTGTCGAGGAGGATGGAGTCGAGTTAGGGCACTGGTGGTCGACCTCGACAAGTCTACTCGAGGTCGAGTAGGGTAGCTCCTCTGGTTTGCTGTTCGACGATGCTGGCGCTGGTGGGGTCTCCTTGATCTGGTCGAGATCGACTAGGGCTCTACTCGATGTCGAGGACCTTGGTTGATCTTGACCCCATACTTAGTCTCTGTCAAGGCATCCGAAAAATAATGAATCCACAACGACTTACCTTGGTCCGTGTCGATTGGATTCTCTGTGTTTTCCTTGAGGATTGCCATGATCTCCTCCACCTGGGCCTCCATGTCCCTCTTTTCCAGTTCCTCAGGGGTCATATTTCTGACCTTGGGTTCCCCGCAGGTGATATAGCCAGCTGATATAGATTTGACCTCTTCCATTGGACCTGTATGCCTTTCAGTTTTATTAAAGGAATACTTAATTACCTCATCGCTGATGTTGAAGGTGAGCACTCTTTTCCTTACGCTTATTTTGGCATCCACCGTCGCCAAGAATGGTCTTCCTAAAATAATTGGACAAGCAGGATCTTCTTGCATATCAACTATTAAGAAATCAGCAGGGACGAAGAATTTACCTACTTGTACTGGGACATTTTCCACCATGCATGTGGGGATGACCACCGTGTTGTTGGCCATGTAAAGTCTAGCATCCATAGGCTCCAAGGCACCTATCTTAATCTTGGACCAAATCGTTAAAGGCATTATACTCACACTAGCTCCAAGATCACATAGGGCATTAATTTTGTATGGACCAAATCCAATAGTTATAGCAAACTTACCTGGATCCGGCCTCTTCTCCAATATGTCCAGATGGCTGCACTCCTCTGTGATTTCAGCCATTGATCGCTTTTTGCTCAGAATCTCCTTCAGGAACTTGACATAAGATGGCATTTCATTGAGAGCTTCTGTGAAGGGGATGGTGACGTTGAGCTTCTGAAGCATCTTGATGAAGCGCTGAAACTTTTTCTCCGCTGGGTCCTTTAGAGATTTTGTGGGGAAAGGCAGCTTCTTTTTCTGATTCGGAGCCAGAACAGACGTCGGAGATGCTGCAGACTTCTCTATGTCGACTAGGGGCTCCTCGACATCGACAAGGCCTTTGTCGACATCGACCAGATTGGGCCCAGTCGAGTTGCTGTGTGGTGCAGACGAAGATTCTGGAATTTTCTCCTCGAGGTCGACGAAGGTCTTGTCGAGATCGACCACGGCTTTGTCGAGATCGACTTGCTTTTCCTCGTCGTTCTGCTGCTTTCCGACCTCTGGCTCTTGCGGTTGATGGCCGCTTCTGAGTTTTATAGCAGCGATGTGTCCAGTCTTTCCCTTAGGATTTGGTTCTGAAGATCCTAGAAGTGTCCCTGACTGTCTAGGGATTCCTGCTGCTAGCTGACCAATCTGTGTATCAACTGATTTCCGCCAGATATCAATTTCCCCAAGCCTAGAGTTGACACCTTGCATCTGAGTATAGACGGAGTTGAAAGATTGCCTAGTTTCTGAGTGGTTCCTCCGTATTTCTTCCAGGAGTGTCTGTATATCATCCTTTTTCTGCTCCCTTTCCGGATGTCCTGGAGCTCTGTAGGGCGGGGGATTCCTAGGGATACCTTGGTTCCATTGTGGTTGCTGAAACCTTTGGTCCCCCATGTACCGATTGGGTCCCCCTGCGTAAGCTACATCCTCATGATGCTCTGCCATCTTGACTTGCTCTGTGTGTGGGCACTCAGGAGTGGTGTGCCTTTGTGATCCGCATTCTATGCAAGGCTGGTTGACAGAGAGATACTTTACTTGCTTGATGAGCTTCTTATTCTGGTCTCTGTAGTATTGCTCCCTAACATCAGGATCAATCTCCTTAGGTGGCTCATATAGGGGCATGGATGGTGTTGGCATGGCGTATGGGTTCTCTTCATAGGTTACAGTAGACCCATACTTGTTGTGGTAGGTAGTGAGCTTCTCTAGCACACCCCATGCGTCACTTGGCGGCATCGTCAGATACTCGTAGCGAGTATAATTGTTGATTCTGTCCTTAGTGACTTGATCAAGAGAGTTGAAGAAGATCTCCTGAATGATGTAGGGTGGTTGTCCATGAGTAGGGCAAGATCGTAGCAGTTCCTTGTAGCGTTCTCATGCCCTTGCCAGCGGTTCCCCTTTCTGCTGTTTAAAGGCGGTGATTTTCTGGCGGAGAAGTGCTGTCTTGGCAGGTGGGAAGAATTTGTTGAGAAACTCTTGCTCTACTTGGGCCCATATGGTTAGTGATTTTGGTTTCAGCCCTTCTAGCCACTTCAGTGCAGGTCCAGCGAGCGGCCAACGGAAAGTTTTCATCTTGACATATTCCAGAGTTGTACCTTCTGCAAGAGTACGGCACATAACATTAAAATTAGTAATATGTTCAAGAGGACACTCATTAAATCTACCATAGAAGGCATTATTTTTTAGCTCTATAAGAAATTGAGTGCGAATTTCAAAAGAGTTATCAGGGATTAGAATCGCCGATTCAGGCACGACGAGAGTTGGGTGCATGTAGTCCTCTGCCGTGGTTGGATACTGGGCAACCTCGGCCTGTGCTTGTTCCCTTGCTGCTCTCTCAGCGGCGATGGCAGCATCCTTTGCGGCCAATTCCCTGGTAAGCCTAGCGACCAGCTGTTCCTGTGTCTCAGCGGCCGCCATGATCCTTTTGAGTTTAGAGTGGATGTGTAGGTAGCGCTCCGGTTCGTCTAAGCTGTCAAACTCAGGTGTTTGACCAGAACGACGCATACACCTGCGAATTCACTCAAGAGAAAAGTGAGAACTGACTACCTAAGGCGCGAATGATTGCCTCCCCGGCAACGGCGCCAATTTGTTGTTGCAGGAGTAAATCGAGTATTGAAATAAATATAAAATAAAGTTCAGACTGACTTCCCTGTCTCAGCAAATAAATACAAGACTTCCTCCCGTTGTAGTAAGAGAATAGTCAGGATCGAATCCACGAGGAAGCACGTCAGCAGTTCTTAGGTAGCTGTAAATTCTCACAGAAGCAGCAGAAAGACAGAAGCACAGAAAGGAAAGAAACAAATAAACCCGGCAAGGGCAACTAAAACAAAAGCAAAGAACAAAGCAAAGCAAAGCAAAGCAAAAACGAAAGGAAAGAACAAAGCAAGAAATAAAGCTACTCGACCTCGACAAGAGTCTACTCTATGTCGACAAGAAACAGTAAAAGACAGAAACTTTAAAATTGCAGATTTTAGAACACAAAACTCAAAATTCGACGGAAATAAATTCAATATATTAAAAGGCTTCCAAAGCCAGGGTTTCAACACCACAACGATAACCATGCAAAGTAACACATAAAGGCATAAAAGATCATGCTTTCCATCAAATAACTTTCGTCATTAACAAATAGGCATATAGAGGCTTTCGCATAAACCCTAATTGTTACTAACCCTTTTTCACATAATTAATCCAAGTTGCATTAAGATCACTTTCGCTTCAATAATACAAACAAGGATCACCTTCAACTCTCGCAAAAGAATCATGCTCATAGGGATAGAAGATGAATTGCACAAAAGATCTGACCTTTATCGCATCGCCTCACATGGCCACCGTCGGGCTCACCCCAGCCCCAGAAGTGGGTGGACTACTCACGCCTCATTGCAATCGCAGACATTGATTGATGAAAAGAACTAACTTGCATAAAATAAACTCCAACTTACAACCTCTCTTTATGTAACTAACTAATTGTCTCTGAAATTGAATCGTGAATTGAATTGGAATTGTGATCTGGAATTGGAATGAATAAAACTGAGCCCCCTAGGGCCTTATTTATAGCCTTCATTCCCTAGCTATTCTAGGAAAGAAGATATCTATCTCTATCTAAAATTATATCTAAAACTTTGAAAGGATAAATAAATTGTTTTAAGGAAATAAATCTAAAAGGAAAAGATAAAACTAAATAGGTAAGTCTTCATGTCTTGATAGATCTTGTCTCCTTGATGATAGAACTTGATAAAATCGGATAGATCTTCGGCCAAATCGACTCCTTCGCGCCCAAGGAATCTCAATTCTACTCGGACAGGTCTCGTCGAGAAGTTTCTGGAATCTAGTCTACTCGACCTCGACCACGGCTCGTCGACCTCGAGTAGGGTGGTTCGTCGACTGGACCTCCTCGGCTAGATCTACTCGATGTGCTCGGAGTTGGCTCACTAGGCTCTCGTCGACCTCGAGTAGCTCTTGTCGATGTCGAGTAGGACTGATCATCGACTAGGTCTCCTCGGGTGGCTCTACTCGACAAGGCTCGGACAAGGCTCCTTAGGCGCTCGTCGACCTCGACAAACCCTAGTCGACCTCGAGTAAGGTGGCTTGCCGACTAGGTCTTCTCGAGTGACTCTGCTCGATGGACTCCGGATCTGGACTCAGGCGCTCGTCGACCTCGACAAAGGGTCCTCGAGATCGAGTTGAGCGGTGTTCTTTCTTTCCGCTTCCGCGAGTTGCCTCTTCCGCTGGCAGCGAGTTTTTCCGCAGCAGCGAACGGTCCGCTGCAGCGAGTCGAGTAGCTGGCAGCGAGTCCCGCCTGGTCGTCCTCGGCTTCTCTCCTTGTCGACTCTGGGTGGGGTGTCTGGGCTTCGTTGATCTCGACTAGGGCTTGTCGAGATCGAGCAGGGTCCAGAGCTCGGGTTGGTCTGGCTCTCGATCAGGCTTTGTCGACAAGGCTGTGCTCGGACATGCTCGTCTAGGTCGAGTAGGCCTACTCGAGATCGAGTAGCCTTGACTCTCAGACTGGTTCCGCTGCTTTGACCTTGGACTTCTGTAGTGGTTTTCCGAGCTTTTCCGACCTTCTGTAGAATTGCTGTAATATGCCTCGATTTCTGCGAATTAAACAGAAACTGGTGTAGATTCCATAATTTGGCAAATAAACATAAACTACATAGATTCTGTACTATTCTAACCCAAATGAATGCAATGTATACGGAAATCGATATAAAAGTTACTGTAAAACATGGCAGATTCAGCTCACAACAACAACCCCCAAATTCAATTCATAAATTTCATTCTCAAAATCACATATAAACAATAATTAAAACACAAAATTTATTCTCAAAATCACAAACTCTAATGAAAATTTCACAAAATTTATTCTCATAATCAAATCCTAATTTCACCAATTTTATGGGGTAGAAACATAATTAAATAAGGAGGTAGAAACATAGAGAGTGGGTGCAAGTTGAACAAAGAATAAAAAAAAAACAATTTTATGGGGTAGAAACATAACTAAATAAGGAGGTAGAAACATAGAGAGTAAGTGCAAGTTGAACAAAGAATAAAAAAGCTTTTGAGGGAGGTGGATTTTTTTTTAAAAAAAAAAAAGATGCTGGTATGAATTGAATCCCCAACCTTTGATCTTATTTTACTTTCTTTCCTTCCCACAAACCAACTAAGCAAAGTAGATTAATTAATCTTATATTCATCTTAGTTTTACTTATTACAAACTGCTATATATATAAATAATTTTTTTTCCAAAACTCCGGCGCGCGTGGGTCGAAGGGTGGGGCGGCCGCCTACGCCCGCCCCACCCTGGGGCCGCCCCTGCTTTCATCCATCGCCGGTCTCTGCTGTCGGTGTGGATCTCATCTCTGTTTGTCTCCTCGTGCCAGGTTACCCCCTCCTTATGGGATACATGGTCCACCAATCGCTTCTTCGTCCTTGGCCTTGTGCCTTTTGTTTCTTCCGCTCATTCAACCGCTTTACCTGTTCACTTTTGTCCTTTTTTGCTTCCTTGTCGTGTTTTAACTGCCTCTATTTTGGCTTATCCTTATGATGACCTGCTCACGATCTTGTTATTGTTCTTGAGGGTTGAGATGAGTTTATGGGGTTTGATTGGGCTTTGGTGTGGTTAGTGTTTCAATTTTCCGGTTGGTGTGCTTTGTTGTTCTTATTATGTTGCAGGCTTATTGTGAATGATGTTTGATTTTCCATGTTCGATCGATGACGTCGTGGATGTGCGGTCGATATCTGATGGTTTGAATCCATAATCTGAGGTGTCCGACAGTGTCCCCAGAGCTCTCTGTGTGCATCGTCCCTTTGACCGATCGTTTTGTTTTTTTTTTGTCTTGTAATTGCAGTGTAGGATGGCTTGGACGTTTTCTTTTGTAATTTTATTTATGTCATTTGCTTCTATAATTTCTTCTCTGTTATTTGCTTATGTATTTTGCTTCTAGTTGTACATGATGATTAATCCATCTACCGACTTGTCCAGTCTCTCGGTTTCTCTAGGCTCTAGTTAACCGAATTCTTATCTTGCTTCTAAAAAAATTTAATTTAAAAAGTACCATATCTATTTTATTTCTCAGAGCATGGGCAATGGGGGTTCTTTAACACAAATTTAAGAAATTTAATAATATTTTATTTGAAATTGTAAAAATTGGGTTAAGGAACAATTTGACATGTTCTCTCATAAGTAACTCTTAGAGCACCCACATTGGGGTGTTTAAAGGATAAAAGATAGTGGGGCTATTTTGAATTCTATATTATTTAGTTTATAATAAAATGGGTTGTAGGTATGTGGGTAAAAAGTTAAGTTGGGTTTCTTAAGGAGAGAGAAAAATAAAAATGAGAGTTAAGGAACCGAATTGGGTTCCATGGATGCGGATGCTCTTAAACACCCTACAAAAGAGAGAAATTGGGAACCACATTAAAAAAAAGTTGAAAGAAGAGTGAATAGATAAAAGATAAAAAGGGAGTTAAGAAACTCTTATGGATTTTAGGGATGTGAGTTAAAATGTATAATGAGTTGTTTAAAATGAGAGAAAGATAAAAAGCGGAGTGAATAAACTCAAATGGGTCATGCTCTCATAAATTTTGGAAAAGCTGCACTAGATTAACCGAATGTTATCAAGTGTATGACGAAATTGATGACGGCTGACGGCTGCCCTTTTGTGACATCATCAATTAATAGATAGTACTCCGTATTTCATTTGGGTAAAGATTTATTAGGGGGAATTAGGTGGAGTGGATTATTGTGGATACCATCAGGCATCAACCTTAAAAAATAAATTAAAAATAATTAAACTAATTAATTTAAATCTAAACTACAGTATTTATTTAAAATTGAGTAGTTAATATTTAACTAAATTGGAGTAATTTTACGAATTCTATCAAATCTTAACTGCATTTCATATACTGATCTTAATTTAATTTGTTTATTTACTTATAAAGAAATTATAGAAGTATTAATTAGATTTGCTCATGTATATATATATATAGTACTCCGCCAACTTTTACAGTAGCAATAAAACATCTACAGTAATATATAAATAGGAGTATATATTTACACTTTTACAGTAGCATTTTATAACTGCACCAATCCAACTTTTAGATTAAATAACTTAATTTAATTACAGTATTGTACGGAGTATATTGTAACCGCATCACTGATTCCTCTATAAATTAAGCAAACTCAAAAAGCAACTAAACTCACTTCAGTCCTCTTTCTCTCCACTCCTAACTACTTACAGACTTACAGTACATACTATACCAAAACAAGCAAACTCAAAAAGCTTCTCAAGTAAGCAACAAACAGCCCAGCCATTAATTAAAATTTAAAAACCAAAATTAATTAAATTAAATGGCGGTCCATTCAACCCTGATTTTCAGTAAGCAGCTGAAGAGGTCAGACCTGCTACACAGGCTATCTGTTCCGAGCCGTTCCCTTCCGGATCTCCCCGTGTTCGAGCACGGGCAGAGCCGGATGAGGTTCTGGGTCAGGGACGTGGACAGTGGGGCGTGGTTCCATTTCCACTGCTACAAGAGGAAGAAGGGCTCATACTTAAAGCCAATCTTCTCCAGAGGGTATCTCGATTTCGCTCGCCGGAAGTGCCTTCGGATCGGAGATGAGGTTGTCTTGTACAAGATGGACTCCCCTGGGTTTGGACAGTGGTTCCAAATCACTGCCTTTAGGAGGAGTGTTAGGCTCTTTGGTGTCAACATCAACATCTAGTCATATATCTAGCAACCACCTGCCATTAATTAAGGTATTTTATATTTTTATCATCAAAAACGATTTTTAAAATATTATACTAGTGGAGTATTGTTTTTTTCAAAAAATCTTTGTAAATTTAATATTTTATATATTTATAACAAAAGCTTACATATATATAACACATGTCACTTTTCTATATGTATTTTAAGGGATTAAAAATTCAATAAAAATAATAACTATTTGTTAATTCTTTTCAATTTAATTGATAAATATTAAGCCTAACATTTTTCGATTGTTTTAAAAGAGAGAATTGAAAAGTAAGGAAATGAATGCAATGTAATTTAAAAAGAGTACTACTCGTAATCGTATTAGTTATTGACAACTTCAATCTTACTCTATAATCTCCTTCGTTCGTTAAAATATACTACCTCCGTTCGGAAAAACTTGACACTTTACTATTCATGCACGCTTTTTTATGAGCTAAAAACTATATAAAATATCTAGTTTTTTTAATAATTTTTTTAACAACTTCGTAGTTATTATTAATAAGTACAAACTTGTTAAAAAAAATTTTAAAAAAATGGATATTTTATATAATTTTTATCGTTCTAAAAAAACGTGCAGGAATAGTAAACGACAAGTTTTGCCGAACGGAGAGAGTATTATTTTAGCTTTCTTTATAAATTTAAAAAAAATACCCTAATCATTATAAGTATAATTTCGTAAAATAGATACTAAAATATCTACAATAGAGTATTTTTTTGAACAACGTGAATACTCTAAACTGACAAATTTTACTGAACGAATTACCACCTTTTACTTGATTAGGAGAATTGTTTTATTTCCCTGTATTTCAAACCAACATATTATGGATAAGGATGGAAAAATAACAAAAAATGAGCTATTGAATACTCCACTATTTCTTCTTTCCATTCCATTGTCTCATTTTCTAATAAATTATAGTTTTTGTTTTGACCAAAATAAATAAATAAATTATACGTAGTACTCGTATCTTTTTGTTGTATCATCTTTCTATTACACCGGGTGGAGTACACGACCCTACAATTAACTACTAATTAATTGGAGTATTTATGTAATTTGGCAACCGGGTTTTAATACTGGTTTATTTTCTTTAAATTAGTTTCTCAATCCCTTACACCGGGCAGACCATATACACCCGAATGGCACTCCTGATCAAAGATTCAAAGGGATACTGTAAAGAAAAATTAGTGTGCATTTACAAATGAAATCTTTATGGTTAATATATTGAGAATTGATGTGAGACGTGATATTTTGACAGGTCATCATAGACTCACACCAAAAATATACCGACGGGAGATGTTATGAAAAGAAAGCATAACGGAATTAAGTATAAGTGACATCGATTCATTTACTGCAATTGTGAAAGCTGGAGACCCTAAATAGTAATACTAGGGAGCATCACCTACAAAATTGGTACTGTACTAATTTTCGCATTTTGGAGGGTATATATGTTGGAAGAAATGGAGTAATCAAGTGGACGCAACGGATGAGATCGAATCTTTGACTGTAATCAGCCGTCATAAGAGAACGACCTTGTGTTGAATTCAATTGAATTGAATGTACAGTAGTATATGATTTGCCAAAATAATTACTTAAGGTCAAAAGGTTTGATTTTTGGATGCAAAAAGGTTGGGCTTAATTTATATACATGTACACTGATAATCAAGGGATTTCATATTTACTTTTTCTCTTTCTCTTCTTCTTTAATTCTACCTTCTAGAACGTACAATATGTGTGTACTTTTGTCCGTTTTGTGGTGATTTTGATGACCAAAGTTGCTATGAATATGATTAACCAAACGTACAACAAAAACAACGACCGAGATCAGTTATTCTATTATTTATTTCTTAATTAAATCTATATCTATATAATATAAACACGTTTATAGGAGTATTTATATTTGTATATGATTGGAGAAGTAGAACAAATTTGCGGAGCAAAAACAATTGTAATATAGTTTTATATTCATTGGTTATGAAATATACATTATAAATGTAAAATTTGGGATAATAATAACAAAGCGTTTGTAGTCCAACGGTTAGGATAATTGCCTTCCAAGCAATAGACCCGGGTTCGACTCCCGGCAGACGCATTCATTCTTTTTTTCCCCTTTTTTGTTGCCTTTTTAATTGTAATGTGGCCAAGTAAATCGCCTTGGGCTAAGATTAGCAATGGAGTAGCATTTACGAAGGCAGCCCACTTCGATAAACACGCATTGCCAATTACGAGCCTATAAAACCTCTATAGGACACCTTCTTCTTCATCGGATGATTGATCACCATTAGGTAATCAAATTACCTATTAACAAAGGTGAAGCCCTTCTCTTGTTTGTGCCAATTGAAGAGCCCACACCAAAGCCTCTTACTTAGCCACCACGAAATCAAAACTACATTGATCCCGTGGTGGCTAGGCAGTGGGCACCAAAATGAACCCCATTTTGCCGATGACCCCATTTTAAGGAGTCTAAAAAACTGAACATAGCAAACCATCTCTTTAATTGGGACATGGGTTTCATTGATTCTGGACCTCTTTGGCGCCATTTAGGTGCTCATCGTTGCCACACCTAGCATCATCGTTAACGTGTTGTTGTTGCTGCTGCTGGCTGAGAAGATCGAAACAATGTAGGCAGAAGCTCCGCCCTGACTTGATTCAAAATTTCATATTTTTATAAACTTGTTTCCTCATTCTAAACCTCTTAACTCGAATCTCACCCAAATGTTACTACATTGTTGCCCTGAAGTTAGGGCAGCAATGGAGTAACATTAATCTAACAGTTTGGCATATAAAAGTTGCAACTGAAGTCCAGGGCACATCACAGTTTTGTGATATGAAAGTTCCATATGAACTTGCTAAAACATAAATCTGAAAGGTCGGTCTAAACCAGTGTAAACATATATAAATTACTTGTGACCTGAAATGACCAAAACTATAAAACCCAAATGTGAACCAGGTTTGAGTTTAAACTATCAAAACCTTGTCAAACCCACACCTCCAACACAATTTGAAACTTTAGGGTTCAGACAGTGCAAGCCCTTAAGTGGAAACTACACAGCATATCTAGTTCTATCTTGTTACCATGAAACTCAAGCCACCAACCACCTGTTGTGAATGGAGCAAACTCGGCTAGGAAGGACTCCTCTATCTATGCATCAGCAATATCCAGATAAGGCAGATTGTGGACAGAAACCAAATGGACAAGACTATTTTGAGGAGAAGAAGATCTATTTCAAATGCATTCCTTGCAGCATAATAAAAGTGTAGTTCAATCTCATCCTAAACCCTAATGAGGAACTGTAGGCAGCAGCAAAAGCGAGCACAAGACATATTCCCAGATTGTCAATGAACATATAAGCAATGTCTACGGTGAAGAAAACAATGAAGAAGCAATGTGAATGATCTTTGATACTTTCTCGTAAAATAACAAGGGCTTGTTATGAGAATAAGCCCACATTTCTCCATCAAGAGGTAAAATATCCGCAAAAATTATTGCAGTACTTTCTGCAATTGGACTATGTCTAGTTCCAACAGATAAGAGGTAAAAAGTTTATTAAACAGATGAACTCTTCAACGAGCATCTTGTTTGATTTCAACTAATTCATTGGTGATAGTATGCCACAAACCCCTTTATAAAGGGCCAGGAAAGGTACCATTTTCCCGTTGCTCATTCCACCTATCAACCTGCATAGATTGGCAATAAACAGCATAAGCAGCAAAGATAAAGAAAATTTGCGAGACCTGTATAAATCTTTGACTAATCCATACATCTAAATCCAGTTTTGGAGTTTCAAAGATTTTTTTAAAAAAGGAAAAGAAGCAGCACAGCCTAGTTCTTATAGAAAACTAAAACTTACCCATTCACCGGGGCAAAGAGATCGATAATACTTGGCAAATTTATCACACTCCGGGGCATCTTCACCCTTAGCAGCAATGCACCTAAACAAATCAAAAAATAGTTTAGGGCAGAGCATAATAATGAAGAAATACCCCAAGAAAGAGACAAATGATTCTACTGACCTGTGATACTCGACGTAACGAGTGAAACAATGCCTTGTTTGGTTTGTAGTTGGAAACCGAAAGTCTGCTGGCGCTGTTTCAAGCTGGAATACATAAGATAAATATCAGCAGGATTGAAGCAGGCAGAAGTAGAGAACTAACAATGAAAATCAATTTCGAAATGAAAACCATTCCTAATAGCACACATATGAGCAGCTATGCTGGAAGTTGAAAAGCAACACGGGTAAGTACAAGGTAAAGACCTTGATTTCTGGAGCCTCTTCACTAGCTTCTCCAGCATCATCACCGTCTGTCGTTTCCTCAGCAGCAGGCTCCTCACTATTTTCAGCAGCATCAGCTGCAGCGTCAGAGCTTTCCTCAACAGCAGGAGGCACGCTGCTTTCTTCAGCTGCAGCAGGAGCCTCCTCTATCTTCTCCGGAGCAGCCTCCTCTGAATAAGCAACAACCGAGCTCTCAACCTTTTCAACCTCGGCTACTTCTGGATCAGCAGCTGCCTCAACAGGCAATGAGTACTCCTGGGGCACAAAAACCATATGAGATCATAATCAGGAGGCAATACAAACATGCAAGCCCAAAACATTGCAATCTTTTTAACACAATTATAAAACAGAAAACCAGACATTCACACTTCATATCCATCTTAGATATCTGCAGTCTGTATTTTTATTCTGTTTTTTAAGGAATGAGATTTGAAAAGGTCACTGTTGGATAACTAGGAATACCTAACATTATGTGAATTAGAAAAGTGAAAAAACAATTGGACAGAGCAATTGAGCTAAATCCCTTGGATCCAAGGCAGTGATTCTGAAAAAAACTGCAGGTTATACCTAATGGGCAGGGCTAAATTACTTCCTGGATCCCCAAAATGGAACAAAGCAAGGCCAAATGGCCAATCCTATATTCATCCATGGGAGAAAATGGGCATGTCTTAATTCCAAAGAGGGTCAATTTCCAACACATTGGCCATTACACAAGTACTCAAGCTTCGATTAGTCATTAGAGTAAAAGGACCAAACCATAAAAAAATCCCTTTGATCCCAATTAATTGGACGACATGAAATATTACCGACTCTGAACCAGACACATCTGATCCAACCGAAACCCTAGCAGAAAAATCAGGAACCGAATCAGCCCCAAAATCCAAGAAATAGCACCCACTAAATCCAGATTCATACTAAACTAATCACAATTTCAGAAAAATTGACTCCAAACAAGACCCATCTGATCCAACCGAAAACCTAGCCGAAAAGATAGGAGTTAAATTAGCCCCAAAATCCAGGAAATAGCACCTACTAAATCCAGAATTCATACTAAACTAAACAATTTTTTTTTTTTTAAATCCGGAAATCAGATTCAATTGGGCACAAGTCAAAGCAAACCAAAAACCAATTCCATTTTGGGATAGTAATGTACAAGAATCAAACAAACCAAAATCCGAAGAGAGCTTGAAAATCCGAAAGAGAATCAAAGGTGGAATCTGGGAAATCGGAGGCGTTGAGAGGCGAGAGGGAGAGAAATCTGAGAGAGCGGGAGAAAGAGAAAAGAAATACCTCGGAGAGAGAAGGTGGGGTTTGGCCGGCGACTTCAGCCATTGATGGATCGAGGAAACGGAAGCAGTGCGGCACGAGAGGATCGGTGCGTTTTGTTGGTATGCGTCTTCCTCCGAAGCGGTGCGGCTGCAGATAGGGAGACTCCTTTGTTGATTAGGGTCAGACAATACACACACGCTGTTTTCTTGTATTTTTAACTACTCCCTCCGTTTCAAAATACATGGTCTTTTACTTTTCGGCACGCTTTTTAAGGAGCGAAAAACTCTATGAAATATTATTTTTTAATTAATTTTTTTTATATAATTAGATACTTATTAGTAATAAGTATCAAATAGTATAAAAAGTTTAATCAAATAAATAATATTTTATAGAGTTTTCCGCTCCTTAAAAAACGTGTTAAAAAGTAAAAGGCCATCTATTTTGAAACGGAGGGAGTAGGTGGTTTCCTTACGCCGTCATGGGTGACGTTTCAAACCATTTTCATCCTTGTTACTCCATAGTCTCCATTATGTTAAAAGGACATATTCGGGAAAAGAGGGACGACAGGAGTGTATAACTTGACCTCTAGATAGGGAGGGATGATATTCGAGTCGAATAAGGCGAACTTGAAATGTTTACTTTTGGCTCGAATGAGAGACAAGTTGAGTTAAGTTTGAGTCCAAATCAGTAGTATATCTTTATTATTTTTTTAACCGAGAAGAATTTGGCTATAGGGAACCTATAAGCCAAGAGCATCCAAGTGGATGAATTTGCGAAGCATAGAATCGGCCGGTGCTACATTACTGGAGAGAACAAGACCCAGATGCGATAAGTAGTCCGCAACACGGTTTGCCTCTCTATATATACATGACGAATCCCAGTTGTTTGGAATAGGCTTAAGGAGATTTGACTGTCCGAGACAATCATTTCTGAATCTCGGAGGGGGGGGGGGGGGCTACCATCGTCTTTAAGGCTATTAATGGTTGTGAGATTATCACCTTCGACGGTAAGGTGTTGTATATGTAAGTTGTGGGCCGCTTGAATGCCTTTCCACAGAGCGAATCCTTCCAAACCAGCCACCGAACAGATCGGCGAAGGCCCAACACCAAAGAAGACTGGTATGCCGTCATGATTTCTGATAATGAATCCATAGGTCCCTTTTACAGCTACTGAAAGTGCTCCATCAAAATTGACTTTGTATATTTCTTTAGTCGGAGGTTCCCATTTGGCATGTTTCCTTTTGCCTTGTAGGGATGTTGTGCTTTTGCATTGTTGGGAGCGATCATGAAGGTTTCCGGCTAAAGTCTTAACGTGGTTCCAAATTGTTCTTTGCTCTTTCACAAATGAGACTATGATTGTGGCACTTGGTTTAATGTTGTTAAATAGTACACTGTTGCGGAAGTACCAGGTGTACCACCAAATCAAGGCAAGCTTGCTAAAGCAGGAAAATTCAATCTCATCCTTAATTTCACGGAGGGTATTGTTCAGTGCATTTCCTTGGATGAAATGCTTGTATAATTTCATGGTTAGATGTGGGTCTAAGCTTGTTAGGGTTGTTCTGGTGATTGGGGGCAGTCCCAGAGAAGATGTACGTGATAAGTCCTCATATTGAGAATCGCAATGTGGACAAGAAGTCAAGATACCCAAACCTCTAGAAGCTAGCTTAACCGAAGTTGGGATTCCATTCTTTGTGATTTTTCAAAGAAAACTTTTGACTTTGGGTGTTATGCCTAGGTTCCAAATCCACTTCATGTCACTTTTTTGATGTTGTTTCATTGTACATATCATTGTGATTGCGGAGTTAGTTGAGAACCAACCATTCTTACTCCATTTCCAGTAAAGTCTGTCAATGTGTATATTTTGTGGGATAGGTGTCTGGCTGCAGTATTTGGTCTATGATTTCTTGCGGTAAAGAATTCTTTACTACTTTCGTCACACTCCTAGTGTCCCAAGATTTATCGTTCCGGATAAACTGAAACCTTGGTTGTAGTATCTATTTGGTGGTCATTTGTAATCTTGGTTAATAGTGGGGAGTCGCCAACCCAGTGATCAAGCCAGAAATTTATACTGTCTCCATTCCCTATGGACCAAAGAATTCCTTCCTTTAGTAACGGTAGTAGATTCATTAGTTGTGCCCATTGCCATCAGGTTTGTCCTTTTTTGCGATATTGTAGAATATGTTGTTCCTTGAGGTATTTTTCTGTAATTAAGTTAACCCAAGGGTTATGTGGTTCTGCTAGGATTTTCCAGATTAATTTGAGTTGCCAAGCCTTATTCATGTCTTCTGAAGTTCTCAACCTGAGTCTCCCATTGTATTTAGACTTACAGATATCAAACCAGCTAACTAGAGGTTTATGCTTCAGGCCTTTGTTCCACAGGAAGTTTCGATTTATTCTGTCAAGGTCTGCATGTACAAATTTGGGTAGCAAGAAGCATTGCATAATATGCAGAGGCTTAGTCGAGAGAGTAGACTTAATTAAGGTGCATCTTCCTACTTGGGACAGACAATTCGCTTTCCATCGTTGAAGTTGCAATTTAGTGTTATTCAAAATGTCAATGAAGGTTTCCTTTTTCGTTTTCCCGTTAATGATAGAACATCCTAGGTAATTTCCCAAATCCTTTGTAGCTGAAGCAAAGATGACGATGTCATCAGCGAAAGCCAGGAAGGGGGTCCTAGTTCCATTTTTAACAATAGTGACTCCAATGTGAGAATTGGGAGCCATAGACTCATTATATAGTTCCCGCGCGAAAACCTCTACGAGTATTAGGAACAGGTATGGTGATAGTGGGTCACCCTGCCTCAGGTCACGTTCCGGAGTAAAAATATCAGTTGACTCATTATTAACCAGGACCGAGTAGGTAACCGTTGTGATGCATTCTTTAATCCAACTCGCAAATTTTGGAGAAAAAACAAACCTCTCCAAAACTAATAAGAGGAAATCTCAATCTACTAGGTCGAAAGCTTTTTCCATGTCCAGTTTAACTGTCATCCAGCTAGATTTACCTTTCTTTTTAAAGAAGGAGTGGAAGATTTCATTTGCTATTAAGATATTATCTTGTATTGATCTACCAGATGTGAAAGCACTCTGTAACAGATTGATAATCTTATGTATGATCTTTTTAATTCGGCCCGCTAGGACCTTTGATATGATTTTGTAAGTAGTAGAGCATAGGCTTATAGGTCTATATTGGGGTGTAGTTGTCGGGTCGTCACATTTTGGTATCAATGCTATGAAGGTATGATTTATTTGTTTTAGGATTCTGCCACTGAGGAATAATCTTTTAACTGCCTTGGTGAAAGTGGGTCCAACAATATGCCAATATTTTTAAAGAAACCGGAAGGGAATCCATCAGGTCCAGGTGATTTGTCTTTTGCAAGTGAGAAAACTGCATTTTTTTTATTTCCAAGTTAGTTATTTGTCTTACTAGCCAATCATTTTCTTCATTGGTTATTTCCTTGGTTATATTATCTACTAGGGTGGTCGGTATTTGTTGTCTTTGATGTCGTGAATATCTTTTAACGAAGTCATTTTTGACAATTTCTCTTATATCCTTTTCATTGGTCATTGTTAAACCTGCATCGGTTTGTATAGATTTAACTATGTTTCTGTTTCGGCGTCCCGTGGCTACTCTATGGAAGTATTTTGTGTTGGTGTCAGTAAGTTTAACATGTTTTCTCTTACCTCGTTGTCCCAAGTACTGGTTCTGGTAGTTCAGGAGAGAGGAGTACTTTACAGTTAATCTTTGGAGCTTCCTATCCAATTGCTGGTCATATGCCATACAGAGCCTAGATTATATATCCTGTAATTCATTTTCCAGTGACGTTAATTGACGGAAAATATTTCCAAAGGTGACTTTACTCCAAGCCTTACTTTTCTTTTTGACTTCTTGTAGCTTCCTTGTTAATTTATATAGTTGGGAGCCAGCCATATCTACTCTCCATGCATTCTTAACTAGTGTTTCATAGTCTTCCCTAATTGTTCAAGCCATTTCAAACTTAAAGGGTGTTGTGAGATGAATCTGCCATGTTTTACAGTAACTTTTATATCGTTTTCTGCATACATTTCATGCATTTGGGCTAAGATAATACAGAATCTATGTAGTTTATGTTTAATTGCCAAATTATGGAATCTACACCAGTTTCTGTTTAATTTCGCATAATTCGGGGCAAATTACAGCAGTTCTGAGAAAGGTCAAAAAAGCTCAGAAATCAACGACAGAAGTCCAAGGTCAAGAAACAGCGGAACCGGTCGAATCAAGCTTGGAGTCCAGGTTTACTCGATCTAGAGTACACTCTACTTGATCTCGACGAAGGTGTCCGAGCACAGGCCTTGTCGACTAAGCATTGATCGAGAAACTGAGTCAGAGTCAACCCGACTCCCGGAACCCTACTCGATCTCGAGTACACCTTGTCGAGATCGACAATGCCTAGACACCATGTCCGGAGTCGACGAGTTGTGACAAGTCGAGAAGCCGAGGACGGAGACGCCGAGCCAACCTTACTCGATCTCGAGGAGGCTTGTCGAGATCGAGGACCAGCACCGCGTCTTTCCGAGCCTGTCGAGGAAGAAGTTGCCTGACAACACAAGTCAGCCATCCTCGACGCCAGATCTACTCGATCTCGAGTTGTTTTGTCAAGATCGAGGACCCAGTAGCCACATCCGAGCCATGACGAGCACCAGTTGCTCGACCAAGCCCAGCCAGCCATGGACGACGAATCCTACTCGATCTCGAGGAGACTTGGTCGAGATCGACGAGCCGCGTACAGAAGCCGCGTTACGCGGTTTGATTTGTCCTACGCGCTGTGGGAGTCCTTGGAGCCGAAGGAATCCGAGATGGCCGAGTCTATCCTACATCTATCTATCAACTATCCATGGAAGACAAGATCTATCAACAAGAAGATATTTACCTATTTAGATATTATTTCCCCTTTATAGATTTAATTCCTAAAGTGCTTTTATTTATCTTTTAAGTTTTTTAGATATAGATAGATATATTCTATCCTTGAATAGCAAGGAATAGAAGGCTATAAATAAAGCCTTAGGGGCTGGTTTTTCATCATTCAATTCAATTTCAGAGAAGCAGTTACACATAGAGGTTTTAGAAGTTCAGAGGTTTTAGGGTTTTGGCATTCAGCGAAAGTTGGATTGTCGGGATTGTAAAGGCTTTGAATTTAGTTTAATGCAAATTTCTTTTCATACATCAATGTCTGCTATTGCGATGAAGAGCGAGTAGTCCACCCACTTCTGGGGCTGGGGTGAGCCCGACGGTGGTCATGTAAGGCGATGCGGTAAAGGTACAATCTTGTTATGCAATTCATCTTCTATCCCTATAAGCATGATTCTTTTGCGAGAGTTGAAGGTGATCCTTGTTTGTATTATTGAAGCGAAAGTGATCTTAATGCAACTTGGGTTAATTATGTGAAAAGGGTTAGTAACAATTAGGGTTTATGCGAAAGCCTCTATATGCCTATTTGTTAGTAGCGAAAGTTATTTTGATGGAAAGCATGATCTTTTATGCCTTTATATGTTACTTTGCATGGTTATCGTTGTGGCGTTGATACCCTGGCTTTGGAAGTTCTTTCATATATTGAATTTATTTCTGTCAAAATCTGCGAATCTGTGTTCGAATCTGCAATTTATACTTTCTGCATTTTTAGTCGATCTAGAGGAAAGCTTCGTCGATCTCGAGTTGCACCTTGTCAAGATCGAGTAGGGTCTTGTCTAGATCGAGTTGCTGTTGTCATCGATTTTTAGTTTCTGTCTCTGTTGTCCTTGTCGATCTCGAGTATTGCCTTTATCGAGATCGAGTTAGTTGCTGCCTTTGTTTTATTTCTTGTTTTCGTTTATTATTTCTGTCTTTCCTTCTTTGTTTCTTTGTTTCTGTCTTTTTTGCTTGCTTTTCTGTGAGATTTACAGCTGCCTAGGATCCGCTGATGCGCTTCCTCGTGGATCGATCCTGACTTTCTCTTACTACATTGGAGGGATTCTTGTAATTATTTGCGTGGGCCTAAATCTGGTTTGATCTATTTCATTATATTTCATACTCGATTTCCTCCTCACAACAAAGGGTTGTAATTTTGGTTTCTAATTATCCATCCGGTCAAGTGTGATTTGTGCGTGGTCTGATCTAATAAAGGCATGGTTCTTTGTGTGTAAGTTTGGAAATTGTTGAGCGAGTCTTTGACTAACTAGAGCTCGATCTAGTTTCTCATATATATTGTCTGTTCTTTGGGCCTTCTTTCTCCACGTGTATTTGTTTCCTATTGTGGGCACATCGAGTAGGTTATGAGGGTCAATGATTAAATCTGTTTTGGTTTGGTTCTGCCCCCCCTGTTTGTCAAATGGGAGCAATATTTCATTTATGTCTCCTATTATTATTACAAGTTCTGTAAAACCGTTAATTATATTAGAGAGCGATTCCCAGAAGTCATCCTTTTCATTTTCAGGGGGGCATATACGAATAAAATCATTATTGTGGTGTTTGAAGTTTGGTTATTATATATGGCCATGATGATTTTGTTACTTGTGCTCTGCACATCGAGGGTCTCATTGTTTAGTTTTGATTCTTTCCATAGAAGACATTCCTCCAGAGAGTCTTGAAGAGGGGCCTAAATGCATAGGGTCAAATGCCGATTTCCTCCAGGCACTGTCTGGAGGCGGGTTTTCTAATTTAGTTTCAGCTAAAGCTAGAATTTTTATATGTTCTGACTTACATGTCGATTCTATTTGTGTCCAAATATGTCTCTTCCCTAATCCTCTAACATTCCAGTAGCTAAACTTCATGAAACATTTCTTTTACGAGAACATGTGTTTTTTGTGTACATTGCTTGCAAGAGGAAGCAATGGCAATTGTTGTGGAAGTTTTGTAGATTGTGGCTTGTGAGGACAGGCAAGCCCAATGAAGATTTTTGCTGTGTTTGTTTCGTTTGTAGAAAATGGTTTTAACAACCCTAATTTGCATAACGAAGAGTACTTGGGGTTCATTCAGGTAGTTATACCTTTCATCTATGTAACCTAAGATTCTAGGTGTTGTACAGTCATAGAGGTCTTCGAACAATACAAGCAAAAGGTGTGCAAACAAAGGTTGTGTAACCTTTCAAAATGTATCAGGGGCAGAACCTAGACTACAGTTTCTAATAACCATGATGCTTATGAAGCTCAAAACATTCAAAGTTTTGTCTATAGTCAATGTCCTTTTACAACATAATCGAGCTGAACTCATCACAGCTTTAAATAATGTGCAGTTGAGGGTACAAGAGTCGGTTCCATGCTTGAGTTTGAGTGGGTTTATCCGTCCAAAGCATATTGCAGCAAAGATGTCCATAACCCGTAGAAAGATAGAGGAGATTCTAACAGGAGTGAAGATCACAATGGCTCATAAGAACCTATATAGATGCTATGAATGTACAAAATTTAGAAAGTAACAGGTAAAGTAGCTATTATAGTTAGTACTTTTAATTATAAGAAATGGATAGATATGAATACCAATCCTTGTAGTTGGGTAAACCATAGATGTGGAGATTGGAGGAACCTCATCAACCAAGCTTCTGTAATGTTGTGGGTTATTTGAAATAGTAAATCGGTTGTGTCTGTGAGAAGAATCCTTAATTGGTATGAGTATGGTTCCTATATTAAAATTCCAAGAGAAGCAATTGTAAGGTATAACTATAATGTCATAGTTGTTACTTACACTTTGGTAGAAATCACCTAACCCCGTAGGTGTTCTTGTACAGTAGAGAGACATAAACACCATAAGCATGGCTTGGTGAGTCTTCTGCAGTTCAAAGAAGAGGTCCAGTTGCTCGAGGGGAAGAGCCCCTTGAGAGTTGTTAGTAGTCAAGTTATCCATAATGGTTTTGGATAAGCAAGTAATCTAATGTTCATAGAGAATGCAGAAAAATTGGAGTGTAATCCTTAGTTTCAAAAGACTAAAGAAAGAATGATAAAAGCCTAGCCATGCAAAGATGAGGGTGTAAATACTTAAAGTTCTAGATCATAATATAAGATGGGCAAATATTACATTCTAGATCAGTGGCACATATCTTACAGCAAAAGAGGCCACAATTGCAGTTCAAATACATGGAAATGCTAGTAGAATTGGATCCTAAATACATCAATAGAGTGCAAAAGATTTGATCAATACAATATCCAATAGGTTTTTTCCAAGAACTGGGGAAATAAAGTTCATCAAAAGGTGATTTGGTAGTAAAATAGTACGAGTGTAGATCACTGCAGGCCAGGCGCAGAGGCCAATTAACCCCATTGCTTGACAAAAACTTGTGATTCATGGTACTCAGTTGTTGCTTTTGCTCCTCTTCAGGTTGGAGCTAGCCGTATCCTCCTCCCCACCATGAGCCCTTCTCTTGAAGGAGCCAAAGGTAGACACATCCTTTGGTGTAGCTTCCATAGCTGAGATCATTCTCACAATAGTTGAGTTGGAGTGGATAGAGTGAAAGGATGGCTCAGAGAGCTTCTCATAGTGGATGTCAGCAACTTTGGTGTCCACCATGGGATCATGAACTAAGTAATCTTCATCAGCATAATCATCTCCCAAGAGATCATCCTCATCCAGGTCATACTGCAGACAAGGTAGTGTCTCATAGCCCACCTCAGCTCCTATCTCAGAGAATAAGTTTGGGTCAGGGAGAGGGAAACCATGCTCCATAATGTCATCATGAGAGGATCGTGGTGGCTTGATACCATCAACAGAAGGCTCACTAAAAGTTTGGGTAGTGGTATGAGTGGGCAGTGCTTTAGGTGGCCCAAGATCAACCATGAACCCCGAGCTCCCAATGAAGCCAGCAGCTGCAATAGCTGGGCTGCCAGAAGGAGCTACAAGAGGGCCATGGGACCAGGCAGTGGCTAAGGCACCAGGAAAGGGTAGGTTATCAATAGCAGCAAGTCTATCAACAGTGAGCAAAGTTGTGGCAAATAAGGGTGGTGTCTGAGCTGCAGTTACATGGGCAAGGGCTCGGGATCCGGTCTGGATCGGACCGGACCGGACCGGAATTTCTAGGAACATGGACCGCGGATCGGACCGGGACCGGGATATATGGTCCCGGGTTTTCCGGTCCGCGGACCGTTTGGACCATTAGGACCGGAATTTCTTGTAGCCTCTAGTTTGCAATTGAATGACAAAAAAAAAAAAAAATATATGTACAGCGGCACAACCCTAATTCAAGTATGTGAAAGTGAAAAATCAAAATACATAGCCTGCATTCATCCATTAGCCATGCCCTCATACAGTCATACATGATATCAAATCCACAAAATAAAAAATACAATTTGAATTTTGAAATTCCCTAAAATCGAAACCTAGATATAAAAATTAAAGTGCAAATTGAAAAAATTTCTCAAACCCTAGATCTAGATACATACATACAAACCCTAGATCTAGATCTGAAATTGGGTTGAATATTAAAACATACATACAAATCTAAAAAGAGAGGTGAGAGAGATGCGGATGCCTACTGGCGAGTGGCGACGGGCGGCCAAAGGTGAGGGCGGTGGCGAACTGTCGATGGGCAGCGATGGCTGGGCGTGAGAGAGCGGTGAGACTGGCGGAGAGCAAGGGAGCACCGGCGGTGGCAGGTGACAACTGGTGAACATGAGGGAGGAGGGCCGAGCGGAGGCGCGGAGCCGCAAATAGAGAGACCAAGTCACCGAGCCTTTGGGAGAGAGACGAAAGTGGACGGGTGAACTGGTGAAGAGTGAACAGAAGAAACGTGTTTGGGACTTGGGACTTGGGAGGTCTAATTTATTAGGCACGCTTCTTTTTTTTTTAATCCACAAAAACCCGGTCCAATTCCGGTCCGACCCGGAAATTCTGGTCTGGTCCCGGGTTTGGACCGGAACCCGAAATTTAAAATTTGTTGGACCAGGGAACATACCGTAATATTCCGGCCTGATCCAAAGATCGTAAATTCCGGTCTGGTCCCGATCCGATTCCGGTCCGATCCAATTTTTGCCCAGCCCTAGCAAGAGGTGCTTGGGGTGCAAGAACTTGAGTTTCAGGTGCTTGGGCTACAGGTGCAGATGCACTGTCAAAAGGGGTTTGAGAATCCTTAAAGGAGGATGAGGAGTTAGAAAGGGCTTCAAAGTTGATAGACACCCCACTCTTACCAGTAACATATAGTTTGTTGCTAAAGGCTCGGATTAGGTTGGGGAGCTTGAGAGCCTTACCCTTTTTTCCAACTTTGGCCCAACCACCAAAGTCACTAGAACATTCAGGAAGGGGTGACTTGCTACTGGGTTTTTTAAAGGTGACTTGAATCTTTTTCTATTTAAGAATGTGGAAGGAGCATTGTGTGAACAGGTGATCCTAACCACCACAATTCCCACACCAAGCTGGGAATTCCTCAAACCAGATCACATGAGCAGACACTTCTTTTTTTATTGACAGGGATATGGATTATGTTTGGGATGATGGGAGCCAGATCAATATTGATGCACACCCTAGCATACTTAGCATTAGGATCCACTAAACTGTCAGGCCTAATAAAAGTGCCAAATTTGTTGTGCTTGATGATAGTAGCCAGTGCACCAGGTTTCTTGTAGGCTTTAGGTATGGAGCTAATCCTCACCCACATGTCAAGAGAGGTATTATTCTCTTGATGAGGATCAAAAGATTTTTTCCATGGTCAGAGCACAATGAGTTGTCTATACACATGATAAGGTCGAGCATCCCAGACAGCCTGAAGATCAGAAGGGTCTGAGAACCTCACTTCAAACCACTGCTTTGGGAGCTCCAAAATTTGAAGGTCTCCAGAGAGACCATTCCAGTCACTAAAGAGTTTAGGTTCAAGCTTTTTGAATTCGATTGGGGCACCAAATGCCCTGCCATAGAGAATGGCATTGGTTTCGAACCTATATTTGGGGTGGAACTCTTGAAGTTGGTCATAGAAAGAGGTAAGGTCTATTTTCCATTTACCCTTATCACTTTTACGTGACGAGAAGGGGGCATTTGGGGTGTGATTTTTGGTGGAGTTTGATGTCTACTAAAATATCCATGTGGAAATGCATAGTTTAGCTCCATATTCTATACACTTTGCATATCTCGGGATGTGAATATGTTGAATTTATGTAGTAAAGACGGAAGCTGAAAGCTACTCGATATCGACGTAAACTGTCCGGGCACATCACTGATCGAGGAGCACCAGATCGAGGAACTGAAGGCAAAGCTCCCCGACTCTAAAGAGTTACTCGATATCGAGTAATCTACTCGATATCGACAAGAATTGAAAGCCAACCCGGAGTCGAGGAGGGGAGCCTGATCGAGGAGCCGAGGAGAGATACTCGACCTGACCAAACAACCGGATACTGAGCGACACTCTCCTCGATATCGACGAAACTCCTCGACATCGACAAACCCAGAGTACATGCTCGAGCAACATCGAGAAGAAGCTGCTCGATAAGGACGGGCCAACAAGTCGATGAAACCACTCTCCTCGATATCGAGTTACTTACTCGATATCGACAACACCAGAAGCGCGCACCCAAGCCAAGTCGAGGACCAGCTAGTCGAGCATGCCGCTGAAGCCTAGTCGACACACCACTGTCCTCGATATCGAGGAACTTACTCGATATCGAGTACCGCTTTTCTGGGCCGAGACGCCGCTGGGCCTGTCCGAGCCTGACTTGGGCTGTTGGGTTGCGAGATGTCCGAGTCTATCAAGTTCTATCCGAGTTTTATCAAGACTATCAAGGATTTATCCATGGAGGAAAGATTTTCTATCTATCAACAAGAAGATAAAGAGATTTTAGATATTCCCTTTTAGCATTAATGTTTTATCCTTATTTAAGTTTTATCATTAGATATAGATATAGATATAGATTGCTTTCCTTGATTAGCAAGGATTAATCCCTATAAATAAAGCCCATGGGCCTGAGTTTTTATTCATTCAATTTTCAGAGATACAATTACACATAGAGGTTTTAGGAGTTTAAAGGTTTTATGGTTTTGGCATTCTGCGAAAGTTGAGTGCCGGGATTGTAAAGACTTTGAATTTGGTTTAATGCAAGTTATTTCCTTTCAATCAATGATGTCTGCAAAAGCGATGAAGAGCGAGTAGTCCACCCACTTCTAGGGTTAGGGTGAGCCCAATGATAGCCCTGCATGTTTGAGGTAAAGATCCAACTTTTATCATGTTTTGAGCATCTACTACTTGTTATGTGTTTATTACCCATCTAATGGAGGTCCATGCTAACAACTTGGATTGTAAATATAAAATCGGTAGACCCAATTAGGGTTTCTTGAAAGAGTTGTCTAATTGTTGAAAAAGGCGAAAGCTTGGTCCTTCGATGCAATTTACATGATTATCTGTTTTATTCTTGCCTTTTGTATGCTTGGTTATCGTTGTCGCAAACCCCAATCTTGGAAGTCTTTCATATATAGTTGATTTCGAGAATCCCACAAGCTTTTGTCTTTATTTTGTTTCATTTTAGTTTCTGCCCTCCTCGATATCGACTAACTCTTGTCGATATCGAGTTACTGATATTCGATCAAAAGATCGATGTAGCTTTTCCTGTGCAGGTACTCGACGTCGACGAAGGCTTTACTCGATATCGAGTAGAGTGACCTTGATATCGACCAAAACCAGGAGCTGCTGCTGCACTGTTCGACTTGCCCGATCTTCTGTCGACTAACCCTAGTCGAGATCGAGCACTGAGGTCGACTTCTGCCGTGAGATTCATCCGCTGCCTAGGATCCGCTGACACGCTTCCTCGTGGATCGATCCTGACTTCGCATTGCTACATCAGGAGGAGGTCTTATAATTATTTGCAAGGGATGAAATCTGGCTTGCTTTATTTTATTTACATTATATTTGCAATCTCGATTTCCTCCTACAACAAATTGGCGTCGTTTCCAGGGAAGCTATCATTCGTGCCTTAGGTAGTTAAATCTCACATCTACTTTGAGTTACTTTACAGGTATATGCACCGTTCTGGTCAAACACCTGAGTTTGACGCCTTAGACGAATCGGAGCGCCTTATACACATCCAAGCTAAACTGAAAAGAGCCATGGCGGCCGCAGAAACACAAGAACAGCTGATTGAGAGGCTTACAAGGGAACTAATCGCCAAGGATACTGCTATCGCCGGTGAGAGAGCAGGAAGGGAACAGGAAGCTGAGCGCGCAAGGCAAGCAGAAGCTGAGCTTGCCCAATACCCAACCACTGCAGAGGATTATATGCACCCGACTCTCGTCGTTCCTGAATCGGCTATTCTAATCCCTGAAAATACTTTTGAAATTCGCACTCAATTCCTTAGAGACCTTAAAATAATGCTTTTTATGGAAAATTTAATGAATGCCCTCTTGAACATATTACCAATTTTTCTGACATGTGTCGTACTCTTGCTGAATGTACTACTCTGGAATATGTCAAGATGAAGGCCTTCCGGTGGTCCCTCGCCGGACCTGCATTAAAGTGGCTTGAAGGACTGAAACCAAGATCCCTCACAAGATGGGCCAAGACAGCACTCCTCCGCCAAAAGATTACAACTTTCAAACAGAAGCATGGGGAGCCGCTAGCAAAAGCATGGGAACGATACAAAGAGCTACTGCGGTCTTGCCCTACTCATGGACAACCACCCTATGTCATTCAAGAGATCTTCTTCAACTCTCTTGACCAAGTCACTAAGGACAGGATCAACTAGTATACTCGATATGAGTATCTGACGATGTCACCAGCTGACACTTGGGGTGTACTTGACAAGCTCACCAACTATGACAACAAGTATGGGGCTACCACAAACTATGAGGAGAACTCCTATGCCAGGCCAGCACCATATATGCCCCTCTATGAGCCTTCCAAGGAGATTGACCCAGATGTCAGGGAGCAGTTCTACAGAGACCAGAATCGCAAGCCCCTCAAGCAAGTCAAGTATCTCTTTTTCAACCAGCCTTACATTGAATGCGGATCACAACGGCACACCACTACTGAGTGCCCACACACAAAGCAAGTCAGGATGGCAGAGACACACGAAGAGGTAGCTTACGCAGGGGGTCCCAATCGTTATATGGGGGATCAAAGGTTCTATCAACCACAATGGAACCAGGGTCCTCCTAGGAACCCCCCGCCATACAGAGCTCCAGGACATCCAGAAAGGGGTCAAAAGAAGGATGACTTACAGCTCGTCCTTGAAGAGATGTGTCGGAATCAAGGCACCATCAACAACCAGTTCCAGAACATTAATACAAAATTTGGAGAGCTAGACATCTAGAAGAGAAGCATTGAGACTCAAATGGGTCAATTCGCGGCGCAGATTCCACGACCATCCGGACAACTCCCTGGGCAAACAGAACCAAATCCTAAGGGGAAGACCGGACACGTCGCAACTATCAAACTCAGGAGCGGGCACCAATTACACGAGCTAGATGTCGGAAAGCACCAAGACAAAGCAGAGTAGCAACTCGACAACGAGCAGCAGCAACTCGATATCGAGGAGCCCTTGGTCGATATCGACAAAAACCTCCTCGACACAGACCAGAAGCCAAGCTCAGACTTCACTTCAGAACCCAGCAACTCGAGATCGACAACCCTTGTCGTTATCAAGGAACCTTTGGTCAATATCGAGGAAAAGATGGTCGATGTTGACGACTCTGCAACACCTCCGACGTCTGTTCTGGCTCCAAAGCATAAAAAGACAATGCTTTTCCCTTCCAAAGCACTGAAAGATCCCACTGCAGGTAAGTTTAAACATTTTATTAATATGTTGCAGGAACTGAATTGTCTCTATTCCTTTTACAGAAGCTCTACAAGAGATGTCTGCGTATGTCAAATTCCTGAAGGAAATCCTGAGCAAAAAGCGATCAATCTCAGAGATCGTCGGCGAATGCAAAGTGCTCCACTTCCCTGAGAAGAAACCTGACCCTGGTAAGTTTTCTGTTACTGTGGGATTTGGACTATATAAATATGACTCCTTGTGTGATTTAGGAGCAAGTGTGAGAATCATGCCCTTATCAATCTGGCGGAAGGTGAAGATAGGATGTATAGAGCCTGTGGATGCCAAGCTATACATGGCAAACAATACAGTGGCCATCCCTACAGGTATGGTTGAGAATGTCCCCGTCCAGGTTGGTAAATTCTTTATTCCAGCCGATTTCCTTATTATAGATTGTGCTGAAGATCCTACCAGCCCTATTATCCTTGGTAGACCATTCTTAGCTACTGCAGATGCCAAGATTAGTGTCAAACAGCGATTGCTCGCCTTCACCATAGGCGACGAGGTCTTAGACTTCTCTTTTGGCTCTGCAAAGGAGGAAATTTCATGGCTGGAGGTGAAAAGCATCAGCAACCACGAGACCAAGCAAACAACGGAGGAAGGCACCAGAAGTCAACTCGATATCGACAAGGGGTCCTCGATATCGACCAAAGTTGTACTCGATATCGACCAAGCTTCCTCGACATCGACTTCCTCTGCTGAGCACCAGACTTGCCAAAAGCCTAAGTATGGGGTCCCTATACTCGATATCGACCAGTCTTGCTCGACATCGACTAACCCCAAGCCCGAAGATTTCTGTTTTGGGCCCGAAAAGGTAAGTTCAGGTATGAATCCTACTCCTCCTCAGTCCATTAAAAAAAATTTCAATAATTTAAGGGGAGGTAAGGCCCCGTGGCGAGAGAATCTACGAAAACTGAGAGCTAAAAAGAGAAAGAAGAAAGAAGAAGAAGATTATGCAAGCAACCACCTGTCAGCCGAGCTTGCATACTACAATCAGGACCTAGATGATCCAGGAGAAGGGCCAAGCACAAGTGGGCCCCACATCAAAGGTCCTTGAGCACAAACGGAGAAGTCGGCCTACCGACTCTAAAATCTAGAGCATGTATATAAAACTTTTTGAATTTTGGGACTTTGGAACTTTTTTGGTTTTTGTTTTTGGTTTTTTAGTTTAGAATACTTCATGTGGAAAGTCTAGTTTTTGTGTGCAATCTAACATTTTTAGGTTGGCAAGCATAAAAGGATCGCGAAAGGTGGAATAAGAAGTCCCTGAAGAACAGTCGAAATCGACGAAGGCCAAGTCAAAATCAATCAAGAGGAGCAGCCCAGAAGTTCATCCATATCGAGTAGGCCAACTCGATATCGACCAAGCCAGAAGAAACTCCTTGACTTCAGATTCCACTCGACGCAGACAGCCTACTCGATATCGAGTACAATACTCGATATCGACAAGACCAGTTTACTCGACATGCCCTGTTTTGCCCTCCTCGATGCGTTATTCGGTGAGTTCCTTCCTTTACTCTTGTTTTTATTTGATTTTATACAGTAGAGACATTGTATATTTTAAGTATGGGGTGGGGGAAGGGCTCATTATCATTATTATATGTTTTGGTCTTGCTTTTGGTTTTACATGGTGAAATTTTATTATTATGTTATGCATTCATGTTTTAGTTTTATGCATTTAAGTCTTTTGTCATACTTTAATCTTGTTTTTTTAGTTACATAAAAAAAATGTCGAAAAAAAAATAAAATAAAAATGCATGTTTAATTTTTGCATTGTCTTAGTTTTTATACCTTAACTTAGATGTCCTATGATGATAAATAATGACTGACTTGATCATGTAAATCCTATGGCATGTTTGGAAGGTTTAGCCTAAGTCCTCGAAATTGTTTTTATGTGGATTGTGAACTTGTGATGAAATTGAGCACATATGATCCTAAGCTAAAGGTTAAAATCCAACAAAAATTGTCCTAGTGAGAATTTTGGCCTTATAGGGAGAACATTAAAAAATCCCTCTGCTTTCTTGAGTGTATTTACTCTTCCTATGCATCTCTAAATATTGTGATAGTTATTCAAAGTCAATGCATTTATATGTTTATGTAAATGAGAATTAAATGATGGAGGCACCTTTTAAGCCAATTTTATCCTCTCTTTACCTACCCTGCATTATCCTTGCTTGAAGCCAGAACATTAGCCTAAGACTTTTATTATAAACTCCACAAAATTACACTTAGCCGAATTGAGTCTGACCCCCATTTGGGAATTAAGACTTAAAGTTGGTTGGAATGATGATTTGTGGAAGAAATGAGCTTGTGTTTCATTTCAAGTGAGGAGGATTTTTGATTTTATTGAGATATGGGTTGGTTTTATATTTTTACTTGCTATGCATACTATGTAAAAGGATCTTTGCTCACCCTATAAATGCACTAGTTTTATTTTATTTTCGTTTAAAAAAAAATAAGAAAAAAAAAATCGAAAAAAAAGAAGAGAAAAACAAAAGAAGAAAAGTTTGTGATTATGAATAAAGTGCATGAGCCAAATTTACCTTATTTCTTTCATTTTCGCAAGATTCATGCTATGGAGAGGTTAATTAAGTTTGAAAGGTCACGTACTTCATTGAGATAAGTGGAGAGTTTGGTTGATTTATATGATTGAGAGTTATGGTTTGGTTGAGTTGTGTTTGAGATTTAGGAGTCTTGATTCCCGAATTCTATTAAGCACCACATGTCCAAATAATTCCATACCCTTTTATTTCCTACCAAGCCCCATTACAACCCCGCCGAATGGAATCTTCTTTGAAGACTTCTATTGAGCGAAGTCCTCCTGATAATTCTTGTTGCATTTACATAATTGGTTGCGAAGTGAATTTATATTTAAATTGCAATGTTTATGAGATTGTACATGGAATTGAGTTGAGAGTTGATCTTCATAGCCTAAACACATTGAGAGTTGAGTGAAAACACTTTACCCTGGTGAGGTTGGATTTATATTGCCTATGACTATGGATCGCTCATATATGTGTGATGAAGTTAAATTCACTTGTCTTACATTGCTACTACTTTTGAGATGTTGCTTTTGACAAAGGCAAAGAATTGAAGGATGTGTTGTAGGTATTGGTTATTGTTTGGTTATTGCTTGAGGACAAGCAAGTTTAAGTATGGGGTGATTTGATGTCTACTAAAATAGCCATGTGGAAATGCACAGTTTAGCTCCATAATCTATACACTTTGCATATATCGGGATGGGAATATGTTGAATTTATGTAGTATATGCTTGTTTTCAAGAAATAGAGATCTACATAAGTTTTGGTTTAATATTGCAGAATTTGGAGCCATTTCAGGAGAAAACCAAGAAGTAAAGACGGAAGTTGAAAGCTACTCGATATCGACGAGTTTTACTCGATATTGACGTAAAATGTCTGGGCATATCACTGATCGAGGAGCACCAGATCGAGGAATTGAAGGCAAAGCTCCCCGACTCTAGAGAGTTACTCGATATCGAGTAATCTACTCGATATCGACAAGAATTGAAAGCCAGCCCGGAGTCAAGGAAGGGAGCCTGATCGAGGAGCCGAGGAGAGATACTCGACCTGACCAGACAACCGGATACTGAGCGACACTCTCCACGATATCGACGAAACTCCTCGATATCGACAAACCCAGAGCACATGCCCGAGCAACATCGAGAAGAAGCTGCTCGGTAAGGACGGGCCATCAAGTCGATGAAACCACTCTCCTCAATATCGAGTTACTTACTCGATATCCACAACACCAGAAGCGCGTACCCGAGCCAAGTCGAGGACCAGCTAGTCGAGCATGCCGCTAAAGCCAAGTCGACATACCATTGTCCTCGATATCGAGGAACTTACTCGATATCGAGTACCACTTTTCTGGGCCGCGACGCCACTGGGCCTGTCCGAGCATGACTTGGGCTGTTGGGTTGCGAGATGTCCGAGTCTATCAAGTTCTATCCGATTTTTATCAAGACTATCAAGGATTTATCCATGGAGGAAAGATTTTCTATCTATCAACAAGAAGATAAAGAGATTTTAGATATTCCCTTTTAGCATTAATGTTTTATCCTTATTTAAGTTTTATCATTAGATATAGATATAGATTGCTTTCCTTGATTAGCAAGGATTAAGCCCTATAAATAAAGCCCATGGGGCTGAGTTTTTATTCATTCAATTTTCAGAGATACAATTACACATAGAGGTTTTAGGGTTTTGGCATTCTGCAAAAGTTGAGTGCCGGGATTGTAAAGACTTTGAATTTGGTTTAATACAAGTTATTTCCTTTCAATCAATAATGTCTGCAAAAGCGATGAAGAGCGAGTAGTCCACCCACTTCTAGGGTTGGGGTGAGCCCAATGATAGCCCTGCATGTTTGAAGTAAAGATCCACCTTTTATCATGTTTTGCGCATCTACTACTTGTTATGTGTTTATTACCCATCTAATGGAGGTCCATGCTAACAACTTGGATTGTAAAAATAAAATCGGTAGACACAATTAGGGTTTCTTGAAAGAGTTGTCTAATTATTGGAAAAGGCGAAAGCTTGGTCCTTCGATGCAATTTACATGATTATCTGTTTTATTCTTGCCTTTTGTATGCTTGGTTATCGTTGTCGCAAACCCCAATCTTGGAAGTCTTTCATATATAGTTGATTTCGAGAATCCCACAAGCTTTTGTCTTTATTTTGTTTCATTTTAGTTTCTGCCCTCCTCGATATCGACTAACTCTTGTCGATATCGAGTTACTGATATTCGATCAAAAGATCGTTGTCATTTCCTGTGCAGGTACTCGACGTCGACGAAGGCTTTACTCGATATCGAGTAGAGTGTCCTCGATATCGACCAAAACCAAGAGCTGTTGCTGCGCTGTTCGACTTGCCCGATCTTCTGTCGACTAACCCTAGTCGAGATCGAGCACTGAGGTCGACTTCTGCCGTGAGATTCATCCGCTGCCTAGGATCCGCTGACACGCTTCCTCGTGGATCGATCCTGACTTCCCATTGCTGCATAAGGAGGAGATCTTGTAATTATTTGCAAGGGACGGAATCTGGTTTTCTTTATTTTATTTACATTCTATTTGCAATCTCGATTTCCTCCTACAACAGAGTTAGGAAGAGCCTCAGAGATATCTTCCTTCCCGTTTGATTGGGTGATAATGGGGTTCGGTGGAGCTTTAGAGAAGCCCCATTTCCCAGTAGATGGTGGTGGTTGGCTTGCCATTAAGGCAGTCTCAGTACAAAACCAGAAAAACCAGACAAAGAAAGTAAGAGAGATAGAATGAAGTTCAGAAGAAGAAGATAGCAAGAAAGGAAAAGCATTAAATTTGTAGATGTAAAGGCTTTTATAGCCCGTTTTCTTACAGCTCTTTAGATGATTGATTAGATCCCCAGAAAGCAACTGGAGTTTGAGGTTAAGAAATAGGGAGAGAGTATCATACCTGACAAATCAAGAAAGGTCCCCTTCGAACTGTAGAGGACTGGAAATATAATGATGAAGCTGAAGCTTCTCATTGTCGAAGATCTGTGATAGTCCTACACAAATGGAAGAGTTATCCAATCGTCTGAGACAACTGACTTCAAGAGGAGAGAGACAGAGACCTCTTTGAGGAGTGAAATCCCATTGAAGACCGCATAGATACAGAAGAAATTTCCCCTTTATGTTGATTTGATCTTACAGAAAAAGCCGAACCCCGGAAAAGGAGCACCCTTCACTACCTCACTCAAGTTGAGATTTGTGTGCCAGATCCAGTATCCAAATCCCTTCAACCCGATGTGAGGATTTCAATTTTGAGGTCTATTCAATATTAGGGTAGGATTTGGAGGGTGATCGAAAGCTTTTCCAGTTAGGGATTTCGAGTTTGGGTTTGAGCGATTAGGGTTCAGACGGATTTGGGGGAAAATAGAGGTCGCACGTGGCCGCGCGTTCTTTTTGGGAATAAAGGTTCTTCGGTCCTTTTTTCAAAATTTGTTTGAGAGTTTGTTCCTTTGAAATTGAAATATTTAAATTTTATTTTTACAAGATATTTAAGTTAATGTGAACCCATAATTTTTTTACGGTCCGGATAAATACACCACAAATCTTGCACGTCGAAAAGTACATGCAAGATTGAGGTGAGTTAATTAATTGGAAAAGAGTGCTAATTAATTAAAAAGTTTTGCACGTTGAAATGGACGTGCAATTAAAGAAGAGGATTTGCGGTGTATCTAACAACACCCTTTTTTTTATATATATAAATACATTTTGGGATTTTGTATTAAAAAAAACCGACCCGGTTAGGATCCGGATCTAGATCCAGATCCTGAAACCGGATCTTCATCTTCAACCTCAGAAAACGCATAAGCGCTTTCACTGTGATAAATCCATGAATTCGAATCCCCTCAAATCTCGCTCTAATCTCAACAAAATCAATTCCAACGTGATCCAAAACTGATTCGAAAGCTAATCCCTTGTCCAGTTTGAAGTTTTCGAATCAAATCAAACCCTAACAAGATTTCCCCCAATTCGAAATTCCACCAAATCCGGCCTTATCATGACAGTTTCGATAAAGAAGGGATAGTGGAGAGCTTTGAATGATTTTATGCAAGACATCTACGGATTCAATTGCATCCAATTTGCCCTCGAAGCCCCCCTATAAATATCGTGTATTTTTTGTTTTCAATCAAATTCCACCATTGAAGCATCTATTCAAGCTCCAAAGCTATCTAATCGTGTGTCAAACACTCCCAAGAACAATCCCATTTAGAAAAATATCGAAAACAATTGAAGAATAAAAATCCCTATTTTTTTGGGATTTCCGCTTACCACCACAACCACCGGTGTCAGCAGTCGTATTCGCCACTGAGGGCCACCAGGCGCGGCGTCTCCTCCATTGCCATCACGAGTTCCATGAGTCATCGTGCCCGCAACCGTTGGCAGGAAGCTGTCGGAGTCCCACCGGCGCCACCATTGCACACCAACCTCTAGCCACTGCCTCTGCCAGTCCTTTTCACGATCAATTTGATAGATTTAGAGCGTTGTGGGTTTAGGAAGGTCATCCATATACTATGTTTATCAGCCGTGACATAATGTTTAGCAATGGTTGAACTGTGATGTTAGACATTGTAAAATAAAAACATCTATATTATCTTATTCCACATATTATGTTGTATTACTTGGTAGACATAGTACTGAACTATAACGTCTGATTGGACGTTATACACCCATATTAAAACGTCAAATTGGAAGTTATTAGATGGCCCGCCCAAGCCCACTTGATAACGTCCAATTGGACGTTGCCGTCTACCCGATCTGCCCCGCCCTAGTCTAGGCATAGCAACGTTGCATAGTCCAAATTATAACGTTGGATTGGACGTTGTAGTCTAATTGACAATACAACCTTGAATCCAACGTTGATTAACAACTTTAATTCGTGAATTTCCTGTGGATATAAGGACACCCAAGAAATAATATCAATTCACTTCCATAACAAGGCTTCGATGGTGCTCGGGGTGTCTATGATCAAGTCGGGCTATTCACAATATATAAAGCCAAGGAGGTGCATAACCATGATGCGGTGCATAAGATCAAGACGGTGATCTCCCCAAACGAGGTGGCGAATGTTTAAGAATGAGGATAAACCTTTTACCTCCATATTAGCAATATGCACAATCAAAAGTCCTGAAAGAAGAAAAATCATAATTCATAATTAACACCAGAACTTCTAAAATAAGTTAGAGGCCATTGAAGAACCACCCAAAAAAATATTCATGTTTAATGTATTGCATCAAATGCTTGTTATAAGATGATGTCTATGTTTTGGTCATGTTTTATTTTTTACTCAATTTGAGTTTTTTTCTTAGGTTTTGTGTTGGGTTTTAGGTCGTTGGAGTGGGTTTTCGTATTATTTGTGATATGAAGATCTACACAAGCTTTGGTTGTGTTTTGCAGGTTTCTAAAGCTAATATGGAGCTATTTTAGAGCATAGGAAGGAGTGAAGGAAAGTTAGAAAGAAGCACGCAAAGAATGGAAGTGAAACAAAGCAAAACAAAGGACGAATAGGTCAAACCGAGCCTAATACCGAGTCCAAAAGGGTCGATGACGGAGGGAAAGTCGTTGATTTACCTCTCCAAAAATATATCCCAAACAAACAAACTAGTATAGTATGCAAGTAAAGGGTCGAACCCTAGAGAATCAAGTATTTCTGAATATTGTGTATTTATCAATATAAAAAGAAAGGATTTTTATAAATGAAAATAAAATAAAATAATATTGACAAAAGAAAATAAAGGATAGAAGAAAAACGTTTCCACCTACAAGTTCTCGTCTTTGGTTGGTTTTATTGATCATCGAATCCTTTTCAAGTTATTATCTTTTCCTACGAATTCCTCTCGTCTTGGTTTAAGTAGATTAAAAGTCCTACGAGTCCAATTAATCCCTTACACCTCAATGCAACCTTAACACGGTCAAGATTTAACAAAGAGATAGCAAATAGTCCCAAGAACTTGAGCATATAAATAACACTAATTAAACACGGTAAATCAATGTTTAAGATATATGTCAACTCCCTACATAATCATGCTTCAAAGACGGAATCCACAATCTTATGCGCGCTACTACGGAAATAACACAAATACGAAAGTATGAAATCCTAGCATGAAATCAATATTATCAAGTTACCTAATCAAGATAATATCAATAACATAATCAATATCACACAAAGAAGTTGAAAGACTTATAAAGGAAAAATAACTTATTTTAGAAACTCACAAACCACCAACCAAGTCTCGAAAATGTAGGCGGAAACTAGAAAATTAGCCAAACATGGCTTACCTAAACTTTCTTCTCTTCAATGGTGATTTCTCTACTTTTATCCCTTCATAAGAAAACTAACCCTAAACATCCTATTTATAAGCATAAAGTCTTGCATGAATAAGGTAAAAGATAGACAAATAAGATAGAAACTTCCTAAACGAACTAGATAGAAGATAGACTTTCCATATTTAGTTCAGCGTCAAATTTCACTGGCACCGAAAATTCCCGCTAGCAGCGAATGGCCTTAAACAAGATACCATTGGATTTTCGCTACCACCTCGCCATCACACTCGCTGGCAGCGAATGTCCATGCCTTAGAAATTTTCCAATACTCTTCGATTCCATCATTTTTGCTTCTGCGAGAGCCTCCATCCGCTGCAGCGAGTCCGGCCATCCGCAGCCACGAGTCCATCCTTCCGCTGGAGCGACTCCATTTGCTAGCAGGGAGTCACCATTCGCTGGCAGCGACTCATGTTGCTTGCTCGCTGACTCTTAGGCTGACTCGACTCGCTGGAAACGAGTTCCCATTCGCTAGAAGCGAGACATGCTAGCTCCAAGACATCCTCCCGCTGACTCCACTCGCCGGAAGCGAGATTCCATTCGCTGGCAGCGAGTCTTGCTCAGGCCACCTTCTCGCACATGTTGTTGCTGACTTGATTCGCTGCAGCGGAAAGCCATTCACTATCAGTGAATTTCCAGAAGAATACCATCACGTAGATCTTCAAAAGAGCTTTCCAACGCATGCTCATATGCGTCGATCGGACATCCGAGGCCTCCGGAAAGTGCGTTACAAGCTCAGCTCGCCAGGCGGACAGCTTTCGCGACTCGTCCTTGTTTTCGCTCTTAGACCTCGATTTCGTGCTCCGTTGCTCTCTAGGTTGTTCCATGCTCTCCGAGACTTCTTGCTTAATCTCTCTCAAGTCTCGCCATAGCCTTCCTTAGCTCCGTTCCTCGTGTTCTTTGCCTCGGATCTACGAATCTACATAAAATCATCGAAATAGCGTAGATTCCGAACTTTTCCACAAAACAAGCGCTAATCTAATTAACACTAAAACATGAATATATGGCAATGAAATGAACCTAAACTAATCTATAATGCCTATTGGAATATGCCTTATCAGTCGACACCGACCAATAGAGTGAGCCAGGAAGAAACAAGAGAAAAACAGAGTCATACCGAACGGCCTACCAAGGGTGTAACGATCCGAGAAGAGAAGTACAAGATGAAAATTACCGTCAACCGTGTAACGGACCGAATATAATATCCGGGTTATGTTTCAAAGGTTGGATACCTTCGTTCTGATCTTGCAATCCAAGTATGGGTCGAGGTTTCAAAATCCAAAATGTTAAGCTTTAAAAAGGTGGTATTTTAAAACCCAAAGTACGAGATAGAACCGTTGGGTATCCCAAACCTGTCCTACTTTCTAAGTCGCGCAAACCTTTTAAGTTCAAAAACGCATAACAAAAAGTAATCTAAGGTACAACGTGCCACGACAGAGCCGGGTCAAAACCAAACACTAGGGAAAACGAGTAAAGTAGTATCATCCAAAGTATACAAGTCTGGTGTCAAGTCAGTCTCTTAGATCTGCGACCCAAATACCACGAAGTCAGGTTGAGCCACTCATGCGGGCCCTGAATACCTCGCTGATGACATATAATACACCTATACCTAGAATAAAGGATGCTCTAATGCAATACTAGAATTTAAATCACACAAGCATGTTGACAGTTTATAAAATGCAGAAAGAGATAAATTGGATCCACATAGAATGCCAAGTGACATGTCACCCTCCTACAATCTGCACCCCTTCCCATTAGTGCATACACTAGCTAGTTCGATGCTATAGCATAAGCATATCTCATATCTCGTCATATCATATCTCATGCTCATCATATTTCATCATCGTATCTCATGCTCATATCGATGAGGACAACACCTGATGATCGAGGTTGGGTTGTCCTATGAGACCCTAGCAACGACTTTATGACTCATAAGTTAACAACCGTTCTATCATACGCATAGAGAATACGGATATTCATTCGTATATGCAAGACCTAAGCATGATACTACATGGCATGCGATATGAAACACCTACATACTATATAACACATCAAGCATGAGGTCCGGTTACTGAGTAAGCTCTCGTAGAAAACTTACCTGAAATGCCAAACAACAAAGAAACAACAGATAATAAAAGTCCATGCAAGTCACAGATCATCTAGCATATATTCTCTCAGTTAATTAAAACTTGTCGTTTATTATCCATACACACTTTTTTATAATGATAAAAAATTATATAAAATATTAACTTTTTCATACTTGTTTTTATAAATTCATACTTAATAGTAATAAGTATGAAATTGTTTAAAAATTTTCAAAAAGTTAATATTTTATATAGATTTTAACATCTAAAAAAGTGTGCATGAGTAGTAAAACGTCAAGTTTTAATTAACAGAGGGAGTATAAAATAAAACGCAATAAGTCTAATGTTCTAGCTAACTAAGCACAGAGAAACACACATAAAAATCTTTCTAAAAATCATCCGATAAGGCAAAAAGCTAGATAAGTAAGAAAACATCCGAAAGCCGAGATATGCGAAAGGTTAAACTAGGCGTGGCCACGGGTTACGGGTCAACCCGTGACCCGACGGGTCCTACGGGTAAATGACCCGGCGGGTCCGGGTTGACGGGTAGGTGGGTAGGGACGGGTAGCGGGTTAGGGTTAGGGTCGGGGGTTTTGAAACCCGGTGACCCGGCGGGTCGACCCGCCGGGTCAACTCGCCTTTCCAAAACATTTTTTTTGAAAATTTTATTTTTAATAAAATAAATTTATAATTATTATGTAAATTATTCTTAGAATAACTCACAATAATACATAAACTAATATGCAATGTGCAATGTGAGACAAATGAACCTCCATCCTTCTCCTTTTATAGACTTGGAAGTCTTCCTTCCTTCCCCGCCATTCTTAGAATAACTCACAATAATACATAAACTAATATGCAATGTGCAATGTGTGACAAATGAACCTCCATCCTTCTCCTTTTATAGACTTGCAATGTGCAATGTGTGATGTAAGAGGAAAATATATTCTCATATATTTTCCTCTTACATCACACAATGAAATTATTGTAGATGAAAGAATTAATATGGAGATATAATTTTCCTACATTTTTAACACTTCATATCAAAGTGATAAAATGTGTTGTGAAGATAAAATCTTTACATATCATTTATTTATTTATTTTAATAGCCATTTTTAAAAACAAATGATTTTTAAAAAAAAATAATGAAACTTGCCAGGTCAATGGGTCGACCCGGCGGGTCAACGGGTCAACCCGAACCCGTCAGATTTGCGGGTTAGGGTTCGGGTTGGCCAACCCTGACCCTTGACCCGGCGAGTCGAATTCGTCGACCCGGCGGGTCCGACCCGTGCCCACGCCTAGGTTAAACATCTATATCTATATAACTACTTAAAAACAAATAGTTTTTTACACGTGACACTCTCTCCTTCGTTTTCACATTTCCGGCCAATTACCTTTTTTTCTTTTTAGTTCCACTTTTACCTTTTTAATTTTTTTTTTCCCCAATCTTAACCCACGCTACTCTAGGATTTGATACCTCTCCTTCTAATTCACCGCCTCCCCCACCTCTGTCTATTCCATTCATGGGAGACTTCGCCAATTTGAGATTTTCCTCCTTGCCTTGCTGATTCGATGAGTTCGCCCACCTCCTCTGTTGAGGTTCTATCCCCTCCACTCCTCCATCTTTCTCCGTTTTTTAACTTCAATTTCACAGGTTTTCGCCTATTTGTTTTAGGTGTATCGTGGGTGAAGTTCTGCCATTTTCTCGGCCTTATGCCGACGGTTTGTTGTGCTTCGGCGGCGTCCTATATTATTGCCTTGTGGCGGTGGTTGTGCTCCGACCTTGTGGTGGTGATTTGTTCTTGAATTGAGCAGGAAGGCATAATTTTATTTTTAAAGTGGAATTTGAAGTTACTTGCATATCCTTCATGTTTTGCCCGTGAGCTTCCTCTTTTTGTTGAATCATGGATTTCCTTCTCTTTCAATTTCAATCACTATCGTTGGAGTGAGCATGATATTTGTCATAATGCATTAGTGGAGGTCATGTTCACATGTATTGATGGTGGAAAACTACTTCATGCTTCAATATACTAGGTGGATCTTTTAAGAGGCCACAAGGCAGACAAAGTTGATGTCACTTTACTGCCAGATGAATTGGAAGCTATGGGCAATGTTTTGCCTGGTGAGTAAGTAAATATATAGTAATAAATTTTTAAAAGTTTATTGTTTTTGTTTTAAAAAAACTGCTTGTGCACATCTATGCAGGTACGGATAAGCAAGGGAAGAAGAGATTCAACGTAGTTAGCGCGACAATTACAGTGACATGATACACTCAGCAGAAGGCTAAAACACACACAATCGTGTGTGTTTTAAGGTCGTGTTTGGCAACGGGGTGGGAGTAGGTGGATTGGGATGGATTTTTGGGGGTGGACGGGGTGGGGATGGAATCTCGGGGTAGAATTTTGAATCCATTTTCATCCCTTCCCACCCCATTTCATGTTTGGTTGGGTTATAAAGTTTTGGTGGGTGGAGCCACCCAAAAAGTCCCAAATACCCCCACTAAACCACATGAAAAATGACCATTATGTCCCTTCCTATTACCCTCACCCCCAACCCATATTTTCCACTTCCCGTCATAGAAGGAGCCAGTTGATAGCAAAGAGAATCTGTCCACCGCCTGGTGACGACGACCGAAGGCCGCCCTTGCCCCGAACTTTCGACGCCCTTCACATGTAAGTTCTCTGAGCCTAGTTCCATTATTTCAATTTCAAAAAGCTAGATTGGGGTTGGGATGTGGGGTTCCCTTTCGAATGAGGTGTGAGTGTTTGGAAAACCCCAATTTCTCCATTGTCGGCGGAAGATGGCATGAACTGAAGTCGGGCGTAATTAGGGTTAGACTGATTTGCTTGGATATATTAATTTGCCTAATTTTTTATTGGAACCTCCATTGGAGTGTGGTGTTAGGGTATAGGTACCGATTTGGGGGCGAACGCATTCCAAATGGAATCTGAATTAGGGTTAGACGTGTTCGGGTACCGACTGATTAACCATGAACGCCATGTTGTGTCTAATGTTTTTTGTTATATGTCGAATTCCTTCTTCTGTTCGTTCATGGTTATAACTTTGTTGTCGTCCCTGCATTCGGCCACAACCTACCCATTTTTTGATGCCATTTACTCGCCGGCGACGCCGATAGAACTAGGCTCGAGACCCAAATGGAGTCCCCTGCTCCGACGAAGGGGACAGGTGAAGGAAAGGAGAAGAAAGCTAAGTCGGCTTCTGACGAGAAAAACGCAGTTCCTGCTGCATTCTATTGGTCATTGGAATTGACCAAGAAGTTGATGCTTATGCTCCTTGCTTACCAGCGGGAAAATGGTAAGGACCAATCCTTCAAATGGGGACCAATTAATACTAGCTTCGAGGCAGCGACAGGGAAGAAGTGCAACCAGTACACCCTCAAGAACCGTACTCGCGACATGAAGCAAATCTTCCAATCTTGGAAGAAGCCGAAATAAGGGGAGACCGGCCTAGGATGGGATGAGGCCCCTGGTACCATTATGGCCCCCGACGAGTGGTGGGAAAAGAAAATCGCGGTATGTGTTTGTCTTCCCTTTGCCTTTTACATTTCTAATCCAGCGGCCACTTCTATGCCATCGACATTCAACAAGCATCACCCCCATTGCGCAGGAGGATAACAACTTCAGCAGGTTCAGGAAGAAGGGCATCCCTCCCGACCTTGAAGATATGTGGCACCAAGTATTCGGAGGCACGGTCGCAATAGGCGAGTACTGCGTCGCCCCCTCCATGGACCCTAGAGCACGGGCTGCGCAGGCGGCCATAGACCTTGAAAAGGAGCTGGAAAATGACTCCCCCACTGGTGACGACGACCCAACTGTCGAACCCAACGGGTCGCAATATGAGGGGGTCGATAAGGAGTTCAACGAGCTCTTCGCCACCCCTCGTGGTCAAGGTGGAACGCCCTCTATAGAAGAGGTTGTTCGGGGCCTTTGTGACGATGATGCCACACCCCCTGCTCCAGATGGGCCAGGCGTTGATGGATCAGGGCCTTCCCAGCCATCGAGGTCTAAGCGCGGCCCAGGATCATCCACCCCCTCCTCCCGGAGGAGTTCCAAGCGCAACATCCGTTCGTAGGAGGGGATCAGGCTGTTTGAAAGGAGCGTAGGCATCATGGATGACAGGTCACAACAAATCATCGACATACTACATCGGGATGAGGTATCGTCGAACGCTCCCTAAGATACAACGAAGGAAGTGCTCGACGTTGTGAGGTCAATGGTTGGCGAGGGGCTGTTCACTGAAGGTGACCCCCTATGCTGCTTCAGCTTAGCGATCATCAAGTCACCGGAGCGACGCGAGGTCTTCGTTCAGCTCGATAGCAACGTGGCCAGGTTAAAGTGGCTTCGGTGGTTGTACTCCACCAACGATGGGCAGCAGCTGACGACAATACCACCGTGACCACTGTTTTACCCTCACCTTTAACGAACGTTGCACCATGTCTGAACTTCGAGCCTATATTATTTTATGCTGCTGAATAATCTGTCCGGATTCCTTAGTGGTGATGTTTTCCAATATTTCATGTCGTTGTTGTTTTACAATCGCAAGGTTGGAACTTTCATAGGTTCCATGATATACATTTTCCAACAGTATGTAATAAGCATTTGATGACACTGTGTATGCTATTTCGTTCCGTGTTGATGTTGGTCTGCGCTGTGCTTTGGCTTCTTATTGTTGATCTAGCCGATTGTTGTATTCATCTACATAAGCATTTGATGACACTGTGTATGCTATTTCGTTCCGTGTTGATGGTTGTCTACGCTGTGCTTTGGCTTCTTATTGTCGATGTACGCGATTGTTGTATTCATCTATATAATCATTGTCCCTGCAGGAACCCGGACACGGTACGCGAGCGCCGTCGACGACGTCGTCGTACACAAGCGAAGGTCGTCGCCGCCTTCTTCGATCTCCTTCGCACTTGGATCCCCATTGCGAAACACTACTTCAAAAGGGTGCATAAGGTACCGCGGTTTATAGGGGACTACACCGGAGCACGCTGGGTAGACCAGATCCTCACCCACCGTTCACAATCTAGGAGCGTAAACGCATTTCGAATGGAGAAGGGTGCCTTCATCCGCCTGTGCGGGATGCTTGAGAACCAGTACGGACTTCGGGGTTCTGACCAACTTTCTATCATAGAGAAGGTGGCCATCTTCGTCAACACCATGGCATGGGGTTCGAGCCATCGAAACTCATGCGAGCGTTTCCTTCGTTCCACGTACACGATCTCGAAGTCCATTTCGGAAGTGCTTGAAGCAATATGTGGGGGGCCATCCAACGGGTATCGCGGACTAGCAGGGGACCTGATCCGGCCTCGAGATCCTCATTTCGCCGAAGTACCGGAGCAGATTAGGAACGACAACCGCTACTGGCCATACTTCAAGGGTGCAATCGGCGCTATTGACGGGACGCACATTGAAGCACATATACGGAGAGAGGACTAGCAACGGTTCCGATGCAGGAAGGGCACAACAACATACAATGTGATGACCGTCTGTGACTTTGATCTGCGATTTACCTTCATTTCCGCCGGATGGGAGGGCAGCGCACACGATGATCGTGTGTTCGATCATGCATTGAAAACGAGCGCCCTCCGGTTCCCTCATCCACCGCCAAGTAGGTACTACCTTTGCAACAAGAGATACCCATTCCAAAATGGGTACATGATCCCTTTCTCGACGATAAAGTACCACCACCCGACGTTCGTGGCAACCCAACCAAAGAACGAGAAAGAAGCCTTCAACAAGGCGCACTCTTCCCTCCGAGGCGCGGTAGAAAGGTCATTTGGGATATTGAAGGCCAAGTGGAGGATCCTCCATCAGCTTCCAAAGTATTCGATACGTAAGCAGATTTTCATAATCATTGCATGCTTCGCCCTACACAATTACGTTTGGGATACGAAGGATCCATCGGACTCCGATGAAGAAGACGATCCCAGATTCACTGAACCTACGGGAAATGACATCCCGTCTGACGGGGATGGTGACGAAGATGCACACGACGCGGGCGAGGAGGTTGGACACGAGGACGACGACCCGTTTTTCCCTGATGAGGCGGCGCCTGGTACAAATGCACAAATCAGAGCACTGAGGGACGACATTACTCAGCAGATATGGAACGCCCGTGGCGGTCGCATGTAAAGGGAGGTTGGCACTTTTGGTGGTTCTACAGGACTTCTATCATTTTGGTGGTTAAATAGTTTAAGGGTGGTAACATTTTGATGGTTGGATCATGTGAGGGACCTTGTTTAGTTAAGGGTTGTAACATTTTGAGGGTTGGTTGAATGGTTGGATGACAGCAGGGACCTTGTTTATGTAATGTTAGGTTGATATAACAATTGTTACGTGCCAATATAAGAACAACGTTTTGTCATAAGTGTAAATTTTGTCATGGATAATGATTCGGCACTCTCGAGTGTCCACCACTTCTAGGAGACATAGGGAAGCAATCATAGAAACCATATAAGTGTACATTTTGTCATGGATAATTGAATGTCATGTGGCAAGAAAATTACTCGGTTGAAATGCATAACACCAACAAGTGGAATTGTAATAGACATGCATAATATAGGAGGGACATTGGCCTATACATACCATATCCGATCATACAGGCACCATTCATAACGGTGCAACCACATTCGGCGTTCCAAAAAACAACAACCAACCGAGCGTGGGTGAGACATTGTTTCTAACTACCCTTGCATAGGCCCCGAACTGCACAAAATGGGGGTCATCCGCCACATACAGAGTTCGTCCAATTCCAAAAAAACACAACTGTTTGGCATCACATCAGTTTGTGGCAACAACAACAACAACATCACAAGTTTTGGCAAAAAGAAAACAGAACTGGCTTCGGAGGTCCTAAGCCATGGTGACCAGACGCACCATCACTCCCATCATCAGCACGAGAATCCACCCCATGAGCATGTTCCAGCGGGTGAGCTGTCGGGTGCGGAGCTGCTCGCTAGCGTGCCCGACCCACTGCCTACAGAGGAAGGAGCACAACTCGGCCACCCGCTGCACCAGGTGGTTGTTGCTAGCCTTGCTCCTCACCAACTTGTTGCCGAGGTCAATGTTGTCTTCCCTGGTGGCCTACAACGTGGTCTGGGTAGCCTGCAGCTCAGTAGTGGTGGCCTGCAACGTGGACTGGGTAGCCTGCACCTCAATAGTGGTGGTCTAGAGCTGTGTGTTGGCGGCATGCAGCTGAGTGTGCTGGGCGGCCATAGCTTCCTCCCTCACAGCATCCTGGTTCAGCAACGACTGAACTTGCTGGCGGAGCTCAGTGAGCTCTGAGACGGCGTAGTTCCAGAGCGCATTGTCCTCAGCCACCTACTTAGGGTTTCTCCTGTCTGACTGAGCATCATCCTCCTCCTCCCCTCGATGGTCCTGCCTGCTGCGGCCGTAGTCGTAGTCCGTACGCAGCCAGTAGTACCTCCTATCGTCACCGCTTTGGTAGCTCCGGTCACTGTCGGAGTCCGTGTCAACGTCGCTGTCGGAGTAAGGCCACATGATTCCTACCACTAACAAGGGAAAAGAAACGTGAGATGACACAAGAAAACCAAACACAAGAACATACATATGAAAAATATCTAAGCATGTTGTATAATGGAGACAAGTACATATATATATATATATGAAAAAGATGAATGGGAGAGTGAGATGATATGTCACCAAACAACTAAAGGAGAATGTAATATATAAGCTAAATTAATGTCATGACCTTATAATGTTGATAAGGAGAGATTTATGTGCAAGCAAAGACCAATTACAAAAAGGTGGTTAGAAAACCCATCATCACAAGAAGCTGAAGGTTTAAGTGTGCAAACAGCAAAGACAACAACAACATAAAGCAGCAGGTGAACAACCAAGCTGCAAGAGAAGGGCCTATGTGTGATTTCCCAGTGTCATATTATGGTTGTGTAATTTATATGTCATTTGTTGGTTGGATATATTTTTTGTACTCCCATTTTCAATGCCCAAAATATGAAAGAAGCCATTTGGTTGCAAATGGTAAATACAAGTGTGAAGATGAAACTAATAAGAGTTGCCCAGTCCTTGTAGGACATTTGTAAGATGGAATTTCTGGAAGCTGCCATTTGTAAGATGCCATGTGGCCACGGAGTCCACAAATTTGATAACAAACTCATATCAATGAAATCAAGTTTTCACAAAGTTATATAAAAAAAGGGGAAGAAATTTGTTTGTCAAAAGGGATGGTGGGAATGGAACTTTACCAAGCACAGACAGCACAACCAAACTCATAATGTTGAACTGGAAAGTATGCATCAGTGAGAAGTAAAAAAATTATGGTAATGGGCAAAGACCAATTACAAATGTTTGAACAGGAAAGAATGCAACACTCATAATGAAATGAATTATGCTAATTTGCAACCACTTCACTACCATATGTGTCACCAATAGGGTGCATCAACCTGAAATCTTAAAACATTGGGCAGCCAGAAATTGATCTGTCAAATTAAAGATTGTCACAATTGAAGTTGCTTCAATGCATATGTACCTCAAAACCTTATAAATCCCTTGGAAAATATGGTTGGTTCAATTGGGTTGGGTGTTAGCACTCTGTCATTGATATCAACAAAAACATATCAAGTAATGCTTAGTTTTGAAAAAAGCAAAGAATCAAATATGGCACTGGCATAAACAAAAAAAATAGGTTGCAACATTAATAGTTTAATCAACTATATATACTTGACTGACTTCCCTACCAAGAACCTTCACATACAAAAAGAAAGGTTGCAACTTTCATAGGCTTAATCAAATATATGCTTTAGAATCACACAAAAAGTCTCTCAGTATAGTATATCCAATATATTATCCATGGAACCACTCCCATATTGCCGCCAAAGAGGAAAAAGGATCCAAAATGTTCTGTTTCTTTAGCAGAATCACACAAAATGTTCTGTTTCTTTAGCAGAACATTTAGCAAGAACATGATGTACAACTGTTTTTTCATTCCTCGAAATGTCCTAAACTGTGTTTATTTTTTCGTCCATCACTCACTGTGGCTGCATTCTCACCCCAATTCAGCAAATTCCACCAACTAATTGCATATATCGAGCCTAAACCAATAAACACACATAGGAACTCCAAGCAACTACTCTACATAAGTATGTAATAAGCACATGTACGATAAGAGACTAATGGATGTTTTAAACAGGGAAGTAAACAAGGCACAAGCCATAAAACAGTGAACAGTAAGATGACTGATACAAAAATCAGAGAACTTTAAACCAGTCATGAACATATTCACCCAAAATCTGCAGCATACACAGGCATACCCACAAATGGAAGTGACATAAACCCTAGACCCTAATCGGAAAGCTTTCGATGTCCACAAAACTCTCTATGTCGAAAACCTTAATAACAACTCAGATTTCATTCAAAACAAACTCATAATCGATGAAAACCCTAAAATCCAAACCGTAATCATCAACACAGATGTCAATCGGGGTTGTACTTACTTGGAATTGAAAGCTTTTTGATGAAGATGAGCACCACTGGTGAAGCAAACCCGATCGCCTCGCTTCTTTTTCAGAAATTTTTTTGTGGCGTGCAACAGAAGAGTGGAAGTCGAAAGGATCGATGGAGGTGTATTTATGAAGGAGAGAGGGGAAAATTGGGGCGTTTCGCCTCCCCACCCCCTCCCACCTCCCTCTAATGAGATGGAGAAAAATCCTCATCCACCCCGTCGCACCCCCTACTTCGCACCCCATCCACCCCGTCCCACCCCCTTGCCAAACACCTCGGCTCGAAAATCGAAAATGCACCCCCACCCCATCGCACCCCTCCCACCCCGTTGTCAAACACCCCCTAAGTGTTGCATGCATTGACTTCTCCCCTGATGTAGGTACGAAGTTCATTAGTGATGCAAATAATAATCTAATTGATATCTTAAGTTTTCGTGACGATTACGTGCTTAAGTTTAGTACTTGTGTTGATTTTTGGTGGTCTTAACATTAATATGCATAATTTGCTGGTAGGTAATATAATCTTATTTTATTTAGGCAAATTCAGTTTTGTAATTTTGTTAAAAAAATCCACTTTTGTAATTCAGTTTTTTTCTTAAGCATCTATAATTCTCGCTATAATTCTGTTCTTCAAATCTATTTGTGAAATTTTGCTTTAATTTTGTTCTAAAATTCAGCTTATTAGCAAATTCAGTTTCCTTTATTCTAACATTCAGTTTGGGTAATTTAGTTCCGTTACTGCTATTTCTACCTACATACAATTTACCTCAAATTGGGGCATTCACTTAATCTCATCCGTTGACGAAGTAAATGTCTATTTTCTTTCTCTCTTTATTATATATATAGCCATATTATTGGACTGTCGACCTGTTTTATTTGTTGGTTTTATTTATATTTTGCATTCTTTTGTTAAACAATTAGATGTGGTTGCATTTAAGTGGCCATGATGGATGCACTAGATGTACTTGAATTGAGCAGGAAGACATAATTTTAAGTTTAAAGTGGAATTTTATGAAGGATATATATGATTCTTTCCTATAATTTAATTACCTCAAATCTATGATTCTTTCCAAATTTAATTAAGATTTTTTATTCTTTTATTCATCCCTATATATATATACTTTCAGGGTAGGGTTCAAGTGAGAATAGTATATACCGGTGAGAAGGAAAGAAGCAATCTGATTGGTTAATTAAAAAGTAACCCACGCGCCTTATTTTCTTTGTTTAAACAACACGCGTTCTCAATTTCTTCCCCAGTGCTTCACGCCTTCACCATAGGTTCCGCCTGTTTCCTCCCTCCCATCAATCGACGACGACGATGAAGCCACCGACGACGTTGGACAGTAGTGTTGGCGATGTGGACACGCCACCATTGAAGGTCGTTCGACTTCTTCTCCCTTCGATCTGAATAGTGGACCTCGCCTCCGATTTGGACTGTGGACCGCCAAGCGGACGACCCCCATTGATGCGGACCTTCGAGTTAACCTTTAACCTCTTGTTGATTTCGTGGCGGAGAGAGTTCGACCTTCTTCGATTATTCTTTAACCTCCTGCCTCCGAGATCCGATTTCTCTTCATCTTGATTTCGTGGCGAACGACCTCATTGATGCGGACCTGAAGGCCTCGAGTTCAGGCAACTCCGTCTCCACCCTTTTGCTTCAATACCCGTCGATCCTGCGCGACTCCGTATGGGAACTATGGATGGGGGCCGGTTACGAATTGAATTTGCTGTTTAAAGGTCAAGCCACGATTTTTTCACCATTTGCATGTCAATTGCCTCTTTTTTTTGGGCACCTGATTGAGAATTGAATTGGTTGGTGTTGGTGGTGGAAGTCTTGCACCAACGTTGACACCTATAAACCACCATCACTCATTTCATTTGTAAACTCTTTCAATTTAAGTTAATTTCAACTTGGGCACCTGATTGAGAATTGAATTGGTTCAGTGACTAAATAGAGGTTGGTTCAGTGTCTAAATAAAGGCTAGTTCAATGACTAAATAGGTTGGTTCAGTGACTAAATAGATGTTGGTTCAGTGACTAAATAGATTGGTTCAATGACTAAATAGAGGTTGGTTCAGTGACTAACTAGAGGTTGGTTCAGTGTCTAAATAGAGGTCGGTTTAGTGACTAAATAGAGGTTGGTTCAGGACCAAATAGGTTGGTTCAGTGACTAAATAGAGGTTGGTTCAGTGACTAAATTGAGGTTGGTTCAGAGACAAAATAGAGTTTGGTTCAGCGACTAAATAGAGGTTGGTTCAGTGACTAAATAGAGGGTAGTTTAATGACTAAATATATAGTGGTTCAATGGCTAAATAGAGAATGGTTCAGCACATATATGGAAAGTGATTCAGACTATTCAGTGATAAAAAAAAAAGCGAATTAGAAGTGGTTCAGTGACTAACTAGAGAATGGTTCAGTGACTAAATAGAGAATGGTTCAGCACATATATAGAGAGTGGTTCAGTGACTAAATATATCGTTCATTAATTAAATAGAAGTGGTTCATCAATTTTATAGTAACTGGTTCAGCACATATATAGAGGGTGGTTCAGTGACTAAATAGTATTGATTCATTAACCATTTTATTTTTAAAAAATAAATAAATAATTAAAAATAAACATTAAAAGAAAATAAAATAAGAATAAAAATACAAAAATGCAAATATAACTACTTAATTTTTGTTATTTCTAATGTATAATTAATATAATTTTATTTTTTTTAAAGATAATTTGCAATTATAAAAATACACAAATTTTTATAGTGAAATATATATTTTTATAATGTATAATTAATAAAATTATATGATGATGTTTTAATTAATTTTCAGAAAAAATTAAATTAACAAAGCTGATTGAATTTTGAGTTGAAAACGTTTTAAGGGTTAAGAATTTTTCAAATTACTATGGACATTAAAGACGTACTGATATAGTGGTTGAATGCTACATCCACGTTGTCGCCAATTAAACCCGTGTTCGATTCCTCCGTGGGCAAGTCGGGACGCTATTTTTTTCAATTGTACAGAGCGCGTGGATGACACGCATATGAGAGAGCAAAGCGCGTGGGGTGGATCCGATGCGCACACTTGAGGACGCGGATGGACCAATAGGATTTCTTCTTTCCTTATCACTTTTGGAGTTGTGTGTACCCGAACTCAACCCTATACTTTCATATATTCTCTTTTGAAATTCTTTCCTAATTGAGTTTTACCTCATAACCTTATATATACTGTAATATCCACTATTATTTCCATGCAAATCATATCTAGCTGATACTTTCCTAACCGATTTCACTTTCTCTTATCATATCCCTTAAATTGTATCCATATCAATTAAAAAAAGTCAACTATTCTTTTCCTTATATATTTTTTCATTCCTATATCATGTCATACATAATCTTCTGATTTTGGATTTTTCCTTTTTCCCATGCTTTAGTATAAATATATATGTTCCTCTAAAACTCATTTCCACACACATCAAACTCATTATTCATTTTCATCCTTCGTTTTGGCATGGCAGGTTCAATTATTGTATACAGTAGCCTCAATGATATTGCTGAAGACTCCGTCATAAAACACACACCATTTGGATTATGTTAACCGATTTGGTGCAGATGGACCAGTGCAATTCATTGACCCCTTCCTTGCAGCTAATGTGTTTGCATATCTAGATTTTGCCATCCTTTAACATATATACATACTGATTTTCCACCTTTTATTCTCATATATTTCATGTAATCTAAATTATATTAATAATGAATATGTCCTTTATAGAACTTTATTTCAACCAACTACATTCTCACTGATTTTTTACCCTTAGGACTCTCGATCATTCGGATGTTTGTTCTTCCGGAGTCCTGACCCTGGCTACTCCAAGCAAACGATAATAGCACGTTGTCATCGATAATGGGGATGAGAATGAGGACTATTAGATGTCAGCAATGAAGCAGAAGAAGGTCGAGGTGAAAATTGAGCCAACTAATGTCTCTTGATGTTCCTGTTATCAACCTTCATGATTATTTAGGGAACCGTCTTTGTTATTGTCGAGTGGATCATTTTGTTTTCCCTGCATGTTTGTTTGGTCACTTATTTGGAACTCATTTGGGGTGGTTTATTTTATCCATGGATATTGGTTGTTTGATGAATATTTTTTATTTTCAAAGAACCTGAATGTTTTTCATGTTGAATCGTTGTAGCACATTTCAGTAACTGAGTAATCTATTTGGCTATGAGTCAATAGCTGACTAGCGTGTTGATATCCATGAAAAAAAGCCCTGATTAAAAAAAGAATTTGTTGCTAAAGTTAGTCACCCAAACATGTTGCAGAAACATTCTCCTAATACGTACTAGACATTGCAAGCTAAGGTAACCTATAATTTTGGATTATGATCTCAAATTAGAATCTCCATTGTTGTTTATCTTAATAATATTAAGATAATACTGTAATGTTTTTCTAACTAACTTTTTGGAAGAGTTCACTTCTAGGTTCTTGGAAATTGCAATCTTTATTTACACGGTTCTTTTTTTACCCCAAAACATAATAAATATTATTGTTAATTTCCTTATTGTTTCTACTAATATATTATACTTAGTTGCCATCTAAGTAATCATTTATCCTTATGTAAGTTGCACACTTTTTTTCATTACTCCGTATTAAAAAAAAAATTGTTTATCATTTAATACACAACATATTTATTCTTAACCTATAAGTGATTTCCATCGTACAAATTCATCCCTTCGTATAGATCAATTTGTTTTTGCAATATTTGCATGGACGAAGCCTAAAGCATCAACTCTGTGCCCTTTGTGAACACATATCTCGTCCCCGAATACTATTATTGTCTTAAAATTTTTGAACTTTTTCTAATATTGTTATTTTGTTTTTCCTTACAATAAATCTTTTAATCTTTTATATTATTTTTTTTTCTCGCAAATGGCGCGGGAATTTCACTAGTTCTATATTAATTTCCAACAAATCATTATCCTAAACGTCCAATGTTTTCATCTCAGTCCAGAGTCTCATATCAGTCCAAGCATAACACAAGGTCCAAGTCTAAGTCCAGTTAAAGTGTTAAACGGTCCAAAAAGTCCGGTTAAAATAGGTTCAAGGTTCGATGAGTTAGAACACTCCATTAAATATAAGGTCAGGTAGGTCAGGTTAATCCGTTAGAGCAAAGTCCGTGAAATACAGTTATCACAAGGTCATTCTTAAATCGTTAAGTTTAGTTAAGTCGGTTAAAGTTATATCGTTAAAGGAATCACGACATCTCGGTTTTTAAAACAACAAAACCTTTTGCGAAAACATTTCCAAAATACAAGTTTAAAGATCATCGTCAAAATATCTCGACAACAATTAGGTTTTGTAAAATACCCTTTCAACACATTTTGGAAAATTCCTAAAATACCCTTAAATACTTTATTACTCATATCGAATAAATCACTAAAACATTTTATTTTCACTAAACCATATTTTATAAAATAATCACATTAAATATATTTAAAAATCCTCATAAATCATCATATGACATAGTATAATAACAAAATCCCAAAAATATACAAAACAATACGTTTCAACAAAACCGGGCCAAAGGCCTAAGGAGTTAGAGAGAACCGGCCTCGACCAAGGCTCAGAACGGAGTTTCGCCGTGGCAAAACACGTTCTATGGTTATTAGTGAAGTAAAGTTCTCTCTTCCATGAGAAGCTCCTTTCACCACGGTGAACGAAGCTTTCACCGTGACGAAAGGTCTCATTCTTCTTCCTTGTCCCAGTTCGTACTCGCCGCGACGACCATGGTTTCGTCGCGGCGAAATATGCATTTCTAGCTCGGTTTTGACTTTGCAAAACAGCCTATTTAAAGGGTGGTTTTCTGTAATTTTCGTTTTAAGAGGTGGTTTCACGCAAAATAGCTTATTTAAAGGGTGGTTTTATGCAATTTTGCCTTTTTTAAAATAATTTTACAAAGCTCTCCCATCAAGTCTATATTTTTGTAAGTTAGTCTAAATACGTATGGCCCATTGGTTTAACGGCCCAGGGAAGCAGCCCGCTTTGCTGAACTGCTGGATTACAAAGGTACAGTATTTGTCTTCACGATTCCTCTTATCCCCTCCGCTTTATCTGATTCCTCTTCGCAGACCTCCCTCGTACGTAGGCCTTCATCATCCATTTCCTCAACTGATTCCCTACTGGATTTTTTCCCAGCTAGATCTTCGCTTCCCTGTTTTCCCTCTTTCAAAAGCAATCGACTTTGAACGCCTGGTGCCGGGGGGACCGTCTCAATTGCTAGGATGTACGCGGCGGTAAGTTTCTCATCGATGTAGCTTTTTTCCCCTTCTGCATATGGTTACCTACTTCAGAAATTGATGGAATTGTGACCTATATTTACATGGGTTTGATGAGATCTGAAGATTAGGAGAATGAAAGATCTTCAATTTTGGGGTTTAGGCATGTAATTTTGTCACGCACTCTACCTGTTTGATGAAATGTTGTAGAGAGAACGATGAGAAAATAAGAGCACACAGATTTCCCCCTTGTATTCTAATTATAAACCATTGAAGGGGGTTGTGGCTAATTCTCAGCTGAACAAATATCTGGCTCAAAATTCGATTATGGCAGTTGACCCTCTGCTACCTAACAATCATTTAGCTTTCTAAGCCTCTTAGCAGGAGATTGTTGAATGTTGATACTTGAATATGATCCTTTATTTTCTTCTGAATGTTTTTCAGGACTATTATAAAATACTAGAAGTAGACTATGATGCTTCAGATGAGGAAATCCGTTCGAATTATATCCGTCTTGCACTGGTAATTGTGTACTCTTGGTTGCTAGTTTGTTTTATTTTCCAGAATCTTTGTCAATTGAGTTGAATACCTACTCTTTTGCTTTTTAAATGTTTAGAAATGGCATCCGGATAAGCGCAAAGAACATGATGGGGCCACCTCCAAGTTTCAAGAGATAAATGAAGCTTATAAAGGTCTGTGGTTGTTAAAATTGTAGAATTGGACATTATTGATTCTCAACTCTCATTATCATTTGAACAATTCTTTTCTTGGTGAATTCCGTGTGGTAAGTTTTTTCATTTTCCATTTCATTTGGTGCCCCTGGTTTTTTCATTAAAAAAATTGGCAGAAAAATGTAGGGTATTGCCTTTTTCCTTCTGTTTTTCTATCTTAAAAACAAGATGTCATTAACATGTATAACTTTATGCTGTACATAAAGTTTCAAAACAGAAAAGGTAAATTAGAAAGAGGCTTATCAAACAGCAAAACAGAATCAAGCTTAGACAATGGCCTCCTTACCAAGCACCTAAAGAACTCGAATTGAGGTGAATCGAGTTGGACACATACTGGAGGAGTTTTTGAGCCCGAATTTTGCATGGTTGGGCAACCCTATTTTCTCCCGTCGTCCATCCTAGGTTGCACGGACAGTTAGAAACGAAATTTGAGATTTTGGAGGAGTCGTGGGGATTGAAGAGAAGAGGGTATTCTTAACCTTTAGATCCCCAGATTTGTATTGAAGAAGACCAACTTTTTAAGTTGAATAAAATATTTTATGGAGTGCTTCTGATCCTCTGTATTTTTGGATTACTGCCAGTGCCAGTGGTGTTGGGAAGTAGCCAGGGAAGCTTAGATTTGTTCTTCTTACTTGAGCTTCCCCATCAATGAAAGCAACCGTGGTTGAAGTTCCTAAGTAGTTCCCATTTTCAAATTTCTTTTGCATTTTTTTAACGAAGATTTCTTTTCATTTTCAATCCTTAGGCCCATTCTCACTTTTAATACTTAATTTATGTTTTTTTTAGAAACTATTTTAAATGTTCATTAAGTGGACAAGTCATCAAAATAACGTGATCCACACTAGTCAGCCTATCATATTTGTCCATAGTAACTATAATCAAAATATCAGAGTTATCTACTGGATTTTTGAAAATACGTTCATATGGAAATTGCAAAACCACAGGGTTATGCATGATGAATTGATGGAATTTCCCCCCTTTTCTGTTTTTTTTTTTGATAACTCATTTGTCATTTACTTGTCAACATTGCTGTTGTTTACCCAGGAATTATTTTTCTCATAAGAATCTGTGGAGATTGAGTTGTCTCATTCAAACACGTAGCCAAGTCTCTGTCCACAATTCTACTCCACAATTCACTTCTGTGGCTGAAAATGATTTCTATGGTTTTCAAAGTTCAAACAATCTACATCATGTAGTTGAATAATGTGTTTGGTTGAATTTCTTCACCACATAATTGGTGTGTGTCAAGGATTATATCCATCTAGATTTAGATGGAAATGCAATAATAGGACAAAGATCCAAACACCATTCATTTCCGAACTCCACACTTTATTTTTGTTTCACATGGTGCATGATAATTAGGGTAATGATTAGTGAAATATCTGCTTCTTTTTGGATACCAGGTTGAAAAAGAAATGGAAATATTTAAACAACAATAACTACAATCCCGATTAAATTGAGAGGTTGTTTCCGAGAAATGGAAATATTTAAAGAATAATTAAATTTCTACTAACATAACAAGCATAGTGTTTGAAAATTTGAAAACATACAAGGGAGACCATGGTCTTTCTTTCTTTCTTTTTTTGATAAAATGTTTGTTCTTCCTATCAAATTTGAAGCACTTTTAAGGGAGGCCATGCTCTTTTTCAGCCTTGTATTCGAGCATGAGAATCTGATGGCCTTTGTTTCTGATGTTATTGACAGTCTTGAGTGATCCTGTGAAAAGGCAAGAGTACCACAACCAAGGGATGCTACAAGTATGGGAATGTAATGCGAAGGTCAGAATCCCTTGTCCACTCTACAATTTATACTTGTCAGGAACTACTTTTTACTAATGCTGCTTGTGTTATGCGTTTCTTGCAGGAGTACCTTAATTGTTACAAGGGGTTAATACTAACTTGCAACGGCCTAGGCATGAAGCATTCATTGTGGTAGAAGATCAAGAGCTCAGTATCCCATTACGTGCACACCTTGTGACCCACCGTTTGGAGTTTGAACCTTGGAGTAAGAAGTTGATGGGGCTTGTTTGGAATGACAGACAATGATACTGTGCAGTATTACTTTTAACTGTTTCTATCAAGCATCTTGCTTCGTGCTCTTGCGTTTTGTTCAATTCCAAGCTCTTTGTTGGTTGAAATATACTAATATACACGCTTCCAAGCATGAACATGTTGGCGATCTTTTGTATAGAATTTGACAGTATCCTTCATCGGAACATATCTTCGTTGGGTATCTGTCTTTAATTTGTTAGTGCAAAATAATCTTGGGGCCTATAAATCTTTGTGAATTTCCAAGGTTGCTTTCTCACCAGGCTTCCCATTACAAATGAATTCCAGCTAAATGGAAAAAGTTTCAAAGGAGTCGGATGAATGCACAAGAACAGTTTTTTTTTTATTAGGTAAAAATTCAAGGTCATATATACCTGAATATCGAAGGCCGACAAGGCGGCAGACAGATAATCGTCATAAACAAACAAAAATACAAAGATGGTGCAAAATACAGGCAAAAACACTCTACAAGGCGGAACAGTTTAATAGTGTACAACAATTCACTTGTCGATTATCATTATTGAAAAAAAAACTTTTTCTGTTCAAGACATTTTATCCATATATTAGAGCTCATTTGGTTGCCAGCTAAAAAACCCATGTAGTTTTAAAAACCCATGAAGTAGAATAGAATGTGTTTGGTTCCCTTTTATAATAATAAAAAAAAAACAGGAATTTGATTTAGGAATAAATTCCCACGAATAGAGGAATTCCATGTGCCTAGGGGTACATAACTACATAAGTTGCAAACTTGCAATTCAACTTTCATTTTTATGGAAATTCAATTTCCTCCATTTTAATTTCTTACATCTTATAGTATAATTTAACTAAACATCTTTTTTAGATTCATAAGAATTGCAATTCATGTGAATGGAATTTCTGGGAAGTAATTTCCCATGAAGAAAATCTATTATATACAATTCCTTAAAAAACACACTCCCTCCGTCCAAGAATACATGGCTTTTTAGGCCTTGAAATTTTGTCAAAAATACATAGTCTTTTAGATGTATAGGTAATTATTACCTCTAAAATTACTACTTTTTTACTTGTTAAAATTAAATAAAACTCTTGAAAAACTTAAAGAAAACCCTTGAACTTCCAATTACTATTTTAAACTTTAATAATAATGATGAGATTTAAGATGCAAAATAGGTTCCTTAATTAGCGTGCATGAGCCTAAAAGGCCATGTATTCTTGGACGGAGGGAGTATTAGTTAAACAAGAGCATTTCAGTTATAGATATAAAATATCACTGTGAAGAAAAAATTAAAATGTTGATACTTCAATTGAATGAATTATATGATATAACGTGCTTTTGTTTTTAAAATTTTTTTTTATTAAAAAAACTATATTATATTAGATGTAAGAAAAAAATAACCTAAAATTTTACTTTTGTAAAAGAAATACCGCAAACTTACATGTGTATAAGTGTATAACTTAACTCATGCCATTAATACAAAGCCACGTTGATGTCATGACATTATTTAACGTCTATTTAATGAATTTACAAATAGAATGACCAAATGTGTACATACTTTCAAAGTTTAGAGACTTCAATGAACAAAAATAAAAATATAGGGACCCGTTTGAACATTTTATCAAAGTTCATGGACTATATGTTAGATATATATAATTATACATTTATAAATATTTTTTACTCTCCTACCCCGCAAGGTCTTAATCCTTTCGGCGTAGTTTGTTTTGCTTTATCAACACTTGTGCTTTTGGTGGACCTAGGTGTGCTTCGGGTTTGTTGAAGATGTGGATGAAAAATTTAAAAAAAAACTGTTTTTTAGCCCGGATTTTACATACCCGGGCTAAAAAGTCCAATATTTTTTTAAAAAAATAAATAAACGCGTTTCCTATATACACCGCAAATACTTCGTCGGATCCAACGTTGTAGCAACGTTGGATTAGACGTTGCTACAACGTCCAATCCGACGTTGTTAATTGTCTGCTAATTTCACTTATCGGATTTTATAACAACGTTGAATTTGACGTTTTACAACGTCAAATTAAACGTTGCTATAATACGGGTCAGATCGGGCCTAATATAAGATATTAAAAAAACCAAATTTTTTTTATTTGCAACGTCCTTTTGGACGTTGTTTTTTTTTTTTTTTTTTTGAGTGTCTGTGGGTGAGTGGGAAATTTTATTTTTTACCGTAGCAACGTCGAATCCGACGTTGTTAGCCCGGTTCGGCCCGATCCGATCCTTCACTTCACATATTACAACGTTAGATCCGACGTTGCTAAAACGTTAAATCCAACGTTGCTAAAACGTCACATTCGACGTTTCATTAGCAGCGTTAAACACGGATTTGCGGTGTATATAGGGAGACCCTAAATAAAATAATATACAATTTAAATATATAATAAAAAAAAATCATTAATTATACAAAATTTACATATATAGTAAAATTCCATTATTATACAAAATTTACATACATAATAAAATGTCACAAACTACATAATTTATATACAATAAATTTACATAATTATAAATTTACATAAATATAATTATACCAAGCTTTAAAAAATAAAATATAAAATAAAAAGAAGAAAGTACAGATACAACTAACTAATACCATAATAATGATAGTAATAAATAAATAAGAAGCTCACTTGCAATAAAAGCATTTCATTCTTTTTGTAGAAGTTGTCCATTTGCCTTTGGTCTGCTGGACTATAGTGAGATTACACTCGTACACCTAATCAATTTCATGGCTGTTTGCCCATCTCTTTTGTGAGTTCACCATGAAAGCAAACTTTTTCTCTAAGAACTTACTACTTTTGCAATCCCATCCTGCAAATTAAAACCAAAATACATCTATCAGGAGAGCATTCAGAATCTGGATTATACCTAACATCATCTAGCTCTAAGACAAAGCACATACTGGAGTTTGATACCAGGCAGGCAGGTGTAAATGAAATACAAGTCATCATAGGCAGCAAACACTAATATCCAATTTTTCGAGTATAAACCTATAAGACAAAGCACATACTTTATGCAGACCAAAACCAAAGCATGACAAAGTTACATATCACACAACAATGATATCGATTTCACTCTAACTAATACATACACCTTAAAGAAATCAATAGTACCACAAAAAAAAAATCAATGCACCATTACCACACCAAAAAATAATGTATTTTCTCCTCTTCTTACTACTGCTGCTATTGTCTGATATAGACAATATTCCATTCATCATATGAAGTGTCAACTTCTCAATTTCACAAGTCCCAGAGAACATTTCACGCTAATAGGAGTACACATTTCAGAAGGAAATTAACACAGGAAAATAAAAATAAAAATTGGAACATCAGTTTTTGGGTCATAGAAGCTTTCACATATATATGTTTCATCATGGATAATAATCTGAACTTAAATGACATATATATCTTATTCAAGCACTTTGTGGTTTCATGTTTCATCATGGATAATAATCTAAGTTTTTCTCGATTAGAAGTTCTGGAAAGGGAATTAATTTCATATCATTACTGAACAATATGGATTTAGCAGGTCTTCTCAATAATATAGTCTTCCTATGCTTAATAAAAAAAAATTCTTAATCTCCACCCCATTTATCTATATCCTTCCCCTTTCTATGGCTATTCTTTGACAGTGAAGCACTCACCATTCATATTCTCTATCTAATGATCTTTTATGAACTGAAATTGATCAGCCCACATTCATATCCAAGTAAATACTCAAAATAGATCACTCACAAGTCACAACTCACTACTGTAATGATCTTTAATCTGATACTATATTAGAAATTTACCAAATCAATAAGTGCACCCCCTCCCACATGTTCGTTGCTTCCAACTTTAGAAATTTACCATTTAATAAGACGTGTAATTGTAATGATCTTTTATATGATACTATATTAGTCTATTAGTACATCCTTTTATGAATAGCGACCACTAGCGACCACTACTCTTACCTGCCAAGCAATGACAATTATCTGAACAAACAGCAATGTCTGCATAATAAGCAAAGACTAAAGAGCTGACAAAAAAAAAAGCAAAGACTAAAAAGCAACCAAATAAGCCTAGCTAGATGTCCTCAACACCTACCGTTATCAAGAGACTAAGCTAGCCAGCTAAACCATTGCTACTATTTTCCTATGTATTGCTTAGGAGTGGTTTAAGTGAAAGAGAATATGCTTTTTATCACTGTATATGATACTAGGAGCACAAAGGAAAATGATTGAAAAAACTAGATAGATGTATATACTAACAGACCAATTAAGATGATTTAAAAAGAAAGCTTAACAAATAGGGCATGCATATATACAAAACCTACCTAAGGGCTCTTACTGAGGATGCAATGAGAGAAAGAGCAACTGCTTCTCAGCACAAATCCACGATCACCATTTCGAAGTTTGAGTACGAATACTTAAGTGGGAGTGCAGCTGCTGCCAGGGAAACTGCCGACAAGAAAGTAGCGGCTGCCCAGGAATGGATCACAGCATTGAAGGCCAGTGAGAGAGAAGCGAGAGCAAAAGTCGAGAAGATGAAGAATGAAAGCAGGGAAGTGAGGTTAAAGAAAGAGCAAGAGATTTACCGGACAGACAAATCGTTAAGTGCAAAGCAGCTGGTTCAAGGAGAGCTGCAAACCCAGATGGATAGATGGAGGAGCTCTGAGCAAGATGACTCCATCAAGGAGGGCGAAGCTTAGGAGATCTACTTCCCCGGCAAGCAAGCATATGTCTCCTCGCTCGACGTCTTTTACTGTCAAGAGAAAAAGAAAGGTAATGCCTGTCATTGCAAAGTATTTTGCAAACATGCATATTGAAAGAGGCTACAGATATGAAGAAGAATAAGTTGCAATCCCAAATCACCTTCTAAACCATCTAAGATTTTATGTTGTATGTCGAGAGAGGAATTCCTTTTATATAAACATTTTCAAATGTACACACATACCTCAGAGATGTAGTTTGGAGGCAGTTCTCTTGAGCAATTCTCTGCCTTGCGTAATGGGTCTTCAATTATTCATGTTTCAGAGTTTCATGTGTCTATCGCAGCATCTGATTATAGCGTTTTGTTTTGAATGGTCTAGGTTCATCTGGGCGGAGCATTTGTCTCTCGGATTCTGACAGGCTTAAACCGCTAAAAAGGCAGGCAATCTGTACCAAGTTCTAACTCCTGGCAGCTGTTAAAGTATAACTCTAGTTCTGTTAATTGAAATGCAGCTAACATCTACCTCCATTGTCGCTAAACAAAAGCAAACACAGGTTCATCTTGATAATCATGAAAATTGATATTAGAATCAAGCAATAGAGAAAGGAAACTATATCAAAAACAAGCTACCTGTATTTGTTAATCCTCAGCCGTGAATCCATAATGTTGAAACCTGTACATAAAGAATGCAAATATACAGTAATATGACATGCCTAGTAATCAAGTGCATTATCAGACAGATGCCGATAATCATCCATAATTTTCACACTTGCTAAATTGCTCAAACAATATGTAAACTAATCCAACTGGTTAGTCTAGTTTCGAGAGAGGCAATGATAGTTAACCGACAAAGACAGAAAAATCATAAAGAAAATTTCAATTTGCAAAGACAACCTTGTTCCCAAAGGTGAAATATACACATCATATCATAATACAATATAATACACATATCAGCATGATTCAAGGTATAGAAATCAAAGTAATATTTAGAAGAAAGTAGCCTATGTCATAGATAAATAATACTTTGATACAAGGGTGACTCAAACTATGAAATATGAATTCAACATCATCAATAAAGTGAATCAAACTATCATAAACCAACTCAATTCAACACAAATTCACACATCAAGCCAACATTTCAAAGCAACTTAAAAAAAAAAAGAAAAAAAGAAAAAAAAAACTCACTTTGAGCCTCCTCCCAAGCTCCTTGTAGAGCAAGAAGCCAGAGAACTTGGCAGTGCAGGACCTCCACAATCCCTTCGAGTCTGTTCACCTTGACGAGCTCCCGAACGTGGTCGCACATCTTAGTCGCCTCAACGGCGTACACCTTCCTCGCGCCGTCCTACGCCGACCAGATAGCCAGGATCCCTCACCCCGTTCCCACGTCCATCACCGTCTTCTCCCCCAATACCACGAAAAACATGGAAATCCGCTCGGAATCTTTTCAGAAATGTAAGAGATTGAGATTAAGAGAGAAAGGTACCTTGCCGACGAAGTGGGACTTGTGATGGAAGATGGAGTTGAAGTAGGCGTCCATACGCACGCGGTCGGAGAGCATCTCCTTCTGGTGGTACAGGAAGGCGTAGGTGATCGATGTCGGTGTCCCCGATGGCGGAGGCGGGGGCGGGGGCGGAGGCGGAGGCGGAGGCAGAAGGGCGGTCATCGGGGGCGCTGCTGGAGGGCTCCTCATTCTCCGAGCTGATGCTTGGGAACTGTGAAGATCGACGGGAGGGTTTGGAGCAAGAGAGAGGAAGAGAGAAATGGAGGCGGCGGAGTTTTGGGCATTCGAGAGAGAGCTTCGTCTCAGTTTGGTTAATTTTAATTTTGGGGTGATTTGCCAAATATACAAATATGAAGGCTAAATTAGCCAAATATACAAGATTTTGGTAAATTTGCAAAACTATACACAACCCTTGCCCCTAGGGGTGATCAACCGGTCTGGACCGGACCGGACCGAACCGGAATTTTTGGAAACTTGGACCGCGGATCGGACCGGGACCGGAATTTATGGTCCCGGGTTTTCCGGTCCGCGGACCGTTTGGACCATTTGGACCGTCACTTCCTTGGTTTACACTTGATTTTTTTTGTAAAAAAAAACAGTTTTGCGGCACAGCCCTAATTCAAGTGAAAAAAATCGTCCCTGCACTTCATTTCACCCCTGGATTCATTCATCCCTTTGAAGAAAATGGCTCAACTTAGATCAAAGAAGACTGATTTTATAGATAAAACAAAATGGTTCAACTTAGATCTGAAAATCCATAAAAGTACAAAATCGAAACTAGATCTGAAAGTTTTCTAAAGTACAAACTGAATTCCCTAAAATCGAAACTAGATCTGAAAATTTTAAACTACAAATTGAAAAAGTTTCTCTAACCTAGATCTGAAATTGGGACGAGATAAACTAAAATCGACATTACAAAGTTACAAATCAGGATGAGATAGATAAAAGAGAGGGGAGAGGGATCGGAGGCCTACTGGTACTGTGATGGACGAAGAACTGAACAAGGGCGAGGGCGGTGGTGAAGCCGCGAAGGGCGATGACTGATACTGATGAGTGGGGGCGAAGGGCAGTGGCGATTGGCGAACTGGTGATGGACGGCGGCGAAGGGCAGTGGCGATTGGCGAACTGGTGATGGACGGCGGCGAGCACCGAGCAGCGAGAAGACTGAAGAGTGAAGAGAAGAGAGATCGAGTGAGTACTCGGAGGGGAGAGAAAGAGAGGCTGCGTGAGTGAGTTACTGGTAAGAGGTTTCGTGAGAGTACGAAGAACTGGAGAAGAGAGATTGAGAGAGAGGGGCTGCGTGAGAGTCGGATGATAGAGTCAGAGAGCACCCCTTTTTTTTTTTTTAATATATATAAACCCGGTCCAATTCCGGTCCGGACCGGAAATTCCGGTCTGGTCCCGGGTTTGGACCGGAAACCGGAAATGGAAAATCCTTGGACCATGGACCAGACCGTAATGCTTCCGGTCCGATCCAAGACCGTAATTTCCAGTCTGGTCCCGGTCCGATCCAATTTATGCTCAGCCCTACTTGCCCCTCCTATGTGCCCCTTCGCCCCCCCTCTAGCGTGCCCCCCTTGCCCCCCCTCCACGTCAGCATATTTTTTTTTTTTTTCCGCGCGTCAGTGCTGACGTCATCGTCGGGAATGCTGACACCGTTTACAAGGAAGTTTTTTTTGTTTTGTTTTTTTTTTCGCGAGTCAATGCTAACGCCGATGTCGGGAATTTTGACGTCAGCAATGCTGACACCGTTTACAAGGAAGGTTTTTTTTTTTTCGCGCGTCAATGCTGACGCCGACGTCGGGAATGTTGATGTCAGCAATGCTGACACCGTTTTACAAGGAAGTTGTTTTTTTTTCCCGCGCGCCAATGCTGACGCCGACGTCGGGAATGTTGACGTCAGCAATGCTGACACCGTTTACAAGGAAGGTTTTTTTGTTTTTTTTTTCGCGCGTCAATGCTGACACCGTTTACAAGGAAGTTTTTTTGTTCCACGCGTCAATGCTGACGCCGACGACTGGAATGTTGACATCAGCAATGCTGACGCCGTCTACGAGAATGGTGACGTCGGGAATGCTGACGTCAGCATTGCTCACACCCTCAACAAGGATGCTGACGCCAACAATGATGACATCGAAGATCAATATATTTGACGTATTAAGTCATTAAAAATATAAAAGGGGGAGAACAAAGAGACAAAAGGAGTGTTCTACCAAAAAAAGAAACGAATATTTTATTTTATTTTTGGTAGTGAGAAACAAAGAATAACGGTAAACAATTAAAACAAAGAATTTTTCGACGCCGACAAAGCTGACCTCTTTCCTCATCCATCTCTTATATTGCAAAAACGATGTCAGCAAATATATACCTACACAAAAATATGCATGAAAACGATGTCAACACTAAAAATTACGTATAAAAACGATGTCAGCACTAAGAAATAAACCAATTTTTAAGGAGTCAATCATACATATATACTTACATATATAATATCAAATTAAAAACGATGTCAGCACTAAAAAATACGTATAAAAACGATGTCAGCACTAAGAAATAAACCAATTTTTAAGGACTCAAGCATACATATATACTTACATATATAATATCAAATTAAAAACGATGTCAGCATTAAAAACTTGGAATAATAATAACAAGATAAATGGAAAAGTACACAAAACCTTAATTGATGCATTCGCTGCAACACTACATATTCCACCGGCTTACATCTACCTACCATCTATCTAATCATGGCCAAAAATAAAGATAAAAAAAAACACAAAGCCTACAAACTATAGTTGAATTAGAATACTGAATAGTCTGAATGCCTATATACCCAATATACACATATAGGACTTTCCACCTCTCCCAGGTGAAGCAAGTTTGCAAGTTACACAAACATTTACATAAAGAAGACATAGATAGGACTTTCAACCTCTCTAACTACGGAAATCTACCTCTGCAGAAAAGATGAGTGGAAAAAACAATCTAGCAGTTGAAAGCATTCATGTCCTATGTCATGCATATAACATTTATAACAATACATAGTCAAGAACAATTCAACACACAATTTGTATATCATATAGGACATTAAAAACGGTGAATATTGCAGAAGCACAAGTTGAAAGCATTCATGTCCTATGTCAGCGCCTAATTGAATAATCAAATAATCAAATTGAAGATTATATGTGGATCTGTGCAACAAATTAGACAGATTTCAGAAGCATTGATCTGTGCGAACCTGTGTAGGGAAATATCTGATGACATTGACGCCGTTGCTTCGCCAAAGAGAAATTACGCCTTCGTCCTTGATGGTTCTGGAAAAGCAATCGCCGATGCCTTTGTACGGTTTAGACAGCCTCCCGGCTTTGATCAGTTCATCCTGATTCTGAATCAGCATCTTCGCGCTCTCAATTGGAGCAGCTGCGGTCTTGGAAACAGTAGTCGAAACTGCTCTGGCGACAAAATCAACCATGAAACTGCCAACGCCTTTCTCAGATGGAGCTTGCACGAGCACAGGAGACAGTACTGGCGCTGAACTGTATGCAGACACCATGGGATTTTGCAGACCTCCGTTTATGTAAACACTGGGAGAGAGTTGAGAGGCAAGGTAAGATTGTCCGCGCATCTTGTGGATGATTGATGGATAAGTCGATCCGTCCGCCATGTTTACCATCTGAAATCTGTAGGATTAGAAGATCAGTTAATCAATCAGATCATTACAGCTTTACAACGGAAATATGAAAATCTGCTAGGTCAGCCCCAAATTCGATCATTCACACTGTCATCACAAACGAACCTAGGACTTCAGCAAACTGCAAAGGAACATCATTCACACTGTCAATTGCAACTTTCAATTGGTGCACCTTTCAATTAGTGCACCTAGTACAAGAATTCAGTGTCAGCACTTGAAATTAACTAAATCAAATTAAACCAGTAACCTTGGTGACATCAAAGAACGCAATGAAACAATATCAGAGAACGAAACAAGAGGAGGAAGAAAGGACCTAATCGAATCTGGAAGCAACTTGATGACAACAATTAAGGATCCAGATGCTGCCAGCAATGGAACATTAGGATTTAGGAACAAAATTGAACAAAAATTAATCGGTTCAAATTGAACCAAATTGAACAAAAATTGATGACAGGGAAGCGGAAGAAGCGAGAGGAACAGACCTCCACGTGGACAACAGTGAGGACAACAATGAGGCCAAAGCGAGAGGAACAGACCTTGGAAGATTGCACTCGTTCGGTTGTCAGCGCTGACGAAGACGCAGACGCCGCCGCTGACTCCTTGGTAGGCGGTGATAGAGGCCATTCGTCAATTGCGAATCTGTCAGCCTTGCGAAATCAAGAGCGCTCGCTCCTCGTCGGCACCGAAGTGTGGCCTCTGTTGTTCACTCAATTTACAGCTCAAGGTGCTAATAACCTGCGGATGTGTAGCCTCTGTTGTTCACTCTGTCCTCGATCTTCCTCGGCGACCCAAATGGCGTCGTACTGGCGTGGTGTATGGCGGCGATGGCGAGGAAGAGATCCGGATCTGTCTCCTCCGCCATGGCCACCAAGAGCAAGCGTCGGCCGCAACCAGAATCGCAGCCGCCTTCCTCGCAATCGTCTTCCTCGCAACCGCCATTGTTCATCGAATTCGTGGTCGGGATTTCGTGGTCGGGATTCTGTGATCCGTCTCCTCCACCATGGCCACCAAGAGCAAGCGTCGGCCGCAACCAGAATCGCAGAATCGCAGCCGCCTTCCTCGCAGCCGCCATTGTTCATCCGCCGAATCTGGCCCTCACTCGATCCGTCTCCTGCTCGCGCTCCTCGATCCGTGTCCTGCTGATCTCTCGCTATCTCTCGATCTTAGATATGAGATATGAGATCCCCGAATCTGGCGACTAACGGGATCGGGAGGACGAGCGGGGGAGAAGATTTAGAAAAGCGGGGATGGGAAAAGCAGGGATAAGGGATAAGGGTTAGGGTTGATGTATACTTTTCTAATATTTACAAAAGTGTGTATATTTTGCTAATTTGGCCGAAAATTTGCGCCATCGGCGCAAATTTTCTCTTTAATTTTTAACCCCAAAAATTATACTTTTGCTACCGCAAATGTCTAGCCGTGGAAACAGTCTCATCCCGACAACTCCTCCCGTAGCTTATGCCGTGGCAAAAAGTGCCACATTAGCCACGACAAATTTTTGCCGTTGCTAAGAGGTGTGGCTAAATTTTTTTTTTGGTAGTGTAGCTACGGAAGACCCTTGTCGTTGCTACCGTGCTCCTCATCCGTAGCTAGGCCATGGCTAAAATCAACCCGCTAGCTACGGCAGACCCTCGCCGTTGCTATCGAGGGTGGCAAAATTCTTTATTTTTTGTAGTGTTTTTTAATGTGTTTTTGCTTGTATTATATCAAGACGGTTAGTTCATCTGCTGATTCGTCGACCTCTCGGGGGATCAAATAGTGTGTTATACGATATCTTGAATATTTTTCATGTATCATTTTAAGTTTATATTGAACATAAAAAATAGTTAAGAGTTTGGTTATTTTTTTGGGGGGGGTGAAAAATTAGTGTTAGCAAGTTTATTTAGGTAGAAAAGTTCTGTTAACACCGGATGAGGGGCCGGAGTCTGCGACGGGATGGACCAGCCTATGGAAGGTCCCGGCCCAGCAGAGAGCAAGGCAGTTCGCGTATATGGTCGCCCACAATGTCACCATAACCAATGCCGAAAGGCGGAGGAGGCACTTGACTGATTATGTGGCGTGTCCGAGGTGCGGAGAGTATGAATCGACGATCGATGCACCTTTTAAGAGATTGTGATGCAGTGAAGGAGGCCTGGTTTCGGATCAGAGGACACCACCTACCTTCAAGCTTCTTCATAGAGGGAATGACGAAGGAATGGGTTTTCCAAAATGTGGCCAAGAAAGATCGATGGAGCACTACCTTTGTGACGATGTTGTGGACAACATGGAAGGCGAGGAACGAGCTGATTTTCCAAGGGCAAGATGGATTGGAAGGAGTAGTGCATCGAGTCTAGGCAACATTTTCGGCTTACTATCATTGTCGGGGTAAGGTCAGCAGGACAAAGAGTGTGGGCGATGATGGAGAATAGGCGCCTGTTGTGTGGGCCCCTCCAGAGGCAGGTTGGCTTAAGTTGAACACGGATGGATCGGCAAGAGGAAACCCGGGACCTGCCGGATAAGGGGGTGTCATCCGTGATGCGAATGGTGTGTTCGTTGACGGGTTTACACCAAGATTTGGTCAGTGTGGGGCGCTGGAGGCAGAGCTCCTTTCGGTCTTTCATGGGCGGAAGCTTGCAAGCTCCATGGGCATCCAGAGGCTGATCCTAGAGCTAGATTGTGCAGAGGCATTCAAGACCCTAGGACCCGAGAGGAGGGATCTTTATGCCCATCATAATCTAATTCTTGAGTGCATAGCACTGCTGAGGAATCCGGGTTGGGAAGCAGAGGTGAAACAAGTCAGGCGACAGACAAACATAGAGGCGGACAGGCTCGCACATGTCGATATAGAGCTAGAGGAAGATTTTCGTTTGTTCAGTTCAGAACCGGATTGTATTCGGGATCTTGTACCCCGAGCTCCATGGGGAACACTATTACCATTAATTAATAAATTGGGGACACTAGCCGTCCCTTTAAAACCAAAAAAAGAAAAGAGGGAAATGCACAAAATAACCCAAAAAACCGGAAGTATTACAAGGTTAACCCAACCCGGTTTATAATTTGGTGAAACCGGATAATTGGGAAACCCTTGGAGCCGGTAGCAGATAAGGGAGGGGGGGTGTGCAACCTTCCAATGTGGGACACCTGACAACGTCAGATTAGGAGGCAGAAAAATGAGAGAGAGAGAGAGAGAGAGAGAGAGAGAGAGAGAGGGAGGGAGGGAGCAAGACACATCTGCAGATGAGAGAGGCGGAGAGAGAGAGAAAAAGCAATTGAGAAAGGACGGGAGGGAGAGAGAGAGAGGTGAAAAAGAAAAGTGAAGTATGAGAGGGGAGAAAGATCAGTAGAGTGTCAGTGAGGGGGGCATAAAAAGATATTGTTACTCTTTCACTGCGAAGAAGCAATTGGGCGAGGGTTTATTTGCAGGTTGACGTGTCAGCAGTTAGTTTTAACTGGACACCCAAAGCAAAATGACATGACACATATTGGAATCGATTGGACAAGATTTATCGGAGAAACAGATTCTCCATTGACTTCAGATATAAAATGGGCAAGTTTGCTTTCGATAAAGGTTATACGAGAGGTGTCTCCCTCAAATCTGAAGCAAATTTACCCATTTTCTATAAGAAGTCGATGGTGAATCTGTTTCTCAGATAACTCATGTCCAGTCGATTCCAATATGTGTCATGTCGTTTTGCTTTGAGTGTCCAGTTAAAACTAACTGATTACATGTCAACCTGCAAATAAACCCCCACCCAATTGCTTCTTCTTCGAAGTGAAACAACAACAGTAAAGTTGCAGAGGAGAGAGGACCCTTCCATCTCTCTTTCTGTCCTATCCCCGCTGATATCTCTCTCTCATCCGCAACTTTTCTTTCCTTTTTTCACATACTCTCTCTCTATCTCTCTCTCTCTCCACTGCAGACTTTCTTTTACTTTTCTCTATCTGTCTTATACTCATTAATCTCTCTCTCTCATCTGCAACTTTACTTTTCTTTTTCATTCCTCTCTCTCCTCTGCATACTCTCTCTCTCTCCCTCTCTGATTTTTTTTATCGAAAACAAACTTACCCATTTTCTATCCGAAGTCCATGGTGATTCTGTTTATCTCATAACTCTTGTCCAGTCGGTTCTAATAGGTGGCATGTCGTTTTACTTCTAGTGTCCAATTAAAATTAATTGCTTAGACGTCAAACTACAAATAAACCTCATTCCCTTTGCTTCTTCTTCGATGGTTTTTCTCTGAAACTTAAGATTTAATTTAAATTATATTAATGCCCCCTTACCGTTACTCTTCCCCCCTCTATCTCTGTCTCTGTCTTATCCCCTTTGTCCTCTCTCTTTTTACCGTCGGGGCTTAGGGGGGAGGGCGACACTAGAACCAGGGAAACATTGAGTGTAAAGTTGTTATATTGTTTATTCATCAATAAAAAAAACAAAGTGGTTCACCAAGCCTCTACGAGGGCTCCTCCACTTCGATTCCACCTTCTCTACTCTAAATTCAGTCTCCACTCGCCTCGAATTGACCTGGAAAAGCCATCAGAACGAAGGTGAAGGACGAAGGCATCAAACGTCTCCGCATTCAGAGCAAACTTTGTAAGCTTTTATAAGTTTCGAATCTCACATGACAGGAAGAGTTATAAACATGACATGTAACTGCTACAAACATGACCAAGTCGCTCTACTCGTGGTATTCGTATTCCACATATCGTCACTTGTATGCGATGTCTGTTGCTTGTTTGATGTCCGCTTTTTCTTCCTTCCGTTTTCAAATCTGCAGACTTGCTCTTGTTCTTCTTCGAACTCCTTCCTCTTCTTCCTTCCGTTTTCAAATTTAAGAGAGAGAGAGAAAGAGAGAGAGAGAGAGAGAGAGAGAGAAAGAGAGAAATAGCAATCCTTTGGCCTTCCCCTTCCCCTTGAGATGACAGGTTTTTAAAAAAATGTCAATTCTCCTTCCATCCACATGTCTCATTCTCTCTCCTCCATAAATGCACCCGGTCTCATCCTTCTATTGTAACCGGCTGGGTGCAATTTTTGAAGGGTTTGGGTTAACTTTTTGCAATTAATATGGATAGGGGATAGGGGGTGCAACCCAACCGGGTTTTTGGGTTAGTTTTGCAAATAGCCCAAAAGAAAAAGAAAAAAAATTTAACCATGCCAATAAAATGACTCCATTTTAATCATCCAAACTCTACTTACTAAATCACTAATATATTAACATAATATATATATATATATATATATATATATATATGTAAAGGTTCAAATGAAAATGGAGCTTAAAATGAAAAATTTGCTTAAAGTGAAAATGGTCAAATTTGAAGGTAAATGAGCCTAATTTAAAGGTAAATGGGCCTAATTAAATGAGTAATAGATAAATGGGCCTATTTAATGTGTAAATGGGCCTAATTTTATGGGGTAAATGGATCAATGGGAAAATAACCCTAAATATGAGATAAACGTCACCACCTCTCCCATACTTTCTATTTCTACCAATATTGCCCTTATTTCAATTATAAAAATTACATATTTTAACCCGTAATTTTTATTTGAAATAATATTATAAGGTGCATCTATAAGATTACAAAATGCAACAAAATATGCTACATCACATTTCTTGTCTTTATTTTAAAAAGTGAAAAATATGAGATTATAAAATATAAAGTGAACAAATAATACAATAAAGATTATTATTAATAAATGTGCATTTTCCTAATGTAAAGTAAGTTTCCTACCAAATATTTTCTTTATGGGTTGCTATTTTTATGGCGGTTTTGTACTTTAATGCGACATGTGTCATTAAAAGCCTATTAGCTCAAAATGGTATAACGATGTGCCCATGCACAAAGGTTCGAGTTCAAAATCCCGCATAGGCTATTTATGATTGTCTTTTTTTTGTTCCCGTTCATGAATAAGATTATAAAGTGCAATAATAAAACGATAATGTGCACAAATAAGATGAAATAATGCGTATATAACATTATGGTGTGCAAATATAACATTATGGTGTGCAAATATAACACCATGTTTTGCAAATGTAACATTATGTTGTGCATATCTAATAATATAATGTTACGTTGTGCACATATAATATTATGTTGTGCGAATATAACATTATATTGTGCAAACATAACTTTAAGTTGTGCAAATATAACCCTATGTTTTGCAAATGTAACATTATGTTGTGCATATCTAATAATATAATGTTACGTTGTGCACATATAATATTATGTTGTGCAAATATAACATTATATTGTGCAAACATAACTTTAAGTTGTGCAAATATAACACTATGTTTTGCAAATGTAATATTATGTTGTGTATATCTAATAATATAATGTTACGTTGTGCACATATAATATTATGTTGTGCGAATATAACATTGTATTGTGCAAATATAACTTTAAGTTGTGCAAATATAATATTATGTTGTGCAAATAAAATGACAAAGTGCAAGAATAGAATGATAAAGTGCATAAATAAGATGTTAAAGTGCAAGAATAAAATGATAATATTATAAAATGACAAGTGCAAGAATAAAATGATGTTGTATGAATAAAAATATGAAGTACATGAATAAGATTGTGAAGTGCACAATTAAGATTATAAGTGCATAAATAAAATGATAAAGTGCAAGAATAAAATAATGAATTGCTTGAATAATATTATGAAATTTTCAAAAAAATATACAAACTATTAAAATTAAGCAATTTTGCCTATGTAGGAGTCGAACCCACATCTCTGCGCATAAGCACGTTGCTCTATCATTGAGCTAATAGGCTTCATCAAAATAAATCTTTAAGAGTAACGATTCTTGCATTGCATCAATTTCCACTTAGTCAAATCCAAAAATTACCTTGAGAACATACGATTAGCTTGTCCTTTAAGCCTAGATTCTACCTCTATTTCTAACCCAAGAAAGTGAAATCCCTAAGAAAGAGCTGGATATTAATCTAAAATCCGACCAAGCTGTATTGATCTGTGCAAATTAGATAAGCCTTACCTATCAAACCTGCACAAGTGCAACCCTGTCACAAAGTTGTAAGCTGCATTGAGTGAGGTATCAGTCATCCAATGCAGATATGCAACCACGCAAGCTGGCGATCGATCTAGGCCCGTAGCACAAGTAACAAAAACCCGATGGTTTTTCTTCAATAAACGTAAGAGAAGGCCTACTGAAAATGGTAGTTTTTTCCTCATGTCAAAGGAATCTCCATCCCTACAAAATGAATCATAATGTTTAGCATTATAAGTTCCTTGTGGAAGTGGAAAAACAGCGGAATGAGATTTCACATTACTGTAGAATTCAATTGAAGAAGGTACTAGTAGTATATAGGTGTGAGATGGTCTAAGATCAGTTTTACTAGGACGAGTAAAAACAATCATAACTCCTACTCGCTTGATGGGATAATTGATCATAAGGACGCCATACTTTTGGCATGACTCATTGATGGAAGTCGAATTGATTCCCCAGTTTTCTCCTTCAACTGCACTCTGGAAATTAAAAATAGCAGTAACCCCCTGTTGCATGTAAATCATACATGAGTTGTAAGACAAAACAATCTTGTTTAAGCAAGTACACTCTCCATTGAATTGCCAACATTTTTTAGTCATCCATGCTGTATTGAACAGAAATTGAGACAACTTTCCCCGCATATCTTTAAATATGTTAGTCTTGAAAATAATAGTTTGATGAATACTTCTGTACAAAACCAAGTAGATTAAAATTTCAGTTCTAGGTGCAACTTAAAAGAATAGCACAGAATATATCACAGTTCACAGTGATTAATCAGCATTTTCATGAATCAGTGAGTAGATCAGCTCATCATCATGAACACAATCAGATATTCAGATCCAAACAATCATCTAGATCGAGAAAGAGGAACCCCTTCAAATGCAAAGAAACAGTCAAGTAGCATGAAGTAGAGAAAATAATTATCAACATAGTGCATAACACATGGACTTACAGAATCATTCTTTAGAGCCTTAACATCTTCTTCTGATTGTATGCATGAACCAACAAAAATCTGTTCTGTAATCTGGCAATAAGCAACAGTAGAAATATTAGGTATGCCAAAGGAAAACATATCTATGAAGCAAAGATAAACTCTCTTAACAAGCATAGTACACCTTACTGTAACGCATTCCAAAAGAGTGATTGTAGTACAGTTCTCCTTTAGAGCGATCAAGTGCTTTAGTGTATTCATCCAATGGGAAATTTCCATGAGCCCATTCAGCATCCCCAGAATCTCTCTCAGAGAAAGTGCAAACAAGTTGAGTTATAGGAGAATGAAAAGCATTCCTAGGCACAAACGAGTGATGCTTTCCATCTAGTTCATTCATAACCTTCCATGCTTTGCCGCTAAGATATTTTGGGGAGAACAAAGCAAACCCAGAATTCCCAGAGCTGTGATGAGATGCTTTTAGAACTGATGCCAATGCAGCTTTGCTCTAGGTGGCTAAACCAACGCGACCTCGATTAAACAAGACTTCATGGTCGTTCGTCAAATATAGCTGCTGAATGGGGAACGGCGAGAAGGGCCTCTCTAAAACTAGGCTGAAACATCCACTTTTCTCCTCAAGGATATGCCTGAAGAATTCCCATTGCAATCAAACTTTTACAGTATATAGAGCAAGAACAATGTTAGCACTAGCAGTGTGTATTTTGCTTTTCTTTTTCATGAAAAGTAGTTGCTTTATTTGCCTAGTATGCATCATTCATTCACACCTCAAGTCCTTCAGCTCCCACAAGCGCGAGATTATGCATCGTTGTAGTTCTTATTGATAGTGTAAAGTAGTTAAAATGTAGTTAACCGAACTAGTAAAAGAGGACATGCCATCCATAAATAGGCGCAACTTCATCTACAAATTCCACACACATTTATGAAAATAGTAAAGCCAAAAATGAGTTAAAAAGTACCTAAAGGGATAAAAGTATGAAAAAGGAAATGTAAGATTTACTGAAGAAGTGAAGGAAGTTCATACTGGGTGTCACCGATGTCCTTTATCTCAACAAATTGATTGCCTGATGAATCACTCGCCTTCTTCAAAGTATCACCAACCATTATGATCCTGGACCTCTCCGCATTCCCCTGCAATCAAAGCAAATGCGTAACAAATAAAGGATCCGGACATACTCGGAAATTTGAATTGAATTCTAAGAATGAGAGGAGGTAGAGGAGAGACAGGCCTGATGAACAGGCCACCGCCTTGCTGAAATTCGACGTCGTCGCGAGGTAGGTGAGTTGCACCTGCGAGATTCCGAGCACGGATTTCACCTCTGAGGAGCACCGATTTTGTCAGGATAGCCTCACCGTCTTGATATTCACATTCGTCTCCCCATTCTCCTTCTTCAGCTCCGAATCGCCTCCCATGGCGGACGACAGATAGAGAAAGCAAGGGTTTGCTTTTTTTTGGGTCGGCTGAGAGCGAGGGTTTGGGAAGTTCCCTGGACCCTGATTGGAATTAGGGGCTGTTGGCCCGATTTCAGCTTTTTTTTTTTTTTTTTTAAGTAATTAGACCATTTTCACTTTAAAGAGAAATTTTCATCTTAAGTCCCTTTTTTCACTTTAACCTCACCATATACATATATATATATATATATATATATATATATATATATATATATATATATATATATATATATATATATATAGAGGGTAGGGTTCAAGTGAGAATATTTTATACCGGTGAGAAGGAAAGAAGCGATGTGATTGGTGGATACAGATCCAAATTTTAAAGGAAAAAAAATCCCTCACGCGCCTCTACAGCAGCATTAAAAGAGTGCATCTACAGCAGCGTCAATAATCAATACTCTCTCTCTTCCCTCTCGACGCTTCCTCTGACCACCGTTGCTCCGACTACGTCCACCGTGATGGATCCTGCCTCGCCGCCGGCGACTTCCCGATCTCCCGACGCCTCCCTCTATTCCAGGCGTCGGAACCTCCATCTCCGAGATCCTACTAAACCTGGACCTCGGCTTGCTCCGACGAGATCTCGATCCTCGCGCACCGCCTATACTATTCCCACCGCCTTCTAATCGCCTCTCTCCAGCGCCCTCTCGATTCTTCGAGAAGCGACCGAAATCAAATCTGTTGCCTTCCAATTTTGATTTTCGATGAAGCCGACTCTGCGACTCGGTCCTTCATGTCCTTAATTTTTCTTTCTTTCGTAATGGCAAGGATTGGGATTTTTAGTTTCAGAAGAAGGGGTGGAGAATAGTCCACTAATTTTAATTTTAAATTCCTATTCGGAATTGATTCTCGAAATGCTTATTCCTTCATCGACAATGTGTTGTTGCTTACAAATTCCTATCGGCCCTGGAAGAAAGTGAAGGAGCTACTGCTCTAATATATTGTATTTGCATCTTTAAAGTGGGGTTATTTCATCTTTAAAGTGGGACTAAATAAAATGGTTGCAAGATTGGATTCTTATTTTCTTATTTTACCAAGTGGTTCGAGGTTTTCAAATCAAGTGGTTCAGGTTTTAGTGCTGAGTGGTTCAGGAGTTTATACCACGTAGTTCAGGGTTTTATACCAAGTGATTCAGGGTTTTTATGCGAAGTGGTTCAGAGTTTTAAACCAGGTGGTTCAGGATTTTAATACCAAGTGGTTCAGGGTTTAATACTATGTGGTTCGGAATTTTAATACCAAGTGAATCGCCACAAATAAAATGGTTGAACTACTGTAAATAAAATTGTCGAACCAATGTGAATAAAATTGTTGAACCACTGCGAATAAAATTGCTTAACAAATGTGAATAAAATTGATGAACCACTGTGAATAAAAGGGTTGAACCACTGTGAGTAAAAAGGCTGAACCACTATGACTAAATAGAGGTTGGTTTAGTGACTAAATAGAGGTTGGTTCAATTACTAAATAGGTTGGTTCAGTGACTAAATAGAAGTTGGTTCAGTGACTAAATAGATGTTAGTTCAGTGACTAAATAGGTTGGTTCAGTGATTAAATAGAGGTTGGTTCAGTGTGTAAATAGAGGTTGGTTCAGTGAATAAATAGAGGTTGGTTCATTGACTAAATATGTTGGTTCAGTGACAAAATAGATGTTAGTTCAGTGAGCAAATAGGTTGGTTCAGTGATTAAATAGAGGTTGGTTCAGTGTGTAAATAGAAGTTGGTTCAGTAACTAAATAGAGGTTGGTTCAGTGACTAAAATAGAGGTTGATTCAGTGATTAAATAGAAGTTAGTTCAGTGACTAAATTAAATTACACTCAAAAATATATTTTTTAATAGAGAAAATTTGCGCCGAAGGCGCAAATTTTTGGCCAAATTAGCAAAATATACACACTTTTGTAAATATTAGAAAAGTATACATCAACCCTAACCCTTATCCCTGCTTTTCCCATCCCCGCTTTTCTAAATCTTCTCCCCCGCTCGTCCTCCCGATCCCGTTAGTCGCCAGATTCGGGGATCTCATATCTCATATCTAAGATCGAGAGATGGCGAGAGATCAGCAGGACACGGATCGAGGAGCGCGAGCAGGAGACGGATCGAGTGAGGGCCAGATTCGGCGGATGAACAATGGCGGCTGCGAGGAAGGCGGCTGCGATTCTGCGATTCTGGTTGCGGCCGACGCTTGCTCTTGGTGGCCATGGTGGAGGAGACGGATCATAGAATCCCGACCACGAATTCGATGAACAATGGCGGTTGCGAGGAAGACGATTGCGAGGAAGGCGGCTGCGATTCTGGTTGCGGCCGACGCTTGCTCTTGGTGGCCATGGCGGAGGAGACAGATCCGGATCTCTTCCTCGCCATCGGCGCCATACACCACGCCAGTACGACGCCATTTGGGTCGCCGAGGAAGATCGAGGACAGAGTGAACAACAGAGGCTACACATCCGCAGGTTATTAGCACCTTGAGCTGTAAATTGAGTGAACAACAGAGGCCACACTCCGGTGCCGACGAGGAGCGAGCGCTCTTGATTTCGCAAGGCTGACAGATTCGCAATTGACGAATGGCCTCTATCACCGCCTACCAAGGAGTCAGCGGCGGCGTCTGCGTCTCCGTCAGCGCTGACAACCGAACGAGTGCAATCTTCCAAGGTCTGTTCCTCTCGCTTTGGCCTCATTGTTGTCCTCACTGTTGTCCACGTGGAGGTCTGTTCCTCTCGCTTCTTCCGCTTCCCTGTCATCAATTTTTGTTCAATTTGGTTCAATTTGAACCGATTAATTTTTGTTCAATTTTGTTCCTAAATCCTAATGTTCCATTGCTGGCAGCATCTGGATCCTTAATTGTTGTCATCAAGTTGCTTCCAGATTCGATTAGGTCCTTTCTTCCTCCTCTTGTTTCGTTCTCTGATATTGTTTCATTGCGTTCTTTGATGTCACCAAGGTTACTGGTTTAATTTGATTTAGTTAATTTCAAGTGCTGACACTGAATTATTGTACTAGGTGCACTAATTGAAAGGTGCACCAATTGAAAGTTGCAATTGACAGTGTGAATGATGTTCCTTTGCAGTTTGCTGAAGTCCTAGGTTCGTTTGTGATGACAGTGTGAATGATCGAATTTGGGGCTGACCTAGCAGATTTTCATATTTCCGTTGTAAAGCAGTAATGATCTGATTGATTAAATGATCTTCTAATCCTACAGATTTCAGATGGTAAACATGGCGGACGGATCGACTTATCCATCAATCCTCCACAAGATGCGCGGACAATCTTACCTTGCCTCTCAACTCTCTCCCAGTGTTTACATAAACGGAGGTCTGCAAAATCCCATGGTGTCTGCATACAGTTCAGCGCCAGTACTGTCTCCTGTGCTCGTGCAAGCTCCATCTGAGAAAGGCGTTGGCAATTTCATGGTTGATTTTGTCGCCAGAGCAGTTTCGGCTACTGTTTCCAAGACCGCAGCTGCTCCAATTGAGAGCGCGAAGATGCTGATTCAGAATCAGGATGAACTGATCAAAGCCGGGAGGCTGTCTGAACCGTACAAAGGCATCGGCGATTGCTTTTCCAGAACCATCAAGGACGAAGGCGTAATTTCTCTTTGGCGAAGCAACGGCGTCAATGTCATCAGATATTTCCCTACACAGGTTCGCACAGATCAATGCTTCTGAAATCTGTCTAATTTGTTGCACAGATCCACATATAATCTTCAATTTGATTATTTGATTATTCAATTAGGCACTAACATAGGACATGAATGCTTTCAACTTGTGCTTCTGCAATATTCACCGTTTTTAATGTCCTATATGATATACAAATTGTGTGTTGAATTGTTCTTGACTATGTATTGTTATAAATGTTATATGCATGACATAGGACATGAATGCTTTCAACTGCTAGATTGTTTTTTCCACTCATCTTTTCTGCAGAGGTAGATTTCCGTAGTTAGAGAGGTTGAAAGTCCTATCTATGTCTTCTTTATGTAAATGTTTGTGTAACTTGCAAACTTGCTTCACCTGGGAGAGGTGGAAAGTCCTATATGTGTATATTGGGTATATAGGCATTCAGACTATTCAGTATTCTAATTCAACTATAGTTTGTAGGCTTTGTGTTTTTTTTTATCTTTATTTTTGGCCATGATTAGATAGATGGTAGGTAGATGTAAGCCGGTGGAATATGTAGTGTTGCAGCGAATGCATCAATTAAGGTTTTGTGTACTTTTCCATTTATCTTGTTATTATTATTCCAATTTTTTAATGCTGACATCGTTTTTAATTTGATATTATATATGTAAGTATATATGTATGCTTGAGTCCTTAAAAATTGGTTTATTTCTTAATGCTGACATCGTTTTTATACGTATTTTTTAGTGCTGACATCGTTTTTAATTTGATATTATATATGTAAGTATATATGTATGATTGACTCCTTAAAAATTGGTTTATTTCTTAGTGCTGACATCGTTTTTATACGTAATTTTTAGTGCTGACATCGTTTTCATGCATATTTTTGTGTAGGTATATATTTGCTGACATCGTTTTTGCAATATAAGAGATGGATGAGGAAAGAGGTCAGCATTGTCGGCGTCGAAAAATTCTTTGTTTTAATTGTTTACCGTTATTCTTTGTTTCTCACTACCAAAAATAAAATAAAATATTCGTTTCTTTTTTTGGTAGAACACTCCTTTTGTCTCTTTGTTCTCCCCCTTTTATATTTTTAATGACTTAATACGTCAAATATATTGATCTTCGATGTCATCATTGTCGGCGTCAGCATCCTTGTTGAGGGTGTGAGCAATGCTGACGTCAGCATTCCCGACGTCACCATTCTCGTAGACGGCGTCAGCATTGTTGATGTCAACATTCCAGTCGTCGGCGTTAGCATTGACGCGTGGAACAAAAAAACTTCCTTGTAAACGGTGTCAGCATTGACGCGCGAAAAAAAAAACAAAAAAAAAACAAAAAAACCTTCCTTGTAAAACGGTGTCAGCATTGCTGACGTCAACATTCCCGACGTCGGCGTCAGCATTGACGCGCGAAAAAAAAAAAAAAAAAAAAACCTTCCTTGTAAACGGTGTCAGCATTGCTGACGTCAAAATTCCCGACGTCGGCGTCAGCATTGACGCGCGAAAAAAAAAAAAAAAAAAAAACTTCCTTGTAAACGGTGTCAGCATTGCTGACGTCAGCATTCCCGACGATGACGTCAGCACTGACGCGTGGAGGGGGGGCACGCTAGAGGGGGGGCGAAGGGGCACATAGGAGGGGCAAGGGTTGTGTATAGTTTTGCAAATTTACCAAAATCTTGTATATTTGGCTAATTTGGCCTTCATATTTGTATATTTGGCAAATCACCCCTTTTTAATATTTGTTTAACAAGTAAAAATGCCAAAAAAAAATTAAATCAAAATAAAAACAAGTTAATTTGAATTTTAAAATTTGCATTAAAAAATGAAGCGGCAATTTCATGTGAACACGTGAAGCGGCAATTACATGTGAAAAGGTGGGCTTTTTCATTGGAAATTGGAAAGGGGGAATATTTTAAAATTAATTACAGTAAATGGGAACTGAACATGAAATGCATGTAGGTAAGATGGTAATCCACTTCACGCTTCCTCTTTGTATCAAACTTACCCGAGTTCGAGTCTTTCCATCGGAAACGGGTTGCAATTTTCTTAATATAATACAAGCGCGTGTAGTGCAAGCGCGGGGGTGTGCGACTGGGCATCCGAATTCAATTGCGGGAATGGGTTGAGGTGAGTGCGCGTACCATTTTCGCGGACCAATCAGAATTTTTTTTTAATACACGTGGACCAATCAGTGCGCTTCTTTCCTTCTCACTTTTGGGGTTGTGTGTACCCGAACCCAACCCTATATATATATATATATATATATATATATATATATATATAGGGAAGCTTTAAAATGTAAAATATCCTTAACGTGTAAAATTTGCTTAACGTGTAAAATTTTGTAAAAGGATGCGCGGGTTAGGGGAAAAGAAAGAGAACCGGACTGAACCGGAAAAAGGGGGAAAGTGAGAAACGAACCAGACTCTTCCTTCGATTCCATCAGGCGCGCTTCCTTTCTCCTCTATTCATCTCTGGTTGGCGTCGGAGGAGAGGAAGACGGTGACGAATGCAGAATTGAGGCGAACAATCGATCAATTCAACAAGGTGAGGCCTCTTTTCATCCTTCTAATTGTTCTTCTATGTGTTGAATTTCTCGTGAGCTCTCCCAAGGTATATGCGGAATCGCCGAGCTCAGCTTTCAACAATTAGGGTTTCGATTTGTTGTTTCTGAAATTGGTTGATGTTGTCGGCGGCAGAGGCGGCTGCGGCCGAGCCGAAGGTCGAAATGGAGGCTACTTCTCATCCTCGACTTGTGGTGGAGGCTCCGTGAGGAGAGACTATCTCATTGGGAGCGAAAAGAGCTTTGGATTTCGACCATGAAAATGGTGATTCAAGCGACAGCGATAAGAAGGGGAATAGAAACAGAGTGAAGAGCAGTGGCTGTGATGGAGAAAAGAAGGAAAGGAGTAAGAAGAAGAAGAAGGAAGATAAGAGTGGAGCTGATGGGAAGTCGAAAGTTTCTAAAAGGAAGGAGAAGCAAGTAAGTGTCTGCAGATAACTGTGCTAGTATATTTCTTGAACTCTGGCTTTCTAATGTGTGGTTTAATCCGTCATGTTGTGAATTGTGCAGGAAAGGAGTGCTGAAGTTGAATTTCTTGTGGATTATCAGCGCCAGCTTAGAGGTATGAATGATTTAATTGCTGGAAGACAATTTCTGCAATAGTCATGATTGTTTAACTATCTTCCTCGCTCCCTAGCTTATGGTGATCTAGGAAGATGCTTGTTTGATCCAAGAAACTTGTCGGGTTTTATAGGGCGATTAATGAAGAGGAGATTGAAGACAGTTGAACTGCATAGATGCAGGTTAGTGTGTGATATTATACTGTCCTGCATATTTGATGATCAGTCAACAGAGACAACTTGGTTAGATTAAGGTTTTGTGAAACATGATAGTTTTGCCTGTGATGAAGGCAAGATGTGTGTGAATACCGAATATTTTGACTATAGACATGATTAATGTCCTTTCATTAGGGGCACGCAATGTGTGTGGTTTGCATCGTGTTTTTCTTCATTGATATAATCTGCAATTGATTGTTCTAATACATGCTGATTTTGGTATTTTGAACTCCAACAAACTGCTTATCGAGTCAATTTTGAGCAGCTTGGGGTTTTAGACTTTTTGTTGGAACTGGATTGCCTAGAGTAGATTCAAGCACTTGAATAATGGTTTCCTAGATACTAACAAGGAAGGAATTAAAAAGAAATGTTGTAAGCACTATTGATTTGAGTACCTTTGCAGTTTGAAATTATAAGCTTGTTAATATGCCTTTTCCTTTCTTGAATATACCAATTGGAGATTTTTATGTGGAAAACCAATCTAGTTCATATCAATGTCTTATGTGACGTCGCGGATGATCCAGAAAGTGCAGTGGCTGTACTAGGAAACAAAATCAGTGCTACCGAGGGCTCCCTTGCTGCAGGCACGGTTGGAACCATAATGCAAGTTAGTGGTCACCCTGGCTTGATGGAGTTCGCTAGGTTCTTCCCCACCTAATCTAGCTCTTGATGGAGTTTGCTGTTCAACTTTTGAGGGTCAGGTTTGTTCTCTATTCTCCTTTTCCCTATGTTTTATGAGATGTTTGGTGTTGTAAACAACGATTAATGGATTATAACTGATAGTTATTTGGTGGTTGTTTTAGATCTGGATAAAAAAGAAAATGGGGAAAATTAGTTATTGAAATAGAACAAGTCTGAAGTTTCAAAAACGAAAGAAATTCCTTAAAATTACTTAAAATGTGAACTGAAAGATCATTGATTTTGATTCCTTGAGCTTGTACATATTATAATGACTCTTCTTGGATATAGAGTATTAACTTTATTTGAGCTTGTACATATTTGGTGGTCGGACCTAGTTTGGTTCAAAATCTTCTTCGTATTTTCGTTTCCCCTGTTTGATTTCGTCTAGTGTAGCTCTGAGGTTCAATTTATGCTTTGTGAGCGAAAGAATAGTTGATATCCTACAAGAGATTGACAGATACCTTAAGGAGCAGTTTCAGTTGTTTTCGGTTCTACACAAGGAAAGGGTATAGTTGCTTCCTTGACTTTGCAGCAAAACCGATAGGCGATAGCCATTGCTGTTGAGGTCACAGATGAATAGGTGATTAGAGCAACATCAATACATGAGAGAATTCGTAGGGAAAGGAAAGGAGAAAAGAGAATAGATTATTATAGTTATTCTTGTCTGTTTTTCTCTCTTATTTTCAGAGAAAAGCATTTTGTTCGACGAAAACTAAAAACATTCCTCAGCTTCAGTTCTATAAAAAAAAAAACAAAGATCTGGCATGTATACCAGCATGTTGGATGCCATGTTGGATGCTGTTTGATATGATTAGTCCATTTATGGCGTTTCCCCCCTAAATGTGTAGATAACACAATTTATGTGAAATCACATGAAAAAAAAACATACGATTGATTTCTGGAAATGCATATGGATTTAGACTGAATGAAATCCCAAAGAAAGCATTGTTCATTGTGATATCATGAGTTCAATTTCAAACTGAAATTAAGAGTGCAGTTAGACGAATCGATGAGCGAATAGGTAGCTGTTAGAGTGTTAGTACAACCTTCATCTAGCTGAACTGCTCAGACACTTTTAGATGCTTCAAACTGTTATACTGATTTGGATCAATCTAGAGAATCACCCTGATCTATAACTACACATTTGGAGCTGCTAATCACCCTAATCTAGGTTTGGCAGGCAGATTATGATTCAAGAAAAATAAAAGCTACCATTAGAAGCTCAAAAGGAAGGATACAAGTCTGATAACAACATATAAGTATTACACAAGGTGGATATAGTCATTTAATTGGATCATTGAGCAACAGAAGCTCCATCCTAACTTCAATGATAATCAATAAGTACACACAGTAAACAAGGTCATAGAACTACTCCCTTACTTGTCACAGCAGGCCCTCACCTTATGTTACAATCTTAGCCAGGACAGTAGCTTAGATGGCTTTGGAAGATAAATCCATGGGTGGAATTGCAACATATCTCCATCCTATGAGTTCTCTCATGTTTTTATGTTGCATTTGGCATTATATATGAATAGCCTATTAGCTCAATTGGTAGAGCGATGTGCGTATGCACAAAGATGTGGGTTCGAATCCCACATAGGTTATATTATAAACAAGAACACACCAATCCCAAATTGTTAATAATGCACATTATAATCTTAGTTGTGCACTTTTTAACCTTAATTATGCACTTTTTAACCTTAAGTATGCACTTTAATTTGAAATTGTTATACGTAAAAAAATCGATTTCAAACTCACATCTATCAACCTAAATTATGAGAGAGAGGATCCCAAACTCTCAAAAGTTAAAAAAAAAACCAAAATTAAAACATCGCTTTCAAAAACACATCTTTTGTCTTATTCATGCACATTATGATCTTACTTTTGCACAATTGTATTCTAAATCTGCACAATTGTATCTTACTTTGCACACTTGTATTCTAAATGTGCACAATTTTATTATAAATCTGCACAATTGTATCTTACTTTTGCACAATTGTAGTTTAAATTTGCACAATTGTATCCTACTTTTGCACACTTGTATTCTAAATGTGCACATTACAATTTTATTTTTGCAATTTATGTTCTTATATTTGCACTTTACAATTGCACAAATGCACTTCACAGGTGCACAAATCCACTTCACAGTTGCACAAATGCACTTCACATTTGCACAAATGCACTTCACAGTTGCACAACTGCACTTTATAGTTGCACAAATGCACTTTACACTCTTATTCATGAAGAGAAACATAGTACTTGTAAGCGAGAAACATAGATAGCCTATACGGGGTTTGAACCCGCATCTTTGTGCGTAGGCACATTGCTCTACCATTTTGAGCTAATAGGCTTATAATCGGGCATCACGCATATTAATGCAATTTTAGAATACAATTGTGCAATCTGAACTATATTAAGTGCAAAAATAAGATATATTAGTGCAATTGTAGATAACATATCTATCAATCTACATGGGTACAAGATCACAACATGGGTACAAGATCCCATTCTAACAGCCAAGTCCACAAGTTTTCCCCAATCTACAGAGAGAGCTGAAGGTCGCAAATTGGACTCCAGCAATAGCAAACGATGTTTCACTGAAGCGAAATCAGATGCCTTAAGAACATTTCTTAGGAATAAATGGGAGTCATCTGGACGTAGCCAGGGACCTACAAGCAGTCCCCTCAAGCGGCGTTCGATTGAGAGAATGTAACATGTGACATCTAAAAGATGACCCTTATTGTTCTACTTCGACTGGAGAACATCAAGTTCTGCTCTCAAGTCTTCAGAAATAGAACTGGTTGTATTCACATTAAACAAGCAGTCTCTATCTTCATCAAGAAATTTACAAGAGTAGCACCACCCACATTTTTCTTTCTGCATCTCCACACTCATATTCTGAAGCAACACAAGAAAAACTGTAGTGATTCAAATATGGAGCATCAACTTGAACTAAAGATAACTCAGGATCTTTCGCCTTTGCTGCAGAAGATTTGCGACTAGAACTTGGAGGGCGCCCTCTCTTCCGCTTAGCTCCTAAGTCTGGTAAGACTTCTGCAAGGGAAAAAATATGCAAACTCTCTTAGCGACTCTAATGATGATAACAGTGACAGTACATAAGCCCTTCTACTTACTAATGTAATAATTTCTTTAAAAAAAAAGTGTTTTTTGTTATAGATTGAGTGAATGGTATAGGCCTACTAGTTGATTATTGGGGAGGGCTTCTTCTACCCCAAAACTAGGACTCATACCTTCTAGTTTCAGTGAGGAGGTGGTCTAGAAACATATCAGAGGGTCTGCTTTGGAGATGCCTTCTAGTTTAAGTGAGGATGAAACTGCATTGACGAGTTCTTCTGTCGATTGAGGGTCCGGGTATGATGAGATCCTGTCAAGACTATACACCATGCGCAAAGATTGAGTAAGGAGGTGGTCCAGAAAGAGCCCATGTGAGATTACCTCACCTTAAACAAGGTTGTACAGTTGGAAACAGATTATCTCTCTTCTTTTTATAAACACCAGCATGCAAAAAACACAGATGAGGAAGAGATGATTGCCATCAGAAGCTGCACTTCTGCACTAGGTCTCTTTCTTTTCGCTTTCCTCCTGTTTTTTTTTGGGTGCTTACCTGCTTCAGTTAGGTATTCGGTTTTGTTTAGGATTGGTGTTCTAGCAATCCTGATTCAGATTTCTTCAACAGATCATCTATCCATCAGGTGATCAAACTGTCTATAGTAGTATAAAATAATTTGCTTATGTTTTCGGTTTGGCTATCTAACTAGGACTGATACCTCTAGCTTCTTCACTTGGCTCAGCACTGTGGATAGCTTTGGCCCATGTATCACCAGTGCTTCCACTTCCACCTATCAGATTGCAAAAAAAAAAAAAAAAAAAACAAACCATTTGAACAACTTGACATTTTCATATACATGATATATATATATATATATATATACAAGCTCATAGTCAATGAGAGCTTAACATTACCAAATCACATAAATTGAACTCAACAGAAGATTGCAAAACTAAAGAAAGATATATGGGTACTTTTTCAAGTGGGTATTTTACTATTTTTGTTGAATCATCACATCACATTATTCATTGTTGTTAGCCTGCTATTGATATGAAATCAATATCAGATTATACGTACCAAATCCTATATGTATATTGATTATTGAAAAACAAAGGAAAGAAAGCACAAACCTCGGGCTTGCAGGCCTTGCAAAGGGAGCAAAGAGAGCTAGCAAGGAACTCATTCCATCATTAACATTACTTATCTAACTAGAACAACATTATAGACTTAAATTAGCTTAAAATTTCAAACAAATCTGCATAACAACATTAATTATGTCCTAGACATTTTACCGAACACCTAGTAGGCATGGATTTAACTATACATCAATCTCAATTTCTCTCCTAGACATTTTATCAAACATCTAGAAGGCATGAATTTACCCCATCTCAATCTCAATTTCCCAAAATCAATTATCTAGAAATCCATCCATTAATACATAAATATCATAATCAATTATGATAGAGTATCAATTAAACTAAGCCATCCGGTTTAGGCTGGAAAGTCGTCAAGCATAGGCAGCTCCTATCTTGTTTTGTTCAAAATGCAACCGGAGGTAGTCCAGACAAGTTTTAGGCTCATCGGTACACAAGGATTCAAAACTTTAATAAAGATTTAAGCAAAGCAATATATCACAAGGAGAATTGGATTACCTGACAAGCCAAATGAAGTCAAAGACAACAACTCAAAGATCCTTGAGGGACGGAGCCTGAGAAAGAGGCTTGGGAAAGCGGAAGTAGGAGGAGGATAAGAAAGAAGAGTTTGAGTTCCATCTTTTCATGCGAAAACTGTACAAATTGACTAGAGATCGAAGAGCACTATCTGGGAGCAGCCATGGTACGGGGAGGCGAGACCGATCGGAAAGGGGTCTGGAGCAACGCGCGAGAAGCAGAGGGCGAGGGAAGCCATGGGAAAGTGACGTCTAAGAAAGAGATGAGGTTTATTTGGGCAGGTTCAAAACCCGGGTTGAACAGGCCCAATTGTGTTAATTAAGGGAATTTTACACGATAAGCCTATTTTACATGTTAAGAACTTTTTACATTTGAAGCAATCCCTATATATATATATATATATATATATATATATATATATATATATATATATATATATATATATATATATATATATATATATATATATATATATATATATATATATACACACACACATACATACTACGCCTTTCAATTTAATGCATATAAATTCATTATGAAGTTAATGAAGTGGAATCCAAACACCCTAAAAGTACCATGCAACTTTTTTTATACAATATAATTGTGTACAGTATAGAAAATTGTTTTTTCTTTCAAATGACCATGCAACCTTTTTTGTTAAAAATGTTTTAAAAAATTGGCAAATTACCATTTTATATCAAGTGAACCTTGTTATAATTAAACTTTCTTATACAATATAATTGTGTACACATAAAAGGGGTCATGGATGGTTTATTTGTAAAAAGGATCATGGATGGTTATTTGAAAGAAAACAAAATGTTTGGGCGATTTCATATAAATTCTCTACTTATGGATGATTTTGTGTAAAAGGGTGGTGGATAACAAAATGAGTAAGGCTATTGACAAAATAGAATAATGAATATTGACAAGATATATTATATCAATTAAATTGCACCTGAGTCCGTTTTAGTTTTACGGAATAATAACGAATTTGACCGTGACTAAAAAACCGCAAAGAACATGACAAAAAAACTCATCAATCAAAACTTCACAAAGAAAGAAAAATCAATCGAAGCCTCACAACAAAAAAAGGCCGATTTGCATAAATACGCAAAATCGGTGTTCGGTTTGCAAAAATATACTCGTTTTGTGAGAATAGCAAAAATAGGATAGGTGGGTCATTTGTGCTAAAAAATAGGTCATTTGTGCTAAAAAATAATGACTGATTTTACCTTTAAATTTAAATGTAAAAAATTTCAAAAGGGGAATTATAAGGGTTATTTGCAAAACTAACCTAAAAACCCGGTTGTGTTGCACTCTCTATCCCCTATCCATATTATTTGCAAAAAGTTAGCCCAAACCCTTAAAAATTTGCAGCCCAGCCGGCTACAATAGGGAGAGAGACCGGTTGCATTGATGGAGGAGAGAGAGGGAGACGTGTGGGGGGAGTTAATTGACAAAAGCATGGCAATTCAACTGTCGATAGTTGCTCCATCTCTCTCTCTCACAGAAAATAAAAAACGGAAGGAAGAAGATGAAGGAGTTCGAAGAAGAACAAGAGCAAGTCTGCAGAGGAGAAGAAGAGGCGGACATCAAACAGGCCACACACCCCGAAAATGGATATATTGGTTGTAGTTAGATGGGGAAATTGGGGGAATGGGGGGATTGGCGAAATTGGAGGAATTGGGGATTTTGGGGGAATTGGGGAAATTTGGGAACAACTATGTGGAATACGAAATACCAGGAGTAGGGCGACTTGGATATGTTTAATCTTGCGATACCTTTGAACATTTAATGGATTTTCCGACACTTTGATTTCTGTCATGTTTGTAGTAGTCAGATGTCATGTTTATAACTCAACCTGTCATGTTTGTAGTAGTCAGGCGAGGTATGGTTTAATGTTTTCCTGGTTCTAGTGTAGCCCTCCCCCCTAAACCCAGGCGGTAAAAAGAGAGAGGATAGAGGGGATAAGACAGAGACAAAGATAGAGGGGGGGGGGGGAGTGACGGTAAGGGGGAATTAATATAATTTGAATTAAATCTTAAGTTTCAGAGAAAAACCATCGAACCATTAATATAATTTGAATTAAATCTTAAGTTTCAGAGAAACAAGTGATCGAGCTGGGGTTTATTTGCAGTTTGACGTGTAAGTAGTTAGTTTTAACTGGACACCAAAAGCAAAACGACATGCCACATATTGGAACCGACTGGACAAGAGTTATCGGAGAAACATATTCACCATCGACTTCGGATAAAATATGGGTAAGTTTGCTTTCGATAAAAAAAATCAGAGAGAGAGAGAGAGAGAGAGAGAGAAAGTATGCAGAGGAGATAGAGGACATGAGAAAGAGAGAGAGAGAGAGAGAGGAGTGAAAAATAAAAGTAAAGTTGCAGATGAGAGAGAGAGAGAGAGATTAGTGAGGATAAGACAGAGAGAGAAAAGTAAAAGAAGGTCTGCAGTGGAAAGAGAAAGCCTGCAGAGGAGAGAGGGAGAGAGAGAGTGTGTGTGTGTGTGTGTGTGTATGTGAAAAAAGAAAAGTAAAGTTGCAGAAAAGAGAGAGAGATCAGTGGGGATAGGACAGAGAGAGATGGAAGGGTCCTCTCTCCTCTGCAACTTTACTATTGATGTTTCACTTCGAAGAAGAAGCAATTGAGTGGGGTTTATTTGCAGGCTGACATGTAAGTAGTTAATTTTAACTGGACACCCAAAGCAAAACGACATGACACATATTGGAATCGACTGGACATGAGTTATTTGAAGAAACAGATTCACCATCGACTTCAGGTAGAAAATGGGTAAATTTGCTTGAGATTTGAGGGAGACACCTCTCGCATAGCCTTTATCGAAAGCAAACTTGCCCATTTTCTATCCGAAGTCGATGGAGAATCTGTTTCTCCGATAAATCTTATCCAGTTGATTCTAATATGTGTCATGTGATTTTGCTTTGGGTGTCCAGTTAAAACTAACTGCTCACACGTCAACATGCAAATAAACCCCCGCCCAAATGCTTCTTTGAAGTGAAAGAGTAACAATATCTTTTTATACCCCCTCACTAACACTCTACTGATCTCTTTCTCCTCTCATACTTCACTTTTCTTTTTCACCTCTCTCTCTCTCTCTCCCTCCCTCCTGTCATTTCTCAATTGCTTTTTCTCTCTCTCCGCCTCTCTCCTCTGCAAACGGGACTTGTTCCCTCTCTCTCTCTCTCTCTCTCTCCGGCCAGGTGTCACACATTGGAAGGTTGCACCCCCCCTCCCTTACCTGCTACCGGCTCCAAGGGTTTCCCAATTATCCGGTTTCACCCAATTATAAACCGGGTTGGGTTAACCTTGCAACACTTTCGGGTTTTTGGGTTAGTATGTGCAATTCCCTCGAATTATAAATTAAAAGAAAAGTAAAAAAATATTTAAGAAATGAAATATATATTAAAATAATGCTTTTTTTGACATAATATAAGTTCTTTATGACAAGTCTGATAATTAATACTGACAAAATAGAGTCTATAACAGGGAAGAGAATAAAGATACGATTTTATCCATACCATAACTAGAAATTAAAAGCATGTCCATGATGACAAAGAACGACAGGAGTAATGTTCATAGTGACAAGGCTATAGGTTTTTTTCGACAGGATTGAAGCTATAATCGTGGAGAGAATCACTGAATATACGGTAAATCATATCTTCAGGATTATTAACCATATTTACAAAAAGATTGTCAATATATATCTTGAAACCATAATATTATCACATTGACAGGATGAATATTGTTCTTGACAATCTCAAATATGAACATTGACAGGATTTGATCAATAATCGGCGGGTGATTGAGTAAAGATACAGTTTTGACCTAAATCATAATCACTAGATTATTAAGTAATGTTCATAGTGACAAGGTTTGTAGGTTTTTTTTCGACATGATTGAAGCTATAATCGGGGAGAGAATCACTAAAGATATGGTAAATAATATCTTCAGGATTATTAACCATATTTACAAAAGGATTGTCAATATATATCTTGAAACCATAATATTATCACATTGACAGGATGAATATCGTTCTTGACAATCACAAATATGAACATTGACAGAATTTGATCAATAATCGGCGGGAGAGTTAGTAAAGATACGGTTTTGACCTAAATCATGGGATTGGTTTTTTTTTTTAATTCCATAATTTTTTTGATTATTTGATTATTTAATATAATTTCAAAATATAAGAAAAATGATAAACACCAAAAATATTTAACCTTTTTTCCTGATTTTTTGGGGTGGCGAGTAATTTTGATAATTAAATAAGGTATTTTTGCAAATTTTCATTTATTGATGCAATTGTTTTCAAAACTAGGTATTTTTGCAAACCAATTATCAAAGTGGGTATTTACTAATAATCCCCCCACCCCCCCCCCCCCAAAAAAAAACTCAATTTTGATTTACAAAGGACGAAGAGCCCTAATCCTTTAATCCTTATAATCACGCCTCTTATATGAACATAACGAATCTAATCAATGCTATCTAAATGGGTACGTAGAATAGAAGAAGTTGAATCCAATCAATAATAATTATTGAGGAAATTAAATTAAATTGCTGCAAATACATCATTGCAATTGAAATTAAATTAACTTGTTCAAACAAAATAACAAAATGCAAAGTTTGTATTAGTGTACCGTTATGTCCCGAAGGGATGGACATATTAAGCTTTCATGGAAGCTTGTTGAAGGATTGACAAACAGAGGAAGGGGATGAGAAATTAGACAGATGAGATAGAGGAAGAGGATATAAAGAACGAGAATAGGAGATAGAAAGAGAGAGATTAGGGTAAACAATTTGATTATTAGTTGGATGCCCATCAATTACAACCATTAGGGTATTTATACCCTTAATTCCTAACATACAATATCTACTAGGGACATTACATTGCATTCCCCTTATAAAAGCTTTGTCCCAAAGCTTATTGAAAAAGTAAAACATGCTAATAGACTAAAATAGCTAATAGAAAACACTATATGCAACACCAATAACTATCACATGGAAGCTCTTTTTTCTGTATATGTTGGCAGTAGCTAGGGCCTAGGAGTGCACGATGTACGTACCATATAATTGATCAATATTCCTGGTTGTATGACACCCCATCCCCCAAGAGCAAGTAATTGCTTTGAGTGAGCCTTTCGTTTCACTCATGTTGGTTGCTCAACTCCATTTCTTCAATGCATGCTTCAACCCAAAATTAATGACATTAGCCATTTATGCAGGGGTAAGGCACCATGTCCCTACTAGCTAGTTGAACTGGCTTGGAACTCATTTTCAACTCCTCACCATTGCCCACAAGAACAAAACCAAACTGCCCCCAAGATAGCATGCAACTCACAATTGCCTCCAAGACCAAGAACAAGTAGCAAGTCACTAGCTATTATAATTGCAAATAGTACATGAAAGCTCCCATCCTCTGCATCAGTAGTAGTGGCATCTCCATCTATTAGCATTCCCTGCAAGCTTATGACAACACCATCAATTAACTAAGCCCCAACAAGTCTTTAATTTTACATTCAATGGTGGCAAGCTGAATTGGAACACAATAATGATCCTATGACAACAGCGATCTATGCAAGATATTCATGGCTCGGATGTGTTTAAATTGCAAGATATCCATGGCATCACTCATTAGTCCTCCTTCATGTAAGCTCACTGCATCAATCTATGAAAGCTCCCTTATGACAGCAACCGAAATTAAGCCGTAAAATAGTGCCTCATTTCAATAGGATTTGAGCAACCCCAATGTCTCCGACATCCAAACACGTCTAGTAGTTAAGCACCTTATCATCAAAGATTCATCCAACTCACATAAAAAAGAATATGGTGCACTTGAGTTGTTATCCCAACACCAGTAACACATTAAAGTTGCAAAAATCAAACCGGATAGTGGCAAAAATCAGCACTTGTTGCTCCATGTTCCTCAATCACTTCAAGAACAAAACCCTTATGCGACCATCCATGGCAGCTCACATTGAATTTTTATCATAAGAACTATGCTCAAACCTCTGCAGCAACTCACATTGGTCATACAAACCTAACCGATAGCCATTAAAAAAACACAAAAAACAGGAGCACCGGGCAACAAATTTCAAGCAGCTTGCATCCAGTTCGATCTTGTCACTACCACCTAGATCAAAAACAAGAGTCACCACAATCTTAAGATCAACCGTTGGCTTCCAAAAACCCAGCTGCACATGAAGAGCCACACTGATCTCTTTTCCTCTGTCATAAGGCATTGCATTTCGACATCGAAGTTGATCACCCAGTCTTCCAATAATCCCATCAACAACTGCAGCAAGACCCTTTGAATTTGCTTCAAAGTATTTGTTGGAGGGTAAAATTTGAGGATTTCATAAATGATTTATCACATTCATTATATATTAAGATGGTGTCAATTTTGTCCATTCAAACACAAAATTGGACAATGTAATATTGGGCTTTCTAGATTGATTGAAGTATAAATCCAATACATACTTAAAACGAGAGGCCCGATGAGCCCAAGTAATGTGCAGTATTGACTGTACAGTTTTCAACTGCTTCCCTTATCTCTAGCAGTTAAGAAAAAAAATACATTTAAAAAATGTTCCCAAGCAGTTCTGTCGAACGTGGGTATGGAGAGGTTACTCAAGTAACTACTTCTATTCTCCTCTCTTTAAAAGCCTGCTGCTTATGGGTACAGGAGTTTCCCTTCTTCTTCTTCAGAGCATCAGAAAAGTAGCAAATAAATCTCTTCCTCTGCAAAAGTTCACCTGCAAACACACAAAACCAATTAAAAAAAATCAGCAAGAAGAAGAGAAAGCTGTAGAACAAAAAGGGTAGAAGCCTATTCTCTTTTCTTTTCTTTGGTTTTGCAGGAACAAATAAGCATTACAATGGAGAAGACCAACCCGGGCTTGGGTTCATATGCTCTCACCTACCTAGTGTTTGGTCTCGTAATAGGCTTGAAAGTATTTTCTTTCGCCTAGAGACCATCACGTAATAGGTTGAGAGCATCGACTATCGTAGTTGGCTTGAAAGTATATTCTTTCGCCACTACATTCGATCCCGGCGTGGATCGGCTCATAGCGCCGAAAGGCTGCCGGATTTTGCCCAGAGTTCACAAGCAATAAAATGCTGAACTCTACAGAATTCCGTACAAATAAACTGAATGTGGGACTTTGAAGAAAACTGTCCTAATCAAGGGCGAAGTGCTGTTAAAATTTCCTGAAATGAGGTTCTAACAAACTAGCCTATTTAATCCACACAAAGCTGGAACTGAATTCAGTTGGCAAAATTGGCAAATACATAAAGTCAGATAAAATGAGAGATTGCAAAAAGGGAAAAGTTCCAATTGGGGCGACAAGTTTCGATTTAATGAAGATTAATTCAGGCATAAGATGAACGATTAACAAAAAAAACAGAGAGGTAAATTTTGGATTAAAATATCCGGAAATCAACATACCTAATTGAAGGTTCTTTGTTGAGCGATTTTCTCTTGGATTGATCGTTCTCAGCCATCCCACGCCTCAAATCAGCTTCCTCTTTCGGTCTCTCAAACCAAAACGCCTCAAAATGACACAAATTGAAAACCCTAAAAACACAATTCCAAAAAATCAGTTGAATGTGGAATTTGAACATTCAATTAAAAGGGGATTCATTTGGGGATATGAAATCTAGGTCGAGAATTGTCTAAAGTCGAGGTTGAATAACAAAATCAAGGGTTGAAATTAAGAAAAAAACATACATGGGTTGTCTTCGGTTTGTTTCGGACGGTGACAACTCGTTCCGCTCTGCCTTCGCCTCGCCCTAGCTCGACTCGGCCCGCCCTTGCCCTGCTTGCTTCCGTTTCGATCGACCCAAGCCGGAAAACACAAGACTATCGGCGGCTTGGCGTTCATCTGACTGCGGCAATCTCTCTGCGATTCACATTGCAAAGCCCCACCAGAGGTCCAGCGATATGACCAGGGTTTCAGCCGATTAAAAAGAATTGAGCTGAAAGAAATTGGGCTTAGTTTACATGTAAAAATTAAAACAAGAAAAAAAGGAAAACTGGACTCGGTTAATTATTTTCCTGATGAGTGATCGTGATTGGCCCACTAGCAAATGTCCAAAGTTTGGTGCCCAGAATTGTTCAAAACAATATGGCAAAACATCAAACCATAATACATGTTCGACATATTTAAAATAAATATGTCTAATTGCAAAACTGACCCACTAAATTATAAGAATTATAATTGGCACAAATTAAGAATTTGAGTTTGATCAAAATATAAAATTAAGCTCGTCAAATATTCTTTGCCGATTAATTCTAGTGGGTCAATCTCAAACCGGCTTCAACAAAAACGGAGTCAAAACCTCAAATCGAGTTTCACCAAATATAAACTCGGTCTCGGGTAGAACTACGTAAAGACTTGACGCCGTAAAACGGCTACGTAGGTAACCCGATATTAAATTCTAAAAATATATCGGGTAAAGTCGTCGATCTCTAAATTCACTCTCAAATGAATATGAGGTCAAAATCATATAAATTAAATTGGTCCGTTGTAGAACTACGTAAAGACTTGACACCGTAAAATCGGTTACGTAGGTAGCTCGATATTAAATCTCAAAAATATATCGGGTACAATCGTTCGCCTCTAAATCCACTTCTAAATGGATATGAGGTCAAATCCAAATTAAATCAAATTTGTTCTTCAGTTTAGAACTACGTAAAGACTTGACACCTCCTATCGGCTACGTAGGTAACCCGATATTAAATTCTAAAAATATACCGGGTAGAGTCGTTAACCTCTAAATTCCCTTTAAATGAATATGAGGTCAAAACCAAACAAATTAAATTCCTCTCGTTTAGAACTACGGGTGATTTGATTCTCTTCTAATAGATACGTAGGACGCTCGATACAAAGCTTCTGCTCGTCGAGTTCAATCGCCAAAAACAAATTCAAATTGTCCATGCCAACTCGATATAACGCTTCTGCCAGTCGAGTTCAATCAGCCCTCTCAAATGATCTCGTGATCAGACCCAAATTCAAATTCATCCTTTTTCCCGAACTACGATGACTTGATTCTATCAAACAAGTGGATACGTAGGAAACTCGGTGTAAATCAAATTCTCATCGAGTCCAGTCACACCCAAACTTCCAAACAAATCTCCTCAAATTTATTTCCCGACTCTAAGTCGCCCCAAATATCAAATTTCCATCAAATCTAAAGTGTCTCCTCCGACTTGATACAAAGCTTCCGCTCGTCGAGTTCGGTCACGACCAAAACATCAAAAACCCAAATTCCACCCAATTCAAATTTGTCATTTTCAAGAACTACGTGCGATTTGATCCCTTCCAAAAGAGTACGTAGGAAACTCACAAACGCACAATCACGATCCCCAAATTGACCTTTAAGTCAAAACAAGTCAAATCAAATCAAACTCAATCTAAAATCGTTTTCTATGCAAATGATAGGCGGGTTGCTTGAGTTACCCTTCCGAGAAGGTGGGCTCAGGTTACTTGGGTGGAGTGTTGTTCAAACTACCCTTCGTAGAAGGTGGGCTTGGACTTCATCCTCTGATGCATACAAGAAAACAAAATCCAAACCAAACCAAACACAAAATCCAAAACACTCTGAACTACGTGAGGCTTGATTCTCTTCCAAGAGATACGTAGGCAACCCGCTAAATTTCGGGTGCAGCCCAAATCACCAAAACCAACAAAATCTTGGTATCGATACGACTTCGAATCAAGAGGATAACCAAAAGGGGTCGAACTCAAATATTAAAAAATCAAATAAAATGTGTTGTACAATTATTCGCGCATTTTTGTCCAACAGTATTGAACAAGATCTATACTATCAACAATCTCAATTTCTTGTGCTTGCACCCTACCCTGGGTAACATTTCCACACTTCATCTTTGCTTGTAATTCTGTGGGTGGAGAAGTCTTCAAGATCTTGTTTATTTTAGTACAAATTTCAACAATTTCAAGGTCAAAGACCACTTTTATGGCCTGCACCCCATGCCTAACTATGGCTGCCACAACAACAAAAGCTAATTGCGCCTGGGCAGACATTTCTATAAACACCTTGGGTGCAATCAGATTTTCAAAGGTTTCAACTGAAATCATCTTCACATCATCTGATTTAACTCTAATCCATTTAGTCAACAGATACCCATATTCCTTGGATGAAACATCAAAGATTACTGCCTCTGAAGGATTAGAATTTACCTCGAAAATTTATAGTCGAACTTGATGTTCTTCGAATGTATCATTGGTCTCTGCGTTCCCAATGTTTTGTTCGTTGTCGGCTGCACCGAAGACTCTGATCGACGGGGCATTTCCGTATGATTCTGATGCTCCAACCGTTGAACCTTTTGCCATTCGTCTCCGTCAACAAGGAAAATTGGTCACCTTCGGGGAGATTTTTGATTGACTCAATTAATTCGTCCAGCCTTCGATCGATCTTCGACAGCCACTCCTCCGCCTTTTCTTGAAAAGTTTATGTGCTTCGCTTCCATTCCACCAACAGATTCCCTTGTACTTCTTGTTTCTGAATTGAATTTGTGAGAAATTCATGCGTCGCCGCCACCAATTGTTGAACCTTTTGCCGTAGGCTTTCGTTTCTTCGAAGGTTGTCCTCCATCAAGCTAACCTCAAGAAAGAGATCCAATTGACAACACCCATCGTAGACGTCCCTACGATTGATGCCCTCTAGTGCTTCAATGGCAGATTCCCGGCTCTTGAAGCGGATCTTCGAATGAAACTCCTCCCCGGGACAAAAGACTTCTATGTATTCGATCACTCCGAACGGAGAAAATACTTGTTCCAGCACTTCCTAGGAGATCGAGTAGTACTCCTGGTGAATCTTGATGATAATAGTTCGATCGGCCACCATAGCTACCATCATCGTCGAATGATTTCGAGTGTCAAAAACAAAATTGCGGAATTAAGAACCAGAAGGCTCTAATACCATTGTTATGCTCCGAAGGGATGGACATATTAAGCTTCCATGGAAGCTTGTTGAAGGATTGACGAACAGAGGAAGGGGATGAGAAATTAGACAGATGAGATAAAGGAAGAGGATAGAGAGAACGAGAATAGGAGTTAGAAAGTGAGAGAGAGAGATTAGGGTAAACAATTTGATTATTACTTGGATGCCCGTCAATTACAACCACTAGGGTATTTATACCCTTAATTCCTAACATACAATATCTACTAAGGACATTACATGTACCTAGATCGGAGGTTGCCGTAAATTTGTATTTGCGGTCATGCCACCACCTTCCTCCTCTCCTATTACCCCTTCACATCCAAAACTCCGAGTTGTTATTGTCTCCAAGTGTTGCAAGCATGAATGTTCCGTTGATCTTAAAAATGTAGATGAAGAATACGAATCAAACCAACCCTAAATTGTAAACCCATCGAAATCCAAAAAAAAAAAAAAAATCAAATTAAGATTCGGGCATTATCAATTGGCAGTGTAAGTTCTCAAATCTATTGGTTTCAATGACTAAATTGAATCGCAAAAACCGACATGGAGGCGCACTTTGAGATCGAAGCTTATAGGGATTTCTTTTCTTCCGTTATTGTATCCTCATTGTTTGATTGGGATCTAGGTGTAAATTAGTTATAATTATCGTGTCAATAGATGTTTCTACCTCTTGTTTATAGTCTTTGTGTAACAATGCTTAGGTCTCAAACTCTTAACTTGTTAAAAAAAAAAGCTTTGGAGGTTTCATGTAAATTCTTCATTTATGGATGATTTTGTGAAAAATCATGTAGTTTTAGGGTGGTTTTTATGTAATTTACAAAAAAAAAAAAATCTTTCATCCCGTCCGTCTCTTGTTCACAAATGAAATCACAAATATCTCCTGAGAGTGATTTCCCTCCAATCCAAATACGCTGCAATGAAAATAGGAAATGCCAAAAGATTGAGAGTCATGGTCTGCGTTCTTATTCACCACTCATGCTTATTGCTTACAATCAATGTGCGATGTGTCGGCTTTGCAAGAAATAATTATGGATAACCTTTGCTCAAGTTCTCTAGGTCATTGATATCCCAACAAAGTTCAAGGGATACAGTTCGAGTATATTTAATCTTCAGGTAACCTGATGATTTTTGTTTTGCTTCTAGTTATTGCAAATCTTCAATTGCTTATTTCTAGTCTCTAATTACCAACTGGTTAGCGTTTGTGCCATGGAATTGGCCTGTGGCGAGTACGGTGGAACTCGGAGGGTTTGGATTATTGGACGACAGTGGAATTGGGGGAGGGAATTTAGGCTTTCTTTTATAGGTGTTCTGACTCGGAATCCATAAGATGCAGATTGAATTTCCTACTTTATAAATCCTTTTGGTGAAGAACTCATCATGTTTATCTAATTTGCATGTGCATCAGTTCATCACTCATATGATCAAGGGTGATGATGATAGACATAAGGGACTTGGGAGAAGATCTGATCAATTTATTTAAGTCTACACGTAATTAAACTTATAAACATCACCAAGCTAGGTTATTGGGCACATTAGATTCATTTGATTCATCTTCAAGACTTCAACAAGGGATCCCCAGTCAACTAGTCATCAGCTCGAGTTGACTTTTACGGTAGAGCCCAGGCAGTGAATTGTTACGAGTTGTAACAATTCTGGAGCGTGCGGGCGGGTGGCAGGTGCAGGTCTGTGCAGCAGATGCACAGCAGACAATGATAATCCGAACTTGTGGATTACAATATGATAATTTCAATAGTTTGCATTGATTTATATTGGTTTTCTGGTGTCAAATTTGTGAGGAATATTTTGACAATAAATTAAATTTAAAATTAGTTTATCAGACCTGATTTACAAAATAAATAACCACTAAGCTTGTTAAAACCTGATGGTTGATGAAAAAAACCAAAACAAAACAAAACTGAAGCTTGAAAAAAGTAATTGATTGAAAAACAGATAGCTTAATTAAGTATGAAATGATTGAAATCTGTTAAGTTGGTCTTGTCCAATTCTAAAGAATCTAAAAACATGAAAAAAATAAAATGGTTAAATCTGATGAGTTTACTTAATATTCCATTAATCTTTACATTACCTATTTTGAATAAATACTTCTCATAAAATTTCACCATTGATGTACCTTTATGCAGTGCTTAAGTATAAAAAAAAAGGCTTTGTCATTCCATCCATACTGTCATTAGTGTAATTTAATTTAAACGTTTTACAATTGAATGTTATTTACTGTAAGAAAACTTGCAAAATTCTTATACGTCAAATTTTCAAAAGTTTCTTCTATAACATGATTTGATATAATGAAGAATGTCCAATTGTTCTATTTTTAATGAAGAACCTTGCTAAATTGGCTGCCATTGATTCCTGTGCATTTCATTTTGCCCACTTTATGCGTTCAGTATTACTAACTTACACAGTTAATTTCAACACAAGTCAAAAGTTTTGTAAGGATTAAGCTGCAACCTAACAACTGTACGAAATGTATTACCCTTGTCACTGTAATCCAGTAATCTGTTTCTTTACCTTTGACTGCTAATTAGCTCTATTATGAGTGATGTCCCTACATTATATCCATTGTCAACTTTACTCAATTATTTGAGAGTTTTATCTGCCTGAAATTTACAATCTTTCCTGTATTCAGGTCTTCAATGCAGAATCCTATTTTTTAAGGTTTAGCATCAACAACAATGACAGCTGAAACAGCTGTGCTCGTAACCATAGCTATGTCCCTAGCATCATATCTTCTTGAGGAAGTTTCCAAGAAAGCTGTTGGTGTTGTCTCCCGGTCCTCTGCATTTGCAGTCCTGAGATTTGCCACTCTTAGGGATTTGAAACAACAACTTCACCGCCTCAAACGTGAAGTCTCTAAGTTGCAGGCTTTGTTATTCGCTGCTGAGAGGATGAACCCCGTGCAATGTGTTTGCGATGATCTCATACTTCTCTGGCTCAGAAGTGTAAAGGATGCCGCAGGTTATGCTGACAATATTCTTGATGACATTTCTTTTGAGAAAGTTCAAAGGCAAGTGCAGAGTAATCAGAGTTGTTTGAGAAAAGTGGTTGTGGCTAAATTCTTATCTAAATCCAATCCTAGTTTAGCATTTCGTATGATGATTGCTCGTAAGGTTAGGAAATTTATGTATATGACCACGTGCATTTACAATGAAGCTGCAGCGATTGGGCTTAGACCAGTGGAATTGGTGGATATTCCTCAAAGTTACCAGCCTCCTAGTTCCATGGCTATGTTTAATGACTTGAAAGAGAGAAGAGAGAATATAGATAGCTCATTTGTAATTGGGAGGCAACTTGATGAGGATCTGATTGTGCGTGAGCTATGTTGTTCCTCTAATGATCAAGTTTTACCTGTCCTTGCCCTTGTTGGAATATCAGGTACCAGTTTTAATTTTCGCCACAAATTTTGTAGCTTTTATATCACTGCTTTATTCTACCTGCATTTATGTGGTCAATTAGTTGATCAAACATTTTGGCAGGAGTGGGGAAGACAACTCTAGCGAGAAAGGTTTATGACAGTGAAACTGTGAGGAAGCATTTTGACAAAAGAACATGGATCTTTGTGTCTGATAATTTTAGTTTGACGAGGCTTTTGGATGAGATGGCTCAATCTCTGATCGGAGACAACCACAAACTATCCAACATATGTGCAATGGAAGAGAAGCTACAAGGTTGTTTGGAACAAAAGAAGTACTTGCTTGTGCTTGACGATGTGTGGTATACAGATGGGCAGATTTGGGATTCAGTGAGAACTTCATTGGTCAGAATCATTGATCACTCTATAGGTAGCCAAGTACTGCTGACAACTCAAAGTTCTGAAGTTGCATTGGTAATGGGTGCTTCACTGACTCATCATGTGGGGGCTCTATGTGACGATGATGCTTGGGCATTGTTCAAGCAAAAAGCATTTGCTAACAAGACTCAAGAACAGATATTAAATCTGATGGATGTAGGGGATAGGGTTTTACAGAAGTGTGGAGGTCTCCCCTTAGCGATAAAAGCATTGGGATGTCTGTTGGGGTCTATGAATGAGAGAGGCCTGTGGGAATCGGTGGACAGAAGTGAAGTGTGGAATTCTTTTGTAGGCCAGTCTAAAATCATGCCCTGGTTACTTCTAAGCTTTAATCATCTGCCAAATGCAGCTGTAAAACAATGTTTTGCTCATTGCTCGGTTATGATTCCGAAGGGCGCCTACATTAGTGAGACAGCGTTGATCAGCGGGTGGATGGCTCAAGGATATATCCAAAAGTCTGAACAAGGGGATACGTGCATTGAGACCATTGGTCAAGCTTATATCAAAACTTTGTTGGCTAGTGGTCTTCTGCATATAGAAAATCGTCATGGTAGAGATAACCTGATGATGCATGATCTCATACATGATCTGGCACTATATATTTATAAGGATGCGTTCTTGATTGTAAGGGATCCAAATGATCTACATGGGGCTTCTAGAACTGAGCATATACGGATATGTGGAGAGAGTGCTGGGAAGTCTCAGTTCAAGTTCAGAAAATGCAGCAAACTGAGTAAGTTACACACTGTAATATGTACCAACGCATCCATATCTATAGATTTTGTAGCTCAAGCAAGATACTTGCGTGATCTACATCTAGTGAACTGTGGGTTGAAGGAGGTTCCAAGATCAATAGGGAGGTTGAAGCATCTCAGATCCCTTAATCTCTCTGAGAATCAATTTAAGCATTTGCCTAAGTCCGTTGGGAAATTGTACATGCTAGAAATATTGGATCTTCAAAGATGTTATAGTCTTGTTGATCTGCCAAAACAAGTTGCGAAGTTGGTTAATTTAAGGCATATATATACATCAAAGGCTGTGGACATACCCAAGGGGATTGGACAATTAACTTGCCTCATGACACTTCCGCAGGTAAAAATCAAGGCAAAGGAAGGGTGGAAAATTAAGGAATTGAGGAATCTGCTACACCTGAGAGGCAACGTAACTATTGATGGGCTTCAGCACATACATTCCAAAGAAGATGCAATGGAAGCCAATCTGAACACCAAGACAGGGGTTTCACATTTGAGCTTTATTTGGAGAGGAGGACAAGAAGGTGATACAGTTACTAATGATGAGGAGGTAATGGCCGGATTGAAGCCTCACTCTAACTTGAAATACCTTTGGCTGCACAACTTCCTCGGTAAAAGATTCTCAGCTTGGCTCTCTAATCCGCTTTATTTTGACAACTTGGAGCATATATCTTTAATCAGGTGCCACAAATGTGAACAACTCCCAACACTTGGGCATCTTCGTTCGCTTGTGCACCTCTTGATTGATGGAATGGAAAGTCTTGAAGTCATAGGAACTGATTTCTTTTACACAGGTGACAGTGACTTGAACAAAGAGGTCATTTTTCCCAGATTGAAGGAGCTTTCCCTACAGAAGATGCCGAATTTGAAACATTGGGTTGAACCTTTGGGATCAAGATTTGCAGTTTTTCCTTCTCTTGAGCAATTGGAAATAAGAAACTGCCCTCTACTGGTTACTGCACCGACTTGCTTTCAGTCTCTCAAGCAAGTTGCCATGAAAGGAATAAACAGTGAGCAACCGTTGCTGATGGTTTTAAGGAATGCAACAAATCTTAGCTCTCTCACAATTGAAAACATTCAGCATCTAACTTCCTTTTCTTGGGCCTTGATGAAATGTACTTCTCTACAAGCACTTAAAGTATTGTGTTGTGAGCAATTGACTGAATTACCTCCAGCTCTCCAAAGCTTCTGCACTCTCGAGACCTTGGAGGTAAGAAATTGTGATCATCTGATGTCTTTCCCAGATATTGGAGATCTCTTCGCACTGCGTGTTCTGAAAATCTGCTGGTGTAAGAACTTAGCAAACACTCCACGTGGCCTGGAAAGTTGTGTATCCATTGAGACATTGGAGTTGGTTGAATGCCCCAAGCTGAACTTCATTCCGGACTTGACTTGCTTGAGTCGTGTGCAAGTCTTAGCGGTGATTGGTTTCTCGAAGCAAATGTCAATGCCGGGATGGCTAAGTCACCAGTCCTGCCTTAGGTTATTGCACATAGGGGAGTTCAATGAGAAGCTTGGCGAGTTTCCTGGCATCGATCAGCTTCCGAAATGTTTGAAGTACTTGAGTCTGATTGGATGGCCGAAGGTGAAATCTCTGGCAACTGAGGCTCTGTACTTCTCTCAGCTTGTTGAGTTATGCATACAGCGATTTGATGGACTCGAAGAACTTCCGGAATGGCTGGGAAACCTCTCATGCCTAGAGGGTTTGTGGATTCGAAACTGCGGAAACTTAAAGTATCTGCCGTCAGCTGGTGCAATGCGACGCCTTACCCGATTAAGGGAGTTGAAAATCCGAAAGTGTCCAGTTTTAGAAGCCAGGTGCGCCAAGGATAGGGGTGAAGAGTGGTATAAGATTTCCCACCTACCTTTAGTTGCCATTAATGGCGTCTACCTGCAAAAGACCAGTACTTGATGCATTGCTCCTGGTAAATTACTCATCCCTCTTCAGTTTACTTTCTCCAATCAATGGTTGTCATTACAAATTAGTTGAAAGTTGCATTAGAAAGAAAATCCTATAATTCAGTATATTTTGATCAAAAGCTTCACACACTGACTGAAAGCTTATGTGCCAGAAGGTACGTGGAAACCAGTTTGCTTGGTTCACCAACAAAGCAAATAATTAATCAATCTTTCAGCCCTATTTAATTTCCTTGAGATTCATTTTATTTCTGTACACTTCAGATGCTTTTGGTGAAGTACAGTCATTTAGTTTTCCTGGAGAAAACCATGGACTTGCACTGAAATCTTTTCGGTATGTTTGCGCCTCCAATTCAGCCAACATGAGTAATCCAACCGCAGCTGTACTAATGCAATTTCGGTTGTCAATAGATCAAAGATGTTTTGCTGGCTTGGAACAATCAAGGCCATCTTTGATGTACCATGTTTTCGGAGTCATTGGGTTAAAAGCAACATCACCAAAGGGCAGGATTGCCGGATTATGGCTGTCAAACAGGTTGATTCATGGACCTGGAAATGCATTCATCGGTTCCTATGAAATCAACGTACTCGTATCTCCCTTGACTCTATGTGGGTGACTTGCACACAGAGGACCACTGCATTGCATCGTGGTTTCCTTCTTGGTGGACGCCTTAAAGGGATGATCTATATGCAAGCCAAGACACCTTTTAATCTCAAGCTAGAAAGGTTGTTAATCAGTGTGATGTTCATAGGTATGCCCGTATACTAGAGATTGTGCAAATGAAGTGATTAAGGAATGCCTATGACCCTATGAGGCTTATGATCATGTTCAATTTGTCCAGGAGAGTGAATAGAAGAATGTGGATTTAAAAAATAAAATAAAAAAATTCGCTTTTTATAAAATATTGGTCAGTGTAGCATTTTTTATATCTACTTTATATACATTTTGCTCGTATAATAATAAATAGTATAATTCCCGCGTCATCGCGCATTATTTTTATAAATAATATCATAACAATATAACAAATTATTATAAAATAAAATAAAATATGTTCAATTCAATGTTTTGATTTGAACCAATTTATTAGAAAATGTAATGCGCTAATAAAAAAAACTATTTTAATTTGATTGGTTAATCCTATAATTATGGTGTAAGTGATATCTCATAAAAAATGTGTCTTTTAATGGTCGGTTATAGATTATAGAATATAACTTTATATAAATAAAATCATAATAATATAAAAAATTACTATCAAATAAAATGAAATATGTTTGATTCAATGTTTTGATTCTAACCAATTTATTAGAAAATGTATAATGTACTAAGAAATAAATTAAATGCTAATTTAATGTTTTAAATTGGACCAATTGATTATAAAATAAAATCTATTTTAATTTGATCGGTTGAAAACCTTATAAAAAAATGCTTCTATTTTAATAGTTAGATATATATAATCGTCCAGTGCTTTTCCATCCTCTACTGGACATAGTTGAGAGCCAATTTAGCACATACGAAGTAAATCAAAATTCAACAATGAGCCTATTCCACGCCATGGGGTTACTCATCAAATTCTCACGGACCCATATGAAAAACTGGATCAAAGCCTGTAAATGGGAACTCGATACAGAGATTGACAGTAACATGAACAAAATGCCATAGGTAAAACGAGACCTAAACAAGCGGATAAAGAGAAAGGATGGAAAAAACCTCCGAAGGGATTTTTAAAACTCAATTTTAATGGATCAACATGGTCAAATGGCAAAAGCACTACTGGTTTTGTAATACGCGATTGGAATGGCCATCTCATCCACTAGGGTCACATTAAGGTCGATCGTCAATCGCCCTTGATTAAGAAGCTTTGGCCTTAAAGCATGGTTTAGACTACGCATCAAAACAAAATTGTCATCTTGAAGGAGACTCTCTCATTATTATTAACAAACTCAAAAATGGAAAACCATGTCCTTAAAGCATAGGATCTTTTGACACATATTTATTTAGCGAAAATCTATATGATATGTTGTGAGCCTAATTTGTCATGTTTTATACTTACTTTTATATCGATTTTTGCATACATTTGATGCATTTGGGCTAGAATAGTATAGATTCTATGTAGTTTACGCTTATTTGCCAAATTATGGAGTCTACACTAGTTTCTGTTTAATTTCGCAGAAATCGGACGCACTTTGGAGCTTAAAGGAAAGTCATGAAGAAGCTAAGGATGGTGCAGCTAGAGAAAACGCAACTTTTCACCATTCATCGTTCTGAATCAAGCTTTGATGTCTTCATGAGAGTTGTATCCCTTGGAAAGAGTTTTCCAACGCATGCTCATATGCGTAAATCTGACAAACGAGGACTCGGGAAAATGCGTTTCAAGAACGGAGCAGAATGCTGAAAGCGCACAGATTTAGTCGAAGTCGACCAAACTGGTCGACGTCGACCAAATTTTACTCGACATTTGCTCCAGAGGACGAGATCGAGCACGAGCTGAGCATATGACCACTCGAGATGAAGAATTCTACTCGACGTCGAGGAGATTCCAGAAGCTGTCCGAGTCGAGATCGAGGAGAAATCCAAGCATTGTGGTTACTTGCAAGCCAAGATTTGAGATATTCTATCAAGTCAAGAAGGATTTATCTACAACTAGTCCTAGTTTTCTTTTAGATATTATTTCCTTTATCATAATGTTTTATCTTATATTATCAGATAGATTTAGATATAGTTGTTCCTTCCTAGAATAGCTACATGAAACACTATAAATAAGGCATTAGGGGCTGAATTTTATTCATTCAATTAATCCAAGCCACAAGAGAACAGAGAGAGAGAGAGAGAGAGAGAGAGAGAGAGAGGACTTGGAGCCGAGTGGAGTTTGTGAAGTGAGAGACGATTTGGCTTCGATTGGTTGTAAGTTTTATTTTATTTTATTTAATGCAATTTAGTTCCCTTTTATTGTTGATGAGTTTCTTGATGATGAAGAGGGAGTAGTCACCCAACTTCTAGGGTCGGGGTGAGCCCGACGGTGGCCATGTGAGGTGATGTGGTAAAGGTACAAGCTTTTGATGCGAATTCATCTTTTGTCCCTATGAGCATGATTCTTTTGCGAAAGTTGAAGGTGATCCTTGTTTGTGTTATTGAAGCGAAAGTGATCTTCATACAACTTGGATTAATTATGTGAAAAAGGGTTAGTAACAATAAGGGTTTATGCAAAAGCCTCTATTTTCCTATTTGTTAATAATGAAAGTTATTTGATGAAAATCATGATCTTTTATGCCTTTATGTGTTATTTTACATAGTTATCGTTGTGGTGTTGATACCCTGATTTTAGAAGTCTTTAGTTTATCGATTTATTTCATCAAATTCGTGTTCTGTGTTGCGAAAAGTTGCGAATTAAGTTTATGTTGTTAGTCGATATCGAGCAATTTTGGTCGTCGTCGAGGAAGGTTTGTCGAGATCGACCAGTTCTGTTTTGGTTTTCGTTTTCTATTGCTTTCTATTTTCTGTTTTAGTCGACAGAGTTGGTCGAAGTCGAGTACTTTACTCGGAGACAAGGACTCTTCTGGTCGAAATCGAGAGAGTTTCTGAACTGAAAAGGCGGGCGCTGACACGCTTCCTCGTGGATCGATCCTGACTGTCTTCTACTACAACGGGAGGAAGTCTTGTATTTATTTGCTGAGACAGGGAGTCAGTTTCTTTATATTTTATATTTATTTCATACTTGAGACATCCTTCTGCAACAACAAAATTGGCGCCGTTGCCGGGGAAGCCACCAATCGCGCCCTTTTTAGTTCTTTTTCTTTTCTTTATATTTGTTTTTGCTTTTTAGTTTCTTTTTACTTGTTTCTTTTTGTTTTTGTTTTTCAGGTGCATGCGAAGAACTGATCGCACACCCATAGACCCAATTCTCGAGCTAGAACGCTTCTTCCATCTTTAGGAAAGGCTAAGGAAGAGACTCATGGAGAGCCATCCCAACGACGAGAATGTGGTCCCGCTCACACCAGCACAGGAGCTTGAACAACTCCGCCTACGGATAGAGGAATTCACCACCAGAGAAGCAGAACACGTCCGACGAGAGGCAGAATATGCACAGAATCAACAAAGGTGGGAGGCAAGGGTAAATCGCGAGATCAACGCAAGAAGGGAACCTGCGGAGCAGATTGGGCATATCCCAGCCAACGCAAAGGAGTATCTGCATCCTACTCTGGAGGTTCCAGAATCACCGATCATTCTTCCCGCTATTAATTTTGAAATTCGTCATTCTTTTATTACTGAAATTAGAAGGAGTCAATTTAGGGGAAGAATCAATGAATGTCCTTTAGAGCATGTTACTACTTTTCTAGATTTATGTGAAGCAATTGTTGATGGTGCTAATCTAGAATATCTAAAACTAAAGGCTTTTCGTTGGTCCCTTGCAGGAATAGCACAACAATGGCTGGAAGGATTGCATGCACAATCAATTCGCACTTGGAACGAACTACATGACCTATTCCTCAACAAGTTATTTCCTCCTGCAAAGACAACTGCTCTCAGACAACAGATCACGACTTTTAGACAAAAGCCAGGGGAGACACTAGCACAGGTCTGGGAGCGCTAAAAGAGGCTTCCGAAATCCTGTCCTACGCATGGACTGCTGAGCTACGTCATCCACGAGATCATCTTCAATTGCCTGGATGCGCCTACTAAGGATAGGATCAACAACTACACCGTCTAGAGCTTGTAAATAGACATTTAGCTTTTGGGATTTTTTTGGACATTGCTTGTTTTTTTTTTTTTTGGTTTTAAACATTATTTGCTATTTGTGGATATCTTCCGTCTAACGAATCTTGCAGGAAGAAGAAGTTGCAAACTTACTTGACGTCGAGTAAGTTACTCGACATCGATAAAAAATTATCGAGCGAAAGGAGCCTGTGGTCGAGAAGGCCAACCTAGAGGCAACACGTTACTCGATCTCGAGTAGACTTGGTCGACGTCGACCAGTCTTCTCGAAATCGACCAAACTTAGTCGATGTCGACCACTTCTGCAACAACATTACACTCGATTTCCGACGATCAGCACACCTTTCTAGTGAGTTTCTTTCTTTACCCTTGTTTTATACAGTGAGGACACTATAATGTTGAAGTATGGGGTGGGGGAAGGGCTTACTTTGTGCATATTTGATTTTATTTGGCATTATTTGTGCATTATTTTTTGAATTGCCTATACATGGCTACTTTGGAATTCATATTGTATTTATGTGCATGTTTTCCAAAGTTTATTTTTATCACCCCCGTTGAAAAAATTTGAATTAGTGTCATGAAAGTTATATTGAATTCGACGATGCAAAATTGGATTCATTAGAGATATAGCATGAAATTGCCTAGTAAAGGGAAGTCACAATGAAGTGCATATTTTATTGAAAACCGTGAAATGAGGTAAAATTTGATATTTCTTTTGACATGTTGCATGATAAGAGGATGAAGGACTTTATATTTCCATATAATGCTCATATGTTTATATCCTAGCCTTTACCTATGCTTATGCATCACAAAAGCCATATTGAACCTTCTTTCATATTATGCTCCACATGATCTAAATATTGCCCATTCTTTACCTTATTTCCATCCGGGGATTATGTTGAGAATGATGTCACATTATGGAGATTATTATATGGTTGTTGTATTTTTATATATGGAGTTTGGCAGGAAATTCAAAAAAATATGGAAAATTGCCCGCTTCCTTGTTTTAGCTCATAGAGTGGTCTTTTTAACAAGCAAACTTGACCTTCCAGTGCCTTTTTTATAGCCATCAGGAGGTTTCATATAAATCTCCTCATCCAAATAGCCATGTAAAAAGGCATTGTTGATGTCATGGTTGATGTATAGGCCACTGTTTTATACTAGTAGCTAAAGCAAGCAAGCATCTAACTGTAGCAAATTTAGAAACAGGAGAGAAATTGTGTTTAAAATCTTTATCCTTCACCTGATTGTAGCCCTTTTCAACTAACCGAGCTTTATACCTTTCTATGGATCCATTTGGCTTGTGTTTCAACTTGAAAACCCACTTAGATCCAATAGGTACCTACATGATTTACTAAAGGAAGAGAAGGTTTAGAAGGACAAACTTGAGAATCTTTACCTTGAGGATCCTTAAAAGGAAACTAAGTTTCAAAAAAAATTGCATCTTGGCTTACAATGTATCTCTTTGCCTCTAAATAATATATCTTGTATGCTTTTTGAGCAAATGGATAGCCAACCAGGACACATCTCTTAGACTTTGGTCCAAACTTATCTTTCTTGGCCCGAGGATCCAAAGCAAAGTATAGACAACCAATAGTCCTTAAATCATCTAATGAAGGTTAATTACCAAATAAAACCTCATGAGGTGACTCCATTGTAGCACAACAGTGGGCAACTTATTGATGATATGTGCTGCTGCAAGCACACAATCAACCCAAAATTCCGAAGGCAAATGAGCATGTAATTTCAACGCTCTAGCAATCTCAATTAAATGTCTATGTTTCCTCGGGAGCACTCCCTTGATGAACAATACCAAGCTTAGCAACAATTGTGCACATCTTGATTGCAAAAACTCCATACCATTATCACTTCTAAAACATTTAATGACAGATTTAAATTGAGTAGAAACATAGGAAACAAAATTAGATAGAATAGAAAACGCAAAAGTTTTATTGGGCATAAGGAAAGTCCATGTAACCCTGATTTTATCATCAACAACAGCAAGAAAGTAAGAAGCACCCGAAACACTTTTGGTCTTATAAGGACCCCAAATATCAAGGTGCACCAAATCAAAACATTATATAACACAATGTTAGTTGTCAAGTGTAAAGTTCCAATTTGAGATACCAAAGCAAGGTTGCCATCAAGCATTCCCACTTAAATGGGGCGAGAAAGATATTGCTTATCCACCAACAAATGAGAATAAGTTGTCATATGATCGGTTTTCCTCGGTATCCATGATCTAATATGTGTCCTTAGAGGAATTTGCAAGAAAAGCTAAATTGTAAGAATGAGTGTTACTTGCCATGTTTGTCACTGTAGAAAAGTTCACTTGGCTTTAACCTTGCATTGCTTTAAGCACCTCCTGGCACACAACTCTCATCAGGGATTAATCAACCTTGCCATTGAATCCAGTACCTTTATCCACATTGAAATCATGTACTTTATCAGCCTCCCCCAAAGGATCATCCATATTTCCATCATCAACCTCAAATGCATTATGAGCAGAAGCTCATTTTCCATCTTTTGAGGCTTTAAACCATTAGGGATATCCATGGATCGAGCTTGAAACAATTCTCCATAATATGCCATTTACCCTTGTAATGGTAACAAATCTTATCCTTCCTATCTGACTTATCTTTCTGGTAGTCTTTCTTGTCCCCTTGCATTTGACCTCTCCTAGAAGCCACCAAAGCCATGTTCTCAGACTGAGTATTACCATAAGAAGTAACACCCTTGCTACTTTCGAACTGTCGGACCAAGAAATACGTTGTGTTGATGGTAGAAAATGGATCTGTAGACAAAATAATGTGGACAACAAATTCATATCCATCCCCCAAACCCATCAAGAATTGCATAATCCGATTCCTTGATTCTTGATCCACCACTTTCTTAGAAAACTGACAAACACAAGAAGCACCAGAAGTGCATTCAGGAAAACCCTCTACAACACTCTGTGATTCATCCCATACTCTCTTTAATTTTGCAAAATATTGTAACTCTCTCTTAAGTTGAAAGATTAAAGGAGCATTGGATTCTCCATACCTTTCATTCAACTCATCCCAAAGATTCTTCTTTGACTCGACGTACAGGAAGCTCTCTGAAATTGTCACAACCATGGAATTAAGCATCCAACATCGGACCATATAGTCGACGCATAACCATCACTGAAATCCGTCGTTCCTGGAGACGGCTTCACACAGGACCCGTCTATAAACCCTAATTTGTTCTTGGCCCCCAACGCCAATCAAATTCCTCAGCTCCAACCCAAGAAATTGGTTCCCGAGAATTGAACCGTGATGAGCTGTGCCCCAGGGTTGTCCGAGTTTGCCAACGCCAATGGATCATTCATTTGTGACCCAAGCTGCAAATCACAAAGATTCCCAAATTCCGTTGCCATTGTTGAACTCCACCATGCTTTCAATAGATGCCAACACCGATCACCAAGATCTCACACAGGATACAAACCAACAACGCACAACGAAAACACTCGAGTGATCTAAACCATACGCTCTGATACCATGAAAAACATAAAACTCTCTCAATTCAATCAAAGAAAGCTTACAGGTCTGAGATAGAGATCGTAGCACAAGCTAATGCCCTCTTCGGTTATAGATCAAGGCTATTTATAGTCGTCTCTCTCTCCCCCTCTCTCTCTCTCTCTCTATCTCCCTCCCTTTTCTATATTACATAGGAGCCTCATATTTACATTATTACAATAACAACCCTTACATTATACAATCATATCATAAGCTCATTAGTTGTATCTCCTTAAAAAAACTTGATAAAAAGTCAAACGAGCTATATTTTGAGATAGATGGAGTAAGAAAATTTAATCGATTTTTTACAACTTGAAAAAAAATTAATATTTTGTATAATTTTTAGATGGTTAAAATGTATGCCAAAAAAAATTCAATACCTTATATTTTAAATAAGATGGGTCCATCGAGTAGGAGCGTTGGCATGACCATGTTAATTATTTGCACTTTTTCATTTTTCGGATTTTTTGCTTGGTAACCCTGAGGTCTTGCATATTTTGCGTGGTACCCAACTTTTTTACATATTTCGCCAAATAATCTTGAAGTTTTATTTTTTTCCGCCAAATAGCTCTGTCTCCCAAATTCACTTTTTTTTTAAAATAATTCCTTTGTTAATAATATTTAAAAAAAAAAGAAAATAAATATTGTCCGGTAAAGGAAGAAAGAGAAGAAGAAAACAACCAATGAAGAACAACTCCAAGATGTGATGTGCTCAGCCCCATGGAATCCGGGAAGTCAATAGTCGTTCATATCATAGGTGCCTTTCTTATGTTAAGGCTAAGATTTGAATTGTTTTCTTTTGACTTGGTTCAGTTGGTTGTGTTTTTCTTATGTTAAGGCTGATTTGGATTGCCTTCTTTTGACTTGGTTGTGTGGATTTCCTACTAAATATTGTCCGACATTAGCCCATTTTGCAGCGGATGGTTGATTTCTTATTGCTTTAAGATGTTGAGAAATCATTGCTTCTGTTTATTTCTAATGATGCAAGTTTTCTTATTGCTTGCTAGAATGAAAACACATACAAATGATAGGTTTTGAAGTTTGATGGATGTAAGATTTTTTTTTTTTTTTTGCAAATTGGACGCATTTGATACAATCAATACATAAGCTAAAATCATCAACTAAGTCTAACAAATGCAACAAGAACTACAACTAAAACAAACACCACCACCGAGGAATACAATACAAATCTGGATTTTTTTTTCCCGATTTGTACTCCTTCTTTATCATGGTCAATCTCCCAAAATCACCAACTAGGTAGTTTTATTTTCTTTTTTTCAAATGTTATTTAACAAAGTAATTATTAAAAAAAAAAACCAAAACAAAACATGAATTTGGGATACAGGGTTATTTGGCAAAAAAGATAAAATCTCAGGGTTATTTGGCAAAAAAAAATAAAACCTCAGGGTTATTTGACAAAATACGTAAAAAAATTGAGTACCGCGCAAAATATGCAAGACTTCATGGTTACCAGGCGAAAAATCCGTTCATTTTTTTGTTGCGGTTGGATGTGCAACGTGCAAGTAGTTCACGACTTACTGATAAGTGTGGAGATTCGATTCCTATCAACCGGCGTTAATTGGTTTCTTTATGATCCCTCATTCACAACAAGTGTTCCTGCGAAACATTTTCCCACTATTTACATTTTGAACAGGTCTTAAGAAATTAGACTGGATAAGCGTGTACTCGTAACAAAGTTAGAGAGGGGTGTAAAGGTTTAAATAAAGATGGAGGTTTGAAAGATGTTCAATGAAGGTTTCAAAAGTGGAAAAAATGAAGAGTAAATTACACATAATCACCCACAAATTAAGTTACTTTTCACATAACCACCCATAAAAACTGAAATTACAGTAAACCACCCACAAATTAGTTATCTTTTCATAAGACCACCCACTCATTAAACCTCTATTTGTTTTGTTTAAAAAGATTAAAATATCCTTAATTCAAGCTCATTTGTATTTAATGCAATGATTTGTTTAAGTTTATTTGTATTTTAATAATGCAATGATTTATTTTAATAAGACTTCTCATTTGTTAAATAATCTAGTTTTACTTTTACCTTTTTAAAAAAATGTTAAATTATAATAAAATTATTCACGTTCGTCTAATTTGTCAAATGATATGTATAAGCTTAGCTTATTTTTTAAATGATATGATTTCATTTACCCTTCTTTTAAAGCAATAATCTTATTTTATTTTAAAGTTTATCCCTATCTTATTCAACATTTGAAGAATGAGACTATTATAAGCTATTGCAAGTCTCAACTCTTCACGTTGCAAATCCAATTTAGATATATATTGGTTGGAGTATTTAGGATGGGTTTGAATTCCATTCCATTTAATTATAATTTAATTATTTACCTCGGTTTATGTGAGTAGTTGGTTATATAATTAAAAATCTCATAAAAATTGAGGTAAAATAGTAATTTAACCAGATAATCACATACATTGGGATAAAACTATTACATTATGTATAATTAATAAATTACGGAATCCAAACACACCCTTAATGCACGTACCTTAAATTTTTTGTTTACCAAAAACGACATTGTCTATTTTGCATTATAAATATAATACCATTGGAATCCAAACACTTATATACATGTAACATTTTTCCTTTACAAAGTACAAACAAATAAGCTTGAATTAGGGGTATTTTAGTCATTTTAAACAAAACAAATAGAGATTTAATGTGTAGATGGTCTTATGAAAACATGTCAAATTTATGGGTGATTTATTGTAATTTAAGTTTTTATGGGTGATTATGTGAAAAACACTATAATTTATGGGTGGTTATGTGTAATTTATCCAAAAATGAAATCACGTAGAGAACGGGTAGGTAGATGTAACAACTAACAAGGATGTGGAATTTTTTTAAAATTAAATTTACCCTTTAATTCCTTATTGTCTCAATTACCACAATTACGATATAAAAATACGGACAATACAAACATATGATTAACTTGAATTGTTTTGAAAAAAATTTAATATTTAATATTTTTCCGATAACATCCCCTCCCTTTCAAATGAACTAAAATAGGACGGGGTGGGCCATGGTGGGCCATGTGGTTCTTTAGAAACCAACTCGTTTTTGAGCATACTAACAAAGTTACTATCAATGAAATATTGTTGTTCCACAGCACAAATATACATTGTTGGAAACAGTCAAAGGTTTTAGACGACGATCCGACTGGACCGTTAATCCCCAATCGACGTTTACGTAGCAGTATACATACCAAGCTAATTGGGGGTAGTGTTACGTCTACCAGGACGCAGGATCGATCTGGTAAGTGGGATAAACCACTCTCAAATTGCTATAAGCTCAATTTTGATGGTTCGGTTCTCCCGTGTGGCAAATCGTCTTATGGTTTTGTCATCCGTGACTTTGCTTGTTTAGTTGTCTCTGTTGGCAGGTCAGTTTGCACCAATATCTCGGTGATTTACGTCGAAAATCTCGGACTCAGAATGAGTTTGCTACGAGCAAAGGAGTTGCAACTATCTACACTTCTGATCGAAGGAGATAACTTACTAGTGATAAATACTCTACTAGGGGATTGGAAATGCCCCTGGACAATAGAGATGCTACAAGCTGATATTCTGTCTGATATCTCGTCTTTTACTTATGTTGCTATTCGTCATACTTTCAGGGAATCCAATACTGTGGCTGACTACCTTGCTCGTAGTGCCCATGCATCCCCTGCCGACGATTGTTGTGAGGATGATCCAGAACTGCTTGTTCTCGTCCGGAAGGATGCGCTAGGAAGAGCCTCTACTGCGGCCGACCCGACCTAATTCTCGTCTTGCGTCAAAAAAAAAAAAAAAAAAACTAAAATAGGACGGGCTTGGGCAAAACGCTTGGCCCATTGGATGGCCTGATTTGCCAAGGAGGGCAGGGTTGGGCAAGAAGCTAGGCCCAAATACTGGGTCTGGCCCAAGCCCGGACCGATGTAATGGACTTAAAATTTGGGTGAGGCCCGACCAAAGTCCGTTCGGTCCGACCCATACTCAGGTCTAGTAATAGTTTAAACTATAAGGATATTTTTACCTATTTTCTTAAAAAATATATAAAATTTTAAGGGTCTCCCTATATACACCGCAAATCCGGGTTTAGCGCTGCTAATGCAACGTCGTATGTAACGTTGTAGCAACGTTGGATTAGACATTGCTACAACGTACAATCCGACGTTGTATGTTGTGGTGTAATTGCTTTGGAGAAAAGAAATCCGACGTTGTAACAACGTCAGATTGGATGTTGTTACAACGTCCTATTGGACGTTGTAGCCTGGAACCCGAACGGGCTCGGCCGGGTTTAGGAAAAGAAGTGCAACGTCCCATTGTACGTTGTTATACAACGTTATATTCAACGTTGTTCATTTCGTGGGTATGGTCTTCTTCCTCGTACCTTGGATCGGGGCCGGTATACAACGGCGCCGGCAACACTCTTGGTTCTTGATTGCAGATTGGGAAAGGATAGGCGAGGATGGTGGTGGAGCTTGCCGGCGGCCTAGGCGGTGAAAAGGTGGGTGATATTGATGGTGGTCGGCGTTCCTCTTCGATGGCGGTCGGCGAGTATGGTGGTGGAGCTTGTTGGTCTTTGCCTTCTTCCTGGCCGATCTGCAGACAATCGGCGGGGTTGACATCAGCAACGGTGGTGCTTACTGTCAATGGATCGCCTTCTTCCTCTACCAATCGATGCCTGTACACAACGTACGACGGTGATGGACCGATGGTGACACCAATGTTTGGGGGATGCAACTTCGGGAAGGAGTGACGAAGACGGTGGTGGAGCTTTACTGGCAACGGCAGTGCATCGAAGGTGATTCCGGTGGTTGGGCGACGGCAGCTACGATGGCGTACGGCATGGCGGCTCAACGAGGAAGATAGAAGATGATGAATGACTTTCCTTTTATATATATATATATATTTTTTACCTAAATTTATATATAATTACATTTTTAGTCCAACATATTTTTTCAAATGTCAAACTACCCTTCAAATCTATCTACATGATTAGGCACTGTTTTCTTTCATAAGGATAATAAATTATGTAATTTGAGAGAATATCTGATGCGAATTGGAAATTTTAATACGAGGTGAGAATTAGAATTTGTATCCATTGGATTTAATCCGACGGTTGTCAGGAAGAGTAGTGTATTTAAGAGTAAATGAAGTCACGTGAGCATTAATTGTTTCTGAATTTACTTTACTTTATTTATTTTTCTTTTTTTTTAACTCTAAACTAGTTACTGTGATAGAAATTTTAGATGGACTTCAGAGATTGAATTTTTCATCTCCTCTCCTCTCTCTCTACTCTTCGCTCATTTTCATAGACTTCAAACCTCAACCAAACCTTCAATGGCGATCGTATAGGTGAGGCTCGCTTCATTTTTCATCTCATCTCTCTCTCTCTCTCTCCTCCTTGATTATTTTTTAGTTCTCGAATTTATTTGCAAATATGAAATTATTGCTAATTTGTGAAATCTTACAAATACAATTTTTAGGGTTTTCAAACCTAAAATCGAAACTGAAGAACCATAAGAGAATGGGTATGAGGAGGAAAAAGAAGGCAATTTTGCCATAGTTTATACCGAAGATGATTGTTGATTTTTTCAATTTTACTAATTTAGTTAGGGATTTCATAAGATGGGTATATGGATGAAGAGGGAATGTGGGTTTTAAAATTTAGAGGAATCTGGATACAGGAATAGGTTAGATCATATTTGGATGAGTATTAGCAAATTTCTCTTACTTGCTCAAAGCTTATATGTGATTTGGATGGGCATTAAACAATATTTGTCAGATACATATGCTTGCCAATCTTGCTGCTCTAAATTCTACTGCTTTGTGCGGCTTTGTTAAGGTATAGTTGTAGGCTTGTAGCTATTTCAGTTGTGCATTTGACAATTTTATACTTCCTACTTGGAGCTATGGTTGCAACTAGTTTAGTCGTGCATCTTTTGGTAGTCTGTTCTCTGAAATCAAAGTTTGAGACTCATGCATTTCTATTCACTTGTTTTTACTTCTAGTCTATTAGCTCAATTGGCTGAGCATTGTGCTAACGCACGAATATGTGGGTTCAAATCCCGCGTAGACTTTTATCAAACGAACTGAATATAAATATAAATTATCCCAAGAGCATCTCATGTATTAGCCTTTGTTTATTATGTTAGGAAAACAACCTTTCCCCTTGTATTCAATTCTTATGTACATTGCATTTGTACCCCTGCAATCAACCTTTGTTTATTCTTTGCTTTTACCAATACTATATAGGGTTAATTGCGCTAAGTACCCTGACCTTTGTATATAGTTGCGCTTAATATCCCGACCTTGTAAGATTTCATGAAATATCCTGATCTTTGGAGTTAGTTGCGCTCTCTATCCTAGATAGATTTCTTAAATTAAAAAATTACACAAATAATGGAAAAATTACACAAAAGCACCCATATTTTTATTAAAAAAATTCAATAATCCCTATTTTAATCAAATTAAAAAGGAAATTTATACCAAACATATAAAAATGCGTGCTTGAAAAAATTAAAATAAGATCGATTATTTAAAAATAAACTTGTTTCTTATATCTTATATTCTTTAAAAATTTATTTTATAAAGCCATAGTTATAATTTACGTAAGATTAATATGTAAGTATCATATTATATGCCCAATTAATCAAGTTTCCATGAGTATATACCCAATTTTCCTATTTTTAATATATGTTTATCATATCTTTATTAATTATAAATAGTTATCATATACTCCGTATTTTACTATTTCTTTTTTTTAAAAATATTTTTTTTTTATTTTTTTAAAGTATTATATTTCATATATGTATAGTTAGCATTTTTTTTTATAGAATCCTTTTTTAATGCTGTGGAATTTAGATGAGAAATATTTTCTTAAGATTCAATCACAAGTTTCCATATAAGATGTTATGTATTAGTTTTAGTGTATATAAAATAATATGGACCAAAAAGAATATATATATATATATATATATATATATATATATAAAATAATAAATAGAGAATATATGTACAAATCCACATTTATAGATCGATATATATAAACATAGATTTTTTTTATAACACATATTATGAAAAAATTTTTTATTTATTTTCAATAATTATAATAATTATGGGAGTAGATGTTATCTATTAGAAATGATTTTTGGTTTTTTTTGGGAGGGGGGGGGGGATTTTAAATATATTAGGGGTTTATTGAAAATATTTTATGAATATGGGTGATTTTGTGTAATTTTTCCATTATTTATGTAATTTTTTAATTTAAGAAATCTATCTAGGGTAGAGAGCGCAACTAACACCAAAGGTCGGGATATTTCGTGAAATCTTACAAGGTCGGGATATTAAACGCAACTATCCATAAAGGTCAGGATATTTAGCACAATTAACCCTACTATATAATAGGTGGATACCTTTGTTTATTCAAAATCTTTATTATTTTACATAAATTTAATTAATATTTAAATATCTGAGTATATTCTTTGTTTATTTATCATTTCTTAAAAACTCTTTACAATTTGTGTATATTTTTGAAAGCATATGTTTCTTTACTACATGATGAGGCACTGTTTTCATCAATACATATATAGCTATTTTATATGATTAAAAATGATATTTAAAAATGATATTTTAATAATTATGCCCAAGTATATAAGAAAATAAATAGGTGAAAATATTTACCATAATTAAAAAAAAGATTTGGAATAAAAAAAATATTAGAGATAAGAGATGTATCATCATAAACAACAGTAAAGCAGAAGCTAACTTGCCACGTGTCAGCTTCCGGTGAATTTTTTTCCTGCTCAAAACTGGACCATTCATTACTTACCATTTCAAGCGAGCTACCCACAACCGAGCTACACAAATACTAAAGGTAAGACTCCCATAGAGAATAATAATCGGAAGCATCAGAAAAAAGGTACGTTAAATATTATTTTAGTTTATGCGTTTCTGAGATTCATTTCGGTTTGATTGAGTTAAATCGATTGACGATGGAGTTCTTTGATCACGTTTGTATGGATTAGTTTCATTTTGATCAAATTCCTTAATCACGTTTTTTATTTAGTTTATTTGTTTGTGCGGATTAGTTTCGATTGTTATGGAGTTCATTTTGGAGTTTATGCATTTGAATTAATCTTTTTTTTTTCAAACGATGAAAACGTTTAGCCCTCCAAAGAATCATTACCTGAACGAGTTACTACCACAACACCTAAACACCACACCAATCCAATGGAATATTATTGTTCGCGTATTAAGAATGTTTAGGTCCTTAAACTACAATGATCATATAAAACTTCATTCAATTGACATGATTTTGATAGATGAAAAGGTAATTGTGTTTAAATATTTATTTGTTTGTTTACACTGTCTAATCGAATCATATATTCGAATTAAATTGAAGGTGTCAATTAGAGTTTATTTAGAGAAAAAAAAGTTTATAAATTTTCTATATTAAATATATTAATTTAATAAAAACTCCGCACAAAAAGTGCGGGTACTAAACTAGTTATTTTTAAAATATATATTAATTAAATTTTAAATTGATATAGCTTCCAAATTTATTATTTATTTCTTTTACATTATTTATATTGTTGTAATTAAAACATACTAAAAATAGGTTCATAGAAAAACCGTAAAAAGAAACAAAAAAAGATATATTAAAGATCAAGCCAAATATGATGTTATACAACGTCTATTTTGTGTTGAGTATTGTAATGTCCCTCGTGAAGCAAAAACATTATGATATTGGGGAAAAAACATAGTGCCTTTGTTAAGTACTCCGTTAATCAAAACATGTCACTTTCATAATTTTTTTTATTTTCTTATTTCTTAATTTTAGAAATTCACAAAAAATAGTGCTTTTAGTTAACTAACTAGTTGAGGTTTTATAATTGGTACTCCACAATCTCCGTGAATTCGACACTCAATTAAAATGAGTCATAAAAATAAAGGTGGAAAATTACAAATTATTTCCAACAGGTTATCCAAGGTTATACTTTACCTTTATATAGCAACAAATATATGTACCACATTGCGATTGAGATGGGTCGACCTAGATGAAATATAAAGGAATGATTCAACACGTGTATATATATATATAGGTTGATGCTTTTTTTTTTAAATCTTAATTATTGTCAGTTGGTTTTAAGATAAACCACTTATATATTGTATTATATATACACAACCCTCAATCTTTAGAGAGGAAACAATTTACATTCTTATTACAAATATTGTATGTGAGAGTTTAGAAAAAAAAATGCTTATTTTTATATGAAAAATAAGAGAATTGATAATAATTATAGAACAATAAAAGAGATATGATTACGTCAGGGTCAAATTGAGCATTGAAATGAAAGAATATATTTTGTATGAAAAATGAGAGAATATAATATTATTTAGGTGACATTAAGTTAAAATTTGTATCATGTGAGTGAGAAAGTATTCCTTGTTATAAAATATGTTTAATGAAATGATTTTAAGTCTAAAGTAAAACAATTATTGTTTTTAACATTTAAAAGGGTCTTGGGGTTCTTTTTAAAGAGAATTAAGATTATGGGTGATTTATATAAAAACAAATTGGGAAAGGTGCCTTTTATGCAAGGTTCTATATTTGAGGGTGATTTTCTGTAATTAAACATAAAGTAGCTTTGGATTTCGACGACCGCCATTAATGGAACTTCCCAAATTCACAACAAGCTCCACCACCATACCCGCCGATCGCCATCGAAGAGGAACACCTTTTCACTGCCTAGGCTGCCAACAAGCTCCGGCCACCACCATACCCGTCGACCGCCATCGAAGAGGAACGCCTTTTCACCGCCTAGGCCACCAGCAAGCTCCGGCCACCACCATACCCGCCGATCGACCGCCATCGAAGAGGAAGCCTTTTCACTGCCTAGGCCGCCAGCAAGCTCCACCACCATCGTCGTCTATCCTTTCCGAATCTGCTATCAAGAATAGTGTTGCCGGCGCCGTTGCATACCGGCCCCGATCCAAGGTAGGAGGAAGAATTGTACCCACCGAAAGAACAACGTTTAATATAACGTTGTATAACAACGTACAATGGGACGTTGCACTACTTTACCTAAGTCCGACCGAGCCCGTTCGGGTTCCAGGCTACAACGTTCAATCGGACGTTGTAACAACGTCTAATCGAACGTTGTTACAACGTCGATTTCATTTTCTCCAAAGCAATTACACCACAAAATACAACGTCGGATTGGACGTTGTAGCAACGTTACAACGTTGGATCCGACGAAGTATTTGCGGTGTATATAGGGAACGCGAATTTTAAAATAATATATTTAATTTAACGGGTTAATTAATGTGTATTGGTGGACAAGGCCGGTCAAACGTAGAAGAATTAACTAGTTAACAAGTATGCAGTATATGCCATATTGCCATGTGCCGAGGGTACAAGATCACATTGTAAGGATCAGGATGCTGTTGTGTAGTAATTAGTATGGAAAAATATTCCTATGTTTTAGTTTTTAAATAAATAATTTTTCATGCTTAAATTTAGCGACTCTGTAAGTGTAAGGTGAGCTCCTACCATAGTTGTGTGCTGGGGGTGGGCACTGGGCGGCCGCCGCCCGGTGTGGTTTCACGAGACAATTGTTTTGTACGGAGTACTACGGTATAATTTTATAGCTATTCATAAAAACTCGTTTAACATTGTCAAATGTCAATATAAATAAACTCGTTGTCAATATAAATAATTCACACACATACACACTAAAACATAGACTTAAGCTTTGCGTAAATGAAACGCTCTCTTTCAGACAGCTCCAAATCATCCCTTTTGGGAGCCCACATCTCTTTTGGAAGTCCTACCCCGACTTCGACCACCCTGCCTCGGCTTCGGCCGCCTCTACCCAAACTCCGGCCTCCTCCACACCACTCATCACATCTTGGGTCTGGTGCTGATCCCTAGTGTAGAACAAGTAAGAGTAACCCCAATCCAAAAATCGATCTTCGATTTTTGATCAAAATCCAAAATAAATTTGGGGTTTTAGGTGTTTGTTGGATCTATTCCATTTCTCATTTATCCACATGTCCATTCGAGCAGCAATTGTCCGGTTTGCTTCTTGCCGTCCTCGAGCCCTAAATCCCTAATCCGAGTACTCGCCATGCATTTTCATCGTTGTTGGGTGGTGCTTGTCCTTACCCTCTCTCCTCACACCTCCGGCGCCATCCTCCCTGTCGGGGCCTCGATGCGATGCTGTAAATCTCATTCACTCTGGCGTTCCCCTAATCAATCGATTCCCACATTTGATTGTTTTCGATTCACCGTTCTGGTCTTTGACCGGTGTACCCGTTGGCGTTGACCTTCAGCTCACCTCGCCGCTGTCGGCCTGGACTAGGTCCGTCCTTGGTCCCGTCACTTCGTCGGCCGCCGTTGGCCCTTGCCGACCTGCTGCGTGGAGAAGACTCTGCTACAGTTCATATTGGAGTGCAATGGCCAAGCATCGCTATAATTAATAATAATAATAATAATAATAATAAAAAAAATAAAAATAATAATAATAATAATTATAATAATAATAATAATAATATTCTTAATAAAAAATAAAGATGTATTTTCATATATAAGTTGATTTCTTTATTTTTTATTGAGAATAAACATTGGTAAATGAGTCAAATTCCGTTTAAAAGGGCGTGTTTTAAATCTCGGTAGGGTTGACTAAAATCCTGTTAGGGTTACTGGTGCGTTCTGGTCAGGCGGTGTGGGACTTTGCGTTTGGCGTGACTGGACTTTCTTTTCCGATTGATGGGGTTCTGGCAGTTGGAGTCGAGACATGCTAGGGTCGTGGTAGTATGTATCGAAGCGTATCCTTTTCTCGGGAAGACTAGTTCCTTGGAGGTTCGTCTTCACTGCCCCCAATTGACTCCTGAGATGTACTGCTGGCCTACGGTGCTACTTTAGGGTAGTGCTTGACTTCTTCCGTCGTCTACGTCCTCATCTCATTTAGTTTAGACGTGTTTAGTTTCGCTCTTGTAGAGTGCTCTTGTCCACAATCATTTTCTACGGCAATTCCTAACTCAAATTTCCTGTGCATATGCTATCCCTTGTGCATTTCCATCCCATTTCCTTTTGGTTTGGTGAATTTGTTCCCAGACCTCGCTTCGATTTTTGGGCTTATGTGCTCAATCCGAAATTTCCCCAATTTGAGTTCCAGATTTGTGATTCATCTCGAACCGCCCACCCCCCGGCCAAGCTTATAAAGTTGCGCTTAGTTTTGCATGTTCGTCCACCCCCACCAAGGTTTTGGCCCTTCCCTCTGCCTTGGCTGTGTAAAACTTCTATAGGTCTATCGATGTTTATTCCGGGGCCGGTCGCTGATGGCTCGACCCCTTCCGGTCGCCATCTCTACCTGCTTTTGGGTGGATATATCGTTAGGAGTTTCGGCGATGTTGTATCTCCTCGTTGTCGTCTCTCTCTAGCAGGCCTCGGCGGTGTTGGCGTGGCCTGGGGTCACTGTCTCAGGTTTTCTTCGCCGGTGATGGTCTGCTAGTTTCTGCATTACTCGTCCCTCCTTGGTCCTTTGGGCTCAAGCTTCGAGTCTTTTGTTGGGCCCAAGCTTTGGGTCCTTTGGGCCCAAATTTGGGTCCTTCAGGCCTAAGCTTCGGATCATTCGGACCTAAGGGTGAAGTATTGCCATTTTTAAAAATAATAGAAAAAACTAATTAGAAGTCGCTCGATACGACATTATTTAAACACCGAAAGGGTTTGATAAAAATCCCGAAAGAGTTGGACAAAAATCCCGAAAGGGTCTTGATAAACTCCCGAAAGGGCTTTCAGGTTTGCTTTCTACGAGGGTGGTTCTCGACGGTGTTTCTGGTTGTTTCTTGGTAGTCCTAGTATGAGTTGGGGCTTTGACATCCGGTGTCGGTGTAGGATTGTAGAATTGATGTAGAGTCCTCCTTAGGATTTCCATTCATTGATATAACATATATATAGGTTACAAAGGTATTGGGCCTTAATGGGATTTTAGCCCACTATACAATATTAAGACCTATGTAATCTATCAAACCCCCGCAGTCGAAACGGGAGGGGTCCTTACAGTGAGACTGGAACGAAAATCAATGAATAACTGTCGAGGTAAACCCTTGGTGAATATATCAGCGTACTGATAAGAGGACGGGACATGGAGAACGCGGACATGTCCAATGGCAACCTTGTCCCTGACGAAGTGGAGATCAAGCTCAATGTGCTTCGTGCGTTGATGCTGGACTGGGTTGCTAGCCAGGTAGACGGCGGAGACGTTGTCCGTATAGACCAGAGTGGCCTTCTGAAGGGGACAACGGAGCTTAAGTAGGAGGTTCCGGAGCCAAGAGCACTCGGACACAACGTTGGCAACACCCCTGTATTCGGCCTCAGCGCTGGAGCGAGATACGACGGACTGACACTTGGCTGACCATGACACAAGGGTGTCGTTGAGGAAGACGCAGTACCCAGACGTGGAGCGACGTGTGTCAGGACAACCACCCCAATCCGCATAAGTGTAAGCAACAAGATCGAGCTTAGAGGAAGGAGTGATCATGGTGCCGAGCTCAAGAGTGCCGCTGATGTACCGAATGATCCGCTTCAAAGCCTGAAAGTGAGGTTCCCTAGGTGCATGCATGAACAAGCAGACCTGCTGAACGGCGTAACTAATGTCAGGCCTGGTGAAAGTGAGATACAGCACCAGCGAGGCTCCTGTACAATGTCGGGTCATCAACCAAAGGACCAGAATGAGCACTGAGCTTGTTGGATGTATCGACAGGGGTGACGACTGGATTACAGTTGACCATCTTAGTCCGAGCAACAATCTCTGCAACATACTTACTCTGTGAGAGAAACAGACCCGACGCATGATGCTGAACCGCAACTCCCAAAAAGTAAGACAACTGACCCAGATCAGACATGGCGAATTCTGCACTCAACCGCGAAATAATAGACGTCCGAAGAGCATCAGAAGAGGCGGTGAGAATGATGTCGTCGACATATAGCAACAGGAATGCCAAGTCGGAGCCTCGGCGATAGATAAACAGAGATGAATCGAAACGGCTGCCAGTGAAACCCAAACGGAGCAGATGAGAGGCAAAACGCTGGAACCAAGCCCGCGGAGCCTGTTTCAGACCATATAGAGAGCGCTTGAGGAGACAGACATGCTTCGGACGGTCAGCATCAGCAAACCCCGGCAGGTGAAACATGTAGACCGTCTCATTCAGATGGCCATGGAGAAATGCGTTCTTGACATCTAACTGATGGATGGCCCAGTTGCGCGACAGAGCTAGACTCAAGACCACTCGGATAGTGGCAGGCTTGACCACAGGGCTGAACGTCTCATCACAATCAATACCTGCCTGCTGAGATCTACCGTTCACCACAAGACGGGCCTTATAGCGCTCCAAAGTCCCATCAGATCGGAACTTGTGACGAAAGAGCCACATAAAACGAATGACGTTCGCCTCAGGAGGGCGAGGAACAAGAACCCAAGTACCATTCTTCGTAAGGGCTCTGTATTCGTCGGGCATAACCGCCTGCCAATTCGGGTCTTGAAGGGCTGTTTTGTGTGAGGTGGGAATGGGGGAGAGGGAGGTCTGGGTGGAGGCAGAGGGTGATTGGGTGTCGGGACGGATGGGAGCAAGAGGGGCTAAGCATGGGGATGAGGCGGCGGGCGCAGCAGAGCTGCGGGTAAGGGGTGCAGAGGCGGTGTGGGATGCGGCGGGCGCAGCATACCCTGCGGCGGGCGTCGCAAGTGGGTGGTGCGAGACGGGGAGGGATGCGGCGGGCGCAACATATGTTGCGGCGGGCGCCGCCAGTAGGTGATGCGATGCTGGGGGCATGGGCAATTGATAGGCTGCGGGCGCAGCAGTGTGCGGCGATCGCGGCATTGGTGTTTGGCGGGGGGACTGCTTTGCTAGGCCATGAGGTTGGATGGTGGGGCGATGGGTCTAGCTGGGGTCTTGGCGGTGTGCATCGAGGCGACTCCGTATTTCAGAAATTGCCTTAGAGGTTCGTCTTCATCAACAACAGGGACTCCTGTTGTACTGCTGGCCAGCAGTGTCATTGCTTGGTGGCGCTTGATTTTTTCTTCGTTGTCTTCAACTTTTTTGGATTAGGCTCGTCTGTTCTTTTGGCGATGTTGTTTGCTGCATTTGTATTGCACCGTTTTATTTTATGATTTTATTTTTGATGGTTCGTCGTCTGTCGATTCTGTCGGCCTCTCGATTAGTCAGGTCTGTCTGGCGTTCGAATTATTTTATATAAAAAAATGATTGTAGCGGTTGTCCGATTTAGGTTTAGATGGCTCAAATTCACCCGATTACACGATTCCACTATGTTCTTCTAATTCTTATGCAGTGCCCTCCTCATAAGTTTATAGCCGTTGCTCGTTATTAATTAATGACCTTGTAACTCCTTTTTGCAATAGGCGCCAATGCGATTTACTTACTATATATATATATATATATATATATATATATATTTAAAACAACTCATTATAATAACGGTAGTTATAATAATTCAAAAACATTTTTTTAAAAAATAAAATCACCCTCATAAATTGGTGTAAGAATTACTTTGTGTACAATGCGGAGTATCAACCAATAAGAATCACCCATAACTCTTTATTGTTTTCAATAAATATTTATAAATAATGAAATATTAACTTTTAAAATATAAGAAAGTGTAAAATCTATATTCATATACCAATGAACACACCTTTTCCTAAATATGATGAAGTTTTTAGGAAATGAAACTAGTACAATCTCCCACCTCATATTTCTGGTTCGATCTTATAAAGTTTAAATTTATAAATTTATAAATATCATTTTAACATTATTTTTTAAAATCCTAAAAATTTAAAATAATATTAAAAAATTTTAAATCTTAAATATCAATTTTAAATTAAATGATCAAAATCATCTTAAATATTAATTTTAAATTAAATGATCAATATCTTCTTAATCTCACCCGTTTTTTAGATCATATGTTACACAATGTGTAACCTTTTTTTTTTTTTTTTTTTGCAATACTCAATTATTTAGGCTATAATTTTACAAGGTACTACTATATGTTATGGAACAAATATATTCTAAGATTTTTATAAAATCATATTACAAAAAATCAAATTTTCATTTACATAAAAAATTAAAACACGATTTTTTATCAAAATTTTGTCTAAACATATACTAATAATTGTTTAAAATATAAAGATATTTTTTATTTTTTTTAAAAAAATATTTAAAAAAATGTAAGATAATTATAGGTTACAACTTACACATGGTGTTCTTTTCATCCTCGTGTCCCATTTTAGCATTAAATTGATACCCAAAGCATTCAATGATATGTATCCCCACCCTCCCAACCTCACCCACAAAACCCAGCCTCCCACATATTCACAGCTTCACACTCCCCTCCTCTTCCTTTCTCAGACATTTGCTTCAGAAAATCTTTTTTGGGATAGCCTCATACCCTCCCTCTGAATCCTGTTTTTCACAGAGATTCACCTCTCAAAATGGATAACAATAACAGCTCTCAGTCCTCCGCCTCCGCCGCCGGAGGTGCCGGCGCTCAGTACCTCCGCCAGCTCAACAAGGCCTCCCACAAGATCTCCAAACCCTCTACCTCCACCACCTCCTCCTCCTCCTCCCTCCGCAAACCCTTCGACCCATCCCCTTCGCCTCCTCCGCCGGAATCCGCCGCGCCTCCGCCGTCGGATAACCCTAACCCTAACCCTAACCAGCCGCCGGTTTACAATATCAGCAAGGCCGAATTCCGCGATGTGGTTCAGAAGCTCACCGGCTCTCCGGCACACGAGAGGATCTCCACTCCGCCCCCGCCTCCGCCGCCGATGCATGCCACCCCGAAGCCCCCAAGCTCGCGCCTTCAGCGCATCCGCCCGCCGCCGCTTGCTCAGATCGCTAACCTCCCGCCGCCGCTCTTCCCCGGACTACACCCCAACATCGCCGCCGGATTTTCCGGAGGGAATGGCTTTCCGGCGGGGTTTCGACCGCCGCCGCCTCTCTCGCCGCTTCCGCCTCTTCCCTCATGCCACGCTGCGGCCGAGTCCCCGATCTCCTCCTACATGCGGTTCCTCCATACCTCTGTTTCCGCCGTTGACTCTTCCGATCCCAGGAGAAACCCCGCCGTTCCTCCGAATCCAACTGCTATGAACAATCCGGCGCAGAACCAACGGGTGATGCCTCAGAATCATCCTCCACCGCCGTCTTCGCCGCTGTCCTTTGGCTGCTTCCCGTCTCCGAAGTCGCCGTGCCCTCTTCTTTCATCCAACATACTGTTTTCTCCCACCGGAATGGGGCAATTAGGGTTTTCCCAGCTACCAATCTCCCCCAACGTGCCACCTGTGCCAAGCCCTAGGTGGAAAAATGTCTGATCTTTAATTTCTAAGGTAATTTAATTTGATAAATTTTCAATTCAATCCATTTCCAATTTGTTACAATTCAAGATTGATAGTGATACGCCCAATTTCTAAGCAAATTTATGGTTTTACAGGGAAACAAAGCAGGGCTCTTTTTTTTTTTTTCTGCTGAAGGCTGAGGTTAAGTTTCATACAAAAGTAATAGCTTGTTTGATGAGGAGCTCATTTTGATCAAGGCAATGGAGCCAGATGAATCCGCCAATCGGGTTTTTAAATGTGCATATCTGCACAATTTGTGTACATCTTTTGCTGGGTTAGTTGTTATAGGCATCAAATGGTGAAATGGATCTAACTTATATAGTAGAAAAAAAGTGAATTTACAAGAGTTTCTATGAATGTGTAAATGCCAATCTAAAGCAGTATTAATAGCATCAGGGTAAGTAAGAGCAGAAAGTTATATACTAGTAGTTTATATTTTTTTTGGTTGGATTCTTGTAGTATTGCATATTTTAGGTTACAGACAGTCAGATTGTTTAAGTTGAATCAAACTTGGATTTAGTCTTTCTTGCCTTATTTGGATTCTTATTTGTTGTTGTTCAAGTTTTGTATTCATTTTTGCTGATAAATGTTCAGTTCAAAACTTTTGCAAATGCTAGAATTAGCCCCTCTTCTGTTTTCATTTTTCCGGGCAATGTACGGTAGTTGAAGCTTGACGAATGTATGATTTGCATCATTGGCCTACAGAGTTTGATATCTTCATAGCATCTGTACTGTGAACTGTTGATTCTGATATGGAAATTGAGCAATTTGCTGATTCAGGCAAATATATCAATGAAATGTAGATGACCTGAAATTTGGGCAATTTGCTGATTTGGGCAAATGTATCAATGATTAGGGTGTCTTCATATGTTTGATCACTTGCTGATTTGATCACTTGCATTTTCTGTGATGACCTGAAATCATATGGTGTCATAATTGGTAGACTTGAACTGTGTTTATGATCACAAGTGCTGTAACTGATTTCGGTTTAGTCTCCATTTGAAACTAGCGATCAAATCTGGACTGAGTTTATAAGATTTGAACTTTTAACTAGTGGCTTTGGACTTGGTCAATCTGTAATTTTTCCTTTGATGACATATGATATGGTATTTTATTGGGGCATGACTGTTTCTTGAGTTGATCATGCATTTTTGTGATGTTAAAATGTTGGATTTTCAAAGAATGAATGATTGATCAAATAATCCCACCAATTCAGATACTAGTATATTGGATGATGAGGATGATGAATGTGGTATGATAGCAACAAGGGGGCTTTTGGGCTACTTGTTTGTTTGATTGTGTCATTGTGTGGTCTTAAGCAATAATTGCATTTGTTTGATTTTTCCAGTCAAAGAAATCACTTCTTTTTAAGTTGGAAAAAGGGTTCAAAAGTTAAAGCCTTAAAGTGCATGTCTCCATTATATTGTTTTGATGGGAAATTGAGATTAACATCATCATCTAAGGCTCATTTCACAAGCTTTTTTCACTTTATATTTTCCATGGAGATTTTCTAGTTCCTCTATTTACCCATCTAATTATTTTTATTTGTGAAAGCTGATTTTCCCACTAGCTTTATTTAGTATTCTCATCAATGAAAGCATGTACATTCTATTTGTACCATTATGTTCTTTCCCACTTGTCTACTTATTTTTATTCTTTATACTCCCTCCGTTCCACAATACATGGTCTTTTAGTTTTGGGCACGCTTTTTAATGAGCGCAAAACTCTATAAAATATTATTTTTTTAGTTAATTTTTTTATATAATTTGATACTTATTGGTAATAAATATCAAATTATATAAAAAAATTAATTAAAAAAATAATATTTTATAGTGTTTTTCGCTCATTAAAAAGCGTGTCTAAAACTAAAAGGACATGTATTGTGGAACGGAGGGAGTATCATATTCAAGGTATAGGATAAGTAAGCCATACTTTGAAAATTTTCTTATATTTACACGCTTGAATCCTAGGAAAATATTATTAAACATGAATAAGATTATTTAAATTTGAAAGAAATATGCCCCATATATCTTTCAAATAACTGATCAAAAGAGAATCCATATATTGGAATGTAGAATCATATTGTAACTGTAATGATGCAATTTAAAATAATGCTTCATATTAAGTTAATAAGGAGTATATGTTATATATTGGGCGATTTGGGTCATATATAATGTTAAATCACAATAAATTACTCATCAAGTCGCAGGATTATACAAATTTCTAACTGAAAATGAAAATATTTTAAATTTCTTATATCATTGTAAGAATTGTATCTCGGATCAAGATGGTATAAAAGATCCTACTATTTTTATTTCTAGATTATTTTTTAATCATAAAACCTACCTTCAATAAGATTTTATATGTGATTAGGATTTAATGGTTAGTGATTTTGCAAGAGCATCTATAACATGTGAGTCTATTAACAAGATGAGAAAAGTCTATTGACAAGATAGCTTCAATCAAATTGCACAAAGATCCTTTTTCACAAACACAACTCTCAATTCTCTTCAATCTCTCTCTAATGCGACCCTTAAATTTTGAACTCCATGCCTAACAAGCTCCATAATTCAACCATTAAGCCCTCAAAATTCACAACGCATAGACAACAAATACAAGTGCGATTTCGAGTCTTATTGATCAGTGAAAAAAACCACTAATTAAATTGCTGATGAATGAATTTCAAATAGAAATTGCAAAGACAAATCCATTTCCTATGATATCCCTTCACCTTTTTGCCTAATTACGTACAATTTTGTTTCTTTGAAGCTCTTTTTGATGCTTTCACCTTATCCATGGTACTGAGTCCCAATTCATTCCTACCAATTTGGGAGGATGATGAAGGTTGCCGACGAGGATGATGAAAGTTGCCGGCATGTGGAGGGATTGGAGGCGAGGATGATGAAGGTTGCCGACGTGTGGAGGGATTGAGTTTAGGGTTTAGGTCCGGGCCGACCAATACGGAAATATTTTCTAAAAATTACAAGAACTCAATTGTAGTTTTGTGCAAATTATCTTGTCGATAGACAAAACTCGTGTTGTCAATATACTTTATACATTATAATTCATACACCACTAAGACATTGAATTTGTAATTTTTTTTAGTAAATATGCACTTAATATGTATAAATGCGGATGCTCAATCTCTAAAAAAAAAGTTTATATTGATCATTTACAATATTTTTTTCAATAAATTTTTATCATGGGTTGTGATTTATTAACAAACTATATTTAGTGGATGATTTATAATTTCTAATTTAGCGGGTGGTTAAGTAAAAAATTTGATATTTAATGTCCTTGGTTAATTTTTTTCAAAAAAAATTGAAAATGTACCACAACTTTTTTTTTTTTTTTTAAAATAGTAGGCAATAAGTGGGATGTCTCTACAGGCAAAGATCATCCTTGATAGTCCAAGAGGATGATATTACATAGTTCCCTATTGAAGGGAAGATTCCTCATATTACAAGTACTTATAACTTTGGCAATATAATCGGCACTTGCGTTGTATTCTCCGTAGCAGTGACTGAATTTGATGTTACTGAAGCTGGTTTTCATACTTCGTATATCTCCATTGTTCTGAGGATTTCCTAATGGATATTGTTAAGATCTTATGTTGCTTTGACAACGCTCAACGATGATGTTCATTAGACCTTTGCTATGAGCTATCTTAATTGACACATGTATAGAAGACTGTAGCTTCTGTTTGTAAGACCGTCATATTTTGAACAGTGCTTTGAAAAATATCAGTAACATGATATGACCATGACAATCACAAATAATACCTCAACCTTATATATACACAGAGAGAGAGAGTGTTAAATAACAAACTTTACTTGAATTCATTCCCCACATATCCTCAGGACCTCAACTACCCATCCAAGATAGTTCTTGTGGTTGTTGGAGTAATGGTTGTTTGAGTACCTGTACGTTCGTTCAAAAGTAAATTAATCTTAACGAAATATATTTAATTTGGTCAAAATTACCATTTAATACGTGGGTTATATTCCAGGCCGGATTATCCAAGGTTTTTGCAATTTTTGCCAGATTTTGAACTTTTGTAAGTATAGTGTATGTAATGGATACACTAAATTTTTTCTTAGGGCGTACTGTTTATATAATTTAGGGTGTAGTGGGTGATTATTGAGATTTTTTAGGGTTTATGCTTTATAATACTATAGAATATAATAGGCTATTAGAGAAAATTTTGATAATTTTGATAATTAAAAAGTTTGGATAAATTTTTTTAAAAATTACACATGGAAAAAAAAACATCATTATTCAAGTGTATGTACGTGTATCTATATCTATATATGAACTCTTAATTTAGAAGAGTTTAGAATGATGTGTTAATCTTAGAGACATTCTAGGAGTCTTGACCAATCATATTTTTTGCCTTTTTTTTATTTTCTTTAATTCTCATTTTTTCTTCCATTTCTTTTAAGTCTCTTTTTTCTTTAATTTTACTAACTATTGGGCTTAATTCAAAATATTGAATTCAATCTAATATAACTATTGGGCTTAACTTAAATTTATTTACTAACTATTGAGCTTAATTGAAAACATTGAATATAACTATTGATCATGACACGTCACATTTAAATAATGTTATAATGATACTGATATTATTATTACTGAGTAATTTAAAATATATATATTTATGTATTATATTTTACATAAGATTTTTAAAAAATAATTTTATGAGATAATTATAAGATACATTTTTTATAAAGTTTTTTTATGATTTTTATCTTAACATTTATTAATATTTTATAATATTTTTATAAATAAAATTTTATTTTTCAAAAAAAACGCCCATGGCGCGGGGATCGTACTGGTTGTGTATTATCCTATAACCTATTGCCCGCCCAGGGATTGGCAAATGATAGTTTTTTTGGGAGGTGATTTTTTTTTTGAGGTGGGGACTTTTTTTTTTTGATTAGGTAAGAATTCGAGTTCAGATAAATCTGAAACTCGATGGCCGACCAAGCCGACAGACAGAAGAACCGTCTATAAACAATACCTACAACAATAAAAACAGGTGGAAACACAGGCAAGCACACTCTACAACAAAAAAACGTAATGACAAGCAAATCTAAACCAAACGGGAAGTGGACGAAGACAACGGACGGAGCCAAGCCCCACTCGGAAGCAGAACCGTAGGTCAGCGATGCATCAGGACCCGATCATCATGTGGGCAGTGAGGACGAAATTCCAGGGTAGCAGCGAACCCATATAGTGGAGACGTCACTGAATACACTACCACGACCCCAACCTATCCCGACTCCGACGGCCAGGACCAAATCCACGGAGAAGATCACCAAATCACGCCATCGCAGAGCCGCACACCGCCTGAATAAAGAGCACCCTGAAACCCTTTCGAGATTTGAGCAACCCTAACGGGATTTCGTACACGCCCAAGAGAGCGGGGTTTCAATATATATAAATATAAAAAGAATATATCTATATAAAAATATATTTATATATATAAATTTTCCTTTTTTCTTATTCTTTTTTTTTTGTGTGTGGGAATGTGGCGTGCAAGGCTGAAACTCCTTGCACGCCAAGGACTTGCATCAGAAACAAGCGACGCCGAAAACGGCCACACACACCACGTAGCCCGAACAAGCCGAGAACCGGTGGGGACGAGGAAGACAAAGCCAAGCGGGGCGGAAGTGGCGCCCGTTGTGGCGGGGGAGGGGATGAATTAGAACTGCCGGTGACAAGCTCCACCGACAGCCACCGGAGAGGAAGGACAAGCCCGGTCGCCGGAGGAGAGGCCAACGACAGCAGTCAGAGATCCAATCTTAGCGGAGAAGCCCGAAGGCACCACCAGCCCGAGAAATGTACCAAGGGTGGCCCGGAGGAGAAAGAGGGGAGGAAGACAACCCGACAACCTCACATAACCACCGGAGAGCCCATAGATCTCCGAGAAGGGTGCCGAAGTTGACAAGCCGAACGTGGAAACCAACCAGGGAGAAAAGCCCCAAATCAATTTGTCTATTGGGGGCAAAAACTCCCCACATCCATAATTGCCAAAGGAAAGCCATGGCAACCGGAATCAACAATCAGTGAGGAGATCTTCGCCGAACCAGACGGAGGAAGAAGGAGGCGAAGCGGGTGGGCCGGCCAACATGCCTTGGTTCTCAGTCTTCGACAAGAGGGAGAAGGAAGAAGACTAGTTTTCGATCTATAAAGATAGATTTTCGACCTCCGAAGAGGGGTTTTCGATCTCTGAAGGAGAGTTCTAATCAAACAACAAGGCCAGGCGAGGGGCGCATGATGGCCGATATGTTGCCGACTCTCTCACGAAGAGAGCGTTTTTATAAATAAAGACTCTATCCCCCGTTACATTATGGTGACTTTTTTAGATTATGGAGATGTAGAATGTGGGGAGATTTTTTTTTTAAAAATTAATCTTGTAAAAAAGTTTAATGATGTTTTGTAGTTATAAGATTTGGATGATGTTTTTGTAGTAAAAAGACAAAAATACCTCGGTGGCTTGTGCTTGCCAAAAAAAAAAATCTGCAGCCAAAACCCTTAAAGCTTGCCTCCTAAGATTTTTTTTTCCATGGAAAATAACCTCATGTAGCTCCGTCGTAACAACTTTAGTTTTTTTTTTAAAACCCCCAAAACCCATAAAGCTACCACCAAAACTCCTACAAAACACACGCTAAATATCCCCTCCTATTCTTCAACCCCTTCCCGTCACAAATCCTAAATAAATTTCGACAAAAAAAAAAAAAAAAATCCTAAATAAATAAATAAAACTAATTAAAAAATAAAGATTTTTAGGAGAGATGAATAGATGATAGATATTACTCTATCCGTTCGGCAAAACTTGTCATTTTAGGGTGTTATTTTTGTTCAAAAAAACATGTCATTGTAGGTATTTTGCCATTTACTTTACAAAAATGCCCTTGATATGATTGATGATTTGTTAGTTGTAGTTTTCAATAAAGTAAAAAAGAATGGTAATAATTGAGGGTAAATTAGTACATTTGTTAATTGCCTTAAAACTTGTGAAAGAAGATAAAATGACAAGTTTTCCCAAACGGAGGGAGTATAAGATAGTTAGATAAAAGATCCACATATATCTTATTTATTAGATAAAAAATTTTGTTAGTTCGATAGAATTTCCATTGTATTTTCTACTATAAATTCTTAACCAAGTCAATGAAAAGAATCAAGCTTTTACCCTTTAAATCCTTCTTCATGGTATCAGGCTTTTCCGATCTTCTAACCTAAACCTAAACCCTACCGCTGCCGCTGGCCCTACCCCTACCGTCACCCTTACCACCGGCGTTTATGGCCAATCCACCAGCAGCTCTCACGCCTGCCTCTCCCTACTACTACCTTCACCCTTCCGATCACCCGAGTCTCTCTATTTGCCCGGTGATTCTCAAAGGGGAGAATTATAAAGAATGGATTGTTGCTATGAAAAACGCCTTCTCTGCGAAACGCAAAGACGGTTTCATTGACGATACCATTGTCCAGCCGCCTGCTACTTCCTCCGATCACCATACTGGAGGCCTGTCAATGCGATGCTCATCGGGTGGATTGCTCAATCCATTGAGCCTTCTCTTCGCTCTACAGTTACTTACTTCTCCACCATCAAGGAGCTCTGGGATGATCTATCTCAACGATTCTCCATCGGCAGTGGCCCTCGAATTCTGCAATTGAGATATGAAATCGCTCGCTGCCGGCAGGAGGGTTAGTCGCTGTCAGCCTATTTCGGCCGTCATACCAAGTTATGGAAGGAACTCCACTCTCACTTAGCTCCTCTTGCTTGTACCTACGGCAACCACGTCAAAGAACGGGATGAGGAGCGGACTCATCAATTCTTGATGGGTCTCGATGATCTCGGCCACGACACTCTTTGCTCCACCGTTGTTGCCCAGGACACTCTGCCAGGTCTCAACAAATCTCATTCCCTCGCTGTTCAGGAGGAGCGTATACTGTCGATGCGTACTACACAGACGCCGATCACGAACATGCTGGTGTTTGTTGCTCAGCGTCGCTCACCTCACCCTCCGTCAGGTACTATCGACAAGAAGTCTTTTTTTTTTGTGTTTACTGTAATAAAACTGGCCATGATAGCGCTTCTTGTTTCAACATTGTTGGCTATTCAGATTGGTGGAACAACGGACGAGGTATTTCTGATCCCGTTACTGGCGCTCCTCTGCCTCGCAGCACGCCGCCTACGCCTTGTGATTCAAGTGCTGGAAAGGGGCGAGGCAAGGTCACCACTGCTGCCATCAATTCGGTTCTCACGACCTCATCATCCTATGTCGGTTCTCAATCTCTCACTGCAGATGATCGTGAGGGTTTCACAATCACCAATGAGCAGTGGGATCATATGCTAGATATGTTCAAAATTTTCAACACCAAATCTCGTAACGATACTCTCGCAGGTATTGTCTCTACTTCTTGGATTCTTGATACCGGTGCCTCCATTCACATTACTGGTGATCATCAGTTGCTTCAGAATGTTCATATCGTCGATGATTAACACATCAAGTACCCTGATGGCTCAATTGTCTTAGCAAATCAGGCTGTTTTGATCACTCTTTGTGGCCCCTTTGAGATTACTGCTTTATTCGTTCCAGGCCTTACTTGTCATCTGATCTCTTTCGGTTGTTTGACTGCGGATTTGCGATGCACTGTTACCTTGCCAGACAAGTTGTGTGTGATACATGAATGCACTCCGAGGTTGCTGATTGGAGCGGGTGAGGTTCGAAATAGGATCTACTGGTTGTGCTGGGTTCCGCCGGCCATCCCCCTTGCTGCTCAACATTCGGCCTCCATCTCTACTTGCATCGAGTGTCCTTCCTTATGGCATTAACGTCTCAGGCATCCTTCTTATTCATTACTTTCATCTTTTTCAAACACTACTAATCAGTCTGATACGGGGTTAGCCGTAGGATGGCCCGATCTTCGACAATCAAGACTCAAAGACAGGAACAGAAGCAAACTACTCGAGAACAAGACAAAACGCAGCAAGACTCGAACAAAGAAACAATAAAGACTCGACCGATAAGGACTGATTTGAACTAAAATAGAACGAGGCAAAGACCCCAGGCCTCCTAAGAGGGTAGGAACCAAATACCAACGACTATAAAGCCCGCCGCCTCTACAACCTTACACAACCAAGCGGACAACTTGGAGGCACAAGGAGGGGACTTGTGATTACCTGGATCACCACGCTCTCGCGAGGTTGACGAACTCAAAGCAAACCAAGTTAGATCAAGAACCAATTTGCAATCGATGAGCCTTGCTACGAATCGATTGACTTTCCTCACAGTTGTGTTTCACACAAGAGCTGTAAATTTCAATAATGGAAGACGTCTGAGTACAATGGAGGAATCATCCGTTCTAATATAGAAAACCCTAGGGCTGATTTTAATGAAAATAATAAATATAATAGAAATTAACTTAAATCCCTAAAATACTAAAAATAACTTAAGTAAATAAGGCCTCTAAAAATAGCAATAAAAGAAAGTTCCAAGACTTAATAATTTCCGTCTAAAAACAGTGACAGCCCAAAGAATGTGATTTTCGGTCAATCTTTAGGTCGAATCTGGAAAAACCTTCAACAGAAAAGTTGTAGATCTGTTCGTCTTCGTTCCGACAAGGTATGGCACGCCTCAATCCGATTAATATTGACTCCGTAAGACTCAATTTACTAAGACGTCGAAAAGCTGTCAAATGCTGAACGAATCTAATAAACGTCAAGCTTCCACCTTTGCACCTACTACCATGGTGGAGCCTTCTTCTTCCTCTTGAGGATGACATCATTCTCGTGAGCTCGAATCATGGTTCATCCCCAAGTATAGGTGTGTCTGAAGGTGTCTTGGATGGTCCCGCATCATTCCCCCTTTCTTGAAAAGGATTCGTCCGCGAATCCAAGGTCGCATAAGATCCCGCAAATGCACCCACACGAGCTCCTGGATCGAATACCTCATGTCCATGAAAACTTCTCTCAAGGCCCTTGGTGGTCACTACAACACCAAGAAAAGAAGCATTATTAGTGCACAAGTCATATTTCCTATCAACTTCATTATATACTAACTTAATATGCACTTTTAGCTTGTTCAGTGATCTCTAAGTTTTCATCCAAAGCTAGCAAGTTGTCTTCCTTTTTCAAGGTTGGATGTTCAATCATGTTAAGGCTAGCAATAGTAGAACAATGTTCACAATCAATGATCATATTACAAGTCTCGCCTTTTTCTAAGCATTTAGTATGACACAAATCTTCACGTTGATTATCATCACAAGGCATAGGTTGAACACCTAAAACTTTACTAACAATCAAAGAATCTTCATGCTCATAGTCAACGCTATCTTCATGATCATAGGCAAGTAAATTAACATCTTGATCATAAGTAACATGATCTCTAATTTCATCAACAAGCTGAACATCTATCCTAGGAGAAACATTAAGTTGATTAGAAATAGGATGAGGTTCTTCCCTTTCATGTGGTGGCACGTCAACCTTAGGTGGTACTCCTCGTCCGGTCACCGTGTTAGAGCCAACACAAGAACTAAGCACGGGGTAAGAACAATCAGTATGTTGTACCTGTAAGCCGTACCGACGCTCTTGTACCTTTAATCTTTCATTTATCTTAGCCAGGGTCTCTATAAGAGTGTTCATTTGGGTGTGAAAAGTGTTCATTGTATTGTTGAACACTACAACGGATAGAGTGGGTTCAGAATTGTTGTCGTCGTTGCCATTGTTGGCATTGTTCGGGTTGTTAACCTGCTGAGACATCGCAAATAAAACAAACACAGAACTATGTCAAGATTAGCAAAATAAACAACCTCGCAAGTGTTTCGCTCACACTCTTCACTCGAATTGGTATGACAAGCTTGTTGGGGCAATCCGCTTTGGGCAAATCAACACTCAAGCAAAGACTTAGCAACAAAAGGGAAGAGATCAATAGAATGAGCAAGAAACAAGACACGAAATTTTCCAACAGTGGCAAAGTATCGAGTCGGTACTTGGAAGTATCGACTCGGTATGTGGGACTGTCGACTCGGTAAGTGACTGGACAGAAATCCAACAGGGCCAAAGTATCGACTCGGTAGTCGAAGGTATCGAGTCGTTATGTGCAGGTTTCGACTCGGTATGTGGTGAAACTCGAGTTAGGCTCAAGGGCACTCGACACTTGCAAAGATCACTCGACACATCTATGTAGACAACTCTACACACAAGAAAAAAAAAAGGAAAAGAAAAGAAAACTTGGACTTTTACCTCTTGTTGATTCAAACCCGACGTTGTAATTGCAAGGTAGGGCTAAATTTTTTTTTATGGTTTGGGAGGTATGTGTTTGAGAATTTCGACTAGGGATATGGAATTTTCACCAAAATTAGTCCTTGAAGTTCTTGCACTAAATTCCAGGGGTGGGCGCGGGACGGGACGGGACGGGATGAGGGTCGTCCCGCGTCCCGTCCCGCGTAATTTTTGCGGGACGGGACCGGGACGGGATTCGCTAGTTTTTTTTCAATCCCGCGCGGGCCTTATCCCTCACGGGACGGGACGGGACCGGGACGGGACGGGCCCTGTCCCTCAAATAAAAAACATTATAAAAAAATCTAAAACTGTTATATATTTTGCGTTTTTTTAAGGCGTAACACGTATAGATTTATAATATTTTTCATATATTTTTCATATTTTACCATTTCCTTATATATACACATATATTATACATATAATTACACATTTACACATATATATAAAAAAAATTACGATAGATATATATATGTAACAGTGTGCATATGTATAGACATGTACACAATACACACTTTGTTCAATTCATGTATACAGACAGTGTGCATATAGACACACTGTCCATATATTGAACATATACTCCGTACATTACAGTGGCATATGTATATAATATAACTGTGTATATATATTTATTTATATATTGTATACTTTATATAAATAAAGAAATAAATATAATATAATATGCGGGACGGGACGGGATTTGCGGGATAAGGAATCCTCGTCCCGCGTCCCGTCCCGCATAATTTTTGCGGGACGGGACCGGGACGGGATTCACATATTTTTTTTCAAATCCCACCGGAATCGGGACGGGCCCAGGACGGGACCGGGATTTGCGGGATTTGTGCCCACCCCTACTAAATTCGACAATCCTTCTATTTTTTTTTTGAAAGCTTACTTTTGCCCCTAGTGAATTTTATCCTCCTAGGACTAAGCTTTTGAATGTAATATTTTTTTTTACTAATGCAAGAAACTAACAATGAAATAAAGTGATGCCGTTCAAATATCGATAACTTTTGGTGACATTGAGGACAACATGAAGGTTTCATTCGATTGTCCTATCACTCGTTCAAGGGCTAAGAAGATTCAAACTGCAACTAAAGCCTTTCTTGTCCGTCACCATGGAACTTTAGAGCAAGAGTTCATGCCACCCTGGATCACTTGGCTCAAGGTTACACCACCAGCACCGGAAGTGAGCTTGCGTCCACATTCAGAGCTCATGAAGACTCGTCTACACCCGCCTTGATCTAGTCACACAGGGCATGGCCGAATGGGCCTTGGCCGAGTGGGCTTTGTGGGCCGAGTTCATATTACTAGTTAATTTGTTATTTTATGCAATTAGATAAATAAGGTGGAAGTTAATTATATCTCTTCTAGATATAATACTTGGCCACCAAGTTATTAAATATCTATCTCAGTAGGATTTATTTATCTTAAAGTTATTTTATTTATCTTAGATAGAATTAATCTATCCGTTTACCCCTTTCCTTTGCAAGGAAGGATTGACTAGATCTCTCATAAGCTTTACTATAAATTCATGTTTATGCACTTTGATTTAATTAGATTGAATAGAATTGAGAAACCCCTTTATAGGATTAAAGGGTTCTCGATTATCAATCCAATAGCTATCCGGTTCTTATGTTATTGTTACATACGGCATTCACCCAACACAATCATCACCATCACCTTCGTCACTCTTCACCACCGAAACCAAACACCACCTAAACCCCTAACCAGTCGACGTTCAAGGAAGGAGAGGAACCGGTGCCTTGGCCCTCGGCACCCGGCTCCATAGGCTTCGGCGCCTAGCGCCAGGGTCGCTTCGGCTCTCGCTCTCGCCCTCGTCCCAGCAGCAACGCTCGCAGGATACCTCGGCGCCTTCGCCGCAAGCACGCGTAACCGTCGGCCTCGCTCGCAGCGCTCGCCAGTCTTTGCTCGCGGACCATCGGCTTTGCTCCCAGCGAGTACGCCCGGCTCCTCGCGTCTGGCCTCCGCTCCCAGCAAGCAAGGTCCCTGTGACGCCGGCTTCTGCGCACCTAGCCCCTGCCTCGCGCGCAATCTGTTTCCTCACTTTCTCTTCTTCGCTTTCTTTCTTTAATAGCTTAAAGCTTGAAGTTTAATTAGTCATACAGTAGTTTAGATTTAGTTAGTTAATTTCCTCTACTGTTCGTTATTAATTTTCTTAAGTTAAAGAATTGTGGCCTTAGCTAGTTATTCATTCGTTTAGTTGATTTGTTAATCAGGAGATATTGGAAGAAAATTGCAAGATCGGGCAAATATACGGCGTGGTTCTTGATCTTGAGCCCACATGCGAAGGATCGGGTATCCCAAACGTATCAAGTGGTATCGGATTTCAGGTTAATGCAAGTTCTTTACTCTCTTTATTTCTTTATTGAGTGATTTATTTTTCGTGCCTATTTTTCACCATAGTCGCTGCATAAAAGTTAAATCTTTATTATTCACCCATAAAAAATTGGCACTTTATTTTTGTTATATTTTTTTTTGGATCTTTAATTTCGAAGATATTGAGTTCTTGACTGCAAGTTGTGATCTTTTATTCCTAGTTGCTACATATCATACCTATGACTGTGATTCTTGGATTAAAAGCATTATATAAACTTGCACCACTAAAGAACCCTAATTTCTCCAGTTTCTAGCATATTTGCCCTATTTCCTTTATTTTTGCTTACTTTTAGATCATCGTAGCCTTGTTATTTATTTTTCTTTTTCTTTTGCTCTTTATTTCGGGTACATTACACCCAATACAGTAGCTATTTCATAGCGAAAAAAAAAAAAACCAGAAAAACCGAGAGCATAAATTCAAAAAAAAAAAAAAAACAAAGAGCATTCCTTCATTACATTGTTGAGTTAGTAACTCTTCCTTGTTAGTTCTTTGATTGCTACATGTTAGATGATCTAAACGGTTTTAAGCATTACAAAAGAACCCTGCTTGTGTGATTTTGTGCTGTGCCGACACTGGAGCCTTGGTCACACCCCTCTTTCTCTGAACCGTGTTGCAACCGTCAGATAATAGTTGACGGAGTGTGTGCAGTTGATTGCCCTTGTGATTGCTAATTTCGACTATTACACATTCATATTATTCAAGCATCACATTGTAGCTCTTATTCTTCCACATTAAGCCGCTTGTTTATACTTGCTATCCTTGATATCCGACTTGTGGTTGATTTAAATTGCAATTTTGATTACTACTTGCTGTCTTCAATATTGCAAAATTCTGTGTCCAGGGGAATTGCTTGAATATTGTGCCTTGTTTTCTCGCTCTTTGATTTCTAAAAACGTGAATCACTCTTAGGAATCACTAGAGCTTGCATTACTTGGTTTCTGGTCTTTGCTTCGGTTACTTGTTGCTCTTCTGATATTGTAGGAGCATGGCAGCCGAAGGAACTACCCCTACCCCCTATCCCTATTTCTGATGAGGCCTTGGACCGTATTATTAAGGCCGCCACTAAAGCTGCTAGGGATGAACATAGGAAAGAACTCGAAGCTGCTAAGGAAGAGCATAGGAAAGAGCTCGAAGCTGCTGAGGAGCGTTGGAACAAGCGCTTCCATGATCAACTAGCCCAACAGGCTAACCTGGTTACTACTCGGTCTATAAACGGTGTTTTGCGACACCTGGATGAAAGGAAACAACAGGAGGCTTCTGGTTCTACACCCCAAGGTGGTATGCCGCCCCCTGCCGGCCCTACACCTCCAGTCCACCCCACTCCACCTTCAGGTAACGTGCCCCCTGCAGGTAATACTTCTTATGCTGTTAAACCTCCCCTTCTGGTCAATTATATATACCGCTTAAGTCTGCTACTCCTAATCCTTTCACTGGAGAAAATGACAATGACCATCTAGACGACTTCAATGGCAACCAAGATCGTCGTGAGTATACACCGCCACAGCATCAACAACAAGGGAGGTTCTATTAGCGTCAACAGCAACCGCCGCATGACCGTGCTAACTGGGATGACAGCCGCATCAATAATGATCTATATGAGCATCCACATTTGGAGGATGCTTACCATGAGGTAAATCCTAACGTTGATGATTTATCCCCTGCTAATTTTGGTCATCCTAGATTTGATAATGCTCAAGCTATACAGAGACGAGATGTTAAACATAAATTAGAAACCTTTGATGGTAACACTGATCCTGAAGCTTATCTTGTTTGGGAAAATCATACTGACTATATGCTTGAACATTTACGCTATGAGGAAACGGAGAAGTTGGAAGTTGTTATATTGCATTTAGTAGGTAAAGCTCGCACCTGGTGGTTCCGCACTCGTGAGATGCGCCGTCGTCAGGACAAGCAACCTGTTGAAACCTGGCCACAACTTCGCTATCTCCTAAAGAAGAGACATGTGCCTGAGGAATACACAGAGTCCATGAGAATGCAACTGGTGACCTGCCGACAAGGAACTCGCTCTCCCAATGACTACAGGGATGAGCTGGAACGACTCTCCCATCAGGCTAATGTTTATCTTACTGAACGTGCTTTGTGTACTCAATTTGTTGCTGGTCTTAATATTTCTATTAAAAATCCTTTATCTATCCATTCCATTAGAGATATTAACACTTTGACTCATAAAGCACAACTTCTGTATGAGCAACAGCAGCAGCTTCGGCAACAGAGGAATCGATTTGACCAGACCTCTCAAAGTCGCAGGTTTGTTCCCTTTAACCCTTCTAGTCAATCTAAACCTTCTACTTCTAACCCTTCTATGCAGTAAAAGGGAGTTTCCAACTCACCTCAACAGGGTTATCAGGTTGAAACTAGAAGAGTTGCTGCACCCTCTACATATCGTAACAAAGATATCCGCTGCTTCACTTGTGGTGGTTCTGGGCATGTCTCCCGCAATTGCCCTCAGAAAAGGAAGGTTCTTCTCAATGATTTGGGAGACCATTACTACGAGGAGGAGACCGCTGAGGACCTTGTAATTTCGAGTGAAGTGGAGGAGGACCAGTCGTCTGAACCTATTGAGGAGATCGATACTTCACAGTACGACAACTTGCTTTGCATTATCAATCGATGGGTCCTACACATTTAGGAATCTCCCATGGCTGATCAAAGGGAGAACATATTCCACACAAGGTGCTTAGTTCGCGAGGCTACCTTAAGCCTTATCATCGACGGTGGGAGTTGCAACAATCTCATCAGTGAAAAGGTAGTGAATTTCCTACATTTACCTACTACTCCTAGAGCTACTCACTATGGTTTAAATGGCATTACTGATGATGGTTCTGATATATTGGTCACCAAACAATGTTTAGTTTCCCTTTCTATTGGAACATATCATGATAAAATATTATGTGATGTTGCTCGCATGGATTGTAGTCATATATTATTAGGCCGTCCTTGGTTATATGATCGTTCTGTTCTTCATGATGGTCGTGCAAATACATATTCTTTCACCTATGACGGGAGGAGAGTTACTCTCCTACCCCTTTTGCCACACACTATTCTGAAGAACCAGGTTCGCAAGAAGCAACAAAAGGACGCCGAAAGAGAAGCTGAGAGGATGGCAAAACTCAAAGAGAGCTCGGCCCAGCAGGTCGCCCCCGCGGCCCCGACAGCCGCGCCCGCGACCCCTCCAGCCGCCCCTGCAGCCCCCTTGGCGCCGCCTCCTCCCCACTCGACGTCGACTCAGCCCTCTTTTGTTTCACTTAAGGGATCTGTGGAATGTCGATCTTTGGTCTCTCACCCTCAGCAAGGGACCGTCACCTGGAATGCTCATCGACCTCATATTCTCCTGGTCATGAAACAGGTATTACTTAATGTTGAATTGAGTCATATTCCTGCACCTATTGCTGCTCTTCTGCAGTATTATTTGGATGTGCTTCCAGCTGAACTTCCCCAAGGCTTGCCTCCTATTAGAGGTATTGAGCACCGGATTGACTTTATGCCTGGAGCAGCCTTGCCTAATCGCGCCGCTTATAGAGCTAGTCCTGAGGAGACAAAGGAGCTGCAACGCCAAGTCATAGAATTGATGGACAAGGGCTTTGTTCGAGAAAGCCTGTCTCCCTGTGCCGTGCCTGTCATTTTGGTTCCTAAGAAGGATGGCTCCTGGCGCATGTGTGTTGATTGCCGCGCAATCAACCAAATAACGGTTAAGTATCGCCACCCTATTCCTCGTTTAGATGATATGCTTGATGAACTTCATGGTGCTTCTATTTTTTCTAAAATTGACCTTAGAAGTGGATATCATCAAATTAGGATGAAACAGGGTGATGAATGGAAAACGACTTTTAAAACTAAGTATGGCTTATATGAATGGTTAGTAATGCCTTTTGGTTTGACAAATGCACCTTCTACCTTTATGAGGCTTATGAACCATGTGCTTAGAAGACACTTAGGAAAATTTGTCGTTGTCTATTTTGACGATATCTTAATCTATAGTAAGAATATGCATGATCATTTAAGTCACTTAAAATTGGTCTTTGATTGTCTTAGGAAAGAAAAATTATATGCCAATTTAAAGAAGTGTTCTTTTGCATCCGAGTCTACCATTTTTCTTGGTTTTGTAGTGACTGCATCTGGATTGAAGGTGGATGAGGAGAAGATTCGTGCTATTCAGGAGTGGGCCAGGCCGACTACACCCACTTATGTCCGCTCATTCTTGGGCCTTGCTGGCTTCTATCGACGTTTTTGTCAAGGACTTCAGCCTGATTGCCGCCCCCCTACATGAGCTGACGAAGAAAGATGTGACATTTCGCTGGTCTGACTCACATCAAAAGGCTTTCGACGCCCTCAAGGATCGCCTGACACACGCCCCAGTACTGCAGTTACCTAACTTTGCTCAACCTTTTGAGCTCGAGTGTGACGCTTCTGGCACTGGCATTGGAGGGGTCCTGCTGCAGAACAAGCATCCCATAGCCTATTTCAGCGAAAAGTTGGGCACCGCTGAGCTCAACTATTTTACCTACGACAAGGAGCTATTTGCACTGGTTCGCTGCTTACATACTTGGCAACATTATCTCAGGCCTAAGGAGTTTGTGATTCATTCGGATCATGAAGCTCTGAAGTACCTCAAAGGACAAGCAGTGCTCAGCAGGCGACTTGCTCGATGGGTGGAGTTTATAGAGACCTTTTCCTATGTGGTTCACCACAAGAAGGGAAAGGATAATGTGGTAGCTGACGCGCTATCACGCAGGTATGTCCTCTTAAACCATATGGATGCACATGTTTTGGGTTTTGCTTTGATAAAGGAACTGTATGCTTCTGATAGTTTCTTTAAAACTATATATGCTCAATGTGTGTCCAAAGGTAGTTGATTCATTTTTTGTTGATAATGGGTATTTGTTTAAGATGGGCAAGCTTTGTATCCCATCTTCTTCTATTCGCCGATTGTTAACCCAAGAAATTCATGAATCTAGGGGACATGGGGGTTTCGAAAAAACTCTAGCTGGACTAAAGGAACATTACTTTTGGCCTAAAATGTCTAATTATGTGATGAGATTTGTCAAAAGTTGTGTTACATGTGCTAAAGCCAAATCGAAATCTAATGCTAATGGTCTATACCAACCTTTGCCTATTGCTAATGCACCCTAGGAAGATGTTTCTATGGATTTTATTGTAGGATTTCCTAGAACTTCTAAGGGTCATGATTCCATATTTGTTGTTGTAGACAGATTTTCCAAAATGGCTCATTTTATTCCATGTCATAAAACTGATGATGCTATTCATGTTGCTCATTTATTCTTTAAAGATGTTGTTCGCTTACATGGTTTGCCATTGTCTATAGTTTCTGACCGTGATCCTAAATTCTTAAGCTCTTTTTGGAAAACTCTATAGTCTAAATTGGGTACAAAATTGCTATTTTCTACTTCTTGTCTCCCACAAACTGATGGCCAAAATGAGGTCACAAATAGAACTCTTGGGGATCTCCTTAGAGTCATGCTGCGAACTAACCTCCGGAGGTGGGAAGATTGCCTACCATTTGTAGAATTTGCATATAACAGGTCTAGGCACTCTGCAACAAAGATGACCCCCTTCGAAGTAGTATATGGCCGAAATTCCTTAACTCCAGTGGACATGATGCCTCGGCCATATAAGGACAAGGAGAGCGTGGATGCAGCTAAGCAAGTGGACTTCATCAAAAGCTTGCATGAGCGTACCAAGACGCAGCTGGAGAGGAAGACTGTGCAATACAAGGCCGTGAAGGACAAGCATCGCAAGGATGTGTAGTTCAACGTTGGTGATCTGGTCTGGCTGCATCTCAGGAAGGAAAGGTTTCCGCAACAACGGAAATCTAAGCTGGACCCCAGGGGAGATGGACCATTCAGAGTGGTTCAGAAGATGGGTCCTAATGCATACAAGCTGGATCTCCCTGCCGATATGTACAACGTCCATTCTACATTTAACGACGCCGATCTATCCCTGTTCGTGCCTGACGATGACTCTGACGACGATTTGAGGACAAATCGAAGTCAAGTGGAGGAGAATGATGCCGTTCAAATATCGATGACTCCTGGTGACATTGAGGACAACATGAAGGTTCCATTCGATGGTCCTATCACTCGTTCAAGGGCTAAGAAGATTCAAACTGCAACTAAATCCTTTCTTGTCCGTCACCATGGAACTTTAGAGCAAGGGTTCAGGTCACCCTAGATCACTTGGCTCAAGGTTACACCACCAGCACCGGAAGTGAGCTTGCGTCCACACTCAGAGCTCATGAAGACTCGTCTACACCCGCCTTGATCTAGTCACACAGGGCATGGCCGAATGGGCCTTGGCCGAGTGGGCTTTGTGGGCCGAGTTCATGTTACTAGTTAATTTGTTATTTTATGCAATTAGATAAATAAGGTGGAAGTTAATTATATCTCTTCTAGATATAATACTTGGCCACCAAGTTATTAAATATCTATCTCAGTAGGATTTATTTATCTTAAAGTTATTTTATTTATCTTAGATAGAATTAATCTATCCAAACCCCTTTCCTTTGCAAGGAAGGATTGACTAGATCTCTCATAAGCTTTACTATAAATTCATGTTTATGCACTTTGATTTAATTAGATTGAATAGAATTGAGAAACCCCTTTATAAGATTAAAGGGTTCTCGATTATCAATCCAATAGCTATCCGGTTCTTATGTTATTGTTACATACGACATTCACCCAACACAATCATCACCATCACCTTCGTCACTCTTCACTACCGAAACCAAACACCACCTAAACCCCTAACCAGTCGACGTTCAAGGAAGGAGAGGAACCGGTGCCTTGGCCCTCGGCACCCGGCTCCATAGGCTTCGGCGCCTAGCGCCAGGGTCGCTTCGGCTCTCGCTCTCGCCCTCGTCCCAACAGCAACGCTCGCAGGATACCTCGGCGCCTTCGCCGCAAGCACGCGTAACCGTCGGCCTCGCTCGCAGCGCTCGCCCTCGTTCGCCAGTCTTTGCTCGCGGACCATCGGCTTTGCTCCCAGCGAGTACGCCCGGCTCCTCGCGTCTGGCCTCCGCTCCCAGCAAGCAAGGTCCCTGTGACGCCGGCTTCTGCGCACCTAGCCCCTGCCTCGCGCGCAATCTGTTTCCTCACTTTCTCTTCTTCGCTTTCTTTCTTTAATAGCTTAAAGCTTGAAGTTTAATTAGTAATACAGTAGTTCAGATTTAGTTAGTTAATTTCCTCTACTGTTCGTTATTAATTTTCTTAAGTTAAAGAATTGTGGCCTTAGCTAGTTATTCATTCGTTTAGTTGATTGGTTAATCAGGAGATATTGGAAGAGCATTGCAAGATCAGGCAAATATACGGCGTGGTTCTTGATCTTGAGCCCACAGACGAAGGATCGGGTATCCCAAACGTATCATAAAGGACTCTTGAAAATTTAAACTATGGTGAAAGAAAAGAAAATATGTAGCCCTATGAAATATATATAGGTGATGGTTTGGCTAAATATGGTTAATAAATCTATCTATGCCTTTTTATAATCTATGATAGAAAATATGAGATATATCTACCACAAATTTCAACAAATTAAATAAGGCAAGTGAATAAGATAGATCTAGATTGAAGCAATTAAGCCAAGGATAGAAAATAATAACTAGGGTTTGTGATGGAACAAACCCCGTAGGATGGAACAAGGTGCGACCAACACTTTAGAAAGGCCCTTTGCTGTCGACTGCGCACTCAAGAAAAAGATTAGTAAAGGAAGGTCTCGGCTAGGTGTGTTTAGGGCTAGCAACTACAAACGATCACAAACAAAGGTTAATGCAATCAAATTAAAAATTCAAGAAGTAAAACCCAAGAACAAAGAAAGATTCTATTTTTGTGTTTAGGGAAATAAAAGACACAATTTTTGATGTCGGAAACCAAAGCTCTGATGCCAATTTGATACGGGGTTAGCCGTAGGATGGCCCGATCTTCGACAATCAAGACTCAGAGACAAGAACGGAAGCAAACGACTCAAGAACAAGACAAAACGCAGCAAGACTCGAATAAAGAAACAATAAAGACTCGACCGATAAAGACTGATTCGAACTAAAATAGAACGAGGCAAAGACTCCAGGCCTCCTAAGAGGGTAGGAACCAAATACCAATTACTATAAAGCCCGCCTCTACAACCTTACACAACCAAGCGGACAACTTGGAGGCACAAGGAGGGGACTTGTGATTACCTGGATCACCAAGCTCTCGCGAGGTTGACGAACTCAAAGCAAACCAAGTTAGATCAAGAACCAATTTGCAATCGATGAGCCTTGCTACGAATCGATTGACTTTCCTCACAGTTGTGTTTCACACAAGAGTTGTAAATTTCAATAATGGAAGACGTCTGAGTACAATGGAGGAATCAGCTGTTCTAATATAGAAAACCCTAGGGCTGATTTTAATGAAAATAATAAATATAATAGAAATTAACTCAAATCCCTAAAATACTAAAAACAACTTAAGTAAATAAGGTCTCTAAAAATAGCAATAAAAGAAAGTTCCAAGACTTAATAATTTCCGTCTAAAAACAGTGACAACCCAAAGAATGTGATTTTCGGCCAATCTTTAGGTCGAATCTGGAAAAACCTTCAACAAAAAAGTTGTATATCTGTTCGTCTTCGTTCCGACAAGGTATGGAACGCCTAAATCCGATTAATATTGACTCCGTAAGACTCAATTTACTGAGACGTCGAAAAGCTATCAAATGCTGAACGAATCTAATAAACGTCAAGCTTTCACCTTTGCACCTACTACCATGGTGGAGCCTTCTTCTTCCTCTTGAGGATGACATCATTTTCGTGAGCTCGAATCATAGGTTCATCCACAAGTATAGGTGTGTCGGAAGGTGTCTTGGATGGTCCCGCATCACAGTCTTTGCCAAATAAGAGTATACCTTGTGATATTTGTTACAAGGCTAAACAAACTCGTTGTTCATTTCCTATCAGTTTGTCAAAAGCTTCGGATTCTTTTGATTTAATTCATTGCAATATTTGGGGACCTTATCGTTTTTCATCTTCTTCTGGTTCATCTTATTTTCCCACCATTGTAGATGATTTTTCTCGAGCTACTTGGGTCTATCTCATGACTCATAAATTAGAAGTCTCTAGACTACTCAAACAATTTTGTAGTCTCACTGTCACTCAATTTCACAAAACCATTAAATGTGTCCGTAGTGACAATGGCTCCGAATTTCATGCATTGCGTCCTTTCTTTGCAGACCAGGGCATCTTGTTCAAGTCTTCCTGTGTTGCTACACCTCAACAGAACGGTCGAATTGAGCGTAAACATCGTCATATTCTCAATGGTGCTTGAGCCTTAATGTTTCAGGCCAATTTGCCTATCAAATTTTGGGGGGAATGCGTTCTGACTGCGTGTTTTCTCATCAATCGTACACCTTCCTCTGTTCTTAAAGGTAAACCCCCTATGAATGTCTCTTTCACAAACCTCCTGACTATACACATCTCCGTGTTTTGGGGTGTCTATGTTATGTGTTTGTCATTCCTCGCTCCACAAATAAATTCTCTCCTTGGAGTCGGAAGTGTCTGTTTCTTGGGTATCCGTTTGATCAGAAAGGGTGGCGTCTGTATGATCTTACCACTCATCATATGTTTGTCTCTCGTGATGTTTCATTTCATGAGGACATTTTTCTATATCCGTCACTTGAAACACCTACTTCAGCGCCACCCGTCTACCCCACTCCGGCTACACATGACGTTCCATTGCAGCCCAGGGTCGGCCCTTGGGGTAGGCCCAAGGGGCGATCGCCTAAGGCCCCGGGAAAAAAATAAGTTATATTATATACTTCGTATATAAATAATTAGGGTATTATGTATTATTATATTTGCATGTAATAAAAGATTTACTAAAACTCATCAACGACAAAGAGTGTAAAAAGCCTTCGTCTTTCAGTTTTTGTTACAAATGAAAAAACGGGTGGTTTTTAAGTAACAATACTTTAATAAATTTATTTAAGTGATTATAGGATTTTTTGGGATAAATTTACAAAATAACGACATGTTTTAATTGTTTAATCTATCATAAACATGGGAAAAAATAGAATATTAAAAAAATATATTTTTTACTTTTGTTTCTCACTAGAAAATTCACGTATTTTTAATCGGACTTGTAAGAAAATATAATGAAATTAAGTAAATAAGTATATTTGTAAATCTAAAAATCGCAGTCTTTTGTTGTGTTATATGTACCGAGAGATTGTCGCACTAGTCATACTCATATACTACTTTAAAATCTATAAATTTTCCTTTTAATGATCAAAATAAAATGTGAATTTAATAATGGTGAAATAAATTACAATTTTGTATTGTTTAATAAACTTTTTTTTAAAAAAAATTGAATATATTTATTTATCAAAAGACTCGTATTTTGCCTCGCCTCGGGCCCTAAAACTCTCAGGGTCGGCCCTGTTGCAGCCCCCTGCCGCTGCTCAGCCTGAGCCACCTCCGCGGCCCCCTCGTCGGTCCTCTTGCACCCCAACCCCCTCGGTCTTACTCAGAGAGTATGTGTGCCATACTATCCGCAAGGTTGATCCTATTTCGGCTTCTCCGTCTTCGGTCACGTCTTCGGGTACGCCTTATCCTTTGTCACATTATGTTGAGTCATATACCTTTACGCCTAGTCATATCAGCTTCTTGGCGGTCATTAGTGCCAACCCTGAACCGACGACGTTCCGTGAGGCCTTCTGTCATGAACATTGGCTGGATGCTATGCGTTCTGAAATTGAAGCTCTTCATCGCAATGGTACTTGGGAGATCACTGAGTTGCCTCCACACAAGAAGGCAATCGGCTGTAAATGGGTGTTTCAAGTGAAATACAACTCGGATGGAAACATCGAGCGTCACAAAACTCATCTTGTTGCTCTTAGGAATCGTTAGATTGAGGGTACTGACTAGTCTGAAACATTCGCTCCAGTTGCTAAAATGGTGTCTGTTAAGGTATTTCTTGCAGTTGCCTCTATTCAGGATTGGGAAATTCATTAGATGGATGTTCATAATGCATTCCTTCATGGTGATCTTGATGACGAGGTCTGTATGTCGATGCCTCCAGGTTTCTCTACTTCTGGTCCTCGCCGAGTTTGCCGACTCAAGAAGTCCCTCTATGGTCTTTGTCAGGCTCCTCGAAATTGGTTCTCTAAACTGGCTTCCTCTCTCAGACATATTCGCTTCTCTCAGTCCTATGCTGACTACTCATTATTCTCTTATGCTCGATCTGGGATCGTCTTACATGTCCTTATTTATGTTGATGATTTGATCATGGCGGGGAACGACTCGGCTTCCATTGGTAGATTCAAGGCATATCTTCACTCTTGCTTTCATATGAAGGATCTAGGATCGCTTAAGTATTTTTTTTGCATCGAGGTATCTCGCACTTCTGCTGGAATTTTCCTTTCACAGCGTAAATACACAATGGATATCCTTGGGGAGGTCGGTCTTCTTGGCTCTAAACCTGCTCCTTTTCTTATGGAGAAAAATGATAAGCTTTCTCTAGACACCAATCCTCTTCTTTTGAAGCCGCATCAATATCGTCGGATCATTGGTCGCCTCATCTATTTGACGATCACTATACCTGACCTGTGTTATTCGGTACACGTTATGGCTCAGTTCATGAGGACCCTCGGCAGTCTCACTGGACGGATGCATTGCACGTCCTTCATTACCTCAAGGCGCGGTCTGCTCAAGGAATCTTTCTTTCCCGTCACAGTGATCTTCGGTTGCTAGCTTATTATGACTAAGATTATGCAGCATGCCCTTTGACACGTCGGTTTCTCACTGGATATATTGTCAAGCTAGGGGAATCTCCGGTCTCCTGGAAGACAAAGAAGCAAACTACAGGTTCTCGCTCGTCTATTGAAGCTGAGTATTGATCGATGGTCACCACTTCTAGCGAGCTGGTTAGGCTAAAGGCTCTTCTGCGCTCTCTCGACATACGTCATCGCGGCCCTATACGTTTGTGGTGTGATAATCAGTCGGCTATTCATATCGTCACTAATCATGTCTTCCACAAACGCACCAAACATATTAAAGTTGATTGCCATATTGTGCGTGATCATGTTCATTCCGGCAACATTGCTCTGTTTCATGTTCACTCTTCCAATCAACTTGCAGACATCTTCACCAAGGCTCTTGGACAACAACAGTTTGACTTCCTTTTGGACAAGTTGGGCATTCATCGCACCCATGCTCCAACTTGAGGAGGAGTATTATGAGATAGTTAGATAAAAGATCCATATATATCTTATTTGTTAGATAAAAGATCTTGTTAGTTAGATAGAATTTCCATTGTATTTTCTACTATAAATTCTCAACCAAGTCAATGAAAAGAATCAAGCTTTTACCCTCTAAATCGTTCTTCATGGTATCAGGCTTTTCCGATCTTCTAACCTAAACCTAAACCCTACCGTCGCCGCCGGTCCTACCCCTACCGTCACCCTTACCGCCGACGTCTATGGCCAATCCACCAGCAGCTCTCACGTCTGCCTCTCCCTACTACCTTCACCCTTCCGATCACTCGGGTCTCTTTTCCCGGTGATTCTCAAAGGGGACAATTAACAAGAATGGACTGTCGCTATGAAAAACACCTTCTCTGGGAAACGCAAAGACGGTTTCATTTGCAACGCCCATAGAAGAAAATGATAACTCCACTCCCTTGATGAAAATCAGAAATGGTTTCAAAGGCTTTGACATAAAGCTTGTGTCAAAGGTCTCTAAGCTAAAGATGTATTGATGAAATTCAAAACCTGTATTGTATGTATTTTATTTATTATATGGTTTCCAAATATTATTATACATATGTTATACTAACCATACAACGAAGATATTTGAAGAGATCTCCTTCCTTGAGCTGAAATTCGTAGAGATCAAATCTGGAAGATTATGGCTTCGCAGTTTCCATCTTTAGAAGATTACGAAGATCCATCATTGGCCATGATCTGAAGTAGCCGTTGGGCAAAGATTCTTCTTTCAAAATGGCGCCGATTTGATCGAGTATAAAAGGAGATGAAGAAGAGAGAAGAAGCACATGTGTTGAACAAAAACATCATTGAACTACAACGCACACTCAGCTCTCAAGTCAAACTTTCTTCTTCGTGTACTCTCTGCTAGGTTTTAAGAGTCGTATCTTTTGTTTCAAAGCATTTGAGAGTTACGCAGTGAGCTTATATGATATATTCTGAGAGAGTGTTATACTCGAGAGTTTATAACTCAGGAAGTGAGAACTAGGCGATTGATTCACGAAGTGTAAGAGGATTGTACTAGATAGTTGAGAGAGGTGGGACTCTTCTAGATTGATCTAGGACTCCAAGGGAACATGAGTTGACTAGATTGCAATTGTATAGGAGAGAGGCTTCTCGGTGAGCTATTAGGATCCTAAGTTTTGTGAATCAATAAAGCCGGTTGAATCCTAGGGTTGTGGAAGAACCTTAGGCGGGGACTAAGCCTTTAAGGAGCCGAACCTCGTTAACAATTCGTCGTGTTCTTTACTTATTGTTTTACCAATATTTTCGCACTTGTTTCGAATTGTATAACTTTGTCATGATTCAGGTATCCTAATCGAAAGAATTGAGTTTACTCTCAAAGAGTTTTGCAAGTGTTTCAAAAGTCTTGAGATTGACAACGAAAAGTTGGCATACTCTATTTAACCCCCTTCTAGAGTATCTTTTTTCTACTTTGTTATACATTATCGAACTTTCAGAAGAAATTCATTCCTTGTATTCAATTCGATTGGGAAGTTTGGGGTGAAATAATTATTTACGTGGGAATGCAATCAAAGGAATCTTAGACCATACACAGCATAAGATACCGAACAAGAAAGGTAAAGAATTCAGCATCCGACAAAAATTAGTTTTCTTTATCCATAAATTAGAATCAACTTGAACTTTACTTTTAACTTTTTTCTTTGTTTCTGAATGGAAAATGGCAATTTGAACTATGGTTCAATTGGTTTGCAAGATAAATGATCATATGGACAAGTTTCCAAAAATACTAGTATGAGATTAGGTCATCAAGTGCAAATGTTTGATCAAAGAAGGAATACAGTGAAATCAACAAATTTAAGCAGACCAACTCTCATTCCGAGAAGCAAATTCTGTGGCTGATCGCCTATCGCGTATTAGCTATGTTTCACACGGATCTTTGATGCCTTATGACTCTATGTTACGTCTTCTCATCCGCAAGGATGCTCTTGGCGGATAGGGCTTAGCTCTATGGCCAAATTTTTTCCGTTTAAAAAAAAAAAAAAAAAGCAGACCAACTCTCATTATTCATATCAGCATAAAGTGGTTTTAGAGTTTGTTTTTAAAAATCGACTTACCATACGCACGGTGTAAATTTTTCAAATGCACGATCGGTTCATTTACGTTCGGTGTTCAACATTTTTTTTTCATCTGGAAAAAACTTGCTGACATGGCGGGAAGTTGTCAGTTTTGCAAACACCGATTTTCCGCGCTGTTTGGCTTTTTTTCAAGCCAAATTAAAAAAACTGGGTGAACACCTAATGTTGGTGATTGGTTGTATGTTTGACGAAAATCTAACCGTGCGAATAGTAATTCCTTTTAAAAATTTATTATTGGTTTATAATGAAGTTAGTATTTACGTTGTTATAAATAGTGTGTTTGGATGGAGAGATTATAAGAGCAAGCCCAACAGCTTCTCTAAAATAGAGAAAATGGGAGATTTTAGAGAAAAATGTCATTATTTTCTCCTCAACAGCTTTTGTAAACTCATCTCTAAAATAGAGAAATGGATGGAGAGAGGGAAAAATCTCTAATCTTTGGCCATAGAGCTAGAAAAATGACTAATCTCGCGATCAATAAGCTAAGCGATGGTTGAGGTCACTCAACAATTTTTCTATCTCATATCTTTTGTATACCCATCATATTTCTCTTTCATATCTACATATTAAAATAATTTAAGTGTTAATAAAAGTTATAAACTAAAATCTTAATTTTATTTGATAATTGGTAAAACATATGTACGTATGTATTGGGCTCAAGTCCAACTCAGCAGCATATAGGTCCAGTGATATATGTATGTAATTGTCCCAAGTATATATTAGAACAAGATAAGGGTCTAATGAAACCAAAGATATGGTGAAAGAGATGAATATTGTATTATTGTTGCATATTTATATGAATATTTTATTATATTCAAATGAACATATGAATACAGTATTAGTTTGTTTGAATATGAATATTATGTAAATATGAGTATATGAATATGATATTATTTATTCTTATTAAACATAAAATAAATAACATAATATTCATATTCATACATGACAATATTCACATATTCATACTAATGTAACAAAATATTCATCTATTTTACCGTTGCACCGTATTTTTCGTTTCACTGGAACTTTTACCTACATATTCTTACACTGTTTGGCAATATAACACAACCCTTTGCGAAGGACTCCCGGTGACTCACTCGAGTTTCTTCCTCCTCGATCTCCAAACAATGCTTCTCCCAACTCCCAAGTAAATTTAGAATTGTTAAAGAGTGTTTCATTACCAGTTACCCGTATTCGAATCGAACGAGCCGACTATTACTTGTTTATATTCAGCTCGTTTAGAAACGAGTCGAGCCTAAATATGGACTCGAGCTTAAAAATGTACTTATACTCAGCTCGTTTAGAAAATGAACGAGTTCGAGCCGATCTTTTTTTTTAGTATTAAATAACTTTATTTGCTCAAAACATATTAAACTGAATGAAATTTTAGAACTTTTATAAAATTCGAGCTCAAATGGAGCAAACTGTGCTTTAAACCGAGCTTAAAAATTAGTGCTAATTCTCAGTTTCTAAACAAGCTCGATTCGAGGTTTTATTGAGTCAAGACCGAGGTGGAGTCGAGCTAATCCACTTATATAACAACCCTAGTGTCGTGTGTTACCATTTTATAGCTAGGCAAACCAATTTCAATTCATACATCATTGATTGAACTGGAAGTGTCACCGAATTGGGGGCGTCGGGTGCTATTTCACTATATAAATCTAAACTCATTTTCCACAGGAATTAATGGATCTCGCTTATTTATATATAGAGGGTATCAAATAAAATGAAATAAATTACCTAATTCATCGATTTGGAGTTGCATCGATGGCTAGAAATAACAATGGCGACGATCATTGGTATGCAGGTGCACCTGCACCTCTCTCTATATCTCTCCATCCCCAATTAATCCTTCATCGGATTAGCTACCAAGCTCGATCAGGGAATTGAGAAATTAATGCAAAATTGAAAGATCTATATTTTATAGATCGATCACCCTGATCGATTAATTTGGAGGTAAAGAGAGGTGCAGGTGCAGGTGCAAATGCATATAAATGAAGCCACCTATATCTAACCTATACCTAGTTCCTCCTCCATTCATCTCTATATATACTACCGAAAGGGCAACGTACAGACAGTTAGACATTTTATTTATTTATTTTTAATTATATAATATATGTGCATGACCTTTGGAAGGTGTAAGAAGAAAAAAGAGAGGCCAGTGCACCTTTTAAATGGATTCGATAAAAACTCAACGAAATGACATAATATATATATAAGTACGTATATATGTAGTTTCAATTGTTACAATATACTCCGTAGTTGTAAGATACAATTATCACATCGACTTATGACTAAGTCAAGTTTACAAGGATAATCGTGAAGGGAAATTATATTATATTATATTATATTGTATTGGTGGAGTTTATGTGTGTAATTTGATATCCATATATACTTATTTATTTTAGGTTTAGATATCTTTTAAAATTGGGGGGGAAATTAGACGACGTTAGTCTTCTCCCCTAATTCTCAACGGCGACCTTTCTCTAATTCAATCGAGTATGGACTTCTTCTTCTTCTACCTCCGACCTGATCGATCTTAATTTCTCCACTGAACAAGTTAAGGTTAATTAACTACAATAATATGTGAAAATATATATTCAAATTTGCTACTTCACTGATCTGATGGAATTGTTGAAACTCAATTCAACTACAACTCCAAATTTGGCAAGAGAGGCAGAGGCCTTCATTATGACAGCGGGAGTAGTATATCAGAAAAGGATCGATGTTGATGAGATTTTTTTTAAAATCAATTTCTAATGAGATTTTTTTTAAAATTTAATTTCTGCTGAGAATTTTTTGATCAGTTCAGGGTGAAACAATTTTTAGATGGAAACTTGTAGTTCTCCTAAAAATATATATTGTCCATATACTCATTATAAACAACAGATATAAAATATTGGATATCAAATTTCTAGAATGTTTATCATTGTCTAATTATACTTGATTTGATTATCAAATTTCTAGAATGTTTATCATTGTCTAATTATCTGCCCATATTGATCAATACATTAGAAAATTTTACATTTATCTGCACTGTATAGACAATAAGATAAAAAAAAAACTTGTAAAACATATATATATATATATATATATATATATATATATATATATATATATATATATATATATATATATATATATATATATATATATATATATATATATATATATATATATATATATATATATATATATATAACGTTTTCGATAGTACAAACTAGTGTCAAACGATATTACAAACTAGTGTAAAAAGATTTTATAAGCTACTGCAAAGATATAAAACGAAAATAAGTATATAAAACGTAATAAATAAACATTGTATTCTTAACATGTAATAATGTATAACCAGTGGCGGAACCTGAACTATCTATCCGGAGGGGCCAAAAAAAATATTTAAATTTTTTTTAGTTGTTTTATGTCAAATTCACAATAATTTCAAAAAATATTGTTCTAAAATGAAATATAGGATTTGAACCCTTGACTTCCCGGTTAAAATATTAATCACTTACCATCTAAACTAAAGAAATTAATAGTTCAAATATCCTTTTACTTTCAAATATAATAAAGAATATATCACATATAACATTAATATTTTTTCGCCCGGAGGGGCCATGGCCACCTCCCGCCCTAAAGAGCTTCCACCACTGTGTATAACTAGATATAAATTTTTTAAACTTGTATAACTTCTTACCAAATTCTCAAATAAGTAAAATAAATTATGGTTTCGAAGCTCTCAAAATAGTAATATATAAGTATTATAGTCTATTGAAATAAAGTTAAAGTTATTAATACACCTATAATTTTTAAAAATTCATAACTTTTTACTCATATATCGAATTAGGGCGTATTATATATCAAAACGAAGCTATCGACGAGAATAATACACCTAGGTAATTTGTTGGATGAGTTGTAGCTCTGCCTCTGGATATGGGGCATCGCTTGGTAGTGATTGAGACTGACTCGTTGATGGCTTATTCAATTATCAGCAGGAGTGTTGCAGGTACGTAGTCATCCTTTATTCAGCTTGATTAGTCAATGTCAAGGCTTCGTCTAGAGAAACTAAGAAATCCAGTTCGGCCAAATATTTAGGGAATTGAAATGTGTCACATACTCTCTTGTTAGGTTAGGCTTTTCCTTCCCGATAGTACTTTATGTGCTAACAGAGCCCCCCAATTCTACCAAATATTTAGGGAATTGTAGGGGAGGCTACCCCGTCTTGCATGCTGTTGTGTAGCCCGGGTCGTTTTGTTGTTTGGATAGGCTCCACACTTTGATTACCAAAAAAAAGATGTATACATATCGACAAGCTGTCGAATGGAGATTTGCATGTCATATATTCACAATATATCTACACAACATACAAATTTAGGAGATATTCTTTACATATCTACACACATCTAGACATATTCCAAAAGAGAGAGAGAGAGAAGAAAGGGTAATTTCGCGTTTTTGGCGTATCCCAACGGGCCACTATTTGAGACCTGAGAGAGACTCTTTTGGATTTTAGTTAAAAGAAGGGAGAAGGATATTGTCACGTGAACACCAACACTTGTGACCAATTACACACCTCCACGTACACATTTCATTATTTTCTAGGATAAAACAAGGAGGACTCTTCCCACGGTCAAAATATCGCCAACCACATGGTGCCGGCTACGGAAATGAAAACCGTAGAAAATTTCATGGTTTTAGTTTTGAAAACAGTAAGAATTTTCGCCGCCACGGTGTTGATTTTCATAGGAGTTTGACAGTCACAGTTTGGTAAACCAAAAAGAAAAAGGCCCAAAAAAAAGCCCAAAAAAGGCCCAATCCATCGGCGGCCACAGTTCTGAAAACTATGGGAGGTTTGGCACGCCGACGCATATTCCCGATAACCCTAGGTCTGATTCCCCTATCTGTGAGATTCCCCATCAGACATCATACGACCACGGTTCCGTAAACCGCGAGAGGTCTCCTCCTTCCCAACGCACTAGGCCTGCCGTGTAGCCTGCCGGGTAGTCCTGTGGGATTCTTCCAAGCGGTGGGCCGGTGGCGGCCACGGAACTGTAAATTGTGGGAGGGTGACCCCTACCGCTATAAAACCCGGCCCTTTCATCTTCCTTTCGGCCTCCAAAATCAAAACCGTAGAGGGGGAGTTCTTCCCCTTTCATGCCGAAAATCCGGTAACCTATATACAACTCCACCTTGTTTGTTCATCTCCCAACTATGGGGTGGAAAGGACTCAAAGCATGGAAAAAAGTATTACCCCTGCGTGGTGGAGCCGGAGAGGGTGAGTCGGCCCCGACGATCGACCTTCGTGTTGAGCAAATGAGCGAGGTTAGTTTTGGTTTAATTTGTATGATTTTATGTGAAATTGTGTGTGTAATTATATGATTAGTACTTAGGTGAAATCAAATTGCGGAACTAATTAGAACACGATTTGAAAAACAAAAATTTGTCTAAGATAATGGGTTAAACACCCAGATTTATTGTATGTGTAATCAAATTTCAAAAAAAAAAAACAAGATTTGAAAACAGATTTAAAAAAAAAAAAGGGTAGTTGAAATCAAAATTATAGTATTAGTAGTAGTATTGATGAGTTTAAAGCAAGATTTGTTGAATTGTAGTATTATTGGTTAAGTATTTATGTGGAATTGTATGGAATTTTAAGATTATTAGGTGAAATTAAACTTTAAGAAACGAAAATGTAAATTGTTAGTAATTTTGAAGTATAGGTATGATTTGTGTTTATTTATTGTAGATGAATGACAATGTTTTGAAGGAAAGTAGTAGTTAAAATAAAATTTAGGAAATGAAGAAGATAATAGTTAAAAATTATGAAGACATGAAACTCAAAATTGTAACTGGAATATAAATTTTAAGTGCAATGTCATGCATATATATTAGTTCAGAGGGAATTGTTTATATGAACTTGCGAATAAATGTGAACGTGATTAGTTATAGGAATATGTGTATCAGTGTATGTGTTGATTAAATTTAAAGCACATAGTTTATATGAAGTTGTGAATTTGAAACAGACATTGAGACGGGCAGTTTCGCAAAGAGAGAGGGTTCGCCCAACTCCTTCAGCGCGAAGAGGCGATAGAGATAGACATGGCGATATTCAGCCCGCTCGAGCCAGTACCTCGGCTTTACAGCCTCCGTGTGGTGCGGTAGGAACAGACCCCCCTGCTTGGGTTAGTTTATCACAAGGCGAGTTTGTTGGGGTCCAGCCTCTTTCCGACTCAGATGCGGAAGCCGACGTTGGATCCAAGAGGGGTGCTGGTTTCCAACCAGCACAAGACATGTACATTGACGTCAGTGTGCCATTAGATCCCCCGGTTGCGCAACAACCTGTTGTCGAACAACCTGAACAGTGGGGTTGGGCATTACCACAAGATTCGGATTGGACAAGATTAATGGTTGCAGATTTTTTCCAGACTCCAGTAGCGGCCTACGAACCCCCAGAAGTCCGAGTTCCTAATACTGCACCCGTGGTGGGTCCTAACTTCCAAGTCGGGCAATCTTCAACTCCCCAGAAGTCCGAGTTTCTAATACTGCACCCATGAATTTGCCTTGGACGTAAGGGTTGCCGACTGGATGCAATTTCAATGAATTTGTGAACACAAGGGACCCCATGCGCATCCCGCCAGTAACGATCGCGACAAACGCCGTCATTGTTGGAAGGTAGACTTCTTGACTTGTTGTAGTTCACTAACAATAGGTCAAAACATTCTCAGGTGACCTTATGCAGGAGCAAAGAAAATATTGTGTTGTTGGAGACATTAACCTCGATCCTTAATCTTGACTTTTCTAGAGATCCCTTTATCTGGTCAATATGTTCCCTGATCATGGCGTCTATGCAATTGGTAACATCAAAAAACCCACCGATAGATGTATTTAACATCGACTTCAGCTTTGAATGTGCAGACTCGCAACTACATGATATACAGATAATCAGTTTTAGTAATACTTAATATTGTAGAAATTGTTAGATACATCTCGATGATGAAATACATGTAACACTTACATGTTCGTTGTCCGAGTCCCGAAGTGAGGGTAGCAATCAACACATGCTCGAACAAGAGCCTCTTTGTGGTCCGTCAACCAAGTTGATTCTAAGTAGGCCATAAGTCCCCATTTGGCCTCCCACTTTTCATGCATGGTAGCTAATCGACCCTCGTAACTGTCTTCCGTCTTGGACTCGAGTAAGGCAAAACAATCGTTGTAAAATTCCTATTGTCGAGCAGCTGAGTTTGTACTCCTCCCCTTCAGCTCGATGTTGCACATCACATGCAACCGGCATAACATATGCTTCACTGTGGGAAACACCTCATTGAGGGCCTTTATGAGACCCAACTCGCGATCTGTAACGATGACATCTGGAAGCCTATGTTTGCACAAATGCTTAACTCCTCTCATTGCCCAGATGTAATGCATGGTCCGCATTTTCCCTAGCCATGAATACAAATGCAATTGCAAATGTTTTCTTCGTGCTTGTTATCCCTACGATCTCAAGTAACGACATTTGGTACCTGTCAAGTGCATTACAATATTAAGTACAGTTAACACACCATATTATTTAGTTCTAATTATATATGATGAATATGGTCATTCTTACTGGTTCGTTTTATATGTTGTGTCCATGACGATGACATAAGGAAACAACCGAAGAAGATGTCGTGAGTCTGGATGTGCCAATATAATGTCGCTAACCTCGTTACCTTCCAGTTGAGGGGACTTTCTCGATACAACGTAGTATCCGTTTTTATCAAGCGAGTGTAATGCTTGTGGTAGATCCCTCCTTCCCTCCGTCTCATCTCTCTTCATATTCGACATGGCATTGTATACTTCTCGGATGTCGGTAACACACTCACTGTCGTCAATCTTCAGACCACGCAAGACATTGCGAGGTCTTGTCCTTATCGTAGCATCACGATAAACCATCTTCTTTTGTGTGGGTGTTATGCGACGGCATAGGCATGCCCAAGCAGGGTTTACGGGAGGTTGTGATTATGGGAGCCACATATGACACGCATTGTCCACTTATCGTCGTCATGTTGATGACCCTCAAGCTCAAATTCACACCCGCATCTCCTCGACGTCAATACCCTTGTCGATGCCGGGGGAAAATCCATATCGATATCTGCTCTTTTTTTGCGTTCACCGTAGAGCTCACACACTAATCTGATGGTTCCAAATCCAGTCCGGTTGTTCTTCCATGACCGGTGTATCACGAGAACCATGTTCTTTGCACGACCCACAAAACGAGCCCACCCCTTCATATTTTTCTCGTCATACCACACTCCGACAAGCTCAAACATCGACGAATAATCGGTGCCCATTTACATAGGTTGGTGTTGACTCTACATTTAAGTGCATTATCATATTTATTAATTATTATTTCACTACTATTTCAAATGATATATCAAAACTCATTTCACAAGTATATCGAGCTTTCATTTTAGAACTATAAATTATGTTTCTTGCTATTCTTCTCGATTATTCTATATTACATTATATATCAAATATCATTTAACAATTATAAACTCTATTTTTCGAATAACACTATATCAAATATTATTTCACAATTATAAACTCTATTTTTCGAATAACACTATATCAAATATCATTTCACAATTTCATACAAAAACATATTTCTTTCGAATATTCTATAAATTATAATGCAATATTGATTATATCGTACCTGGAGGTTCTGAACAAGTTCTTTGGGGCCACTGTAATAGTGGGGGTTGAGTGGCACCTCATCTTGTGATACTTCTGGATCGGACATGATCAAATAAAAATAATTTAAGTAATAGCCTCACTGTTTAATCGATACCTTAACTTCACCTTGTGTTTCACACTAATTTCTCACTACTGCCGCTTTGTTTGCCTAGAATGAAAAGTGTCTCCCCCATTGCCCCCTTTTATAGTTTTTTTTCTGGCGGTGTAACAATTTTCTTACAATTTGAGAAGCTGTGACAACGACAATTGCTACGGTTTTCAGATCCGTCGCCATATTATTCCCCACAGTTTTTGGAACTGTGGCTGTCCAAATTCTCACGGTTTTCGGAACTGTGGCAGCCACCGTGTATTTGGCGAGAAATTGGCCGTGCGCTCAGCAAACCTGTAAAACAAAGACTAAATTAGTTTTAGAAAAATGATTTAAAAATAATATTAACTATAAGTATATGACTAAAAAATAATACAAATAATGTTTTTTTTTTAAAAAAGTAATACAAACTATATATCTACCTATAAACAAAAAATTAGTACAAACTTTAAAACCAATAAAAAAATAATTACAAAAAACTTTATTTATCAAAATTACAACAAAACTTTTGAATTTGGATTAGATGATGAATTAAAACAAAACTTTAGTTTATCAAAATTACAAAAAAAAAATATTCATATTGTATATCATACTTTGCACAAATCCACCCCTTTATTTTTAAACACATCAAAATCCCTATTTATTTGTTCAAAGTTGGAGTATGGATTTGTGAGCAACATGTAATTGATGTCGATGCCTACTTTCAACTTTATCTTACTTATTTTGCTTCTTTTTTGTTTGCTTTTATTACCATTTCTGCTCTTCATAATATCCTAGTGTGGACAAAGATTATGTGGTATTGTAGCCAGCAAGGGTTTCAAGGATTAAAATAAATAAGTAACAGATGCAGATGCTACTTAAATGGTTGGAATAAGTAGTAAGTGATTGATGGATGGATTAACTTTTGCATTAAACTTGGTCAGGCACGATCTGGGATAAGAGAGGTTCATTTTCTTTTGTTTAATCCTGTTGACAAGAGAACCACTTCGACTTAAATTAATCGTGCTAATGGAATGTGGGACCAAGTGAACAAAGACGTTCCTAAGAGCATGGGGCTATTGATCGGGTAGATAATATTTGCTACTTTCAATAGCCAATGAATAACTTGAGACATATATTGCATATTTTTATGACTGGCTTTGAACTTCTTTTCCTTCACAAGGGTTTGCAAATCCATTAAAAAGCTCAGAGGCATTTTGCATTTCTTAATGGAACCGATATGCCTTGGTGAATTCGAAAGGGAGGTTACAACTACAAATTCTGAGATTTTTAAGCTTCATAAGATGAACCACATCAGAAAGATGAATTCGAAAGGGAGGTTACAATGCTGCAAAGTCAACTATTGCATTTGAAGCCAACGAGGAATCCTTTCACGACTGATGATACATACTCTTGTTGCATAGTGAAGTACACAATGTTTGTTTGGAATTTTTCAACTCCATAAGAAATTAGCTAGAGCATAGTGAGTATATTCAATGATATCATTTCTTGATTTCTTATGGTTATCTGTTTATCTATGTGATGCTAGGGCTAGGAGCCAATGTGTTATCTATCTCATTAAGGAGCTTTTATGTGTTGTTAAAGAATTTATTTGTCAAAGGGCAGTTGAGTTGCCGTATTGCTGTGGGTAAAGATATTAGAAATCCTCAAATTTAGATTTCAATGCAACTTCAAATTTTTTTCTCTCTGTGAGTGCACCACATGAATTTCGAGAAGGCCTTATTAAGAGGGGCATATTTATCTGGTGGATGTGTTAGAGGTGCTTGTTACCAAGGCTTGAATTCAAACCTTATAAGGACAAGAGACATGTCTGTCACATCATTATATTTAACATCGTTACTTTTATGAGCAACTATGATAATTTGTCAATTAGCATCCTGAAATACTTGCTTGTTTGAGCTGGTTGATCGATCAGGGGTGTTGAAGGCCAATGTAATTTAGAGTGCAAGACGATTGATTAACTAGGATCCATGATTGAACATCAAGATAAAAATCGACTATATCATACAGCAAACCAACAAACAAACAAAATCAAACTTTAAATTTAAAAAGACTAATATTCAACACTAAATTACATCTTTCCATGCTGCAATTAATCTCTAAATTCAAACACAAGCTTATACCAATATAAGATGCATGAAAGCATCATATGTAGAAACACAACCAAGAAACTAACTACCATATCATAAGAGACTTTTGTGCTCGCGAGCGAAAATGCCAAGCGGGCAATTGTAGATCTCACTAAATCACCATAGTGGCTCTGAGTTTGTTTATACCTTTTGTATATTTGGTTTAACCACCACATCTATATATTTACCGTTTCAGACCATAGTGACTTTTGACGACAACAAGGGCGTGCCTAGCCAAATTTCCATGCAGGAAGGTAACCATATATAGTAGGGAGTTGATAAGTTTGTACTACTTCAGCCACAAAGAAGAGCATGACTCAATCAACTCATGTTCTTCCTCAATCTTTCGTGTAACTTGAGCTGCACCACAAGTACACCTTGGAACCACCATCAAGGCTCGCAATTCATCCCAAAGGCGTTTGCTTCTTGTGAAATAAATCGGAAAAAAATCAGCTCCTTGATCAGTTGTGCAAATATCCTATGGCACAGAAAAGGTTTGACAGAGATTAGGTTGCTCAAATCGTGTGCACATATCATCCCAAATCTTAAAAGCATCATTGCTATATGTCACACTTTCAGCAATAATCTTGTCCAAAGCATTCAAAATCCAAGAAACAACCAGATCGTTACATCTCTTCCACATTAACGAGGAGATCCTAGATTTGGTTTCTCAATAATTCAGTTGATAAATCCAATCTTGTTTTTACTAGATAATGCAATCAAGATCGAACGTTTCCATGTTTCAAATCCCGATCCATCAAACATCTTTGAAACCAAAACCATACCTGGATTGTCAGATGGATGAATATACAAGGGATCAATGGTGTCTGCACCAACTCTCGGCGACTGAGATTGCCCGGAAAAACCACGAATCTCCATATTGTCCATCTTGACACATAAACAGCGGAAACGAAAGTGAAACTCGACAAAGCAAGACAAACAACCAAAGCGAAACTCAAATCTTTCGCTCTGATACCATGTTATAAACGAAAAAGCTTGAAGAAATGGCTATGGTGGAAACGAATTTGGGAGAAGAGAGAATCTGAGCGGGAAAAGTTGTTGAGTATTTTTAATTGAACAAAACGCAGAGCAAGAGCTCTTATTTATATAGAGATAACTCACACGTGCTAGCCACGTGATTTCTTATGTACAACATATAAAACGACGTCGCCTAGGGTCTTCTTCTTCATCTTCAAAATGAATCCAGATGAACGTCTTCAAATGTGATCTCTCCCAACAAAATCTTTGTTATCGGATGGGTCTCGTTGGTATGGTAAATCAAACAAAGCGAGTGATGAAATGAAAGATGGCAATTCAAACCTTGGAATTGAAGAGGGGAGGGTTTATGTGGAAGAAAACAAACATATTTTGTAAATGGAAACTGGGTTGAGGAATCAAGCTACGATAACATCCAAACAAACAAGAGTTATATACATAAATCAATCACCAGATCGCAACAACCATACATGGACAAATTCAATATCCAAAAGGACCAAAACCATAAACTTGAGAAATCGATTACCGTGAGAGAAAGGGAGCGGTGATGCAGCGGGACACCGACCGGGACGACGACTACATAATGCTCTAATTGCCTCGATGTAGAGAGTTGAGAGACTAGACGGGGACGATGTGCGTGCGTGTCGTTGCGGAAAAAAGCGGGCTCTTAACCGAGGGCTCTCTTTTCTTCTCCTTTTGGTGGAACAAGCCACCTGAAGGGTTCTGTAAAATCAATTTTGATGGGTGGAGGAGTGGAGGCTGAAATATTTGTCATTGATTTGATGATAACGATGAAAGGGCAACTCGATCGGATGGGTCTCGTTGATCAAAATGAAGAGGTTCCTAATATGTTCCTAATAAATAAATCCTAGCCATTCAAATAGATGAAGGGTCAAGATCTATTTTACACTAATTAACTCTAAATTAATTCCTAATTTGTCCGTTTATTTCAGTTTTGTTACGTCATGAGATATATCGACTTGTGCATCATCTCACTCTTCTCGATCTATGCAACCACAATGCAATTCTCCACCTCCCTCATTGTCCACTCGAAACACTTGGGATCATGACTCTGCCATGCTCCTTCGTTGTAGCTTTGATAAGAGAATAACCGTGAAAGAAGTTGCAATGATGATAAAAGATAAAAAGGCGCTCTTGGTATTGCATGAAGAACCCAGTGGTGAAGCTTCGATCTCTCATGCCTTAGGAAGTTAGGATGTGTGCGATATTGGGGATAATCAGAGATCATCCATGCTTTAGATGATGCCCTAGGAACATACCCTAGAAGCCAATTTTGATGTTGATGCCTAGTTTGGATGAGATCAAAGTATACACTATTTATAAATTTGAGATGTAATTGTATTTACGAAACACTTTGATTAAATTTATTTACAAAACCATAAACTTTCCAACATATCAATATATGCAATTTTCTTTTCTCTGTATTAAGCAAACCGATAGTGTTTTTCCGTATTTGTGTATTTTGTGTTCAAAAATTGACTTGAAGTTGGAAATTTGGCCGATGATCCTAGTTTGGATGAGATTAAAATGTGAACAATTCAACAAATTGAGATGCAATGGTAGTTAACTATGAATCACTAATAAAATTACCGTGCACAATTTATACCTTCCACCGTATATGGAGATGCTATTTCTTTTGTGTATCGTTTTCCCAAAAAATAAAAATTGTGTATTGAAGAAGTAGATATATAGTATGGTAGTAAATTTGTGAGTGCTTGCGGTACTTATTTCACAGTCCCTCGGTTTGACATGCCATCTTCTTTCATATTTCATAGTATGGTTGTGAGTGCTTGACTACTTGTGGTACTTATTCCACTTGATTTTTATTCTTTTCGGATCCTCTCGATCACCACACGAGAGAAACCAAGGTTGTTGACCACCATTACTGCACTCCGCCAGCACCTAGGAGGTTGCCCAGGAAGCACCGACGCAACAGCTTGCTAGAAGAGCACGAAAACAGTACCGAAATCCGCAAAAAAAGCGTGTCAAGAGGTCAAACTTTGGGATTTGCCACCGCTGATGCAGGACTTTGCAGTCACTGATTTTTATTTTGACACACTCCTTGCATATAAGCCGCAAGTGCAACTCAACACGCCCCCGTAAGTGCAACTAGAGTTGTTTTTCACCTCTAGTTGACACTTGGACAACGGGTCTAACATCTCATTCTCTTTTTAGCTAGCCCAGAATCGAGAGTCGGATCGTTTAACTTTTCTGCTCTGATACACACTAGCTTATATACTAAGGCTTCTTTGCTCATATTATCGATGTGACACTCTTTTAGCCTCTTCACATCTTTCGTTATCTCAACAGAAAGCTAATACACATCGGATATCTCAAGCAACATATCCATCTAAAGCTAAACGACGACGACAAGTCTTGTATCATTGATCGTATTAAAATCCTCTAGAATTATTATGTTAAGCTGCTTTAGAAGGGGTCTGTTTCTGCTTTGGAGGGGATTGTTTCAACTTTCAAGTATGATTTTCATAAATCGTCACTTCATATCTGTGATTAGTATGTTTTATTAAATATTCATAAGTCATATATTCTATATTCATAATATAAAACTAAAGTTCATATTAGTATTTCATTTACTTTTTATTCATAAATCATATAATTCATATTGATAACAAACATATACTAAAAACTATATAAATTATATAAAATATCAACTTTTTTAAAAAAAAATTTTAAAAAATATTATACTTATAATTAATAAGTATAATATTAACAATATTTATAATATTTACTCTGTAATATAAGAAAATTTAATATTTTAGTAGTATAGTTTTAGGCTTTAGACTCCTTCAAAAATGTGTCAAAAAGTCAAACGACATGTATTTTGAGACGGATGCGCCTTGTTATTCATAAATTGTAAATTGTACAAGAGATATTCAAAATTCATATCCTAGATTTTCATGACATTTATGAATTACAAATATCAAGTAAATAACTCCTCCGTAATATATACTTCCTGGCATATTCTATAAAACAGAGGTAGTATGATTTATCATGAACTAATATCATATTCGGTCAATATATAGTGATGGAGTCATCTATGTAGCCATGCTCTACATGGGCAACCTCATTCTGGCAATCGTGAACGGTGATACACTTTGGCAAAGCTTTGATAAGCAACCAGATACGATTTTGCCTACACAAATATTGACTCAAAGCAATTGATTCGGAGCTCAAATATCCGAAACTAATTACTCTTCTGGAAGATTTCGGTTTGCTATACAAACTAAAGAAGATCTTGAATCATACACAATAAAGTGCCAACAGACATCGATTGGATACTTTATATATTACTCGACGAGTGAATCACCTTCCATTGAGAAATAAAGATGCGCAACTTTGTCCGCTACCTAGTTGACTTCACGGAAAACATGATTGCATAAAGCATAAGCAAATCCTTGAATTAAGACGAGGACGTCTACGATCACCATCTCGATCTTTGGAGGGTAGATCTATGAACCTTTGATAGAGTTGTTAACAGTAAGACCACCCTCTTCAATTTCGATCAGCGTCAATTCCAACTCATGCGTAGCAGCCAAACACAACCAAAATGTCAACACTTCCGCCACTAGTACCGAAACAGAACCATACAACACGACATTGCACGGCCGAACGTTTCCGAGGTGGTCACGAATAACGAAACCAGTCCTAGGTGAACTGAAGGAAAAAAAAATCCATCAAAGTTAATTTTGTATACACATTTCGGTGTTTTTTCCCCATCTAATGTTTCTTCTCTTTCTAGGTTTGAGTGTGGTTCTCGATTATTTGACTTCTTCCCCTTATGCCTCCATTGCTTCCTGTTAGAATAACATGTTATAGTTGATATATTTCAATTTCTGTTGTAATATTTTATTATGTGGTGAATACTTCACCTTATGGTAAAATATCCCCTAAAACTAGGGATATTTTTGGTGGTGATAGGGATGGATCTCCACTATAAAAGGAGGATTCGGGTTATTGTAAATCAAGCAAGAAATAAGATAAACTGAGTATGATTACAAGTACAAATAATCTGGTTTTCTTGTTTACGACTAAAATTATATCACGTTATCAGCACGAGATCTAAAAACCAACTGGGTTTTTCAGATCTGAAGGTCTCCGATCCAAACTCTTTAATTATGAAAATGTTTTTACCAAAATCATTTTTTTGGAGGAGTATGCTGTGTAGTTGCCCAAATTGGGATCTTCTACACCAGAAACTAGTAAAAACTCTCAAATCTTCCCGTTTTACATCATTTTTGTTCAGATCCGTTTTCAAAATTCATAAAACATGGAATATATAAAAGGCTCAACACAGTCTTATGAGTTTTTATACAAAACCGAAGATTTTCGACAATAAAATACGGAAAGTTTCATCATCGATTTTTAAAACCCTTCACTTCAAAACAAAATTAGTAGATCTAAACTCATTACAAGAGATTTGCTAAGAAATTACATAATACAATATCGTTTTGAACTCCGTCTTCGAGCCTCGCCTCACCGGAACCTTCGTAGGAGCTCTTAGTAGCACCGACAGTTTTTAACCACCCACACAACGAAGGAAATCACCAAAGCTGCTATCGCCATCCCACTAGACAAGATCTTTAGTAAAACCCGGTCGGTATCGGTCATTTTTTCGGATCGGAAAATGGAAATAGTGCCGGAAAACTGAGGAGATAGACGAGAGGGAGACGAGGAGGATGAATGTGAGTGGTGGTGGATGAAAATGGTGGGATAAGGGAATATATGAAGGAAAAAAGCGAAATAGGTAGAAATAAATTATACCGATAATTAGAGGATAGGCTAGACAAATGAGAATGATATAAAATTTGGAAGATAATCTCTCACTTATAATTACCACTTCAGAAATAATTTTCGAATGCCTTTGTTATTCCTTTTGATGATTGGAAAAGAAGAAGAAAGTTTTTGAAGTGTTTGTAAAAGAAAGCTTTCTTCAATGTGTAAAACATCTTCTGCCTAAATGGTAGTGTTTTACAATTGTATGAAATTGCCTACTACTTTATTTGCATTCTTAAATTGGAACAACTCAATTGTGATTTGACAATACCGTGTGCATCCATATACAATATATAGTTTCATACTATATATGTGGCTATGTGCATACGAATACATACAACTTAATTGCATGTGACATAATCATTACTCAACATAAAACATACACATATATTACTTCTTCTTGAAAAAGATATTTATTACTATATTTGATGTGTTACACTCTTACTATAGTATACTGATAGCATGCATTTAGATAGGCATATTAGGATGCATTTATCATGATTTAGATGTATATAATGCATGGTTGTGGCTAGAATTGCATTTATACTTGTTTTGTTGGTAGAGTCGGAATCTATACGCTTTTATGGATTATTTCAGGTATATGTGGATCCAACGAGGAATGAGGAAGCTCATGGATAAAGGAAGAGTGAAGAGGAGGAAAAGTGAAGAGTCTGGGAGCGGAGTCGAAGTTAGAGAGCCTAAGTGAAGAACAAGTCAGTAGAAGTTGTTGCTAGACATCCTGAACTTGTTTTGCACTTTCTGTAGGTCTCCGTGGTCCGATTGACTATTATAAGCATGCGTTGGAAAACTCTTTCCGAGATCTACAACTTTCATGTTGACACCGAGACCAGATTCGAAACGGAAAAATCGATGTGAACAGTAAAAGCTGCCCCGCGGTCCGGGTTGGCTGCCCCGCGGCCTCCTGCGTGTCCGAAACGCTGATTTCCCTATTTTATATCTTTTATCTAAATATTTCTACCCTATTTTTGCCCAACTTTGTTAGGTTTATTTAATGACTATTAGGGTTATTTTCTTAGACATCTAATTCTTTAGTTTTATGCACTTGGAGATTATCATTTGAGAGAACCCTAGAGGGGAGCCTCCATGGCCATGGAGTGCTAAACTCTTTCGTTTCGTCTATGGATTGAAGCATTGGTTTGATAAAGTTGTGAGATTTCTATTCTTGTTCTATACCTATTGATTCGTATTGATTCTTTTGCGAATATTGTTGATTTCTTCTAGTCCGCGCAACTAGTTGAGATTATTGCTAGGATTTTGTAGATTCCTCGTAGCGAACCTCAATCCATAGTAGCAATCATGCCTTTTTAGGACTCGTAGGACTAAACTGGGGTGTAGAGAATCAATTATATGTTAAATGCTGACTCGTAGCTTGGTGTTGCATGTATCATGGTTAATCCTTAATCTTAATGCTACTATTAGGTTAAATCTTGATCGTGTTAGGGTTATCTAATTATTAAGAGTTACTAGGACTCGTAGGACTAGTAATTTACAGAAGATCAGGACAGGAACAATAATAGAATGAAAAGAGAACTTGAAGAAGAATCGAGGATCAACTAACCAAACTAAAGTGGATATTTGTAGATGAAACTATTTTCTCAATTGTTATCTCTACTAACTTGTTTATAGTTTATTTTCTCATCTTCAATCACCAAAACCCCTCTTTCCTACTGTCGTTAGCCTAATTTGCCATGTTTTACACTTAATTTTATATCGATTTCTGCATACATTGCATACATTTGGGTTAGAACAATACAGAATCTGTGTAGTTTACACTTATTTGCAATATATGGAGGTCTACACAAGTTTTGGTTATATTTCGCAGAAATCGGACGCACTTTGAAGCTTAAACGAAACTCATGGAGAAGCTAAGGATGTTGCAGCCGGAGAAAACGCCATTTTTCACCATTCTTCATTCTGAATCAAGCTTTGATGTCTTCATTAGAGTTGTAGACCTCGGAAAGAGCTTTCCAACGCATGGTCATATGCGTCAATCCGACGAACGAGGACTCAGGAAAGTGCGTTTCAAGAACAGAGCAGAAAGCTGAGAAAACTCTACTCGAGATCCACTAGACTCTACTCGATCTCGACGAGCCATGGTCGAGCAGACCTGGTCGAGCAGAGCTGATCGAGGACACTGAGACAGAGACAACCCGACTCCCGGAACCCTACTCGATCTCGAGTACCCCTGGTCGAGATCGACGAGCCATGTCCGGAGTCGACGAGCTGTGCCGAGCCGAGAAGCCGAGGACTAAGACGCAGACCACCTCTACTCAACCTCGACGAGCCCTAGTCGAGATCGACGAGCCCAGAGTCCAGATCCGAGCCTGTCGAGTAGAGCCACCCGAGAGGACCCAGTCGACATAGCTAGTCTACTCGAGGTCGACAAAGCCCTTGTCGAGATCGACCACGAGTCCAGAAGCTGTGTGACGCGGTTCGACTAATCCTACTCGACTTGGGATTGCTTGGGCGTGAAGATTGATGATTCTATCTGAAAATATCCACATCTATCATGAAGAAGAGAAGTTCTATCCATTGAAGACCTTTTAGATATATTTTCCTATTTTAGATTTAATTCCTTTATGTCTTTTATTTATCATTAGAGTTTTAGATAAAGTTTTAGATATAGATAGATATCTTCTTTCCTAGAATAGCTAGGGAATGAAGCCTATAAATAAAGCCCATGGGGCTCAGTTCTATTCATTCAATTTCAGAGGAAGGCAAGTAGTTCCACAGAGACAGTTTAGGGAGTTCGAAGGTTTTAGGGTTTTGGCATTCGACGAGAGTTGGATTGTCGGGATTGTAAAGTCTTTGAATTTAGTTTAATGCAAGTTGTTTTCTTTCGATCGATGATGTCTGAGTTTGCAATGAAGAGCGAGTAGTCCACCCACTTCTAGGGTTGGGGCAAGCCCGACGATAGCCATGCATAATTGAGGTAAAGATCCAAACTTTATCATGTTTTGAGCATTTTCCTACTTGCTGATGTGTTTATTGCCCATCTAATGGAGATCCATGCTAACAACTTGGATTATAAACATAAAATCGGTAGAGACAATTAGGGTTTCTTGAGAGAGTTGTCTAATTGTTGGAAAGGGCGAAAGCTTAATCCTTTAATGCAATTCACATGATTATCTGTTTGGTTCTACCTTATGCATGTTTGGTTATTGTTGTTGCAAACCTCAATCTTGGAAGTCCTTTTACATTAAGTTTAGTCGAAACCCCAAAGCATTTGTTTTTACTTTCTTTTATTTCGTTTTTTACTCCCTGCCCTCGTCGATCTCGACCACTGATTCTCGACCCAGAGTCGCCGTAGCTTACCTGTGCAGGAACTCGACCAGACCTACTCGACCAAGACGAAGGCTACTCGATCTCGAGTAGAGCCTTGTCGAGATCGACCACCCTTTGCCGAGCTGCTGTGCCCTGTTCGACTGTCCGAGCTTCTGTCGACTAAACCTTGGTCGAGCTCGAGGACCCTGTTGTCGACTTCTGTCCGTGAGATTACACCGCTGCCTAGGATCCGCTGACACGCTTCCTCGTGGATCAATCCTGACTTCCCGCTGCTACATCAGGAGGAGGTCTTGTAATTATTTGCAAGGGACGGAATCTGGTTTGCTGTGATTTATTTATATTTTATTTGCATACTCGATTTCCTCCGTACAACAAATTGGCGCCGTTGCCGGGGAGGCAATCATTCGCGCCTTAGGTAGTCAGTTCTCACTGTTTCTTTGAGTGAATTTTCAGGTGTATGCGCCGTTCTGGTCAAACACCTGAGTTTGACGCCTTAGACGAACCGAAACGCCTATTTCACATCCGAGCTAAACTACAAAGAGCCATGGCAGCTGCGGAGACACAGGAACAGCTGGTCGCTAGGCTTACCAGGGAATTGGCCGCAAAGGATACTGCTATCGCCGCTAAGGATGCTGCTATCGCCGATGAGAGAGCAGCAAGGGAACAAGCACAGGCTGAGCTTGCCCAATATCCAACCACGGCAGAGGACTACATGCACCCAACTCTCGTCGTGCCTGAATCGGCGATTCTAATCCCTGACAACTCTTTTGAAATTCGCACTCAATTTCTTATAGAGCTTAAAAATAGTGCCTTTTATGGTAGATTTAATGAGTGTCCTCTTGAACATATTACAAACTTTTCTGACATGTGCCATACTATTGCTGAAGGTACAACTCTGGAATATGTCAAGATGAAATCTTTTCGCTGGTCTCTCGCTGTGCATGCACTGAAATGGCTGGAAGGGCTGAAAGCAAGATCACTCACAACCTGGGCCCAAGTAGAGCAAGAGTTTCTGAACAAATTCTTCCCACCCGCCAAAACAGTACATCTCCGCCAGATAATCACCGCCTTCAAACAGAAGCAAGGGGAACCGCTGGCAAAGGCATGAGAGCGCTACAAGGAACTTCAAAAGCACCTCCGACAGCTGGTCTGGCTACGACGCAGAAAAAGCCACTGCCTTTCCCTTCAAAAGCACAGAAAGATCCCACTGCAGGTAGGTTTACCAGATTTGTTAATATGCTGCAAGAACTGAATGTTTCTATTCCTTTTACAGAAGCCCTGCAAGAGATGCCTGGATATGTCAAGTTTCTGAAGGAAATCCTGAGCAAGAAGCGATCCATCTCAGAGATCGCAGGCGAATGCAAAGTACTCCACTTCCCTGAAAAGAGGCCTGACCCTGGTAAGTTTTCTGTTACTGTGGGTTTTGGACAGTATAAATATGATTCTCTATGCGATTTAGGAGCAAGTGTGAGCATCATGCCTTTATCAATCTGGCGGAAGGTCAAGATATGATGCATAGAACCTGTGGATGCCAAATTATACATGGCGAACAATACAGTGGTCATCCCTACAGGTATAGTTGAGAACGTCCCTGTCCAGGTTGGTAAATTCTTTGTTCCAGCAGATTTCCTTATTATTGACTGTGCTGAAGATCCTACTAGCCCTATTATTCTTGGTAGACCATTCTTAGCTACTGCAGATGCCAGGATTAGTGTTAAGAATCGCTCGCTCACCTTCACCATAGGCGATGAGGTTTTGGATTTCTCTTTTGGCCTTGCAAAAGAGGAAATTTCTTGGCTGGAGGTGAAAAGCATCAGCATCGACGGGACCAAACAAACAGCGGAGGAAGGAGCCAACTCTGTACTCGAGATCGACGAGCTCTCCTTGATCTCGACAAGCGCTCTCCTCGAGCTCGACAAGCCTTTGTCGACCTCGACCACCACTGCTGAGCCAGAACTTTGCCAGGAGCCTAAGTATGGGATCCCTGTACTCGATCTCGACCAGCAGTACTCGACATCGAGTAGACCCAAGCCCAATGATTTCTGTTTTGGGTCCGAACAGGTAAGTTCAGGTATGAATTCTACTCCCCCTCAGTCCATAAATAAATTTTTTAATGATTTAAGAGGAAATAAAACATCGTGGCGAGAGAATCTGCAGAAACTGAGGGCTACAAAGAAGAAAAAGAAAGAGGAGGGAGATGATGCAAGCAACCACCTGTCAGCTGAGCTTGCATACTACCATCAGGACCTAGACAATCCAGGAGAAGGGCCAAGCATGAGCGGGCCCCATAATAATGGTCCTTGAGCGCAAACGGAGAAGTCGGCCTAGCGACTCTAAAATCTAGAGCGTGTATATAATCTTTATTGAATTCTTTTGAATTTTCTTAGTTTTCGTTTTTTGTTTTTGATATAATTCATATGGATAGTCTTGTTTTTGTGGAATCTAATACTTTTTGGATCGGCAAGTATATAAGGATCGCGAAAAGTGGAATAAGAAGTCCCTGAAAACCAGTCAGAATCGACGAAGGTCAAGTCGACAACGACGAGGAGGAGAAGCCAGAAGTTACTCGACCTCGAGTAGACGTACTCGACCTCGACAAAGCCCAGAAGCTCCTTGACTTCAGAATCCATTAGACGCAGACGAGCCTACTCGAGATCGAGTAAACCGTACTCGATGTCGACGAGCAACCTACTCGACCTGCCCAGTTTTGTCCTTCTCGATGCATTGTCCTGTGAGTTCCTTCCTTTACTCTTGTTTTTATTTGATTTTATACAGTGAGGACACTGTAAATTTTAAGTATGGGGTGGGGGAAGGGCTTACTTTATGCATATTTGATCATATTTGATATTTTGCATGTTTTATTTCTTTGAATTACTACATGGCTATTTTGGAATGCATTATTTGATTTATATGCTTAATATGCATGTTTTCCAAAATTTGAGAAAAATGACCCCCATTGAAAATTTTGAATAATGTCATAGAAGCTTATATTGAACTCGACGATGCAAAATTGGATTCATTAGAGATATAGCATGAAATTGCCTAGTAAAGGGAAGTCATAATGAAGTGCATATTTTTGATGAAAACCATGAAAGGAGGTAAAATTTGAAATTGCTTTTGACATGTTGCATGATAAAATGATGGAGGACTTTATATTTCCATATAATGCTCATATTGTTATAATCCTAGCCTTACCCATGCCTATGCATCACAAAAGCCATAATATGCCTTATTTCAAATATTGCTCCACATGATCTAAAAATTGCCATTCTTTCCCTTATCCGGGGATTATGTTGAGAATGATGTTACATTATGGAGATGTCATATGGTGTTTGTGTTGTTATCATTATTGGAGTTTGGAAGGAAATTGTTTGAAATATATGGAAAATTTAATGAGTGAAAGAAAATCCAATCACCTCAGGAGATAAAGGTAGATTGACCCTGCTCTCTGAGATAATAGTTTGGAGAGATGGGACACATTGTGAGGAGTCCAAAGCACTAAGTATCCGGGGCCATTCATGACACACATGTTTGCGACTCGCGAGAAGGCAGTGCTAAGGTTAGAGAGGTAAAAGCATTATTATGAATAAAAGCATTATGAAAGGTGATGAATCAAATGGAGAAGGAATGTGGAAATTCAAGTTTGAAAATACTCCATTTCCCCGGATCAAAAGCACCACAGTGCCAAAAAATTGCCCACCTTTAGCCTTTTACCAATTCTACTCCTTATTTGAGCTTAAATTGAAGTCCTCTTGATTATTAATGTTGTGTCACTGTTGAACAAAAATGCGCGATAATCGTACAACACATTTTAATTGATTTTTAATATTTAAGTTCGACCCCCTTTTGGTTACCCTCTTGATTCGAAGTCATATCGATACCAAGAGTTGAATGGTTTTGGGGATTTGGGCTGCACCCGAATTTTAACGGGTTGCCTACGTATCTCTTGGAAGAGAATCAAGCCTTACGTAGTTCGGAGTGTTTTGGATTTTGTATTTGGTTTGTTTGATTTGATTTGGGTTTGGTTTCGTTTTCTTGTATGCATCAGAGGATGAAATTCAGGCCCACCTTCTAGGAAGGGTAGCTCAAACAACACTCCACCCGAGTAACCTGAGCCCACCTTCTCGGAAGGGTAACTCAAGTAACCCGCCTATCATTTGCATAGAAAACGATTTGGATTTTGATGTGGAGTTTGAATTGTTTTGATTTGATATTTGACTTAAAGGTCAATTTGGGGGTTGTGATTGAACTCATTTGTGAGTTTCCTACGTACCCTTTTGGAAGGGATCAAATCAAACGTAGTTCTTGAAAAAGACAAATTTGAATTTGGTATTTGTTTTTTTGACGTTTAGGTCGTGCCTGAACTCGACGAGCGGAAGCTTTGTATCGAGTCGGAGGAGACACTTTGAATTTGATGGAAATTTAATTTTTGAGACGACTTGAGTCGACAAATGAATTTGGAGAATTTAATTGAAGATTTGGGTGTGACTGGACTCGGTGAGGATTTGATTTACACCGAGTTTCCTACGTATCCACTTGTTTGGTGGAATCAAATCACCGTATAGTTCGGGACAAAGATGACTTTTGTATTTGGATTTGATTAAGAGATCATTTGAGAGTGGTAACTGAACTCGACGAGCAGAAGCTTTGTATCGAGTAAGAATCAACAATTTGAATTTGTTTTCGGCGATTGAACTCGACGAGCCTTGGCTTTGTATCGAGTGTCCTACGTATCTCTTAGAAGAGAATCAAATCACCCGTAGTTCTCAAACGAACCAATTTAATTTGTTTGGTTTTGACCTCATATTCATTTAAGGGGAATTTTGAGGTGGACGACTGTACCCGATATATTTTAGAATTTAATATCGGGTTACCTACGTAACCGTTTTTACGGCGTCAAGTCTTTACGTAGTTCTGTTGTAGGTAAATTTGATTTAATTTGAGCCGGGCGACTGAATCCGACATATATTGAATTTTAATATCGAATTTCCTACGTAACTTGTAAACGAGTATCAAGTCTTTACGTAGTTCTTTTAGAAACCAAGTTGGATTTGGTTTTCAAAATTTGATCGTTTGAGGATCGTGATTGAACTTGACGAGCTCGTAGCTTTATGTCAAGCTTCCTACATACCCGTTTGAACGGGATCAAATCTTATGTAGTTCTTTAGAGACAAATTTGATTTATTTGGTTTGAAGATTGAACCCGGCGAGCTTTAGCTTTATGTCGAGTAGCCTACGTATCCGACAAGTCAGAATCAAATCGGGCGTAGTTCCCTTCTCTACCCTGTTTATATTTGGTGAAACTCGATTTGAGGTTTTGACTTCGTTTTTTTTGTTGAAGTCGGTTTTGAGATCGACCCACTGGAATAAATTGACAATGGAATTTTACAAGTTTAACTTTATAATTTTATTAAACTCAAATTATAATTTACGCGAATTATAATTTCCAAATTTTAGTGGGTTGATTTGGTAATTATCATACATATATATATATATATATATATATATATATATATATATATATATATATATATATATATATATATGTATGTATTCGAGAACCTCATGCTACATATACAATATGTATATTAATGTGGATCTTGATGTTGCCTCACATCCGAACTATTTTATGGGCTTAAACCCATTTCGGAATTCAGGCCTATTTTTTTTATGTGGAAGTCTTCTCCATACATATACCCATTTTTGTCTGTAAATTAATTTCACTGTTGATTTTTTTTTTACCTAACAGAAAGACTAAAGAAAGCACCACCGCCTATCTCCTTTTCTTGAGTCGACGGGTACAGTGGGTTTGGTTGAAGATCGAAAGTGTCACCGTATACCAGGCGCTAACGGTATTTTCAGACCGGTCAGGCACGCTTCAAGCGAGAAGGAAGAACGAGGACCGGCGGAGTGGCCCCTGCCAACCAGTCCGACGTGGCTCGAGCGAGGAGGAAGAACGGGAAGCCGACGGAGTGGCTCTCGAACCCGGAATCAAGGAGGAACGAAAGGGGCTCCGACAAGTGAAGATTTAGGCTTCGGTATGTCGGATGAGGTTAGAAATTTAGTTTTTCTCCTCTCTTCCACCCTCTTTTGCTTGATTTAGTTTAGTTTAGTTTTTGTTTTGTTTTTTATACCCCAATTTTGAGGTGTGCTTTTGAATACGGAACTGTAGCTCAAACTGGATGTAATTAGTCCACTTTTCTTTCTTATGAAAATCAATTGAATTAGTGAAACCATCCGATTTGCTTTTCAATTGAATTAGTGAAACCATCCGATTTACAATGGATAGAAACATGCATCTTTCTTCTGATTTAGACGAGCCTCTTCCTTTTTCAATTTGAGTGAAACTGGGCATTATAACGACTCTATTTGGGGCAATTAATTGATTCCAAAACCCAACCGTAGAGAAAGCTCGCAAGGTTTTCTGCGGCAGGACTCTTGGAATCAAAAGAGAACTCAATTTGGGCTGAGTGAAATTGGACAGCATAACAACTCTACTTAGAGCGATTAAGTGATTCCAGAACAAGCCGCGGAGAAAGCTCGCAAGGTTTTCCGCGGTAGGATTCATGGAATCGAAATAGAACAACTTATTTTGGCACAATTTTGATAGCAAGTAAATGAATGAGGGACTCAAATGATTTTGAAACCAGACCACTCGAAGAAGCTCGCAAGGTTCTCGAGGCCCTGGTTTCAAGAATCGAACTGGGATTGAGTTCTGATTATGTGTTTTGAGATTGGCACTAATTTTTGTAAGCGCTTTGCTCTTCTTTTTTTTTTCTTTTGCTTACTGATTTTTTTTGTTTTCTGCTTCTGCTTTTGCAGATTGGAGTACGCAGGACCCCTGAAATGCTGTGAAATCTGCCCTTTTTATAACTGAAAAAAGGTGAAAAGTGAATACTTTGCCTTGTGAACTCAAGCCATTGTATAGATTGATGGGAGCAGTTGAGGGAAATCTTGAGGGAGATCTTTTTTTTTTAAATCTGTTTGGATTTGAATGGCATAGGTTATGTAGTGCTGATGGGTTTTGATGGGGGCAGTTGAACTTGTAGACCATCCATTCATCTGTGTTATTTTGTTATTGTATTTCCATTTCTTTTCTTTTTCTAACATGGAATACAACTTGGGCTTGAGCTTTAATCTGGGCCTTAACTTGGACTTCGATTTGGGCTAAAGAAACTCTCCATGTTATTTGATGGTATCTATGGGGCCTATTTCACCAAATTGGTTTGATGAATTAATTTGGTGACCCCAAAATATTATGAGTCAAAATGTGACTAATCAAATTTATGAAATTTCATCACTCAACAGATGCCCCCGAACTTTGAATGTGTAAGAAATTTAACCGAGCATATTCAAAGTTTGACCCTTTGTTTTTGGTTTTGACAACTTGGTGTCGTGAGCTTAGCTTTTGTAACCTTTGTGGTTGAAGCTTTGTGATCAAAATCTCATGTGAGATGATTTTGAAATTTATACCCATACTATTTGAAGCCAAGATATTTGGTAGTTTTTTTCTTTGACTTTTGGTTTTGAGTTTTAGGGGCTTTGAATGACCGTACATATGCAGATAATGTAGGCCAATTTTTGTTTGAAAGGTTTTGGAGGGCTTTGAGAGGCTTAGGCCTTTTTGACTTAGGGAGAGAAGAAACTTGAAAAAGCTTTGAGGCATTTGTGGTTTATGGCTCCTTGGGAAGAAATTTGATTTATGTGACTTGAATTGATCATCACATTAATATGATAATCAAAGTCATAAAATTCAGGCATATGCCTTTTATTTGTTTCTCTTCATGATAATATCCGTGAAAGACAATTTCTTTCTTCTTCTCTCTTTTCCTTTGCCTCATTTTCAGTACATGCACAAAATGTGCAAGTCTTCGAACTATATTTGATTCTTTTATCCATGTAGTCAAGACAATGCTCATAAGACTACATAAGTAGAGGATTTGACTTCTTTTTCTTCTTTGCTGAGAAAAGAAGATGATTTGTTTGTTTTTGTAGCTGTACCTAGCATTTTGATTAGCTAGACTGCCTATGTACGCCCTTTATGAGGGATCAAGCCACTCGTAGTTCTTTCGGGCGCCCATTTTTCACATATGCTCCAGGGGCCTTGATTTTGGACAAATTTCAGGTCCATATTTTCATCCCTTTTTTTTTTATCGGGAGTTTTTTTTTTTGTTTTTTTGTTTTGCGACTGGATTTGACATAATCTTAGATGTCAAATGTCCTACGTACTCCTTGTTGGAGATCAAGTCTTCACGTAGTTCTTGACATGACTATTTGTTTTTCCGCATTGGAAGGTACTTGATCATTCTGACACCCTTACTTGATTTTAAGTGTCCATGACCTATTTGTGCTTGTGGACGAGAACTTTTGACTGCCTCTTCCGGAGATATTGCTTTTAGTCATTTTCATTTGGACCTTCTTGCTTTTAGACTCATCAAATTTTCCGAGCCTTTTGAATATTGGAGCTTTAGATTCTCCACTTGTCGAGGCTATATTAAGCCTTTTAAACACCGAAGATTTGAGATTTCCACATGAAACCGTCTCGAGCCTTTTAAATGGACACTCTAGGCTCTATCACACTTGCAGATAAAACACCCTCTTCGTATGAGATTTGGAAATTTTTGACACAAGCCTCATCAACAAGTTTTTGTGGGGCTTTACCTTTGAAAAATGGTTTTAGCTTTTGCACTTGAACTTTATGCTTCTTGTGCATTTTTGATGTTTCACTGAAGCTTGATTTCTTTCCCTTTGATTTCTCTTTTGATTTTGAGGAAAGAAGTTGATGCTTAGAGCGAAGAGTAATCTTTTTAACTCTTGCTTGTTTTTCGCACTTGTCGTCGGTCCATGAGACCATACAACATTGGGCGATTTCTATTTCTCCTAAGGACTCATCTTTTGAAGAATCGTCTTTCATTAATGCCTTAAGAGGCAATGAAACTATGGGGCTGCCCCCAGTTTCAATAGCCTTAGAAGATTCTTTTTCTATTTGAGAAGACACTTGGAGTGAGGGAACGAACTCTGCAACGTCTACCATTGAAATGGTATTTGATGAAGCTGCTTTAGTTGAGGATGTTGCCTCCTCGATTTCAATTTCTCCTCTGTTAATTATCATCTCCTCTACAATTTCTGTGAAGACATAGCAATCTTTGATTGGATGACTAAAGAGCTGGTGATATGGGCAATATCTTGGATTACTCGTATTGCCAACCTCTTTTGGCCTTTTTGGCTCCGGGAGTGTTAAAAGTTTAGCACTCACCAATTCAGCAAATATACCTTGTACATCATCATCATCAAAAGGATATTTCTTTTGCCTTCTTTCACGGAAGGTGAGTCTCTTGGTTGGCTCCTTGGCTTTCTCTTTTATTTGAGGTTTGGAACCATTCTTGTTAGCGGACTCTCGATCATGTTTGACGAAAGTTGCCATGGACTCATCTTCATCTTGTACCTCATCGCCATCATTTTCATTAGTCTCACTACCTTGAAACCAGTTGGATCCTCATGCGATTTGCTTTTCAACATTGCACGCTTTAGAAACCAATTCATCAAATGAACGGGGTTCGGCACTTCCAACATGTACCGCTAATTCCGGTATTAAGTTGTTGGTGCACATCTGAACACATGCTTGTTCACTTAATTTTTCATGGCGTTGGAGTCTTATACTTCTCCATCGAGCGATGAAATCGTTGACGAGCTCATTAGACCTTTGATAGGTGTTTGCGAGGTCTAGAATGGAAACCCTTGCTTTTGAGCTCACAAACTGAGCTAGGAACTCTCTTTGTAGATCATCCCATGTTTGAATCGACCTTGGTTGAAGTTGAGTGTACCAGGTGAATGCCGATCCCGTGAAGGCCATTGAGCTTCTCAAAGCTCGGTCTTTGGTAGCCTAGGGGAAACGGCATCGAATCATGGTGTGATGGATATGGCTTTCTATATCCAAACACCGTCGGATTTTATAATGCATAAGCTTCTTTTATCCCTTGAGTGATCATCTCTTTGATTTCTTGTGGAGAGATCGATGCGCTACCGCTGGCACCTTCACCATTCGGCCTTGTTTGCTCTTGTTTATTTTCTTGAGCTTGAGTATTTAATTGGGCGAGGAGCGATGCAATTTGGGCATCTTTCTCATCAACCTTTCTTTTCAACTCTTGAAGCTGCTCCTCGACACTTGGTGTGCTGGTAATCAATACCGGCATCACATCTGGTCCATCTTGTGAGATGTTTGCTTGAGATTCAACCATTGAAGTGTTTGAACTTATTAACTTCAATCAGCCTCTTTTCCTCGCATTATCATTAGAGACTTGACATGCTTCTTGAACCTCCTTGCATTTCTTGGATCTTGAAGGCTTAACCTCTATGGCCTCGGGTTCCATTTCTTCTGAATATGAGGTCATGTTGACTTGTGCAATCTCTTTCGGATAGATAAGGATAGGCCCAACGAGGATCTCTTTTGAAGAAGCCACTAAAGGAATTTCTTTTGCCCCCTACGAGCTAAAAAGATCTTTTGCAAGGGTTGCATTGGCTCGCTCTAAAGTTGATGAATGAGCTAGCACACGGAGTAGTCATGTCTTGCCATTTTGATATCTGCCCCTGCGTCCCCCTTTTCCTGTATGGATTTGTTTGCCTTCTTGGCGATGGAAATGAGTTGTGCAGAAGTAGAGCTTGCCCCCTCATTCGTTTTGATGATACGAATGACATGACCTTGAGTGACTTCGTTAGTGGGCTTGGTGCCCCTAGAACCACCCTCATGCAATTTGAGCTTGTTGAAGACGGGTTGGTTGTTGAACTTGTTCCCGTCGAGCTGGGTGATCTTGAACTTCTTGCCCCCGTGGCTTGGAGGTGCTTTAATCTTCATGCCCCCTTGCCTTGAGTACGCTTCAAGAGACTTTGATACCCATTTTGCGACAGCATTGTTCTCCGGAGCTTGATGGGCCCCAACGATTTTTTTAGTCGGGATCTTTTTAGACAATGAATCCCAATTGATGTCAAATCGAGCTTCAAATGATCTCTTCTTGATCCACCAGCCTCCTTTGATGATGAAGGTTGATGGAAGCTCATCGAAGTTAACAATCACTTGGGGTGACATTTGTATTTTTCAACCCAAGTAAATAATCAATGATTAGCATCATTACAACTAAGAGATGAAAAGGCAAAAAGGGTCCCACTGGGCGTGCCAAAAACATGTTGAACAAAAATGCGCGATAATCGTACAACACATTTTAATTGATTTTTAATATTTAAGTTCGACCCCCTTTTGGTTACCCTCTTGATTCGAAGTCATATCGATACCAAGAGTTGAATGGTTTTGGGGATTTGGGCTGCACCCGAATTTTAACGGGTTGCCTACGTATCTCTTGGAAGAGAATCAAGCCTTACGTAGTTCGGAGTGTTTTGGATTTTGTATTTGGTTTGTTTGATTTGATTTGGGTTTGGTTTCGTTTTCTTGTATGCATCAGAGGATGAAATTCAGGCCCACCTTCTAGGAAGGGTAGCTCAAACAACACTCCACCCGAGTAACCTGAGCCCACCTTCTCGGAAGGGTAACTCAAGTAACCCGCCTATCATTTGCATAGAAAACGATTTGGATTTTGATGTGGAGTTTGAATTGTTTTGATTTGATATTTGACTTAAAGGTCAATTTGGGGGTTGTGATTGAACTCATTTGTGAGTTTCCTACGTACCCTTTTGGAAGGGATCAAATCAAACGTAGTTCTTGAAAAAGACAAATTTGAATTTGGTATTTGTTTTTTTGACGTTTAGGTCGTGCCTGAACTCGACGAGCGGAAGCTTTGTATCGAGTCGGAGGAGACACTTTGAATTTGATGGAAATTTAATTTTTGAGACGACTTGAGTCGACAAATGAATTTGGAGAATTTAATTGAAGATTTGGGTGTGACTGGACTCGGTGAGGATTTGATTTACACCGAGTTTCCTACGTATCCACTTGTTTGGTGGAATCAAATCACCGTATAGTTCGGGACAAAGATGACTTTTGTATTTGGATTTGATTAAGAGATCATTTGAGAGTGGTAACTGAACTCGACGAGCAGAAGCTTTGTATCGAGTAAGAATCAACAATTTGAATTTGTTTTCGGCGATTGAACTCGACGAGCCTTGGCTTTGTATCGAGTGTCCTACGTATCTCTTAGAAGAGAATCAAATCACCCGTAGTTCTCAAACGAACCAATTTAATTTGTTTGGTTTTGACCTCATATTCATTTAAGGGGAATTTTGAGGTGGACGACTGTACCCGATATATTTTAGAATTTAATATCGGGTTACCTACGTAACCGTTTTTACGGCGTCAAGTCTTTACGTAGTTCTGTTGTAGGTAAATTTGATTTAATTTGAGCCGGGCGACTGAATCCGACATATATTGAATTTTAATATCGAATTTCCTACGTAACTTGTAAACGAGTATCAAGTCTTTACGTAGTTCTTTTAGAAACCAAGTTGGATTTGGTTTTCAAAATTTGATCGTTTGAGGATCGTGATTGAACTTGACGAGCTCGTAGCTTTATGTCAAGCTTCCTACATACCCGTTTGAACGGGATCAAATCTTATGTAGTTCTTTAGAGACAAATTTGATTTATTTGGTTTGAAGATTGAACCCGGCGAGCTTTAGCTTTATGTCGAGTAGCCTACGTATCCGACAAGTCAGAATCAAATCGGGCGTAGTTCCCTTCTCTACCCTGTTTATATTTGGTGAAACTCGATTTGAGGTTTTGACTTCGTTTTTTTTGTTGAAGTCGGTTTTGAGATCGACCCACTGGAATAAATTGACAATGGAATTTTACAAGTTTAACTTTATAATTTTATTAAACTCAAATTATAATTTACGCGAATTATAATTTCCAAATTTTAGTGGGTTGATTTGGTAATTATCATACATATATATATATATATATATATATATATATATATATATATATATATATATATATATATGTATGTATTCGAGAACCTCATGCTACATATACAATATGTATATTAATGTGGATCTTGATGTTGCCTCACATCCGAACTATTTTATGGGCTTAAACCCATTTCGGAATTCAGGCCTATTTTTTTTATGTGGAAGTCTTCTCCATACATATACCCATTTTTGTCTGTAAATTAATTTCACTGTTGATTTTTTTTTTACCTAACAGAAAGACTAAAGAAAGCACCACCGCCTATCTCCTTTTCTTGAGTCGACGGGTACAGTGGGTTTGGTTGAAGATCGAAAGTGTCACCGTATACCAGGCGCTAACGGTATTTTCAGACCGGTCAGGCACGCTTCAAGCGAGAAGGAAGAACGAGGACCGGCGGAGTGGCCCCTGCCAACCAGTCCGACGTGGCTCGAGCGAGGAGGAAGAACGGGAAGCCGACGGAGTGGCTCTCGAACCCGGAATCAAGGAGGAACGAAAGGGGCTCCGACAAGTGAAGATTTAGGCTTCGGTATGTCGGATGAGGTTAGAAATTTAGTTTTTCTCCTCTCTTCCACCCTCTTTTGCTTGATTTAGTTTAGTTTAGTTTTTGTTTTGTTTTTTATACCCCAATTTTGAGGTGTGCTTTTGAATACGGAACTGTAGCTCAAACTGGATGTAATTAGTCCACTTTTCTTTCTTATGAAAATCAATTGAATTAGTGAAACCATCCGATTTGCTTTTCAATTGAATTAGTGAAACCATCCGATTTACAATGGATAGAAACATGCATCTTTCTTCTGATTTAGACGAGCCTCTTCCTTTTTCAATTTGAGTGAAACTGGGCATTATAACGACTCTATTTGGGGCAATTAATTGATTCCAAAACCCAACCGTAGAGAAAGCTCGCAAGGTTTTCTGCGGCAGGACTCTTGGAATCAAAAGAGAACTCAATTTGGGCTGAGTGAAATTGGACAGCATAACAACTCTACTTAGAGCGATTAAGTGATTCCAGAACAAGCCGCGGAGAAAGCTCGCAAGGTTTTCCGCGGTAGGATTCATGGAATCGAAATAGAACAACTTATTTTGGCACAATTTTGATAGCAAGTAAATGAATGAGGGACTCAAATGATTTTGAAACCAGACCACTCGAAGAAGCTCGCAAGGTTCTCGAGGCCCTGGTTTCAAGAATCGAACTGGGATTGAGTTCTGATTATGTGTTTTGAGATTGGCACTAATTTTTGTAAGCGCTTTGCTCTTCTTTTTTTTTTCTTTTGCTTACTGATTTTTTTTGTTTTCTGCTTCTGCTTTTGCAGATTGGAGTACGCAGGACCCCTGAAATGCTGTGAAATCTGCCCTTTTTATAACTGAAAAAAGGTGAAAAGTGAATACTTTGCCTTGTGAACTCAAGCCATTGTATAGATTGATGGGAGCAGTTGAGGGAAATCTTGAGGGAGATCTTTTTTTTTTAAATCTGTTTGGATTTGAATGGCATAGGTTATGTAGTGCTGATGGGTTTTGATGGGGGCAGTTGAACTTGTAGACCATCCATTCATCTGTGTTATTTTGTTATTGTATTTCCATTTCTTTTCTTTTTCTAACATGGAATACAACTTGGGCTTGAGCTTTAATCTGGGCCTTAACTTGGACTTCGATTTGGGCTAAAGAAACTCTCCATGTTATTTGATGGTATCTATGGGGCCTATTTCACCAAATTGGTTTGATGAATTAATTTGGTGACCCCAAAATATTATGAGTCAAAATGTGACTAATCAAATTTATGAAATTTCATCACTCAACAGTCACGAATGAATGTTTTGCATAACCCTCCTTTTGTGAGTAGATGTTGCTTTTATATATTTTCACATGCATGGATCTGTGACACAAATATCTTTTCGAGGATGGTAATTGATTGCAGGGTTATATAAGAATGAATCTAGCTAATATGTTGAGAGTTTTGATTTCTTCCCCTGAATGACAATTAAAAGTATTGCTTGAGGACAAGCAAGCTTAAGTATGGGGTGTTTGTTGTTAGCCTAATTTGCCTTGTTTTACACTTAATTTTATATCGATTTCTGCATACATTGCATACTCATGGAGAAGCTAAGGATGTTGCAGCTGGA